>OX465566.1:21769904-23260206 GCA_950022955.1 Xestia ashworthii
TGCATAAACATAAACCGTACCGGAGCCGTGTCGGGACAAAATGCAAACCGGAACGATACCGGTATCGGTAAAAGTGAAGTCATGTAGAACAAGGTTGTGGGAAACGGTGGTTAATGTAGTAACCGTAGTCGTTGAGTAGTTGGGGAAATTGTTAATGGAATTGATTGGAGAGCAGCCGTGGCCCAGTGGTGGTGGCCACGACTTACGAACAGTAAGTTGTGGGTTCAAACCCAGACAGCCACATTACCTTGTGTAGTTTATTTCATCAGCACTGCTCTCAAAACAGTGAAGGAAAACTTCGTGAGGAAACCAGCGTGTCCTAGAACTAAAAATCGGAAGATATGTGAGATCTACCATTCCGCACTGGGCCTGCGTGGTGGATCATAGCCCATTCCCTCTCATAGAGGGGAGACCTGTGTCCCAGCAGTGGGAACATTAATAAGCTGATCACGGCTGATGATGATGATAATGAATTGATTGTCAAGCAATATTCAAGTTACATAAGAGAATGGGCAGTGATCTACCTCGCGGGCATAGTGCGAGTACACTGGGCCTGCCTGGTGCATTACGGCACAACCCATTTTTCAGAGAGGAAAACTGTGTCCCAGCAGTGAGAACGTAATAGATTATGATAATACTTTTCAAGTTACATTACTTCATTGGCCGTTAGACCTTGGGTTTATCCACCAAGGATTAAAAAATGATTTCAGGGACAAATCCCGGTGCTCCAACGAATTTAAAACTCATTAAAAATTCCTTGATCTTAAAAGGAAACTGAAACGACACTCCTAAAAATTAACAACTTTTTTAAAGGTCTTTTGATTATTATTCTTTTTGAAACCAACTCAAAAGTCACGTAAAGGTCATAACTTACTTTTTCTTGTCAAATAATTGAATTTCGATTAAATCACTATTAAGAATGAAACTGTAGAATTATGCAGATGTAAACGCTAAAAAGATTGGGGGAGAAAATGTTTGCGTCTCGTTCCAAAATACGTGTTTATTTTTAACATTTTTTATGTTAATTATATTTGAATGGGTACATTTTTCTCTGTTTTCACGGGTAGGCTACATTTTCCCGCTACAGAATTTGAATTTCAAATTAAGAACAAATCCTGTTCCACAGTTATTCAGATTTATATTCGGTTGAGGGCCAATGACGCAGAAATATGAGTGCCATCTTTCATTTTACTTTAATTCAAATTTATTTGAAACACTTCTGTTCGTGATTGTACATTGGGGATGATTGTACTTTCCGTTATATTGATTAATTAAATGTTTACGTAATTTTATTAATGTTTACTTGGGGCTCAGGATCGTCTTTCTGTTTCTAAATTGGAATGAAATAGGTATCGATGGCTGCGTAACTTCGTTGTGGAAAGCTTTCTTTGTTTTGGTAAAGTGAGATCCCACCAAAAACATTCTGTAAAAAACTAGCCAAGTCTCCATGGAGCTGCTTGTTTATCTCTAAAAAGTAATGAAATCTAGACAAAGTCGTGCCAAGGCTAAGGTTCCTTACTGCAATTTCTTTATTATTTATAGTTAATGTTGTGTGACTTGGCCGTTGAACATTCTTTACGTTAGTGGGTACCTACAAGTCAATTTTGTAGTAACAATAGATATAACATTACGCGAAAACTAAATCCCACCAAAAACATTCTGTAAAAAACTAGCCAAGTCTCCATGGAGCTGCTTGTTTATCTCTAAAAAGTAATGAAATCTAGACAAAGTCGTGCCAAGGCTAAGGTTCCTTACTGCAATTTCTTTATTATTTATAGTTAATGTTGTGTGACTTGGCCGTTGAACATTAATTTAGTTTTCGCGTAATGTTATATCTATTGTTACTACAAAATTGACTTGTAGGTACCCACTAACGTATAAAGAATGTTCAACGGCCAAGTCACACAACATTAACTATAAATAATAAAGAAATTGCAGTAAGGAACCTTAGCCTTGGCACGACTTTGTCTAGATTTCATTACTTTTTAGAGATAAACAAGCAGCTCCATGGAGACTTGGCTAGTTTTTTACAGAATGTTTTTGGTGGGATTTCACTTCTTTTTGTAGAAACGTGGGGCATATTGATTTATTTTATTAGATTTTCTTATTTGACACAGTTTTTTTTCTTTTTAGGAGTAGTTTTTTTATTATTACAAATCTTTCTTTTCTATTTTTCCGGTTCAGATTATTGTATACAGTAGCAACAGTTTTTCGTATGGCCCATTCGCGTTCATTATTTATTCTTTTAGACGGTTTAATTTCTGAAAGATCGGCGCGGTATTTACGCCTAAGCCGGTTGTATTCGGTGATCGCTGAAGCTTGAGCTTTTATACTCTTGAAGTCAACATTTATGAGGTGCACCACATGAAGATATTGGTTACTCGTGAAAGCACCACGTAGGCTTAGCCACAAGAGAATATGGAGGTGCCAATGTCCATGAGGGCATTTTTTAGACTTAGACCTTGGCTCTTGTGAATTGTTAGGGCATACGCCACACAGCTTGGGAATATTTCTCTGTACACGTATGCCCGGGGTATGATCTCAAATTTTGACTTAATATGCAATAATTCGTGAATCAAATTATTAGCGAATTTTCGAAGTACTGTTTCTTCATAAAATTCCTAACCTATTCAAATCTTCGAATTGTTATAATAACAACCTGCTAACCTTAGCAAACCTCACGAAATAATAAGCGAAATCAACGAAATGCAAATAATCCCTCCTAATCCCTAGTAAACGTTTTCAAGCGCAGTAGGAGAATGTCGTAAACGACTGTAACGCGGC
The DNA here is from genome assembly GCA_950022955.1 of Xestia ashworthii. Taxonomy (NCBI): domain Eukaryota; kingdom Metazoa; phylum Arthropoda; class Insecta; order Lepidoptera; family Noctuidae; genus Xestia; species Xestia ashworthii. The sequence continues at coordinate 21,772,689 of OX465566.1, forward strand.
CGGTTGCCACTTCGCCATATAATATAAGGTTATCGGAAAAACAAACGTAAACGCGTTTTAAAATACAGTCAGCGCCATCTAGCGACGTTTGCGGGTATCACCGCCACTCTTAGTCCAATGCATTATATTTTGACAAAATTTTGAGCGAATTTAATCATCATCATCATCATCATCAGCCTATTAATATTCCCACTGCTGGGACACAGGCCTCCTCTCTATGCGAAATTAATATTTTAGTGTAATTTGTTTATTTAATTTGTGTAATGTTCGAGTAGAATAAAGTTAATCGTTCGACTATTTCTTCTCGTAAACTTGTGAGTATAAGTATAAAAGCCAGTCTAGTCTTGTCCAGAGTTTTCCTTCAATTTTATTTATATGCGTATTAAAAGCAGAAGGGGAGGCATTCGCCCAGCAGTGGGACGCTATAGGCTAGATTAAATTAGAAGATGTGTCCCACTACGCTGGATTTTTGCAATGACAGTCGATTTTTTTTATGTACCAATAGTAGAAGGGGGCATTACCATATCTGTACTTAATATTATAAAGCAGAAGGGTAAATCTCCTGGTCTGGCGTCTCCAGTTGATTTCGGTGGCGATTTTTTTTTCTTTATTTATGAACATAATGACAATAAATTACGAAAATATAGGAGAAAAGAAACACAATGATAGTTTTGGCACTCATTTTGGACTTATAAAAACGGAGATACATAGGTTTCAAAAAATCTGGCCACGGAAATCAACTTAACATGTCAGGGAAATCAAATAAAACTTTATGTTTGTATTCTTTTCTATAATTCTTTAATTAACTCTTTAAACCCGTTTTAATCACAATTTCTTTGAATAATTAAATATTATAGTATTAAAATCAGCCTTTAATAACAAGTTTTAAGTAGTTCTACGTTCAGCAATCCTCTTTTTTTTCTAGTCTCTCTTCTCTGCTTTGTTTTTGCCTGTTCATTGTTGCTCGGCACTAAAAAATAAAATATATTTTATTTTGTTATTTTTCATTTAGGTTTAGAAATTAGCGCATCTACATAAAACAAAAACAATTTAAGCAAACGTTTCCTACGATATCAGGAAAAGTAAAAAAAAAAGAAAATACTTTGGATAGTTTATTAGCTTTCCATCCCAAAACTCGCGGCTAAATTAGTTTTTCGTTAAGAATGATGTATTTTCCTTTGGAAATGGAATATTTTCCCGCGGTAAAAATAATATTATATTCCTTTGCTCAGGATGTTAAAATGCGATCCACCAATTAAGCGTCCGTGTTAACAATTAAGTGTTTTTACCCTAGGAATAACATAATTTTACCGTGGTAATAAGTAGCATGTGTACTTACAAAGAATAATTGCAGAAAAATATATCATTCCCACGGAAAAATCTAAGTAGCAAAGAGCTCGTGCAATAAAAAGAAGAAACAAAACACGCAATTTTGAATTCCCTGGCATATTATTGATTCAACAAATCAACGGAACGGGAAATCAACGGCACGGAATTCAAAAAGTAAATGTTTTTAAGTAAATATCAAAAACCGTCAGAACTACCGCAACAAGAATTCCACAGTGAATTAACATCCTCTGTATCTACTTTTTTAAGATACACAAACTGAAGTAATAAAAAAACAAACATTTATTTACGACGACACCGAGGTCAATCTGCAGGTGAACCAAAGCCAGGGAAACAATTACTAACCTGATTTTCTCGTAGTTGCAAAAACGTGGCACGCGTGTTCTCGCTCCCGTGTCTGCGGTGCAATTGAATGTTGTTGGTAAGCCAGACGCAAACAACCTACCTACTTTGACTTAGTGATGTGCGCGATGATTTTTGATTCCCACGGAAATCAACGATGTTACTGGGACAAACACATATTAAGCTGTATTTACAGTATTAAGAATGTAGTCGCTTTCATATTTACTCACGTTAAACTAGCTTATATAGTCAATATGTGAATACTGAAATGAAGTCTTAACTCAAAGTAGTTGCTGAATTAGGAGCAGTTACATTACGCAAGTCAGCGTTGGGACACGCCACGGAAGGTCAATCTGGGGTAAATATGTATTTTTTTATATACGTATATAAATACTTTATAAATATTAAAAGGGTTCTCCAACCCGCTAGACAGTTGAATTAACCACAAAAAAAAAACGAAATCTCTAAGTCAATTTTTAACTCGAATTTTAAGCCAAGACAGTGAAAATTGGCGCCCAGGAGATTTACCCAGAAGATTTTGTTTGTTAGTTTGGTTGAACGCGCTAATCTCAGGAACTACCAGCTCGAATTGAAAATTTTTTTTAAATTTTTTTTTGCGTTGGATAGTCCATTTATTGAGGAAGACTATAGGCTATATGACATCACGCTGTGACTAATAGGAGCGAAGCAGCAATAAGAAATATTGCAAGCGGGAAATTCACGCGAACGAAGTCGCGGGCAGAAGCTAGTCTCTAATACAGCTGAGACCAGCTGAGGGTTCTTCATCAGATACTTCAGACCTTCGATTTTTGACATCAAATGAAGCGGCCCACTAAGTTGAATATTTTTTGTAAAGGCGGTATGTCGATCTCTCTAATAGTTTGGTTAAGCTCTTGTGTTTTCTAATCAGGGTCACCAGGTACTCCAGATCTTCGATTATCCTAGTTTTTATAGTTTTCCCTTTATGTGGCCATTAAACCCTAACTCTGTACCAAATTTCAGCTCTCTGAGTTTATGGGAAGTACTAGTTCTATTTTGATGATCATGAGTGAGTGAGTGAGTGAGTGTCATAAATGCGAAACTTTGCTTTCGCTTAACTTCGGAACTAAATGACCTACAGACTTGAAATTTTGGATTTTAAGTATGTGATTATAGCTTACTGGATGACGAAAATTTCTGCGTTCGTGTCTTATCCAGAGGTTCTCAAATAGGGGCCTGAAAATGCGGCGAAATGGTTCCAGTAAAGGATGGTACGGCAGTGTTTGCTTCGCGCTCGACTTGGCGGGGGCACTGCCGTGCCCCCAGATAAATTACGAAATATTGGCTTCATCTCGTTCAAGAAATCGCAGCATTGGCATTTTATGTTATAGAAATCAACCCTATGTTAAAGTCACATGTATAAGATCAGTAAATTAGTCTACAAATGCGGTTTAAGCTGAGTTAAAGTTAAGGTGCTGTGGAAAAAGGCATACCTTTTTGAAATTTATCATCAGGCAGGCAGTTGAAACAACTGAAAGTTCTATTTCCTGCTATTTCCCCCTAGGTTTTTTTCTTGCAGTATGATTGTTTGCCTAGTCAATCTTTTGTTCGTTCATATTGGATAATTGCACAGTTTGTTATTCCTAATACTGTTAGCAGTGTACAACAAAATATTTACTTATCTGTTTTGAACTTAATGCACTCAACAATGAAAGTACAATACTACAAACTTGCCTACCAACTAATTATCGACTGAAAATTGAACATGCACTTAACATTTCTGTGAACGGCCGAGGATTTGGAACAATCGGCTGCCATTTGAACAATGGCGTCGATTTAACGAAACGACTTAATTGTTATGGAGTGGTAATATACCTACAGGGTTGAATATGTGCAATTTTGATTGGAGAGTTATCATTAACATCTACCTGTTCTTTTCCCACTTATGTTGGGGTCGGCTTTCATTCTACCGGTTGCGACTTCCTCTCTTACCTCTAGAAATCTGTCACTGGGCAACATTATACTACTTAGTTACACTGGTTGTCGGCTTCTTGAGAGTCATATTTGAAAAGTCAGTATTTTATGCACTGTCTCTTTTGTCTTATCAATGATTAACCAGACAAGATTCTGCAGATTGAAATCATGCAATATATTTAGCTAAAGAAATAAAAAAATGTTGATTGTCTCTACCAATGACACAGTTGCCTGTGTTCTTTTTGATTTGTTTGCCTTTTTTTACAGATGGGTTAAATCATTAAATAACTTCTCCCACTCTGGGCGGATTGCAAGTCTTCATTAATTATAATAAAAACAAGTTTCGTACCAATTACCTACTCCACACAAAACGAGTGTTCCACTCGAAAGCTATCTTCAACCTCATTACTAATTCGCTAATCAGCAACATCCTCGGAGATTACGCTGAAAACAATACTGCAGCGACGTTCTAAAAACTATCCTAGTAGATGCCTTCCGTCTCCTTTGACGGGGTTAATTGCTAGCGAGTCAACACAGGCAGAAAGCTCATTAAGTCACAAGGGACGGACGCGATACCCCGCCACCCTCTTCCCTCCTCGCGTCGCCCGGAGCCCGCTAGAGGAAGTGCGTTTTAACGCCACCTGGGCAGATTTTATTTTGTAGTTTGAGAAACTGGTCCTGGGTGTTGTGTTTTGTTTTATTTCGGTGTTGAGAGGATATTAAAGTTGTTTGGCGGCCTGGGTTTTTTTTAAGTGAGGTAGGCTCACAACTACACATGATGTCCGATAGGGTATAGGACCTCAAAAGCCTATTTAAATCTCATGACGATAATATATTCCTTTTTCTACTCTTTTACTAATATAAACCGAGTCGGCCCAGAAGTTTGGTGCCATATAGCGTCTATCAGTTCTTGAAAGGTCATCGTCATCCACATAGCCTTTTCCCAACTATGTTAGGGTCGGCTTCCAGTCTAATCGGAGCTGAATACCAGTATTTTACATGGAGCGACTGCCTATCTGACCTCCACAACGCAGTTAATACTGGGTAATAGGTACGATACCACTTGGTGAGACTTATGGTAGTCAGACGTTTTGCGCCAATGACTACCTGTGACGACTGCCAAAGATGGACAAATGACAGCTGGGACCAACAGCTTAACGTGCTTTCCGAGGCACGGAGGAAGCTCGGTATGTAAGGATGGTCGCCCATCCACAGACCAACCTAGGCAAGCACGGCTTAACCTAAAGATCGGCCCAAGTGGCTGTTATTATTTAATCACGAGCTCTTATACTACAATCAAACCATTTCCCAAGTAGAAAACAGAAAATAGAATACCGTCCACAATGTGTAGCGGAATGTCGTTTGTGAGGTGTCGGTCTAAACTTGTTTGAACGACAGATGCGGCGTCGATCACCGCGACTGCACTCACACAAATTGACGACAGTTTATAGAGTGGGTGTAAAAGTGTAAGTTGCAGAAAAAAGAGTTGGTGAAATTGTGTAAGTTGTAGTACAAACTAGTTTAACAGGTGCGATTTCTACACGTATGTGACGCGCCATAAAGAAACTCGAAATTTTTATTTAGAGTTTCTTTATTGCGAAACTTTTAAATTTTATTTAGAGTTTCTTTATTGCGTTGCGACGTATTTTCATGCGTTGTTAAAACTGATTCTTTTGTAGATAGTTTTTAAATTCATATTAGTCTGAACATTTCATTTAATTTCATTTAACATCACGCCTGTAAATCCGGAAGGCTTAGGCCCTAAAAGTACACCCACATTTCGCTAGTTATGTTTACGTGCCATGTAATAGGGGCCGGGCCTATTACCATCAAGTGGGCGCAAATTCAGACTCCGTGGCAGCGACTAAGAAATTCCTGAACGAAAAACTCAGTAACAAACAGTTTTCTACACACTGTCCACATTTCTAATCTAACTTTCCTCTCGCAGGTCTGCTGGAAGAGATTATTTATGAAATAAGCAGTAGCTTTGTGCTCTTTTATCTTAATGTAATGTCCTGTTAAGTATTTTTGTTATAACAATTTGGCCGACTAAGGAATCGAACGGGACCTCAAGCTTAGCAGTCGCAATTGCGACTACTGGACCAACGAAGCAGTACCTATATACAGTATGTCTAGCTCTAACCCATTATTTCAATAACTTACAACATCAATCTCTATGGAAACCATTGAAAAAGACAAAATATCTTTCAAATCTGGATGTTAATAGCTGCGCCTGCGCTGTGCCGAGTGAGAAATATTACACCTTATTCGTTCTCCTTTAATTAAACTTTTCGATGGCCGCGTTCCGGCTGACGTACGGTAAGTAGCAGTGAGGAAAATATGAGTGGTGATTTATTTTAAACGGTTTTTCAACGAACCGTAATATTGCTGAGATTTTTTTTAAATGTATACCCTTATTTTATTGTTGAAACACATAATCGTAGTCATCAGACTCCTATTTTACTCTGTTTACGTAGTAATGTGGTGTAGAGCTAAATGTTTAACATCAATCTACATCTACACTAATATTATAAAGAGGAAAACTTTGTTTGTTTGTTTGTTTGGTTGTAATGAATAGGCTTAAAAACTACTGGACCGTTTTTAAAAATTCTTTCACCATTCGAAAGCTACATTATCCACGAGTAACATAGGATATATTTTATCCCCGTACTCCCACGGGAACGGGAACTATGCGGGTGAAACCGCGGGACGTCCGCTAGTTCAAGATAAAATGAAGCTTGAGATCATAAAGATGTATTTTATATCAATATATAGTGAAATATCAAACAGATCTATAATAAATATTGGTTAAAATGTCTAATTCCATAGCTAACGGTGTTTCTATCTTATATGCGTCACCTACCTGTTGATATACACTTGATTCTTAGAAAAATCAAGTAAAGCTTTTCCACATAATATGACGTTTCGTTTCTAACCGGTCAGTAAAAAAAAATAACAAACAGACATAACCTACCGAAACTGGCTAGTAAGTTATTGAAAATGGCCGAAATAGAGGCGTGGTGGTAACGCTCGGTTTAAGCTTGATAATTTTCAACATATTATACAACAACTTTAAATAAAACATCATCATCATCATCATCATCATCTCAGCCCAAAGACGCCCACTGCTGGACATAGGCCTCCCCCAAGTGTCGCCACATTGACCGGTCCCTTGCGACTCGCATCCACCGGTGGCGATTATGGCAAAACCCCCCAAATGGACGCCGCATTAAAAATAAAACATATAATCGATTAAATTCTTACAAAAGTTTTCACTTCTTAGGGATTAACAGCTACATACCACAGCGCTTCTTCACTGAAAGCAGTAACCGTGGAAATTGGAGCAGCTTTCAATAACTGAACTGGATCAATTACGGCTCTCAGATATATCGGACACACGTGTATTTCAGGTTTCAGGTCTTAGCGCGCGCTTTCCTCCTGAAAATACACATCAATAGCTTCTTCTAATGATTATACCTTCATTTTCATAAAAAATTGGGTTTTTCTCGAAAATAAATACAGTCTGAGTGAATAATAATCTATAGAAAATATTCAGGAATAAAATATATTCCTGGATGACCATATATATGCTTATTTTTTCTTCTACCCCCAGTTTCATTGAATTCTCAGTAGGGACCAAATAATTAATAATATATTGATGAAATGCCTAGCTTTAATAAAGTCCATTTTCAAAGTAACACTGATAACGGTCTATTTATCATGTTTATAGTTAAAAAACAGCAACTTTTGTTTAAAAACTCATATCATTGCCAAAGTGTTTCGAAGAAAAACAAATAATTAGCTTTAAAGATTGCTGAGATATACCTTATTGTCCACTAAAATTGTACGTGTTCAGAAAATACAAAAAGTTTTACGCAAGTGGCCTCGAATAACGACCATCAAAGCTAATTAAAATACTTAACTGCTTCTTATTTTCTTCCTACCTTCAAACTCAAATTTCCTCACAATCTTTGTCTCCCACTTTATAATATTTCTTGCGGAAATTTCCTTAACATTATTATAAAATTACCGAAGACCACTTAGCACCATTATCGTTTGCCGAGAGGAAATTGTATGCAAACAAAGTAAGGGTTAAAAAATCCACGTGAACGCCAAAGGGGGTTAAATGCGCGGGTAGGATGCAAATTGGTCCTGTGGGTCGTTCAGACCGCATTTATAATAATACACCGTTCCCAGTCCCCAGTTCCCAGTTCTCAGTTCCCAGTTCCCAAGGTGAGTTCCGTAGGCTGAGGGTTAAATAACTTTTAATATGTCATTTGCATTCGGCTGTGTGAAAAAAAGAGTTGATAATATTTTCATAATTTGTTCATGTTTCGAGATGAATGTTAAATAAGGTGGATTTATGAGTGTTTACCTGTTCATTATGAGTTGGGTTGTTAATGTAGTGTGTGTTTCGGTGATTGTGCTTGTTAATGTGGCATTTTTCATCATTGTTTATGTACAGGGAATACTGATTCAACCTATAATGTCTCACTGCTAGACTGAGATTTACGTACTGTTTGCAAAGGCTGAGTTAAATTTTTAATAGTTCACTAGAGAGTTATAACTGTGCAAGGATCTTTTGGGTGTGGTCTAAATTACAATTAATGGCGCCGCCTAGATATTACAGTAGGTAAAAAAACAATTTACAAATGCTTACAAACAGTTCTCTTATGTCAATGACTTTCAAGTTTCAAAAGATTCTTGTTGCACTGTATTTACTTTAATGTCAGATGAGATACGTGACACTTCACAATGAAAAAAAAAAACACACTGGTTGACGGAACTTACATCAGAAAATATGCTACTTGAAAGAACCTCGCTACATACTAATGAAACTATAAATCAGCCGTAACAGCTCTTGCAGCTTTCTCAAATCTAACTGATCCTCTCAACACTTATTTTGAGTTATTTTACTTGACTAACCTAATGGTGTCGATTCTGTTGTGCACAAACTAAACTTAATTTAGGCTATTGTTATCTTTTCAACCGACTTCTAAAAAGAGGAGGTTCTCAATTCGTCTGTATTTTTTTTTTTTTTTTGTGTTTGTTACCTCAGAACTTTCGACTGGGTGAACCAATTTTGATGATTCTTTTTTTATTTGAAAGCTGGTGCTTCCCGTTGGGTCCCATTTTAATTTGTTGAAGATCTGAAGCTGATCTTCGGAGATATACAATGGAACTCTTCAAAAATAGACGGCAAATCTGCAGAGATTGCTGCATCCGCTTGTAGGTTCATTGTTTATACTACATCATGACGTAACATCACGCCTGTATGCTCTGACGGGGTACACAGATGTGTACAATATACCCAGATTTCGACAATGTTTGTTACCTCAGAACTTTCGACTGGGTGAACCGATTTTGATGATTCTTCTTTTATTTGAAAGCTGGTGCTTTCCGTGTGGTTCCAAGTCAATTTGGTTAAGATCTTACTCTGATCTTCGGAGATATAAATGGAACTCTTCAAAAATACCTACACGGCAAAGCTGTAGTAATTGCTGCAATCGCTTGGTTGTTTATTGTTGATACAACATCATGACGTAACATCACACCTGTATGCTCTGAGGGAGTACGCAGAAGTATACAATACACCCAGATTTTGACAGTTAGACGTGTAAAGTTCCATTCAATGGGATCCCGGAGAAATCGAGGTAACTCCTTAACTTTATAGGCACACCAGAAGCGGTTTTTGTAGTTTTAGGCAGAGTACTTTCTCGGAGTGATCCCATTTCGATTTGATAAAGATCTGGCGACTTCGGAAGATAGGCAACTGAACTCCTTAATAAATGATAGCAAATGTACTGGGATCGCTGAAGACTCACGTCTGTCTATTGTTTACACCAGTTCATAACAAAAAATCACACCGATACGCTGTGAAAGGGTAAGCACATGTGAACCACTAAAAAGTGAAAAATAAAAACTTTTTTGCAAAAAATATAACCGACTTCACACAAAAAAGTGAAAAATAACTTTAGCTTCAGAAGTCGGTGACAAAAAAACTAAATCAATCAAACAAAGGTCACCGACTTCTGAAGCTAAAGTTATTTTTCACTTTTTTGTGTGAAGTCGGTTATATTTTTTGTACTAAAATGCAGTGCGAGAAAAGGACGGCTATAGTTATGAACTAAGTTGGAGACGTCATACTAGTTTACGCCTTGCGCTTCACCGTGTTTTTAGTCGACATGTTTTTACGGGCACCCTTCATTTGTATAGAAATATGTATTAGTTCGAATTAAATTTGACAGCTCTAAATTACGTCCGTCTCTTTCTCGGTTTATTGGTGATAAAAAGATAGTAATAGCCTAAATTAAGTTTAGTTTGTGCACAACAGAATCGACACCACTGTATTTCAGTCTTCATTATTATTCTTCTCCACATATACCAGTTTATTTGGAGTTGCCGCAGCATGTCTTCTGCTTCCATACATCTCTTAACCATAGTATTATAGTTGACAATCAACCACTTCATTATAACCAACAGACTTAAGGCGATTAAAGGAGCTAAATTAGCAACTCTGTGGTGGTTCAAACTTCGTTTGAAATGCTATTAGAATAAAGTTCTAATCAGCTTGCACTACAAAGTGGCTGTTCCGTCAGTCACTGCAGGCCAAATAACGCGAAATGAGTGGTTTCGATCGATTTACAAAAATACTATTGATTGGATTAAAAAATTAAAACACTATCATGCTAATATTATATTGCTTGTAGTATTATAATTATGCCAAAAAATCAGAATGATCGCATGCATATTAGTATGTTTCTTAGAAATAAGTTCGTGATTTTGACACCACTTTCTCCCGTCGGCATTTTGGTTTTCTTGCAAACTACTTGTACAACAAAATTAATAAAAGCTTGTCAGTTTACTCACTCCCATTTAAATATTGCAAGATTAAAGTCTCAAACTGGTTGCAAAAGTTAGACTATGACACTACAGAGCAATTACTAATTCTTGTACCCTCGTAATATGTAATAGTCATTTTCCAGTTCATGACTGTATCACCTGACACATTTACGCCCACAATATCATCCTACCTCTCCTCACACACTTCACCTGCACACATCACCTACTCACTTCACCTGCACACTTCACAGGACACTTTACTTACACCCATTACACTACACCATATCTAATTTTTAATTGTTTGCGTTAGTTAAGTTAGTCTGCCTTTTTCCCTTCTGCATTAAATCATTTATCTATGTATTCAATTTAGCTATTACATTATAAGTAAATGACATTTAATTCGAGGTGATAGCCTGGGGATCCGTCACACAGGGTATCCTAGTATGGACGCCAGTCTCTCACAAAGGAACATAATATTATGCATTTTGTTAAGAAAACATTGTTACAACTTATTTAAGAAAACTATGTTTCTATTGTATTGTATTTTTTTATCGAGTCAAATTATTTGTATTATTTTTTTCAAAACATTATCATGCTGGCATATATCCTGAAGAATATCATATACTTTGTTACATGTAAGCGCCTTAATAAAAACAAAGGTCGGTTTATAAACAAATTCGTCATAACTCCACGAGTTTCAGTACCAAACTAAGCGTAAATCTGAATAAATACAGAGAATAAAAGCGTATATTCGTCACCTAGCGAGACAAAGCTAAAATTGTGATGCTTATTGCGAGCGGACCGCGGCTCGACGGATTACTGTAATGGCCCTGAATACTAAGCGCCGAGGACCGGGGCAGGCTGAGAGGAGGCGGGACGGCGCAGATACGACAGTACGGTTAAGATTGAAAGACAAAATATTGTGCCTAAATGTTGTCTAACCTTTTGTTTCTGATGCGAAATCATCAAATGTCTCCCACTCTGGGCGGAGCGGGAGGGAGTGTCAGACTTTTACTGACTGAAACCCATCCATGTTCCTTCCTCGCCCTTTATGTTCCGGAGCCACGGTATCTCTTTCGAACAGTCCCGCAGCCTCGGCAGGCTTCAGCCCTTGCAGGCCGCTTCATTATGCTGACATCTCTTTGAGGCGCGCGTGGAACAAGAAAATGCCCGAAATGTTGTCTAACCTTCAAACTCACGGAGTCTTCGCCTATTACACTATGTCAACGCAGTAAAGACTGACCGTAGTTGTTTCCCTGAATTCTTGTTTCCCTGTACGATAGTCATCCGAGTATAACTCCCCACCATCTTCTGAAGATCGCCCACCCATCTGGTTGTTGTAGGTCTAATGTGCTGTATCCTGGTTGTCTGTAGATGACGTTTTCCTAAGGAATATGTCCTGCTAGTACTATTTACAAACGTTTGATCATAGTCTGCTAAAATAATAAAATCTTACTACTAGTAGCTTATTACTAGTATCTTTTAATGATATAAAAAAAAACAAATTAGCTAAACGGTTGCCAACCGCGTGCCTCTCAGAAGCTCTCACGAAATATCCAAAAACCTTTTTAACACTTTACTTTCTGACAGTTCTATAATCTAGGCCAGAAAAACAGCGAAAGGCCGCGGGCACTCACGTTCCCATCGGCGAGTGAAGAATAAACAGGATTACGTCGACACCCAAACTACCTTATGTCTTCTGTTGTTCTGTACAAAAGGTTACCTAAGGGCGCGCACTCATTGGATAAAGCTGTGGTCGGTTTCCAGAGTGGAGGGACTTTTTTGCTGCAATTTTTGGTCACTTTAGAAGACTTGCATGAAGGAACATCATCATCAACTGCTCAGCCTTTTCCTAACGATGTTAGAATCGGCTGCAAGTTTAACTACATAGATGCAGCTGACTAACACGTTTTATTTTTTCATGAATGGAAAAAAACATTAAACTTCGTCTTCTTTATGGTGTGGTTAGCGCCTGACCTGGCGTCAGAGTTTTTATGCCATCCATGGGCTTTTGACTTGAAGTTACATGCCGTCGAAAAATATTTCTCCGTTCTGGTTTTCTCACGATGTCTTCCTTCACCGGAGCAAGTGTTACACAACAAACATAAAGGAAGGAGAATAGAGTGCGAATGTACCAACTCGACTCTCAAGATGAATAAAAGATGGTAAAGGTAACAATAATTACAAAAAACAATTGAAAACTACATCTTAATGCAGCAAAATTTTATTATAGCAATACGTTAGAATAAATACAATCATAACTTCCCCCACACCTTTTCCCAATAAAGTTAAGCAACAAGCAAAACCTATAGAACTTCATCTGCGTACTCTTTTTGCTTCGATGGTTTTGAGAAATAAATAATAATAAATAGGACAGGTTTCAATAATAGCGAACTCAGCTTAGTTATGCCGAAGTCGTTAAATCTATTTAGGATCTCTAAAATATCGTTCGATTTTAGGACAAAAGTACCCTATTCAAATCCAAAAGAATATATCCACGTACAGTCCAGTCAGACAAATGAGAACGTGACCTAAGGTTACCTAACAAAAACAGTTTACTGCGTGTAATACCCCTAATATATTTGACTGGCAAAGGTCGGTCACGTACAGACCTAGGACATTTGTACAGTCTCAGGATGGGAATGAGTTAGGGGCATCGTCGAAACGTTTAGGTAGGGTTAGACGTTTAGGGGTCATGAACATTGTGGTATGGGTGGATGGGCAGCAAAGAAATGGCTGAGTATGGATAATTTTGTCGTCTTGCATTGTCAGACAAAGTAAAGTTAAGTAATTGTGGTGACACTTATATTAATTGATCTAATTTTGTTATTGGTATTCCGAAAGCGGTTTCGGGGAAACTGCGACAAATCAGGTAAAGAAATAGCGTGATGTATTATACTATTTACACACACTCACATACATACACACACACACACAATGCAAATAAAACATACGATTTCCAGACACAGATACAGAATCCAACACATAGTCATTTTACACTTTTCAAAATTTAATTTTTTAAATGTCACTTTAAATTCAAGATTTTTTATTTTTTTCAACATTTAGTATGGATTACAAATTTATTTCTTTTCTTTCTAAAACACTACATAATAATGTACTCTTTCGAATAATATCAGCTTACCAGCTCTCAATTTCCATAGGGTATATAGTGTCCAAGTGACAGTAGAACACTGACTCCTGAGTCACAGGTTTTCCTAGTTTAGGAGTCAGGGTTTCAGTTTTTTTACGCCATAACTATTGTGAACTTTGCTAGATATTAAGCTTTTGTTTAAAATGATTTGTATCAATAAGTATTATGATTAATATATTTTTAAGTCTTTTATATACAATCATCTTCATTTAATTTTATCAAATAGGAACAACAAAAAGCTACATTAGAAGATATTACAACATGAAAACATAAATAACTTAAACAATAATGTAGACCACCGCGCTGTTCACAGATTACAACCATTCATGAGAAACCTTAAATTGCTAAGAAATAAGCTGTTTCTACATGCCAATTAAAACGCGTACAAAGAGAGAAAATTGTAAGTATAAAAAGTGTAAGTACAACGATGAAATTACAAAGTTATATGACTAAGTAACATAATGAATCCAATAGCTTATGTACAAAAGGGTTCGAAACTTTTTCATGGGGCATATAGATGTCTATTCGCTCAAGTTCTTTATTGGTTGATGCTGTAATTCGCCGAATTGTTGATGTAATAATTTAATTAGTTATTATTATCATTCTCTAAGGAACCAGCCTGTTTACCAGCCTTCCTATAAGCATAGCGAGTAAATGTTGTGAAATGGCGCGGCTCGATCTTTACCCAGCACATTTTATATCTTGTGGCTACGTGTGAAATAAACCCAGTGTGAAGACTGTGCCTTTAATGGGAACCTCAGCTTACACCGAAATGTAACAGGTAGTATTTTAATCGAATAAAGAGAATTTCGGAAAAAGCCACACAAACGGAGAAGAGAAGAGAACTTTGCCCAGCAGTGGGACAATATAAGGTAAAGAAAAACAAGGGAATTCTTGTCATGAATGAAAATATTCTTTGCTTTGATTGGTGAATATTTTCCAACGGGCCAGTACGAGTAATAGGCGTGATTATTGTTCTCAGAAAGGACCCTTTACCCTGTTTTGTGAAATTTAATTTCAATTACGACAAATATTTGTGCAGAGACGAGGTAAAGGTAAGGACGGTAGCAGTAGTTCGGCAGGCTTTCACAAGTCACCAGGAAATAGAAACCCATAATCTTAGTGGCCTTATTGGTGAAATTCTTCTGAAAGTGCAGGTATGTACTATTTGCGACCATGACCAAATATGTGAGAGTCGAGATGGTTGCAGTAACTAAGCTAGGATATCCCGAATAAAATGGGTTAGGTTAGATTAGGTTAAAACCGAAAACAAACGCGCACGAGTCGAGCGTACCAAAGTAATGCCGTGGTAGCGGCCGCTGAGCGCTTCATCCAAGTTGGATGCGTATTTTCAATTTTCAAGTCACCCGTCTTCACGACTTATAGTCGATCATGGGCATTCGCACACAAAATTGACCATGTCTTTAAGGCAAAACCTAAAATTTACCGAGCCTATGGTGGCAATAGCTCAAAATGAACACTGATCGCAAAGTTCTGGCTTTTACCACTAAAAGTTGGTAAATCTGAGATTGTACTAGATAATCTTAACTACCGTAGTTTGAACTTTTACAGTTTTACATTATTCTCAATAACACTGAAACCTGAGCACCTATCTACGTGTTTATAACTTCAATTGAATAACATGAGACAAGAGCAACGGTGTGACATGCGGCCTTTGTGCCGACTTACAAGTGAGCTCTCACAGTCAGGAGTGTTTGCGAATGTCGTGCCGAGTGTCGTACGGGTAACAGGTTCTTTTCCGAGCGAAAACCTTTTTGAGACAAACGCTGGTGAGCGGTGATACGTGTTTGTGCTTGTGGTTTATATGCACCAGGTTTCGCTATTCAATGTATTGACGTTTAGATTTCTTCTTAGTAAAGTTTATTCTTGGTACAGCCGACCAAATCATTAAGTAACCAGCAATTTCAAGTTGGTTGTTGTTTGTCTGAGTTTTTTGTTTTATCAGCACTATAATGATGTAGATACGTATCACATCATCACATCATTGGCCTATTAATGTTCCCACTGCTGGGACAGGCCTCCTCTCTATGAGAGGGAATGGGCTATATAATCCACCACGCGGGCCCAGTGCGGATTGGTAGATGTCACATGTCTGCGAATTTTTGTTTCTAGGACATGCCGATTTCCTCACGATGTTTTTCTTCACCGTTTTGAGAGCAGCGGTGATGTAATAAATTACACAAAGTAATGCGCCTGCCTGGGTTCGAACTCACGACTTACTGAACGTAACTAACACTTACTGAACGTAAGTCGAGACCGCCACCCAGGCCACCGCTGCTCATAGATACGTATAGTAGGGCCAATTTAATAGATCATATTTGACATCTGTCAGTTCAAAGTAAAGGTTACCTTTTTTGGTATTACTACAATAACCAAAATCAATAATATTTTTATGCAGCTTTTTTTTTAGTTTTTATTTTGTTACCAGGTTACGTTGTTGTATTTTGGTGAAGTGTCAAATATGATCTATTAAATTGGTCCTGCTGTTGTGCGAAAAAGTAAATTTTTTGGTTGGTTACTTACCAAGCGTGTTATTTTACTGTTATGTAGGTACCGGATTAGAGATGAAATCAGTGCACAGTGTGTCGAACAAATCTTTGCAGACCGCACTGATTCTTGGCTTCTGATGTCGAGTGCCACAAAGTACAGTATCGAAACTAGAAATCTCATAATTTATGATGTAGCAATTTTAAATTGTATTTGGACTTGAATATAGTAAGCTTTAATTATGTTATGAATGTTACAAAAATTATATGATACTTAATTTGATGTGTTTTCTGTTGTTAATATGATTAAAACTTTACAATTTGCTAGATATTTCATCTTGTAAGTATGAAACTGGAACTTTATCAAAAGTGGTAGATTCGAAATTGGTCAATATTTATAGAAATTGGTCAAATACCGAATCTATCAGAAAATAGAGAAATAAAAAAAAACCTGTTTCAGAAGGGAACAAACAGGAAAATTATGGTCTTACAATTGATGCAAAAAAAGAGTGTCGATTTTGCAGAATCGATACTGCTTAGTGCGGCAATCAATATCAGCATCGTGATAAATGAGACGATTTTTAGGGTTCCGTAGCCAAATGGCAAAAACGGAACCCTTATAGATTCGTCAGGTCTGTCTGTCCGTCTGTCCGTCCGTATGTCACAGCCACTTTTTTCCGAAACTATAAGAACTATGCTGTTGAAACTTGGTAAGTAGATGTATTCTGTGAACCGCATTAATATTTTCACACAAAAATAGAAAAAAGCAATAAACTTAGAACTGAAACTCAATTTTTTTTTTCATCAAACCCATACGTGTGGGGTATTTAAGGATAGGTCTTTCAAAAAAGATATTGAGGTTTCTAACAAATCATTTTCACTAAACTGAATAGTTTGAGCGAGAGACCCTTCCAAAGTGGAAAAATGTGTGTGTGTCCCCCCTGTAACTTCTAAAATACGAGAATGATAAAAACAAAAAAAAATATAATATGATGTACATTACCATGTAAACTCCCACCGAAAATTGGTTTGAACGAGATCTAGTTAGTAGTTTTTTTTTAATACGTCATAAATCGAAAACAGCAATTTACCTTTCATTTAATCTACGGAACCCTTCATGGGCGAGTCCGACTCGCATTTGGCCCCTTTTTAATAGATCCCGTCTTTGTAATTGTCTTCGTGGTAGTCAATGATATTTTAAGGAAAATCCCTAATATCATTGGTGTTAGTTATGACAATGTGTTTAAGGACCATCTTCTGCCTAGCCTTTTTTCCGAACTATGTTTGGGTCTAACCAGATGCAGCTGAATACCAGTATTTCTCAATAAACGACTGCCTATCTGACCTCTATAACTCAGTAACTGGGTGATAGGAAACCCTTAGTAAGATTAGATGTATAAAAGTCTGAATTTCGGCTTCTGACTTAGAACCATCGATAATAAACATTTTAAGAAGAGCAGTTTACATAACATTCTTTGTCCAATAGCACAATTCAAGCCACAAATCAAACTATCCAACAGTAGAACACTCACAATACCGATGCGTCTCAAGAAAAATCGCCCGGTCCACGGGAAGCAACAGTGACAAATACAGGGGATGTATACAGGGTGTGTGCGGAACTACACTCATCTGACAACCGAACAGCGGATAAAGGAACGTGAGCGAATCCGTAAACAAATAATGTATTTAGGAATTTAGATAACATAATGTGTTTTTGTAACACTGTTTTTGATGGTTTTAATATCAACTGCGGGAGGAGCTCGTGGCTGAATAGTAACAGCCGCTCGGGTCGATATTTAGGTTAAGCCGTACTTGCATAGGTTGGTCTGTGGTTGAGTGACCACCCTTCCATACCGAGTTTCCTCCGTGCCTCGGAAAGCACGTTAAGCTGTTGGTCCCGGTTGTCCCCGGAGCTAACCAGTGATGATACCAAGGGGTATTTATTGTATAACTCAGTACTAACTGGGTTGTGGAGGTCAGATAGACAGTTGCTCCATGTATTCAGCTGCATCCGGTTACCAAAATAGTTGAGAAAAAGCAAACAGATGATGATGATGATGATGATGCCTCTTTGATCTAGTGATCGCAGGTGTGACTGCTGGGCATGAAGCTGGTTCTGGGTTCGATTCCCAGGTCGGGCAAAGTGTTATTGGGTTTTTCCATTAGGAATTTCTCAGTAGTAGAGATGGAGTCAGACAGTTGTTGGCAATAGGTTTGCCCCTTATTTATAAATGGTGTAAGAAGTCTCTTAAATAAACCGAAACGCACTTGTCTTTCCCGTCATTGCTATAATTTTTTTGTTCTACACTATTAATACCTGGGAACTTTCTAGTTACGGAGATATTGGGGGTCAATTTCCAACTTTTTGACAAGTTTTTTATTTTTATTTTAATGCAAGTTTTTAATGGAATATTTTTTCCACGACCCCCATATTTTTCAATACATCCATCAGCACAATGTTTTCAGTGCGGTACATTGAGTTCTACCCAAAAATAAAGTCGTTTCCCAGCAATAATTTTGGCGTAAAGTTACATAATTCGATGTACAGAATGCTTGGTTGACGGCTCCGTGATGAGGTTGCTTACACCCTGTATGCGACTTAAACTTAACTTGCTTAATGTGGGTGTACTAAAATAGATACACCTCTGCCTACCCTTTTGGGGCTTACAGTCGTGATATTTATTTTTATTTTTTTTCTGTAAAAGAAATACGTTAAAGTTTCACGATTGTTTCTTATTGCATAATAATGTAGTGCTGAAATAAATATAAGTACAATGTGCTACTTATATTTATTTGCAAATTAGTGGCAATAGTCGTGCTGGTCTAGTATAGTACGGTGTTTGACTATTAAGATTCACTGTATTGTAGGTAAGGCATTAAAATTTACCTTACCATACAGTCTTTACAGACTTTTTTTTTCTGATGAGAAATCAAAATCATCAAGTAACTTCTCCCACTCTGGGCGGAGCGGGAGAGAGTGTCAAACTTTTACTGACTAAAACCCATGTTCCTTCCTTGCTTTTTATGTTCCGGGGCCACGGTATCTCTTTCGAACAGTCCCGCAGCTTATAGTACAGACATACGTTCTCTTACTTACCAAGTAACAAGAAAGCTTACCTATGTATTACAACAAAATAAGAGAACGCAAGCCTATTTAGTGTAAAAAGGAAAAAAGGGAAACATTTTAGTTTGACCGAACTATGGTTTTTTGTTTGACCAAAGCGCTGCACACAAATTACTGACTGCGAGCACCATAGACTAACAGATACTTCAGCACATTATCTGTCAGGGTCTGGAGTCCTGAACAGTGTCCGAAAGTACTTAAAAACGCTGAATGGTAAAGACTTCATCTACTATAACACCTAGCAAATTTGAACTAAAAGTCGAGCTAACTACCAAAAGATACCAAGGATTTACTTAAATCCCAGCCCTAAAGCCAACAAAACGCCCCACCCTAAAAACCTCACGCATAAAAATAACATAGAGGGTACCTATAAAAAAATCGCATCCATCCGTACGTCGGCTAGTTTCATCAGCCCGTATATTACTGACCATAAATTTCTCATAGTAGCTTCGCGTAACTTGAGTAAGTATTTACTGTGACTAAACCGGTATATATCACAGAGACCGACCAATTTCTTGACCGAAAAATTTATAACGGTACTTTGGAAGCAACCCTTAATATATGAACGTAGGACATCCCTTGGAACACGAATCACTCTTAGGTGAATGCGGGTATAATTCATATTGGGGGTTTACTAGTTATTTTGATGTTGGGAAAGGTAGGTTTTGTGTTGTGAAAGAGATGGCTGAGAGGAAAATTGTCCACAATTCCCTAAAAGGAGTATCAAAATGATTCGGAATTCGATTTCAAATTAATTCACAATTATTTGTGAGGAAACAATTGTGAATTAATTTGAAATCTAATTCCATATTTTGGAACAAAAATATCGAGGACAGCTCGCGTCTCCCTCTCCATTGAGACCTCACTGCTGAGAGACTGGAGTGGGAACATTATTAGCTGATGATGACAATATAATAGTGTATTTCAAAACATCCTGTCTAATAATTTTAAGTGAAATTGCTCAAACATTTAGAAGCTTCTAAAGTTATTTCTCTATTTTTTTAAGAACTTAGACAATAATAACATTAAGCTTTGGGAGTTTTTCAAGTAATTGCACAATATAGAAACTTCCAAAACGTGCACAAGTATCTGACCTTCACAAGACTGTGTTGCTAACAGCATTAGCATAGCATTTTCAATACCAGCATACACCCACACAATTACGAAGAAATCTATTTGTGTTTCCAAGTTCCCGATGTTTTCGTCTCGTCTCCCACGCAACATAACTAACTTATTTTGACTGTTTCATGGGCTTATCAGGCCTGTTTTTGCTTTGAAGATTGATAGAACTTTGAATTGGGTTAAAGCTAACTGTGTTAGCAACTGGTAGGTACCTATTACGAGGAGAAAATAACAGGATATAGATTAGACGATACAATTTGGTTTATTGTGTAGCGGTTTCTTGGTAACAAAAAGATCTTTGGCACAAACTAACTAGAAGTAATCTGTCATAGGTTTATCAACATCAGCCTGTTGATGTTCCCACTGCTGGGACACTGGCCTCCTCTCTATGAGAAGGAATGGGCTATAATCCAACACGCGGGCCCAGTGAGGATTGGATTTTTTGGTTCTAGGACAAGTCGGTTTCCTCACGATGTTTTCCTTCACCGTTTTGAGAGCAGTGGTGAAAAAATAAAAAGGCCTAAGTATCCAAAATTCTTCAGTAAGTTTGGCAACCTTACTTATTAAGGCTTGATTTCCTCGTTGGTCTAGTGGTCGCAAGCGCGACTCCTGGGCTCCTGATTTCGATTCCCAGGTCGGGCAAAGTGTTATTGGACTTCTCCATCGGGAACTTTTCAGTATCAGCCACGGACTTGGAGGATTTGTGCCCGGTTGATGGTAATATGTTCGCTCCTATTAGGCACCTCTGTCTAACCCATCGGGGATTACAGGCGTGATGTTATGTTATTTTATGTTATGTTACCTACTAACTTCAAGTTAGAAAGTAAAAACTGAGACTGCCTAAGTACATAATGATCAATCAAATTGAAAACTCTTACTTTGACATCCTAATGGTGCATCCACACCGCAGTTACTTTTTGTGGAGCAACGTTTCCAAGTGTTCGATAACAGAAAGTTATTTATTGTTATTATATCTCACTGTGTAACATATACATCTATAGATATGTAAAGTTGCCTAACTTTTGAAAACAGTCAACATGTGGTGTGAACAATTGATGACATTGTTCGAGAATGTAACTACATATAACATTACCAACTACTACTTGCCAACGGCACAGACTATTCGCAACTGCACAGAGCCACACGGTATCTCGTGCGCATTCCTCGCTGTGTCGCATGCGCAGCGCAATCAATGCCCTTATTTTTGACTTACCCGATTGTGACGTGTTGAATGACAGATTCAACCAAATCATGTTATTGTGTTCAAGATTTTGTGAAAGACATTGGATGTGAATAATTGTAGGTCCTAATAATTTGTAACCTAACAAAATAAATTATCTTTTTTTAATTTTATTTCATGTATATATAATATGCTGACCATACTGCTAAAAATAGAGCAGTATGGAAGAAGAAGACATGCTGCGCCGACCCCAAATAGATTGGGATAAGGGCAGGAGAATGATGATGATAATATGCTGTACCCATCCAAATGAAACTGTAGTTTATATATTACAATTATTAATAACTGTTACTGTTGCATAATCGTTGTAATTAATAAATAAATAAACATAGAACAAATGCCGTATTACTTTACTCGCTTGTTACTGAAACTTACCCTTTGTAACTCTTTTTTATATTTTGTTAATTTATGTTACTCGCGGTTTGGACGCGATGATAACATTCAACAAATAGTAACGCCGCTAAAGTTACAGATTGTTACCTAATGTTATCGTGTTGCGCATTGTTGCTCCACAAAAAGTAACTGCGGTGTGGAAGCACCACATGCATATTTTCTTTCAGCAGCGTCATTCCAGAACTCATAGGGCTCATTTCTGGAGACGCGGCGCGTCGGGCGGCGCGTTGTGCGGCGCGTCACGCGGCGCGTCGAGCGTTTTTTCCGTTAACGGAGAGGCGGCGCGTGCAGCGGCCTCAGTACAATATTGTATAGGGAGACGCGGGGCGTGCTGCGACGCGTTGCCCGCGGCGTCGCACGCCGCGTCCGACGCGGCGGTGCACGCGGCGTTGTGTCATCATGTCACGTCACGGATGTCAAACAGACATCAGCTCTTTGTGTTTTTCTTCTCGCGAATAAATAAAAATAATAGTCTAATTCGCCTAAGTTTAGTGAATAAATACTTCTGCCAGTGCAACTTACGAATAACATTGTTATGTAGTGTTCATGTGCTGTTTAAATATTTAAAAAAAAAACAGTAAATAACTATAAGTGAACCCCATCAATACACAAGTACCCGAAACCCACAGTTTATAGAAGATAATTATTCGGGGAACGGAAAACCAACTTGTGGCTTAACGTCGGCATGTGCGGTCCTGTACTCCGTTGCTGTGCTCAACCTATGGTGTTTGTCTGAACTTCTGAAGTTAGAACAATAGAATGAGTAACTTGGAGTTGGATAGTTATTATGGAGACCAAACTGGCTCAACCCGAAATGTCGCAATCGTCGAATGTGGATCTTACAAATCAGTTGAGCGACATAAACGACCGTGACCAGGACTTGCTCGCAAATGGTATCCTTAGATCTAATATCCCAGAGAGAAGTGGAGAAAACACCACCTACACTGCCATGTTGGTGGCCGCTAAGATTGGCGTCAAAATTAAAGCGCGCGATTTCGTGAGCCCCAAGCATGGAGCAAGGAGGCTGGCGCTTCAACGCAACGCAGCCGCGCAGGCGACGGCGCCGGTGGAGACCCGCCCCGCTTCCTCGTCGTGCGGCTCGCGCGTCGTGACCTACGGGACGAGCTGGCCGGGGGGAGCGCGAGTGCGTCGAGGCATGTTAATGATAACAGCGGATCTCGCTCGATCTGCCGGGCTCTGCAAATAGAAGCGCGCTACATCTACGAGTGCTTAACTAAACTAGGCCTATTTGGCGCAGCCGTGAGACGCACGATAATTATTTCTTTCCATTTTTTGTCTGTGTAGTTTTAAGTTTTTTAATTGTGTAATTGAGTCAATTTCAACAACTCGATTTTTTACCTAATTTCCATGGACATTTTCTTTTTCAGGTTTTTCAAAAAACTTTAATTATAAAGCGCAACATATCCACATTATATATACATTTTCTAAATGAGGATTACATAATTAAATTACTTAGAGAGTTATTTGGGTCACCGAAAATGGTGAGCCACAGAAATTTTATGATTGCCACCGAAATTGTATTGGTGACACAGAAATTGTGTGTGTGCACTGAAATTGTGAATTACTAAAAGAAATACAACGTGGTGTACTATTGCTTAAATCAGTCTTACAAAATTAGCAATCAAGGACCTGATTATGTTATTTACTCCAATGATGAGGTAAAAAAAAAACTTATACTAACAACCTAGGTAGGGGCGAGCCTCAGCTACCTACCGGGTCACATGTGATGGATAGTGAACTATCCTGTAGTATGAAGGATAGCTGCGAATAAAAGGAAACCGATATAAGCAGTTCCGGACCGAGCTGGTAGTTACCACTCTAGAAAAGGCACGGAAGTCCCGATGATGACCCTACGACATGACGAGTAAACACCATAAAATAATATGTTCTACTAACGCGAAGGCTGAGGCCTTCGCGGTAGTAGAACATATAGTGTTTACCTGGTATCGGAGGAGTTGGCTTCATAATTAACAAAACCATGAAACAGTATGTGGCTGAAGTTAACAGCATTTCGGATCGCCTTGATTATGCGGTTGAAGAAGACTACGAACACTAAGACTCAGCAAAATATATAAAATCAAAATTTACAGGCATTTGCCCCAACATCAGGCTACCAGGACCAAATTGTAGAAGAGATTTACGAAGAACTACGAGCTCTGAAAAAAAAATTAAGACCCAATATACCGTAATAATGGGCGATTTCAACGCGTGAGTTGGTAACAAGGAGAACAGAGGAGAAACTGGCATAGACAACTAGCAAGAAATGCTGGAGGACAATTGTTCCTCAATTTTCTACAAGCTAACTCACTATATGCTATGAACACCTTTAAAAAACACGAGTAGCCTAGCGATCATCGATTGGTTAGAGCAGACATATAATATGTAAAACTATGAACATCGCGAAGGAATCTTGTTGAGAGGAAACATCTTCCAACCGATACCAAACTCAAGATACTGTAAGCTAACGAAGATCTATATAAGCTGCTGTCGATGTAAAACTCAACTTCGAACGATTAACCACCATGACCATAGATGAGTTTACAATAAACTAACAACAGCATTAACTCACGTCCTTAAGGAAATCACCCCAAGTGTCCTACCAAATAGACCGACTAAATTAACACCAGGTACTATAAAGATGATGGACCAAATAGGGTCACTATGCAGTGAGGGAAACGTGGATAGTCAGGAATACAGAGACCTACATACTCGTAAGTACATCCGTAAACAGACTTGGAACGACTTGACTGACTATAACACCAATCTCATACAGGAAGCGTTAGAGAAGAACAGCAGCCGAAGGGTTCTTAAATTGAAGCTGAACGAGGGCAGGAAACAGATCTTCAAGCTTCTCAACGGAAATGGGGAAGAAGTCACAAATAAAAAGGCTACTTTCCTAAGAGTCCTATGAAACTCTTTATAAGAGTGGAGCAGCACCGAGCCAGACAATAGCAACTCTAGGGCAACCCCGATTACTAATCCAGAATGTAGGTTCCGAAGAAATTCCCGATGTCATTCCAAATGAAGTAATACAATAACTTAAAAATTGGAGAGCACCAGGGGAAGACGGCATGTTACCAGAGATGATTAAAATCAACGGAAGGGTCAGCAATGTGCTCGCAGTATTATTCACAAAATTTTCATCGTGGAATCGAAAGTACCTGCATCATGGCACAACGCAATAATCACCCTGATCCACAAAAAAGGGGACATCAAGAAGCTGCCACTACAGACCCATTGGCCTGTTGTCACATATTTATAAGATCTTCTCGAGAGTTATAGTTAACAGACTCGCCAGGAGGCTAGAATTTTTCCAACCAAGAGAACAGGCAGGATTTCGCTCAAGCTTCAGTACCAATGACCACCTACAAACACTTAAAACAGTCATAGAGAATTGTAACGAGTACAGGAATGACCACTTCGACTACGAGAAGGATTTGACTCGATAGAGTGGTGGTTCATAGAAAGAGCCATAGCCAGATGCCGCATCGATGAAAGGTACATACAAATTCTCCATCACCGCCATCAAAACGCTACTGTCTGTGTCTCCTTGCACGAGAAAATCGGGAAATTCCATGTACAGAGGGGTGTCAGGCAAGGAGACACAATCATCATCATCAACCTAGCCTTTTCCCAACTATGTTGGGGTCGGCTTCCAGTCTAACCGAATGCAGCTGAATACCAATATTTTTCATGGAGCGTCTGCAAGGAGACTCAATATCACCAAAATTATTTACCCTGGCACTAGAATGCATATTCCAGCAGATGCAGTGAACTGGGAAAGGGCTGATGATAGATGGAGAGAGACTGACAAATTTGACTGACAAGTTCTGTCAAAGTAATTTCGGCATAACAAATATTGATTATTTTCAAAAATCTTCTTTAACATTAATACAATAATTGATTGGTACAATTTCTGTGAAGTCGTGTAATTTCCGTGGGCACCCAGATGCCACGGAAACCACAGAAATTGGCCCACAGAAATTGGAAACGTGGCTATTTTTTCAAAATTACAAGAAACTACCAAGACTATGACTATTGTTTTCTATAATCTTAAATGTGTACCAAAGGCTGCTTAGCATGCTTAAAAGTGATACCTTTATTTCTTGGAAAAATCCTTTAAAAACTTGATCACCGAAATTGCAAAATTTTGTTCCGAGTGAACCGAAATCACTTTCTTAAATTTTTGGCGGGTAGACGTGGCAATATGGTGCACTACCATTCTAACTGTGTGTAAGTGCACGACTGTCTCTTGCCGGGCAGGAATTTATTGTTCGTTTAAACTCATTGGTGGAAGCTCAGGACTGTGAAACAAAATGACCATAGAAATTAGTAATTTCGCACGGACAAAACTACCGTTGACATTTACTCATTAACTATTAGTCTTAACATTCAAAAATAATTAGTTTCTTGTTGGGCAATTATTACTTAGCACAAACAAAATACTTTTTCCTACATATGTTGGAGATTATATTCATGAGAGGTAATTGCTGTGTATGAAAGTGATTGTGGACAGGACACAGAAATTGATAATTCGTCATTTACCGATGTTTTTCTTAGAAAGTAATAGTCTTACAAATATAATTTAAGTGGCTTCATTTAGATTCACGTTACTTTAATTCTGAAAAAAAAAAATGGTTGCATTATCTGTAAAGCAGCACTGCGTTTTCAGCCTAGACGCGTAAATTTTCCGCCTGAGAAATTCACTCAATTAAGTTTTTATTTTTTTCTGTTCTTGTTGTGTGCACTTATGGCATAATTATGCCAAATAAATATGTTTTCTTTATTTCTACCTTTCATCCTATCTTACTCGGTCATAACAAGCATTAGATTAGAATAGAACGACTATTTTAGACCAATTATCACTGGGGCGAAGTAGCCCAACGGTTTAGTGGCCTCTTTATAAACCTAGGGTCTCAGGTTTGAATTCCAGACAGGTACTCATTTTTTGTCTAAAATATTCACGTTTCGCGAGCAATTTTATACAACTGCTACCTGATAAGTTTCATAGAAACCGTGATCAAAATTAGGGACATACACAGACAAACTTTTCGGTTTTATAAAATAGCGATGGGCTGATCGTCACGGCTCTTCCTCTATTACGCCGCGCTGTTTACCACGGATCTTGTAGCGTGTGAGTGTTGCCTGCAGTCGACAACGCTGCGGGCACACGCGTCGTTGCAGTAGGAGGGAAGGAATACGTGCTGCACATCCGCACGAGAAGCATGTCGATTTATTTTAATGATCGATCTCTGATTCGATAAAATCAAGTTGGAATTATCCACATCATCTATGCAAACTCTTTTGATGTTGTGGAAGTCTCAGTATTGTCAATTGTCTGTAAAAAAAAATACAGCACAGAGCATCAAGTAGTCTTTGGTCCCAATGCCAACTCGAGAGCTTTTTAGGGTTCCGTAGCCAGATGGCAAAAAACGGAACCCTATGGATTAGTCATGTCTGTCTCTGTGTCTGTCCGTCCGTATGTCACAGCCACTATTTTCCAAAACTACAAGAACAATGCTGTTGAAACTTGGTAAGTAGAGGTATTCTGTGAACCGCATTAAGATTTTCACACAAAAACTAGAAAAAAAACAATAAATTTTGGGGGTTCCTGATACTTAGAACTGAAACTATACATTTTTTTTCATCAAACCCATACGTGTGGGGTTATGGGTATATCTTCAAAAATGATATTGAGATATGTAGTATAATTTTTTTCTAAACTGAATATTTTGCGCGCGAGACACTTTCAAACAGGTCAAATGTGTGTGTGTAACTTCTAAAATAAGAGAATGATAAAACTAAAAAAAATAAATGATGTGCATTACCATGTAAAATTCCACCGAAAATTGGTTTGAACGAGATCTAGTAAGTAGTTTTTTTTTAATACGTCATAAATCATAAACCGCAATTTACCTTTCATTCAATCAACTCAAATATAAAAATAATAAAAAAAAGCGTTATGTTACTTGCTGCTACGGAATCTTTCATGGGCGAGTCCGACTCGCACTTGGCCGCTTTTTTTAGTAACTTCAAACAAAATCTTTTTGATAGACGGCCCCACAACGTTTGTTTTCTCTAAACAACTAGTTTGTTCTCTATTATCATCACGAAGTTATGATTGGGTAGGTTGTGAACGCTCGTCTCTAATTGGCTAAGCAACGCATAGTAACAATGGCATCATTGGCGCTGGCAATGTGACATTTGACGGGCAGCAAGAATTGTCAAAGTAGGCGATTTATGTGAAAAAGAGCAATGAAAGATTTGAATATTTTTGATTATGTATATTTATTTCTTTTGAGTGTGATGTGCATAACAACGACAAAAAGTTGTGCGGTCAAACGTTTTTTCTTTAATATCGAACGTAATTCGTATTTCAAAACTAAACAATATTCACGTATGATCTAACACAAATAACAAATGCGTTTTCTCAAAATTTCCACGTGTCTGTACAACCCTGTTTGAGGTTATTATAAAATTATGATAGTCAATTTAAAAAAAAAAAGGTTGCACTGCGGGAGTGGGGTGCATTTTTTTATAATTTGGAATGGTTAGGGAATAATTTCGCACGAATTGCTTTAATTACCAGTATAAAAGTACTATAATTTATGTGGTTAAGTAAAATATTCATTTATTGCGCTATCGTACACAAATATGACAATTTATATTAACTACTGTAGTGTTTACTAAATGAGTTATGCATTCTGTGGTGGGGGATGCATGTTGGAGGGAGCGCGGGGCGATGCACCGCGTTCAGTCTAGTCCGAGCAGCCTTAGCGACAGCACGCCTAACCCAGGAATATTGGAAACAGTGTTTTATTGTACAACCCTGAACAAAGACACCACAGTAATATACGGTGGTTTTACTCTAAACCCTAACTAGTGTACGAGTGAACACCACATCTACCTACATTATGAAACTCCGTCTTACGAATTTTCGATCAGGTCACGTGTCCAGACGCGAGTTTAACATTTTTTACCCATCCCAAAAAGTGCACAACGTCGCTAAAGAAGTTTTCACTTCCAAATTATTTGTGAAAACCTATGACAGAAGCAGAGAAAGATCACAAAAACGTTGGATAGAGAAACATTAAGAGTTAAATCAAAAATGATTTGAAAGTTAAACCCCTCGCTCGATAGATGGTATTGTAGTCGGATTAGAAGTACGTAAAACGCATTTAACGAAACCATAGCGGTATCGTTACCTTGGCAAGATGGTATTTTACTCGATATGAGCTTACAGCAAATATAAATGTTTCATGTCAATGTTAACAGTTTCAAGTGTTGTATTATATTCTTTGCCATTATAGGGACGGACCCTCGTTCAGTGTTTTACGTGGTAGTATACAGCAGGCCGCATACAGCATTTCATAACGTGACGACTTCTACTAAATCGCGCTATCTGTAAGACGCGTTAAGAAATTTTGTTCCAAAAAGTACACGTTTATAATTACAAAACATGGCTCATACGACTATGTATAAAACAAATCTGCGACTAAATTTTGAAGGAATTATGCTTTTTCGTTTTTTTAATAAATTCGTGATTTATAGCTATGCAATATACAAATAATGCTATATGAACTACGACTGCCTCAAGCAATATGGTTGGATTTATTTTTTCTAGCAGTTCCAAGCGAAAACCATATTATGTTATTATCTAGTTTAAATCTGTCAAAGTAGAAGAGTATTTTTTTAATGTAGCAAAAGGAAACACAAACATATTTTACTTCATACTGTTATCATTCAAAACTAATTTACTTAGTCCATTGGGCATAACATCATCCTCCAAAAACTGGCAGAAGTCTCCATGACATAACGCCGCGTCGCACGCCGCGGGGGACGCCGCGTGCACCGCCGCGTCCGACGCTGCATCTCGAGTGCTCGGGCGGCGCGTCGGGCGGCGCGTCGGGCGGCGCGGGCCGCTTCAAATTCAAACATATGTCAATGTATGAGAGCGTTTACGGAGAAGCGTTTTTACGCGCGTTTGCTCGAGATGCAGCGTCGGACGCCGCGTCGGACGCGGCGGTACACGCGGCGTCCCCCGCAGCGTGCGACGCGGCGTTATGTCATGGAGACCTGCCAGTTTTTGGAGGATGATGTTATGCCCAATGGACTAAGTAAATTAGTTTTGAATGATAACAGTATGAAGTAAAATATGTTTGTGTTTCCTTTTGCTACATTAAAAAAATACTCTTCTACTTTGACAGATTTAAACTAGATAAAAACATAATATGGTTTTTGCTTGGAACTGCTAGAAAAAATAAATCCAACCGTATTGCTTGAGGCAGTCGTAGTTCATATAGCATTATTTGTATATTGCATAGCTATAAATCACGAATTTATTAAAAAAATGAAAAAACATAATTCCTTCAAAATTAAGTCGCAGATTTGTTTTATACATAGTCGTATGAGCCATGTTTTGTAATTATAAACGTGCACTTTTTGGAACAAAATTTCTTAACGTGTCTTACAGATAGTGCGATTTAGTAGAAATCGTCACGTTATGAAATGCTGTATGCGGCCTGCTGTATACTACCACGTAAAACACTGAACGAGGGTCCGTCCCTATAATGGCAAAGAATATAATACAACACTTGAAACTGTTAACATTGACATGAAACATATATAAGGTGTTAAAAAATTAACTGCAAGAATTTCGTGTACGTACTTGGTATCAAAAAACAAACATATTCCACAAAAAAAAAACTTTTTTTAAGCCTTTTTAGTTTTTACATAAAAAAAATTGCCAGCCCAAAGTCTGCAAAATGTGATGGGAAAAGTTAGAATCAGCTGTCTACGTTTGCGCTGTCGCAGGGGTGAGCGAACACGCGCGCGGTGCCTGCACGATGCAGTCACAGTACAGTCAAGTGCGCTTATTCAATCATTTTGTGGGCAGTGAAAATATTGCATATCTTTGAAACGGATCGTTACTTATATAAATTTTTTTCGTTATTATTTTTTATTTGTGATTCCAAACAACTCCTCAAAATTCTTGCAGTTAATTTTTTAACACCTTATATATTTGCTGTAAGCTCATATCGAGTAAAATACCATCTTGCCTAGGTAACGAAACCGCTATGGTTTCGTTAAATGCGTTTTACGTACTTCTAATCCGACTACAATACCAGCGACCGACTACAAGACTATCGAGCGAGGGGTTTAACTTTCAAATCATTTTTGATTAACTCTTAATGTTTCTCTATCCAACGTTTTTGTCATCTTTCTCTGCTTCTGTCATAGGTTTTCACAAATAATTTGGAAGTGAAAACTTCTTTAGCGACGTTGTGCACTTTTTGGGATTGGTAAAAAATGTTAAACTCGCGTCTGGACACGTGACCTGATCGAAAATTCGTAAGACGGAGATTCATAATGTAGGTAGATGTGGTGTTCACTCGTACACTAGTTAGGGTTTAGAGTAAAACCACTGTATATTACTGTGGTGTCTTTGTTCAGGGTTGTACAATAAAACACTGTTTCCAATATTCCTGGGTTAGGCGTGCTGTCGCTAAGGCTGCTCGGACTAGACTGAACGCGGCGCATCGCCCCGCGCTCCCTCCAACATGCATCCCCCACCACAGAATGCATAACTCATTTATTAAACACTACAGTAGTTAATATAAATTGTCATATTTGTGTACGATAGCGCATTATATGAATATTTTACTTAACCACATAAATTATAGTACTTTTATACTGGTAATTAAAGCAATTCGTGCGAAATTATTCCCTAACCATTCCAAATTATAAAAAATGCAAACCACTCCCGCAGTGCAACCTTTTTTTTTTAAATTGACTATTCATAACAGGGTTGTACAGACACGTGGAAATTTTGAGAAAACGCATTTGCTATTTGTGTTAGATCATACGTGAATATTGTTTAGTTTTGAAATACGAATTACGTTCGATATTAAAGAAAAAACGGTTGACCGCACAATTTTTCATTGTTGTTATGCATCTACATCACACGCAAAAGAAATAAATATACATCATCAAAAATATTCAAATCTTTCATTGCTCTTTTTCACATAAATCGTCTACTTTGACAATTCTTGCTGCCCGTCAAATGTCACATTGCCAGCGCCAATGATGCCATTGTTACTATGCGTTGCTTAGCCAATTAGAGACGAGCGTTCACAACCTACCCAATCATAACTTCGCGATGATAATAGAGAACAAACTAGCTGTTTACAGAAAACAAACGTTGTGGGGCCGTCTATCAAAAAGATTTTGTTTGAAGTTACTAAAAAAAGCGGCCAAGTGCGAGTCGGACTCGCCCATGAAGGATTCCGTAGCAGCAAGTAACATAACGCTTTTTTTTATATTTGAGTTGATTGAATGAAAGGTAAATTGCGGTTTACGATTTATGACGTATTAAAAAAAACTACTTACTAGATCTCGTTCAAACCAATTTTCGGTGGAAGTTTTTACGGTAATGCACATCAATTATTTTATTAAGTTTTATCATTCTCTTATTTTAGAAGTTACAGGGACACACACACACACACATTTGACCTGTTTGGAAGTGTCTCGCGGGCAAAATATTCAGTTTAGAAAAAAATTATACTACGTATCTCAATATCATTTTTGAAGATATACCCATAGATACCCCACACGTATGGGTTTGATGAAAAAAAATGTATAGTTTCAGTTCTAAGTATCAGGAAACCCTAAAATTTATTGTTTTTTTTCTAGTTTTTGTGTGAAAATCTTAATGCGGTTCACAGAATACCTCTACTTCCCAAGTTTCAACAGCATAGTTCTTGTAGTTTTGGAAAATATTGGCTGTGACATACGGACGGACATACACAGAGACAGACGTGACTAATCCATAAGGGTTCCGTTTTTTTCCATTTGGCTACGGAACCCTAAAAAGCTCTCGAGTTGGCATTGGGACCAAAGACTACTTGATGCTCTGTGCTGTATTTTTTTTACAGACAATTGACAATACTGAGACTTCCACAACATCAAAAGAGTTTGCATAGATGATGTGGATAATTCCAACTTGATTTTATCGAATCAGAGATCGATTATTAAAATAAATCGACATGCTTCTCGTGCGGATGTGCAGCACGTATTCCTTCCCTCCTACTGCAACGACGCGTGTGCCGCAGCGTTGTCGACTGCAGGCAACACTCACACGCTACAAGATACGTGGTAAACAGCGCGGCGTAATAGAGGAAGAGCCGTGACGATCAGCCCATCGCTATTTTATAAAACCGAAAAGTTTGTCAATGTATGTCCCTAATTTTGATCACGGTTCCTATGAAACTTATCAGGTAGCAGTTGTATAAAATTGCTCGCGAAACGTGATTATTTTAGACAAAAAATGAGTACCTGTCTGGAATTCAAACCTGAGACCCTAGGTTTATAAAGAGGCCACTAAACCGTTGGGCTACTTCGCCCCAGTGATAATTGGTCTAAAATAGTCGTTCTATTCTAATCTAATGCTTGTTATGACCGAGTAAGATAGGATGAAAGGTAGAAATAAAGAAAACATATTTATTTGGCATAATTATGCCATAAGTGCACACAACAAGAACAGAAAAAAAATAAAAACATAATTACACAATTAAAAAACTTAAAACTACACACACAAAAAATAGAAAGAAATAATTATTGTTCGTCTCACGGCTGCGCCAAATAGGCCTAGTTTAGTTAAGCACTCGTAGATGTAGCGCGCTTCTATTTGCAGAGCCCGGCAGATCGAGCGAGATCCGCTGTTATCATGCCTCGACGCACTCGCGCTCCCCCCGGCCAGCTCGTCCCGTATATGTCGCGACGCGCGAGCCGCACGACGAGGAAGCGGGGGCGGGTCTCCAACGGCGCCGTCGCCTGCGTTGCGTTGAAGCGCCAGCCTCCTTGCTCCATGCTTGGGGCTCACGAAATCGCGCGCTTTAATTTTGACGCCAATCTTAGCGGCCACCAACATGGCAGTGTAGGTGGTGTTTTCTCCACTTATCTCTGGAATATTAGATCTAAGGATATCATTTGCGAGCAATTCCTGGTCACGGTCGTTTATGTCGCTCAACTGATTTGTAAGATCCACATTCGACGATTGCGACATTTCGGGTTGAGCCAGTTTGGTCTCCATAATAACTATCCAACTCCAAGTTACTCATTCTATTGTTCTAGCTTCTGAAGTTCAGACAAACACCATAGGTTGAGCACAGCAACGGAGTACAGGACCGCACATACCGACGTTAAGCCACAAGTTGGTTTTCCGTTCCCCGAATAATTATCTTCTATAAACTGTGGGTTTCGGGTACTTGTGTATTGATGGGGTTCACTTTTAGTTATTTACTGTTTTTTTTTAATATTTAAACAGCACATGAACACTAGATAACAATGTTATTCGTAAGTTGCACTGGCCGAAGTATTTATTCACTAAACTTAGGCGAATTAGACTGTTATTTTTATTTATTCGCGAGAAGAAAAACACAAAGAGCTTATGTCTGTTTGACATCCGTGACGTGACATGATGACACAACGCCGCGTGCACCGCCGCGTCGGACGCGGCGTGCGACGCCGCGGGCAACGCGTCGCAGCACGCCTCGCGTCTCCCTATACAATATTGTACTGAGGCCGCTGCACGCGCCGCCTCTCCGTAAACGGAAAAAACGCTCGACGCGCCGCGTGACGCGCCGCGCAACGCGCCGCCCGACGCGCCGCGTCTCCAGAAATGAGCCCTTAACCTACCTCAGTCACCAGGGTCCTGTTTAATAAACGATACAAATTGGACAATTGTATTTTACTAATTTTAAATCTACAAGTTTCTGTTTAACAAAAATTACAACTTAAAAAATTTACGATGGTGGAAAACTGGCAAAATTGTTAAATTTTATCTACAATTTTACATATTTGGTTTCATAAACATTTTCTCTTTACAGGTGATTATTATTGTAAGGTTTACTTAACATCACTTGTAATACAACTGTTACGGACGACGTCGCTTCATAATAAATAATGATTGTATGAAATGTAAATAATGATGATTACATAAGTAGATTTTAAGTAGATATAAGGATGATTAAATAAAAACCATTTGAAAGTAGGGAAATCTTTATTGTGATTCGAATAAGGCTGTTTTATTATCCTATAGTAAGTAAGACATCAAAGTATGACAATGTAAAGTGGACGCGAGCACGATCCGAGCAGGTTCGGACAAGTCGGAACCTGTTCGGAGGCCATCACTAGTGAACTCTGACTAAACGCGATATGATTGGTCGAAAGGAATATATTCGGTTATATTACGCTCGCCTCCACCCACTACTTGCACTATGCAAAAATAGAATATAAATAGGACGGTTTGTTGCGAAATTTGTAGTTCAGCAGCAGTGTTCTCTCAAGCAACTCCGAAGCAACAAGCCGATCCTGAAAAGTGCAGTACAAATTGTGAATCAAGATTTAATGAAGATTCTGAAGAAATACAT
Organism: Xestia ashworthii; assembly: GCA_950022955.1. Classification (NCBI taxonomy): domain Eukaryota; kingdom Metazoa; phylum Arthropoda; class Insecta; order Lepidoptera; family Noctuidae; genus Xestia; species Xestia ashworthii. The sequence continues at coordinate 21,808,162 of OX465566.1, forward strand.
TCAACTTACCATCAAGTCAGGCGTTTCATTCCTAGGGAAAAATACAGTCCACCTCGACAGTTTGGTCCTACGCTCGCCGGATTTATTTGTATCATCGCTCGCCCGACAAGTTGAAGACAAGAACCTAGTGCAGTGTTCCTGAAAAATGAAGACTAGAAGTGTTGCGGCCAAAGAAAGTGAGGCGGAATCGGGATACGACAGCCGACGTCCTCGAACATTCGAAGAGCCGCCAAGATCGCCTTCAACTATTGCGCCCGCGTTGCCGCGCATCCAATATGAAGTGCCCGCAAGTGGAATCGACAGTGCCGCGCCCGCCGCCGCCGCCGCCGCGTCAGTGACCGCACCCCCCGCCACCGCCGGGACGGGAAGAGTTGTGCCGCCGTTCGATGGTGCGTCCGCCGCGCTTACCGCACCCGCTCCACGCCGCGTACCGGCGAGTCGAGCAACCGCGATCGCGAGTGTAACAATGCGTGAAGAACAGCTCGCCACTCCAAGCACGTCGTTCCAGCCAAGAATACAGGACTCTGCCAGGACAATGACGGCAAATATGTCAGTGAGAGACACCGCAAGTACGATAAGATCAAGAAGATCTTACAGCAGTGATGTGGCAAGGGTTAAACTAGCAGAATACGAGGCACAGAGAAGAATTGCTGCAATTAGGAACGAGCAATTGGAAATTGAAAAGGCTCTAGTGAACAAACGGTTTGAATATGAAGTGTCGGCGATAGAAGCAGAGGCAGAGGCTCGTGAAGAGGGCTCCGGACATAGGAGTGAAGACAGGGTGGATGAGTGGCTGCAAAGTATTGACCAAGGCCACCCACCAGTCACCGAAGGGAGAACTCAGCCGCCGCACCCCGCCGCCCAACAAACCGCCGCAGAGCCGAACACTTGTGTCGACGCTATGACGCCTGCCATGCCACGTAGAAGACAACGTTCGACCTCACGTTCGCCCACAAGAGGGGAACGTCGAGTAGGAAGAGGCATCGAACAACTGGCCGACACGCTGGACAAAATGATGCGTGCACGCCCGCCGCCACGACAAGTGACAGAACTACCCTTGTTCACCGGAGCGGCTACGGAATGGTTGCCATTCAAGGCAGCTTATGAAGATTCATCGAGTGTCTACAAATTCACCGCGATGGAAAACTTAGCGAGACTGAGGAACTGCATCAGAGGTCCAGCAAAGGAAGCAGTCTCCGCGCTCTTGTACTCTGCGTCTGACCCACGGACAATTATGAAGACGCTAGAACAATATTATGGAAGGCCGGAGATATTAATGGACCATGTGATGGAAGACGTAAAGAAGCTGCCTCGGCTCACTAGTGTGGCAAGTGAATTAAACTCGTTCGCAGTAAAGCTACAGAACATAGTGTGTGTGCTATCCAATATGGACAACCGTGGATACCTGTGGAACCCGATGTTAGTGCGTGAAGTCGTGGACAAGCTGAGCCCGCACGTAAAATCAAGATGGTGCGACTACGCTTCTGAAGCAGTGGAAACGTCACGTGAGTCTGAAATTGTATTATTATCTCGGTTCCTGATGCGGGAGGCTGACCGTGCTATGAGGTACGCCTTCACAAACCCGACGCCCACGCCCGCACCAAAGAGGGAACAGAAAAATGTGGTGCAAGCAAGCGCAAAAAGAAAAGCGGGCAGAGAAGTAATTTACGCCACGACTGAAAAAGAAGAAGAAAAGAAACATGTATGTTTATGTTGTGCTGGTGACCATGAAGTGCCTAAGTGCGCCAAGTTTCTGAAGATGAGTGTCGACGACAGGTGGGAATGGGCACGAACAGAGAAAGTGTGCTTCAAATGTGTCAATAATCGCCACCGACGAGAGCACTGTCGAGCCAAGCGATGCGGCAAAGAAAAGTGCACCCGCCCGCATCACGCGCTGCTCCACAAAGAGATGTCGCAACAAGACATAAAAGAAAAGGCGACAGACGTCGAACCGGCAGCAGAGTCCGTGATGGCTGTCTCAGCAAACAGTGACGCACCGCATCGCGTACTACTTAAAATGTGCCCCGTTGTTTTAAAAGGACCAGGCGGTCAAGTGAGCACGTTCGCGCTAATGGACGAAGGGTCGACGACCTCACTCATCGACGAAGATATAACACGCCGTATCCAAGTGAGGGGACCAGTCTCTACACTCAAAATACAAGGAGTGACCTCACAGCCACACGAAGAAAGCAGTCAAGAGGTCAAATTACAAATTCGTGGTCAAAACGGCGACTTTCAAGAATTACGCGCACGAACGATGAAGGATCTACGACTTCGTGGTCAAACAGTGGATAGATCGATGTTAATAAAATATCCACACCTCCGAGACATGCAAAAGGATGCATTCTTTGACGAAGCCACACCGAAAGTATTGATAGGTGCGGACAATTGGCACCTGATTGTGACGCGAAAACTACGCATGGGAAAGAAGAACGAGCCTGCGGCCTCGTATACCCAACTAGGATGGGTAATTCATGGGACGGCGCCGCGCTCAGCGTTGACTCAAAAGGAGGGTCAACTAGTGCTTCACATCTACGACGTATCTGCGAATAAACAGACAGAAGATGTACGGCACGTGGAAGAACTAGTGAAAGCACACTTCAGGATTGATGCCCTAGGAGTCTCCCTGGCGAAGAAAGTCAGACCGGAAGATCAAAAGGCAATCGACGTGGTCCAACGAACAATGAGGAAGGTTGGTGAACACTTCGAAGTGGGTCTGCCATGGCGAGACGAAGATGCTCCGATGCCCAATAATTATCACTGCGCCGTGAAGAGACTAAAAATGATAGAAAAGAAGATGGACTTCTCTTCGGACTTCGCTGCACAGTATCGCGCTCAAGTAAGAAACCTCCTCGATAAAGGTTATGCTCAAGAGTGCGATGGACAAGAGGAAGAAAACAAGAAAGTATGGTACCTGCCGCACTTCCCGGTCGTGAATCCTAACAAGCCGGGGAAGATGCGTCTGGTTTTCGACGCGGCACACCGATACAGCGGAGTGTGCCTCAATGATCACTTGCTGGAGGGACCTGACCTCCTGAGATCGCTACCAGGAATCCTATTCAGATTCAGAGAACGTCGAGTAGCTGTGACGGCAGACATTCAAGAGATGTTCCTCCAAGTTAAAATAAGACCACAAGACCAAGCAGCTCAAATGTTCCTCTGGCGGGATGAAGAGCGTGACAAGCCGCCGAAGAAGTACAAGATGGTTTCAATGATCTTCGGGGCCTCGTGCTCGCCTTTCATCGCGCACTCGGTGAGAGATGCCAACGCGAGACTGTACGCACAAGCATACCCTGACGCTGTGCAAGCCGTAACATCAAGCCACTACATGGACGACTACGTCGATAGCTTCGCGACAGAGGAAGAAGCTATAAGAACAGCACAAGAGGTCATGAAGATACATGAGAACGCACACTTCAACCTCCGTGGATGGTGCTCTAACAGGCCTAATGTGGTGGACAACGTTGCTAAAGAAAAGCAAGTGCTCAACGCCGAAGTGAAGCTTGGTCAGAGACAAGAAAACTCCGATAAGACGCTCGGCTTGCTCTGGCATACGGAACGAGACGAGCTAGGCTTCAACACAGGGCTTAGCCGTCTAGCACCCGAAGTGAGGATGAGAGACAGAGCGCCGACGAAAAGGGAAGCCCTCGGAGCAGTGATGGCCGTCTACGATCCCCTCGGTCTCATCAGCCATTTTACTATCACGGGGAAAGTCATACTTCAAAACCTGTGGAGACACGGAGTGGGATGGGATGAAGCGATTCCCGATGAAGACGCACAACACTTCGAAGAATGGCTCGGAAGTCTGAGCGTGGCCACGAAACTGCGAATCCCAAGGTGCTACGGGAAGAGCTCGGAAGACGAATTAGAGCTTCATGTCTTCTGTGACGCGAGTGAACAAGCATACGCGGCGACCGCCTACTGGAGGATCCTGAAACCAGATGGAAGAGTGACTGTGAGCCTGGTTGCGGCAAAAGCAAGGGTCGCACCTTTAAAACCAGTAACCGTCCCTCGACTCGAACTCCAGGCGGCAGTGATCGGCGCACGATTGGCGGAAACAATCCTAAGAGAGCATCGAGACAAGCCCAAGAGCGTGACGTATTGGACGGACTCACAAACCGTCCTGCGTTGGATAGAAAAAGATGCCATCAAGTACACACCCTTCGTGGCACACCGCCTGGGCGAAATAGCGGAACTGACCGACGCCAATCAATGGAGATGGGTGCCCACGGAACAAAACGTGGCAGACGACGCAACGCGCCCTAATTATAGACTACAAATGAAGCTAGAAGACAGATGGTTCATGGGGCCTGAGTTTCTATACAACAACGAGGACCTCTGGCCGAAAGAGAAAGCCAAGAAAGAAGACCAAGAAGAAGAAGTGACCTATGTGGTCACAGAAAAGGAACGCGCTTCTCATCTGCCCGACATAAGCAGATTCTCCTCATATGAGAAGCTGATTCGAACTACAGCGGTACTCTTTCTCTTCAAGGAAAAATGTAAAAATCGAGCCAGCCAGATGACAGTCGACCTAATAGAGAAGGCCGAGAAGACATGGGTGAAACAAGCGCAGCTCGACGACTATGCAGAAGAAATAAGACTGATGGAAAAAGGAAGACCAGTGCCCAAGTCCAGTAGCCTGTATAAACTGGACCCCTATTTGGAAGACCAGATTCTCAAAGTGAGAGGGAGGATCGGGCACGCTGCGGTTCCAGACACGAAGAAGATGCCGGTCATCTTGCACGGCAGGCACCCATTTACCAGACTGCTGGTAGAAGACGTCCATCGAAGAGCCGGCCATGCAAATAACGAACGCGTGGTCAACGACCTGAGACAAAAATATTGGGTAATCAATCTGCGCCCTACCGTAAGAGCCATAGCGCAGCGATGCCAACTGTGCCGCATCAGAAGAGCGACACCAGTGAAACCAGTCACGGGGGACCTACCGATGGAACGACTGATAGAGACGCAGCGACCCTTCACTCACTGCGGAGTCGATTATTTTGGGCCAATGACAGTGGTCATAGGAAGAAGACATGAGAAGCGCTGGGGAGCGCTGTTCACCTGCCTTGTGACAAGGGCAGTCCATCTGGAACTGGTGGCAAGTCTGTCCACTGACTCGGCTATAATGGCCATAAGAAGAATGGCAGCACGACGAGGTTGGCCCCGCATAATGTATTCCGACAACGGCACCAATTTCCGAGGGGCAGACACCGAACTACGCACAGCCTATGAAGAATGGGCCAAAGAATTCGTCCACTTCGGACTCTCACACCGAATGAAGTGGAAGTTCATACCACCAGGGGCGCCGCATATGGGGGGAGCGTGGGAACGCTTAGTACGCTCTGTCAAGACGGCGCTGGGGGCGACGCTGCATCAGCGGGCACTAAAAGAAGAAGTGCTGCTGACCCTGATGATAGAGGCCGAACACTCTATAAACTCTCGGCCTCTCACCCACGTTTCCGTCGATCCCAAGGATCCGGAGGCGTTGACTCCGAACCACTTCCTCATCGGGACCTCCTCAGGCCTTCCCCACACTGGGCCTTGCGAGGAGGCCAGCCGAAAACAATGGAGAGCTGCCCAAGCGCTCGCCGACCATTTCTGGCGGCGCTGGGTAAATGAATACCTGCCGACGCTGGTGCCCAGGGGGGCATCCGACGACCAACGACGACCTCTGCGCGTTGGCGACCTGGTTGTCGTCGTCGACCCTGCACTGCCACGAGGGACGTGGCCCCGAGGCGTCGTGGAGACTGCGTACGTCGGTCCAGACGGCAAGGTGCGATCAGCCGACGTCAGAACTACAGCGGGCATCCTTCGGCGTCCTACGACGAAGCTCGCCGTCCTCTGCGTGGAAGATAAGGCTACGGTAGCCCTGCGCCGGGGGGAGGATGTTACGGACGACGTCGCTTCATAAATAAATAATGATTGTATGAAATGTAAATAATGATGATTACATAAGTAGATTTTAAGTAGATATAAGGATGATTAAATAAAAACCATTTGAAAGTAGGGAAATCTTTATTGTGATTCGAATAAGGCTGTTTTATTATCCTATAGTAAGTAAGACATCAAAGTATGACAATGTAAAGTGGACGCGAGCACGATCCGAGCAGGTTCGGACAAGTCGGAACCTGTTCGGAGGCCATCACTAGTGAACTCTGACTAAACGCGATATGATTGGTCGAAAGGAATATATTCGGTTATATTACGCTCGCCTCCACCCACTACTTGCACTATGCAAAAATAGAATATAAATAGGACGGTTTGTTGCGAAATTTGTAGTTCAGCAGCAGTGTTCTCTCAAGCAACTCCGAAGCAACAAGCCGATCCTGAAAAGTGCAGTACAAATTGTGAATCAAGATTTAATGAAGATTCTGAAGAAATACATTCAACTTACCATCAAGTCAGGCGTTTCATTCCTAGGGAAAAATACAGTCCACCTCGACAACAACTTTACAAATATGTGCGATAATATATGTAAGTTTATGTACAAAATTGTCGGTATTAAACAGGGTTTATTAATCAGGTCCCAGGTCACATAAACGCTAGGTTGGTTATTGTAGTTCTAAAAATCAATTCAGTTTCCGGAAAACTCAGAGTAGTTTAACATCCGGAAATTGGGTAGTATCTTCAAATCGGTTTTGTACGTATAAAGAGAGCTTTTTCAAATTCAAATTCATTTATTGTTTGTCACAGGTAAAGTATCAGTTCTTATGATTATTATAAAGGATCGCTGTAACATACCTGTATGGTGTACAATATTTAGTCTTGATTTAATATTTATTTAACATCATAATTCGTCCTAAGTCAACGTCCATCATTAGTCATGCATCAATAAAGTTGTTCATTCACAAGTCAGTTAATAAGTAAATATGACATGGATTTCACAATAATTAGATTATCAATAGATTTCATTAGAATTAAATTACTTACTGATGTAAAGCAAATTAAATTATTCACTGATTTCATTTAAATTAAAAATATTCATTGATTTCATTATAATTAAATTACTCGTTGATGTCAAAGAAATTAAATTATTCAGTGGTTTAATTACATTTAAATTAGTCATTGATGTCACACAAATTAAGTGTCATAGCCTATCAATAGGTGTCACCAGTATTTTTGTCAATTATATGGAATAGTAGGCTTTACCATTCAAAAATTCCTTTAGTCTTTTTTTAAAACTATGCAAGGTTACACTGCTTTTTACGTCATTTGGTAGTTTGTCATAAATTTTTACTCCTATCCCAAAAAAACTCGTTTTAAATATAACTGTCCTACACTTTATTCCGCTTAGTACATTTCTATACCGTGCACTTCTCATTGTGTCATAGTTATTTAAATCGCCCTTTTCCGCAAAACATAATCACAAAAAACTCCTGCCCCTCGCAGAACTTACCCAGCAATCGAATCTTGTAAACAGCAAACGTTCGTATTAACAAGTTCAATATTCCCGATGGGGTATGTTAATGTGAGCCTGTGGGTGACACGCTCTTCGCGACTACATTTTAATATCCCGCCCGCTTTTTAAGAGATTATTCGCTATGGGGAAAACCCCCGGAACAGATCACGCAATCTCGTTTTTGGTTTTTTGAAGTTTTTCTTTTTAATTTACAAGATCATAACAGAATCAGATAATGTTTCTCTCTAGTAATTTCAATGGAATGGGACACGACTCATCATCGTCATCATCATTACCATAATTTCAGCCGAAAAACGTCCACTGCTGTGTATAGGCCTATCAAGGCCCCAAGTGTCGCCACATTGACCGGTCCCGTGCGACCCACATCCAGCGGATTCCCGCAACCTTCACCAGGGCTTCGGTCCACCTAGTGGGAGGTCAAAGCAACAACTTCCGATTCGCGGTCGCCACTCCAGAACTTTTCAGACCCATCGGCCATCCGCCCTTATCCCAATTAATTTGTGGTTGGCGCAGCATGCCTTTTTCTTTCCATTACTCGTCATCTCATCAGGCACCTCTTTTCTTGCCATAATATAATTATCATCTTTTACCCAGTTCGTCCCACATCGACTATCAACTAAATACTAAATTAGATACCTACTAACTCAGAATGATGATTTTTGCTTCACCATTTATGTACAATATTGTACAATGTGCATCAATAAACAAAGTTTTGAATAGTTTGTTTTTTCTTAATCGTAATTTTAGCCATAATTGTCAGTATTTTTATTTAAAAAAAGATCACCGTTTTTGAGGAAAAACTTACAATAGTTCTGAGTAAACAACCAATATTAAACGAAAGACTCAGTACATAGTGACTAACTCAGTTCACCCGCTTACAAGTCTTGAATATGTTTAAAACGTCGAGATTTTCCCGAAGTGGATTTGTTGTGAAAACTCACTGGCAGAACTAGCGTTGTGCTGCCAACAAATACTGTTATGTTTGCATGAAACTTACTTGTAAACGGATAAAATATTGGAATAGGGAAAATACAAGACATGAAAAAAAATCGGTCTAGACTACTTACAAAGTTTTTCAATTCAATCATCGAATACAAAACAATAATAAAGGCAGCTATAAGACAATTCATAAATCAAATAACGAAACAAACAAAAAAGTTACAGTTCAAAAGAAACAAAGACAATAACAAGAAGTGACATTAATAACAAAATTGTATCATCACTATTAAATTATCTGACTACCCGCAACAACTTTTGGATAACTTATTCAGAACCAGAATAATAATTTATCGGGAACCAATGTGGCATATAATTTTCTTAGCATATATTTGGAGAAAAATTTAATCAGCAAACTGGTAGTAACTCAGACATGAAATATATGACCAGTGAACAAAGTTTATCTCGTAATATACATATTAGCTCGGCGCGAGTTATAGGCGGTAGCGTTTTGGAAATTCAAGGAACTTTTAAGGAACCTTCAGTTCGGTGGAAAGTGAGGCGATCTTGCACTTTGCTAAACATCGAGTTACAATTGAGTTTATGATGAACTGGAAATGCTATTCTAATGATAAATTATATTTATTCAGCATCCTTAGTTTTTAAACTAGATGGGGCCAGTGTTTCATACCTGACTTCTCTGAGAAGAAACAGCCGAAACAAACTGAGAGGTCATAGTCTCTTTTAAAGTCCAGACATAAACTTGTTCAACTCACATCAGAACTATGCAGAATAGTGTCTGAGATGGTCTTTTGAAGAAAAAACCACACAGATTTGAGTGGGCCTGTCCAGTCAGTGCAAGCATTTGTCAGTTATCGTGTAGCTCGATTTATAACTCAAGGCGCTCAACGGAACAACGAACAATACCAAAGAAAGAATATTCATTGGGTAGGTCGCTTATAGTTCTCAAACTGCCAGACAGTTATGGGAAAAGAAATAAAAATATGACCCACTTGACCTCACATTCACAATCATTAAATGTCACAGTCACAAAGTAAATATTGGTGTGTTAAAATAATAAAATACTGAACTAAGTATTCAAGTCTAATCAGAATACCTAATACCTGTATGTGTCTGTGTTTCTTACGTTCTGTACTTGTCTTGACCGTGTTGTCTTGTGTTTGCCTGTTTATCTTGTCTGTCTTTGATTTACAAGTCAAGTGCAAGAACAATAGTTTACACGAGGGAATTGTCATCTACGTCTTTAAAATAATAAATTATAGCAGCGAAATTGAAGTAAATCAAAACGCGACACTAGCGAAATTCGCAACGCTTGGAGACACTGTCGACCTACTCAATAGTTAGTCCGGTAGGTGTATTACAATTCTCTTCCTTATCATTCTCATATTCACAATATTTTCCACCTGCCCACGCACCCGCTCGTACCTCGCACCAAAACCCAATCGTGGCGCTATGAGTGCCATCGATATTTGCATACAAATTGCCCCGACACTACTTCACTAGACTTGAGCGATCCCGCTCCAACTCCACGATTATAAATTGTCGATATTATGCATAGTGACGTCACTATTATCGATTATATCGACCTAGTATTGTGACGAGATGGAAACTGACGTGACGGATACTATTTCAAGGTTAGACTATTTTTTTTTGGAATGTTTAATATTATTTTATAATTGCATCTAGCAATCACAAAATATTGATTGCATTACAAGCTCTACTAAGATTTTGATGAATAAAATTGCATACGTTTATAATGATCGGTAGCAAAACCACCATATTGGTCATAAAAAGCCATCAGTCAGTATAAAACTCGATATTACTTTTAGAGGGAATTAGGAAAAGGAAACAGGAGTAAGAATTTTAAAAACCTGCTCTTTCTCTCATGTAATCAAAACAAGGGCGGCGGAGGGAAAGCAGAGGGACCTATCACAATATCTCCCTCCGCTTTTAAAAACTAGGCTTAATTAGGCTTAGTTGGCCGTCTCCATAGATATAATAACTAAGGCCGTCTCTCATTTGCGGAGACACGGCGCGTGATACATCGCATTTTACAGCGTGGTCCAACGTAAATTCAAACATAATTATGCCAATATGAGATCATTTACGGAGTAGTGATTTTACGCGCGTTTGTTTTAACTGCAGCATTACTGCAGCGGAGCCCGCAAATCACATCGCAGCGACGCACGCGGTGTTTATGCTAGCTCCTATCCTGACGTAACGATACCCGAGGGGAGCACGAAAATGATCAACAAACTCTCAAACGTGTTCAACAGCTGTCAGTGGTCATAATTGTTATGCAATCATTATAGTCACTGACAACAGAACTGTTCAACGCCTTTTAGATGTGTTGATCGCGTTCAATTTCATTAGTTAAATCCACCGTTCAAAGTGCACAGGTTTTAAAAAATCGACGTCTTCTAAACATAAACTAAAATCTATTTCGCGCGCAAATTCGCGGCACACACCAAGTATTCCACAATATCAGCTATTCTATCAAGCACCGCCTAAGCAGTTTGATCTAATACATCGCCAAGCAGAATTAGCCAAGTCTCAAGACGCCTATCGGTTATCCATCCGTTCATCCATCAAAACTGGGGAAACTACTTACAAGCTTTAGTAATTCCCTGGGGCTTGCGGATCCCTAAGATCGGGGAAACGAGATAGAATGATGTTTCGGTTTAGTAAACTGTGTGTTAGTGTTATTAGCGTGTTTGTTGTGTCGTTTTGTTCAATTACGATGCTTGTTCGTAAGAGTTTTAGGCAACAGATTTTTTGAAGTGAATACTTTTTTACGCGCGTTGAGCACATTTTTGGGTGAACAGAAATCATGGAACTCGAGTGACCGTCACCTAACGCTTTGTAGCACTCGTAGCCGATCCACTACGGCGTAGTACTACTTAAGTGTACCCGTAGCAGATAATATAGATTACTTACTTTTCACTTTTATCGGCACTCCCCAATGAATGTTCCACATGTCTATTTTTTATTTTTAATATTATGTTCACGTCGGTAACGTAACAGTAGCCTGAAGGTTGAGATTGCAGGATTGATACTAGTTTTTACTTGTGGAAATGGAAGATACATAAACCAACGCCTCTTCCCTCTTCCCTTAGGGGTAGGCAGAACCTTGGAACTCCACCTTTTTAAAAATTAACGTACTTCTTCTTGCCCTTTATTTTAACGTGTGTAGATCTGATACGGAGTCGCTCCATGTAAAATACTGGTATTCAGCTGCATCCGGTTAGACTGGAAGCCAATCCCAACATAGTTAGGAAAAGGCTAGGCAGATGATGATTAGCTCCGTCTGTAACTAACCGTAATCAGAAGTTAGAAACTCATTTCCCGGTTACCGATTGAGCTGAAATTTTGCATACGTGTTAGTTACCAACGACAATGGTCCACATTGGCCCTGGATCGAAGATTATGGAAGTCATGGGGAGAACCTTTTGCCCATCACTGGGATGACATAGGCTAACAGTAACAGTTTGAGTTAGATGTCACTCTATTACGAGTGTTTTTTTAAACTATAAAATTTTTATTCTTAAGCAAGGAAAATCGCAGAAGCAAATACCTATCTAGATTCTCTGAAAGTGACTGTTTGGATTGACTTATTGAGCTAGGGCTGAAACTGGTCACACACGTAACATGAAGAAAAGGACCATTCTCAGAAGATTCATGGGCCAGATCCATGATGGATCTAGTGAGAATCGTTTTTCTCATTGGATCCTGACTTCAAAATATGGATCACACCTACAGTCAACCGCACATCAATTTTAACAGGTATCTTATATTTTTCATCATTTCATCACAGTTCTCTTGTCACGATAATTATCGAGCAGTTGGCAACTGACAGCATGATTGGTCAATTCCAATGATGTAATGAGACGCCATGACCACATATAACACCGTCCAATAATGAGATATCTCATTGTCTACTAGACGTGATTGGAGGGAAGGTGTGGAGGGGAGATAGAACTAAATCACTGTAACAAATGTTGTCATTACTCTCATATCAAGAAACGTGTCTATTTCTGACTAGTTAATTCACATGGAATTGCTTGTGGTATGTGGGAAAGAACGAATTACGACTTTGGATAATTTTGCTCAGTATACATTAAAATTTCTCAGTGACTGAAACTAAATTCTACGACTCATGTTGACATTCGGACGAAAGTTATTCTAAGTTTAGCATAGTTTTGCTACGGTTTGCTTTATATAAGAGTTATGGAGGCCACGCCTTTAGTAACAAATAGAAAATGTTAGTTCGTGGTTTCACAAGGAAGTTCCGATGCCCTTAACCTGCATTGGCCTAAAAAATAAATTATAATCAACCTGTGAATAGTCACAGGTTGATTATAATTTGTTACGAGATAAGTTATTTTTTATAGGTCATAATAATTATTCGCTAACCTAAGCTCAGATTAATGCATCAATCACACATTAAAATTCACCTCACTCAAAAACCAAACCTCTTAACAGGAATAGTTTAAATCGAACTCAGCACATACGGACAGATAGACGGGCAAACTTTGCGGAAACGTATCGAGCGCAAGAGTGTCGTTAATAAAATCACGTCACGTCAGACTCGCGGCGTGAAGTGTGGCGGGATACGCGGCGTGAAGTATGGCGTGATATGCCGGATTATGACGTCATCGGCGGTGCTCACTCGAGCGGTGCGCGACCGATAACGTGTGGGATACATACGGTTAAGCAGAGTGACCAACTTGTTAGGTGTGTTTTTCTTTCATTTGTTGTGATAATTCTTTGTAAGTACCTACTCTTGGTTTACCCACCTTCTAATTTTTAATCGATTCAACCGTAGGTCACAATTTTTCTTTGCATTGTGCCAAGTCATTTTGGTATTGAGGTTAGGTTATGCGTATTAGCTTGAGCTCTTAAACATGTAATTTTCAATTAATCTCTTTTTAAAAAGCCTACTCTATGCAAAATTGGACAAGACTAATTACTACTTTATCGTTGTGGATCTTTAAAAGATTGTACCAAGATTGCTGTAAGAGAATCAGCTTTTCAATGACTTGCTTACTCGGATTCATATAGTCCGGCTTAAATCGACACAACAATGGGTCTCGACTGTTTGAGTCGCTAGGTTCTATGCTTTTGAATTTATTATTCGTTTTATTGCATAAAGTTATTGCCACGGTATCAGATATTCAATAGCTGGTACTCAACATAATATAGATAAGACTCCTGCGCTTGTTTTTTCCTTTTCAGTTGGTTTTTATTTTTTCTATACGTTTCGCCAGAGAACAGGCGTATTTTTTGGTAAGTTACAAAATCCAAGCGTCCTGACTTAAACCACAGTAAGTCACCCCCAAACATATGATATCTGACGAGATCGCTCCATGTGTTAAAGTGTTCGTTTGTGCCCGAGAGTCGTCACCGTGAGCACCGCAACTTAGCGCAGTTTATTTCACGTTTCATTGTAAGTTCGGCAGGTATTGTTAGAAGACTGATCGAACAAGGGATTTGGTAGCTTAGGTACGAGGTCTTTTCTTGTGCAAGAAAAGTAGAGTCATTGTGCAAGTGCAAGCTTTTCACCGGGGTTATAATCGATCTACATGTAAAGGGTGTAAAAAACCTCTTAACGAAGCCGAAAGGCACTTGTTGTCCCCGTCATTGCGATATTTTTTTTGTTTTACACCGTATCTGGGAACCTTCTAGTTACGGAGATATTGGGGGTCAAAGTTCCAACTTTATGACAAGATTCTTTTTTAATACTAGATTTTTTTGTAAGATTCTTACTTTAAACACCTCCACGATCCCCGTACCATTCAATCCATTCATCTGCACAATGTTTTGAGTGCGTTACATTGAGTTCTACCACAAAACATGATGTTCAACCCAAAAAAAAAGTGGTTACCCAGCTATATTTGCATAAAGTTACGTAGTTTGATGTACAGAATGCTTGGTTGACAGCTTCGTGATGAGGTTGTTTACAGCCGTATTTAGTTAATGTATCGATGAAAATTTAAGTGGAATTCTGTCCTATGAGTTGAGGGTCCAAAAACTAATTTCTAACGATACCGTAAATTTCATGCTTCATGTTTATGATAATTATCTGATTGGACTAGATAGAAATGGCTAGGCAGATGATAAGCTCAGAATTCGACCACTTAATTTATCTACTCTCTACCATTTAGCTTATACCACTTGGTACCTTTGTATGGTGTTTGTGTTTCGAGGTCTGTAAAGAGTCTGTCCCACCGCACGAGGCAGCTTGTTATTATTTCCTCACTCAAGAAACGTACAATGGATAGTCCGGAGTAGTGCTTACTCGTATATTAAACATACTTATAGTCCCCGCCACGAAAAGCTATAAAGTAAACACACATTCAGGTTCGCAACCTTTGGATAAAATAAAAAAATGACAGCGTCATCGCGTCAGCCTGAACCTACTTCAAAATTGCGACCCAAATGTTTACGTTCCATAATGTCAGATGCGTTCCAGTACCACAAAACATTAGATGACAGCGTTCTAAATCGCCAAAATATAACCCGACCAAAATAAATTGCTCGCTAGTTACGTATGATAATTTCAGTTGATTGAATTTGGGATTATTAAAATTTGTTGTTGATTGATTTGTCGCTACGTAACTTGGTAGAACATTCATACACAACCAGTCTTGCCAAGGGGTACCTATTATTTAACCAGTAACTGAGTTGTAGAGGTCAGATAGGCAGTCACTCCATGTAATATACTGGTATTCAGCTGCATCCGGTTAGACTTGAAGCTGACTCCAACAAATGTCTTTTTAAACTTTCTCGATCAGAACACATTATATAACATTGAAACCCCCCGACCACGGCTGGTGTAATCCGGTCAAAACATCGGGCTCAAATTTAAGGTAAATTCGCGATAAATTCCCGGTTTCATATGTTATAAATACCTGTCTATCCACCAGTTAGTTCTTTCTACACACTCTTTATCAACTGTTCTTGATATTTGGTGATCGCTAGCAGTAGGACTGATGCCCAGGGCACCTTGCAGACAGACTACACCAAATTAGTGTCTTTGCTTGCATGCGTCGCCGCTCAAAGGGCACACAGCCTAGTGGAGGCGCTGGAAATTACGACTTGTAGTATAATTAAACGACGCAGCTGGTTGTACAGTTTACTGTGAAAGTATAATTTTGTTTGTTAAAATTTGCATGTTATCTATTGAAATGTTGTAATTTTGATCAGTGTACTTAGAAGTTCTAAGTTTAAAAATAATGATTTAGCATAACAGAAAAGCTTGCAAATGTAATCACAAAAGTAACTGCAGGTATGGAAATCAAATTATGGAAATTCTTAGTATTATTGGGCCAAAATAAATTACGCTGTATATAAATACACACAAATCACAAGTTATTTTGCGGCTTTGGCTTGACAGAACGCCACACAAATAAAATATTACAAGTACAAATCAAAGCAACGTGAGACAACATCAAGTATGAGTAAAAACACCGATATTGGTAAAATTTGCGCTACAACAATATCCTCTTTTAAACAAAAACATGAAAAGAAATATAATAAGCTAATATAAAATTCAATGAACTCGGAGAAAGCTTTGATGTGAAACAAAAGAACTGCCATCGACTACCGTGACGGTTTCTAGTTGTGCACAGAGAGTTAGGACTTGAACAGACTGGAGACTCCATTAAATTTTAATACTGTATGATGGGATTTTACGTTGGTCAAACACAATTTGTCAGCTTTGTTGAACTCGACAAAAACGGTCCGATGCGACGATGTTTGTGGAAGTGAATTGGTAATCCTGCTATGAATGGCAAGTATTGCAATATTTCATGACTGACATCATAAAATAAGAATTAGCAGTACATAATTTCATTTCCTACTATTATCATTTGGACATAAGCTCCCAAATTGTGAATTAATGTATACGTGAACATCAGAATGACTAGTATTTTTGTTACTTATTGAAATAACTGTCGATGGAAATCTTATTACGGAAATACAAAATAGTTTTTTGCTTCATATGTTAACATAAAAGTTTAGTGTATGGAGCTTCCCTTTAAGCAATTAATGCCTGTGTTGGGAAGCCCCGCTGTTTCATAGCAAAGCAATACAAAGCAAACTGGGTATTTACAAAAAAATAATAGGTACAGAAGTTTGATACTATACATTAAAAAGTAAAAGGTAAATAGGAATAAAGGAAATATTGTCTGAATAGGACAGGTTGATTTAAAAACGAAAACAAAGACACACGTCTAGTAGTCGCAAGCACGACTGCAGAGCTTGAGGTGCTGGGTTCGATTTCCGGATCTGAAAAAAGTACTATTTTCCATCAGAAATTTCTCAGTAATAGCCACGAAGCCTGGGCCTCAAGTCTGCTAATACAATAGTGTCTGAATTCATAATGGTCAAGTTCTGTCAAGTTTTGACAAGTTTGGTAATGTATGAATATAACTGTGTCATTATGACTTTTCAATGGTCAACCACTGACACTCCACTGAAAGAAATGTCATAGAATGGTAATCTCGTACATATTGGCAAATGCGTAAAAATATAATATAAATGAAATCTGGCATGAATGTTCGCATTTAGTAGTAGATTTCGTAAACCATTAGTTTGTTCTAAGGGTTTCATAATAATGGCAATACGACAATGCCATTAAAACACAATTTTATTACAAGACCATTGACCGACCAATGATCGACCATTGTGAATTTAGCAGATTACGAACTTTAAGCAAAATGACAATGGGATGGGAATGGAATCGTGTTGGAGTGACGATTTTTTAAAAATAGCAGAATTGGGCCCCTGAACTAGTGCCTGGTTGATGGCAATAGGCTTGCCCTTATTACATGGGACTTAATCTTATCTGTTGAAATGTGGGTGTACTGTTAGGTACGGCTCTGCACATCCATTTTGGGATAATAGCGTGATACTATGTTATTTGTAACAATAAATACAGGGTCTTTCAACAAGGACGGGTCGATGTTGCAATTCAATAAAACAAGCTGTAAGTATGATATTAAAGAAATTATTTGTTTATTTGAAAGGCCTATAAATGCCATTATTTATGAAAAATGATATCGTTTAAATGTCCACCGCGACTTCGAACGGTGGCACGAATCCGAGAGGTCCAATTTTCAATAACTCTACTGCATAGATCCGGTTGAATCTGAGCGATGGCCTGCATTATGTTGACTTTCAGGGCATCGGTTGTTTGCGGATTATTGGCATAGACCTGCGACTTGAGAAAACCCCACAAGAAAAAGTCAAGCGGGGTCAAATCGCACGATCTTGGTGGCCAATTCACGTCACCTCTGCGAGAGATAACCCTACCCTCGAACCGTTCATGCAGTATGGCCATTGTTTCGCTCGCTGTGTGGCACGTAGCGCCGTCTTGTTAGAACCACACGTTGTCCACGTCCATATCGACCAACTTGAAATCAAGAAATTATTAATCATTGATCTGTAGCGCTCGCCGTTGACAGTAATGGCCTCGCCATCATCGTTTTCGAAGCAGCACGGACCAATGACGCCTCCAGACCAAAATCCGTACCAAACAGTAACTTTTTGTGGATGCATTACCACCTGGTGAACCTCATGTTGGTTGTAGTCGTCCCATATACGGCTTTTGCTTATAAACAAAACCATTCATCCAAAAATGCGCCTCTTCGCTAAAGATGATTTTTCGGCCAAAATCGGGGTTCTCTTCCAAACGTTCTGTAGCCCAGTCAGCGAACGATCGGCGTTGTCTATGGTCATTCACTTTGAGCTCCTGGGTCAGTTGGATCTTGTACGGGTATAGGCTCAAGTCCCGACGCAAAATTCGCCAAGTTGAAGTCTGCGAAAGGCCGAGTTCTTGTGTACGGCGAGAAATCGGCTGCCTCGGATTCTCCTGCACACTCTCAAGGACAGCAGCGCTGTTCTCAGCCGATCTGGCGTTCCTTTAACGTAAAGGTGTTGGTTGGTTGTTTACCGAACCAGTCGTCTCGAATTTGGTCACCAAACGTTGCAGAGTCGACTTTGAAGGGCCACCGCGTCTACGGTAAAATGGATGTAATGCACGCAACGTTTGCACTAACGAACACTCATTTTGATAATAAAATGTTATCATTTGAACGTGCTGCTCAATCGTGTAACTTGCAATGGTGATTTGGCATCAGTAACTGAAGAAATAGCAACGCATTTGACAGCTGCCGCCAAAACAACATGGCCGCCACAAACTGTCAACATCGACCCGCCTTAATTGAAAAACCCTATAGAAACAAATGAACTGTCTAGTAGAAGTAAAACAATGTTCGATTGGAAAAAACATCGATTTAATTGCTTAAATAAAAAACGTCTTGTCTGCCCAAGTCTTTGCTGTTCCCCGTTATTTTTAACGCGCCACTACTGTAAAAAATAGTAATTTAATTTTCTCTTTGTAGTAGGAAACAAGAGTATTTAATGCAACCGAGCGGCGGTCTGGCTCTTTTTCTGTTACAACGAAAAATATACTTTTTAGAAAGCAATATCGAGGTTGGGATTTCTTTTTAGTTTGTAAGAATTAAATTTGAAGACTGTTTGTTGTAGAAACAAACAATGTCTGGTATGATTGTTTTTCTTGTGAACTAGATGGTATTTAATATGTAGAACTAGCTTATGCCCGCAGCTTTGATCATACTACCGGGATTAAAAGTATCTTATGTGTTAATCCAGGATATAAACTATCTTTCCGCTTTATTTCATCCAGATCCGTTCTGTTTTCTTTTGCGTTAAAGGGTGACAAACATTCATCTATCAACATTCGCATTTATAATATTAGCAAGATTAAACGACGACTTTTTTTTTGTTTGTCGTTTTGAAAAGAATACCTACTTCATAAATCAACCGTCGTCAACCTGACTTACATGTAAAAGGATTTTAAAATAAATATACACCAGAACAGTACAAAGGTGAAGAGACGAACGCCAGGCTGTTCCCTAATTGTCTAACCATTCCTACTGAATACTTATAAGAACGTTCAACAGGGTTTAAACCAACAGAACACCAGTAAAAAATAAATAAATTTGCCTTTGTAAAAAAGGCTTGCCTTAGCAAAAAAAAAAAACGTAATTTAAAACAAAAAACGCTGTCAAACCACCTTTCACACAAATTACATTCCCAAAATGACGGAGACAAAGACATCAATCTAGAACAAATTCCATCCATTCTTCTCAGACATAAACGCACAATCACAACTTAATTACCTGTGGGGGGTTGACTAACGTTACCATTTTTAACCCTCTCACAATCCGAGGACGGGTACCCATCTAAATTTGCATACAGAGAGGCGGGAATGACTCAAAAATGGCGCGGTAATCGCCGCCCGGTGGTAGGGCGGGGTGTCGTAGATACCTGAAATCTATGGATGAGGTATTTTTTTGATGGAAAAAGAAGTTTTACTGGGGATAGCCTTACCTAAAGAGAACTTAAGACGCCTGCGGAGCATGCGTATTTCATACAAACGTAATACCAAAATAATTTGTAAATTATACATATTACAGAATATCTAGGTTCCCATAGATATATTTTAATTGGACACTGATTTTAACAAGAGTTATAGGAGAAATAAGTTTTTTATAGAAATTTTAAATTCCTCATATCTCGTATTTGTATCATTGTCCTGTCTCAAAATATATTTGGGAACATAGATATTATGTAATCCAATCGAAATAAATACACACTACCTTAAGAATATGTTTGATTTACAAATAATCGTGGTATTACGTTTGTATGAAATAAGTATGCTCCGCCGGCCCCTTAAACCTGGTTTCTAAGGTCTCAGCAGCACTTAATTCATTCGGCATTCATGGTTAGGCGATTGTTTTTTCATTGACCGCAGCTTATTTAGCTGGAGTTAAGCTTTTCGCGTTCATTCCTCGGATTTTATTCATTTTGTTAGAGTCGGCTTCCAGTGTACCTGGATGCCGCTAAATACCAGTATTTAAGAAGACCATCTTAAAACAAACTTATAAAAACATTATACCATTATCACTACCTTACTCCAACTAAAACACTATTTGAAAAAACCAAATTATTAAATCTCAAACAACTATACACATACCGTATGTACCTGCATTCTAATAAAAAAAATCACCACGAACAGCGTACAGTCAAACCTAAAATTACATAAAAAAACAATATCACACAACCTAAGAAATAAAAATAAACTACAACGAAGACCAGCTCGGACAAACTACGGTAAAAAAACCATATTGTTCGAAGGAGCACAGCTGTTTAACGACCTACCAAACGAAGTAAAAGATTGCGATAATATTAACGAATTTAAACTAAAGCTGAGGAAGTACGTTAATGAAATGTAGTCATACCGCATATTAAAATTAACTACTAAATACTTCATTTATTTTGTATAACTTCACCAACACGCATCGGAGGCAAAACGTATTTATCTATACTAATATTATAAAGCAGAAGAGTTTGTTTGTTTGTTTGTTTGTTTGGTTGAACGCGCTAATCTCCGGAACTACTGGCTCGAATTGAAAAATTCTTTTTGCGTTGGATAGTCCATGTATCGAGGAAGGCTATAGGCTATATAACATCACGCTATGACCAATAGGAGCGGAGCAGCAATAAGAAATGTTGCAAGCGGGAACAAAGCAGTTTAAACTTCCGTTGAGTAGGCGATGCGTTGCGATATCAAAACTTCACGCGAACGAAGTCGCGGGCAGAAGCTATGAGGCTATAATTTATCTTGGAAACTTGAACACCTGATGCAGAACCGCAACAGACCAGCTAAACTATAAGAGATACAAAAATGCCACCATAGCAAAAATTGTTCTACATGATGAGCATTTTCTGCTGAGAGTATAAGTTTGAAGATCTGGAACATCTGATGTGGAACTCCAAGAGCCCAGCTACACCATAACACATATAGGAATGACGTCTTAGCAAAAGTTATTCAATTTTATGAGCACTCTCTGTTGGTTTATAAAAATCGAAGATCTGGAACACCTGTTGTGGAACTCCAAGAGCCCAGCTACACCATAACACATATAGGAATGACGTCTTAGCAAAAGTTGTTCAATCTGATGAGCACTCTCTGTTGACTTATAAAAATCGAAGATCTCGGACACCTGTTGTAGAATTAATTTCCTTTTCCAGTTATCTTCGTGACTCGGTAGCCTACCCGGTAACGCAGGGGAGCAGTTACTTAGATTTCAATTGATCAGGTTTCTTCACAACAAAACTATAACCATGCCTAGAAAGAGGTCAAATCTTTCCCAATGTTCCAAAGGAGCTAAAAGATTGAGGATCATAAGATCCCAAGAATCTACCGAAGAGCGTCAGGAGAGACTTGATGCTGTTCGAGAACATCAGGCTGCAACTTGCTCCGTGGAAACCTCTTCGGATCGCGAAGCACGCCTGCGTTCTCAGCGTATTTCTACATCCAGGTCTCTAGAGACCAGTGAAGAATAGATGCGCGACTGACCGCTAATCGTGAACGTCATGCATTGTCTTGCGAGTCGGAGACGTTCACGGATAGAGAATTGCGCTTGAGTTTCAAGCGTATCTACGCATCGACTACTAGATCTCTAGAGACAAGTAGGGAACGTGATGCGCGACTGACCGCTGATCGTGAACGTCACGCATTGTTTCGCGAGTCGGAGACGTTCACGGATAGAGAATTGCGCTTGAGTTCTCAGCGTATCTACGCATAGCTTCTTCTAGGTCTTTAGAGACAAGTGCGGAACGTGATGCGCGACTGTCCGCTGATCGTGAGCGAATCCGAAATGTTTACCGATACAGAATCAGGCTTGAGTTTTCAGCGTATTCGCACATCTACTAACAGGTCTTTTGAAACGAGTGATGAACGTGATGCGTGATGCGCGATGCACGTTCATTGAACGAACGTTTGAATTCTGATCGACGTCGACATTCTCTGAACAGAATGTCGATATCATCTGAAAAACCGGATGTGTCTCAAGATATAGCCGTAGGGCATGGCGACCTGCCGTGTCGACGGCGCGTTCGTGTTCCACGTGCGCCTCAAAGAGATGTCAGCATAAAGGGAGGGGCCCGCAAAGGTCGAAGCCTGCCGGGGCTGCGGGACTATTCGAAAGAGATACCGTGGCCCTGGAACGTAAAGGGCGAGGAAGGAACATGGATGGGTTTTAGTCAGTAAAAATCTGACACTCCCTCCCGCTCCGCCCAGAGTTGGAGAAGTTATTTGATTATTTCCCAACCGAAAAAAAAGGGCATGGCGACCTTCCTTGGGTTGATAAGGCACGCAGTGCATTTACGTTTCCTATGATTGAATACGCCACATATTCCGCCATCGGAGGTATGGCTAAAAATTGAACTTTTTTTGAAGCTGTTAAATGGCAAAAAGAAACAAATGGTATGTGTTGCTCAGGTGGGAAAGATCCGTTATTTTCCCGTCCCCGGGTTCTTAGAATTCGACATCAGACGTTTCAGATCTTCGACGACCCCGTTGTCGCTGGCATAAGCAACAGGATCCGCGTACGAAGTCGCGGGCAGAAGCTAGTATTTAGATATAAGAAAATTACTTTGTATCTCATTTTAAGTGAACCTATGTATTTATTTATTTTATTTTATTTTATTTTATTTTATTTATTTATTTATTCATTAAACACACACTATCTTTACAGGCAGCTACCCAATACAACAGTGGTTTGCAAACACTCACAAGATACTTTAAACATAACTTACGACTATAATAATAATATAATTATACCACTATAACTAAAACACTTAACTTTAAAAATAACTAGTAAAACAAAAAACAAACAGCACAAAACAAATTATTACATGTACGAAACAAAATTCAACAAAACTCTTGCGAATTCACTCAAGTTGTACGAAAATAAGTCTGTCCTCTCATGCACTTCATTCAGTACACGTATTGTACGGGTGAGAGGTGTTTTTGACAGCAGGTTGGTTTTGGCAACAGGCACGGCCAGCAGTGGCGGTCGCCGCCGCCTCCACACGTACCGGTCCGGCACGCACAGCTTCAGGTGTCGCAGCACTCCCGGGTTATGTGCAAATCCACGCAGGAGCTTAAGCACATACGCCGCCAGTGTAAATTCTCTGCGCACTCTGAGTTCATTGTACCCCACCATACCCAGCACAAACAGTGTAGGATACATTAGAGGGTAAAATGGGTAAACTCCATAAAGTTTGAAATACAAGTGTCTTGTAAATTTATTTTGAACTCGCTCCAGCATGACATTGTATTTCGCTTCATGAGGAGCCCAAATCACCGCACTGTGTTCCAAGTGACTTCTCACCAACGCGTCATAGAGCACCTTAAGCGTGGTAAGGTTCGTAAATCCTTGCGACTGTCTCAGGACGAAACCCAGGTTTCTGTACGCCTTCTTGCAAATCTTAACTATGTGATCCCGGAAAGTAAGATCCGGGGTAAGCAGTACTCCTAGGTCTCGTACCTGAGACACTCGCTGTATCGACGCCTCCTCTACTTTATAATTGTAGTCCAAGGTATTCTTCGCGCGCGTAAATGTCATCACTGAGCATTTCGCTGTGTTGAAAAACAGTTTATTTTTTTTACTCCATTCTACCACTCTATCTATGTCTCCCTGCAGTTTCTCACAGTCCGACCCATTCCTGACCTCGAGCAGCAATTTGAGGTCGTCTGCAAACAGTAAACATAAACTATGTTTGACTACCTCTGGTAAGTCATTTATCATTAAAATAAATTCAAGAGGACCCAAATTGCTGCCCTGGCTCACGCCTGACCTGGTGTAGTATGGCTCGGATTCGAACCCATTGTAGGCGACGTACTGTTGTCGATCCTCCAAGTAGCTGGCGAAGAACTGTAAGAGTGTTGGAGTACAGCCAATTTTTGCCAACTTCATTAACAGTACGTCATTATCGACGGTATCAAACGCCTTTTTAAAATCAAAATATGCCACGTCTACCTGTACCCCAGCATCGACGGCGGGCACCACACTCGCCATAAAGTTAAGGAGATTAGTTGCCGTGCTGCGCGCCGGCCTGAAGCCGTGCTGCGCGTCCGATAGCTGTGCGCTCACTTGAGCCTGCACACAGCGTTGGATGGCAGACTCGAAGACTTTTGCCGGTGTGGACAACACTGCAACCGGTCTGTAGCCACTGATATCCGGACCACACTTTCCTTTGGGAACCGGAATCACTCGAGTGATTTTCCACCTAGGTGGAAACGTTGCTTGTTTTAAACAAGTGTTAAAAATGTAATGCAGTGGCTCAGCCAGCACTCTGCCACAGCCTCTAAAAAGAAAAGCTGGAATGCCATCGGGGCCTGATGAGCGCTTTGGCTTGAGCTTTGTGAGCGCTTCCCTTACGTCTTGAAGACTGAGGGTCTCGATGTGTACTCGTGCACTGCTCGCCCCCGCCTCCGCCTCCGCCGAACGCGCCTCGAGTCGCGGCCGCTCTTTTTTATACACTGACTCAAAAAATGTTGCAAAATGTCGAGCACACTCCTCATCCGAAAGATGTTGACCATTCTCTATGATAATTTGCTTATTTAACCTGCTACGTTTTGACCTGATATCCTGCCAAAAAGATTTTGGATCTTTTGTAAATTGATTTTGAATTTTAATCTTGTGTTCTTTGTGCGCAATTGCTATTGATTTTTTGATGCGAGCTCTGTACTTTGAAAATTCAGAATAATCGCTATTCAGCTTTGTTTTTTTGAAAGTTTTATGGAATCTAGCTTTATTCTTTATATCGCTTATAATATCTGCAGTGTACCATTCGGGATAATTGTATCGAGAGTTTTCACGTTTAAGCTTTTTCCGTGGTACGCAACTATCTAAAATATCACTCAAATTATCATAAAAAACATTCAACATATTCTCCAAATCATGCAACTTGTAAATCATACTCCAATCAGTGGAAGCCAGCATAGAGTATAACAACTCGTAATCGGCTCGATAGAAGTTCCACTGCGGCCTAACACTACGCGGTGCGTGAGTACCGCAGGCAGAGGACGGGGCGGCGGGTGCGGGCAGCGCACGCGCGCAGTGCACAGTAACCGCGAGCGGCGGGTGATGCGAGTCAACAGGCACGAGCGCGTCGTCGGCCGCCACCACCGTCACTTTCCCGCTAAAACCTGAGCTCAAAACCAAATCCAACTGACGACCAAGATAGTTTGGTACTGTGTTACTTTGAGTGAATTCGCAATAGGACACAAAATATTCATAATAATTTTTAACATTTATAGGACACGAATACAAATTAAAATCACCAATAACAATTATTTCTCCATATCTATCACATAAATTCTCTATCAATCTAAATAAAGTCAAATAGTCATTCTCAGAACTCCCTGGTGGTATGTAAACAACACAACATAAAAACAAAAATCTATTTTTGAAATAAACCGTTGCACTGACCATTTCAAAAATGCAGGTGTCTATCGAAGCGTACGCGACTTGTACTTGTCGCAGCTCATATCGGTGTGTGGCCACTAAAAACGCTCCTCCCTGCTTCCGACCATCCGCTCGATCGCAACGAAGTATTTGATATCCCGGCGGAATTATTTCAGGATCATCTATGGATATATTGCAACCAGATTCCGTTACCGCCAATAAATCAAAATTGAATGCCTCAATGTTAGTTCGGAACTCATCCAGTTTAGTTCGTAGACCTCGTACATTTTGATAGAATATAGCGATGTTATGGCTATAATATGTTTGATTTTGTTCTATTTGAGTTCCGAAACCATATCCACTCACTGAACTCTGCATTCATTGGCCAGATTTCGGTCTGGTTCAACTTATCAAAACACTTTTCTGGTACTCCAACAACAAACGACGAATAATCCCTCACGATTTTGTGTTTGATTTTGTCCACCTTTATTTGAACATCTGGTCCACAAACATTTCTGACGTGCTCGGCTATTGCTTCAAGAGTGGTATCCGGATGGAGTCGCCAAACATGTAGATATTTTTTGCGATCACTAACTTGAATAGCCTTCAACTCTGTATTTGTCCCCACTCTGACCTCTTTAGGTTGCCTGTTATTTTTCTTATTTCGAACAGTCGTCCATCCTGATTCGATCTTCACCTCTTCCTCTTCCTCGTTAGGTGGTTCAATAGTCACCAATGAGCTAGTACCACCCAAAGCTTTTTCCGGTAAAATTTCGGCAGACTTCGTGGCTCCACCTTTGTTTACCTTTTGCGTTTTGACTTGGGTATGAAGCGATTTCTTGGAAATGATAGAATTATTCTGTTGACTTACGACCTCGGCAAAAGAAGATGGAGAAGGAGGATTTCGGGGAATATCAGCTGCTATTTCGTGGGTTTGGTTGTTCTGAGTTAGCTTAGCTTCTACTTTTTCTTCAAGCACCCCCATCATTTTAATTATGTTGGCCAACTCAATTTTTGTTTGGGCATATTGATTAAGTAGAAGCGATATCGCGTTTGCCTGGCTGTCCATGCGAGCTATCATGTCAGCTTTAAATTCTCTCAATTCTTGGAGTAGTACGGAATCAGAATCCATAGTGGGTGAATACTGAGTCCGACTTCCGCGCTGACTGTTTACATTGTTTACCGGAGTGGTGACATGAGGGTTTGATACGTTAATGCGGACCGGGGTTTCACTGTTGCGTATTTTTGGTTTAGCACAGATACATTGCTTGCGTCCACGTCGCGTCCCCTGGAAACGGCCCAGTTCTGACCACCGTAACGGAGTGGCAGACTGGGTACGGCCAAAGAGCACTGTGCTCTCGTAGCGATTATATCCTTGACTTGCGATCTACGAGCTTGCTGGAAAATGCCAAAACTAACGCGGAGCGCCTCCGGGCGAAAACCAAAAGGCCCTTCTGAGGGCCAACCCAAAGGCCCTTCTCAGGACCAACCCAAAGGCCCTTCTCAGGGCCAACCCAAAGGCCCTTCTCAGGGCCAACCCAAAGGCTCTTCTCAGGGCCAACCCAAAGGCCCTTCTCAGGGCCACTCCGACGCTCCGGCGTCTGAAGCTAGCCGCGCGCCGTCTGCGGCAGGCTTTTTGGCGGACGAGTCGTCCGACAACGACTCACTATTCAGTGTGTCGGACGCGAACGACTCTCGTTCTCGGAAGCGGGTCCACCTGAGTGGTGGGTCCGGGGGTTCCCAAGCCTCGGGTTCGAAGGCTAAAAAGCGGACGACCAAGGCCGCGGATACCCACAACGTTGGGCTCGCGGACGCCCAACGCCAGTTGGACCTGACAGCGCAGCTCCAGCAAGAACTGGAAGAGCGGGTTGCTGCGAAAGAGAAACGGGCGCACGTCGCCCGGGCCAAGTCCGGGTACGGTGCGTCCCGCGTTACATACGCGGACCACTCTCTTGAGGAGCTCCAGAGAATGGCGGAGGAGGACGAGGAGGAGATCGTGGAGGTCGCCTCTAAGTCATCCAACTTGAAGGGGACCTTCCAGAAGGCCCTCAAGAGCCGGGCCGCTAGCCTGCGCGGTGTCGTCGCGGAGCTGGTCCGACGAAAGACCACCGACGAGACGCGGCAACTGCAGGCGAAGGTGGATCGCCTGCAATCGGAGGTCAGCCAACTTCATGAGAAGCTGGCTGAAGCCACGGCCCGGCCACAACAGGCCCAGTCGAGCCCTACGGCAGAAGGCCCATCCTCCAACCTTGAGGATATCATCCGCAAGGTTGTGATGGAGGAGAGGGCCTTCACAAGGGCCTGCTTAGCGGGTATTGAGGACCGGCTCTTGCCGGAGAAACGCCTCCGACCGCCGCTTGCGGCGGATAAGAGGCAGCCGAGTGAGCCGGGGCCGTCCTCCTCCCAGGCGGAAGACGTTCTTCTCCCGTCGACCACCCCGTCAAACGAGTGGACGGACGTGGTACGTAAGGGGAAGGGCAGGGGCAAGAAGTCGGCGAAGGCCGTACCTGCCGTCCCCGCCACCACCGCTCCCAGTCGGTCGCAGGTGACCGGCAAGGGACAAGGGAAGGGGAAAGGGAAGGGAAAGGGGAAGTTAGTCCCTCCGAAAACCGCTGCCGTCGTGGTGACGCTCACCGCGGAGGTGGCGGAGCGAGGGGAGACGTACGCGTCCGTTTTGGTGCGGGCGCGTGCCAATGCCGATCCCACCCAACTGGGGATCGGCAGCGTGTCTTGCCGGCGGACACAAGCCGGGGCTCGAATTTTCGAGTTCCCGGGGGCCGAGGGGAGTGCCCATGCGGACCTCTTCGCAGCAAAGCTGCAGGAGGTCATCGCAGACTCGGCCAAGGTGGCCCGGCCAGTAAAGTCGGCGGCCATTGAGGTGACGGAGTTAGACGACTCCGTCACCAAAGAGGAGGTAGTGGCGGCGGTCGCAGCGGTAGGGGGCTGTGACGCCTCAGCGGTGCAAGGCCGGGACATAAGGCCCGGCCGCGGCGGCATGGGCACCATTCGCCTTGAGTGCCCAATCGCCGCTGCCAAAGCCATCCTTGCAAAGGGACGGCTTACAGTTGGCTTCAGCTCGGGTGCAGTCCGGGCACTTGAGGACCAGCCTCTGAGGTGTTTCCGGTGCTTCGGCATCGGACACACCCGGCCCATGTGTCCGTCCAAAGAAGACAGGACGGACACATGCTACCGCTGCGGCAAGAACGGCCACAAAGCCGTCTCTTGCGAGGCCGCCACGCCGCACTGCGCGGTGTGTGCCGCCAGTGGCCGCCTGTCAGGCCACGTCATGAAGGGGAGGAACTGCAATCCTCCCCCTAAGCGTGGCAAAGCGCTGGCACCGACCAGGCCTGCTGCTGCTGCCGCTAAATCCGTCGTTCCTGCGGCGGCTGCGGAGGGGGGTGCGATGTCCGACTGATGGATAGCGTCGAACATCGCATCCTCCAGGCGAACACCAACCACTGCAGAGCAGCCCAGGATCTGCTGATGCAGACCATGGCTGAGTGGTTGGTGGACTTGGCGGTGGTCGCCGAACCTTACTCGGTCCCTGGCCGTTGGCTGGGCGACCGGGACGGCTTGGTGGCGTTGGTGGCGCGGTCCTCCACAGACTCCCCTCCCCTCTCGCTCTTAGAGAGGGGACTGGGATACGTGGCCGCCGCCTGGGGAGACATGGCCCTGGTGGGGGTCTATTTCTCCCCAAACCGCCCTCTCTCGGACTTTGAGGATTTCCTCGAGATCCTCACCGCAGTCAAAGGGAGGGTGGCGCCACGCCAAGTTTTGGTGTTGGGCGACCTGAACGCCAAGTCGGCGGCCTGGGGCAACCCGGCAGCTGGTTGCAACGTCCGGGGGCGCGTCGTCGAGTTTTGGGCGGCCTCATGCGGTGTGTCCCTCCTCAACAGGGGGGCGGTCCACACGTGTGTTCGGCAACAGGGTGGATCGGTGGTGGACGTCTCGTTTGCCACCCCCGCGCTGGCCGCCCGCGTCGTCAACTGGCGGGTAGAGATGGTGGAGACGTTGTCGGACCACCGATATGTGCGGTTCGACATCTCCACCCAGCAGGGCGGGAGGGGGGTGGCCCGCGCTGGGCAATCTCCCTTCCCGCGGTGGGCACTCACCCGCCTGGACCGGGAGGCAGCCAAGGAGGCGGCCTTTCTCCAGGACTGGCTGTCGCCCCGGGTCGAGATCCTGGACGTGGACGCCGCTGCGGTCCAGCTCAGAGGGTCCCTGACCGAGGTGTGCAACTCCAGCATGCCTCGGTCTCGCCGTCCGCCTCCCCGTCGCGCCGTCTATTGGTGGACGGAGGAGCTGGAGGGACTCCGGGCCATCTGCGTGGCGGCCAGAAGGGCCTACACGCGGAGCCGAAGGCGCAGCGCCCAAAACCGAGACCGGGCAGAAGAGGACCGTCTTTACGCCTCTTACCGAGAGGCGACGACGGCCCTCAAGTCTGCAATGGGCGCTGCACAAGACTCGGCGAGAGCCGAGATGCTGGAGGGTCTCGACAGAGATCCCTATGGGAGACCATATAAGGCGGCGCGGAACCAGCTACGCCCCTATGGTCCCCCACTGTCGGAAACCCTCGAGCCAGCGTTGCTGGATGGGGTGGTCCGGTCCCTGTTTCCGGGCAGGACCGACTTCACCCCACCAACGATGGATCCCCCGCAAGGGGCGGCTTCGCCGGAGGAGGAGGACGTCCCTCCGGTGACGGTGGCGGAGTTATACGCGGGGGTTCTCAGCCTCCGCGCAAAGAAGACGGCCCCCGGACCAGACGGTGTCCCCGCACGGGTGCTGGCGATCGCCGCCTCCGGTATGGAGGACAGGTTTCGGGACCTCTTCAGCGCGTGCTTTACGGCTGGGAGGTTCCCGAAACTGTGGAAGGAGGGGCAGCTATGCCTCCTCCGAAAGGAGGGCCGCCCGGTGGACTCCCCCTCAGCATACCGGCCCATCGTCCTGCTCGATGAGGTCGGTAAGTTGTTCGAGGGGATTGTCGCCTCCCGGCTTGACAGCCATTTGCGGGAGGTAGGGCCGGATCTGTCGGACGCCCAATTCGGCTTCCGTCGAGGGCGTTCGACGATCGACGCGCTGGCCCTACTCAAGGGCCAGGTGAAGGAGGCGGTGGAGGCGGGGGACGGAGTGCTGGCGGTGTCGTTCGACATTGCCAACGCCTTCAACTCCGTCCCCCACTCGACGATATTGGAGGCGCTCCGGTATCACGGAGTGCCCCAATACCTGCGGGACCTCCTGGCCAGCTACTTGGAGGACCGAGAGGTCCTCCTCGTGGACAAAACGGCCACCGTGAGGCGGTACGGCGCAGAGTCCGGTGTTCCACAGGGGTCGGTGCTTGGGCCCCCCTTGTGGAACATCGGGTTCAACTGGCTCTTGCGGGGAGCCCTCCTCCAGGGCACGAGTGTCATCTGCTACGCGGATGACACTCTCCTCACTGCCCGGGGGAGGAACTTTGCGGACGCGGCCTGTCTGGCCTCGGCTGGCGGATCCTTGGTTGGCAGAGAGGATCCGCCGCCTCGGATTGAAGGTGGCGCTGCACAAGACCGAGGCCGTGTTCTTTCGCGGGCCTCGGCAGCGCTGCCCTCCCGACGCCCACATAATTGTGGAGGGCGTCAGGATAGGGGTCCAGCCCCAGATGAAGTATCTGGGGCTGGTGCTGGACGACAGGTGGCGCTTCGGCCCGCACTTCAGCGGGCTGTCGACGCGCCTATTGAAGGCCGCTGACGCCCTCTCGTGGCTCCTCCCGAACCTGGGGGGGCCCAAGGCGAAATGCCGGCGCCTCTATGCCGGCATCCTGCGGAGCATGGCCCTATATGGGGCCCCAATCTGGGCGGACTCCCTCCACAGGAGGGAGAATGCGACCGCCATCCGCAGGCCCCAAAGGGCCATTGCACAGCGGGTGGCGAGGGCCTACCGCTCGGTGGGCTTCTCGGCGGCATGCGCTCTGGCCGGCACCCCTCCTTGGGAGTTGGAGGCTTGGGTGCTCGCCAGAGTGTACGAGTGGACGGCGCGCCGAAAGGCTCTCGGGGAGCGCCCCGTCGCCGAAGAGCGGGAGGCCGTGCGGCGGGAGGCGAGGGACGCTATCGTCCTCCATTGGACGGAGGACCTCGCCGCCGCCGCCTTTGGCCGCCGGACGTTGGACGCGCTCGGTCCGGTTCTACGGAGCTGGCTCGAGCGGTCCCACGGTTTCCTCTCGTTCCGTCTGGTGCAGGTGTTGTCCGGCCATGGCTGTTTCGGAACGCACCTTCACCGGATCGGGAGGGAGGAGACCCCGGCGTGCCACGACTGCGGCGCGCCGGAGGACACGGCGCAGCACACCCTCGAGGTGTGCCCGGCTTGGTCCGAGCCGCGCCGCAGCCTGACCGCGGTAATTGGACCAGACCTCTCGCTTCCCGGCGTCGTCAACGCCATGCTGGGGAGCGAGGAGGCCTGGGCAGCGGTCGCCTCCTTTTGCGAGGACGTAATCTCGCAAAAGGAGGAGGCGGAGCGCGAGCGGGAGGACGACCCTCTCGCTGCGCCGCTCCGCAGACGAAGAAGGGGTCGGAGAGGGCGCCGTCCTCTCCCTCCTCCTGGTGGCGACGGGCGGGCGACAGGCACGGGGGTGCCTTCGCCCGCATTGCACCCGTCACCACCTTCGTCGGTCATTCCCGGGCCCCTGTGAGGGGCCCGCCATGAAGGGCAATCGTCGGCGGAGGACTGGACGTAAAGGCTACGCCGGTTTCCCAGTCCCCCGCCACTCGGACGAAGCGGGAATGTCGCTGGGTCGTTTTAGTGGGTATACCGGGTCAGACCCGGGGAGTCCCACATACCCCTCTCATCCCCCGATGGGAGGGTATGCGTAATGCATTTTTTCCCAGCGATAAAAAAAAAAAAAAAAAAAAAAAAAAAGCTTCTACTTTTTCTTCAAGCACCCCCATCATTTTAATTATGTTGGCCAACTCAATTTTTGTTTGGGCATATTGATTAAGTAGAAGCGATATCGCGTTTGCCTGGCTGTCCATGCGAGCTATCATGTCAGCTTTAAATTCTCTCAATTCTTGGAGTAGTACGGAATCAGAATCCATAGTGGGTGAATACTGAGTCCGACTTCCGCGCTGACTGTTTACATTGTTTACCGGAGTGGTGACATGAGGGTTTGATACGTTAATGCGGACCGGGGTTTCACTGTTGCGTATTTTTGGTTTAGCACAGATACATTCCGGACATAACCATTTCTTTAAATATGCCTGGGTGTATGTTCGTATTGTTCTTATGAGAATAAATTCTTTAAACCGAAACCGATCTTTAGTATGATAACCCAATAACCGACTGTTGTGTGTCCTGACTACCCATAATGATTGTAAAAGATCTACAAATGACAACAAAGACCAACAATATTATTCAGCCATGAACCCCTTTTTTTTTTAGGGTGGGAAATCATCAAATGACTTCGCCCACTCTAGGCGGAGCGGGAGGGAGTGTCAGACTTTTACTGACTAAAACCCATCCATGGTCCTTCCTCGCCCTTTATGTTCCGGGACCGCGGTATCTCTTTCGAACAGGCCCGCAACCCCGGCAGGCTTCGGCCCTTGCGGGCCCGTCTCTTATGCTGACATCTCTTTGAGGCGCGCGTAGAACACGAACGCGCCGTCGACACGGCCTGTCGTCGTTAGACGGACGGACGGCTAGCTAGCCCATAGCCAACCGTCCACAGGCCCGCATCTACGGTGGCCGGTAGCCACTACGTGGCCCCCGACGCCCGGTGCGTCTCCCGCGGCGGCCGGGAAGAGAGGATCTCTCCCTCTCTCGTTCCGCCACCTCCTTCGTTAGCATGACTGCTTCGCAGAAGGAGGTGACGGCTTCCCATTCCGTCTCGCTCCGGACCATGGATTGAACCAGGGCCGGACGCGAGAGGTCGCCGCCGCCGATCGCCGCTACGAGGACACGGCGGTGCTCCGCCCACGCAGGGCAGACTTCCACCGTGTGCTCCACCGTGTCCTCCGGTCGATCCTCGCAGTGGAGACACCCGGGCGTTTCCTCCCGCCCGATTCGGTGCAGGGTACCTCCCGAAACATCCGTGTCCGGTGAGGAACTGCGTCAGGCGGAAGGTGAGGACGCCGTGGCGCCTCTCTAGCCACTCCTCAAAGAGGGGACTCACCGCCACTATCGTGGCGTGCCCTCAATTGCCCCTGTCCGTCGTAAGAAGTACGGCCTTTCATCATCATCATTCACAGCCCGTGCTGGGCATAGGCCTCTCCTTACTTGTGCCAATCTCCACGGACCTGTGCCAGCCTCATCCAGGTTATTCCCCCGACGGCAACTATGTCGTCTGCCCATCTCGCCGCCGGACGACCCACGTTCCTTTTTCCATTTCTTGGACGCCATTCGGTGACAGCCTTGCTCCACCTGTCATCACTGCGTCTTGCTAGGTGTCCTGCCGAACTCTATTTGAACTCAACTATGGACCAAACCAATCCTGGAGGTGGAAATAAACTGGAAGCGAAAGATCAGAGAATTGTGGTGCAACTTTGGATAAACCCATATCCAGCTGTGCACTGCAGTAGAATCAATTGATTGATTGACAAGCACCTACTACAATCTAAGTTTTTTTTTCTACTACCTTCTCCATTTTTCCTTCCTCCTTGTACAGTAATCTCAGTGCGGCTCGACACGGATATAAGTCAATTTAGCCGGGTGTAATACACCTTCCCGGGTACAACTGCGGATACAACTCCGGGTCTCTAGTCAAGATAGGCGTGCCCCAAGGTTCAATTCTCGGTCCTTTCCTATTTCTTGTTTACATTAATGATCTCCCTTATATGATGGCCAAATTATCAGATATAATTTTATTTGCTGATGACACCTCGCTAATTTTTAAAGTAAATAGAAAAGATACGCATGTCCAACATGTTAACGAAAGTCTAACCGTTCTCTCGAAATGGTTCGCTGCTAACAATCTTTTATTGAATGCAAGCAAAACGAAGTGTTTAAAATTTTCCTTACCAAATGTACCACAACGTGATCTAAATTTAAATCTTGACGGCAATAAACTTGATGTTATAGCGGAAACTGTATTCTTAGGGATTACTATAGATTCAAAATTGCAGTGGGGCGCGCACATTAGAACTCTTTCGGGTAGGTTAAGCTCAGCTGCATATGCAGTTAGGAAAATAAGGCAGTTAACGGATGTAGCCACAGCTAGGTTAGTTTACTATGCTTATTTCCACAGTAGTATGTCTTACGGCATCCTGCTGTGGGGATCAGCAGCAGACGTTGACTCCATTTTTATACTACAAAAGAGGGCAGTCCGCGCGATTTATAAAATGGGTCCTCGCGAGTCACTCAGAGAAAAATTCAAAGAGATCGATATACTAACTCTGCCTTCACTTTATATCTTTGAATGTATTTTATATGTCCGCAAAAATCGAGGGCTTTTCAAAATTAGAAGCGACTTCCACAACAAAAATACACGCAGTAAACATGAAATTGTAATACCTAAATTCAGATTAACAAAAACTAGCAAGTCTTTTATTATAAACAGTATACGCTTTTATAACAAGTTGCCAAAGTCAGTTATAGAACTGACCGATGGAAAGTTCAAAAACTATATCAAACGTGTCCTTATGAAAAAAGCATATTACAAAATCAAGGACTACGTTGATGACAAAGAAGTTTGGCTATGATTCCTTCTGCGCATGCGGCTTCCCTGGTAGCTCATAAACGGCACAGATTTGTGGATGTCTCTAACTATTCTCAATCTCATTATTCTTTTTCTTTTGATTCAGTTTATTACAGTAGTTTCCAAATCATTCTTTTTCTCATATTTAGCTCAGAATAGTTACAGCACTGATGACAATGTTTGTGTCACTTGTTTAATTTAGTTAGTCCTTTAATTAAATATTATTTTTTTTTTAATTTACTTACATTTGTATAGATGCTTTTTTACCTATTATTTGTGAATGAGTGAACATAGTAGGCCTTTTAGATTCCCGGATGCTGTTTAACTTTTGTTAAATATTTCCTTTGTTTTACATTTTTTGTATAGCAAGCAACGACCTATTGTCGGGCCTACGCTGTTCCCCCATACTTTAGTACTAATGCTGTAATGAAACATAAAAATATTGTAATACCAAATGATTTGAATAGAGTAACCATGGAGTTTCTTGCCGGTTCTTCTCCATGGAATCGACCAACGCGAACCGTGCACCTTTTTCGACGTTTTATAAGTGCCCATCTAGGCCTATGTGAAATAAAATATTTTGATTTTGATTTTTTGATTTTGATATTAATACTTTTTCTGATGTTGAATGTCGGGATCAAATGCTTCAATGTTTTGTTGGAAAACTGCTGGTAGTATACGATAAAGGTGGCAATTAATTTATTGAAGTTTTACAAGATCGATGGTTTGGCCGTGAATTAAGGAGACTTTTTATGTGATGTGTCTCCACGTAAACTATGTAAGTATCGTAGAAGGGTTCTGTAGTTTCAGCTTAAAACCCCTTGGGAATACGGCACGTTAATGTTTGCTTTCGACGAATGATAAATAGTGGTACCTAATACTTTTAATGATCGTGGTGCAAGGAACTTAAAATTTTTAGTAGAGAAATAATTGTTTGTATTCGTAGTCTACATTGACCTCATAGTCGAACCCAACACATCATATTCTGCACTCTAGGCCTTGTGACAACAACACCAATGAGGCAAATCACTTTAGTCTGCATCTAATTATTCCTTTATTCAATTCGAACACTGTTAATCAGGCCACGTGTAAGCAATAATAAATAACGTACTAAGGACTCTTTTAACGTATAATCTTCGCTTTCAGCTTACTTCCTAAGGTAGCTTTTGCCTTTTTTCACGATGAGTGAAAAACTCACTCATATAAACGTAAAGGAAAACTAAGACAAAACTGGGTCAAAGGTACAAAGCATCAACACAAAATTCCACTTTTCCAACTTATTAAACAAAACCCCTTTCATATAACTAACACAACAAGCAACACCGTCTATTCGCGATCCTATTTACCGAAACAACACCAAAAAACTGCGGTCTCTATAAAATTCACCCCTATCATCTCAAACTCCATATGATACGACCAACGTTGAAAAAACCATTTCCCTTTGACCCCTCACCCCATTCCCATTTACCCTGCAAATTATTAAGACCTCTGTAAAATGTACTAAGTATTTGATGTAAAAGAGGGGATGGAAGGTCTTCTTATTTTGGCTAGGTCCACTCCATAGGGAAATATTGTATGCATGTACCCGCAACAGACCTTGATCTTATATTACTTTACGTAATTTATATTCCTATGTTTGTTTAATAGAAATAGTGGGAGCCATGTTTTTGTACCCACATAACGAGTACAGTCGGGTCGTTTAAATATTCGTCAGTTTTCAAATTCTTTTTTTTAATAAATTATAAAAAAATACCTCTATAAAGACTCGACACTTGGCAGACCACTGCAGAGTTAACTATGTATATTTCATCATCTGCTAGCCTTTTCCCAACTTTGTTGAGGTTGAATTCCAGTGTAACCGGACGCAGCTGAAATATCAGTAACACAACAACACACAAACATTAAAAACATAACATTTAACATGGAGCGACTGCCACCAATCTGACCTCCACAACTCAGTTAATACTGGATAATACGATACCACTTGGTAAGACTGGTTGTCAGACTTTTTGGGCCACTGACTACCTGTAACGACTGTCAAAAATCTACAAATGACAGCCGGGACCAACAGCTTAACGTGCTTGCCGAGGCACGGAGGAAACTCGTCATGTAAGGGTGGTCACCCATCCACAGACAAACCTAGGCAAGCACGGATTAATAAAAAGATCGACTCGAGCGGCAGTTTTTATTTAGCCAAAAATAGATTTGGTTGCCACGATGTATGTCTACTGTGACTGTACAATGTAATGATGTGCCCTACAGTATGGTTAAAGTTAATTCGATTTTGAACGCTTTGATCTCGAATTGGGGTCTGTCTGGGTCTGACTATTTATGGAAACAGACTTACTGTAATTTTCTTACAAAGTAAATTAGATTTTTTTAACAAGAAGAGTTTCTATCTGTAAATAAATCTGATTTATTTGTTTCTGTGTCTAGAAATACAGAAAACAGATTTTTCTGTTATATCAAAAGTTTGTTATTTATTATTATAGGCAAGTCTGAAATAATTGAGCTATTTAAAAAAAAATACTTATACGGAAAGTAGCAGCTACAATTTTGTTATGGTTTAAATTAAGATTTTTGTGTTTCACAAAAAACACTTACTAAAACAAGCGGTTATACGGTTAATCTTTACTTATTTTGTAGAAGGACTACAGCCGCTGTAATTTGTCCGACTTCGATAGTCGTAACAGATAGTCAGCGGTCGAAAAAGTCTGACAACCAGTCTTAGCATGTGGTATCGTATTACCCAGTATTAACTGCGTTGTGGAGGTCAGATAGGCAGTCGCTCCATGTAAAATACTGGTATTCAGCTGAATCCGGTTAGACTGGAAGCCGACCTCAACATAGTTGAGAGAAGGCTTGGCAGATGATGACTAGAATTTGCTGGCAATTAAGTTAAGCAGCAGAGATTTGTACCTCGTGGATATCAGTGTATCCTATTCGAAAAACCGGGTAAACAAATGGCTGCAAGAATAATCTTAAGACACCTCTGATATTAGTGCTGCTAATTGCAGTAGCAAATATTTATCGTTAGCAACTGCAACTAATATCGTAATGACATTTAAGGCGACTACACGAGCTAAACGCGAGTTTTATAATTACTAAAAGTATATGATTCACTGCTATAAACAAGACCAGAAAAATATATGATATTCTTCAGGATATATGCTAGCATGATACTGTTTTGAAAACATAATACAATTAATTTGGCTCGATAAAAAGAAATCACGAACTTACCTCTAAAAATATCTTTCAAACAATAGAAAACATACTAATATGCATGCGATCATTCTGATTTTTTGGCAAATAATTCTACAAGCAATATATTAGCATGATACTGTTTTAGTTTTTTAATCCAATCAATAGTTTTTTTGTAAATCGATCGAAACCACTCATTTCGCGCTATTTGGCCCGCAGTGGCTGACGTAACAACCACTTTGTAGTGCAAGCTGATTAGAACTTTATTCTAACAGCATTTCAAACGAAGTTTGAACCACCACAAATAGAGTTGCTAATTTAGCTCGTATAGGCGCCTTAATAAAATATATATTAAATTATATACCTACTTAGGTAATTTTTAGGGTTCCGTACCTCAAAAGGTAAAAACGGAACCCTTATAGGATCACTTTGTTGTCCGTCTGTCTGTCTGTCTGTCTGTCTGTCTGTCTGTCAAGACGTTTTTTCTCAGGAACGCGTGGAGGTATCAAGCTGAAATTTATATCAAATACTCAAGTCTATGGTCTCTTGGAGCTGTGAAAAAATCAAACTTCTAAGTCAACGCGATCAAAAGATACTCCCGTTTATGCCGCAAATTTTCGACACTCGCAAGGCAATCAAAACCTACAGGGTACTTCCCGTGAACTCAGAATCTTGAAATTTGGTACGAAGCAACGTCTTATAACACAGATAAAGGAAAAATTGCGAAAAGCATAAATTTTTAGTTACATCATATAATAAAAATATTTTTAATAATTTTAAACTTATTACCCCTTTACTCATGAACGCGTAGTGATATTATATTGAAATTCTTAACAAATACTTAAGTCTATAATATCTTTAAGCTGTAACAAAATCAAACTTCTACGTCAACGCAATCAAAAGATACAGCAATTAAAGCCGCATATTTTGAAACTCGCAACTACTCGCAAGGGAATCAAAACCTAAAGGATACTTCCAGGCGACCTGGAATCTTGAAATTTGGCATGAAGCAACGTTATAAAGTACACATATAGGAAAAATTCCGAAAATCTTAAATTACCATAACTTTTACTTATATACCTACAGGTTTGTACGGAACCCTCGGTGCGCGAGTCTGACTCGCACTTGGCCGGTTTTTATAATATAACAGTTACAGGTGCGCAGGAATGATATAAGATAATGGCCACTAAAAACGTTTGCTGCTCTAAACTTATGCAGTTTTCTTGAATTATTATGTTTCATAAAATATTCTAAGAAATAATATTTCATTTATGTCTAAGAAGGAACCATCGATTTCGTCATCATCGATCGATACGCATTGAGAACTAGTGTAGATTGTCGCATACAACGTATGTAAGTACCTTGTATGTATATTTCAAGGAGCCCATTTCAGAATTAAGCTTTCTTAGTCTCCCGAACCCACCCGAAACCGACCCGAATGTAGTGGTAGTGAAGCTGCCTTACGTTCTTAGGGTCATTTTTTTTTTCGGGTTGGAATCATCAAATCTCTGGGCGGAGCGGGAGGGAGTGTCAGACTTTTACTGACTAAAACCCATCCATGTTCCTTCCTCGCCCTTTACGTTCCGGGGCCGCGGTATCTCTTTCGAACAGTCCCGCAACCCCGGCACGTTCGGTCCTGGGTTCGAATCGCGGTAGGAGCAAATGTTTGTGTGATGAGCATGGACATTTGTTTCCCAGTCATGGATGTTTATATGCACATATGTAGTATATCAACTATCTGGTGTCCACGACACAAGCCTTGCCATTTAGTGTGGCACTAGATGGCGCTGTGCGTTAATGTCCAGCGAATATATTTTTTTCAGATATTTTTTTTAGTCTTTATCGTATCCCACTGCTGGACAAAAGCCTCCCCTTTCTCCTTCCATACCTCACTAGCCTATGCGGTGATTTATTGTTCGATTGGCCCACTAAGTTTCGTGGCACATAACAAAATACTGGGTCCCCCCAAACAAAACTGCTGCCTTCGCCTCAAAAGTGTCTAGCCATGTTCAACCCGTAAACATGATCAGTCCACCAGCTTTTCTTTGCGTTTCGAAAATAAATTTATGAACTTTTAATTCATGAAGTTTATTTCTTAAAACAATTTCAATTTGTGAAACGCGACTCACAATAAGAAAAGTCAACCTGCTCGCGCGGCCATCTTGAACTCCCAAACAATTTTCCAACAACTTACTTTAACAAAAAATACGTGTAGCGATATCATTTACGGTACATCAAGAGTATCAAATAAAAGCGTAAAATGCTCAATTTACGAGGCGCCGGCATGCTCTAGGAGTCGTAATTACGCGCCCGAGGCACAGCCCGCATGAAAGAGCCTTAATTCTCTCCACAATTATACTAAAGACGCGCACAAAATCTAAGGAGCGCTGCTTGTATTTTTTTACGTTTGAAGTCACTAGTGCTGAGCGGATTTGATTATTTTATGACTTTTTTAAATGGTCAAGAATGGACCTTAATCTGCTTACTATAAAGTCACGATTATGTTGCAACGTTCAACGTAGGTACCTAATGTCCATTCTGCTCCACATCACACCATTTAAGCCTTTCTCCAAGGTGACCAGTCAGATCACCAAACATTAATTCACAAACTTTTACTTGACAAGCAACGATTAGAAAACACATTATTTGACATTTCATCAGAATACAACAACAAGTTTAGCAAATAATTCACTTCGCAAAATAATTATCACATAACTATTTATATTATTATATTTATATTATTTAATAACGTATTATTTGACAAACAATTCATTGTTTTTTCGTTTTATCTCATAAAACAACGTTTGAAATAAAGACGTTACACAAATTAAGATTGTGTCATTTAAAAAAAAAAAGAAAATAAATGAATTTGGTTTCCTATAAGCACTGTGACAGAAATGAATCGCTGCAGAACCGACTCCACGTAGTCTTTTCTGCCCTACCCCTAGAGTGTAATTTAAGCCCGCGTAGGCGCGGAGGGGCGAGGCGGGCCGCGAGCTGAGGAGCAGGTGGCTTTAACACTCGCCGCCGCGGCTGAGGCTGGCCGGCTTCAGCCGGCCAGCAAGCCGAAGCTGCGGTGGTGAGCGTTAAAACCCTCTGCGACGATAAGTTCGCGTGTGACCGCCGGAGCCCCGCAGCGCCGTAGCCGTGACAAAAACCATGCCTGCTGCATGTTGCATGCTGCATGTTTGCATACTGCATGCTTGCTGCTTGTTGGTTGCATGCATGCTGCATGCTTGCTGCATGCTTGCTGCATGCTTGCTGCATGCTTGCTGCATGCTTGCTGCATGCTTGCTGCATGCTTGCTGGCCTTGCTGCATGCTTGCTGGCCTTGCTGTTCGTTTGCTGCATGCTTGCTGCTCGCTTGTTGCATGCTTTTTAAATGCCTGCTGCTTGCTTGCTGCTTTCTTGCTGCTTTCTTGCTGCTTGCTTGCTGCATGCATTGAATATGCCTGTTTGCATGTTATGAAAAAAACTATGACTTTCCTTAATTTTTTCTTAAAAAAGAGTAATAAAAAAAATACTAGCCTGTAAATTATTTTGTTGAAACGTGATTTGTCCAAACGTATCTAAGTAAAAAATGAAAAAAATGTAAATGAATAAATATCATCTGATGCATTTGATAAAAGAAATATTTGCCAAATAAATGTTTGTAAAACGAATATTTTTTAAATAAAACATTTGCGTAATAAGTTGTTTGCGAAATAAATAGTAGACGAAACGTTGGTTGTAAAATGAAAATTTGTCAATGGACTTTTGGTAAAACATTAGTGAACCTTTCTTCAAGTAGACATACAGCTTTCACATTTTAAATGAAGCGTCTGCTATCTGACTTTCAGGACTTGATTCAATAGGAGAGAATTTATCCCAACTATGTGGTCGGGGGGTCGGCTTCCAGTCTAACCGGATGCAGCTGAATACCAGTATTCCCCTAAATGTTTGCAGGACAAATCACACCACATTGCTGTCATAAATCATTTATTTATTTAACACTTACAGAACATAGTATAGAGGCGGACTTAATACCATAGGCATTTTCTACCAGTCAACCTTTCATCCTGAATGCTTAGCAAACAAGCTAGAGTCCGACAGAATATTTGTTAGTATTGCAATTAGTAGAAAAACGAGTCATTACTCATAAAATCATTAATGCTGCAAAGCAATACTGCATGCTGTCCTATTTGACCAAAACGTTGACTGGTAGGAAATGACTTGTAGAATAAAGACTGGCTGACTTGTTAAATAAATAAATAGCTTCCTGTTATACCTTACACCGCACAGAAAGTGTAGCTCTAATTAAATTATCTAAATTCTCGAGCAGTTCGCGCTTACTGCCACCACACGCACTTTACGAGTTTCATTCGCACATTTACTGGTGTGAAAATGTTTTTCTTAACCTATGCAATTCTAAAATTCTTCCTCGGAAAAAAGACATCTCATATAATCATACATAGAATCAGCCTGTATTAAGTTCCCACTTCTGGGTCACAGGTCTCGTTTTTGTGAGGGGGAGTCGGTTATTTAATCAACCATCTGTTCCGTCACGAAATCAAAATCAAAATATTTAATTTCACATAGGCCTAGATGGGCACTTTTAAAACGTTGAAAAAGGCGCGCGGTTTAATTGCGTTGGTTCTTTCCACGGAGAAGAACCGGCAAGAAACTCCATTGTTACTCTTTTCACGATCTTTAATAGATATTTATATACATTTAAGGTATTTTAAGCATTTGCGGGACTGTTCGAAAGACATACCGCGGCCCCGGAACATAAAGGGCGAGGAAAGAACATGGATGGGTTTTAGTCAGTAAAAGTCTGACACTCCCTCCCGCTCCGACCAGGGTGGGAGAAGTTTCCCATCAGTAAAAAAAAGATATTTTAAGCAGTGCCGAAGAAATTATTTGAACAAAGTAAGTAGGTACCTACTGCCTAGTTGATGGCAAAAGGCTTAACCCATATTACATGGGACTTAACCTCTATAACTGGAGAAATGTGGGTAAAATATAAGCTACATTTTTGCCTAATCCTTTGGGCATTACATTATTATAATGTTGGTTTGAACTCACTTATTTTCGAACGGACATCATTTACCCTACCAGCTGTCTTTACATAAAAACAAAATGGCCACGGTAAAAATGTTAAACCTCTAATACTGCGCCATTGTTATTTGATTCGGTATACCATCAAAAGTTCGGCCCTAATCGTCTTAACGGCATCCATCACTTATGACCCATACTTTCTCAAAAACAAGCCAGAAAACTAGAACATAAAGACGACAGGCACAAGCTGCGAATATGAAACTGCCGTCACCATTAATAACAGCAAGTGTGTTTCTAAACTTAGTTAAATATGTTTGTGGAGTCTCTACGGAGAATGTTTTGACAGAAAACTGCCGTTGTTACAGCGCAGTGTAC
The DNA here is from genome assembly GCA_950022955.1 of Xestia ashworthii. Lineage (NCBI taxonomy): Eukaryota > Metazoa > Arthropoda > Insecta > Lepidoptera > Noctuidae > Xestia > Xestia ashworthii. Next base: position 21,852,161 of record OX465566.1, read on the forward strand.
GACCGCCCGTAAACTACAATAATATTGTGTCGTATGTGTGTGCTGGTGTGCGCTTGCCTTTATACACTGTGTTGGGAAGTTATTCATGATTTTTATTTGACGTCTTTATATTAAGTTCTAGTAAGTTCTGACTTAGCTTAACATTTGTAAGTAAGAAAGTTAGTTTATTGTTATTTTGTGCCTGATTGTGATTACGTACATACTCTAAATAGGAATTGTGCTTTTCTACTCGTATATACATTACGGGGAACTTGTTTTTACTCGAGATATTTACGTAATATTTAATTTAACAAAAAATGATTACGAGTAGCTAACTTAGTAATAGAAATGAAATGCTGCACTAAATGCTATCGAGAGATTTTTTAATACTCTGACAGCTATATTAAACTAATCTATTCTGCTCTTATTATAAAAGTCTGCCAAATAATATCCCAATATGCAAGAAATTCAAAACTTTTTTTATTCCTTCAAAATGCCTTGTATTACCCCGTATAAACACTTTGGTACACTTGTTTAACTTTCTAATTATTCTTCAATTTAATATTTCATGTAGCGTGTTTTTGGTGAAACGGAACGCAAATTGAAAACGCATCGTTGCCGGCAGTGACGTCAAACGCTTTGTTTCAAAGTAACACTTTTATTTGTCAAACGTCATTATTTTAAAATATTGTAATTGCAATGTTTGCTTGAATAAAGCACATACAATTAGTAAAAATGATCATATTAAGGGTAAAAAATAAGATTATATAAAGAAGGCAGTTATATGGAAATGACGTCAACTGCTTTGACACATATGGCCGCAACAGTCAAGGACGTTTAAAAAACTGTCGTAGAAAATTATAGAAGTTTAATTTTTTTTTGACAACACGCAAATATAAACATCCATGACTCGGTAACAAATGTCCATGCTCATCACACAAACATTGGCTTCTACCGGTATTCGAACCCGGGACTCTAAGAACGTAAGGCAGCCGTACTACTGCTGCGCCATTCGCCATTTTTCACATGTTTTGTCAGTTACCTTTAATTGCCATGTAATAGTGGTCGAACCTGCTACCATAAATCAAATCAAAGTTCCGTGGCCACCACTGAGAAATTTATATGGAAATACCCAATAACACTTTGAACTACCTAGGAATCGAACCAGGTACATCACGCTCAGCAATCATGCTTGAGACCACCAGACCATTGAGCTACCTCATTGGTCTAGCAAAAATTTACTTAATATTATTACTTTAGATATCAATTGAAAATAATTTTATTCTATTACCGACACGACAGTAAAAATCAATGTAGGTTCTTATAAAATATAAATATTACAAAGCATCAACAACACTTTTACATAAAAATCTTTAAAAAAAGAAAAATACTTTTCTCCGGTCGCGCACTAACGCCATCTGTGACACACAGCATGAACTTAATCGGAAAGACTTTCTTTATCTCATGTAACCTCGTTACAGAACGTTGTACAGCGCCGCTGCGACAAAAATTGGAACTAAATGTTTTGTTGTGCGGACAAAAGATGCTTGTACTGTGCCGTATTTCGTTGCTTACTCAATGTTTGAGAAAGGCAATAGTCGTAGTGGATAATGTTTTGGCACATGCTATGTTAGAAGTTTTGTACTTTGAACTTATCGTTGCAGAATTTACGATCAAAGTCAAATTATTTATTAGTGTGCTTTTTGGTGATCAATTGTATCACCAGATAGCACACTAATGACTTTGACTTTGATCGTTAATGCAATTTATACTTAATATTATAAAAAGGAAAGATTTGTATTTTTGTATGTGTAACGAATAAACATAAAAACTATTTGAAAAATCCTTTCAGCAATGGATAGCTACATTAACAGCGAGTAACAAAGATTATATTTTATTTCCCATACTCCCACGGGAACGGGAACTAAACGGGTGAAACCGCGTGACGTCCGCTAGTTGAAGATAAAATTAGTTTAAATATTAAGAGATGAGCAAAATAGTGACTTTCTCGTTGGTTGAGTGGTCGAAGCGCGACTACTGAGCATCCAGGTCTTGGGTTTGAATCTTGGGTTGGACAAAGTATTTTTGGGTTTCATCATCATTGCATTCATCATCTCAGCCGGAAGACGTCCACTCCTGAACATAGGCCTCCCCCAAGTGTCGCCACATTGACCGGTCCCTTGCGACTCGCATCCACCGGATTCCCGCAACCTTCACCAGGTCATCGGTCCACCTAGTGGGAGGTCTTCCAACGCATCGTCTTCCGGTTCGCGGTCGCCACTCCAGAACGTTTCGGCCCCAACGGCCATCCGTTCTGCGAGTAATGTGCCCTGCCCTCTGCCACTTAAGTTTAGCAATTCGGGCTACGTCGTTTTTGGGTTTGTTTATTAGAAATTTTCTGTTTTTAATGTGTGTTTAGTATAATAGGGTGTACATCTGCCTAATCCTTCGTGATGTTATGTAATGTTATGACGTTATGCAAAACAGTTCAACATGACAATCCAAGTTACAAAATAAAACAATCTTGCATTCCGATAGCTTTAATTTCTGTCAAAAACATTTCGTGTTATTTGGAAAAACAGAACGAATTTGATGCAGCTTAAGGTATGTTTCCGATTAGCACGAAAAGAGAGTCTGTTGTGAAAACACGAGTACCTGACACCAATAGGCTTCATTCAGCCCCAGGACCATCTGCCACCAGGACGTGACCTAAAATGGCTTTGTATACATATATTGATTTTATATACATTTTTGATTTTAAACAATTTTGGAAATGACAAATAAATTATCACACAAACCGAGTCGCGCGTTAAGTGTAAATGAAATTGAGGAGCCAAAACAAATCGCGGAGGAGTTTGTCGCGCAATTTAAAACAGGTTTCATTAGTGGGTCGTGTGATGCAGGTGTCGGCTATTGTGCACCGGCGGTTAATCAGCTGAGTGTCGCTGTAACACCTGATATGGTGTGGGATTGTGTGCGTGGGATGAAACGCGGTAAGTCGCCGGGGCACGATGGTCTGACGCTGGATCACATTATTCAAGGAGGTCCTCAGTTAGCTGAAAAACTATCTGTGCTGTACGACTTATTTCTTAGGCACAGTTACTTGCCGAAAAGTTTTATGAAAACTGTAGTAATGCCACTCGTTAAAGATAAAAAGGTAACATATCGGATATTAATAATTATAGACCTATTTCATTAGCAACTGTGTTTTCTAAAATATTTGAAAGGTTATTACACCCACATTTATCGAAGAACATAAAGTTGCACAATGCACAATTTGGTTTTCGTCCAAATCTTTCAACTGATACCGCCATATTCTCGTTAAAGAAAACTGTACAGTACTATTTGGATAGAAAAACAAATGTTTATGCCTGTTTTCTTGATTTAAGTCGTGCTTTTGATTCTGTAAATTACAATATCCTGTGGAATAAGATGTACAATACAGGTATACCACCAGAAGTGATTAATGTCATGAAATATTGGTACGAGGGTCAAACTAATGTTGTAAAGTGGGGAGAATGTATATCCGGCGAATACACCCTCAATTCCGGAGTGAGACAGGGCGGTTTGACATCCCCTACTATATTTAATTTATATGTTAACGACTTGATAGAGGAGCTGAGCAGAGCCGGTGTCGGCTGTTTTATTGATAACGTGCCTGTAAACAATCTGAGTTACGCGGACGATATGGTGTTGCTCAGTCCCTCTGTCAAGGCGTTGCAAAAGCTACTGAGCATCTGTGAAGTGTACGCTAGTAGGCATGGTCTCAAATACAACGTTAAGAAAACGGAATTGATGGTATTTAAATATGATAACAGCCTACGCCTGATATATCATTAAGTAACACCAAACTAAAAGTTGTGAAAAGTTTTAAATATCTTGGTCATATCGTAACGGATAAACTGCGGGACGATGAGGATTTAGAAAGACAGAGGAGAATGTTGGCAGCGAAAAGTAATATGCTTGCTCGGCGATTCGCAAAATGCACAAATCAAGTTAAAGTCACTCTGTTCAATGCGTACTGTCGGTCGCTTTACACTGGTCACCTCTGGTACAAGCACACACAACGCGCTTATAATACCTTACGTGTGCAATATAACAACGCATTCAGGTGTATATTCGGGCTACCGTGGAGGTGTAGTGCGTCGGGCATGTTTGCGGAGAACAGAGTAGATGATTTTTATGCCGTATTACGAAAAGCGAGGGCCTCCTTTATGAGCCGTGTACATGATTCTGACAATGGAATATTGAGAGCCATATATGAAGCTAATTATTTCTTTGTATGTGGCTGTCAATATTCCTGCTAACAATTTTTAATTCTTTTTAATTTTATTCATTTTTAATTTATTTTATTTTATTTAAGTCCAACATTAATTAGTATATTCGATTTATTTCAATTTCTTTTTATTTATTTCCATTTTAATTTTATATTTTCACTCATTGATTCTGTTGTTATTATGAAATTTTGTTCTGTTGTTTTTTGAATTGTGTTTTTTCTTTGTGTGCCCCTTGCCTGAAATAAATGAAATTTTTTTTTTTTTTTTTTTTTATATTGTTCTTTTCTCTCTTTATTTACGTTTAATTACAATTTAACCATTTTATTTTTGAGTGTTGTCCTGCTTATAAGTGCTTTTTCTAAGTATATGATAAGCAATTAATCGTCCCCAGTCGCTGCATGCTCAATTTAGCGAAATGGGAAAATGTAGATAAAACCAACACCCAATGGGATTTTGCTGCTGACCAAACCATGTGTTGGAGTTTCCAAACATCTACACTTCTAAAGACCGCAGTGACGCCCCTAATATTGGGCTCAACCCATTTTTTTGCTCATCATTTCTAAAAAAGAAAGTTTCGTATAAGTTTAATTCCTGGATTACGTAAATTGCGATTTAGTTTCTTTTGAAGAAAAACAGTGGCTGAATTTTGCTCTTATTATTTCGAAGGGAACTGTTTTTAAAATAAAGCTATCCGTGGTGACTCACCAATCTTTTCCTGTTCTGAATACGAGTTGCTTTAAAAAAGTTGAATGGCAAAATCTTCAAAAATATAACCTCTATCTCGATTCTCTTCTACGAACGTGAACTAAAGAATCACGTCACGATTTCGATGTATTTTTGACTATCTAATTGATAATTATGTCGAACTGACAAACTTAATTTAATGCAGACAATATTAAACAAAAAAAAAACTACACAGGTACAGTCGCGATCTCAACTAGTGAAGCAAATACTTTTCAAGTCAAGAATCTAAAGAAATGCATGCAGCATCGCACGGGCGAGTAACACGTTATTGAAGTAGCATTGCATACATGTCGCAGTATAGTTAAAAAATAGTTTTTAGAAAATCCTAAGATTCAGGTCCAAATTAGTTTGCTGATCGGCTGATCTAAGAGGTAATCTCTGTGTTCTGGTTGGTTGGAAATCCCAATCCTAATCCTAACTTACATTATAAATGCGAAAGTAAGTTAGTTTGTTTGTTTATTTGTTACCTTTTCACGCCTACACCACTGCACCGATGATCTTGAAATTGTGCGAATACGTTGTTAGGTGTACTAAAACGGACATCATCATCAGCCTATTAATGATCCCACTGCTGGGACACGGCCTCCTCTCTATGAGAGGGAATGGGCTATAATCCACCACGCGGGCCCAGTGCGGTTTGGTAGATGTCACATGTTTTCAAATTTTTGGTTCTACGACATGCCGGTTTCCTCACGATGTTTTCCTTCAAGATTTTGAGAGCAGTGGTGATGAAATAAATTACACAAAGTAATTCGCCTGTCTGGGACTTACTGTTCGTAAGTCGGGGCCGCCAACACTGGGCCACCGCTGCTCTTACCGACATAGGGTATCTTTAATAATAGATGGCGTCACGTGTCTTTTGAATCTTGATTTAATTACACGCAGAGTACAATTTACCGAATTTACTGTCAAATTCTAAATTAACGCGAGCAAAGCCGAGGGCAAAAGCTAGTTCAGAATATAGCTCGAAAAAAATAGAACAGACTTCAAAAAAGTGAAAAATAACTTTAGCTTCAGAAGTCGGTGACCATTGTTTGATTGATTTATTAAGTTTTTTTGAAGTCGGTTCTATTTTTTTGCAAAAAAGTTTTTATTTTTCACTTTTTAGAGGGGTACTTGTGCTTACCCCTTCACAGCGTACCGGTGCGGTGGCGTGATGTTATGTTATGAACTGGTGTAAACAATAGACAGACAATATATTTCAGCAATCCCAGTCCATTTGCTATCATTTATTGAGGAGTTCCGTTCCATATCTCCGAAGTTCGTTATCAGATCATGACAATATTTCTATGGGACCAACTTGGAAGTATACCCTTCCAAACAAAAAAAGAATTTTTCAAATCGGTTCAGGCGTCTTCGAGTAATCGGTGAACATACAGAAAAAAAAAAAAAAAATACATACAGTCGAATAGAGAACCTCCTCCTTTTTGGAAGTCGGTTAATAAAATATAAACATGCTTTAGAGTAGAATATACATGTCATTGCATGTCCATTATCTGCCTAGCCTTTTCCCAACTATGTTGGGGTCTGCTTCCAGTCTACCGAATACAGCAGAATACCAGTATTTTACATAAAACGACTGCCTATCTGACATTATCCTTAGACGATACCCGTTGGTAAGACTGGTTGTTAGACTTTTTGGGCCACTGACCAACTGTTACGACTGTCAAAGACAGCTTAACGTGCTTTCCGAGCTTAAGTCCTGTTTCTTTGGATTACTTATAGCCTAAATATTTTGCAGTTCAATCATCCCGTCATCCTAGGATTTTCGTAAAAAATCTGATTTCCCAACTATGGTACAACACATACACCGAATGTATTGGCACGTACTTCCAATACATAGATAAGTGTGCCTCTAGAGATCAACTGGAAGCTGCGATCTTTAGTCAGACATATTGTAGTGTTAAACTTCATGTAATTTGTAGAAGTATAGGTGAAGCTATTGAATTTATCGAGGTTGTATGTACTTAAGCTCAAAATGTAAAGTTAGAGAAGATTTTGTCTCATATCATACTTGTTTGTATTGATACCAGCTATTAATTGATGCCGTCATTTTGATGATAAGCAAGCCAAATTATTCAAAGTCATTACTTTAATACGGGATGTAAACGGGTCTTGAGCCAAGCATTTTGTACATCAAACTAAGTCAACACAAAGTTTTTTTCTGGGAAATGACTTTATTTTTGAGGTGAAAAATTCACGTTTTTCGGTAGGACTCAATGTAACGCACTTAGAACATTGTTCTGATGGATGGATTGAATAATAAGGGGGTCGTGAAGGTGTTTCAGGTAAACAATAAAACATGTAAATAAAAAAACGGCCAAGTGCGAGTCGGACTCGCCCATGAAGGGTTCCGTAGCAGCAAGTAACATAATATAAAAATTCTTGTAGTTCGTTGTAAATGAAAGGTAAATTGCGGTTTACGATTTATGACGTATTTTAAAAAAAACATTTACTAGATCTCGTTCAAACCTACTTTTGGTGGAAGTTTACATGGTAATGTACATCGTATATTTTTTTAAATTCTATCATTCTCTTATTTTAGAAGTTACAGGGGGGGGGGGGGCACATTTTACCACTTTGGAAGTGTCTCTCGCGCAAACTATTCAGTTTAGAAAAAAATGATATTAGAAACCTCAATATTATTTTTGAAGACCTATCCAGACAGGCAGATAGACAGGCAGAGAGCCAGACGGACAGACAGACATGACGAATCCATAAGGGTTCCGTTTTTGCCATTTGGCTACGGAACCCTAAAGACTTGTCAAAAAGTTGGAACTTTGACCCCCATTATCTCCGTAACAAGAAGGTTCCCAGGTATAGTGTAAACAAAAAAAAAAACCCGCATTGACGGGGAGATCAAGTGCCTTTCGTCTTCATTAGGAGTATTTTTACTCCCTTTATAATCTGTAGCCTTTTCCCCCCTTCTTTAGTTAAGTGAATATTGATCAAGTTCAGGATAAGTATGTGTCAGGTCAGGCCTCTAGTGTGATGGTACTCGTGGCCCCTCGTAAAAATCTAAACGTACTAATCCGAGAGAACAAAATGATTCTTCATTATTTCAGCATAATTATAACTATGACAGCGCATGCTATGAAACAAGGTTTTTCGACAAGGGTAGTGAAAAAGTTTCCTAGAACTCGCCGAATATCCTAAGTACTCCTGAAGTTTCTAATTAAAGAGCCTGATAACTTGGAAACACCATAATTGAAACAACTTAGCACCTTTTTCAATAAACGTAACCTTCAGAAAACTCCACAAAAAACACTCGAAAAATAATCAACGAACATGTCGCCACTCTATCTAGCACACCTATCTCTTTCCGAACGTGACTCCAGGATCTAAAACGCATACACAAACAAAAAACCGTATATTCCACTACTAAATATTCCGGGTGCGTCCAACCAAGAGCGTCTTTTTCAGCGTTTCAGGCATTGCCGTGAATTTTCAGTTGAAGTGCTGGGATTTGCATCATAAAGGGAGAGCTGTTTATCCGTCTGCTCCCCCTCTCACCTCGCCTTGTTTGCAGTTTTTCATGAAAAGGTAACGTTAAAGGTATGTGAAACACAGAACGGCGGTATGGATTTTAGAGGTGGTTTTACTTTGCATACTTTTGTGTCAAGCTTTTGTGCTTTTTTGGCTAGACGGAACAGAGCAGGTCCATCAATATGCAAGCTTGCTGAGATCAGCACTCTCTCATTTCTATAGAAGTAAGTGAAGAATTAGTGAAGCAATCTATTGTGATGGGATTGGATAAAACTGCGTTAAGCTTGAGACGGGACTAGTCAAACCAAATTTTTTAAATGGTATTTTACCTTGCAGGTAACAGCTGCCCTCAACATTTCTTGGTAAAAGTAATCATGATCGCAGTCTGTTACTGCAATCATGATTACTTTTGAGGATGTGTAATGGATTCCAAAATATATTAAACCATCCCCCAATATTTGACAACAACACAAACAATATGAACACTTAACTACTAACTACTTTATCTTATGACAAGCAACTATTATTTAATAACCCTAAGAAGTCCGACCACAAAATTAAACGCCCGCACTCGATCTTCCAAAAACTGGGTAGTACGATGGAGCGTCAAAAAACGCCACAACGAATTATGTCAGTAATTGCTCTGAATTCAACGCTCCCTTTAGTAATTCCTTATGGAAAATTAAGGCTTTTCAGGTGAAAATTGCATGGCACCCGCTGGACGGATAGTGACTTCAATGTAATCACAAGTTATGTAAAAAGAGAGTGTTTTACACTACACGTGATGTTGGTAAAAAATAACAATTATTTTCGTGGGTAAAAACATTGCTTGTTTTTCGTTGAACTTTTGGAAATGAATAAGACTTTATTTAATTTAAAGGGGCTTCATTGATCATTGCATAGAGGGTAGAAGAGACAAGAAAGCACATACAGTTAACCATGAATTTTATCACAAAACCTACATAAATCTAGAACCCCCCTTTTCCCACTAAATTGTCAGTTAATTTTATTTAAAACCCAATGAAAAAGGTTGATGGTGGGGTGTAGGCGTCTTGATTTACGTCATTGTGCTGAATTTATGGTGACCGTTTGTGTGAAGATGTCGGGATTTTACCCCCTAATGTATTTGTCTCAAAACAAAAATATAATCTTGTTGCAGCAAAATTAAATATGGCGGCGGGTGCGCGGACGCGACGATATCAGGGTCGTCATTATTATCGTTCCTTGGTACGGTTTCCATGAGGAAGGTGGGTACTCAGGCAAACCAGTGAAAGTTTTGTTCAACACAAATCACAAGTTACTTTTATAACACGGTAATTACAATAAGTAGCAGTTACAGAAAACTACGGCTTGTACGGTGGTGATCTGATCTGTATGGTGTCAGCTACAGCAATGTCTGTCTAGAATTCTACATAGAATCGACTCTGTCCCCGTGAATGGCGGGAAATTAAAGCGCCACCACACGGCGTCCACTGTACTAAACAATCAACCAATGAGAAACAAGTTACATTATGTTTCGATAATATCAAAAAAACGGGCAGGTAGATAATAATTTGAAAATATTGTCGCTCACAATGGGCCTTATCAAAAGGCTTAAAGTCACCCAAAAGGCAATGGACAGGGCTATATGCTCGAAGTTTCCTTGCGTGATCGAATCAGAAATGAAGATATCCGCAAGAGAACCAAGGCCACTGACGTAGCCCGAAGAATTGCCAAACTTATGACGGATAGCCGATGGGGCCGAAAAGTTCTGGAGTGACGACCGCGAACCGGAAGACGGTGCGTTGGAAGACCTCCCACCAGGTGGACCGATGACCTGGTGAAGGTTACGGGTCGCACGGGACCGGTCAATGTGGCGACACTTGGGGGAGGCCGATGTCCAGCAGCGAACGTCTTTCGGCTGAAATGATGATGATGATGAGGTGTTACAAAACACAAACCTAGACGAACAATAGATGACAATCCAAAACAAAAAACATGTAACGTAACTATAACGTGAAATATTTACGTAATTGCAGTATTAAAATTCGTTCGCCTGTAGTAACGTAGAAGTTATAACAAGCCTATTTTTCATCTAAAAAGTCCACGTTCGAGGTTCGGCGGAAAATAAATTGGTACCCAGGATAAGTTGGCTCATATCGCGTTACATAAATAATATTACCATTTATATTTTGATTTGAATATAATCGAAAAGAGTCACGTTGACGTATAGCGTGAATTTATTTTCTTACGTTTTTATCTCCGACATATTGTTTGTTATTCAGTTAGGTTCACGACGTAAGAGGGAATTATAATATCTTGAAGAAAGCAATCATTCTCGTGCCCTCATTCCAGTTTGTTTGGGATTATGTGAAGTTTTCTTCTTCCACACTTATCTGTAAATAGTCTGTAGTCAATCTCAGTGGTCAACCCATTTCCAGTCATTTAACGATCTTATATTTTCAAACGATAACTTTCTCAAAATCACATTCTATCCCTCACTCAAAGAAATTGTATTTCAGTGACAACCAGTCTTACCAAGTGGTATAGTGGTGGTAGTGGTTCATCATCGTCAATCATCATCATTTCAGCCGCAAGACGTCTACTGCTGGACATAGGCAACCCCCAAGTGTCGCCACATTGATTGTCATAGACATCGATTGTCCCATGCGTCTCGCATTCAGCGATTCCCCGCAACCTTCACCAGGTCATCGGTCCACCTAGTGCCAGGCCTTCCGACGCAACGTTTTGTGGTTCACACCTAGACCTGTTTATGGTGTTTGATGATTATTAGGGTAAAAGGTTTTAAGAAAACCGTCCCGTCCCCGCACCGTATCACAAAAACCGGACTATTTAAAGGAAATGAACGTCAGGAAATAATGACTTTCCACCAAGTAAATCTTAAATTAAATTTATCTCAGTTTTGAAGAGCATCGGTCTAGTGAAGAGTAATGGCCGATTTCAGGACTTTGCTTAATTAATTGTACTTAAGAAACTTTTGACTGATATATTGTTAGGCCGCGCGTTTATGGAAACCTCGATGGTTTTGTTTTGAGTACTTTCAAAGGAATGGATACGAAATTCCTTTGAGTTGGTTGCAGAAGTTGCAGGGTTTGAAAATACTTCACATTGTTTGAATATACTTATCCAATTTTATGTTTTGTCTAATATTATGTACCAAATTGATATCCTTAGCATGTTAAAACGAAATATATAATTACAATACGTAATTACCGTATAAGTGATGCACATTAATGAGATTTTGAACGGGCTGCATCACTGAAATACTAAAAATTAAAGTTCATAGTGTGCTTGTGTTATTCTTTGATAAAAGCATTTTTAATTCAGTAACGACATTTTATTACACTCGCACTTCACAAACAAACACGAGAATAAAATCAAACAGTAAAATACTGACAGGTCTACATTATAATGTCATTCTTGAGAACACTGCCATCTAGCGAAAAGTGGCGTAAAATAGCAACGGAACAACCTAAACATGGCGGCCATTGTCCAAAACAGTACGACAGCTGTTCGAAGTTTTAATAAAAATAAACTTGTACTTTCATCCTTCAACGGAAGCGATCGAATATGAAATTTTAAGCAAAAAAGCGCACAACTTATTTCATTTTAAAGTAGTAACTTTAAATAAGTTCGAGGACGTCGTTGGCTGCTTCTAAAGACTTACTTATGTTTGTGCTATCTTACACATTATAATGTTTTGTTTGTGAGTGAACGATGAACATTGTTTACTTGAGAAAGCAATTGAAGCCTGAAAGGTATAGATATTTCGATATTTTTTTATTTTTTTCGTATAAGAAGTTCACTGTGCGTGGCATCAAAATATCCTATGGCAATTGATCATTTTTTTTTTTTTTTAGGATGGGAAATCATTAAATGACTTCTCCCACTCTAGGCGGAGCGGGAGGGAGTGTCAGACTTTTACTGACTAAAACCCATCCATGTTCCTTCCTCGCCCTTTACGTTCCGGGGCCGCGGTATCTTTTTCGAACAGTCCCGCAAACCCGGCAGGAAATCATCGTCTCACTTTGAATTATAATAAATGTAAGAAAGTTGCTACCTGGAAATTGCTTTGAGCAATTACCTAGTTATCTCTTTCAGAAATTAAATTAAAAAATATATTAAATCTCTTTCGACCACAACGAAATTCATCATCATCGTCATTTCAGCCGAAAGACGTCGACTGCTGGACATAGGCCTCCCCCAAGTGTCGCCACATTGACCGGTCACATACAACGGATTCTTCCGACCGGATTCAGCGACATTCGTTTACTACCATTCCATCATCATCTGCCTAGCCTTTTCCAAATTATGTTGGGGTCAGCTTCCAGTCTAACCGGATGCAGCTGAATACCAGTATTTTACATGGAGCGACTGCCTATCAGAATCTGAACTCCACAACCCAGTTAATATTGGGTACGATACCACTTGGTAAGACTGGTGTCAGACTTTTTTGGGCCACTGTGCACTGTAACGACTGTCAAAGATGGACAAATGACAGCCGGGACCAACAGCTTAACGTGCTTTCCGAGATACGGTGAAAACTTGGTATGTAAGGGTGGTCACCCATCCACAGATAAACCTAGGCAAGCACGGCTTAACCTAAAGATCGACCTGAGCGGCTGTTATATTTAGCCACGAGCTCGTTTACTACCAATCCAATTTTCCAATATTTTTTAATGTTTACTTTTCATGATTGTGTGATTTAAAATCACATCAGTCTATATCGTCCCCAGAGCCCACAAAATTACAAAAATGAAAACAAATAAACTTCAATCAGAGCGATAAGAGTGTATTCTCCGAGGAGTTGGTCAGTTACGCTGTACAGTTTAATTTCATTTGTTGGTCATGCCTGGGGCTAGTCTTGACTTTGCAGTTGTGCAAGTTGGACTAAAAGAAGTACGGAAAAACTGTGGGTCAAGTTCTTAATTGTATACAATTGTGATGAGTATACGCCAATGATAATGATAGAAATTCATTCAAATAAATACGTTAAATTTGTATTGTATCGAGTATAACGGGCTGGTGTCCGCAACTCCACGTCCAAAGCGCATGTTTTGCGTACGGTAACAGTTCTTTCTATTCCAAATTTCTATACGTGTAGGGCTAGGAGTATTGGTTTCCAGCCCGATGTATAAAGCAATAAATTAAAATAGGAAGGTACTTTTAAATAAATATTGAGTAAGTAAATAACTGTTTAGTTGATTTGTGCCAAAAAAGTATATTTCAGTGACGTCAGAATCATTTTATGAGTTTTGATGACATGAAAGATAATTGAAACATCAAGAAACATTGCTGATAAAGTTACTTATTATAAATAATGAAAAGTTTGTAAAAGTTCAGAAATGTTAATGAATAAAGTGTGCTTTTATGTAACTTGAACTTTAAAAGCCAAGTCAAAGGTTGTAGTTAAGTAGAATTTCTAAAGAAAAAGAAGTTATAGATGAAGATAACTACTTTGGACTGCCAGTAAAAGTTGTAAAGACTTGCAAAGTTAAAAAGAACACAAACTGGACAAGTAGTTAAGAAGTTAACGTGGTAATACTCCCTGGTAAGATTCTAAATCGCTTGCTATTAATAACACTAACTATCATGGAAAAGTACCTTGTTGGTGTTGGTCGCAAGTGCTACTTCTGTTCATACAGGCTTGGATTTAATTCCTACTAGCAATGAAATTGGAATGTTCTATCAGGAATTTTCCCATAGCCCCGAGGTCTAGATTCATGCCCAGTTTACCCTTTGGGGACTACGTGACGCAGTCACGTTCCTATGGAGACATTGAGTTTAGGACCAACAAATATGTTTGTTTAATAATAATAAGTTTATAGGTCAAATTGACATGCATACAGACATGGTATGGATAGATTATTGATTTGTCTGTATGGTAAAAAAATGTTTGCTCTAGTTTTATTATCTGGGGAATAAGGGAATACCTTTGTATGCCCCTTAGGAATACAACATTAACCGTATTAATTTCAGATTTTCTTCTGCCATATCATCAAAATGTCTACAACAACGATGAGCTACTTCAAATACCTGATCATCTTTGAAAACTTCTTCGGCATCAGTCGACCCCATCTCCTCGATGACCCGAGGACCAGGCTTATCTGTGACGCCATTTCCATCTCTGTTATCATCTCGATCAGTAGTCTTATCATCCTGAATCTGCTCAACACTACTCTGAATATTGGAGGCCGGATTTTTGAGCTTCTACTTTGCATTGAGTATTATGGCATAGTTCTCGGTTCAAGGTTCAGACAAGAGATATTTAATGCCATTGAGAGGCTGGATAAAAAATGTGGAGTCGACGAAGAATACGGATCCAAAATTCGAATGAGATCTGTGGAGTTGATATTGATATTTTTACCGTCAGTTGTCATTGATATCATTGGACTGACGATGTTAGAAATTGATGCTGGGTTCTCAATAGTTTTCAGTGTAGCCTTTGCCGCTCATGATGCTGAAATGGCTTTCGCCTCGTCGTTGGTTGAGACTGTTAATCTGAGGCTTGAGAAATTGAAGACTGTTTCACCTAATGCTGGGTCGAGGGTATACAGGCATGTCTTGATTGCTACTGCTCATTTGAGTGACCAATATACTCCTAGGGTAAGTACTTTTGTGATTTAACTAAATGACTGACCGATTCTTTGGCAATACAAAAGTGTAAATGGTCTTTTTCAAAATGCTTTGACTGTGAGCTCTTATGGGAACAAAATAAAACTGGGCTACTGATTTAAGGCTTTCTTTTGTTTTACACTGTTTATTATACAATTGCTGTTATTTTCCTAAAAGGTATTGAAGGTTTAAAATCGAAAACATTTCATTGTTTCAGCTACTAATGATGCTAGCAGTAACTCTAATAACAACAATAGCTTACGAATTCATATTAGTACTCGCCGATTCCGAAAGAGTAAGTACAAAATTGCAAATTAGATACATTTTCCCTAATTTAATCTTGTATGAATAAAAAAGCTCCCTCTACATCTCAATGAAGATGCTTTACAAAAAGAATCCTTAAGTATATTCGTATTAGTGTCATAAATCAGAGGATAATGGTTGTATGTGGCCATTAAGTGAGAAAGATGCCAAGTTGAAATTGAAAATCCGCAGTATATTTGCTCAAGTTGTTACGGCTCATGACTATTTTAATAATGCGATGGTGACCTGGTGTTAAGATTAATATGATGTGTAGTGAGATTGTGTCTGAAGTATTATGAGGGGATGTTATGCATAGGCAATGAGCTGGCAACTTGTCACTGTTTGTAACGATGCATGTTGGCGCGGGAATTAAAGGGTTACCCGTTAAATTCCCCGCGCAAACAAGTGATGTGAATGAAACTTTGCTAGACACAAGCTTAGGAAATTGATGTAATATTATGGGCTTGTTTACCTTTCATAAAGGGTGAAAAAGCCGAAAGGCACTTGTTCTCCCCGTCATTGCGTTTTTTTTTCTACACCATACCTAGGAACCTACTAGTTACGGAGATATTGGGGGTCAAAGTTCCAAATTTTGACAAGTTTTTTTTAAATACAAGTTTTGATTAGTTGATTTTTACTTTAAACCCCTCTCTACGGTCCTCGTACTATTCAATTCATCCGTCAGCACAATGTATTAATTTTCTGTTTTAATTTTCTTTTCTTTTTAGATTGTCTTGTCGGTCTAGTAGTTGTTATCGTGACTGCTGTGCATGAGGTTCTGGGTTTGATTATCAGGTTGGGCAAATTGTTATTGGATGTTCCATCAGAAAAATTTTCCAGTAGCAGCCACAAAGTTTGCATTTGTGTCTAGTTCTTTCTTTCTTTTTTCTAGTTGATGACAATGGGCTCGCTCCCTACTACATAGGACTTAAACATAACTGGCAAAATGTGGATGTCCTCCTCTGCTTAGTGTTATTAAACCTTCGGGTTATTTATGCTAAAACCTCCCTGAACCACAAACCCCTAAATGGATTTGAGGCAAGTCGTATTCAAAACAATGTCCTGTTTCAGCAAATCGTATAAAAATGATAGGACATATAAGTCTAGTGAAGCTAAAATGAAGTTGAAATATGCATTAATCTTTTGTATGCCGTAATTATAGACACAATTAAAAAGCCATTGTGTCTCGTGTAGATATACGTTCCGGTGGCATACGAAGGGTTAAAGTAGTAAGGGTCAATTCACACCGAAACGCGACGCGATGCGGATCTGCGTGCACATTTTAATAGAGCGACTCAAAATATAACTTTAAGGCGCTACCCCAGGCAAAATTAGCAACTCTATTTGTGGTGATTCAAACTTCGTTTCAAATACTATTAGAATAAAGTTCTAATCAGCTTGCACTACAAAGTGGTTTTTACGTCAGTCACTGCGGGTCGAATAGTGCGAAATTAGTGATTTTTATTCTTTATAAAATCAAATTTCCGTCTTTTGAAAAAAAAAAACTAGCATTATGTTCATTATTAAATTGTCTATCCATTAGTATAAGAAGCAAATCAAAATAAATAATGTTAACTTTACGAGAAGAAGCATGTTATAAATATTTTTTTCTCATTTTTGTGGTTTCATTGTGAGGGGATTTATTACACATTATGAGACTTAAAATAAAAAATAAAACTACCACTTTGCAGTCTAAGAATATGTGGAAATTTAATGTATTTTTATTACTTGGTATTTCTTTTGGATAAAGAGGAGTTGGCTCCAAAAACCTGCACAAAAAACGGCTTTTGCCTGGGGTAGCGCCTTAATAATTACTACACGAAAAGATACACATCTCATTGCGATGCGTTTCGCGGGCCGGAATCACTGGCCTTTCCCAGTAAAGTTGCGTCTCGGTGTGATTTGACACTTAGCGTGCAAGTGTGTCTGTATGTACATACTGGAAGTATTATTATTGTAAAACTACACATCCTTTCCATACTCTTAACTTCTTTGTCATTATGTTAGCCCTGCTACATAACAGTTAACGTTTGCCATACATTTATATACCATAGTAATCTGTGGTAAATGTTGTGGGTAGTATATTTTGTTAAGTTTAATTTTAAGACTACACTCATATCTGCCTAGCCTTTTCCCAACTATGTTGGGGTCGGCTTTCAGTCTAACCGGATGCAGCTGAATACCACTATTTTACATGGAACGACTGCCTATCTGACCTCCACAACCCAGTTAGTACTGGGTAATACGACACCCTGTGGTAAGACTGGTTGTCAGAATTGTTTGGCTCCAATTTTAATACAGCATTGTTGATGCTTAATATATTACTGTTGGTTTTCCCAAATAGAATAAAAAAAAATAAGGAGAGATCGCCTTCCAGTTTAATTGGTTGCAAACTTAATACCAATAATTACGTTACAATTTAATACTGAATATTACGTAATTTCGTACACACAAATGCATAGGTAAATTAATCCGAATGCAAATTTAATAAACAAATGCAGACGTCTGTGTGTTTGCTTTAGCGCTGCTAAATTAATTAATATCGATCGGCAGACAAATAGTCCAGAATACAAAAGTAATTAAATCGTACTCGGGGAAAAGAACACAGGCTATAGGGTGATTATATTGGCGCTGTTTGTAATGTTATTTTTCCCAGTGGCAAGGAGTTTGCATACACTGTGCCCAATAGGTGAGAAAAAGCATGTCTTGTGTTGCTAGAAACGTAAACAAATATTAAGTACCAAAATGTGGATGTTACACTCCTTTGAAGAGAGAAAGTGTGATATTATGCTGTGTTTGTATTGTATGTGTCTAAAAATCCCTACCGCTTAAAGGTTTGGGCACACCGGAATCGGGCACTAACTTACAGCTATCGCAGTACATTATGTGTCCAAGTCAATAAGTCAGTTTGTCCGTACCGTAAACCTTATCTGAGATGGCTGACATGCTGGAGGGATGTATGTAGCTTGATGTCGCTAAAATTATGTCATCTTGACGTGCGTCAACGCCCTGAAAGAAGAAAGAAAGAAAACATATTTATTCGTTGCAAGGTCATGACGTGTATACTCTATTATTAATGTAAACATACAACGCATTAAGATAAACACAAACATTTAGACTATAACAAAAAAAATAACACAACAACATTAACAGTACAATAATTGTAAGATAAAACGGAAAAAAGAATAAAAAAGTAGCACGTCGTGAGTGCGACAAATAGGTTACCACTCAGCATGATGCTGTGCTATGGGGAGCCCACAGAACAGCGCTGGTTTTCAGTGGTCACCCGTGAAAACGTACGGAAGCCAATACAGCGATATTTGACTTTAATGAGTAACTAATAAAATAAAACAGATAGGACTTAGATTATAACATAAACTGCTGCACCGCGTACCCACTTCAGGATTTTAATATTCACTTAAAATGTGTAATCCCTCCTGATGAAGGAGCTCATGGCTAAATAATAACAGCCGCTCGGGTCGATCTTTAGGTCAAGCCGTGCTTGCCTAGGTCGGTATGTGGATGGGTGACCACCCTTACATACCGAGTTTCCTTTGTGCCTCGGAAAACACGATAAGCTGTTGGTCCCGGCTGTCACTTAGATCTTTGACAGTCGTTACAGGTAGTCAGTGGCCCAATAAGTCTGACAACCAGTCTTACCAAGTGGTATCGTATTACTCAGTACTAACTGGTTTGTGCAGGTCAGACTGATGTAAAATACTAGTATTCAGCTGCATCCGGTTAAACTGCAAGCCGACCCCAACGTAGTTGGAAAATGCTTGGCAGATGATGATGTACACCCAAACTTTGCTAGTTATAATATAAGTTTCATATAAAAGAATGCGAACTCATTGCCATCAACCTCTCACAAGTCCAACTGTCGTGAATGAGACTGAAAAAACCCAATAACTCTAACTTCGAAATCAAACCCAGTATCTGATGTTCGGCAGAAGCGTTTTCAACAGCTACTAGACTAACGAAGCAGGCTGAGTTTTAATCTCTTTCAGATCATATACCTATCATTCTACCTCTTATGGCGTGAATCGAGATCCATGTATTCATTGTGGATGATGTGCTCCTCCATCGCCAGGTCTGGTACGATCTGCAATGAACTGTCTCTGTACCTAGCTGGGAAACTAACACAAGACCAGAGCATTAGTAAAGGTAATCTATATTCTAGAGTTGGTAATTATTCATAGACCGTCTTGATACATCATCTTGCTTACTTTGACTTCAATGGTGTCACTTTAATGGTAACGATTTATGTACTTAGTCATAATTTATCTAATCTAAACTAATATTTTAAAGAGGAAAGATTTAATTTTTTGTTTGTTTGTTACGATTTAACTAAAGAACTCCTCGACCAATTTTAAAAATTTTTCATCGTTGGAAAGCTACGTCTTTACCGAGTAACATAAGCTATAAATTATATTGATAGCATGGAAATTAGCTGAGCTATAACAATTTTTGCGGACAAAGTCGCGGGCGAAGTGGCCTTAGGGTCTGATTTAAAATTAATACTCATTTGAACGATTGAAATTAGTGCTTATTAATAAAGCAGTTAGTAGAAAAAACAGAGACAAATTTCGCGCGGGATGCGACTAACAGAAACGTGAATATTTGCGCCAGTTTAAACCATTTCACACAAGATAGTTGACACAAACGGTGCGAGAATATTTTGTCAAGCTTGTGGCACGAGATTTGCTTCAGTTTCAATAGAGCTGAACTGTTTTATCTTTATGCATTGGCTCTGCAAAGTACCTTTTGCAGCTATTCACGAGCTAAATTCCTTTATTTAAAGATGGCATTAATCTCACATAAAATAAAGTTTGAAATTCATTAGTTCACTGACAGACACCTCTTGGCTTATACCTCTGGGTCTAGAGGCATACAATTTTGCAAAGACGTCATATAATGAAAATGAGCACTAAATCCCCACACAGTTTAATTTAATTTCGTAAGTCAAACATTAATTTCATTATACTTTCAGAAATAAACCTAAGCCAACACAAGATCGTACAGCGGTGGTACTCCATAGTGATATCCCAAAGACCAGAGTACATCAGTGGATCCATTTTATCCATCGGTCTTAGCACGCCCATATTGGTGCTGGATCTGAGCATCAATTATATGCTGATAATGGTTCAGGTAAATACTTATAGCATAACACTGTTTTAAGCTAATACGATTCACAACTAAACTTAAAATGTCACTTACGGGATATCTTCCGTGGCTTTGAGCTCCCGATATTTCGACGCTGTTGACAGAATTGTTTGCTCTTAACATATTTTTTCAATCTACCCGCATTCTCCAGTTAACCCGCGATCATGGCGCTTGCAACAGCGTCGAAATGTCGGGAGCTCAAAAGTAATAACAATCAAGGAAGATATCCCGTTAGTGACATTTTAAGTTCACTTATAGCATAAGTATGACTGGTGAAACATGAGCCTCTTCTTAGTATCAGTTTTAAATTTTATAAAAAGACCAGATATACAAGTAATAAATCATCAATATCTGGCCCCGCTTACATGGAGCGACTGCAATCTGACCTACAGAACACAGTTGCTAATTCATACCTTTGGCAGGACTGTTCGTCAGTCATTTGCGCAATGACTAGTATGGAAAACAATTGCAATTAATTAATGCACATCAAACGGAAACAAAATTACATTGGCCCTTGTCTGAAATATAAGTTCTTAGTTTTAAATCCAAGTGCAAGCATACCTATACGTAACTGAGACCGAACAAATAATGGCGAATCCATGACATCAAATACTGCATTATTGTGTTTTAAAAGTACCAAAAAATAAAACAAACACGATTATCAGTATACGCGCCATTTTGTATAGTGAATTTTACAGCGAGGCAAATCTTTAGCTTGTGTTCTTATGTGTGAACGTAAAAAAAACTTTTTTGCAAAAAATAAAACCGACTTCACACAAAAAAGTGAAAAATAACTTTAGCTTCTGAAGTCGGTGACCTTTGTGTGATTGATTTAATTTTTTTGTCACCGACTTCAGAAGCTAAAGTTATTTTTCACTTTTTTGTGTGAAGTCGGTTTTATTTTTTGCAAAAAAGTTTTTATTTTTCACTTTTTAGTGGTTCACAATATGTGCATACCCTTTCACAGCGTACCAGCGTGATTTTTTGTTATGAACTGGTGTAAACAATAGACAGACATGAGATTTCAGCAATCCCAGTAAGAGACACACATTTGCTACATTTAATGAGGAGTTCCGTTGCCTTTCTCCGAAGTTCTTCATCAGATCTTTACCAAATTTAAATGGGATCACTCCGAGAAACTACTCTTTCAAAAACTACCCAAATCGCTTCTGGTGTGCCTATAATATTTGAAGAGTTCTCTTTATTTCTCCAGGATCCCATTATCAGGATCCTGACTTGATGATTATGGGACCTTCTGGGAAGTATACCCTTTCAAACAATTAAAAAACAAATTCGGTCCAGTCATCTTCGAGTAATCAGGGAACATTGAATTGAGAACCTCCTCCTTTTTGAAGTCGGTTAATAACGACGTTATGGTACGTGACTCAAATATCCGGATAGCCTTTAAAACATTTGGCCGAGAATCGGTAATTTGCTTCTAAGAATTGAAGAGTTCCGTTCCTTTGTCATGGATCCCATAATCAGAACCTAACCAAATTCTCATCAAACTACCCTTGAAGTGCCCTTGCCAATAAAATAAAAAAAGCTTATCCCCAATAAATGGAACTTAATACACCTAACTGTCGAAATCTGGGAATATTGTACACATCTGCGTACCCCCTCAGAGCATACAGGCGTGATGTTACGTCATGATGTTGTATAAACAAAAAACATTCAAGCGATTGCAGCAGTTACTGCAGATTTGCCGTGTATATTTGAAGAGTTCCATTGTATATCTCCGAAGATCCGGATCAGATCTTCAGCAAATTAAAATATAACCACACGGGAAGTACCAGCTTTCAAATTAAAAAAGAATCATCAAAATCGGTTCACCCCGTCGAAAGTACTGAGGTAACAAACACTGTCGAAATCTGGGTGTATTGTACACATCTGCGTACCCCCTCAGAGCATACAGGCGTGATATTACGTCATGATGTTGTATGAACAATAAACCTACAAGCGATAATAGCAATCACTGCAGATTTATCGTACATTTTTGAAGAGTTCCATTGTATATCTCCGAAGACCAGCATCAGATCTTCAGCAAATTAAAATGGGACCACATGGGAAGCACCAGCTTTTAAATAAAAAAAGAATCATCAAAATCGGTTCACGCAGTCGAAAGTTATGAGGTAACAAACACAAAAAAAAAAAAAAAAAAAAAAAAAAAAAACATACAGACGAATTGATAACCTCCTCTTTTTGGAAGTCGGTTGAAAAAGGCTCTGATTATTTCGAGACGATGCCTAAGATTTCGTTCTGTAATATTAGATTAAGTTCCATAAATATCTAGTGATCTGTGATATATGATATCTACAAAAAGGCAGCTATATGATTTCATACAGTTTCAAGATGTTTTTGATTATTATCAAAAATATCTTGGAAATATCTTGTTCATAGAATTGCGTAATAATATCAAACTTTTTTATCTTACAGATGTATCTTGCTTACAAGTAAATTTCATTGGAGTTTTGGAAAAAGAAGAATCTTCTTACTTATTGATAGCGTGGTGAAAAGTGGAGGAATTTTATTTTACATACTATTAATAATTATTAGTTATTAACAGTCTGGTTAGTTTAGCATCAACACGTTTATCCAAAAAATGTGAATATGTAAAAGCAATTTACAGAATAAACATTATAATTTTCATTTACATGATACGAGTATGAAATGAAGCAATCAAATATTTTATTTTAATGACTATGTGTTTTTTTACTGATTATAGATATTTCGATACTGTAGGAGCTTATGGCGAAATAATAACAGCCGCTCTCCATACTGTTACTGTTAGCTTATATCAGTTCACCGCAGGGCAAAGGACCACTGGTCCCATTAAATACTTTCAGTTTATTTGTAACTCGGTCACGACAATACACCTCTAAACTTGACCCATGATTAAAGTAAAACAAAATGAAATTGTAGTAAAACAAAATACGTTTTAATAACAATTTCTATGTAAACTGAATAGACTGCTGTTCTGGAGGTAACCATTTAATCTTCAAAGCGGTAGTACTTACCAGGGCCATTACTCGTAATTGGCTCAGAGTATGATTTCCAGGAACTTGCTCCTTCGGATCAGCTGGTGTTACGCTGTAATCCGTAGAAATTCCTCAGTCGAACAGTAAGTTTCGAGTTAGTGAGTTACCTAAAAACTGTACAATGAATAATTACAATATTAATGCAACCAGCATTTGGTTGTTGAGTTCTTTATATATACATGTAATCGTTTACTCCTTTGAATAAAAATTAAATAAATAATTGCCATTCAACGTGGCAATGCTGCCAGCCTTCACTTTTCCTGTTGGCAACGATGTGGACAAATTTTTCGATGCCCTGTAACCCTTTTTGATATTTGTACATATTTTTATTTCTAGTATAGAGTTAGTGTGTATATATTGTAAATAATTTGTCTGTACATTGAATATACGTTGTAATAAATAATCATAAAAAAGAGTACCTGTCTAACTATGCATTATCTTGCTTATTCTTTTATTTTAGAATGTATCTTTGCGAATGTGTAATTAGAATAAACTAATACAACATTCGAACTTATAGTTTGATATTCAAAGGGGCGATTTTTTTTCTTAGTTAGAGTTGACTGTCACACTCCTGGGCACAGGCCTCCTTGCATTTCCTTCCACTTTTCTCGATGTTGCACCTCTCGCCAAGTAACGTTCTCGTCATCCTCCCATCGGTCTGCCACGACCCTGTCTAGCTGTGTCAGTGCTCTAGCTTTGTGTTATGTGGGCCCGAAGCTTTGTCGGCATTCGGCAGACATGGCTTGCTTAGTCACATTTTAGTTTGGCAGCTGTATGAGCTACGTATACTTTGAGATCCGGAGCGCAGCGCAGTGTTCCCTAATGTCTTTAATATGTCACCTAAAAACATTTATATTTTCCATACAGTTACTACATAGTTAATAAAATATGTTTCTACCTCACACAGTATCAAAACTCACCCCAGCACCAAATCATTATTTATAACAAGTTTAGTTAGTACAACAGCAAGTCGCT
Organism: Xestia ashworthii; assembly: GCA_950022955.1. Lineage (NCBI taxonomy): Eukaryota > Metazoa > Arthropoda > Insecta > Lepidoptera > Noctuidae > Xestia > Xestia ashworthii. The sequence goes on from OX465566.1 coordinate 21,876,741, forward strand.
TCGTAATTGCTACGGCGTAGCGGACGTCACCGCTTAGCAAGCTACGCCGTAGCAGCCGTAGTTTTTGTACGTATTTTGGACATTTTTGTGGCTTTAAAATGTTCATTTTTAACATTACGCCTGTAATCCTCGAAGGGTTAGGTACAGGTGTATCCAATAGAGTACTCACATTTCGCCAGTATTGTTTAAGTCCCATGTCATAGGGGGCGACCCTTATCACTGCAAAGATCGACCGGAGGACTCGTGTCCTTAGGTCGATTTTCGCACACGGTGGAGGTTTGCCCTGCGTGGGCGGAGTACCGCCGCCGCCGTGTCCTCGTAGCGGTGATCGGCGGCGGCGACCTCTCGCGACGGCCCTGGTTCAATCCATGGTCCGGAGTGACACGGAATGGGAAGCCGTCACCTCCTTCTGCGCAGCAGTCATGCTAGCGAAGGAGGTGGTGGAACGTGAGAGGGAGAGAATCCGCCGCGGTGTCCATAAGGACCGATGCCTGCCGTGGCTGCGGGACTATTTGAAATAGACACCAGGCCAAGAAGGAACATGGATGGGTTTTAGTCAGTAAAAGTCTTACACTGCCTTCCGCTCCGCTCTTAGCGGCGAGCCAAACAATAGATGTTTTCCCATCCAAAAAAGGGGCGACCCTATTGTCATCACCTGGGCACAAATCTAGACTGTTACTGAGAAATTTCTGATGGATTCAATAACACTTTGCCTGACACAGACATTGAACCCCTCCCGGGTTCAATATCTGTGTCAGGCAAAGTGTTAGTGCAGTCGCACTTGCGACTACTGGACCAACGTGGCAGTCCTAATGAAACCTTTTATAAATGAAATATAGTTGGGTTGTGAACTACCTATTACTTTTTTTTATGCGGTATGAAATACTCCGTGTATTTTTTTTTGGCGTATTTAAACATTCTACGTGAGCACTGCGCTGGGAATACGAATATCGGTCATCTCACGTTAGTTGACAAAAAATACGAAACTTTTTTCACAGAAACCAGCCTCTATTATGTGCGCATGAAGCTCTTGGTAGTCATATTGCACCGCCACTCTACCGAAATTGTGTGAATAAAGTTTAAAAAAATGTTTTAAAATCAAACTACATTTTTCGATAGGTTTTACAGAGTGAAAAATCTGGGTATGAAACGTCGTTTGTGTCAAGTTTTATGTTCCTATATTTTTATTAGATGGAAAATCTTCAAATTACCCCCGCTCTAGGTGGAGCAAAAGGGAGTGTCAGACTTTTACTGACTAAAACCCATCCATGTTCCTTCTTAGCCCTTTGTGTTACGGGGCCGCGGTATCTCTTTCGAACAGTCCCGCATCCCCGGCAGGCATCGGCCCTTGCAGACCCTTTCCTAATGCTGACATCTCTTTGAGAAGCGCGTGGAACACGAACGCGCCGTCGACACGGCCTGTCGTCTTAAGACGACCTAGCCCATTGCTCCACCGTCCACAGGCTACTAAATACCCTACGCCACATTCAGGACCTCAGATATAGACTTCTCTCGTCTCTTGGTTCCTACGCGTGCGTACCGTTGCACCACAAGACAAGTTGTGTCGCAGGCAACACTCGTAGCTTGTGGCCAAGCCGTACGCCATTCAGGGCCTTGGAGACAGACGCATTCAGATTTTACTATTATCATGTCAAAGTTAATGAGGATGGATGGATGGATATTTGTTAGTCTTTCACGAATACTGAACGTGGTTGAAATTTGGCACACACATAGTTAATAACCTAGATTAACACCTAGGATACTTTTTGTGGGACAGTTACTGCCTTCATGCAGGCGAAACCACGGGTACGGGTACGGGTACTCGCGGTCAGTGGATTCGAAACGGGGCACTAACTGCGACCAATTTCGAGGTACCGCTCGCCGGCCGCACCCACGGCACCACTCGCTTCGCTCGCTCGGCTCGCGCGTTGTTGGTCACATGTCTTACCGAACCTATGAGGTCGGAGTGAACGGAATCCCTTAGTAATCGTTTTGACGACAAACGATTAGTTGGTGACAATACAGCCTTATAATTAGGTGTTTTAAACGATAGAATCGAGAAATAAAACGACTCGCTCATATTTCAGAGAAATAATTTGCAAAGGCAAAGGCTTTAATTCAAACTACGTTCAACTGGAACGTAGTTTGAATTAAAGCTATATCACTAAAATCTAAATTATGAAGAATTGATTAATCATATTCTCAGAAACCAGAAACAGGAATGTGTGGGACAAAGAAAATCTACAGTGACAATAGTAACATAGTATTTAGTTATAAGCACGTGTTTTTTTCGTTTGGAAGGGAATAGTGTTCCATTTAATTAATTAACATTTCAAAAAAAATATCAGATGTTAGATCTTTAGAGTTCGGGATTTTTTGTATTTTTTTACTGTTGAGATTCGTTGTGAAATTCATTGTTCTTTTATTTCTTAATTTTTTTTTAGTAGTATAAACAAGGATATTTATTGTCTGCCCCCATTGATAAAAATATGTATACTTTGTAAGTTTGCGTTAACAGTTGTTGCAACCATTTTTACTCGCACCAAAAGGATATTGTTTTAAAGTATTAAATAAACAAAAGCGTAGCGGGTACTGTGGCTCAAATACTTCCACCATAGTCCATCACTCATAGAAAGGAGGCCTGTGTCCCAGTAGGGGAACATTAATAGGCTGATGATGATGATGACGACCATAGTCAATCGCCTATCTGCACTATCACTGGTTTCCAGTCGAAATTCCGTCAATCCAACGCTGTGCGACCCATCACGCAATGCAATATGGTCCCTAAAGACCCGACTATCTTGTACACCGATAAATAAATAATTCACTATTGAGTAAGCTAAACACCAAATACCCGGCAATTACAATAAATATTTAATGGACAAATAATAAACTAAAACAGGATATTCATGTAGATATACTTCGTGTAGGTACACACAGCAAATAAATTTAATCTATTATCATTTCACTGACATCACTTTACATTTATAACAACATATTTACACACAAACTCCCACTTTTTTCCTATGAGCGCAGTCAGAAACCACGGAACGCCTCCTGACATGCAAAGTACGAAACGCTCAGTAGTAGGGTAGTATTTTTAGACTATAAATTGAAATTGAAGTTAAGCCAAATTCAATGATGTCACTGACATCTCATTTCCACGTAACTTATATACCAAAATCGAAGTAGTTTTTTAAAAGTAATAAATAATAAAAATAAAACGTTTATTTATCTCCACAAGTTACATTGTTATATATGTCACCGTAAAATTTTCAAACACGTTAGATTGTAATATAATTAGAGAGATTGTAAACTCTCGAAAGTTTGTCAAACGATTATATAACGCATTAGTTTTCGGATGATTGTAATCTATCGAAGTGAAACTGTAATATTGTGCAAGCTCAAAAAACACTGACACGATACACAGCAATCTCTTTCGCATACTGTACAAACGTAAATTTTATATAATAATGATCAAATAATTTATTAAACAAATTGCCGACCAGGGACTATTTGTGTGGGTCAATGATAAATTTAATGGAGTCCACAGAGTTTCGTATCTACCTTCGTGTTTGGATAAAAACTGGATTTACACATATTTGTACAAAGGAAGGCTTTTATATTATTGTAAGTGATTAATTACTGGACTGTTGGGAGTGCTCGACAGAGGAAAACGTAGTTTTATTATGGAAAAAAAAACCGGCCAAGAGCGTGTCGGGCCACGCTCACTGTAGGGTTCCGTAGCTTCCCAGACCATTAAAAATACCAACATTTTTCGTCAGCAAAAATAACTTTGTTTTTCATAGTATTTGTATGAAAAACAAAGTTATCATTTGCGTTTTTTTGAAAAAGTGCTATATAACTCAAAAACTATTCAACTCATCAAGTTGAAAATAATTTTCCTAGAAAGTTCATATAAAGGTCTACTTCTGTGATTTTTTTCATATTTTTTAAACTTATGGTTCAAAAGTTAGAGGGGGGGGGACACATTGTTTTTGACTTTCGGAGCGATTATTTCCTAAAATATTAATATTATCAAAAAATGATTTTAGAAAACCCCTATTCATTTTTAAATACCTATCCAACAATATATCACACGTCAGGGTCAAAATTAAAAAAAAAATCGCTCCCCACTTTACGTCTGGGGGAGGTACCCTAATAAAAATGTTTTTTTAAATTTTTATTTTTGCACTTTGTCGGCATGATTGATATACATATTGGTACCAAATTTCAGCTTTCTGGTGCTAACGGTCACTGAGATTATCCGCGGACAGACAGACAGACAGACAGACATGGCGAAACTATAAGGGTTCCGTTTTTTGCCATTTGGCTACGGAACCCTAAAAAACGATGTACGATGTTGTGTTTTTTTTTCTGAGTATAACTCTCGTATTGTTAAACTGCACTAGCTTTTACCAGTTGCTTCACTCGCGTTATGGTTAGAAATTATCGCACGGGTACGTTTTATATACATAATATGCTTATGACACTTGAGGATTATGTAGTTTCCCATTTATATTTTTTAATTTGAGTCGGATCTGTACCCCTACATTCAAACTTCACCTTTTTTTAAAACATCTTTTTGTAATCTATTGGGTATCTAGCTACACTTCCAAAAAATACAATCATTATTTTAAGTGTCGATCTCTCTATTTGTCAAAATTATTAAATCACGCCGCAGTCCACTGCCACTGCCTAACTTCCACCTATCAATTCAATTACGGCAACAGCCTACTTACCCCTTTCCGCCAAACGATCCCTCTACAAAACAAAATCAAATTAGCGCCAACAAAATGGTGTCATTACAAAAAATATCGAAGATAATGACACCAAACAGCCATTACGAAGAGCAAAAACGCTCTTCCTAATGTTTTTACAAGAAACCCCATCGCTCTCGAGCAGCTGAGAGCATTAAAGGCTTATGCTCGAGCATTTTTCTTCATTCTCAATAATATATTATTTCAGTGTGACGTCACGGGTTTCAGTCATTAGTCATGTCGGTTTTGACACCATGGAGTGTGGAAGGGACGGATTAGAGGTTTTCAACTGACGTATATCAGAGAGTTGAAATAAGCAGACATTGTTGGAGTTTTCCTTGCTTGACAAGGTTGACAGTCTTTGTAGTGCCCAAAGGTCGGCGTGGGACAGGGATGTCTCTATGTGTCTACTAGTATTTTTTTTCTCGGTTGGTAGAACGGAGGATTATGTCAGCTTCTAACAGATTATGGCAATATCTTCAACCACATTTGAACACACTGACGTCACGCAAAATGCTAGCCCACCAGAAAACACACCTGTCTAGTCGGACGATTTTCCATTTTCAACGAAGGATGAGTAATTTTCCACCCTGGTTTTATACCCTGCCCTTCCAGCCTGTATGCATATCCTGCTTACCTGAGAAGTCTACGAGACAGGAAACAGCACGGTGATCACGATGATAATCGCTTTGACCGGTCATAGGAGCTATCATCTAGAGTCCAATGTTCACCATTGGCATAACTTCAAGTTCATAATGCTGATGAATAGCAGTAAATTGATCAAATACAATTACAGACTAACAGTAATAGGTATGAGGTAGTTTCTGTAAGAAACTTTTTCGATTCCGACTTCTAACCGGTAAATGGCGATTGGATTACCCCTAATTACTTTATCGGGTCCATCAAGCACCATTTGCAGTAATCAGGGATTCGCCAATTACCTTTTGTTTTCAACTACCTACTAAGAGGGTAATTTAAATCATCATTAAATGAAGTATTGTAATTTTTAAAAGTAAATTGTTCATTTATTATTTTGTAATGAAACTACTTTAATAATTGCTGATCGTTTTCACAGCACTAAGTGACACCTGTATAAATTTTTGGATTTTAAACTCTCTGTTCAGCCCCAAAAGTATGAATTTCAGCAGTGCCATATTTTTAAGCATTTAGTTCTAGTGTTACACAAAACGGCCATACTAGGAACAGTTAACTTTCATTCGATTTAAGCCGAACTTACGTGTTTTTTGCTTAAAGCTCTTAGTTTTGCACTTCGAATGCACTCAATACTGCCGACAACTCCATTACACAACTTCAACCTGTTAATACAACGGCACGGTTGGTGCAGTGGTTGTGTGATTGGCTGCTGCGCTGCGTATCGCGAGTTCGATTCCCGCACCGCACAAAAACTTTGGTCTTCAGACATTTCTTCCTGGTCTGGCTGTTTATGTATACGAATGTAAATGTTTGTAAATGCACCCACAATACAAGAAAAAATCCTAGTATGGGGCAAAATTTGAAAACAAAAAAAAATAACGACATAAAAGTAATTTCTTCATTTTTTTTCGTAAATCCATGGCAATTCCACAAGCTTCGACAGTTCACTACCCATTGTTATGTCCCCTTGCTGATGGAAGCATCCTGCCAAAATAATTGGCTGGAACAAGTCAATACTGTCATTGTCATGGAAAATTTGGAGGGCCATGGTTTCCCTAAAAATATGATTCGTGATTTTTTTGAGGCGGGTTGACGTCTAGTGAGCCGTAATGTGAAGTGCAGGTTGACAATGGATGGAGAGTACTTATGATTGGGTTTTGGATAGCTTATGAATGTGGTACTTAAAATAGAATGAAAAAGCAAAAAATTCAATATGACTTTAGTCGGGATATAGAAACAACGCAATCTCGTTTGTTCTCAAAATACAATCATCATCATCAACCTATTAATGGTCCCACTGCTGGGACACAGGCGTCCTCTCCATGAGTGGGAATGGGCTAATAATCCACCACGCGGACCAAGTGCGGATTGGTAGATGTCACATGTCTTCGAACTTTTTGGTTCTTAATTACGGTTTCCTCACGATGTTTTCCTTCACCGTTTTGAGAGCAGTGGTGATGAAATAAATTATACAAAGTAATGCGCCTATCTGGGTTCGAACTCACGATTTACTGTTTGTAAGTCGGGGCGTCACCACTGGGCCACCGCTGCTCTCAAATACAGTAAGTCAAAACTACTTTTGTCCGGTAAATACGCTGGAAAACTTATTTCTTCTCTCTACTCTTTTTTAGTTTTTTTTTTGTGACCCTCTGAACATCTTGTTATCGTAATTCTCAGTAATTATAAATGGCGACAATGACAATAAAAACTCTTTGTCTTTAGAGACAAAGATAAAAATCGTCAGATGTGCCTTGACCGTTCAGATGTGAATTCACAAATCCTGTATACCGATTGCATTTGGCATATAAATCATTGTGTCACAAAACCGAGACGTGAGCGACTAGCTACTGAGTAATACCACACTCCTTAGTAAGTGTCAGACTTTTTGGGTCACTGACTACCTGTAACGTCTGTCGATGATCTTCAAATGACAGCCGGAACCAACCAAGGCACGGAAGAAACTCGGTATGTAATGGGTGGTCACTGGTCACCCATCCACAGACCAACCTAGGTAAGCACAGCTTAACGTAAAGATGTACCCGAGTGGCTGTTATTTAGCCACGAGCTACTCCTTTGTATTATATTACATTCATAGGTTCATAAAAATTGCTTTAAATGTTTTCATTGCATACGGCTATCACAAGCTACCGATATGCTGATACGATGTTCTGTAAATACGGCACCTACATTTGTATGCCGTGCCAATATTTAACTCAAAGCGCGGATATGACGCAGGGACGCGGGTAGTTTAATATTGGATCTGATGGCGTGGATCCAATACTTGTCATGTGCATAGGTAAGTGTATGGGAACCACTTCTCATAAACGAGGTATTATCAGATATCGTTTGTGATTGAAATTGAGTTTATTGTGTTCGGATTTGGTAAGGATGTGAGATTTTTTCTTTAGTATTTCTGGGACATCCCATTGCTGGGAAAAAACCTTACTACCTACCCTCTACTCTCCTTCCACTTCTTTCTATTCCCCTTTGAGCTGCTGAACGCAACCTGCCGACTGTCGCGATCTACATGAAAGCGCAATATGCGTCCTGATTGATTCGCACAGGAAAAAATATTATCGAACCGAATGTGCCCCAGTCATTAACTTTAAAGAAACCCTCCCTCTTTATCCCAATTCATTTAAGAGTCTACTTCTTCGAAACTTGTCCATTACTCGTCATCTCATGAGACGCCTCCTTTAAGCCAAGGTACTAAAGTAACTACTTCAAATAACTTCATGCCTCCACCAAATGTAGGGCTGTTGTATACCTATAATTCACCCGCATGCTAATAGGAACGAGCCTATTAATGTCATCAACCTAATATAAATTCAAACTCGAAACTGCTATTGAGAAATTCAAGATAGACAAACGCAGTAGTATTTTACCCGACCAACAAACCAAAACTAGTGTGACACAGGGTGGAAAGGACTTTGACGCACAATAGGGTAACCTATTGTGCGTCAAAGTCCTTCGTAATACCATGTGTTCTAGTCATACTGTCCTTCCTACAGTTCATTCATCGTTTCTTTGGTCTTCCTCTACTTTTAAGGCCATCTACATCTCAACATTTGAATGTAGGTGGCTATAGTAGAATCTGGTGTTCCATTAATTAAATTTTATTCAGGAAATTAAACCAGGAACCACCCCACAAACCAACCAACCATGTAGGTATTGAACTTTTGTAGGAAACAGGAAACCGCAGTTATTTTTTTTTATCGATGACAAGCTTGTAACCATTTTAGCGTCGAACTCCACCAAAAATACCAAAAAATAAGCTACTCAAGTACAGTTTGCAACCCCGAAACTGTTCAAACAACATTTTCGAATGTATTTTTAAAGTAAGCGATCCACGTGCACAGGAAGTGCCCCTAGGCCCTAGAAACTACATTACCTACTTGTTAAAACAAGCTAAATGAGCATCTTTACCAAGCAAACTAATTGGACCCTGCCCTGGGGTATGATTCCGCTTCAGAAAGGAAACCTTATTAGGGCCGGCGTAATTATATGTCAGTCCGGTAAGGCTAGGGGAATTTTGGACGGTTTTTAGGATTTGTTTGGTTAGGTGTCGAAAATGTGCATGGAGATTTTATAGGATGATGTGCTGGTGTTGGTTTTTTGAAATGTTGAAGTTGAATATTATTTAGGTTGCTATGTGCATAGGAATCCTGACCATAACTGTCTGGTTTTCATGAATCCATTGAATGTTTCAATAGGCTTGTTAACTGAAAAAATCTAATCAGTCCGTCACTTAGATTATCAAAAATATTTGACCCGTATTTTTTCTTTTGTCACATAAACCAAAATTGACGAAGATACGACGCTTTTAAAATTCCCAATACGTCACTGTTCGGTATCATTCTTAGTGAGTACTGACGTCACGACTCCTGAGTATTGATGCGTTTTATCTTTGTCAATATTCGTTGATTTACAAAAACAAAAAATACGTGTCCATTATTTTCTAATACTCTAACTGACGGACTAAATAGATTTGCAATTTATTGATGGTGGAAACTAGCCTATTACACCGATTGATATTGTTATTGGCATAAACTCAGTTGTACTCACCCTACTGCAGCCCACTCCTGGAAATATGCCTCTCCTAAGCTGCACCACATTATTCGTCATTACGATCTTTTTTTTATTCTGATATATACCTAGGAACCTATTAGTTACGGAAATGTTGTGTTTTTCACAAGTTTTTGTTACATAGTAGTTTGCAATGTTATTACTTTACTTTAAATACATTCACGACCTTCGTATTATTTAATGCATCCATCAGCACAGTGTTTTGAGTGCATTACATTGAGGCCTAACGCAGAACGTGATTGTTAAAAAAAGTCGTTTCGTGCATTCAATTCCCATCTATAGTCCGCGCAACGATAAGCTATAATTTTTGTGAACAAATAATTTCTACCAAGATACGTAATGACAATTCAATCAACAATCGTAATGGAAATCCTCCCACGCTGACGCTGTCATTTTTGAATTTGTTCCAAAGGTTGCGAACCCGAATGTGTTTTTACAAAAATAGCTTCTCCTGGCAGGGACTATAGATACACCTCGCTCAGCAATTTCATACCAAAACCAGACTTCATTGTGTGTTTTTCTGCCTACATAAAAACTTACTAAATGACACATCATTAAACTCCACACGTAGTGTACCTTGACCTAAGGAAAGCCTGGTGGTGCAAGGCTGGCGAAGGAAACACCTCGTTATGCCTGAATGGTGACGCGACGCCCCCGGGTGACAGACGATGAAAATTAACCCTTGATTGCTTCGCCTGAAAAAATGGGATAAGAATTTTGTGGATGCGACTTTTTGCTATATTTTTGCAAGCTTTTTTATCTGCTTTATTTGATCATCAAAAAGTATGTTAGGGTTACAGAAATAATAAGTAGTCTGAAAATGTATAGTTACTGATAGAAATAATTCTGCTATTTTTTAAAAGATTTAGATAAGTGGTCCGTGAGTTGCTTCTGAATAAGTTAGTAGCGGAAATAACAGGGCATGAAATGAATAAGGAGTTTCTGAATACCAGGGATTCGGCGAATTCCATCAATACATATTTTTAGACATTAGAAGGTGGCCTGGATGGTTTTTTTTTTTATTGCAATCTATCTTTCTGATATTCAGTAATATGTTTGTGCGGAGGCTGTCCATAGACTGCTCCGTTTATTCTTGTAACCTCCTAGATTAAGTCTTGAGGAATCTTTTTCTTTTGTCTTCGTTTGGGTGTTCATCAGATTTACTGGCTGAATGGATAGATGATTTCAGTTTGGAGTGAAACATCATCCACTGAACAAAAGTTAAAATGTAGCTAAAGCATTCTTTTCATCACAAATAAACTAAAAGGTAACTTGAATTTGAATGTCTTTGCAACCTTATTCATATAAAAGGAGATAGTTTTTTTTGGGCCCACCAGGTCATTGCATTTATTATTCATAATAACACCAAAAAAAAGTAACCATTTTACTATAGTAGTAAACGAAATATTACGTAGAATTGAAAACGAAATCTTAAAATCATAATAAATAAGCTATGTTATGATATTTTATTGCGAGTCAAATCATTCCTGTTTTGGTCAATGTCATTTGACAGCAAATACTTACGTGAATAGGGGCGTTTTTTTCTGTTTACTAAAAAAAGTACGGTACCTACCCGTTGGTAATCATATTTGCTATAATTATTATAGAATCAGAAAGAATATAAAAAAAAATATTATTAAACTGTGAGCATTTTTAATGCTATTTTTAAAGGTTTACACTAAAATCGCATAGATGGTTTAAACAATCAACGTGGCACGGAACGTTATGAACCCACTTTTTTAGTGATTGACAGACAACTTCATTATTTTAACATTTACTTTTTCTGTTTATTTTGATTTTCGTAAGTGTTTTTGCAGATTTTTCGCATTTATTCCGTTTAGACAATGATTAGCTAATTTAACCACTGGAATCTAGAGGTTATAAGGAACAAATCAATGTTAGTTTCATGATTATATGCTATAATTTATGTGGGTGGCCTAGTCCCCGAACAAGAAAAATTGTCTCCTTTTCTCTATTAATATTAAACTTCATAATTTTCGCTTATACTGGCCGATCCACGTTAACATCGTCGAATCTCATTAAACCTATTTTTGCATTTAAAAATGAGCGCTTAATGGTGACTCCTTTGTTTTCGTATATTTTCACTTACCTGCTATTAAATGGCGGAAATAATTTACTTAGTACAATCAGTATGCGTTTTATATCATGTGCATTGTATTGTGTGGTTATTAGCCTGTTTTTTTAAGTCTAGGGGATGCCTCATTAGTGGTGTTATTTTGGGGTACCGTAAGAGTTTGTACAGGTATAGGTTTGTGGAAAGAACTAGGTATGATAGTGAAATCGTACACTTGTCGAGGTTCTTGAAAAGATTGGACTGACATTAAAATAAAAATGAATAAGTTTTAGTTTAGTGGAGAAGCTCGTGGTTAACTAATAACAGCCGTTTGGGTTGATCTATAGTTAAAGCTGCGTTTGCCTGGGTTAGTCCGTGGATGGGTGACCACCCATTACATAAAGAGTTATGCCGTTGGTCGCGGCTGCCAATTCTTTGATAGTCGTTTAGAAGGTGTGCGTTACCCTGGCAAAATGTTGTGCATTTGAGAGGTGACACCATAACAAATAATTAGTGTATCATAAGGAACAATTTGCTAACTAATAGCAAAATTTGTGTGACTTATAGTTTTAAAGTTATTTGAGAAAAACACATTTTGCTGGAGTAACGTTTGAAACGTTATCCTGGCAAAATCGATTTTCAAAAATTCGTTTTCCAATTTCTTTCACATCAAAGCTGGTTTTTAAAAAACACCTATCTCACATGACATGACAGCCATAAACAAGCAGAGCCGAGGTAGCCAACTGCAAGATTAACAATTATTGGAACGAAGTTCCTTATCGCGCGTTGTGAAAGGGGGCTAGACGGAAAACATTCTTACGAAAAAGTTGTCACGACACTTTTTGCTTTTTAAAAATAAATGAAGGTTGCAATGCGTTTGTTTCATTTCTATTTCGCATTGAACAGTGTGGTGTCGCGACGATTATTTTTGTTGAGTGAACATTATATTTGTTAATAATAAAAAAAATATTATTATAACTTAAAAAAAATAAAATTTTATTACAATTCCTTCACTAGTTAATCGAAAGAACTTCGTTCCATCCGGGTGTCCCTTGACACCTCTCAAGTTTTTTTTTTTCTCTACGGGTATCGAACCCACGCGGCACGCCACTGTGCCAACGATAAACGAGAAATGTGGGATAGAATATGATTTTTTTTAAATCATATTCTGTCCTCCGCTTTTCGTAACACTCGTAGAAAAGCATGTAGTGTAGAAAGAGTGCTACGAAAAGCATACCGCTACGCCGTAGCCGTAGCGGATCGCTACGAGTTTTCACTTCTATCGACAGTTCCCAAAGACTGACCCACATGTTTTTTTTTTGATGATGGGAATCGAACCCAAACGTATGAAGAAATAGTCAAATAGTAAGGTAGTTTGTGAAATGAAACAAAGAACAGCATTTTCGTAATTGTTTTTATTAAAACATTCACAATCATCGTTTACAGTATATCACTATAGGTAATGTCAGTCGGGTTCGCCTAATAATAAAAAGTATTTTTTTCTTTTATTTTTAACAACAAACAGGATTTAAAATTTATCAATTTCGTTTTGCCGTGCAATTATAAATTAAAATGTTGCAGTCAATTAAAAAAATCCAATTTAAATTACAGTTACTAAATAAAAGCCTTAAAATAAATGGTTTTTACTTTTTTAATTGCTTGCAACACAACACTAAGTATAGTAGTATAATTTATATTTGTATATTTATAATATTAACAACTATTTAGCCTAGGACATTGTCACTTTGTAACTTACTGCTCTTATCGAGGCTGCCTCGACGGGAGCAGTGCCTCGTGCCTCGTGCCTCGACACAAGCAATTCAGCGATTGCAAAGTTTAACATTCATAAAATTGACTGCCACCAACTGACGGTCAAAATATACCCTAAGATGACAGGACAATCCGATAATGTTTTATCGATGGATTTAATTTAACTATAGTCTCAAAGGAATGGCAAAAGGTGAAAAACCACTTCTTCAACCTCATTACTCTCTAATTATGCATTTGGATGTTACATACATTTTCCCAACAGACGTTTTAGAGAACTATTAATTTCTCATAATGTTACAAAAGCTATTCATGATTTTTTATTCACACAGTAATTCTCTCACAGTGTTCACGTAGTTTCCAATGTTCATTCTGAAAAGTTTAACAAACGCCAGAGGAAAATTATAAGAACATTGATTGACATTTTAACACTGTCAGGTACAGACGTCAACACATGAAGCTATTATAATCTGTCAAATTTCTTTAATAGATTTTCAACTTTATCTTGATAACATTAGGTTCAAGGTTGATTGGAGAAAGTCTGTTTCAGGGAGCTTAAAGTGTTGATTCAATGTAGGCATATGTGTCAGCGTCACATTGTAAAAACCGTAGTCAACGGAGCGCCGCTTCTGTCTGCAGGGTTTAATGGAACCTAACTAACCTAACGCCGGTCCCGTCGTCACGTCGTCGTGCCCCATGTCCCGATTATGGGGGCAGAGATACATACATTTCACAATATTACGGTTTCACTTCGATAGATTATAATCTACCGAAAATAATGCTTTATATTGTAAGCAGCATGTTCGTTTGACAATCTTTCGAGAGTTTACAATCTCGCTAGATAGATTACAATCTAACGGGTTTTACAATGTTACGGTGACGTATGCAAGCATACTCAAGTGAGGTATGAAGTGAACTTCACATTTAATAACTCCTGAACCCCGACTGTTTAACATGCTTTCAATCACAATCCGAAAGAATTTAATAAGAAATTCTCAATTCACTGCTTCATGGGTTGGAAAATTCGTCTGCTGAACAATGTAAATAACGCAATGAATTTTGTTAATCTTTCAGAAAGGAACGAGTTGCTGTTGTAGAAAAGTTGCAGTCAAACTGATTAGGTTGGATAGCGAACTGTCAGTGTCTATCAGACTTTAACGAATGTTTCAGTCAAATACCGCCTCGTTGGTCGAGTGGTTGCAAGCGCGACTGCTGACCTTGAGGTCCTACGTTCGATTCCCAGGTCGAGCAAAGTGTTATTGAGTTTTTCCAAGAGGAATGTCATTAATGAAAAAAAAATGTTGTCAATGGTGTCCGATTGATAGCAATAGGCTAGCCCACATGGGACTTAAACATAACTGGCAAAATGTGGGTGTATTGTTAGGTTACACCTCTCTGCCTTAGCCTTCGGGAATTACAAGGCGTGATGTTATGTTATGTATGTCCTGTCCACTCTGCAATACAGTTTACTACCGGGTCCACGCAGTTTGATAGCAACTTGTAAGTGTGTACATTAATATTTTGTCGCTGTTATTAGATACATACTATCGAGAAGCTACATTATGTTTTGTTAAAACCAGGGTGTAAACAAACTCTTCACGAAGCTGTTAGTAAAGCATTCTGTACATCAAGCTAAGTAACACTACGCAAAAATGATTGCTGGGAAATGTATGTTGTTATTGTGTATGTTTTTTTTTTGTTTTTAAATGATCTTGTACGGTTAAACTCAATGTAACGTATGAAATGTATAGATTGAATATTGTAGGGGTTGTGGAGGTGTTAAAGTAAAGTTCTAACATTAAAAACAAATGTTAAAAAAATGTGAAAATATTAATAATGATATTGGGGTCACCCCAATATCCCCCCGTATCTAGAAGGTATGGTCTAGAACAAAACAAAAATATCACAATGACAGGGAGACCAAATGCCTTTCGGCTTGGTTATTAGGAGTAATTTTACACCCTTTATACACCTTTGCAGCGAATCACTCACTCCACTCGACTGACTCCTCATCCATTGACATAATCAGATTAACTAACTCCACATTAATTTCATACAAATGTTAATTTCTATCTAACGAAATGCTCGCGCCATGTCGCGATCAATGAATGAATTCAGAGAGTCATTAACATAATAAAATATGCTAACAGATCGCTTCTAGCAGTTCAGAACGCAATTTGTAACTACTTTAATTTATATTACACCTTACATTATTAATTTATTTCGTAATTAATTTACATACATCATTAAAATTACTTTTCACATAATGTACAATGTTTCAGGCCGCCGAATGTACAACGACTGATGAAATGATCTTACGTTAAAATATTACATGAATTTATAATTCAGGATAAAATATTCATAAAAAATAATATCCATTTCCACTTAGAGTAATGCATACAAAAATAAATATTGAACTTAACATAAGTATAATGTTTGCAAAGAGCTTTCCATAATTTTGAATCATCGGAAGTATAGATACATGTTGATGTTTTTACCTTCAGTACAAGTTATGCAAATTAACTGAGAGGAGATTTTTGTATTTTTAAGAACGGCCGCATTCTAGAGTCAGTTTCAATCCATCGAAGTTTTTTTTGCTTGACCGCTGATGTAAGATTGCCACAATGAGGTGGATGACACACCAATCAATTGACATACTTTTTAAAAGCTGTCAAAACGCGGTTCTCTCAAAGATTTTGTATGGCTACAGCGCGCTGTGACGTCATTGTTTGGTCAACTCAATAACTCCACTATTTATTGATATCAAAGCAACTAGAAATCTAATTTGAGTTTTCAGGCTCAAAATGACGTCTTTTTTAGAAATTAGTGTCTTAGAATCATTGTATAATGGTGTTATCTACCCTATACAAGAATTTGAACGTTATTTGAGTATTTAAGAGTACGTAAAATTGGCATTCTGTTGACAAAGTAACCTTCTCTATTATGCATCAGTCACAAATTCTAGTAGTAACTTGTTACTAGAATCGTATTTCAACTGATTTCATGAAAAAAGTGCACAAACTCTTAATAAACCACGATATATATTCTGCAAAACGTTTCATATAAAAGCAAAAGTACATCCAGCCTCTTATTTACGCGGGCGTGCCACGTCCCAGCCGTGCGCAAAGTGTTGCAAAGCGTTGCAGGTGAGGTGCGAAACACGACACACGCTGTATAAAACGCAGCCACGTGTTTAATAGCCGTTTATATATAGGTTTCTGTTGTGAAATAGTGCGATGACGTATATTGTGTGTGACGTAGGTGGGCGACCGATGTCGGGTTGATTTTTTTTCTACAGATATTTGACTAAGTTTTAATCTATACTAATATTATAAGACGACCCGAATGGCGTAGTGGTAGTGAGAACCTTACGGTCTTAGGGTCCTGGATTCAAATCCCGGTAGGAGCAAATGTTTGTGTGATGAGCATGGACATTTGTTTCCGAGTCATGGATATTTTATATCTATATACTTATAATAAATCTGTAGAGAGGTCAATTCTGTACATGAAATATATATATACAAAATAACTATCGGGGGGTGATTAGTGATCGATACTGATGCCAAAAATGCAATCAGTAAAATTTTTGTCTGTCTGTCTGTCTTTCTGTCTGTCTGTCTGTCTGTATGTTATTTATAGAAAAAAAAACTACTCGACGGATTTTAACGAAACTTGGTACAATTATTCTACATACTCCTGAGCAGGTAATAGTATACTTTTCATCACGCTACCATTAATAGGAGCAGAGCAGTGAAAGGAAATGTTGGGAAAACGGGAGAAGTTACTTGGTTTTTTTAGCTTCCGTCGCGTGTGCAGCCTTAATGGTTAAAGCTACATAGAAATCATGTATAACGAAAATATTCCACATAAAATTATATAAAAAATATCCCACGACAGCATATGTCTATCTTTTATAGTTGACTCACAATAACACGTGTAACTCCCGATAGCTTAGCAGTTCGGAGAATAAATGTGAATGTAAGTTTGTTTGTTGCGCTTTCACGCGAAAACTACTGAACGGATTTGGATGAAATTTTGCACACAGATAGTTTATAACCTGGATTAAAACATAGGATACTTTTTATCCCGGCAGTAAGATTCCATGGGACAATAATCAAACTTCACGCGGGCGAAGCCGCTGGCAGAAACTAGTGTATAATAAGTATGTATTTACAAACAAAAAAGTATATATTTAGTTTCTCAACTATCTGGTGTCCACGACACAAACCTTGCTTAGTGTGGCACTAGATGGCACTGCGTGTTAATGTCCAGCGATATTTTTTTATTATTTATTTATAAAGAGGAAAGATTAGATTTTTTGTTTGTGTGTTATTACGATTTAACACAATAACTACTAAACCGATTTTAAAAATTCTTGTCCATTATAAAGCTACATCTTGACCGAGTAACATAATCTATAAATTATATTGATAATTATCATGCAAATTAGCCGAGTTATCACAATTTTTGCGGACGAAGTCACGGGCTAAGTGCTAGTAGTAAATAATAAAACGTAGCAATGTTTTAAAAAATACAGGATGTAAACGGATTCTTCACGAAGCCGACAACAAAGCATTATGTACATCAAACAAAGTAACATTACGCAAAAATAATTGGCGCGAAACGACTTTTTTTTTTGGGGTGAAAAATCACAATTAACGGTAGGACTCAAAATGCATTCAAAACATTATGCTGATGGATGGATTGAATAGTACGAGGATCGTGCAGGACTATAGTAAAGTTCTTACATTAAAACATGTATTTAAAGAACTTGTGAATTAGTAGAAACTTTGACCCCCAATATCTCCGTAACTAGAAGGTTCCAAAGTATGGTCTAACTATTGACAAAAAAAATCACAATAATGGGGAGCACAAGTGCTTTTCAGCACCCTTTATATGTCTTTATGTATTTTATTACATTTGACAAAGAGAGGTCGTTAGCGGAGCTGTACGGCCAAATGGTCCCAACATAGACCGCGTGTGTTTAGAACGCTTTAAAAATTATAGTCCAGAACGATTTACTTTGCCGCAACATCCCGAAAGCATTTTTTTAACAAATCAGATGACTTAGGTGACCCGATTTGGCTGCGGGACTGTTCAAAAAGGATACCGTGGCCCCGGAACAAAAGGACGAGGATCGAAGATGGATGGGTTTTAGTCAGTAAAAGTCTGACACTCATCTGAATAATTTGATTATTTCCCATACGAAAAAAAAAGACCCGACTTTATTTCTAAACTGGTTAAATAAAATATACAAACCGCGATAATATTGGTTATAAATATTATCGCGGTTTGTATATTTTACCACATTTTTTATCCTTTCAACAACAAATAACTAAACAAATATTGGCACAATCAACCGCAATTAACCTCGTACCGGAATGTTGTAAAAATCCACCACCCTGTATATCCGCTGGTAGGATATGCACACACCCTTTGACGCTGCGTTAGTTGTTTGCCTCACAAAGTAAACTGCTGGGCGCACGCATAGCTCGCATATTAGAAAATATTGATTGAGCTAGGCGTAAATCTAGGATGGGTTTGTTGGTTGTAGTGATTGGATAGGTAAAAGAGGCTTTAACTTTTTACTATGAAAAGATCATTGCTAAATGCGTACTTTACATGTGACTATCTCCTTTACCACTTAAAATTAGAATCGTTTCATCAAAGGAGGCTCAATCCTTTGTAGACAAAAAATAATTTTTTTGACCTATGTTTTTCATTTCAAGCATGGTAATGTAAAAAAACATGCGGGGCAGTCTTAGCGAACTGTCGATATCTGCTACGGGTTGTGCTTCGCGCACGCTGAAGTGGTGCTACGCCGTACTGGATCGGCTACGGGTGCTAAGAAGCGCTAGGTGACGGTCACGCAAGCTCCATGAGTTTTGTTCACTCAAAAAGTGCTCAACACGCCTTCACTTCAACAAACTATTAACCCTGTCCAGCACGTTTACCTAGGTACTGACTGGACAGGCCCACTCAAATCTGTCTGGAAGACTATCTTAGAATCTGCATGCTCCTCAAATGGCTTGATCAAGAATATGTCTGGACTTTAAAGAGCCTCTGAGTTTGTTTCGGTGTTTCTTGTCCGAGTTACCTTGGAGCTTACCATGACGTCTTTCAAGCAGATTTGTTTTAATTGTAGTCCTGCGTAGGAAAGAGACGGAGCTAATGAGATAAAAACAATACTACTTTAAGACGTCATGGTAGGTCACCAGTTAGATAGGTAACCCCGACTTAATATTCGATAGGTTAATGCTATCTCCGTCTGCTTGACATTTTGCTTACAGACGGCGAAGTATTATAATATCTGTGCAGACGGTTAAAAACAAAACGTCACTGAAAACCTTTCTTTGATTTATCTTTGAATCAAGTGACATGTAGGTGACGCGAATAGGACATTTCAAGCTAACTTTGTTTATAGAAACAACGGTAGATGCGAGATGTGGCATATTAACGGACAGTTGTACGTAAGTTAGTTATAGAAAACGAGCCCTAGTCTAGTTTGTCTAGGCTATTTTATCCTTAAAAACCAAAATATACTTAATCATATTAATAAGTGGCGATATAGATACGTACACAGGAGCGTAATATTTATTGTTCTAACATTATTATAATAACAATTTTCATCGTCAACAACGCGGAAAGTTCGCAACCCCGCCACGCAAAGTTTAAATTTAATCAATCACCCTGTATCTGCGTGGTATTTTCCATAATCCATCTAATATTGTTTATTTTATAAGTTTATTACAACACTAACTAATGCCCGTGACTTTGTTCGCGTGAAACTTGATCTATTACGCACTGGTTAATATTATAGTACAAATATTCTTTTCTCCCATCACAAATAGATAGTTTATGTTGGTCGTGTGGAAGGTACTCATGTAGTACTCACATCAAATATCAGCTGCTTCCTAAAATTTACGCCACTAATACCGCGAAAAAAAAATCTGCTGCTTCATACAGCAGCTGATTGGTTTCGTGGAAACTCCCGTGTTAAAAAAGATATCTCAAATGTTAAAAAAACCACCCGGTATGTACTTTCAAAAATTAATTGGATTGTAGAGTAAGACACCTTAAAAAATCGACGTAACGTTGATTGTTTTGTCTCTCTGGGGTTAATTTAAATAGATGATCGCATTGCTTACCCGCGACACAGAGTACAGTAAAGAGTATAAGCTTCTTAACAACGTGCAAAATTATTACCTGTTTTGGTAGGGTTGTCACAATAGGTGAAGACAAATATTTACTTACCTATTGTACTCCTTGGGATAGTTAAAGTATGATATATATTTTTTTTTTCTAGTATTATTCATACACCCAGTACAATAAACAACTATTATCAATAAATACCAGGTTTTTACATTAAAATATTCTAACTTGTCAGAAGTTTGTTGTGGTTGTGTGTTGCCCTGACAACCCTGAGATTTTCAACTGGCTGTGACAGCGAAAACTGGTTTTTCAGTTTCACGTTCATTTTTGTCGCGTACACGTGGTGCAACAATTCTTGTCGCGCTGACGGTCGGTCGCGAACGGTCAGTTGTGACAACAAAATACGGCTGTCGGTCGCCGCTGACGTTAGCGTCGCAGTATGGTGTTATATACAATACACAATGTATACTCGTACGCGACAAGAATACAGGCCAGAGCCAGGTCAGGGTCTGTCATTGACTCTTGTTTATAGTCAACTTGAAGCAAGCAGCTGCCGGATAGTGTGGGCTTAAACTGGAACGGAAAGTTGATGGGCTTGAGAGGTATTCACGGAATTAGCGCTCTTGTCATTTCAGATATTAGCACGAACAGACAGTCAGACAGACCAAAACAAAATGCTTTTTTTTTGTTTTACAGCTACGTTTTTATCGCCCCACTCAATTTTTAGGTAAATTTGATAAGTGTGCAGTCACTACGTGTCTACGGTTCCTACTGTTGATCATGTACTCCAATGGCGAATATTATAACTGTCTTTAAATGGATCTGAGAGTTAAGCTACACATTTTGCGGTGTGTTTAGGGATGGGTGACGGTGCTTAAGTTTTTGGACAAGCATGTACGATCATATTGAGGGCACGTCCCCGAAAAGGACTATTTTTTTAATGGAACAAGCCCGCCACACTATTTCCAAACCCTGAAAGCCACAATCAACAGTGGCGACCACCAGAAAGCGCCGAGACAGTGAAGCTCAACGAAGTCCCAGAGAATGAATTTGACTGTCTTGGATCCCGCAACGAAATTAATCAGAAAGTATGGCGGAGGATTCATTTCACTCCATATCAGCAGGAGACAAAACGAAACAAGGCCAATAGGCTTATAGGAACGTTTACAACTGGGATAGGCCCAGTTGCCTAGCACCACGGATAAATATTAACATTAATGGGTCCAAAGTTGTGAGCTGATATTTGATCTGAAAAGGATTAACAGATTTTTTTGTGAAATCAGTATCCATCAGTGTCCAGTGTCTGAAGATAGTCCGCCATTTGTCCGAACTGGTTTGTCCGATCCTCAACTTTACTGTAAAGTGTAGTCTGCTAGCAGCCACAGGTAAAATAAGGTTAGCCATCATCATCATCTGCCTAGCATTTTGCCAACTATGTTCGGGTCGGCTTCCAGTCTAACCGAATGCACCTGAATACCAGTATTTTACATGGAGCGACTGCCTATCTGACCTCCACAACCCAGTTAGTACTGGGTAATACGATACCCCTTGGTAAGACTGGATATAAGACTTTTTGGGCCACTGATTACCTGTAACGACTGCCAAAGATCTACAAATGACAGCCGGGACCAACAGCTTAACATGCTTTCCGAGACACGGAGGAAACTCAGCATGCAAGGGTCACCCATCCATAGAGTAAACCACAGAGTAAAGATCGACCCGAGCGGCTGTTATTAGCTTGCCACCAGCTCCTCCGAAAATCTAATTAAATTAGTTAAAAAATAAAATGCTAAAATGAATTGGCAAGGCAGTACATCCCATTAGCCGAGTACCCAGTCCCATCAAATCATTCAACCTTCCTTTTTAAGTGCACCCCTATGTCCAGCCATGGGCTATTGAGCTCTGTTCATCTGATTGACCGGCTTTGCATATTAATGGGCGTCGAACGCCGAAGCGTGTCCAATATAGGCCATTGTTCTCGCCCATTAAGGACAATGATACTCTGTATAAATGTGTGGAAAGACCGCTGTTATGGAGCTAAAATATGTTACTTAGAACTGCTGTGGGTGAATAAACAGGAATTAAAAAGCAAATTTTCATTACTAGAACAAAAGAAAACCAAAAAACTAGCTAGAAGTAAATTTCACTCTCATACTTAGGCAACATTAAGGTACATTAGGCATACTTAGTAACATGGAGTAACCAATATTTTAATTAAAGTATGGGGCAAAATCTGTGTGCTCAATTTCATACAAATGCGTACAGCCGTTCAAGCACAATATTATGCAAAAAAATAATATACACCGTTATTGAATTAGTTTGATTTGGCTTCAAAACTAACAGCAGCTTTTATAATATAGTTTTTTTTTTTTATAAAATTATGATTTTTATAAAAAAAAGATTAAACCAGTCTGAAAAAGGTTACAAGATTTGTTGACAAACTAAGGAGTAGGTGAATAAAGTAAACAAGCGTATCAACTAGCAACCTAAGACAGTCAACTTTAAATTACATTAAACTTAACCTGAGATGCCTATTATCTTAATAAGACTTACCCGTGAAGAGTGGCGCTCTTTGTTTAGTTGGAAATTCCCCTCCAGGTTTCACGTATTTCTGTCATGTTTCGTTAGTACATAGGCTAGCAAAATTAAAATAAAAAATTAAAGCATTTTTTTCAAGTAGGCCAGTTACAGACACTTTTGAATGTTGATACAAAGATGAAAATTAAATGTTGCTACAGTCCCTGCAATCACAAGACAAAACTGTGAAAGTACTGTAGTGGCCCATTCCCTAGCGTAGATCTCTATGGAGAAGAACGGGCAAGAAACTTCATGGCCACTCTTTTAAATCCGAATATTTTAATAATAGCACATCAAGCTTCCCTAAAACTGTCAAATTTTTACAACCAACTTTGAACCCAAATGCTTTAGCGATAAACTTAAAAATCCATTAAAGTTTGACAGATTGTAGCAGCTTTATGTGCAGGCTGGCGTCTGTACCTACAATGACGAATAGACTTGACCTTTTAGGAAACTTCAAATACTGATGAAATGGATTTCTTGTGGCCAATGTGTCCGAGTGCCAGAAGTGAAGTAATTGCGGGTGTCACAGTGGAGACCGAGAAATCGGCAAGCGTAAGGTAGGAGGGTGAGTGGGTTGCTCCGAGGCTAGGCAGAGCAACGATCTCCGCAGTTGGCTGGTAGAAACTGGATGACATTTGCAGAGAATCGAGTGAATTGGCGTGTCATTAAAGAAGCCAGCAGTGGACTGCTGTAGGATTATCACAGGTCAGCATATAGGACCTGCTCGGATTCAAGCCCAAGACCTGCAACTACTAAATCACGGCCATTACTACTTCTCAAAATAGAAAAAAGCCCTTGCCAATTTTTAACGGTAAAAATAAGAATAAAACCTTTTTGAATTCAATCATTTATTCCAATTTCTTTCGAAATCATCTCTATGTTTCAACAGTTTTGCAAACTGTAAGATATCGTTATTTATTGCTTCAATTTGTTTCACGATTCAGCTGCGTTCATCCTATTAGCGTTGAATTTTATTAATTATAATTGCTTTTTAAAAGTAATCCTCCTTATATTGATGGTCGACCTCGAAAACGCTTTGCAGAAAATATCTTGGTTGTCGACAACAATTTAGGTCATCATCACTAAGGCGCACCTAACTGAATGCCCGAATAAAAAGTACACTCAAAAGTACAGTCGGCTCTGAGTCTCGAAGAAATTATATTTCAGCAATACAACATTTACACATTGATTTAAGTGTCACCTGATATTGATGGTATTTCGTAATAAAAACCGTGTCATAGGCAACAATCATAGGTAAGTTTCAGCACAAAATTAAGCCTAGCCTTTTCCCAACTATGTTGGGGTCGGCTTCCAGTCTAACCGGATGCAGCTGAATACCAGTGTTTCACAAGGAGCGACTGCCTATCTGACCTCCACAACCCAGTTAATACTGGGAAATACGATACCACTTGGTAAAACTGGTGTCAGACTTTTGGGGCCACTGACTACCTGTAACGACTGTCAAAGATGGACCAACGGCTTAACGTGCTTTCCGAGGCACGGATGAAACTCGGTATGTAAGGGTGGTCACCCATCCACAGACCAACCTAGGCAAGCATGGCTTAACCTAAAGATCGACCCAAGTGGCTGATATTATTTAGCCACGAGCTCCTTACAAAATGAAGTAAGTACAATAAAACACTAGGCCCTAACTCCGCTAATTTACAAACGGTTCAGTGATATACGAGTGTGACAAAAGTATTTTGGACAATATTTATTTTTTATAAATGTGTCAAAAACACAATCGTAAGACCACTGAACTAATAATAAGTAAAATTGGGGTCCAGGTGTGTGCAATATCATTATAGGCGGCGACGTAATTAGCAGGGGACACCAAACAATGTTGATTTTCAATTAAAATACAAATTGTGAAACAAAATGGCGGACCGTTCTAAAATAATTTCGCGATAGCTCCAAGGAGTGGGCGGATGTTTTTAATTAATTACATTTAAATTACTTTAATAAATACAATTAAGTTATAAATATAATTCCGTGTACTTAACAATCGTATTTTAATTAAATTAAATTATTTCTACAACAGTTTTGTCACTTAAAATTACAATCATGCACAAAGATGTGATCTTTGAAAAGTTAACGTGAAAGTTAGGTAAAACTATATTGCACATACTTAGGAATATCATGTGACTTAAAACTAAACAAATTTGGATTTTAAAAATAGACCATACCTAGGTATTGAAATAATATGTTATGCTTTACTGTACCTAACAGTAATAGTAACAATCAGATGCGTCGAGAATACCACATGACAGTTAAAACTACATATTAAAACTTCGCTCCCTATTATATGAGACTTAAACATAACTGACGAAATGAGGGGGCACCAGTGGTGTCTTTGCCTCTGTCTAAGGCCTGGTTTCCATCAAAGCGGAAAGAAGCGGAGCGGAGAGGAGGCAAGATTGGACCAATCACAAGAAAGACGAGAGACGCGATGAAGACTTCAACCAATGTGGATTGGTCGAATCTTGCACAATATCTCATCTCCGCTTTGATGGAAACCGGGCCTAACTCTTCCAGGGGAGATGATTTTAAAATCTAACCGTAAAAAATCTAACTAACAATTTTGTCCAAGGAAAAACTAAATCAAACATCCAAAGACCACACCTCTTGCCATAACACAATCACTTTAAAGTCCTCAGCGTCTATATGCAACTTTCGCGCACTTTTCTCGCCGTGGTGACTACCTCGGGCCTCCGCGCAGCCGCTATGTCGGCACTGCGAGCGGTTACACCACGGTTCACCACGCATATACTTACTGATGACTAAAGAAAGAAAGAAAAAAAAAAACATTAATTTCCACCAAAACGTCAAGCAAGAGGCTGTGCGGAAAAGACAAGCTATTGAAATAAAAATAATAGATTGTGAATGAGCTATTCATTCATGACAAAAGGTTAAAGGTTTTTTAAGGAAAGTCGTTTTTATAGAAAGGTGCAAAATTACAAATGTCATGTCGAATCCAATATTTCTTTGCACATTGATACCTATTATTAAAAAATAATATGCTCCAGGACAGGCAACGACAACGACGAGTAAGCGTACTGGGTGGGTAACATTTCCAGAATGGGTTAGGACAGATGGGCAAGAATTGCCAGAAGACGGTCGTCATCACGAAGCTGCAGTACAAGTACGTAGGATTTGATAGGACTCGATTAGATAAATTTGACAGTTATTCTCGATAAAATGAGTTTTTATGCAGTCAAAAACTCATTTACGTATATCATACGTACTTGCACTGCTGCCCGGCTAGCATGGGCAGGGGATAAAAATTTTATCCACCGGTTATTTCCACTTTTGTTTGAATTTTGTCCCTTGTCAGTGGAAATAACCGGTGGATAAAATTTTATCCCCTGCCCATGCTAGCCGGGCTGGCCCAAGAAGAAAAGCTGGCAAGCCGATTTGGACCCATTCCCGACTGATTGGCCAGAGGAGGCACAACACCGGGAGAGATGGAAGAAAATGGGGGAGGCCTTGTCAAGCAGTGTGACAGAATAGGCTTTAAAAAAAAAAAAACATGTTTATGGAAATGGCGTTTTGCTTTTTTGTTTTGCAAGTAACGCAACTCGACGTCACATTAATGCACGTTTTAATCGCGCGTCAACGAGAAACCACGTAAGTAAATGACCTAAAGCTAGACGCACTGACGAATGCCTTGCTCAGCGCCTAGAGCTTAGTGACTTAACATCTAGTTACTTGCTATCATGCACGATGATCACACTAAGAGGCGATTAACGAAGACGCCAAGCGCGCAGTTCAAAAATTCTAGGACGTTCGTCTCACTTCACTATACTTGCAAGGCGACTGGCTTGTATCTAGGCTAAACAAGGCACCTGTAAGTGCGTACATAGCTTTTAGGTGCTTGCAAGTCAGGATGTTAGTGTGTAAATAGTGCCATACTTTTTTTGAATGCGCTTGTGCAGAAACTGAAACACGAGCATACTTTTTTTTTCAGAACTCAACCGATCGAGACTTAGGGACTACGCACACTTATTCAGCTCTATTCAGCTTATGCCCATAGAAAACAACGATTTTGTATGAGACGCGTACGCGCTGAACGCGCTGAACGCGCGCGTACGCGTCGCGAACAAAATCGTTGTTTTCTATGGGCATAAGCTGAATAGAGCTGAATAAGTGTGCGTAGTCCCTTACACACCACCCAAAGCCGCTGAATACTAAAAGCATTTCTCAATAAACAAAGAAAGCATTCAAAACACTAATTTATCTGAACATTTGTTGATTAGGTACGTTCGTCTTTATCACATTAAGGTCCATGTTCACCGAGAAGATAACAGTCTCATTATCTAAAACAGCTGTTTAAAACACATTTTTGTATGGGAACATGTCATATTGACAGCTGTTTTTCGATAATCAGACTGTTATCTTCTCGGTGAACATGGACCTAAATGTGTCATTCTGTCGTCCAGCTTTTTTCAGATCAAAAGCTGTCTTTGTTTTACAAAATAACAATGTGGGGACCCCACCGTTAAACACGGCCCCGATGCTCGGAGGTAGGAACTTAATGAAATTAGCAAACCTCTTAATATAATGGAAAAATATTGTGAGATGAGAAATTTTAATCACGGAGAACTGAAAAAAAAGTGTGGGTTCTAACATTAATTAAAAGATTTTTAAAGATTTTGTGATGAATGATGCTATCTCCATATTTTGTAATTGATTTTAGGTGAGGCCAGGGGATGTTTAGTTACCCAGTGATTGGTATGTAGAGGATGACCTTCACTATGTAACAACAGTTTTTTTTACGTGGAAGGCCTTCCTGAACAGGCAGTCGGTTCATATAAAATACTTAACGGGAACCTGACCAAAATATATAAAAAAGGTAGCTCTATAAAAAAAACCATAGTAAAAGAATACTATCCAGTGAACTTAAACATAAAAAGAATAAGGTTTCAGTTTAAAACCTTATTTGTTGTTATACTTACAGCACTGGCAGGTAAGACAGGTCTATCGCTGAATATCCTGTGAGGATCTGTGTCCAGGCCAGGAGTAGACAGCTTACTATATTCACCTATTGGTTTCTTATCTGCAACAATATGTCTAAAATTTATATAATGTGAAGAATGTGTATTATAGAGAATTTCGGGATGGCAGTAAAGTTATGAACTAGAGAGGAGAGATTATTAGATTAAATAATTATGGCAAAATGCTGTAAGGAACTTATTTGTCTTGCTAAGGCGACTACAGGAGCTAAATGCGAGTTTAATAGTACCTGGAAGTATATGATTCACTGCAATAAACAGAAATAGAAAAAATATAGGATATTCACATATTACCATCATTGTGTTTTATTTTTTTAGTCCAATCAATAGATTTTTTATAAATCGATCGAAACCACTCATTTCGCACTATTCGGCCCGCAGTGACTGACGTAACAATTACTTTGTAGTGCAAGCTTATTAGAACTTTATTCTAATATTATTTCAGACGAAGTTTGAACCACTATAAATAGAGTTGCTAATTTAGCTCATGTAGTCGCCTTATGGACATTTGTAATGAGGAGTGAGGAAACGCATGTCATTAAACGAGTAATGGACATGAATTTTTATGGATGGATAGGGAGAGAAAGGCCAAAGAAAAGATGGGTGGTTTGTGTGAGGAATGATACTATATTATTATGAATGAAAAAGAGTAAATGATGCCGTGACGTCTGACGGGACAGAATGGAAGCAGAAAACGTGTTTTACAGCCCCAAATAGAATGGTATTAGGTCAGGAAGATGATGATGTTTACAGCAAGATGCTACTTTAAACGCGTTATTAGCGAGTTTGTGGTTGGCTGCGTAACGAACGTAGTTTTATTAAAATACTGGCGCTGCAACATTCTAAATACTCCTTAACGATTTGGATGTACAACTGTTTATTTTTGTGTAGCATCTTAGATTAAAAAAAATCTAAAAGTTTTTAAATAACAATTTGTTGGCTAGTGACATAGTAGGATGATTACAAACTCCATGGTTTCTTTGGAAATTAACCAGACTGTAGAAAATCATTATTCTCTTTTTCCAGTCCCATATTCCATAATTTTAGAAACAAATTCCTGCTCACAAGCAAGAAAAACATCACGCCACAACCACCGCCCGATTATCATGAGTATCTACTATCGTTAATATCGTAAAGAGGGTCTATTCTATAATGTATTAATAACAGGTAAATACCGCTTCGTATATACCCTTTTAAACCGAAACCCTCGTATTTATCGACACAATTTTCAAACTATTTAGAAAGGTTTTCGACATGAAACAGCGACACGTGGATACACGGTTTGGGCGAAGAATGTCAGAAACGCAAAATGTCAGATTAGCGAATTGACAGAAACGCATAATGCCAAGGTGTCGCAAAATGACAAGATCTGATAATGACAGATTCACATGATGACAGATTCGCAAAATGACAGATTCGTAAAATGACAGATTCGTAAAATGACAGATTCGTAAAATGACAGATTCGCAAAATGACAGATTCATCTCGAATTAAATAAAAAAACATCAAATAGGTATTCATTATTTAAAAAAAAAAAAACTTTGTTATCAGGTTGTGGTTTAAATCAAAAAAAATCAAATACTATCAACTGACGAAACAACTGTTGAAAAACAATAGTCCATACATTTGAAGCCAATGTTAAAAATAAGTACAACACAAACATCAACTACTTATTTGCTTTATATTTTGGGCTGGTCAGTACAGTGGTCTCAATAGAAAATTAAAAATAAAAAAGGATATGCCCAGGACAAACACCTCTTGACTTTAATTTTATTAAGGGTAGGAACTATATTTTTTAAGTATATTAAAGTTATATAGTATAGTTTGCAAATCAATATTTTTTTTTTATATCAAAAAGCCATAATTTTTGTTTTTATATTTTAAAACGTTCAAAATTTTTCGCGGTTACATCTCAGCGGCAGTCAATGGCAAAAAACTAGTCGAAAATGTTGACAAATTATGCGTAAGATTGTGACACAGAATGAATGAGAACAAGATTTGATTATCACCTTAATAAAAACACGCAGTTTAACCTTCTGAGTAGTCCAGAAGGGGAAATTCAGTGTTTTTTTTTAAAGTAAGTTAATAACGTAACTGTGAGTTTCTGTTGATCATACATTCATTAAAATTTGTCAGACAAGATAAACGAAGTTCAACAAAGAGAATTGAGAGAAAACAGAACACCAAGAGAGTTGGAAAATAATAGGGAAGGCTTTCGCCCAGCGGTGGGGCAGAACAGGAAAAAGAAAGCAAAGAGAGAGAGAGAGAAATAGAGACTACAAACCTCTCCTCTTCAAATTCCTACATTCTAATAAGTCCACAAACTAAATCTTACCATAATGGCAGGGTATGATATCAGGGTCTGTGTCCTCCCCGCTCCCCTCCATCTTCAGCTCGTACTGGCTGCAGTAGTCTAGCTTGGGGGATCCACAGTAGGTGTTCAGGTTGTCTTGCTTCGAAAGAGACTCCACGCTCTGTTCCATGTAGAGGGCGTTGCTGTGGAAGGTGGAGTTTGATGAAGGACTTTACATGTAAAATTGACGAAGATACTCGTATCGCTGAACAACTTACACAAAAATAAACTCGAATTAATAACCACCTTCTTTTGGAAGTTGGTTAAAAATAAGGTAATCTATTGCAAGGTGCTAGGAAGCGTTAGCATATTAAAATGAATGTAACTGTGTATAAAAAAGCTAAAGCGATCATGGCAGGTGGATATCATCTGCATCTTTCTGCACTTGTCAATAGTTTTGCGACAGTCAAAATGTTCAAATAAATTAAATGCATTATGTATTTATAGCTATATTTTTAAAAGTCGTTACAGATAGTCAGTGGCCTGAAAATCTGACAACTAGTCTTACCAAGGGGTACAGTATTACCCAGTACTAACTAGGTTGTGAAGATCAGATAGGTAGTCGTTCTAAGTAAAATACTGGTATTCAACTGCATCCGGTTAGACTGGAAGCCGACCCCAACATGATGATGAAGATGCATTATGACAATATCTTAGAAGAAAATACTGGTGATGTTGTCAATAACAACAACAAGAAAGAAATAAAAAGGAAAGACGCACAAGAAGAAATTAGGTAGTAAAGCTTACGATTAAAATAAAAAGTAATAATACACCTTACTCACAAACATCTAAAAATAAACACAAACTCAATTACTGTTACAGACGTTTCACAAGCACGTATACCAAAAAAATTGAAGACTTCAACCCAATCAAATCTCCTAAAAAAGATACTTCTGAAGAAAGTATGAAATCGGAATTACAGCGAAAAAAATTTACATAGGCAAAAATAACAAAAGAAAAACTCTGGCCTTATCTAAAAGTAACCTAACCTTGTTTAACGACAAAGCCTTCAGATCCTCTTTAGATGTCTAATACGGTTAGGGCACGTGCACACGGGCCACAGACACACCACACCGCAGCAACAAAATTGCCCGGGTTTGCGGGACTGTTCGAAAGAGATTCCGTGGCCCCGGAACATAAATGGCGAGGAAGGAACATGAATGGGTATAGTCAGTAAAAGTCTTACACTCCCTCCCGGTCCGCCCAAAGCGGGAGGAGTCATTTGATGATTTCCCATCACAAAAAAGCAACAAAATAATAGGGTGGACGACAAAAAAAAATCGAATTAATCCGTCAAGTACCTAGATTATTAAAAAAGATTTGACCCGTATTTTTTCTTTTGCTACGTAATTACAAAATGACGAAGATACGACGCTTTTAAAATTCCAAATACGTCACGTCTAGGTATAATTTTTAGCTAGTTCCGACGTCACGAGCGGGACTCCTGAGTTTTGATGCGTTTTATCTTTAACATTTACTCATTGATTTGCAAAAACAAGAAATACGTGTCCATTATTTTTCAATAATCTAACTGACGGACTAAATAGATTTGTAATGTTTCGATACTGTCGTCATGCATATTGACCAAGCAGTTTTACTAAAGCTACTTTAGTTCTGTTGCAGTAGTCACAAAAACGTCATAACCAGCCTGTTAAGTTCCAAATACTGGTACACAGGCATCTATGGGGCACACATGCCTCTATGAGGAGTGGGCCATCGTTCAACACGCCGGCTCAGAGGGGGTTTATGGACGTCAAAAGACATTTCTTAAATTTTTTGGTTCTAGTAGTACATGCTGGTTTCCTCACCAGTTCTCAGATCAGTGTTAAAAAAACTAATTAAACATAGTTCCCGCCTAGATTTGAACCTACAAATAAAGATTGACACACGCTAGATCATGCCGGGCCATCCATTGTCCGTTGCTCGGTATCGGCTCGGAAGCATAAGTGTGTCCATACAAAATTGTACGGTCGAGTCGGCTCCGATCCGACATAGTCTAGCGTGAGTCAAGCTTGCTACGGTGTCAACGCTGCTGTGGTGTGATTCTGACACATGTGTAAGCGCCTTATACGTATTCATAACATGTAAGTATTTGTATATTAGAAACAAGAAGCAATCTTCCTACGAGGATAATGAAAGCTTTAAATATCATTTCCGAGGTTAAACCAGCAGACAATATTCATGAAGCATCTCCACGTGTTTTTTTTTTTTTGGAAAAGTACTGGTTGGGGAAAGTTGAATGCTAATCAGCTTAACTGGTATTAAAATAAAAACATTGTTATGTTTTTTGATTAAGTACCCATTTTGTTTTGAAGTTCGGTGAAAATCCATGTTGGAAGTTGTGTTTGGTCGTGGAATAGAGGGCAAAATAAAATTACTACTATAATAATACATTTTTGCTTTGATAATACATAACCTCACGCTTTTTTCCCGTGGGAGTAGGCAGAAGCTATAGAACGCCACCTGCTACGATCCGTACATATTCCTTTCGGCTTTATTCCCTTTTAAAATTCTTAAAATGAATTTTAGGGTTATGAGAATAAAGTCCATTTTAATAATTTAATTTTTTTAACATGATTTATATTATGATTCTGCTAAAACGGCCATTTTAGACCTCTTACACCCGTATTCCAAAAACTTGCTTAAGACCATTTTTTTGCTTGAAACGGTCTTTGTTGCCATGGTAACAAGGAAACCACTGCAGGCCACCGCCTCCGACACGCCTACAAAATTATGTTCATAGGGTGAGTACAGACTAGCTAAAACATGTATTTTCAACAAGTCATGAAGACTCCAAGCTGCTTAACACTTTGTTAAAACTTGATTTAGGTACTACTTTTGCTTCATTCACGTTCATATATCTGGGAACATGCGGCGACACGCACGCAGGACTCGAGCACTGCCACCTGACTTTTTTTAAGAAACCTTTAGGTACCAATAAAGTATGTCCTCCTACGTTCTCTTTCGGTTTTTTTTAGTCGCCTTTTACTCGTTCTATCAAGATGTCTAAACCATCTAAACATATTCTTTTATTTTATTGTCCTTTTACATCTTTTCAATCGCAAACTTGTAGTTTTATCATTATTCCTAAAATTATCAACCAATGTTACATCACACATTCTTGACGGAAACCAAAGGAATGTTACAAGTAAATACGTTGAACACCGTGCCAAGCTTTCGTAAAAACATTACAATACGTTGAAATGCTCATATGAGTACTCACCTTAATCTACCTGCAAAACATGCTGCCCATATCAAACTCAAAATAAGGATGTTGCATGAAGGTTGCAAGCTGCTTTATATGCTAAAAATGTTTTAATAGAATACGTCACAATGCTAGAGATGTCATAAATTGATGTTCGATCGAATGCTCTTGGTTGACATCATCTGTCAAAGAACAAAATCATAAAACCGCATAAAACGGATTAACTTTCAAATAAATATTTTTTCATCATTCAAGAATCATTCTCAAGAATTTAAAATGGCCTCAAGGTTTGCTTTACCTCCGGAGAAAAATCCTGCTTACTGGAACTTGTGCGCAAGTACAAGCTCCATTTATGTACGACGTGGACGGGCAGCCCATCAGCAAAAAAAATGCTTGGGTTCGCCTGACCCAAGAATATAACTCCATAAATAATACGCGCAAGTACCGCGTAAGTACCAAATAACATGTAGGCTGTGAGTCCGAGGGCATGGAGTTTGAGGCACGGCCAAAAAATTTAAAAGGGAATGAGGAACGAGATCAAGAATCACATTTGCTAAAAGTGAAAAACTTAAAGCGGATTCAAGAAAGAGAGGAAGAACTGCGCCAGATGAAAATGCAGGAGAGGAAGTGGCTATTAAAGGCAGCAGAGGAAGCCTACTAAAATGCAAAGCTGGACCGTTTAAGTGCCGCGCAGTTGCTTCAATTCAGTGAGGCTGCAAGGGAGGACGCCGAAAAAAATTAAAAATAAATTATTACACATTATGCAAGCCAATTGATTTTTATTATAAAAGTAGTATCACGTATGTATAACAAATAAGTAAAATATCTACATAACACATTTAAAGACATAGAAAAACAAAGAAAATGATTTTTCATTTTCATTTAGTCCTACGTAACATTAGATCCAGTCTATGGGTTAGTAAAACCCAACAACACTGCATGGCCTGGGAATCGAACCCATAACCTCACACTGTGCAGTTTATGACTAGTGGACCTACGAGACAGCAAAAATATAAATATAAACATCACACAATTATCAACATAAAAAACTGGAGCATACATACATACTTATTTAGAAAAATAGGGGTAAAATCCAAGGAAGTGCCAGATTTTGCATTTTTGCACCCTTGAAACCGCAATTTTTAATAAATTGTACCCTGCTGCCTCCAATCCGTCGCGGCTTCATGGTGGTCTCTCCAACCCAGCTGTGCTTTATGAGCTCACAGCTTCTGAGCTTTTCTTCGCCAGTTTGCTCTATTAGCAAGTTCCGGTCGTCCAGAGTTGAGCAAAGAATTCAGTCGGAAGATGAACCTTCTGCTTGTCGTATCGATGTACTTCTATACTAACTTTGCAGTCCATAACACCCTTAATTGACTTTCACAAAATGGCATTCCAACTTTCACAATTCTTTGGGAATGTTTCTAAATCCTAAGCACTTTTTCAAAGAATTTTAACAAAGTGGCCGCCTCAATCCACACGCACATAGTTTGGCCCCAGTAGATGGCCACGTTTATTGCAGTGGCAGAGGCGCTATTCAGGTCGTAACAAGTGCAGGTAAACGAACACCTTGGACACTTCAGCA
Organism: Xestia ashworthii; assembly: GCA_950022955.1. Classification (NCBI taxonomy): domain Eukaryota; kingdom Metazoa; phylum Arthropoda; class Insecta; order Lepidoptera; family Noctuidae; genus Xestia; species Xestia ashworthii. The sequence goes on from OX465566.1 coordinate 21,911,966, forward strand.
GATAGCCCCGGCATAGTTTGGTTCGGACCGCCGCACTTGCACTCGGTATTGGAGGAACCAATAATACTCCATTTTGCCAAATATGTTTTGCAGCGGCCTACTTGTGTACGCAATCGATTCAGAGCTTTCCAAATAGGCCACTGCAGGTCACTGTAGGTAAAGGGCGAGGAAGGAACAGGGATGGGTTTTCTTTGATTTCCCATGCGAAACAAAAAAAAATGTCTGTCCGTAGCCAGGTTGTGTTCTTGGGGCTTCAATTTGTAAGGTGGTGGGAACCTCTCTTGCCATAACTGGCTTCGACGATGAACGATGAACCGAGCAGCTTAGAAGTATTCGATCTGATTATATTATTACTAGCTTCTGCCTGCGGCTTCGCCCGCGTGAAGTTTGATTATTGTCCCATGAGATCTTACTACCGGGATAAAAGTATCCTATGTTTTAATCCAGGTTTTAAAGTATCTGTGTGCAAAATTTCATCAAAATCCGTTCAATAGATTAAAAAAAAAAAAAAGTTTCTTAAACTCAAGGAATGTACTATATTAACGAGTTACGAGTATATGTATAATACCGCAACACAAATATACTAAAGATGTAGGTTGGGGGCTAAATAAAAAAACAAAACAACCTTAGCCAAAAACTATTTAAAATAAATGATGTTCGGTAAGCAACTTATGTACCGCATTGGTTTCTCATACAACTTGCTAAATTTCAAAAATAAACCAATATTAGTTCCCAAACATCACGAATTCACGAGCTAACTATGCAAGCTCGCTCTTGTTCTCTGAGATTCAAAATGCTGCGTTAACATTTTCATCACCATCATCATCATCAACCTATTAATGCTCCCATGTGTTCGAATTTTTGGTTCTAGGACATGCCGGTTTCCTCACGATGTTTTCATTCTCATGCTTTAGAAATACCAAATGAATTAAGCTTGTATTCATCTTTTATGTGTACGATACTCCATATTATGATTATTTGTCACGACTATATTATTAACGCGATCTTGATAAATAGCTCATACAATTCCACGACAGTGAACATTTCCAAATACCCACCGATTTGGGAAAGAAACTGTGCTCAATATATATTTACCACGGAGCAAGTGCAGCTTGCAATTCTTAGTAATAATCATGAATTACTAATTCCTCCTACATACTAGGTAGCTTTGAAATTAAACGTGACGGAAAATAGGTATTAGCAACTATGGTTTCCGGCCGTCCATTGCACAGGCTGCAGGTAAAAGTTTTCAGAACGAGAACGTTGGAACCAAAAATGAACCGTGTTTTCTTTTACAAAAATAATACCAGCCTATTACTGTCCCACTGCTGGGCAATAGCCTCTTCTCATACTGAGAAGGCACGAGCATTGATCACCAAACTTGCTCAAGACGGGTTGTTTATGTATTTATTTATTTTACTTTATATCAGCCCGCTCAGCTGGGCAAAGGCCTCTCCCATGGCTTTCCAATTTTGTTAAACATTGCTTTCTTCGACCAATCCGTTATGACAGTACCCATAGACATTATTAATCTTTCGAACAGTTTCTGCATACGAAAATAATGTGATTTTTAAAGTTTTCCATAGTGTGAAGAGAACGATTTCAAAGAAAATCAAGGCACCACGGTTAGGCAAATAAATGGTAAGACCTGCTGTCTTGTACGGATCAAAATCATCATCATCATTCCAGCCGAAAGGAAAGACGTCCACCGCCGGACATAGGCCTCCCCCAAGTGTTGCCACATTGACCGGTGCCGTGCGACTCGCATCCAACGGATTCCCGTAACCTTTACCAGGTCATCGGATCACAATGTTTGGCTACAAAACAAAATGAAAGGCAATTTTATATGAAAATGCTCAGATGAATGGGGGATGTGTAGTGTCATGTGAATGGATGGAATAACAAAGTAATACAAAGAGGAAGACGTCTGAAAAGTTGTGGTAAGTCTATGGTTGTAATGGTATGAGTTCGTGATGCGGCTGAATGAGGAACATGTTGTGAAGAAAGATTTGATTACGAATATTTATTATAAGAGTAGGGGAAGACCAAAGAAACGATGGATGTACTCTGTCAAAAGAAATAGGATAAAAAAAATGGAAACATACTGCGTCGAGCCTACTTGCATTCGGATAACGGCAGCAGAATTATGTTGGACCACTCTGGGTTCTGGCGTCCGCATGTCTCCATTTACCATGATAGAAATATTGTGGAGTATGGCACAGGCACTAATGATATTCAAGGTGTTTGGTAATTTGTTTTGTAATTTTCTACTGAGACATGCAAATCGCCTTTTCCAGACCCCTTTGAATCGCTCAATTACGTTTCCTGTTTTTATGTGAGCCCTATTGTATTGTAACTCAGCTGGAGTCTGTGGATGAAGCATAGGCGTGAACATATACGATGTTTGGGCATAGCCGCTGTCCCCGATCAGTATGCAGTAGCTGGATTGTTGTCGACGATCAGAACTACGCTAGCACTTTCAAATACCAAGGGTAAAAAAAAATTCTGCACGGTTTCCTTCTGAAACCGAAATCGTCTTTGGAACTGTTCGTTGTTGTAAAAGTCAAATGGGTTATCGGCATCGCGTAAATATCGTCGCGATAAATAATTATATGACGTATCGTTCGCATAATCGACATACTCCTCAAAATTCATCTTACTTTCGCCATTTCTAGACAATCTCAAGAAAATAATTATATACACGTCAAACTTGAATTTCAGTAGGTACATATATCACCCACAACGTAAGTTTCTCGATTTCAAGAATCTTTTGGCGCGGGGCAAACATCAAAACTAATGCAGCCATCTCTTTCTTTTCTAAATATTTCTTACAAAACAATTAACAAAAGGTTAACCATCAGCGCCCCCCTGTTGGCTTCATTCAAGTGTCAAAAGATTCTTGTACTACTGTACGTTGAATTTGACAGAAAAGTGGGCGGATATGTCAAATTATAAACAAACTTTAGCTGTCAATATCTCGAATGGGGTGGAAAGTAGGCGTGTCAAGACGGTTTTGAGTCAAGTCGAGGACTCTGCATACGGGTGTAAAGCCTTTTTGAATAATCTCACCAATGAGGACCGTGTATGTCCTAGGGTATTCCCTCCCGGCGTTGCCGTTCACATCTGGCTTGGAATACTCATTATTAGTCCCCTTGCACTCATCCTCTCAACATGACTTAAGGTCTTAGCCCAGTTACACAACTCCGCTCCCACACGGCAAAAAGAATATAATTCAAATAAATGACGTTTAAGTATTTCTCTTTAGATATACTTTACATTGGCATTGATAGCGGTAAGCCCGCTGACAGCCAGCTGTCTGCTAATTTATGTTGCCAATGGAAAGTATATTCAAATACCATAAAGCTTAAATTTGAATTATATTATTTATATAAAGCTCATTTTTGAATTACATTATTTTTATAAAGCTCATATTTGAGTTATATTATTTTTGTTGGGTGACAGCGGAGTCGTGTAACTTGGCTACATTTTTAAAAGCAGAGCTGTTGATACCCAACCTTGAGTATTTGAAACAGCACTAAAAGACAAAAATCAATAGCAAAAAAAAATATGCGGGGCAGTCTTTGGGGACCACAGATAGAAGTGAAAACTAAGTAATCTATATCTGCTACGGGTTGTGCCGCGCACGCCTAAGTGGTGCTACGCCGTAGCAGATGGGCTACGAGTACTACGAAGCATTAGGTGATGGTCACGCCAGTTTCATGGGTTTTGTTCACCCTAAATGTGCACAACGCACCTACAGAAGTATTCACTTCTAAATAGAAATCGTAAGAAATATACTTACGTGGAAGGCGGATGCTTGTCAATATCATGCCTCCGGGCGGCATGGCGTCGATACAGCGCAGTGATAACCCCACACACTCCTGTGCATAGCAGAGCAGCCACTGATAAGAGTGATACCAGCATCGGAGACAGCGGAATTGAGGTGCTCACTCCTGCTGGAAAAGAGTCTAGGTTAGTATTCAGAGGTTTTGTTCATTTTATTTATTTCAGAATGCAAAGTCATAACAGATATAAACAATAGAGATTTCAACATACAGGGTGAATTTGAATAAATGCGACAAAATGAATTGGGAGCTTCAGTTACAGTAACATAGTAATTATAAACTGTTTTTTCTACTATCTAAATCGTTAAAAAAAATTACGCGATTATCGTTTTCAAAAGGTCCATTGATGTTATTATCTTTATTTAAGTACGAATTATCGGTATTCCCGTTCATAGTGGTCATTTACCTAATTTAGCCTAGTTTCTAATGTAAGTATCGCGCGACGTTGCCAAACCTCGCATGTGCGCCAGCGCTGACATCCCTTCCCGGCGACCGCGCGCCGCCCACTACCCTTCCTTCGTTCATTACAATTTTACATTTGATATTTTATACATTTTCTTGACAACACGTATTATTGTTTATTTAAATTTGTCGCATCTATTCAATTTCACCCTGTATTAGTACTTCACTTCTGAGTGCCCCTTCCCTTCGTCTTTTTATTTTTCAGTCTATCAAAAAGTTTTCTCGGAGTAATCGCTATCAGCGATCAGACCGCCATTGCACATGCCGTTGTAAGGCCTGAATTCGTGTCGCGCACGGTCGGTCGTGACGTAAGTGACGCAAATTACGGTTGTCGGTCGCCGATGACATCAGTGTCGCAGTATGGTGCTATATAAAACACAATGTTACTCGTACGCGACCGACCGTCAGCGCGACAAGAATTCAGGCCTTAGAACCCACAGAACAAGTAACATTATTGAAACTTGCGTTACAGTTCTAGTGTATCATAAACTACACCACAATGATTCCGTTTAATCACAATAAACCACTAATCACCATCTCTGTTTACACCCTGGCTCCCCATGGGGGCCATAAGAAGTTCCTAATGAACTGCGAGTACCAGGGGAGCATAGGAAATGGACAGTGGCATCGACGTGTGAGCTAATAGCATCATTTCTACCTTCCAAGCACGATAATTATGGATCGTTCGAATAATAGGAGGGTAGGCAAACAGTGGATGTCTTCCGGACGGGCTGGTAAATATAATGATGGCTTTTTTTCGGGTTCTGTCGTGGTTTGTGTATAAGTGGGCTTTGTATGACGTGATAACGTAATTGGTCTTTGTATTAATGTTTTGGAATAAGTGAGGGATGAAAATAAATGATAAAGACATGAATAACCGCATTAATGGACGTTTACCTTGTGTTTAATAAAATCTCAAGAAAGGTTTTTGAAAAAAAAATCTAGCAAGATGACATAGGAGATAAAAGTTTGTGTGGAAGTTCGTGGTTTAATGACAATGGCATGTCCTTAAAAGAACATGGATTGGATGGGTGGCATAGCTTGTTTATGATATGATGTTTATGTGGTACATCGTAGAAAAAAAGTTGTAAAGATGCAACACTCGAGGGTATAAATAGTGTTATCTGCCTCCCAGCTCAATCAAGTTTATCGGATATCGGAGCTGACATAATTACGGACACACAAGCCTTTTACACTTCGCGTGGACTGGCTGGCTTAAACGTTAAAATTGTACACTGTGTCGAGTGGACACCCGTCCAATGCAATGATCAGATAAAAATAAAATTACACTGGACTTCAAATAATTACAAAAAAGTTCTTTAAACGTTATCCCGTGAAAGCAAGTAAATGGGTATTTTTTAATGACGTTTTCACTCACACATGAATGCCATAATATGATTGCACTGCTGCAGTTGGAATGTCGAAGCCCGTTGGCAATAAGACAAAGAGTCAAGTCATCATCATTCATCTGCCTAGCCTTTTCCCAACTATGTTGGGGTTGGCTCTCAGTCTAACCAGCTGAATACCAGTATTTTACATGGAGCGACTGCCTATCTGACCTCCACAACCCAGTTAGTACTGGGTAAAACGATACCCTTTGGTAAGACTGGTTGTAAGACTTTTTGGGCCACTGACTACCTGTAACGACTGTCAAAGATCTACAAATGACAGCTGTGTCCAACAGCTTAACGTGCTATCCGAGGCACGGAGGAAACTCGAAATATAAGACAAAGAGTCAAGTATTGCACCAATATTGGGGCAGTACGGGGGACCGGGTTCGGGTGGACTGGGGCAGGACATGCGGCTAGACGCGAAGATGGCCGACGGAGCAAGGCTTTGACCGAGTGGTGGCCAAAAGCTCATTAAAGCTCGTTGGGTCAACGCAATCGGCCAAATCGCAGAGAACTCCTGAACATGACGCGCACAACTGGGAATTGTGGCAGAAGAAAGCGGAAGCCTACATCCTGCAGTGGGTGATGCAAAGCAGATATGAAGATGGTGATGATCTTGCGTTGGAAGATCTCCCACTAGGTGAACCGATGACCTAGTAAAGGTTGCAGAAATCCGCTGGATGCAAGTCACTCGGCACCGGTCAATGTGGTGACACTTGGGGGAGGCTTATGTCTAGCAGTGGATTTCTTTCGGCTAAATGATCTTAACTGTACACCTCAAAAAACAAAAGCGCATCTGTCAAAATAATACCACAAACTTGGGCGTTTAAATATGCAATAACCATTTAATTAGTAGATACTACTGAATAATCGCAACATCTAATTGTTGTTGGTTGCAAACTACGGTGAGTAATGTTCCGTTGCAGCACCAATGAATACTGTACCACTATCCGCAGATTTACGAGTTATTATGTGTTATTTAACTTAGCATTGTATTCGCATATTTAGTGTATTTTAACCGCGGTGGTGTATGGGGTGGGGAGGCACATGTATGACTAAGGTTTGTGTGAAAGTATATTTAAGATCAGGTTTAATGAACTTATAATTCAGATTTTGGATGCATTATTTGTCTTTCGGTCAACGATTTTTCAGTGGAAGTGCGTTTGCAAATACAAATCAGTGATTCAAACTGTTTTAACTTTCATAGCCTTCTCTATTATGAAGTTAAAAAAGTTGATCGCTTAATTGAGTACCTTGTAATACTTATGATTCCATATAAAAGTCATTACAAATGATTCCTTGAGTTATAACTTAAGTATTATAGTCGAGCTACACGATACCTAACAAATGCTTGTACTGACAAGTCCACTCAAATGTGTGTGGTTCTTCGTTGTTCTTCTTCAAAAGACCATCTCAGACATTAATTTCCATAGCTATCATGTGAGTTGAGCAAGAATATATCTAGAATATACAAGAGTTTATGACCTCTGAGTAATACGGCTGTTTCGTCTCAAAGAAGTCAGGTGCGAAACACCAAAAGTTATGTACCTATTTGTAAAAATAAACTTTATTTATCATTTGATATTTTATTTCTACAAAACCCATAAAACCTGCCTAAGTCCTTTCGCACAACAGTCAACTAATAAAACTGTATTTTCGTTAACGTCGTCCCTTATCGTAAAGTAGTCGGCGTCGAGCGTCATTCTCTCGATTCCATAAAACGAAGTGAAGTATCAAGGCTTAGACTGGTCGCCATTCATTTGTTCCACTGTCTGCTACCGTAATCATTCACGACTGTGAATGACTCAAAAATGTATAGCGAGAATTAAAAGTTAATTTTGTTTAGAGATGAAAGGTTCTCTTGAAATGTGTGCCTTTTAAATGTGAACCGGTAAACCAGGTTACTTTCTCTGTCATTCTTATTATATTTTTTGTGACTGGTTTCTTGTGACCGTAACTTAAAACTGAAGATGTCATCACGACATGATTTTACACTTTATACCTAAGCGACACCAACACCAGAACTTGATCAGAAAAGACAAGTTTGAAAGACTGCCACAGTCCAATAGCTTTTGATAGAACGACTGTGGGGTCAGCTAGTATATTATTATAAAAACCGGCCACCTACGTGTCGGGCCACGCGCAGTATAGGGTTCCGTAGTAGCCCGTTATAACAATATAGAACGATTTATTCCAATGATTTTGTATTTGGTAAAAAAAAATCCATCGCCCAAGTACAACGACTGTTACCCGGTATAATTTACCTTTTATGAAATGTATACTACCATGTTGATTTTTTTCAGATTTTTCAAGCCCGCAGTTTAGCTTTAGAGGGGGGAGGACAAATATTTGCACTTTGAAGTAATTTTTTTCGTAAATTGAGCATTCAATCGAAAAACAGTATCAGCAAAACCTAAAACATTTTAAAAGACCTATTCAACACATCATTGAGATAGACGACGAAAAAAAATCATCTCCCCTTCACATGTACCCTAAAAAAACATATATTCCAAAATTTTATTTTACCATTTTGTCGACATACCTGATATATAGGCCTATCCAGCCTCAATGTCAAATGGCGTCAGCAAAACTTGTAATGGCAACGAGATGTGCAACATGTTCGGGACCTACTTTTCTTCTGTGTACAGTCCAGCTACCCACGCCTCCAATGTAGTTGAAACTTCGCCATTCTTTGAAAGCCTTCTCTGCAACTCCGACAGCTTTTCATTGATACAGATTCCAAAAGATAAAATAACCAAGCATCTCAAAAGCTTAGACATATCGAAAGGTTCAGGCAGCGATGAAATTCCCCCCAACTTTATTGTAACTTGCGCTGATCAACTAGCAACACCCTTATGCTTGATTTTTAATAAATCGCTCAGCACTGGTATTTTCCCTAAGCAATGGAAGCTGGCCAAAGTGGTACCTATTCATAAATCAGGTGCGGATGATTTGGTAGATAACTATCGTCCTATATCTATCCTTCCGACATTTGCTAAGGTTTTTGAAGCAATAGTATGCCCTGACATACAAAACTGTTTCAGGAAATATCTGTCAGACCACCAGCATGGCTTTACTGCAGCAAGGTCGACCTGCAGTAATCTCGTGGCATTCGTTGAGGTTATTGCAACTTCACTTGACTCGAACCAGCAAGTCGACGCCATATACACCGACTTCAGCAAGGCTTTCGACAAAGTTTCCCATGAAGTGCTGATTCAAAAACTTGCTGCGTACGGCTTTGCGGGTTCACTTCTTAAGTGGTTGCACTCTTACCTGACAGATAGATCCTTTTATGTCGTGGCCAATGGTTATAAATCTGAAACCATGATCATAACCTCCGGTGTACCGCAGGGTTCCCACCTGGGCCCTGTAATATTTATCATCTTTGTAAACGACCTTCCTTATTGCTTCTTTAACTCTACGCCATTCTTATTCGCCGATGATTTGAAAATAGTACGCGTTGTGGATTCTTTAGCCGATTCAACATTACTTCAAGATGACCTGAATAGACTCTTAAACTGGTGTAAAGATAATAATATGCAACTTAATGTAGAAAAATGTTCCCAAATTACGTTTACTCGCAAGGCTAATTTCGTTGATTTTAATTATAGTATGAATGGTACGTACCTCAGTAAAGTTGATGTGATCAGAGATTTGGGAGTCCTTCTGGATCGTAAATTAACTTTTATTCCGCACATGGACAACATTGTTAAAAAAGCTTCAAAGACACTCGGTTTTGTGTTGCGTAATGCTAAATGTTTTCGCAAGCCTAAAACTAAGATTTATCTTTTTAACTGTCTCGTTCGTACAGTATTGGAATACTGCGCGGTTGTATGGCGTCCCCACTACGCAACACATAGTCTTAGGTTGGAGAGGATCCAGAAAAGATTTTTATACCATCTTGCCTACTCTACAGGATTAAGTAAAAAAATACGGAGCTATGCAAAACGTCTCCAAATATTTAGCATGACTTCACTCGAAAAACGTAGAGATTGTATAGATTTAATTTTTCTTTATAAAATACTTCAGAGTAAAATAGACTGCCCCCAGTTGCTAAGCAAGTTTAATTTTAACCTACCCCACAACTATCCGCGTCATCCTATAAAACTACTACGTCCCCCATTCCGAAAAACTGTATCAGGGTCCAACTCCCCCATCCCCAGAATTTGCAAGCTTCTTAATAATTGCTATGAGTCAATAGATATCTTTTCCACAACACTTCAAAAATTCAAGCGCCAAGTCCATCAAAACTAACCAACATATTGTTTTCTTTTTCTTTTTCTGTTGTCATCTTTATGTTTACTGTATTGCTAAATCTACCCACTGTTGTTGAAAGTGTTATTTCTGCACTGATAATGTAATTTTATTTTTGTTATATTGTATTTGTGTTTTTGCATGCTGTGTCTATGGCATCATATTGTACACTATGCTTGTATCACCATATTGCTTGTATTATTAGGATAAACAGTGTAACAATAAATTGTAGATAGGCCAATAAATAAATAAATAAATAAATAAATATAAAATTACAGCTATCTAGTACTAACAGTCTCTGACCAATATCTCGGACGGACGGACGGACAGACGGACATGATGAAACTATAACGATTCCCTGTCACCTGTCACTACGGAACCCTAAAAAATTATTTTATCAGTCGGATATATCTTTATGACAGATAAGAAGAGCTCGTAGCAAAATAATAACAGCCGCTCGGGTCGATCTTTAGGTTAAGCCGTGCTTGCCCAGGTTGGTTTGTGGATAGGTGACCACCATTACATACCGAGTTTCCTCCGTGCCTCGGAAAACACGTTAAGCTGTTGGTCCCGGCTGCCATTTGTCCATCTTTGGCAGTCGTTACAGGTAGTCGTGGCCCAAAAAGTCTGACAACCAGTCTTACCAAGTGGTATATCGTATTTGGGAAAAGTAGTTGGGAAAAGGCTAGGCAGATGATGATATATCTTAATGACAGATTTAGGCAGGATTTTCTTAACAGGTTCAAGTACCTTACACTTTAATAGACGTATATCATAATCAGCCTATAAAAGTGCCACTGCTGGGAAACAGGTCTCCTCTTGGGGAGAGAGAGAGAGTGGGCCTAGAGAAGAGATTTATAGATGCCTCATCGTCTTTGAATTTTGGTTCTGAGTTATACCAGTTTTCTCACGATATTTCCATTATCGTTTTGAGTGGTAATGAAATGAATCACACAGTACAGTGCCTACCTGGATTCGAAGCCATGACCAACCTGTAGTAGGGCCAATTTCATAGATCAAATTTGACATCAGTCAGTTCTAAGTAAAAGTTACATTTTTTGCCATTATTACAATAAATATGCAATCGTAATTGAACATTTTTTAATCAATTGTGCAGTTCTAACTTCGACAAAATAAATAATAGTTTATGCCAGCCGTTAGGAGGAAGGTCATTTTCACAAAAACTGGTACATCGCGTTTTTGGGGTGTCCCACAACTTTTGTTAAATATTTAACAAATAATTTTCAAATTATTTTGGTAATTCCAGATTATCTTTATAAACTATCAGAGAACCGAATTTGATAACAAGCTTGTTGATCTGATGTGTTAGTTAAAGATAAATGAAACAAATTGTTCATTGTTCTTCCGTTCCGTAACCAAAACGCAGGTAACGTAGAATTGGAACTAAAAAGTTTCGGAATTGATTGAACAGTGACTCTGTACGGTCGAACAAGCTATTTGGTTTACAGTTTAACGCACAAATTACATAGTAAAATGTATATCAATTAGCTTGTTCGACCGTACAATCGACTTACGAATTCCTTTCCGTTACTGGAACAGTCAGTCCGTGACTGTTCTATTTTATTTATATTTTGATTTAACTAATAATTTTAGAGCGAAATGTAATCGTATTGGCATCAGATTTTAATTTAGAGGCTAATTATTTAATCATTATAAATTACAAAAAGTTCCTATGTTGTGTCCTAATTGAGTAAAATACCAAAAAGTATTAGGTAAACTAATTTCGTCCAAAGAGTAACGTAATGGAAATTAAATTGATAAAAATGTGTGTTTTTTATTACTGATTTTATTTTTTATTTGTTTTGTATCGAAGTACATAAGTAACATTATTATAAATACTTCAAATTGATTAAATCCATGTGTATTTTATTATATTTTTATAACCGAAAGTTTATAGTTGCGGAATGGAAGAAATTTTGTTCCCCAAGGACATTAAATTATCTATATTTCATTAATTAATAAAGAATACGAGGTTGCACTATTATTTTCATACAGTGAAAAGAATAACGATTGTAAATATAATGGAAATAAACGAATTGCAACAAATTATTACATTACGACACATTTAAAACAGTGTACACTTTGCGAAAATGTCCCGGCTTACGTTGTTGTACTTTGATGAAGTGTCAAATATGATCAATTAACTTGGCTCTACGTTAAGTCGAGGTAAATACCACTGGGCGTACTGCTAAATGACGAGACAATTGTTGTTTTTGAATTATGTAATTAGTACTTTGGATTTTTTCACTTTGTACCTATTATTAGAAAGCTTATTGTAAAGAAATAATTTCTCCGAATTAAGTTTCACAAAGTAAAATATTCGTGTGATTCTTTCTGTTTCTGGTACGACCCTGGAGGCGTTTTTATTAATTTTCTTTTGCAAACTTCTTGTTTAAAACAATTTAATTGTAATTCCAAATTGTATACCTACTGTTTTCCTTTATGGAAAAATTATTCTAATTGTAAGTATGTTCTTAGTTGCTTATTAACAAACAATTTTTGAATTCCATGAAGTTTATCTAACAAAATACAACTATGCGTAAACATCTATATTATTATAGGATCCAACAGTTTCGTGCTCATGGCTAAATAAGCCGCACGGGTCGATCAACAAGGTTAAGCAGCCCTTGCCAAGATTGGTCTTTGGATGTGTGACCGACCATCCATTAAATACCGCGATTTCTACATGCGTCGCAAAGCGAGATAAGCCGTTGGTTCCAGCTGTCATTTTTGTACATTTATGACAGTCGTTAAGAGTTATCATTAGCTCGAAAGTAATTTATGTAAAAGAGTTACGTATACATATAGGGTGACTGGTAATTAGTGTACGATACTTTAACACGAGATTGTGTTCATGATAACAAACAACTTTTGCCATGGGAAAAAAATATCAGGTGATCAGTACATTAGGCGAACATAGGTACATGTACTTCAGGTTTGGTCCCATAGTAAAAGTTGTTTGTTATCATGAGCGCAATCACGTGTTTAAGTTTCGTACACTTAGGTCCATGTTCACCTAAAAGATGACAGTCTGATTTGCTAAAAACAGCTGTCACTGTGACATTTTCCCATACAAAAATGTGTTTTAAACAGCTGTTTTTAGATAATCAGACCGTCATCTTTTTGGTGAACATGGACCTAATTACCAGTCACCCTATATATGCTTGCACAGTGTCAGTTTACTTCTAAACTTACCGGTATACTTGTCGGGCGGCCTGATGGCGACTGTATACAGGGTGACCTCTTCGCTCCTGCCCTTAGCGTTGGCAGCATACAGGACTAGAGTGTAGCTGGACCTACTGTCTAGGTCGTGGACTTCAAACGTAGGAGTGTGGTTTGATGAAATGTTTGCACGGACCTGGGTAAAAGATTCAAGTAAGTTGATAATCTGAGAGTTATTTCGGTATCAATCAACTGAGTTTATTTTTAATAGCTTTTACTTGTCAATATTAGAAGAAGCTGCAGTCATGATGACATAAATCTATTTGAGAAGGAATTTTTATTTGATATCAATATCTCTTTTAGGTATATTCATCATAAAATTCTCAGTAATAGCATGAAGATTGGAATTGTGCTCAGTCGACGTCAATAGGCATGGGTTTATTACACGGTACTTCAATTTAACTGGAAATATGGGAATATTGTAGCTACTACGTAGCCATACCGGTTGCATTATAGGAGTTGAGCTCATATAAGCATAGCAAAATCGGTCTCTTCGCTATGGGATCATTTAAACGAATGAATAAGATAAGAGCATTTTCCAAGCAAACTACTAAAAGACCATTTACCATCAAAGAAATCATTCTTGGCTGTCATATTTTATAGATCTTTGACAGTCGTTACAGGTAGTCAGTGGCCAAAAAGTCTGATACCAGTCTTAACAAGTGGTATCGTATTACCAGTACTAACTGAGTTGTGCAGGTCAGATAGTCGCTCAATGTAAAATATTGGTATTCAACTGCATCCGGTTAGACTGAAAGCCGACCCCAAAAATAGTTGGGAAATGGCTAGGCACGTGATGACTTACCATCAAAGAAGGCAGTTCCAGCACCTCCATGTAGAACACCTGCGGCAGGCCTCCGTCGAAGCCCTCCAGGCATTCCACAAGCAACGTGTCGGAGCTCTGGTTCACCACCGAGCAGTTCTGCAGGGCTGTGGGGTTCCCTGCTGAACACCACTCGATTTAGGAACAGTTTTACCATTTAAGACATTTATTTCTATTGAGGGTAGGATCCCTCCGCGGTCGAACTCGCGCGGACGTACTATAAAATGAGGTTTCGAAATTAATAAAAACCAAATTAAAAAACTAGCCTCAGAATAATGTACACAATTAAACTTTTTTATTTTTCAGTGTTTTTTTTTTCAATTTGTAGTGGTAATGGTAAAGGTAAGTTTTTAAATATTTACTATATTTTACTATAATTTAGTTTTACTTAAAGGTAAAACTTGACACATATTTATAAACTTACCTATCTTTGCATGTTTTTATGAGTGAGAGAAGTAATAACTATCATGTTTTGTGCTTAATCTTGAGAATAATCAAGAACAACAACATATTTTTTTTCTGGATTAAAACAACGACTATTAAATATCTTAAGACTCAACCAAAAACAGGTCGATTTGAAAGATTCTGGACTTAAGGAATAGTATGAATCTGGATGGCTGTGAGAGAAGGTTCAACTTGTATGTGTGGTGTAAACTGTTGGTCTAAGTTGTTTTCAATAATAAATGAACGTAGGGGAAGACCAAAGAACCTTATGAGATTACAACTAATAGAGAAGTATATCTCAAAAGGAATCACTCCACATAACACGAGAAATATACGTGAAACTAAATATTAAATTTTAAAATATTTTTGTAATTACACAAAATGCCCACCCTTTTAGCAGTTACGATGGCACATAACATAAAATATATGGGCAAGAGAAATAATTCTTACTAATTTGGCTTTGAAAGCGTTCGTGCGAACATTATTAAAGTCCCTCGTTTTGAATCGGTTAAAAAGCAAAGATAATCTCGAAACAATGCCTGAAAACTGGCCGAATTATGCTTCAACACGATTCCCGACACGTGTTACATTTATTGCGATTACGACATGTGCTACATATTACGATGCAAAATTAGCCTTTAATGTTCCCAGTGCTGGGACATAGGTCTTCTCTATAAGAGAGAGAGAAAGCCGTAAATTTAAACTAATGTTATAAATCTTAACATTTCTTTTTATTATTTGATTTTTTCTTTGTTTTTTACAATTTAACTCAAGAACTCCTCAACGGATTTTAAAAATTCTTTCACAATTAGAAAGCTACATCTTTACCTAGTAACTAGGCTATAAATTATATTAATATCACGCTGCAAATTAGCCAAGCTTTAAGCGGACGAAGTGATAGTAGGTAATACATCGCGTGGTAACCAGCGCGGGTTGGTAGATATCATAATGATTAAGGCGACTACATGAGCTAAATTAACAACTCTTCGTCTGAAATACCGTTAGAATAAAGCAATAGTTTTTTTAATTGCCGACGAAAAATTTCTATTTTGGTTGGAATTGATGTACCTACTGAATATACGTGGTTAACGTCTGTGGCTCGATTTCCTTGCCACCCTGTATAACAAGTTTTGTATTGCACCGTTTATTATCATACTGTGCAAGCGATATACAATGCGGCGTAAAACTTTCTCTTGCATGCAAACAACCTACTTTGTATCAGCTTTTTGCTATTACAAATTGAATAACACACACAATAGTGGTTGAAGTAACCGCAACGTTAAAAGGCCTACGCCGACCGGGACGGCATGGCAGGGGATTTAAATTTTTACCAATGAACATTCAAACATATTGATAAAAGATACGGCATAAATTGCTATGCTTTAAAATGATGCCGTGGCATGCCTTGGTATCGAAATGGATTTCATGGCAAGGCATTAAAAGACGCGCCACGGCCGTATTTCTATATCATTACGTATGAAAGTCCATTGATAAAAAATTAAATCACTTGCCATGCCGTCCCGTTCTGCGTAGGCCTAAAGAGATAAAACTTTTTTGCAAAAAATAAAACCGACTTCAAAAAAAAAACAAAAACGTGAAAAATAACTTTAGCTTCTGAAGTCGGTGACCTTTGTTTGATTGATTTAGTTTTTTTGTCACCGACTTCAGAAGCTAAAGTTATTTTTCACTTTTTTGTTTTTTTTTTGAAGTCGGTTTTATTTTTTGCAAAAAAGATTTTATTTTTCACTTTTTTGTGGTTCTCATGTGCTTGATATATGTACATGGAAAGTACATACCGTTACAATTACATCAAGCCCAAACACGACTAGGATACATTGTCTCATTATGGAGTTCCGTGACTCTTGGCTTCATCATCAGATATGATGGTAGAATGGTTCTTATCAAACGCAAATGCTTCACTTGTTGTAGAAAATACCAAAATCGCAACACGTTTTCATATAAAATTTGAAGAGTTCCCTCGATTTCGCCAAGATTCCATCATCAGATCCCGACTTGGTGGCTATGGGACCATTTGGAAAGAATACCCTTTCCGACAAAAAAAGAATTTTCCAAATCGGTTGGTAAGCGACGGAGTTATGCCCGAACAAACATAAAAAAAAAAAAAAAAAATTGAAACATCCGAATTGAGAACCTCCTCCTTTTTTAGAAGTCGGTTAAAAATGAAGTTATGTTAATTGGGTTAAATTGGGAAGGAACGAAACTAATTTGTTCATCTCGTGTGAAAAGTGCTTGAGATTTGGGTACCAATACAATTTGTTAATGAACCCTTCACGAAGCAGTCCACCAATCATTTTTACATCAACTAAGGTCCATGTTCACCAAAAAGATGACGCTCTGATTATCTAAAAACAGCTGTTTAAAACAAATTTTTGTATGGGAACATGTCACAGTGAAAGCTGTTTTTAGATAATCAGACTGTTATATTTTCGGTGAACATGGACCTAAGTATTTAAGTAAGCAAAAACATTTCTAATTTTTTTTTGGTGGTATGTCTATGTGTGCTGCTGTTCTGATGGGGTGAAAAGGGGTCATGGAAGTATTTAAAGATACAACATTAAAAACGTGTACTTAAAAAAAATATTCTTCATTATCTCCTAACTACAAGGTACAGAAAAAAAATGGTTAAAATCACGAGGAAAACAAATGCCATTCGGCTACGTTAAGAGTACACCCATTAGTTATAAGTAATACTGCGACCACCAGTGAAATTGTCCCCTGATATGGAACTAAAACTCATGCTTTTGCTCATGCTCACGAGGTTACGAGTATAGGCAAAAACTCCAGCAATCCTTACATACTCCTTTCACCACGTTCACGTTCATAATAATATGGTCACATCTGGTCATATAAATGCACGCTCCAGTACTACGAATCTCACATGTCCGAATACAAAAGTTGCATCATGAAGTAAATACCTTTTTTGAGTCGCCTTTTATTCATCCTCTCAACATGACAAACCATCAATTTTTTCCAGTAGTAAACCCTTCGGCGCGGGACAAATACAAGAGGCGTCGGGCGGTGGTGTGGGGCGGTGGCGTGGCGCGGTCGCTGGGCGGTCGTGGCACCACTTCTTTGATATTTCATACAAAATGTATAGAAGAGGTGTGGCGCGAGTCATACTGAGACGGCGTGGCGCTGACGTGGCGCGGGCGCCGCTTCCTCGCCCTCGGCGCACCTGCACTTAGCAGTGGCGTGCACAGGGAGAGAACAAGACGGCGAAAATGCGTAACAATAAAGACTTTAAAGACTCGAATGCGCCCGCGCCTCGCCTTTCCGACACCGTTAGCGTGCCCGTTCTGCACTGCGCCGGCGACACGCCATCACCTCGCCCGCACCACGCTACCGCCCGACGCCTCATTATTTGTCCCCCGCCTTAAAAGCTATGATAATGAATTACCTGCAGCAACTAGCTTGTACAAGCAGGGAGCCTCCTGCTTGCCCACGGAGTTGGTGGCCGAGCATAGGACAGTGCCGAAGTCCATGTCGGTCGTCGGAGTGTAGCGCAGAGTTGAGGTGTTCCCGTACGCCGTGTACAAGCTGGTGGGAGAAAGAGAAAGAATATATGGAAAGAGAGAGAATGAGACGAGTACGTTGATGTAGTGGCTCAATAGTACAATATATATTATCTTAATTGAAATACGGCGTTTAACGTGTTATATTGACAAAGAAATATTTATGTGATTTCAATATTAAACAGTCGACTCCAGTCAATTTCCTTAACAAAACATTTCCTGGACTTGACATTCTGAAAACCTGCAGTTTTATTCCGAATCTACTGTTCAAATCAATGTTTATTTAAAACGTACGCAAAGCAAAGAAAACTGTTGCCAAATTGGTCAGGATTCAAAAGAATCGTACAAACTGATTCTTCGTTCGAACTTGAATTTTCAGAATGGTTTAATCCGGAACTCTTATAACAACAGCGAATAAATCTCATACTTTCTTTTTTGTGAGTACCTAAATCCAAAAACCAACTAAAGCCCGGTTGCCAACATAGCGGAGAGGAGCGGAGCGGAGAAGAGATCATATTGGCTGAAGTCTATATCGCATCTGTCGTCTTTCCTGTGATTGGTCAAATCTTTCACATCTCCTCTCCGCTTTGGTACAAACCAGGCCTAAAGGTCTCGGCTTTGTAATTTGAAACCCGTAATCAAGCCGACTATTCAAGTTCATATGCCAAAGGAAACCAGGTGTAGCTTTGCAAATTCAGTGGCACAATGACAAAGCGCACGACCGGACCGTCAATCAATCAATCAGTTTATTTGTGAAACATAGGTGTTTACATTAGGTGTTTACATAATTAGGTGGTGCGCTATGTTTTGTCATGATTAAGACATACAAATTTCCACTTCAAAGCTCTAGTCTATAATAGGCTGGGTCAGGAAATAAATAGGAACAGAAGCCCTGGTTTAAACAGGAAGCGAAAACTGGCGTACGCACATATGAACGTGTACGTACAGCGATCTTAAACAAATGACAGTCGCCAATGCGCTTGCACTCGCTGTACGTGAAACGTATTTATGTGGGTGTTCGGTTTTGCATGTTGTAAGGAGACGAACTTCTGTATCTATCTATTTTGTTGGTTGTAGGCGTATGACAGAACGCGTGATGTTAATTTCTAGATTGCTCGCCCTCGACGAGACGAATACGTACTCTACCTTGTCAATGCACTTTGGTGCGGCCCTCAAAGTACTGGTAAACTATTTGCTTCATGACAAATCAGATTTTATTTATTTATTTATTTAGGATCTCCAACAAAGAATATACACAAAACACGAAAAAATAATAATCGGCGACAAAAGTAGCACGTAGGTGTACTCCTTCACTTACAGGAGACCACAGCATTCATAATAAAATGTATAACCAAGCAAACAAAAACAAAATAAAAAAATTGAATTAACATCGACACACATTAAGTAATACAATTAGAAAATTAAATTAAATTAGATTTGAATTAAAACATAACATTTGGCAATAAAATAAGAAATATAAATTAACATTAAAATGACACAATAATTAACAAATAGAAAAAAAAAAAAAATTTGAGGCTTTTTTTGTAATTTGCGAGGGAATCACAGATGTCAAGATTAGAGGTCTTAGACAAAGTGTTATATTGCCTACAAAGTCTTGGCACAGCGGCGTAATGACCCAAGTTGGTCTTCGAGCCAGGAATGTAGAATAACTCATATGTTTTATGCCTGGGAGTACGAGTTGGAATTTTAATATCTAATGAGATCAAAAGTTCACTGCAATCAATAGTTCCACTAAATATTTTGTGAAGGATGGTGAAGTCCAGTTTCATCCTACGACTGGCTAGTGTTTCCAAGTGATAATGTTTTAACCTATCAGAGTAGCTAGTCAGTTGTTTAGCCAAGTGATCGCCGTAGCACAGATGGTAAAGAAACCGCCTTTGGACACTCTCTAATCGCTTGATATAAACATCGTAATGCGGATTCCATACCACCGAACTATACTCTAAGATTGGACGGACTAGAGTGTTGAAGAGCTTAATTTTTGTAGATGGTTTCTTAAATTCTTTACAGTTTCGCAAAACGAATCCCAGTACCTTAAACGACTTAGACACAATATTTAGAATGTGCACATCAAACTTCAGTGCTTGGTCGAGTTGAACTCCTAGGTCGCGAACACTACTCAGTTTCTGTACTTCAACCCCGTCTATGTAGTATTTGTTATCTAGTACCTTTTTGTTACGAGTGAACTGGATGTAGTGACACTTACTGATATTCAATTTCATTTTGTTTTGCGTACACCAGTTCGCAAGTCTATTGATGTCGTCTTGAAGCATTATGGAGTCTAGGTTACTCTGTATTGGCTTCATTATCTTTAAGTCATCAGCAAACAAATAAAAACGGGAGTTTTTGAAGCATTCAGTGATGTCGTTAATGAACACGTTAAAAAGGATAGGTCCCAAATGTGATTTTCGTTTTTGTGAAGAAAATAGTTGGATAAGTATAAATCCTAGTTTCAGATTATTATTAATATTGAAGTTCATCGTTGTTGGCAATAATTCTCAAGTCAAAAACACGCGGATTTTTAATCACATATTTGTGTCAGTCGCTATTTTTGTTTCTTTCAAAGCTTCTATTTACCGTAATAACGGTACATAGTATCGTTTCGGGTTTTACATTAATCTTTTGTTAATTTATAATTATCATGCTGCATACAATACACATTTAATGAGAGAACCAAACTTTGATTCTCAACTTTAGATATGCTGCAGAAACAACACATTTACACGCAAATCCATGTCGCCATAAACACTTAATATGCATGAGTATCCCACTAGTTCGCGTTAAACCAACGTTGCATCTATGCAAACTATAGATTCGCACGACCCACGCGATCGCATCAACAGAAAAGGCTTCCAGCTTTGAAATGCTAACGCTTAGCCTCTGCACTAATTAGTGCTCGAATATGGACGTATTTAGTGACGAAAATCTCCCGAAAAGCTACCCATCTGACCCGTTAGCAGCTTAAAACTTAAACTCCTCTGAGCCGATTTTATTACTGTTTTATACAGCGAACTTTTTCAGGCTTTGTTTTAGTTTAGGTCAGAAATAAACAAGTGTAAACGCAAGAAACTCGAGACGACGACGGAGGCGTATTTGCGAAGTATGAACTAAGTTTGTTTTAAATCTGTTCTTCTGAGGAATCAATATTTTGAGTTACGTAGTTTACTGTAGGGTTCTCATTTCATAATGTAATTATGATTGTTTGAGAAACGCCAGTAATGTTAGACTTAACACTAAAGTAATTATTCACTTTTGCTAGTGACATTGGATTGTTTCTTATCTTGCGAAATTTCTCAGAAGCAGTCCGAAGTCTAATTTGGTTAAGGGCACTAGCATTTTGGTACTCCTAAAATCAACTTTCAAAAAGGGTTTTTATAGTCGTCAAACTATACACAGTTAAACTTGCAATAAAATATTGAGCTTGCCATTAAAACTGTCACATAATTATTTCCGATATATTTGCACACGAACACAGAAAAATTCTGTCCAAATTGCTCCTCAATGTCAGTGTCGACAAATTGAAATTCTGATTCACCAACACTGTATCCCACATGTTCTATTGATGGTTATTAAATCGCGTTATTTGTATGCAGATTCAATTATCTATTGCAGGGTTTAAAATGGATACAGTCAGCAAATGACTGGATTATCAATCTGTATCACTTTAGCTGGAAAATAGCGATAAATATTTTTTACAATAAATGCTCGATATTGCTATTACAAATTCCCACTCTCTCATGTTTTCACACCGTAGTTTTATGAAACACTGTTTATCTACGTAGTTTAAAAAATGTTTATTTGGTGTACATATGTTTTGGAAAGTCCTGATTTGTATCGCACTCTTGAACTTTTATTATGTCCTTGTGTAAGAACTAAGAAACCACGACTTTTGGCTGCAGAAGCTTCGACTAGAAAGCAAGTTTGGTCGCAAGACCGGTGTACGACCAGTTCTGTTCAAAATAGTGGCTGGTTATGCGACAAGTCATGGTCGCGAGGCCTCTTATGCACATAAGAGATTTTCAGCATTAATTATAACCCCATTTGCCAAAGAATGATTGTTTTCAGTTAAACAGTCAATAATATAAGCTAGTTGTTCACTTGCTATCACATTCTCCCGAAAAAAGAAATACACAAATTAAAGAATATCTAAATTCCTTACCTTGGAGGTATTTCGACCTGTTCCCCGGAACTGTTAAAGAACCAGCTAAAGTACGTTGGAGGTGGACTGGAATCCACCACGCACTGCAACACCACTGTCTCCATCTTCAGAGCCCCGTACACCTCACCTTCGTTTGGGGTCTTGCACATCGGAGCATCTGGTGGCAAAAATGTTATTTTAATTTAAAGAGGACTGAATTATAAGCAGAACTATTTATAGAACCTTATAACAGGTCTAAAGCAGTGGTGAGAGCAGCGGTGGCCCTGTGGTGGCGGCCCCGACTTACGAGCAGTAAGTCATGGGTTCGAACCCAGGCAGGCGCATTACTTTATGTAATTTATTTCATCACCACTGCTCTCAAAACGGTGAAGGATAACATCGAGAGGAAACAGGTTAGTGCTTGAACCAAAAATTCGAAGACGTATGACATCTACCAATCCGCATTGGGCGTGAATTATCGCCCATTCCCTCTCATAGAAAAGATGCCTGTGTCCCAGCAGTGGGAACATAGACTGATGATGATTATGAAACAAGTCAAGCCTTTTTTGTATGCCGATCTGAGAACACCAAAACTAGAATTAGTGGGTATCTTTACAAATCATCATCTCATCAATCACCATAGCCTTTTCTCAATTTTACTTTCGTCGAAGTATGCCACAAGAAGACGCTGCGCTGTCCCTCAATAAATTGGGATAAAGGCTGGCCCTCAATAAATGATGATGATGATGATGATGATGATGAGTAATTCGTGATAACTGGCGTCCTGTTACGGGTAAAATGTCACAGCCTTGTGACAGATAACCAATCGGTGTAGACTTAGCATATGGGTTAGATTAACCCCTTCGGATGTAAACACTTATAAATGTCCTTCTTTTAGATACCTATGTCTCCGATTTCACACACGTGTTCCTTTTAATGGTAATAATAACACGTGGAAGTAACAGACTTATGTGTTGCTTCCACGTGCCTCGTAAATTGCGCATTTCTATGGGTACTTGCGTAATATCGCTGAACACAAAAAAAAATGATAAATTGGTAGGTAGGTACATATATGTCTATTGTTAGCATTATCTATGCTGAAATTTAACGTATAGAATTCGGTATGTAAAGTAAAAATTAACCTTCGCTGATTCCAAAACCATTTGGAGATTTTAGGGTCTTATGCCTTATTTTTCTATTTTTAGCTTTCTATATCACAAGATTGTGTTTATTTTCACAATAATACTTGTAATCATTTGACTTTCATATGACCTCTAAATGACGTCATAACGTAGCCTGAATAGACTACTTCCTTCGTGCTTTTCAAGATAAATTAAAAAAAATACTTTTGTTTGTCATACCGTCAGTGTCAAATCAAAACTGTCAATGCTAGTTACTGTGTTATTTATTTGAATGCATCACGCGCTGATAATTTCGCGTTCAAATGATCTTCGCAACAAAAAAGACGACGCCCAGGCTTGTATTCCATATTTACTTCCTTGCACCACTTCTTTTTTTGCGTTTCTTTCACATTTACAAACAATTTGTGTCGGCTATTTGTTGTAGTGTTTTTACATGACGGTACGAAGCATTTAGCACTAGTTGTCGATGACAGATTCATTGCACGGATACGCAGCACGGATAATGGATAGAAATTAAAATTTGCTAAAAATCGTAGGAAAAGAAACTCAAACAAAAAGTTCACATCACAGTCACGACCACAGCATTCACATTTCACAACAAAATAAAAACACGTATCTGTCAAGCGTCAACTGTCATCAATGTCAACTTTGAAGTTATCTATTAGTGTTTTTTGTATGTACTGAAAATGTGGCAAAGACTTAAAGCTATTCAGGCTATGAAATGACGTCATCACGAATAATACTTTAAAAATTAATAAAAAAGAAACTGTTACTTGGAAAAAAAAAAGCTTAAAATTAGTTGCTTAAAATTAAATGTTTTACGAAATAAAAATGTAAAGAAAATACCTGCAAAATACTTTACATACCGAATTATACTACAAACAGTCATTCCCATAGGTTTTGATAGAACCTAGAACTTTTCTGACTTCTACTCTTTGTTTCGTCAAAATAAAAAATCATCATCGAAGTCGAGGAAAAAATCTAAAGTCCCAACGTTTTTTTTTTTATTCAAAAAGGTACTGGTCATTCTAATCGAGCCTTTTAAAGAAAAAATATTGGTTTTAGTTCTCGCTAAGTTACGATAGCAATCAAACGATCCATAGAGAAGACATCCCACGAAAACCTATCTCAATTTAAATTAGGTCCAAACGTATAAATCTGCACACCCTGACAATTCTAGGCTGATTCAGTGCTCAATCTAGTCGCAGTCCCGGCGGGTTTTCTCCAACTACCGCAAACAACGTCTGGTAACCACATCCATTTCATTTTGAATCTGGATTTCTTCCAGTTTCTCGACAAGTCAAAGCAATAATATACCGTCACGTATGCTCCCCAAAGGAGCCGAAAGAGGCGTAGTTTCATGCAAGCAGTTTTCGCTTGTGATTATATTTTTTTCTCAATTTTTGTATTGAGCGTTCAAGAAGTCGTGTAACTACTAATATATTTTCCGTCACCGCTATCGGCCCTACGAAAAGGCTTCGCATAGATTAATCATTTTTGCATATGACCAAATTAAAGTGGTCCTGTAATAACAATTTAAGTACTTTATTTATATTATTATTATATTATATTATTATTATTATATATTATAAAAGCCACTGCAATCCAATCCAATCGTGATCTAGAACAATCCACGTAGAATGTAATTCCAGTTTCATTGGATACGAATGCCGCTTACGTTTATCTAATAACTAAAGTGACCGGTACGGCTAAGCTAGGTCTTACCGGTCAGTAGGAATTCAAGGATCTTTGTCACGCCTTATATCTGAATTCTAGTTTTTTCAACCTTTATTTTTATAAAGATATGTTTTCTCGGGATGTGAAACAAAATTATAACAGCCACTCAGGTCGATCTTTGGCCCAGTGGTGGTGTCCCCGACTTACGAACAGTAAGTCGTGGGTTCGAACCCAGGCAGGTGCATTACTTTGTGTAATTCATTTTATCACTACTGCTCTCAAAAGCGGTGAAGGAAAACATCGTGAGGAAACCGGCATGTCCTAGAACCAAAAATTCGAAGACATGTGACATCTACCAAACCGCACTGGGCCGCGTGGTGGATTATAGCCCATACGCAAAATACGCGCTTTGACGTGGATTTGCGGATTCCAGCCCGTTGTACGATACAATAACCGTAAGCAACGATACCTGTGCGGTTTTGCTTCCGAACGCGACGTAACAACTTCGACGGTAGTCGCATTTCTCTTCTTCATTATATTTACGCGAAATTCATTTGTCTAATAAAAAAATGCGTCTTGTAGGTATTTTTTTTAGTTCCAGCTAATTTATAGCGGTTGCTGTTTCGGGGTCCGTCAGGGAGCGATGTCAGAATTACATTGTAACCAGTTTTTGTGGTCTGTCACAGTGACTGGGGAGGCTTTACTTGTGGTTCGCAGTCGCCTTCAGAAATATACAGGTACTCCCCCTCGCAGGTACTATTGGCAGGAAAGCCATGGGCTCATTATAAACACATCTTAGGTCAAAAACTCACAATTGATCTGCAATGATACGGGGTTGCTAGTGGCACTGCCTTCGTTGTTGTAAGCCAGACAGCTGTAGTCCCCTGCAGCTGCCCTGGTCACGCTCTGCAGCACCAGGCTCTGGTCACTGAGGATGACTCCTGCGCTAGCGTTGTGCTGGATTTCCTTTACCTGTGAAAGATTCTGAATTTTAGGCTCACTTGCACAAAAAAACGATAAGAGCAAATTTCATAAGTGAAACTGTACTCTAAACAAAAACCACGGTTTCTATCAATTATTAGAAGACGAAAGAGACAAATAGATTATTGCATCGAGCACAAAGTAATTTATTATTGCACCGAGTGCCTGATTTAGAGCCCGAGCGTCAGTGAGGGCTCTAATCTAACAGGCACGAGGGCAATATAAATTACTTAAGGCGAGGTGCATAATCTGCTTTTCTTTCAACTATTACTTAGAAATAGCAGATAAAAGAAACTCATATCAAACAGTTAAAATAGAAGTTTCTATAATACCGTCGGCTTCATTTAGAATGTTTTCTGGAGTTAATGTGTCGCTAGATGATTCCATTTTAATTCGAAGCCGAAGCGAAATCAGATAGTATCACACTTTATCGTTTCCAAAAATATTGTCAAGCTAAATTAACAAAGTTCCCGCCAAATCACTTTTTTAAATTTCTTTCATTTTTAACCGACTTCCAAAAAGGAGGAGGTTCTCTATTCGACTGTATGTATTTTTTTTTTTTTTTTTTTTTTATGTATGTTACCCGATTACTCGAAGACGCCTAAACCGATTTGAAAAATTCTTTTTATGTTTGAAAGGGTATACTTCCAAGTTGGTCCCATAGTCGCCAAGTCGGGATCTGATGATGGAATCTTGGCGAAATCGAGGGAATTCTTCAAATTTTATAGGATAACGTACAGCAATTTTTATATTTTCTACAACAAGTGAAGCATTTGCGTTTGATAAGAACCATTCTACCATCAGATCTGATGATGAAGCCAAGAGTCACGGAACTCCATAATGAGACAATGTATCCTAGTCGTGTTTGGGCTTGTTGTAATTGTAACGGTATGCACTTTCCATGTGAACCACTAAAAAGTGAAAAATAAAAACTTTTTTGCAAAAAATAAAACCGACTTCAAAAAGAAAAAGTGAAAAATAACTTTAGCTTCTGAAGTCGGTGACAAAAAAATTAAATCAATCATACAAACGTCACCGACTTCAGAAGCTAAAGTTATTTTTCACTTTTTCTTTTTGAAGTCGGTTTTATTTTTTGCAAAAAAGTTTTTAAATCAGAGTTAGCAGCAATCATTTTTTTAAATTTGGAACAAGTAGGATAGAAACGAATAATACGTACGTAAAAAAAAAGTATTGATATCGGCTGTCTGAATAGAGCTAATCCATTGAGATTGGCACCTTTTGGTGCGATAAAAAAATAAACTGTGCAATAATGAAATTTCATACATTTTTATTGCTCTAGAGCATTAAAGACTCGCTTTGTACAGAGTTTTTAGTGTGATTATGATGAAATTAAAGCATAGTTGGAAGAAAATAATATCGTAAACGGTGTTTAGTGTTAAGACGCCTGCGGAGCATGCGTATTTCATACAAACGTAATACCAAAATAATTTGTAAATTAAACATATTCCTAAGGTAGTGTGTATTTATTTCGATTGAATTACAGAATATCTAGGTTCCCAAATATATATTTTGATTGGACACTGATTTTAACAAGAGTTATAAGAAAAATAAGTTTTCTATAGAAAATTTAAATTCCTCATATCTCGTCATTGCATCACTATTCTCTCAAAAAACATATTTGGGAACATAGATATTCTGTAATTCAATCGAAATAAATACAGACTACCTTAAGAATATGTTTGATTTACAAATAATTTTGGTATTACGTTTGTATGAAATACGCATCCTCCGCCGGCCCCTTAATAGTAAATAGTCAATTGAGGTGCGAGCAGGTATATTCTCATCGACGTGGTGCATTAAAATATTCGAAGAGTTTATGACCTGTTCGGAAAAGAAATAATAAATAGCCATATACAAATAATAGAGTATATATGTAGTATATCAACTATCTGGTGTCCACGACACAAGCCTTGCTTAGTGTGGCACTAGATGGCGCTGTGTGTTAATGTCCAGCGATATTTAGTTTTTTATTTATATTTTTATATCGTTGAAACTTTAAAACACGAGTGTAATTAAAACTATTGCTAGTTAAAGAAACACTTTCTGACGTTACAGTTTTTGAAAACAGTAATGTTACAAAGAGAAGACGAATCCATTGTGAGTCATCGATCCAATAGACTCTTTTTGATTTTCAAGTTTTCGGTTTTTCTTCCCTTAAGACCTATGAAACTCACCCCTTTATACCACGTGAGTTTCTTCGCCTTGGGGTTTGCTTTGACGCTGCACTCAAAGTAGACCCCATCACCTTCCTTGATGTAGCTGGGGTTCAGGTTCGACCCCAGTTTTAGGGTCACTATAGGGACATCTGTCAACAAAACATGGGCCTTTAGATTGATACAGCTTACGGTGCGTGAGGATAGCATTTGAAGGTTTCGATGTGTGGCTGAAACCAAACTGTAATAGATTAAGTATTTTTGATATGAAATAAAGAAATAAATTACCAAAAGATTGAATGAGTAAGTTACCTATATAGCATTGACGTGATGACGATTTCCGTTTGCAAAGTACCTTGTTGTTAATTAATGATGGATTTTGAAAAGGCTAGACAAAATGGTCGGTTCACAATAAATGAAGGACAATCTGCTTACCCTGCTAATTCTCTCAAGATTGACATAAATGCTAAGCAAGCGAACAGGTTTATGAGCAATTAAGATTGGGGGACCAGAGGAAGATTTAATAGGTATCTTTGCTTGAAACTGTTTTTATTTTATTAATATTCTGTCACAACTGAATACTTATTTGCATAACTCAGTGATAATTTGTCGATATCATTTCCGTACCAAAATGTAATAGTTTTTTAAACTAACCCCAAATTAAACAGTTTGTTTTAAACTTGCTAATTTTATTTCAAAGTAGAACAAACTGAATGTGTTATGTTAAACATGCTATCTATTTGTTTTAATTATATTTCAGGATGTTTTATTAACGATCAAAACCGTTATTTAAATTAAAATAGTCAAATTGGTACACACAATAATATGTTGATTTAACCTATTTGACTCTCATTTTAATACAGAATTAATTTGATCTATAATATATATTTACCAGTAGAACATACTTTAATCATGTTACAAATCAACGGATTAC
Source organism: Xestia ashworthii (assembly GCA_950022955.1). Classification (NCBI taxonomy): domain Eukaryota; kingdom Metazoa; phylum Arthropoda; class Insecta; order Lepidoptera; family Noctuidae; genus Xestia; species Xestia ashworthii. The sequence goes on from OX465566.1 coordinate 21,941,028, forward strand.
AATGATGAAAATTGTTGGCCACCGCTTATTAGACCTAACACTAAATCAAAAGTCTGTTCCATGTCTGGTGAAATTATGCAAGCATAGAAATATCTCAATGTTCGACTCTCTTGAAACGTATACATCTAAGTTGTAATACCAAATAGAACATTATTCACAGATGTGTAACTTTGACTACTATAGAAACCTAGACTATATTTAGAGTGCCTTGTTTCGGAAAGGAAGCCGGCAGGAATCGGGTTCTTAGGTGCCTTCACACCTGCAGCACAATAAAATTAGATTGCACATTGAGAAATCATCATTTTACAATGATGGCGCTCGATACCCTGGGGTTCACGACACGGCATGCCTTCTCACGGTTCTTATGTGTCTCACTTACAATCCCAACCAGCACAACACTTACCCTACTCGTTGAGAAACCACCGGTCTTTAAAAAACACGCGGGGCAGTCTTTGGAGACTGCCGATAGAATTGAAAACTCGTAGCCAATCCGGTAGAATCGATCGGCTACGAGTATTACGAAGCGTTAGGTGGCGGTGTCGCGAGTTCCATGATTGTTGTTCACTCAAAAGAGTGCTAATCGCGCCTAAAGAAATTTTAGTTGTTGGCAGACCAGATACTTCTCATGGTCCTCATTTATCTCACTTGCTTCTGCATAGGATACTTACACTGCACATTCAGAAACCACCGGTCTTCAATAACAGCGCTGGGCACCCTGGGGTTCACGGCGCGGCAGACCAGGTACTTCTCATGATCTTCAGCCATCGGCACCAAATTCAAGGTGCTGATCGTCGCGTTGTTGTCGGAAAACTGTATGAAAGAAATGTTAGGAAATTAGAAAGATTGATGAAAAGAAAAGCGTGTCATGTGGAAATACGACGCGAAAGTTGGGCTGTATAAAATTTGCTATTTTGCATCTTATTGTTTATGGGAGAGAATATAATTTCAAAGAGCTTTATAATGTTAATGCGGTATTGCAAGTAAGTTTCAGTTCATCATAACACGCTTCTATGCACTGCAAGGATCGACATAATTACACCTAAGTTGTACAAACTGATCCGAAGTGATGTCGATAAGACGCTTAAAATTACGCGTTGACTTTCATAGAAAAAAACATAGTCTACTAGACTGTTTTGTCACTAAAATTATCTAAAACTAAACTCACGATTACCTAAAACTAAATAATCAGCAGAGTCAAAGTCCTCCAGAAATTGGTTTCGCATATAAGTGCAGCCCCTAATCTAGCCTAAGCACCAAAATGTTACTCCATGGCTGCAATAAGTTTAACTGCAGGACCAGTGCTTACAGGCCCATTGTATGGGGTTCCTGTTTTATGGCTTAGAAGCTGGATGCTTTGCCAAAATAAGTGTTAAGTGTGCTTTACAGTGTGTGTAAACAACGGTTTTCAGGAAGATAATGCCAGGCTTGGCAAGGATATTAGCTATTGGAGTTGGAATTTGTTTTGAGAGCAGTTGTCATGAAATAAATTACAAGTAAAGCCTGCCTGGGTTCGAAGTGTTTGAATCCATACGTAAGCCGTTTCTATAACCACTGGGCCACCACTTGCAAAATATTGAATTCATCAAAGATCCAATTATACCGTTTTTGCTTTAAATATAATAATTAATACACAGATTAGATAATTTTTCAGTCTAATTGAAACAAAAATTACTAAATGCATTTAGCGTGTGGTGGTATCATTCTGTCACTGTCATCGTCAAAGGATTTAATAATAATAATAATATCGCTGGACATTAACACACAGCCACCTAGTGCCACACTAAGCAAAGCTTACTTATTATACATATAAACATCCATGACTCGGAAACAAATGTCCATGCTCATCACACAAACATTTGCTCCTACCCGGATTCGAACCCAGGACCCTAAGAACGTAAGGCAGCGTCACTACCACTACGCCATTCGGGTCGTCAAATTAATTAATTTACCGAAACAAAACGTTTTAAACTCGTTTAGCGTTTAACGTATTGAATTATTTTTGGTTCAAGTGAGCTTAAAAATCCCATAAATAAGGTTTACATTTTAAATTCCAGTTTCACTAAAAGCGTACAAATAAATAAAAAAAGTATTAAAAGCAAAACAAATAATTTGGACAATCAATCACAACAGTGTCAGAGCATTAGTCATTAGTCGAAAGCCACCCGAACGCTGTCCTCGTCTGTACCTACATAAAATAAACATGTAAAAACAAATGACTGTCTGTCTATTCGTTGATCGAACGCTGTTTTTAAACATGTCACAAATTGATATCTTTATTCAAACCAATTATTTTATTTGAGTATTTTTTCTACGCTACATAGTGTGATGGATTGACATATTATTTTTGGTTCTGAAATGTACTAAAACTTTTACGGTACAGTTAAAAAACCTGAAAATTTTGTACAATATTAGATTAAGTAGGTATACGAGGGCGGCACTGAAAATTTCGGGAATCAAGGAAGTGACACAACATTACTATTTAAAAATGTATTTATTGCTTTTCGAAGTATTCTCCGCGAAATTTGACACATTTTTCCCTACGATGGAACCAATCATTGAAGCAACCATTCCATTCGGAAGTTGGGGTCTCCAAAATGGCCGTTTTGTAGGCGTAAACAGCTTCTTCAGGTGATGAAAATCTCTGTCCACGCAATTTATTCTTTATTTTAGGGAAAGTATAGAAATCATTAGGGCTTAGGTTGGGGCTATACGGCGGATGGTCTAATAATTCTATGTTTTCTTGCTCTAAAAACTCTTAACTTATTTGCAGGATTTTATTCAAGGGATTTGATTTTAGATATAGTATGCTTCAAATAACTACCACTACTAACTTTTTTTAGGCTTTTGCGCTCAGTTGATGGCAATAGGCTCGCCCTCTATTAAGTGAGCCACGACCTTTAAACATAAATGTGAGTGTACCGTTAGGTACACCTCTGCCTAACCCTCCATGGATTATAGGCGAGATGTTATGTAGTTTAAATACGCAAAAAACATCGTAAGCCGGTTTCCAACTAAGTTCGGATCGGCTCCTAAACAAACCTTATGCAGTTGAATACAGGTATTTAACTTGGAGCAACTAAATGGCTTCCACAACTTAGTTAGTGGGTAACAAGATCTCCTTAACTGGTTGTCAGTCTTTTGGGTTTCAGACACCTCGTAACTGTCAAAGATAAACAGCTGGAACATATCATCCATTGTCCGTTGCTCGGTAGCGGCTCGGAAGCATGTGTCCATACAAAATTGCACGGTCGACACTCGGCTCAGAGGCCCTACTCCGTCGGTCCGTAATTCAGATCTATCAGTCTCTCTCGCGCACGTCTGCAGATAAGTGCGAGTGAGAGAGGCGGATAGATCCGAATATACGGACGAAACGTTAGGGAGTAGGCCCTCAGATCCGACAGATCTAGCGTGAATCAAGCTTTAACTTGCTTTCCAAGGCAAAGAGGAGTCTTGGATATTTATTATGTGTTTGTTCAAATTGTTCACCTATCAACAAACCAACCTCATCAAGCATTACTTGACTTGAAAGATCGATCCGGATACTGTTATACCTTCTGTAATGTCTTCAAACCTTCATAGTAACAGAGTATTAAGGTTCTTTTTCCAATAAGCATTTTATAATCGGAAACTTTATCAATTAACCATGTTTAAACGAGGGATTAAACAATCTGTGGAACTAATGAAATTTCCATTTCAATAAAAGTTAAACGTAGTTTTTCATTTAGCAATTTTATAGATTTTGTATAGCAACGGGTATGGCATTTCAAACTATGTTTATTAAGTAATGAACACCTATTTTTGCCAGGTTTAAGTTATGTTTGAGTCTCATGTGATAAGAGGCAAGGTTTTTGCCATCAGCTGGGCACAAGCTTTGCTTGTAATTCGTTATAGGTATTATAAAATGAATATCGCTGGACTTTACACGCAGCGCCATCTAGTGCTACACTAAGCAAGGCTTGTATCGTGGACACCAGCCCGGCTAGCATGGGCAGGGGATAAAAATTTTATCCACCGGTTATTTCCACTGACAAGGGACAAAATTCAAACAAAAGTGGAAATAACCGGTGGTTAAATTTTTTATCCCCTGCCCATGCTAGCCGGGCAGATGGTTGATATACTACATGTATACTTTTTGTTTGAAAATACATACTTATTATACATTACATCACACAAACATTTGCTCTTACCGGTACCTATTCGAACCAGGACTCTAAAAATGTAAGGCAACCTCACTACCGCTATGTCATTCGGGCCGTCAAATAGCCGCTGGCCGGCAATATTAGTTACAAGTAACAATTAAGTTAGGTTAATTAAAGCGCATTTACCGCATTGGTTATCTGTAATGGTAGATGTATGGAGATAAATAACTAAATAAATAAATTTTCTGAACTTTACAACCTGTATTGTTTCAATGCAGGGTCAGGTCACGCCGAGGTTTTTGGACATACCCTTACACTTGGTTTCTCTAAAGACGTGACATAACTAGGAAGCAGCAAAATCATTGGTAAGAGTTAAGAATTTTAGGTATAGAAGGTATTGGATATCGAAAACCTTATTTTCATGAAATGAAAATGACGATACTTATGTCAAAATTCGCACATTACTTAAATCGAGATTTATACTAAATCAAATATACTCGTAATACTCATAAACAGTTTAGAATGATCCGTAAACATACATAAACATTTGTATGTTCAAAATTAGGATGGAACGCAGTATAAAAATACTAGGAATAAATACTAATTTGTCTAGACAAAGTTGGAGCTAGTTCGTAATAAAACATTGTGTAAACCTGAAAGTGTTTGCACATCAAAACTATAGTCATTTTTCACTGTTAACTTCTAACAATGGTATATTTTTTAGAACAGGGTTGCGACGAGCTGTTGATATAGTTTCTATTCATTACGTACACACTAAGTACTTAACAGGATATAACTTTAACATTGAAAAGCACAAAGAAATATCAATCATCACTCATCATTCATTTATTCAACATTCACATTTTATTTTTCTTTTTTTTTCATTCGTTTTTTTCATCCGTTTTTCTTCGTGTGTAATAGTTTATAAGTAAGATTTTGTACGAGTATGTTTAAGTATTTTTTTTCTGTTGTAATGTTATTTTGTGTATTTTATCTATGGGCCATAAGCTGCCTGATACTAAAATGATTGATTGATTGATTACAGCCTTCACAGACTGATGGGATGAATTCAGTATAACATACTAAAATGACCGGTACAAGAATTTATTTCAGGAAAGTTATGGGAATCCAATAAATTCAAATTGTTATAATATTTCCTCTTACGCAATGTATCGTTACCGTAGCAATATGCACGTCGCGAACGGCAAGCGTGACGACGAGTTCGATGAAATCTGTAGCTAGGTAGGCATTGAACAGCTGTTTACACGCGTCATTCATTAGATTAGAGTATTTCAACATCTATTGTTGGTTTTTTAATTTAAACAGTATTATTTGCATAAATAGAGTACTGCGTACTGTGAATGTAAATGTAAATTTAACATTGAAATAAAGGAAAAACAACTGGAAAAAATCCAGTAAAATATAATACAAAATAAGGAGCTGAATGCATCCTGTCAATTTGCGGAGGACTGTCCCTTACATCCCGTATATTTATCAGACCTGCGACAGGAAAGTTGGATTACAAAATGTAGACAGTGCTTTTGATTTTGATCTCAAATATCAAAATTACAACGTATTATGTTGGAACATATTTAGTTATAAACATTTATGATTATACAACTTGAAAACAAGTTTAGGGCTATAAGTATTGAGAGCCGATTGAAACTTTTACTAAAATTAAGGGTAATAAACGTTAATTAAATTTGTGAGACGTTTAAACAACAAAACATGGAGGGTTGAACAGACGTTTAGGTATCATTTACAGCAGCATTTATGAATAAACCACGAGAGTACTTACAACCATGACTCTGTGGGTACCCAGTTCACAGAAAACGAATGAAACGCCATGAATGGAGAGGGAGAGGAAGGCCAAAAAAAAGATGGACGGATTATGTGAAAGTGAAAGGAGTAAATGATGCCGTGACGTGTAAAAAAGGAAGAATGGAAAAGTCTCTAGTTCGAACCCAAGACGCCTCCAATTTTTGGGATTCATGTGCGTATTGTATAATTATCACTTGAAGGGAAACATCGTGAGGAAACTAGCATGCCAGAGAGATATTTCTCGACGGTATTTAAAACCCACAGGAGAGGCCTCAAAGAGGCCTCAAAAACTTTGACACCAGGGTTAAGCACGATACAGAAGGTATCGTGCTTATAACATCAATCAATCTTTCCGGTAAAAAAGTAGAGCCACTGTTATTTTCATCAATAATTAGAACAACATTTGTTAATAAGAATATTAAACAACAGCGTTTCTATGAAAAAACTCCGTTTGGCACAAATGATGACCATCATTTTGGCATTTATTCGTGTACGTTTCGAAAACTCCCGTGTTTTATTTTTTATCTTTTTTTTTGAGATAATTGGTTTTCCCGGTACTATTGAATATTGGAGTTGATTAAAATTGTAAACGGCACGGTTGAGTAGGTAGTGAATTGTGATGGACTTACTGAATGGCGACTATACTGGACTGCGATCGGATGGATTTATTGAATGAATTGGATGATATTTTTAATAGTTTTTATCGTTCAAAACTAGCCTTTGTTTGTGAATTTTATTCTATTTTTAGCGGACACTCTTAAAATTAACATTGAATAAACAAACGTTGAAGAAACAAGGGTTCGATGTTAGGTTATCCTATATTAAGAAACAGCGAACAAAAAGGCGTAGTTCAAACTTAACGTCGCATTATCAAGACATCGATGTGACAATTTTCGCAGAATAGTACCTATTTCAATCTCACACAGGGAACCCATGAAGGGGTATATTTCAGTAATAACTTCAACACCGCTACGCCCTTAGGCACTCATGGGGTTGGTTATATACTTATATGGCCACCCGGTTTATCAGAGGCGGTTAACATTGCGTTCAAATTAACCACACAATTCCTACGGAAAGAATAGCTTAGACCTAATCTAATTAGGTCCATAGCTTAGACTAATCAGATTAGGTCTAAGATATGGACACGTCATCTGCAATCAGTTTTGCCTGGCCTTTCCCATTGACGAACGCTGTCAAAACAAGTCAAGTAGTATTTCTGCAACGGACAACTTTCTGACCAATCAGATCAAGCTATTTCAAAATATAAAATGACATTGACAGATTTTCAACCAATGACGAGGCTTTGTACAAGCTATGCTAGCACCATTCGATTTACATTTGCCTTTTTCCATTGTTTCCCTCAGAAACTAATAAAAAAGAAAGACAATATTTTTGTACCACTCATCAATGGCGTCGTCAACTTTAGTACGTAAGATGTGAGCAGTAGAACAATGGCACAGCAACAGTTAGTCGTTTTCAGACGTCAGTACATCTGCACTTACTGAAGCTAGAGTTTCTTTGTGTTAGTGCCATTTCAAGTTACACTTCAGATCTTATTGTTGCTTATGTGTTTTGGGAACTTTTCCACTTGAATTAATTTAGCTTTTACTTGTGCAGTTTATGACTAACTTGTGCATGTTTTAGCGTGTAAATAAGTATGTTATTAGGTGTGTAGCGTTCGAAGTAGCTTGATTAAAAGTTTGTGGAGTATGTTGAGGAAGACTTCTGTCCAACTGTGATATAGAACAGGTTGAAGATTATATATTGAATAAAGATTTTTTCTTCTAGATTTGGGTAAAATACATTGATCACTTCATTTTATGGACTCTGCGTGTATAATATGCAGTTTCAAGCCACAATGTTTAGGTTCTCATGTGATATTTTTCTTCAGTTGCATCTTAAACTCATTGACAAGAAATCGGGTTGACATTTCATATAAATACCTAACTAGGTAATACTAATTATGTAAGTGATAAGGATAACTGAGAATAATTCTCGAAGGCATATAAAGCCAAGTCGGAGGTCAATCAAATGGGTGGCATAAAAATCCACCAATCCACCAGTTGGCCTCTGACATGGCTTGGCTTTTGGCTAGTACCAAATTGGAATAGGTACTAGGGCTAGTGCCACACGATAAAGAAAGAAGAAGAAAAAATAACTTTGCCGAGTTTGGTTAAAGCAAAAATTTTTAATAAATGAATGTAATTTTTAAATGTAGGTATATAGTTATGTAATTTTTCTAATACCTTTGTAGTTAATATTAATTTAGTATGGACCTTGGTCTGAAATAAAGATTATTATTATTATTAAAACAACTAGGGTTCTTTAAAATATGGGCTATCACAACGAATGCCCAGAATATGAATCTAAATAAAGTTAATATTATGCAAGTTACAAGTTAAACTAAACTAGTCGCTTGTGACCCACTTGCAGTCATGTTTACCGAACAAACAAGCATAAATCCAGTCAGTTAAAAGTTCAACAGTCACGCAATTTTGTAAACGGAAATTTAACTGAAAAGTTCAGTCTTCAAACTATGCGACAGTATCGGGAAACGCATGGAAATAATGTTGCGGTTTCTGTTAAAATATCTACAATACAACATACAAATACATATTGCAAGGCAGCTTATTATTTACTTTGGAAAATATCACTTTGGTTTTGACAGTCATAATCATGCAAACTCCTAAGTAGTACAATTACTACGATACGACTGCAAACGAAGCCACATAAACTTGTAAACAGTTTACAGTGGCAACACCGCCACTCAAAACTATGCGCAACTCGACGATGAAAAGAATTAATTACCCACGTGATGGCACATTGTCTGCCAACCTACCCCATCACCCCACACAATGGCCCGCCACGCTCAGCCAACTTTCATAAATGAACCGAGGAAATTAGCAATTAACACATTTTCATCAAATTCCCTGCAAGAGGATAATTTTAGTGAAATAATAAACCTAATAGTTATTAGTAATAACACGAAAATGTGGTATAATTGAAATTGCTGCTTTAATTACTTGGATAATGAAATGGGGCTCGATTAATTAATTTTCTGTGGTTAAAATCAACATGAAATGTTAAGTCCTGGGTACCTAGCACTTTTGTTAAATAGAACTAAATTAATAATCTGCTAAATTGGTTGATTTTGTGCTCTCTTTGTGTAGCGCACTGAATTTTTCTTTGTTTAGAAAACGTAGGAGTATTCCGCTAGAATTTACAACCGGAACGGAGGAAGGGGGCTTTTCTACCCGGAAGTAGGAGTATGTCAAGTGCTAACTGATACCTAAGGGAACGCCTAAATAATATTATGTCACGAAAATTCAACAGCGTTCTATCGTATCGGAGTTCATTTCGGAGTCTTGGCCTCACCTAATGTTACAAATGTGCACTAGTTTTCCTTTGTTTTTCATGTTACTTCATAGTCACTTAAGAGCGCGCGTCCAAATAGTTGGCCACTATATGTATAACTAGTGAATTAGATTTAGTCATTTAGTTCGTTTAGTAGGGAATCCATTGGATGCGAGTCGCACGGGACCGGTCAATGTGGCCACACTTGGGGGAGGCCTATGTCCAGCAGTCTTTCGGCTGAAATGATGATGATGATGATGATTTAGTTCTCTAGTTAGCCATATTTCTTATTTCCGTACAGTGATATTGCTAAATTTATTAAAATTGGTAAATATTAGACGACTGTTTGCGACTATTTATTTATTTAGGTTCACCAACAATTGTTTACACTATGTACATTTCTGACTTAAGGCGCTTAGAAGAGCTAAATTAGCAACTCTATTTGTGGTGGTTCAAACTTCGTTTGAAATGCTGTTAGAATAAAGTTCTAATCAGCTTGCACTACAAAGTGGTTGTTACGTCAGCCACTGCTGGCCAAATAGCGCGAAATGAGTGGTTTCGATCGATTTACAAAAAAACTATTGATTGGATTAAAAAACTAAAACAGTATCATGCTAATACATTGCTTGTAGAATTATTTGACAAAAATCAGAATGATCGCATGCATATTATTCTTTGAAAGATATTTTTATAGGCAATTTCGTGATTTCTTTTTATCGAGCCAAATTAATTGTATTATGTTTTCAAAACAGTATCATGCTAGCATATATCCTGAAGAATATCATATATTTTTCTGGTCTTGTTTATAGCAGTGAATCATATACTTTTAGTAATTATAAAACTCGCGTTTAGCTCGTGTAATCGCCTTAATGACTATTGTAACATTTACAAGTGCAACAATTAATTACAGGTTAACGCCACATGCACAAAAACGGTTTAACATAACATAATATTTATATGTTATTGAAATTATAGAAATTTCTTTTGAAATAAGCAGTACCTTTGTGCTCTTCTATGTTAATACATATTATTGTCTTTTTAAGTGTTTTGTGTGTACATAAATAAATAAATAAATATAACTTAAACATGCAAAGATTAGTTAAAACAATAATAAAGAAAACTATCAAATCATTCATTCAATGCTTTATACAATACTGATTAAATTGTGGTTAATTGATTATAAAAGGAACAAAGAAAAAAAAAACTTTGTACCTACTTATATACATATTGTTAAATCTGTATAGTAAAAAAACGCACACAAGATACGGGAAAATTGAATGTATAGATAACGAAGTAGTCAGTTAGAACATTTCGATAAGATGAAAATGATATTAATTTTTCTTAATTTGGTTGTATGGAAGAAAAAAAAAGACGACTCCATATAAATTGGGGAAATGATTATTAACTTTTACACATTATAAATAACATAATTATGTTTTAAAACGAGATGGGGTACTCCAAGAAGAAACGACCGAAACAAACTCAACGGCCACAGTCTCTTTTTAAGTCCAGACATATAACCTTTGTCGTCATATAAGGACAAAACAGAAAATAAATCCACGAGACTTCCTATACAGTAAAAAATAAAGGTGCAAAAAAAGTAAATAGACATTTACAGGAATAGAAAATTCACTTCCATTTAATTCTGAAAGAACTTCAGGATATACAAAGAAAACATGTTATTTCACGCGAGCGGGAACATAAAAGCTAGTAGCTGTACATTAAGATATAGTTGATAGATAAGACATGTAATTACAGATAGCTAGACTATCTACTATGTCCTAGGAGACCAACAAAAGGAAATGTGTTATTCGGTGATAAAATATTATTTAGTTCGTGGCCTGTGACACTAGATGGCGTTACTTTAAGCGTTGTTTTTTTTTTTTTTTGGATGGGCAATCATCAAATGACTTCTCCCACTCTGGGCGGAGCGGGACGGAGTGTCAGACTCTTACTGACTAAAACCCATCCATGTTCCTTCCTCGCCCTTTATGTTCCGGGGCCGCGGTATCTCTTTCGAATAGGCCCGCAACCCCCGCAGGCTTCGGCCCTTGCATCTCTTTGAGGCGCGCCTGGAACACGAACGCGCCGTCGACACGGCCTGTCGTCATTAGACGGACGGACGGCTAGCTAGCCCATAGCTAGCCGTTCACAGGCCCGCATCTACGCTGGGCGTTACTTTAAACGTGAGCAGGAATTTTTACACTAGAACCAACGTAAGCTGATGTTACACATATACTAGGTCGTAACGTTGCCAATAATGGAGAACGATCGTAGTTTTTTTTTTTAATCTTGCAAACAATTAATAAATGTAATTTAAAAAAATAAAAAGTGCCTGCCAAAAGTTAGTTGAAATTATTCACTTCACCAAGATTTGTCCGATGAGATGACAAGTAATAGAGAAGACAAAAAACAAAAAAAAAACAAAACGAAGAAAAATACATACTGCACTGACACAAGATAAATTGGGTTAAGGCGAATACAGGAGCTGAACGCGAATTTTATAATGTCTCAAAGTATATGATTCACTGCAATAAACACAAGTTAAATTAAGAAAAACCCCCGGCACAGGGTCGTAATTTCAAGGTAATTTTTTTGGAACGAAGTTCCATAACGCGTCTCACGGGTAATGCGATTTAGTACAACGTCACGTAACGAAATGACGTATGCTGTGTGTGTGTCGTATAATAATATTATATTCCACATTCCCTTTCAATAGTGTACATTATTCTACTAGTCAAGCCCTTTCATTTGATATCCATGTTGAGGGAGTTGTTGCATAAATAAGTAGGTTTTCCGCCATTGTGTGTCTATAAATACTGCTGAATCGTACATGCGTCAAACTCGTCCGATATCGATGAACTTTATAATAATAATAATAACCGTGAGCTTATAAGTCAAAAAAAATCATCATCATTTTATTTGCATAAAAATATTGGTTTTAATACAAAACAATTTACAATAGTTCTTTTAATAAAGTTTTGAAACCACACATATTTAATTCATTGAAAAAAAAAACCGGAAGAAAACCAAAACAGAAAAGATGAAAAACTGTAATACTACGACCAATGACATCTGTCAAAGACGTCAATACAATAATTTGGAAAAACGAGATTAATAAGATGATTTTACAAAAATGATCACGAGAGCTGCCTCCCGACGACGCGCACGCCCACCAACCCCGGACTCGTCGCTCAGCTCCGCCTCGCCGCCGCCGGACCCCGGATCACCAGTGTCACCGGTTGCGGCAGTTGCGTCGAGCTCTAGCGACGAATATTTCTCTCCGCCGACGTCGCCAACACCTGTACGTCGTGCGGGGAGAGGCCGGCCACCGAGGAGCTTGGGACTTAGGGGCCAACAGGCCCTGAGCCGGGTCCCCGCTACCGGTGGTTGTGTGCAGCGCATGAGATGGACTCAGTCCATGAACGAGAACGTCATGCGCGCATACTACGGGTCTACAGAGGGGGGAATTAACCTCACTGCGTACCGTGATAGGATGCTGTCTCTGTTTCAGGATCTGGAACCAGCCGTCAACGTCTCGGCCCAACGACTGTCGGATCAGGTGCGGGTCATTCAACGCAGTCACAGGTTGGATGATGCCACGCTTGATAGGCTGCGCTCAGAAGTACTGAGCAACCTTATCATCATAACTCCGACACAAACCGCGGTGCAAGTGTCAGTTGTCAACGCAACCTTACCGCGGTCGAATCCTGTTGTTGTAGAGGAGGATGATACAGTTGCCTTGGTAAGTAGCCAGTGCAACGACCGATTGAGGAGCGCTCTGGAGGATGCGCTTCGTGAGTATAGGTCCACTCCTACCGAACTTAGGCCCCGATTACCACGTTTACCCATGCATAAGAAAAATAGGGCGTTGGTGTGTGCCTTGGACTCGCAACTCAAGAATGTATTCGAGAGTAGCGAGGACCTCGTTGATACACATTCGATTCTGTTCTGTGGGGCTGTTGCGGCATGTCGAGTAGCTAATGTCAAGTTCCCAAATTGTGACATAGCTATTCGACCAAAACCAGCCGTACCAGCCTGGCAGCGCAGGATCGAGCGACGTATCGACGGGGCCAGGGTACTCATCGGCAAACTATACTGCTTCAGGGAGGGCAATACACGACCACGTGTGATGCGCTTTGTGAGGCGGGCATTCTCGGGGACCGAAATCAGTCCGCAAGAATACATGTCCCGTGTCACAGAGCGCATTGACTTCCTGAAGCAGAAAGTTTATGCATGGGCGAACCGTATTCGGCGGTATAAGCGGCGGGTTGATCGGTACTCGCAGAATCGCATGTTCCAGAGCGATGAGAGGTGGGTATACAGAACTTGGGAGCAACCTCAGCAAAATATGACAGATGTGTGCCGCCCAGATGATGCCGCCACGAGTTCTTTCTGGCGCAGCATATGGTCGGTACCCGTTTGTCATACTGAGGCTGACTGGATGCGTGATGTCGAACGAGTGTGTGAACCTATTCCAGAAATGGAGCCAATTTTTATAACACCATTAGATGTAGCCAATGCAGTTCGTCCGTTACCGAACTGGAAGTCACCGGGACCGGACGGACTGCACAACTTCTGGCTCAAGTGGCTTAGTAGTTCGCACACTTGTCTGGCATCCCAATTCCAGTCATCCTTAGAGTCTGGGTCTCTTCCGCAGTTTTTAACAACAGGCGTTACCCACCTGCTCCATAAGTCAGGTAGTCCCGCGGAACCCAAGAATTATAGACCAATCACGTGTTTGTCGACGGTTTATAAACTTCTTACATCCATTTTGAGAGTGAAAATTAATGCACATATTGACAAAAACTCTATCATGTCTGCCTCTCAAAATGGATGTAGGAATGGGTCCCGCGGTACTAAGGAGCTACTCCTCATCGACATGGCCATTAGCCAACAGGTCCGTCGATCCCGCAAGGATCTGTCAACATGCTGGATAGATTACAAGAAGGCCTACGACTCGGTGCCACATTCATGGCTCATGAGGGTGCTGGAGTTGTACAAGATCGATGCAACTCTACGCGCCTTCCTTGAGTCATGTATGGGGCAATGGAGGACGGTCCTTCGATATCCAGGATGTCGACAGATCCAGGGATCCAACGATGAACCTGTATGGATTAAACGGGGAATATTCCAGGGCGACAGTCTGAGTCCACTTTGGTTCTGTTTAGCCCTGAATCCTCTAAGCACATTGCTGGAGAATTCAGGGTTAGGCTACCGGTTGAGGAAAGATGGTCAGGTCATATCTCACTTGCTTTACATGGATGATCTGAAACTCTTTGCCCCCAACAAATTGCAACTGATGGAGCTACTAAAAGTAACTGAAACTTTTAGTAACGCCATCAGGATGGAATTTGGTGTGGACAAATGTGCAGTCATGTATGTAAAGCGAGGGGAGATTATGGGATCCGAGGGACTTCAGCTCTCGGATTCCATACACCTAAGATCCCTTTCCTCATCCGAGAGCTATAAGTATTTGGGTATGTCGGAAGCGTTAGGCATTAACGTAACTGACATGAAGCAATCGTTGAGGGAGCGCTTCTTCGGTCGCCTAAAGAAGGTATTAAATAGCCTTCTTTCAGGTGGGAACAAGGTGCGTGCCTTCAACGGTTGGGTCATGCCGGTTTTAATGTACTCTTTCGGCATACTCAAATGGACTCAGACCGAGCTCGACGCTCTGGATAGAAGAGTCCGTACACTGTTGACCGAAAACCGGATGCATCACCCACGATCATCGGTGATGAGACTGTACATCCCGCGGAAGTGCGGGGGTCGAGGCTTTTTAAATGCGAAGACCCTCCACAACCGTGAGGTGTGCAGCCTCAGAGAATATTTTTTAAAAGTCGAGGTGGGTATGCATCAGGATGTGGTCACAGTGGACATGGGACTCACCCCGTTGTCCATGGCTAAAGAGAACTGGCGCAAACCTGTGGTACTTGCTACTGATGACCGCAAGAAAGAATGGCAGGGCAAGGAGCTTCACGGGCGCTTCTACCGGGCTCTTCATGGGCCCGATGTAGATTTTCTAGCGTCCGTGTCCTGGCTACGTTTTGGCGACCTCTTTGGGGAAACTGAAGGTTTTGTCTGTGCGATTATGGACGAAGTTATGTTGACGAACAACTACCGGAAATATATTATGAAGGACGGGACGGTTGACGTGTGTCGGGCATGCCACCTTCCGGGTGAGTCCATCAGACATATTATTTCTGGTTGTTCTCGTCTAGCTAACGGCGAGTACTTGCACAGACACAATCAAGTAGCCAGGATTATTCACCAGCAACTTGCCTTGAAATATAATCTTGTGGAATCAGAAGTACCGTACTACAAGTATGTGCCCGACCCAGTTCTCGTGAAAGACCATGTCACGTTGTATTGGGATCAGTCTATCATTACTGACAGGACTATTGTCGCCAATAAGCCTGACATAGTGGTGATAGACCGATCAGCGCGCCGCGTAATGATAATCGATGTTACCATTCCGCATGACGAGAACCTCGTGAAAGCTGAGAAAGAGAAACAAATAAAATATCTCGACTTGGCACACGAGGTTCGCGACATGTGGAATATGAACTCGGTTATCATTGTGCCGATTGTCGTGACGGCCAACGGCCTGATAGCCAAGAGCCTCGACGACCATCTCTCGAAGCTCTCATTAGGCGGTTGGATCAAGAGCCTGATTCAGAAGGCAGTACTCCTCGATACGGCTCGCATTGTGAGGAGGTTCCTGTCTCTGCAGCCCTAACCACCGGTGGCTTGGACCCTGCTCCTGACACCGGCGGAACTCTATTTTTTTATATTTTTAAGTGTTTTTTTTTTTGTATCCTTTTATTTTTAAGAAATACTTAAAAATGTAATAACATAAGAAGATAAATGAATAGACGAAATAAATAATAATAATAATAAAAGTATTTATTTCACAAAAACATAGCACTTTGCACTGTATACATTGTTAGAAAATAATATTTACAATATGATGCAATGGTAGACTCTATCTTTTAAACTAGGACTAGCCTGTATCTTAAAAGATAGGGTTCAGCCTAATGGATTCTGTTAATATTCACAACCAGAACAAGTGAAGACAGTGTCAATGATTTGTATTATCAGCTACAGAAATAAACATAAATGACAGGTTAAAGCCTGTAATTCATGGATTCGCCGTTACACACGATTAGTGGAAAGCTGGTTTTAAACTGGAATGCGAGCAAGCGATTTATAGGTGACTTTTGACCGCAGCTTTGCTCGAACAAAGGTCGGAAATATTCGTAGTCCAAGGGAAAAGTACTTGCTGTATACAAGTACCTTATGGCCTAACTCGACTGACCGATGGAGTTTGTAAAATTAGAATTTGAGTATTAGGTATGGATAGTATAGATTTATAACATGAAAAGTAAATATATGTCAGTAAATCTGTAATTTGACATATTAGTTGCTATAATTCCCTAACGAGTACTTCCTTAATTAGTGGTTTATTAATTACAAATCGTGGAGCGTCATTTTATGGTTTGTGGTATTGTCAATGTCCAAATTACAACATGTGGACGACTGCGATGTTATAAATTGAAAGTTTATGTTATTTGCCAATACTGGGTTTTATTTTTTGAATGTAGTCATGTTAATACGATGCCAAAATCATATAACCAAGTCAGCCTAAACTGGGCTTCTGTTTTTCAGATCAAGCGGGCCGTTGGAGCAGTCAAACTACTGTTGGCAGAGTTGACATCAGTCCCTGACTTCACCATGAAATATTATAGAAAAGCCGCTACTGAAGGGTCGTCATGCAAAACAACAACAACAAAAACTCGGAAAAAAGGGGGTAGTTGATAAAGATTGCAAAGTCTCAGTCAATGCGAGCCTCCCATAACCACAACGCCGCCGGACGATACGTTGTGCGGTAAGGATTTCGTCCGTCAAAAAAAAAGGGAGTCAGTCTTTCGTCTGCCGGTGGTCATACAGCAAACTGGAATTGTCCTCACCGGACACCGGCCCAAGTAGGAAGGCTTGAGGGACCTCCCATTTGTCTATACCTCGATGGAATGGCAGCAAGGTGCAAACTATATTCCATCCCCACCCTGCGTGCTCCTTCACTGCCCATTGAATGTGCAAAACATCAGCAAAGTGAGCTCTACGCGACAACTGAAGAAGCCGCGCCGTGAATATGGCGCAGTTTTGAGCTAATAGTTGTTGTGCCATTGACACGAAAGAGAAGAAGATCAACCAGTCTGCACACAAGGCAGGAAAATGTATCCTACTTCCTACTAATATTATACCTAAACGCGAAAGTTTGTGAGAATGGATTGATGGATGTTTGATACTTCTTCACACACAACTAAAATTTATCACACAGATTGTTTATAACCTGGATCAACACATAAAATACTTTATCGCGTAGATTCCGTGAGATAATTATCGAAATCCACTTGGGCGAAGCCACTGGCATCAGCTAGTGTATTATATGTTTATTTTTGTCATTTGTATTGAGTTCCTGAGTGTGCCATTACAAGTTAAGTATGTTCGCTCAAACTTAAATTAAAACAGAGAAAATGTAATATGCCTGAATAACGCAGATCATCTTTGTCGGCAAAAGCCAAGAAGTGCCATAAACGAGTTTAAAGGATTCCTACCGAACTTGTATAAGCTATAACTACCGAGTTTCTCACAGATTCCCACGGGGGCATAAAGAAATAGTACTTAACTTCTGACACGAAATCGTGGAGCGGTGTAATAAGATAACTTTGCAAGCGCTCCAAATGTTGACTACGTATAGGTATTAATTTGATAGTTACTCTTACAAACTTCTTATTGTTGTTTCAAAATCATCAAAAAGCCATGAAACTTATGCTATTTTGATTATTTTGCAATGTTGCAGTGCACGATGAATCAGACATAATTATGGATAAAGAGAGTAGTTTAAAGTACTCAAGGATTTGATGCTTTATCTGGTCAGATTGCTGCAATAATTAAATACTTAATATTTAATTTAGCAATACTTATCTACCTCTTATCAACCCAGCAACGTGTCAGAATCAACATGCGTAATTAGTCTATAATATTCCTATAGACAGTCGCTTCGCGCAAAATACTGGTATTCAGTTGCATCGGGGTTGACTGGAACCCGATCCCAACGTAGTTTAGAAAAGGCTAAGCAGGTGATGATTCCTATAACTGTTACATAAGTCATATATCTAAGAGTGAGTGGGCCATAACATCCATCATGCAGGTCTACAGCCGGTTGGTTTTCCAAAACGCATTGCAGAAAAAATCAAAAAGGTGAATAGGTAACTAAGCCAGCCATAAATGTAAACTCCGTGGATGCTACTGAAAAAAAAACAAACAACACTTTGCCTGAGCCGGGAATCAAACTCTGGACCTCATTTTTAACTATCGCGACCACAAGACCAAACAATGATAAACTGCTCATTTAAACTCAAGTCAACACTAACCGAAAACTAGCAACCGCGGTTAGATTTTAATTAAAAACATCCACTATTCAAAGTCTGCATAGGCGGTCGGTATGTATTTACATTGCCAAGCAAATAGTAGATTATTGTGTGGAGTAGATTATTAATGCTGAGCATATTTGTTTTGTGGTAGTTCAATCAATGTGGATTTAAACGTGGCTTAGGTTCGTAATCAGTTCTTGAGCGGGGTAACTGCGAAGCGAGAGCGTAATTGGCGCCACGGCTGATTATTGAGAACCGTGTTAAGGCTTCGGGAAAAATATTTATTGGATGTAGTATGTGGCTTCGGATGTAAAGAGTTAAGCAGCTTTCATTTGCAATATTTTCTCTCTAAAAAATTATTAATAACTGTTCTTACAATGTCATGATGGTTTTAGACGGAATGTAAGTACTTTGAAATTATGCCTACTTAAAATGAAACTGCAAGATGCTTTAAACTTAAAGTACTAACATGTTTATTTATAACCATTTTGCCCATTTCTGGGTCAGATATAGCCCATTTCCCTCTCGAAGAGAAGAGGCCTGTAAGCCTAGTACTAGGCCTACAGCCTAGGCCTTTAGTAGGAAAATTAAAGGCTGATAACGCTATTTCTGACATAAATTCAATAACACAACATATTTTCACAAAGGGTTTGTAAAAATAGCTCGACACAAAAATAAACAGTGTAGGTACTTAAAAAAAGAACTAGATGAATCTTCTAAGAAACACATTATACAGGGTGTAAACCACCTCATAGTCATCACGAAGCCGTCAACCAAGCATTATGTACATCAAACTAAGTAACTTAACGCAAAAATTATTGCTGGGAAACGACTTTTTTTTTGGGGTGAAAAATAATGTTTTGTGATAAAACTCGATGTAACGCACTCAAAACATTGTGCTGATGAATGGAATGAATAGCACGGGGGTCGTGGAGGTGTTTAAAGTAAAAATCTTACATTAAAAACTTGCATTTAAAAAAAAATTTTCAAAAAGTTGGAACTTTGACCCTCAATATCTCCGTAACTAGAAGGTTCCCAGGTATGGTGTAGAACAAAAAAAATATCGTAATGACGGGGAGAACAAGTACCTTTCGGCTTCGTTAAGAGGTGTTTTACACCCTTTATACAAAAATAACATCTACTGGATGATCATAAAAGAACAGATCTTTCAGGAACGGTATGCTTCGCCAACCTTGTTACGTTTCGGAAAAACAAAAACGAAAAACATGAATCCATTTGCTTATTTTGCATTAGTATGATAAAACAACTGTATATGTGTTAGAGAGGCACACACAACAAACACATACACACATACATGAAAAACCATAGAGTATTGTTGAACACTGGTTTTCATCTGTATCCGATGAGACTGGAAGGTGTGGGCTTCCAGTCTCATTGGATGAACATAGTTTGGCCCTGCAGATGATAATGATGACTATGATTATCTTTTTTTTTACTAAGCCTGTACTGTCCCACTGCTGGGGAAATGTCTCCTCCGATTCCTTCCATATGCTCTTATCCCTGGCTTCTTCGGACCAGCCTTCATAGTACGAGTCCAGATCGTCTTGCCAGCTGTTTGGACGGTTATGATTAACAATAAATCCCTTCGGCAAGCCGCAGGAGGAGGTAGATTTTGAAGAAGGATTCACCCTTAATTACATTTGTTTAATATTCTTTTTTTCAGAGTGGTCATTAAGGGGGCCAATTTCTCACTATTAATGCGATAGAACGGATCGTTTTCGAGATATTATAAGCAAATTAAGAATTAGAACCAGCTACGACTTCATGACGCGCGCTCGATACGCTCGCATTTTACATTACGCACCCACTTTCTGTCACAAATGTCGTCGTTGCTCCGCCGGCTTTCGGCCTACGCTCCTCATGCTGGCTGACAGCTGACAAACAGATGGCTTGGCGCGCTTTTTTGGTGTCTTTAGGTGAGAGACCAATAGGTAGATTTAAAAAAAAGGAAAATCTATCTAAAAAAAACATGCCGTCTCTGGGGACTCGTAGCTGATCCGCTACGGCTCGGCTACGAGTGCTTCGAAGCGTTAGGTGACGGTCACGCGATTTCCATTATTTTTGATCACTCAAAAATTGCTCAACGCGCCTGAAGAAGTTCTCACTGCAAAAAATAGTAAAGGTACTTACGTTCTGATGAGTAACTACTGGGTTTACACAATTACCTATGTGTAATTTTATTTCTTAGACTTATTTACATTTATATCCAAACCATCAGCAAAATGTTGCCATGTTCGTTGGGAACAACTACGAGTAATTGGGTTAGTTTATTTTTTGAGAGGTTGTTCGCAATTTACATAGGTACTTTATTTTTAGCTTTCTGGTATGTAATTGAGTTAACTACGTTTGTGGTAAGGTAGGTTGAAGTCCAATTTCAAAATGGAGGGTCCTACAATGCCATCTATTTGACAACGCCTTGATAAAATTACTCTTTATAGTATTACCGTACCACTTTAGGTGTGCAGTTCAAGAAAATTCGCATCGATATGTCAAACTTGGGACATTTATTTTATGTAAGTAAAAAGTTTTTAGTCAATCCTGTACAAAGTCGTTAAAGATATACGAAACATTTTGAAAACGATTCACAGTAACAGTTGTCTATTAAATACACAACTATGTCTATCTTATTTCAGTGGGTGAAAGAGATGAAACGACACGTTATGTGTGTCTATCCCTTTCCCACACTGGTGAGTGAAGAAAACTATACTGTTGTTAGAGAAATAAAGACAATTACGTTTATATTGCACATGGCACAAGTACACTAAAGAGATAGAGGTGGTAGGACCCCTGCTCTTTCTTTCCTCACCACGTTTCTTCATACAAGCATAGTATAAGCATAATCTTCGAATGATTGATTCTAGCACATGCCGGTTTCCTCACGATGTTTTCCTTCACTGCCCGGTTTGAGAGCAGTGGTGACGAAAAGAGTTCCTCAAAGTAATGCGCCTGTCTAGGTACTGTCATGACGGAACCATTTCGGGCCTAAGGACTCGGTTCCACCATGTCGTAACGACAGATAATCACGTAGTTTTAAGTGTCGCGGCTAGTATATTTAAATGGAGGTGTTAACATAATAGGACGACCTGATTACTGTCGTCCATGACTTTTGCCAAATTAAAACCAACGATAAATTAATCGTCACGCCATAGTGGGAACTGGGCCTTACATTAAAAAAAAAACTCACGTTTTTAGCACTCCTCTTGAGTTGCCTCCCAGCCTTCCACCAGGTGACCTGTGCTTCAGGCCTGGACCCCACGGCGCGGCACTCCACATCGTAGTTCCTGTCTGCCGACAGCTGGGCCCGCTTGTTCAGGATCTGGACGCTCAATGGCCTTACTGTAACAAACTGGACTTATTGGCAGGGGCTCCATGTGGAATTTGAGTGTGACAAAATGCTGTAAAGAGAAAAAATCTTCTGAAAGACTGATGATAATTTTCTCTGAAAGGGTGGGCTACAGACCATCAAACTGAACAACTTTCTCCATGGAACCATCATCGTAATCGTGAAAAAAATAATAAACCCCATACAAAAATCCAATACCTATAACTGTACCCAAATGTTGTGAGAAAGTTGTTCAGTTTGATGGTCTGTCTGTAGCACACCCATTCATATGACTATTCCCTTTCTGTTGCACGTTGCATAGCATTTAGAAACAGAGTGTTATACACTACCAATTTTAAAATTATTGTGAGCTTTCCGGGCTCCTAAACTAGGTACGCAGACCTGTATCTTAGGAGTCGAAAACTTTGCGGTTTCAATCCTCGTGCTTGCAACCAATAAGTTATATGTTATGATATAAACAAACACAAGTCTTTTCAACAGGTTTAGTAGACGAGGCTATCAGATTCGGATCACTACCTCCAATTTGATGCCCATTAATATATTAGGTCGCATAAAAATAACTGTCACAATAATAAGCAGTAGTGAGGTTTTGTCGGAAGCAATCAATAACGCTTGAGTTAATCACTAACAACCCAATATTGGACGCACGACAAATATTCCTCGTTCATTTGACCTTGTTTCTGTTATGAGATATTACAAATAAAAAGAACACTCTTAAGGCGGAAAAATATTCCATTCCCGTAGTTAGTAGGAATTATTGTAAGAGCTCGACACAACAAACCACACTGGGACAATGGGATTTTTTATGTATTATTGATTTTATACAAACTCCAAATCTTTATTCAGAAACCTTTAAAGGTAAATCAATATGAATCTGAAATTAACAATGTAGGAACAATAATGTTACATGCCTGTACTAGGAGCTCTGACAATGAGCTATAAGAAGGAAAGTTCTTCATTGTTTGTACTGAGCCCATTTTGGAGATCTTTTTTAAAATTTCTTGTTGTTAATCTTCGTTTACGGAACTTTTTATAAACAAATTATACTTCTAGACGCAGCTCCTGCTCTTATTCAAATTTATTTGGAGTCTTCTAATAAATACGAAGCAAAGTCTTGTCCTTCCATTTCTTCTACTAGTTGTCTCACCTTTGTAGCAATAAATAATCTTTCATAGAGAACCAAAACCATCCAAGTAAAGATACATTCCCAGAAAATGGCCGAGATCAATTTCAATATTCTCATTGCAATATTATTTGCAAAATTCTAAAGCTTCGCCTTCTGTGTGTCCAGTAATTGAAACGAACTACTGGATCTGCTCAATCGGAACTTCCAATTGAGTGCCTGCTAATAATAGACCCAAAAATGGCCACTTACCTTGAATCATGGAGATGAGTACAGGGAAATGGATCATTTGCAACACTGGAGTATGATAGTTTGTTATTATTTTGACGTTTTTTTTTCCTAGTGAAACACGTAATATTTATTAATTAAGTTGCAAAAACACAGTCGTATTTCCAACATTCTAGTTGAATAGTTTCGTTTTTGAAAGTCTATTTTAATCTGGTGTCCGCTCACTCATGTTTTTTTTTTGGTCAAGGAATTTAAAAAAAAAATACTTCTCTCGTATATCTAGATATTCGAAAGACTTTTTATGAAAATGAGGTCCAGCTTACCTCTACAAGCCTTTGGAGTCGAATACAGTCCAAGGTGAATGCATGGAAGTGGCGACTCATTTTGACCATAGTTTCTCGTAAATCAAAAACGATTGGAAAAAACCAACATAAATTCATGAATAAAGATCACAGCAAAACACAGAAAATCATCGATCCTTAAAACCACTAGCAAAACCCAATCAACTCACAGTTGATATCCAGAATCAGCAGCTTAGCTTCAGGAGCAGCTAGGTTGGTGTTGGAGGCCTGGCAGACGAGCCGCGCGTTCAGATGCTGCCGGCCGACGTTGGGGAAGGTCAGCGTGTTCACCGTCACGCCGTCAGGGCGCTGCTCGAACGAGTCGTCGATCACGGTGTTCTCCAGGTACCAGGTGAGGCGGGGGCGGGGGTCACCTGGGGAAAGAAATAAAGTTTATGATCATCTGCCTAGCCTTTTTCAACTCTGATGGGGTCGGCTTCCAGTCAAACCGGATGCAGCTAAATACTAGTATTTCATACGAAGGGATCAGTACTGACTGGGTAACACGATACCCCTAGGTAAGACTGGTTGTCAGGCTTAAAAAAAAGAAGTAAAGATCACAAAAAGCTAAATATAATATTATAGTTTGCCAGCATTAACCCATGATGTTTAATTTAATAGTCCTCATAACCCCTGAAAAGACCATATGTGATAATGGTGAGTTGATAAACTGTAGTGATTTTTTTAATACCAAGGGCCAAAACAAACTGAAGTTTTAACAGCAACGAATTCTATAATAGGTAAAATTGCGCTGGCTTATTAAGCTACTGACAAGATCCTGCCAATCTCGTTTAAAGTCCTTGCAGAAATGAAAAAAATGCTTTGAAAGCCACAGTAAAAAGCTTGCAAGGTCTTACCATTAAAATCCATCTAGAATTCTCTATTCTCAATTTCTACATCCTCCGGAAATCTTCAAGAGATACCTGTAGAGTTTAAACAAGTACCTGACTGTTTTGGTCGTGACAAATGACGTTACTTAACTGATAAATACCATGCGCTTCACCTGCGGGCGCCCACAGGGTCCCCGACCGAGGACATATTTTAGCTTCCTCAAGATTACGATGTTCTTGGAATCCTGCTTAGTTCACGCTCCCCTCCGTGTATTTTTTCCAGTATTTTTGTATTCCTGAATAATGTATTTTCTGTTTTTTTCTTGGCAAAAATAGTAATAATACTAGAAAATGGAGTGGGAACAGTCTTCAAACGAGTAGAAATACGCTGAAGCGTCACTGTTAGATGGTTGAAGTTCCACGAACCCGAACAAAGCGCTTTGCTTCCATATTTTTATAGTGGAATTCACTGCCGGCTTACCTGTTTCTCGGTCATAAATCATCTAGATCTCTTCAAAGTTAAGTTAGAGTGAATCGTTTACGTGTAGGCACGCGTGTTCCAGCTTAGGCCGGATCATCGCTTTACATCAGGCGAGTTCCAAACGCAGCCTTATTTAGCAAAAAAAACTACAACACTGCTAAGCAAAGATCTCTTGTTAAGAATGCAAGAGCATTGATCTTAACGCTTCAGATGGGTTGGTTATTTATATTAATTTTGACTCTATAATCCCTGACCTGTAAATCAGGCCTTAATTTTCGCCTATCTGATCTATCCACCAAATGCCCTTGCGCATGCGCTATCGGCGCGTCTGATTAAAACGATGACATCTCCGAAACTACGCTAGTTAGCTCGCTACCAGTACTATTATTGGAATCGTTATTAAACTAACTAACAGATTATGTATGGTTTAGTATAGTTCTGCCTTGTAATGTATTAGTAATTGTAAAGTGTGTTCAGTGTGAGGCCGTAATATCAGTTTCTTGTGTAAAGAAAATTATAATTAAAAAAATAAACCATTACTTCAAAAAGTTATAATTTAATGTCCACAAATACACATTGTTTCACATAAATAAAACAAAAGAACAGACTCCACCGTACATTTTTTATCTCACAAGCATTACAATAACATAACGTCATTTACGAGTGCCATGTTCAAAAAAAAAAGAATGGGTTTGTTTACGGTTCTATTTTAAAAACGCTAAACGTCTAGTGGCTTGGGTTATATTTTAATAATAATGTTTGGTTCACATACTTGTCACTGGCAGAGTATCAGCTGTTAAAAGTGTTAGTTAAGGCATAACATGAGCTAAACGCGAGTTTTATAATTACTAAAAGTATATGATTTACTGCTATAAACCACCACCGGACAGGTTTTCAGTCGACGGCTCGCTACGCTCGCCACCTCTCCACTTCGCTCCACTCAAGACCTGCCTACCACCGAAAAGCTACCATGATCTTATCCCCACGCACAAGACCAGAAAAATATATGATATTCTCCACGATAAATGCTAGCATGACAGTGTTTTGAAAACATAATACAATTAATTTGACAAAAAAAATCACGAACTTCTCTAAAAATATCTTTCAAACAAAATAAAACATATTAATATGCATGCGATCATTCTGATTTTTTGGCAAATAATTTTACAAGCAATATATTAGCATCATAGTGTTTTAGTTTTTTAATCCAATCAATAGTTTTTTTTGTAAATCGATCGAAACCACTCATTTCGCGCTATTTGGCCCACAGTGACTGACGTAACAACCACTTTGCAGTGCAAGCTGATTAGAACTTTATTCTAACAGCATTTCAAACAGAGTTTGAACCACCACAAATAGAGTTGCTAATTAAGCTCGTCTAATCGCCTTAATTAGTATAAAATAATCAAAACAAACACTTGAAAACTAGCGTAAAAAACACCCACTCAAATTTTGGATCACTGTTTAAATTCTGTTACCTAAATTTGAAATCTAATTTACAACATTCTTAATGTTGAAGATATTTACAAAACATTAGGCACATAAAAAAGGCTTGCTGCCTAACAATATTTTAATTAAAATCAACAATCAAAATAAACTGTTTCACTAACCAAAACAAGGTAGTTAGATACCTCGACGGCTTCGTGACATTCTAATTACGGAGATATTGAGGGTCTAAGTTACTACTTTTACACAAAATTTAAAAAAAAAACAAGTTTTACTGTAAATACCTCCACAAACCCCGTACTATTCAATTCATCCATCAGCGCAATGTTTTGAGTGCATTATATTGAGTTAAAAAGCACAAAATTATTTTTCGCCCCAAAAAAAAGTTCTTTCCGAGCAATAATTTTTGCGTAACGTTACTAAGTTTGATGTACAGAATGCTTGGTTGACGGCTTCGTGAAGAGGTGGTTTACACCCTGTATTCTTCCACGATTTCTGCCTTCAAAGATATAAGTGATGCCCAAAATACCCTTAGGAAGTAGGTACATTATACTACGTGTAGTGTATGTAGATATCACACTACAAGTTGCCTCATGCGCGCACGTCGCTCGGTTATAAGTACCGGTCCGAGTGGTGGGGCGGTCTGCCCTGGCTGGAGGCCTTAAATTCAAGGCATCCACAGGACTTGCCCGGTTAAGCAGAAGCCAGTCTTCGTAGACTGAACTGCGAGATGCCCTATCCAAAAAAAAAAAAAAAAAAAAAAAAAAAAAAAAAGGTGGGGCGGTCAGTCGTTGTCAGACAGTCGGCCGGAGCGGTGGCGCGCTGGTGAGTCAACTAGTGTTGTTAAAAGTGCATATTTTACATTGGCGACGAGGATAAAACTATGAAATGCAAGTGTAATAATAGTGTTAAAATAACCTAAATAAGGGAGGAATACTAAAGTGCGCGACACTATCAGTTTAGTTCCTTAACTGTACCAAAACAGCTTACCTATTAAGTTCAATCATCATATTTAAATCATGGTGTTAATACAATTACCCAACAAATGTTATAATTCAATATTATGTATCTATGGCTAAACTGACTAATAACGAGGTTTACTGGTTTCCTTTGTGGGGTGCAAATATTCACAATCACGTTTATAAAACTCACCAGTGATAAAAATATTATGTGTGATGTGTGTACGTGATTCAAAACATAATGAGGCAAGTAAGGTAAGCTGGTGTAATGCCTTCATGTTTCTATTTCTCAAAGAGATAGGAAGAAGTGTTTGATTGGTGGTTATTTTGGATAATTTCAAAACATAATGAAGCAAGTAAGCTGACGTAGTGTCTAGTCATTTATTTGAAACAAAGGAAATAACAAAGTTATTTTTAGTTTATTCAGTTTATTATACAGTTATACTGATCATTAAATTGATATTGGACTAACGATTAACTGTTTGGGTCTAGAGATAACATAAAATACTGATTTTTAAATTGACATCATCATTGTAATGATAATATGGAAGCAGCATAGGCTGGTAATTTAATTGACACTGTTTGACAATATTCTGGGGAAATATATCTTAAAAAATATATATCTATTTATATAAATAACATGTTTATGAACATACAGAATTATGCCGTATTTATGCTCATAGAAAAAATAACAAAATATGAGGGTAAGCGGTCATAATAACAAAACAAATTTATCTAGTAGCTAATCACCATCCAAGCAAATACGAATCCAAACTAAAAAGTGAGTGACTGTACTGGATGTGGCAATAGAGGGCAAACATACTAATCAATAATGTGTCCTTTATTATTGTTATATTGGATGACGTCCGATATGTTATTGGGAGGTTCTTGATTAAGAAGCTGTGACGCTGCCCGACCTGTGTGGGTCAAGCCCGGGACCAAATACTTAGTTATTTGATTGGTGCTACATTAAATAATAAAACAAAAAGCACATATATTAAATAAACCAATAAGCAGTACAACATTCCTACTGGTCATTCAAATGACAGTTGTGATATAACAAAAATAGCAGTAGCACATTCCTACTGGTCATTCAAATGACAGTTGTGAAATAACAGTGATAGCAGTAGAATATATCTACTGGTCAAATTGACAAGTCATCAGAGAATGACAGTGATATTAGTTGGCTATACCTACAGGGCCTCAAGTCTGCTATTATAATAGTGTCAGAATAGTCGATCACTGATTTCATAATGGTCAAGTTCTGTAAAGTTCTGTCAAGTTCTGTCAAGTTCTATCAAGTTCTATCAAGTTCTGTCAATTACTGTCAATTAATGTCAAGTACTGTCAAGTATTGTCAAGTACTGTCAAGTGCTGTCAAGTGCTGCCAAGTGCTGTCAAGTGCTGTCAGGTACTGGCAGGTACTGTCAAGTACTGTCAAGTACGGTCGAGTACTGTCTCTATAATGGCGACAGTCCATTAAAAGAAATGTCATAGAATGTTAATCTCATACATATTGACAAGTGTGTAAAAATATATTACAAATGAAGTTTGGCATGAATAAATGTTCGCATTTAGTAGTAAATTTCGAAAACCATCTGCAGTTAGGGTTTTATAATAATGGCAATACGACAATGTCATTAAAACACAATTTTATTACGAGACCATTGACCGACAAATGATCGACCATTGTAAATTTTGCGGATTATGAACTTTAAGCAAAATGATAATGGAATGGATAGGGAATAGAGTAGTGACGAATTTATAAAAATGGCAGACTTGGGCCCCAGGTCATTAAATTGACAGTAACAGCAGTAGAATATACCTACTGGTCATTGAATTGATATGTCATCATGTAATGACGGGAATGGCAGTAGAATATACCTACTGGTCATGAAATGACAGATATTTATTTATTATGAGCGGTGATGGCCTAGCCAGACATATGTCATGGGTTCGAAACCAAGCCGGCATTTCGTGTTATTATTCCACTCATCAACAGTGGATACTCTTTAAATGGTGAAGGAAAACATCGTGAGAAAACCGGCATGTCTTTCGAAGTATTGATTAGTGTTTACTGGTTGTGTGTGAGTTGGGTAGTACGAATCTACATGAAATTGGTGCGTGTACCCTGGAACTGATGCTTCGAAAGACATGGGACACTTGCCACGCACTGTTTGCGCGTGGTAAGTCAATGGCATCCATTAAATTGGAAGCAAGGGGCGTCTATTCAATTGCACGTATTGGGCAACGGAAAAATAAGTGAAGTATTGTAAAGTAAGTTATTGTATTGTAAGTATGGTAATATTATACTATAACGGAAACTAACGAAAACGAACTAAGTTTCTGAAAACTAACACGAACGTTGTTGCAAAAAAAAAGGTTGAACAACCAAATAAAAATTTTGTAGTTTTTATATCAAGATGAAATGGTAAAAAGGAAACTACGAAAAAAAAATAGTTGATAATAAGGGCATAGTGTTGTAATGGTGTGCTGAAATGGGTACAAGTATCAAACGACTAATGTAGAAACGACTAAGATCGGGGATCAAACGGATCTTGGTATATTTACAAACTGAGGACAATGGTTCTTTCTGTTTCGATTCTTTAGGGTCGTGGCGTGTGTTTTTCGAGAACTGGACTATGAAATTAAAATCTATTATTGTAGAACCATGTGACATCTACCAATCCGCACTGGGCCCGCGTGGTGGATTATATAGCCCATTTCCTCTCATAGAGAGGAGGCCTATCCCAGCAGTGGGAACATTAAAAGGCCGATGATGATTGTAGAACCAATGTACCAAAACAAAAGGTACACATACCAAAATTAATCAATAAAATGTTAAAACATTGATTTTAAACCCACTACTGGTTCCGGCCAGAGATTGGGCATTAATTTGGTTACCAGCCACAAAACATTGAAAATATGATCAAAGTCAAAAAGTCAAAGTAAAAATTATTTATTTGCAATAAATGTGGTAAGTAAAATAGATGGTAAAATAATATGTAATACAATGACACATTTCGCCATAAAATTGGCATGCAAACATTAAAGTATTAGATACTAATTCCAAAATACATTGATAACTAAATGTGTAACGAACCTTAAATTAGATAACTACCACCGGTGTGTTTCAAAGATGAGTTACTGAAAAAAAAAAACAAATGAAAACAGAAGGAATGTAACTTTTAAAATACAAACATAACAACTGTATATACTGATGTAAGAGAAATTCTCTCAGTATATCTCACGTTGTAGGAGAATGCTCCTGGATATATGGAATCCTGTATCATGCTGCGTCAAAATCAAACTTTGTTTTTATGGTCTACACTCATCATAATGAACACCTACAAAAAGTTCTTCTGCAAACAATTCGGAGTAATTTTATAAAATCGAAAATATAAAATAGAAAATGAATAATTGGAAACATTGGTTTTGCCTATGACTCGACATATTTGCAGAATACACAGATTATTTATTGAATACACAGATTATTTGACAGGCCTGTTGGTCTAGTGGTTAGTGACCCTGACTGCTATGCCGGAGGTCGTGGGTTCGATTCCCACCCAGGACAAATGTTTGTGTGATGAGCACGATCATTTGTTCTGTGTCTGGGTGTAATTTATCTATATTATGTATGTATTTAGAAATATATAAGTATGTTTATCAGTTGTCTAGTACCCATAACACAAGCTCTGCTTAGCTTGGGACTAGATGGCGTTGTGTGATAGTTGTGGAATATTATTATTATATTATTATTATTATTATTTATTTCGATTTTAGGAAAACTTACAGCTAAACAGACAGTGAGTAATATCTTAAACAAAATATGGCCAGTTACAAGTTTCCACATGTAGTATATAAATAATATGACATGCAAATAAAGACTTATACATATAACACCAAACAGAAGAGTCACTAAATATGAGTACGCTCAAAGAAGGTATTGGTTAAAGTTTTCTTCAATTTAGCGGTACTAGTATTAAAAATGTCAATCTCAGCTTCCTGGCAGGTTGTGTTGTACATACGACTCGCTCTCACCATGTATGAGTTCCGTCTATACGTTGTGGTTACCACTGGGGTGGATAATTATATAAACAAGTTATACACAATACCATAATGAATTAATCTCAACTAAACGGGCGTAAACGTCAGAAGCTCAGAAGTGTGCCTGCCGGGATTTAGGGATAAGATCGATAAATCCAAATCTTTATAGAAAGAAAATCGACTTTGTGTCAATTAGTAATATCAAACCGAATTGGTGTACTGATTTTACTTGTTTGTTACAGTCATTCAACAAAATAATAAGTAAATATAATAATAAATAAATATCGCTAGAAATAACACACAGCGCCATCTAGTGCTGCGCTGGGCAGCGAGGCTTGTGTCGTGGACACTAGATATTTGATATACTACGCAGATACTTTTTGTTTGTAATGAGTCTGAAACAATGCTCAGCACACAAACATTTTCTCCTACCGGGATTCGATTCTTGGACCCTAAGAACATAAGGTAGCCTCACTACCGCTGTGCCATTCGGGTCGTCAAAGAAAAAAAAAAAGAAAAGAATATGGAAATAGGAAGACGAGGTCATATCATCGTACTGACCCAATGGTTAAAGTAGACCATTAAGTTTTAAAGATATGAAAAGATGTTAAACACTGTTTAACAGCTTCAATCCTACTTTACACTCGGTGGAGATGTTCAAATGTAACTGGGTATAGTCTGAGAAAGTAAAGCATTCTTATTAAAACAAACAAAAAACGGTTTGTCTTGTTTATGGGAGATTGATTGTATACGTAAAATATTAAAAGTAATTCAGTATGATTATCTAACAACTTTGATTCTCTTCTTCTTCTTCTCAGAATCTCAAAGTCCACTGCTGGACATATGCCTCTTGCATGGCTCTCCACGAAGCTCTTGATGCAGCGATTCTAGTCCAGGTCGGCCCTGCTGTCTTTTGATGTCGTCCGACCATCTGGCAGGTGGTCTGCCGGCACTTCTGCTTCCTGTGCGAGGTCTCCAGTGAAGGGTTCTGTACGACCATCTGTTGTCGTCTCTGCGGGAAACATGTCCGGCCCATTGCCATTTTAGTCGAGCAACCCGGGTACCTATGGTGGTAGTTCGGGTGCGTTGGCGAATGTCCTCATTTCGTATTCTCTCTCTCAAAGAGACGCCAAGCATTGCACGTTCCATTGCCCTCTGCGCTACTTTCAGGCGGTGAAGTATCCCGAGAGTCAGCGTCCACGTTTCACAAGCATACGTCATCACTGGGAGAACGCATTGGTTGTACACGAGTGTTTTCAGTGTTTGCGGGATTTTAGACTTGAATACATATGCATTCTGCAAGTTTTCCGAAGGCTCCCATCCTAACCGTATTCGTCTTTGTACAACTTTACAATAAATACAATTTGTTGAAAAGGAAGGGATGTAGTGGTTGTGTCAATGCAATAGATATAATGCATTGTCTCATGACACGAGTGGAGGGGGTCACTGTCAATCGTTCAGTTCAGTCGTTCCGACTACGAGACACCGTGAGAGGTAGACGTACACGTAAGCCCTTGCTGCGTGTAATATAAGTGTGTAGTGATAACTGTGATAGTCAACGTTATAGGTAGTAAGCAGGTAGTATTCTTATAGAAATAAAATAAACTAAAATAAGGAAGGGATGTAGTGTATGTAGATATCACACTACAAGTTGCCTCATGCGCGCACGTCGCTCGGTTATAAGTACCGGTCCGAGTGGTGGGGCGGTCAGTCGTTGTCAGACAGTCGGCCGGAGCGGTGGCGCGCTGGTGAGTCAACTAGTGTTGTTAAAAGTGCATATTTTACACTACGCATGAATTGAAAAATCACATTGATGTTTACCAAAGTATCACAATCTCGTGCATGAAAGGCGAGGCCATAACCTCCGACCCATCACAACAAACGATTTACAAATTACAAGGAAATAACAAAATCTCCTCATCTCTCTCTCTTTATATACTCGACACGTGTTAACGAAGTAACACGTGTTCTGAACATAATGTTTTGTATAGAATCCCAATTTATTTGAAAACGCGAGTTAATCTTCTTATGGGTTAGCTCGTACCATCGTCGACCTCAGGACGAGATTAAAATCAAGAGTAGACCCATTTATGATTATTATATTATTATAGCTAGCCTGTACCTATTGTCCCACTGCTGGGCAAAGACCTCCCTCCATTCCGTCCAACGATAACGATTCTGTGCTCTTTCTTTCCAATTCTCAAGAAAGACATCCAGTTCGTCCCGCCATCTTTTTCGTGGTCTGCCGCGCGCGACCCCGTGTCACTGTTTCAGGGCATCATTCTTGAGCCCATTTAATATTTAGAAAAAGCGGCCAAGTGCGAGTCGGACTCGCCCATGAAGGGTTCCGTAACAGCAAGTAATATCGTATAAAAGTTCTTGCAGTTCGTTGTAAATGAAAGGTAAATTGCGGTTTAAGATTTATGACGTATTAAAAAAACAACTTACTAGATCTCGTTCAAACTGATTTTCGGTGGTAGTTTACATGGTAATGTACATCATAATTTTTTTTTAGTTTTATCATTCTCTTATTTTAGAAGTTACAGGGGGGGGGGGGGGACAATATCATTTTTGAAGACCTATCCATAGATACCCCACACGTATGGGTTTGATGAAAAAAATTATTGAGTTTCAGTTCTATGTATGGGGAACCCCCTAAATTCATTGCTTTTATTTTATTTTTCTGTGAAAATCTTAATGCGGTTCACAGAATACATCTACTTACCAAGTTTCAACAGCATAGTTCTTATAGTTTCGGAAAAAAGTGGCTGTGACATACGGACGGACAGACAGACAGACAGACATGACGAATCTATAAGGGTTCCGTTTTTTGCCATTTGGCAACGGAACCCTAAAAAGAAAGATCAAGGGTAAACTAAAAAGATAAATTAAGGTAAATCCACAAACTGTAATGATTCAAGTAAAAGTCAAAGACCCATTTAATATTCAAAATAGAATGATTAAGGTAAAACCTAAGCTTAATTTTAGGCATATACAGGCTGAATTGCGTTCAGTTTCATTTGGGAAATTTCTCTTACGAGTTATTGATATCGTAAAAAATAAGAGATTTATTGAACCGTCAAAATAAATAAAAGTAACTCAACCCCAAATGAGGGATTAGAGAATTTCGCCGTAATAAGAAAGCTACTTAAGAGATTTAAAGTAGACACCAAAAGTTCTTAGTGACAGAGGAAAAAAAGATAAAATGTTTTGGCATTGCGAACGTCGCGTCAGACTGTTTGACACTCTTATCTCTATCAACTCTCTAGAGGCATCGTCACTTAGTAGATTTAAGAATTCATAACGAGGTCTTTTTATTTTTGAGAATTCTTGTTGTAATTAGGAATGAAAATGTTTAGCTTTGTAGCTTTGAAGAAAACTCTTTTAGGCTACAATAGGCTTGTTAACTGAAAAAATCTAATTAGTCCGTCACTTAGATTATCAAAAAATATTTGACCCGTATTTTTTCTTTTGTCACATAAACCAAAATTGACGAAGATACGACGCTTTTAAAATTCCCAATACGTCATTGTTCGGTATCATTCTTAGTGAGTTGATACCGAACAGTGACGTCACGAGCCCCCACTCCCGAGTTTTGATGCGTTTTATCTTTTTCAATATTTGTTGATTTACAAAAACAAAAAATACGTGTCCATTATTTTCCAATACTCTAATTGACGGACTAAATAGATTTGCAATTTATTGATGGTGGAAACAAGCCTATTCTTCAACAAGTAAGCAAAAATTCCAAACTTTATGTATGTCGTCAATATAATTTGAAAGCGTTTTTAGCAGTTATACCCCAAACTTTGTTGAGGTCGGCTTCCAGTCTACGCAAAATCTGGAAAACCCTCATTCAATGCTGAATATCAGAACTTCAATGTAAACATTAAAACATAAATAAACATGAGATTCAGTCCACGAAAATTGATCAAACCGAGTACATCCGAGCTCCACACATATTTTCGAAACCTTTCACATATTTCTAACCCTCGAAACGCCAGCCAAGCAATACATAACAATATTACACAAATAATTTATAAGCAACCCCTATTTATCCGATTGGTGGATGCACAATGCCAGCACATCAACGCGCCATGATTATTTGGCAGATACACAAATATATAATACTAGGGGTGGATTAGATTTTTTCCTCAACCAAACAGTAAAATGATTAGTTGACCTACTTCTGGAAATTGAGGAAAATGTATTGATTAATGTTGGCTTGGAAAATAAAGCAGGGAAATGACAGGGTCACAGGGCTAAGGACCCATTTTTTGAGGGATGAGAATTTAATAACTTTCAATGTGCGTGTAATTTTGAAGGAAATCACATTGAAAACACTGCCACGTTTCTGTCATTTGAAAACATCACAAGGACTGTGGGACCCAGGGTCTTAAGGGTCTGAAAATGCCAACACACAAGGTAAGCCATGTGATGATCTCTTAGATTTTAGCAATAAAAAATTGGGTGAAATAATATTGACCTGTATTTCACGTTGTTCACTACTTCTTGTGCAAAAAATTCAAAGCCATGGATTATTCCAAAATCCTTACACAACATGTAACCTTTTTCACCAAAATCATAAATCCCTCAATCAAAACTAAGGATCAAATGCACTGGAAAAAACTCGAATGCTACAGCTGAATACTGAACAATAAGGGGCACCCAAAAAAGAATTGGCAAATACTTCAAAATAACGAGGCTGGTATAGTGGAACCTATCAGAGTCATAGCACTGGAAACCATGATGTTATTAATCTCTTTCAATTGTTTCATCAATCCGGCTAGTATCGTTATCAATTTTGAAAGGCATTTTTTTGCTGAGCAGTTTGGTGATCAGTTTCAAAATCACAAAATATATGCCTCTCACCCGCGACTGGTTTAAGGCTTTAACCAAAAAACAAAATTGGCTCTTTTTCTAGACTGAAATTTTACGCTCACTTCACTTGGTCACTTCAAAAACGGAAGAAAGTTGAGTACCTGTTAATCACTACTATGAATACCTCACAGTGTTGAAATATAAATAGATTCTCAATAATTGGTTTAGTAATAGGCGTGACGACAGTATCAAAAAATTACAAATCTATTTAGTCCGTCAGTTAGATTATTGAAAAATAATGGACACGTATTTTTTGTTTTTGTAAATCAATAAATATTGACAAAGATAAAACGCATCAAAACTCGGGAGTGGGGGCTCGTGATGTCAGAACTAGCTAACAATGATACCTAGGCGTGCCGTATTGGGAATTTTAAATGTGTCGTATCTTCGTCAATTTTGATTTACCTAACAAAAGAAAAAATACG
This sequence comes from Xestia ashworthii, assembly GCA_950022955.1. Classification (NCBI taxonomy): domain Eukaryota; kingdom Metazoa; phylum Arthropoda; class Insecta; order Lepidoptera; family Noctuidae; genus Xestia; species Xestia ashworthii. The sequence goes on from OX465566.1 coordinate 21,977,907, forward strand.
GGTCTGTTCAATTTATTATTAAACATGTAATATTCTCATCTAAATTAGTTTATCAGTAACTTATTGGAATGGCAACATTATTCTTTTACTAGTGTAGGAACGTCTTAATTTTAGCATCTGGCAACTCTCTTGCTTCTGTCATCAACGTTCAATCTAACAAAAATTGTTCTCCGCACTAAAAATAAGTTTTATCAATATAAAATTAATATAAATACATTCATGTGTCTTTCATTATACATGAAAGTGGTCCTTTGAGCTAGAGAAGTGTTTTTCGAAGAAAATAGGAGTAAATTCAGTGAATTGTATAATCATCGGCGCGCGACCACGCGGCGCGTGCGACGGAGGAACAAAAGGCGGCCATTGCGCAAGAAATTCCCCGGCGCGTTGTGTCTGAGTCGACGCGACGTCTCCTACAACGTCTGGTAAATAACAGGCGATACGATACACACGTGGATTCACCGAATTTTGGCCGGCTATCTGTGGCGCATTGTTCATCGGTCAGGAATTGCGCCTACAGCGGAATTTTCCTGTTGGGATCCACAACAAATTCTGCCTATTGCAGAAATCTGCCTATTGCAGAAACTCAAGGCTAATTTTCCATACGAATTAGTGAAAAAATCATCAGAACCATACTGTATAAACAAGATTAAAGTGGGTTCATGGTGCTGAATAGGATTGTACCTATCAACGCGGCCATATTTCTTCGATTCGGCGCGGCGGCGAGCGGCGTGTCGGCGTGACGTCGGGCATCATCCGGCCGGTCCGGTTCATACATCCGGTCCGGTTCATATATCCGGGTTTCGCCGAGAGCGGCGAGTGAACGAGAACGACTTCCGGTCATCAAAACAGTGGTTCGCGAGTGAAAATAAAAAATATTCCGTTCGTTCGCGTGAATGAAACGGAAAGTGAATGACAAGTGACGTGTTGTCAATCGGTAGTGCGTTTGACAGGTCATACGTTTGACAGGTCATAGTAAACATTGTGCGGTTGTAACGGTACATAAACATTGCGGCCTACGTAGGCTGTTCAGTGAAAGAACAATAATAAGCATGGCAGATGAAGATCTAAAACGGTTGCGTGTTAGGCGGGGCCATATTAAAAGAACAATAACACGGTTAGAGGCATTCGTTAATGATGCGTCAATCTTAACTACGGCGGGCGAAGTAATGATACAAGAACGCAAAAATAAGCTCGTCAGTGCATATAAGGAATATGAAGAGGTAACTACAGATATTTTGTTATTAGATAGCTCAGATAGTGAGGATGTCTCTTTAGTCGAAGAAAAATATTTCAATGTCCTAACTAAACTCAGCAAAACCGTGAAGGATTTAAAAGCAAAAGATGTCAAACCTTGCGCTGATATATCAGCATCAAAATTACCCAACATTCAAATTCCATCATTTGATGGAAAAGACTTTACTAAATTTAAACCCTTCATGGATCTTTTCGAAGCAGTATTTGACACTAATAAGTCTTTGTCCAATGTACAAAAACTATTCTATTTGAGACATTATTTAGTGAGTGAAGCGTTATCTGTAATAATAAATTTACCCGTTGTAAATGAGTCTTATTCTGAGGCTTTAACTTTACTTAAAAAACGATATGACAACAAGGCAAGATTAATTTCAAATCATATAAATATCTTACTAGACTTGCCTACCATGCAAAAGGGAACAGCAACAGCTATTCGGTCATTAGTGACAGATTTTCAACAGCAACTTTATGCTATAAAAAATTTAGGTGAACCTGTTGAAAAGTGGGATATGCTATTGATATCCATACTTGCCAGGAAACTAGATTCATACACAAACAGGGCATACCACCTCGAAAGAGTGGACCTTGATAAAAATCCTACTATGGAGGAATTTATTTCATTTTTGGAAAAAAGGGCTAAAGCCTTAGAAGATAGCTCTCCAAATGCAAACACTACCAATGACAGTGCTCACAAACCCAATCAATCAAAAACTTCTAATGTTAAAACAACCAATGTTGTTTCTAGCAATAAACAAAAGGCTTTATGTAGCTTTTGTGAAAAACAGAACCATCCTGTTTTTATGTGTCCAAACTTCAAATTAGCACCTGTAGAGGGACGAATCAAGTTTATAGAAGACACAAATAGGTGTAAAATTTGTTTAAATATACATCCTAACAAATGTAAATTCAGTTTTAAATGTAAGGTGTGCAAAAAACCCCACAACTCACTTTTACATGAAGAAAAACCCGATGAGGAGGTGGCAAATGCAAATGTTGCAATGTGTTCAACGAATCAATGTAATGATGAAGTCCTACTTCCTACTGTTAAAGTCAAGCTCATCGACAATTATGGTCGTGAAGTTTTTTGCAAAGCACTGCTTGATGGTGCGAGTCAGGGATCATTTATAATACAGTCGTTAGTTGACAAATTACAACTTAATGTTGAAACCAATAAAGACACAACCGTAGTAGGATTTGGAAAGAAAACATCTTATTTAAATAAAACTGTGAATCTTTCAGTTTATTCATGTACTCATGATCTTAAATTTAATGTAAAAGATTGCCATGTAGTAGAAAATATAACATCACAACTGCCCCACAAGTACATTGATGCGTCTAGGCTAAATATTCCCGAACAAATTAATCTTGGTGATGTAAAATTTAATGTTCCCTCTGAGATATCTCTTCTTTTGGGTGCAAGTGTATACTTTAAAAGCATATTAGATGGATGTATAAAACTAAAGTGTGGTCCTGTTTTGCAAAACACACTATTTGGTTATATTGTGGGTGGAAACATGGATTGTAATCAACCCAAAAACAGTGGCAATATTATTTCAACTAATTTAATAATGTGTGAAAATGATAACAAATTAGATAACATAATGGATCAATTTTGGTTGTCAGAAAAGATGCCTGAGGAACCAGTGACAAATTCATGTGACTTTGAGAAAGCTGAACAATCGTTTCAAAGTTCAGTGCTGTTGAAAAATAATAAATTCTCGGTTAATATGCCTCTCACCAAGGCTCTTGATGAGCTGGAAATCGGAGATAGTTTTTCAGTGGCTCTTCAGAGGTTTTTCTCATTGGAAAATAAATTCAAAAAGGATCATGAGTACTATAAAAAATACAAGACCTTCATTCATGAATATTTGAAATTAGGGCACGCTAAGATTGTTGACATAGACTGCTATGATGTTTATGGATCCTCAGTATATTTCCTTTCTCACCATGCTGTACTTAATGAAGACAGTAAAACAACCTTATTTCGTGTTGTTTTTAATGGGAGTATGCTTTCCAAATTGGGGATTTCTTTAAATGACGTCCTACTAAATGGACCAGTCATACAAAATGAGCTGTTCGACATACTTCTTATATTTCGAACTTATCTCTATGTACTGATAACAGATATTAAAAAAATGTTCAGACAGATTTTAATAAATGAACACCACCGGCCATTACAGAATATACTCTGGAGAGATGACCCTTCAAAACCTATACTTTGCCTTCAGCTTCAAACTGTGACCTATGGTCTCAAGTGTTCAACCTTTCTAAGCGCCCGATGTCTCTTAGAGTTGGCCAATAGGTTTAATGATCAATATCCTCTGGCAGCACAGGCTATCAAGACCAATACCTACGTTGATGATATCCTCTGTGGTAGCAATAAAAAGGAGACCCTATATGAGCTTAAAAGTCAGCTAATTGGTTTGCTCAAAGAAGGAGGTTTCACCTTACATAAGTGGTGCTCAAACAACAGTGAGGTTCTAAATGATGTGCCTGCAGATCAGAGATATTTTGATCAAATTGAGTTAAATAAAGACACTGTTGTTAAAACATTAGGTTTAAAGTGTGACATTATGTCAGACAAATTCACATTTGTGTGTCCCCCGTTTAATGAAATTGAACTATGTACCAAAAGAAAAATTTTAAGCTTTATTGGACGCATGTTTAATCCCTTAGGACTTATAGCTCCTATCATTATGCAATTTAAAATTTATATGCAAAAATTATATGCATTAAAAATGGATTGGGACTCTATAGTACCCTCCCATGAAATAGTAGAGTTCAATAAACTTCTACTTTGTCTTAAAAACATGCAACCAATTGAGGTTCCTCGATATGTTACCTCAACTGAAGTGCATTCAGTTCAAATTGTGGGGTATGCCGATGCATCTTTCAAAGGGTTTGGATGTTGCTTATACTTAAGAACACTTTGCAAGGATGGCACTGTGAAAGTAGAGCTCTTGTGTGCGAAATCTCGAGTTTCGCCATTAAGAAGATCTCACACAATCCCACAGCTTGAACTGAATAGCGCTCTTCTCCTTGCTCAATTAGCAAGCAGAGCAAGAGCCTCTCTAAAAAATCAATATGCTGATATTCCCGTGTTTTTATATTCAGACTCACAAATAGTCCTCTATTGGATCTATTCAAACCCTATTAAAGGGAAACTTTATGTCTCTAATAGAGTCAAACAAATAAAAAATCTTACCACTAATTGTATGTGGTCATTTGTCAAAACTTCGGACAATCCCGCGGATTTGTTATCACGAGGTGTAGACCCTGATAAATTAAAAAATTGCTTAAAATGGTGGCATGGTCCCGAATATTTATCAAATGTAGAGTATCAGCATAGTGCTTTCCAAATAACTTCCCCCTTGGAAAATGCTTTAACTACTGCCATAGAGTCCAACCTCGATGATGTTGTTGACTCTAAGCCAAAAGTCCAATGCATTAATTTTTGTAAAATTGAGCATGGTTTTAATGTTTTTGATAGATACTCAGATTTTAACAAATTACAAACTCAAGTTGCTTACATTTTGCGTTTTAAACATAATGCTAAAAAAGGCAGTGTAAAAAACACTGGCCCTTTATCTCCCCAAGAATATTCAGAAGCTTTAAAAGTTATAATACTATATAATCAATCAATTTTTTTCTCAAATGAGATAAATTCACTTTTGAATAACAAACCTTGTAAAACTACTCTGTGTAGTTTACATCCATTCGTGGATAGCGATAAAATTTTAAGGGTAGGAGGAAGGTTGACCAATGCTCCTAATATACCTTACGACAAAATGCATCCCATCATACTGCCCAAATCATCAAACCTCACAAAAATGATGATTCTTAAAGAGCATAAAAGGCTGTTACATGGTGGCGCCAAACTAATTTTATCATCTTTGTCCCAAAAATACTGGATATTGAGTGGACTTAGGGAAATAAAAAAGGTTCTTCATTCCTGTGTAAAATGCTTTCGCATAAAAGCTGAAGGTGCAAAGGTTCTCATGGGGAGTCTACCTTCTAACAGAGTGACTGCTAATAGAGCGTTTCAAGTAGTAGGCGTAGATTTTTGTGGACCATTTAACTTAAAAGTGGCTAGGATAAGGAAACCAATGGTCAGTAAAGCATACATAGCTGTTTATGTATGTTTCTCCACAAAAGCTGTGCATGTGGAGTTGCTTAGTAATCTCACAACTGATGCATTCTTAGCGTGTCTTAAAAGATTTATATCTAGGCGTGGTCTACCTAACTTTATATATTGCGATAACGCAAAGACATTTAAAGGTGCTGAAAATCAATTGAAAGATTTGTACAAACTACAAGCCTCCCCTAGTCACAAAGATTCTGTTTATAAATTTTGCGTAACAAATTACATACAATTTAAATTCATACCCAGTTATTCTCCAGAATTTGGTGGCCTGTGGGAGGCTGGGGTTAAAAGCCTCAAGTATCACTTTAAAAGAATTGTGGGTGATATCGCACTTACATATGAAGAACTCTATACTGTAATTACACAGATAGAGGCTGTGTTAAACTCAAGGCCATTGTGCCCATTGTCAAGTGATATTTCAGATTTGAATTATCTTTCTCCTGGACATTTCTTAATTGGTACACAAATGACTAGCTATCCTGAAATAAAATACACAAATATAAATCCAAATAGGTTGAAATTCTGGAATTTGTGTACCAAGCTGAAGCAGGATTTTTGGAATGTCTGGCATAGAGATTATTTAACTCAGTTACAAAACCGGACCAAATGGAAACATGATAATGTAAATTTAAAAATAGGTGACTTAGTTATTGTAAAATTAAGCAATGTAGCACCTATGAAATGGCCCATGGGGCGTATTGTAAAGGTTGTTCCTGGCCCGGATGGAAAAGTAAGAGTAGCGCATGTAAAAATGTCTGATAAGGTTTATGTTCGCTCTTATAGGACTTTGTGTCCTCTTCCATTATGTGAGTAGATATTAAGTAAACATAGGTTAGTCTTAGTTAATGTAATGTTAGTTTATACTCATATCAATGTCTTTTTACATTGTTTTGTTTAATAGTTTACTTTGTTTAATACCAACACTACTTAATAAGCATAAGTTTTCCTTTTTATTGTTATAATCTTTCCTTTGTAACTTAATTAACTATAGTAACTAGTTATAAAACATTTCTTTTTACAATTGTTATTTTCCAGTTTTTCCTTTGTGATAACTGGTTGTAGGTATGTCATATAGTAATTTCTTTTAGAAAATTGTAAAACATTTTCACTTTATAACTACAAGTTTACATTGAATGAGTACTTATGTGCTTGATATTTGTTTAACATTATTATATAGGATAGTTGCTGGCTATATTGTTAAAAATTTCATTTTCATTAGGCATTCCTGCCGCCCCCAACTCTGTTCAATTTATTATTAAACATGTAATATTCTCATCTAAATTAGTTTATCAGTAACTTATTGGAATGGCAACATTATTCTTTTACTAGTGTAGGAACGTCTTAATTTTAGCATCTGGCAACTCTCTTGCTTCTGTCATCAACGTTCAATCTAACAAAAATTGTTCTCCGCACTAAAAATAAGTTTTATCAATATAAAATTAATATAAATACATTCATGTGTCTTTCATTATACAGGGTCAAATATTTTTTAATATTCTACCTGACGGACTTTTTAGATATTGTTTGTCGTCTACCCTATTTTTCGTCTAGCGTAACAGCATTATCATCCTGCTGCTTGCTGTGGCCGAAGCCATGATCCACGTTCTCAATATTTCCTCAATACTGTTTTCCAAATTTACATCATATAAAGCAGCTCCTAACTAAGCCATAATGAAATCTATATGCGATCAATACTGTGTTAGATAATGTATGACATCATCACCCTCAGGACCTTCCATATTGTTTCAATAATCTTAATTAAATTTAGATTAATTAAATATTTAGATTATTAGCTAATAACTAGGATTAGTAATCTAAAGGTGAAGCCTTTCATGTTCAGAATTTGATTAATTCGATTTGATTAGATTACGGGATTTAGATTGGAATCGAATGAATAATTCAAAATAATCAGTTGTAAATTGATATTTTTTCGTGCAGATTTGAAGGCGTTTGTATAATAGTAAATTTAAATGCGCCTATTTTTTTGAGGTCCACAATAAAAATTTAATCATAATTTTATCTCTGTCATCTTCAAACGACTGGCTGAAAGAGAACGATTTTTCAAATTATTTTAACACTTAACTTTCTTAATGATTTCTGACGAGAAGACCGACGACGTTCATTTTCTGACGAGAGCCGCTTCATATGTTATTTGAATAAAATAACATATGAAGCGGCTTCATATGTTATTTGAATAAAATAACATATGAAGCGGCTTTAAAAAAATCCGTTTTATTCCAAAAAGATTCGAGTCCTGTTGACCTAAATTATATAGAATAAGAACAAATAATCTTATATTTCTTGCACATTATCGTCCTGCAAAAACCCCAATTTTAATCTGATTACTTGCAGTAGCGCTTTTATATTTCATTACGTTGCTCACAACTATTATGTTTAATATTGTATTCACGTTTTGTGCACTAAAAAACTAAGTTTATACTACAAATTGCTGCACAAGTGGCGAGCACTAATTTCCGCGCGCTCACAATAGCAAAAAATAAAAACGAAAAAAAAAACTACTCGAAGCAAATGCGGGAAATTCTAGCCACAAAAACTCTGTGAATACACTCTGTATTATAGTGGAAACTCTTTGTTATGGAGTCAAGATAAAACTGTTTTTACGGAGATCTTAGTCCAGCTTTGCACTGCAAAGGACACACTAGATCTCGAAACTAGATAAATAAATGTGATAGGGGATGGTCCTGAACTATAATTCTGTTTAGTCCTGTAGATTATCGAAAAACATTATCATATCAATAAAAATTGACGAAGATAAAACGCATCAAAGATCATGAGTGAAAGCTTGTGACTTCACTTGTGGGTAAAAACTAGTTAAAAGTGTACCTACATGTGACGTCACACGAGTTTTCAACGCACTGTATATTATTATCGTCTTCGATTTTTGTTTACGAGAAAAACAAAAAAAAAGTGTCCAATATTTTTTCGAAATCAATCTGACTGACTAAATATATTTTTATTTAGGATTATCCCATATTGAGTATATCTCCATAAGATCTCTTTGTGTGCTATATTTTCATCTTCGAAACACCACAAGACGACAGATGCAATTCACTTCGTTGCAAAAGAAAAACAGGGAGAACTCACCGCCAAAGCACTCGCATGCCAGTTCCAGGGTGTCTCCCTCATTGTAAGGCTCCAACAGACGCGTGTGACTTCTGGTCTTCGCGTCCATAATGGTCGGCCGGTTTGGTGGTGCTGGGGACAAAATAAATAGAATATTTAGTAGTGATAGAAGGACCAAGTATTCTATCAGTAAGTACTATTTTAAGTTATTCCATAAGTATAATAAGATAAGTCTTCATTATTGTGTGGTTATTGCCTAACCTGGTGTCACAGGTTTTATGTCGCCTGTAGGCCTCTTACTTGGCTCTACATGCCGCCGAGAAATGAATGAAATGTTTTCCTTCAGCGAAGTAAGTGATAATGATACAATACGATAATGACTCTGATCTGAGGTGTGTGTCTTGAGTTCGAACTCGTGACCTATAACTTTACAGTCCAACGTCACACTACTAGACTTATAAGTAAGACAAGTTATAAGAGCGTTCTAAGATACCTAATACAACACAGATAGAGAGGATAATTGACTTTGTCTCTAGGTGACTAGCGAAAATCAATATGAATAATAAGACCAATTTATTTGAGACTAAATCTATTGTTAGGTGTTTTACTATTGTGGTGAGATAGTTTGTAAAACACCATGAGGAAACCAGCGTGACATAAAACCGAAATTCGAAAACGTGAGGCATTCACCAAGCTGCGTGGTAGAAATGAAGAAAAAAATGTATTTATTTGCCACAAGTATACCTACACTATATTTTAAAACAATAAAAGAAAAAAAAAACTTAAAAATAAACAAAAAAAATAACACTGTGTGTCCCGTTCAGCAAAATGCCAGGCAATAAGTTGTTTTATGTAGTTTTTATGGGAGTGACATTATCACTAAATGATAAAACCCCTTAAAATAAATAAAGATTTTAAAAAGTAAATAAAAGTGGTGCCCAATGCTGATAATGGCTGAAATATCCACTCCCTCTCTCCCTCCCCCCCCCCTCCTCCCTCCCTCTCTTCCTCTCGCTTGTGTTCCAATACTGAAATCTTAATAGGTTGTTCTGTTTAGGTAAGTGAGCCAAAGTAACATCCTGTAGAACATAGTCATAACATGCTAGAAAAGTTAGGCCTATGTCCAGTAGTGAACATCTTTCGACTAAAATCATGATGATGATTATGATGGTGCTAGGAATTCACTCAAATAAAAAACTCAACTGCGACTAACTGACACTGTCATCATTACAACTTCTACCATAGGCGTAGTTTTCTGTTACAGATAGTAAGTTATCGATCGATAACTCAACACATTGCTATTCGCCGTGGCACGCACTAAGGACGTAAATCACACGGCTCTGTATTAATATCGCTTCGGGAATAACATAGCTGTAGGATACGGTCTTAAGGTGTGAACACATCGTTATAAACAGGGTAATTTATTGAAGTAGAAGATTGAAGAAGATTTAAATCGTTCGATTAACACGTCTTTGTCTTCGTTGTGCCGGTGATTATTATATTTTTGTCATTAATGGTGCAACAAGGCCCTTAACGAAGCCATAAGATCCTTGTTCTCACCGTCATCATTGTGATCAGTTTTTTGTTCTAGACCATAACTGGTATCATTCTAGTTACGGAGATAATGGGTCACAGGTCCAACTTTTTCACAAGTTTTTTTTTAAATATTTACAAGTTTTAAAGTAAGATATTTAAACACTTCCACAAACTCCGTACTATTCAATCCATCCATCAGCACAATGTTTTGAGTGTCTTACATTGAGTCCTACCGCACAACGTGACTTTTCACCCCAAAAATGTCGTTTCCCAGCAACAATTTTTGCGTAAAGTTACTTAGTTTGATGTGCATAATGCTTGGTTGACAGCTTCGTGATAGTTACGTCATACATCCTGTTCGAGTTTTGAATAGAAATCTGATACATCGACAGTGTTATCAATGGCGTTGGATAGACGTTCGTTTTGCAATGCCACTTGACTCGCTCACTCTAACTAAACATCTCATTTATCATTGCTTTCGAGCTCAATTATCTCGTGTGCACACACGGTGAGGGCATATCTATCGGTTCAAGTTTTTGCGGATAAAATTTATCCGCCGGGTATAAAATCAGCAAACCATAAAAAAGTTCCATGTGTTCCCTTGCAGTACGATTCGTGGATAAACCTTTATTTTTAAAGCCACCAAGCGTTGGGCGCGAAATTCCTCCATTCAAGGGAATTCCTAGCGTTGGTCAAAGCTTTTTTAAAACCGCGGGTGCCTTTACAAAAACACAAATCCGCGGCGAATTCGCTGCGCCTCCGCGGCGAATTCGCTGCGCCACCGCGGCAAATTCGCTGCGCTACCGCTCCGCTTTGAATTCGCTGGCAATCCGCTAGTGTGATAAGGCCCTTACTGTTTTGCGAGATCTGTAAGTTAAAAGAAAGAAAGAAAAAAAAATATTTGACGTCAGTACATTAATCTGTCAAGCGCCGCGCAGACAAGTTAAGCACACACACAATAATACAAAAAAACTTTTTTGAAAAAAATAAAACCGACTTCAAAAAAAAAACATAAAATTGAAAAATAACTTTAGCTTCTAAAGTCGGTGACCTTTGTTTTATTGATTTAATTTTTTTGTCACCGACTTCAGAAGCTAAAGTTATTTTTCAATTTTATGTTTTTTTTTTGAAGTCGGTTTTAGTTTTTGCAAAAAAGTTTTTATTTTTCACTTTTTAGTGGTTCACATGTGCTTGGTACACATGGAAAGTGCAAACCGTTACAATTACAACAAGCCCAAACACGACTAGGGTGCATTGTCTCATTATAGAGTTCCGTGACTCTTGGCTTCATCATCAGATATGGGCCTCGATTCTGCTATTACAATAGTGTCAGAGTATTCGATCATTGATTTCATAATGATCAAGTTCTGTCAAATTTTGACAAGTTTGTTAATTCTACTATCATAATGGCGCCATTATGACTTCTCAATGAACAACCACTGACACTCCATTGAAAGAAATGTCATAGAATATTAATCTCGTACATGAAATCTGGCATGAATAAATGTTCGCATTTAGTAGTAGATTTCGAAAACCATTTGTACTAAGGGTTTTATAATAATGACAATACGACAATGCCATTAAAACACAATTTTATTACGAGACCATTGACCGACCAATGTGAATTTAGCAGATTACGAATTTTAAGCAAAATGACAATGGGATGAGAATGGAATCGTGTTGGAGTGACGAATTTATTAAAATAGCAGAATTAGGCCCCTGATAGTAGAATGGCTCTTATCAAACGCAAAATTAAATGCTTCTCTTGTTGTAGGAAACAATAAACATCCAAGCGATTGCAGCAATCACGACAGATTTGCTGTCTATTATTGAAGAGTTCCGTTCCATATCTCCGAAGTTCGTTCAGATCATGACAATATTTCTATGGGACCAACTTGGATGTATACCCTTTCAAACAAAAAAAGAATATTTCAAATCGGTTCAGGCGTCTTCGAGTAATCGGTGAACATACATAAAAAAAAAAAATACATACAGTCGAATAGAGAACCTCCTCCTTTTTGGAAGTCGGTTAAAAACCAAAACGGTAGTGTTAGTAAACAAAACTAGCTAATTTAGCAACAGTTTAAATATAAAATGAGAGCATTCCAGGAAAACTAACATTGACATAATGACACAAAACACAAAGGTTTAAATCAAATAGCTTTCGTATAATGCACACCAATAGGTAATTTGAGTCTGAAATGTGGATAGAACCTAAGGTTGTAATTCAACTGCACTGGCCGAACTACTATCCCTACCTATATCTCACTATGTCTGTTCAAGTGTTCACCTCTTATTTTATTGACCACCAAGCTTCACCTCACGGTTTCATGAACTAAACTGCGAAATGAAATAGCATCTTACTAAACTCTTCCGCTTTAACTTGTTAAATACATGATATTGTTTTATTAGTACGCCTCCACCTAATCCTATTATTTAGTTAATTAGGAATCCTAGTTTTGTCTGGGTTCAAGTAAAGAGTGCGTGCTGACCAATCCCTCTTTTGCCAGAAACCTAATTAAATACGTAATTGGTTTGAACAAACAACTTAGTGCCAACTCACAAAACACCTCTAAACTTTTGTGTCACCTCGACACGTTCCATTACAAGTTACTTTAACATTTCGACATTCATTCGTTTATCTGTATAGAATCAAGCCACAATATTGCAAACTTAAATCAGATTATCCCCTCAAAGTCCCATAACGGTCGGCAGTGAACCCCCAGACCTCAGTTATAAGTCACAAGTTAAGCCACAAACCGCGTCACACAGTAAACTACGCAAAACGTTTAGTCGAAACTTTTATCTGATTCAATTTAACGGTTTCCGTGTGAAAATGTTATAAACGAACAAGAAAACTTTGCTGTTTGTTAATGTGGATTTATCAGTGAGTCTTAATGCAAGCCTCGCTTTCAGGCCAAGGATGTTTGGGGTAACGTGGGAAGTTATATGGTGATGGCTTGCTTCCATTCTGATTTGGAACTTCGGTTGAGTATGAACATGAAATGGAAATGAAGATATTCTTTCTTTCTTCAATAATTATGAGTAAATATTTTTTTCAATAATACAAGTATGTATGTATGTAGTTTAGTTGATAACACAATAATTAATTTGAGTAATAAAATGTACTGTTAATGCAAAAAAATAAACATTGTTTAAGGAAAACACAAGTCTCATAATTGCACTTTTTATGTTATATTTTATTTTATTTTGTGTGCAATAACGAATGAGAAAGCATTAAAAAAGGAACAATTGTTTTTACATCGGCCCGCTCCAACTGAATGTAAACCGAGAAAAATGAGCTTGAATGTAGTCGGTGAGCGATAAACTAACCACCTGCTGTTTCTCGCACCTTCGCGATGTTTCACAACATTATCACCGTTTGTTTGCTGTGATGTCGCAACAAGATAACTTTTAACGAATGGAATTTATTTTTGAACTCTTACGGTGAATTCTAGAAGTTAGTCCGACACTCTTACTCAGAGGTATCGTGTTATGTATGAGAGTAACACCATAGGTATTCTGGTAAAAGATCTCTTCAAAACTTTGATATTTTTAACTGACTTCCAAAAAGGAGGAGGTTCTCTATTCGACTGTATGTATTTTCTTTTTTTTTATGTATGTTCACCGATTACTCGAAGACGCCTGAACCGATTTGAAAAATTCATTTTTTGTTTGAAAGGGTATACTTCCAAGTTGGTCCCACAGCCACCAAGTCGGGATCTGATGATGGAATCTTGGCGAAATCGAGGGAACTCTTCAAATTTTATAGGATAACGTACAGCGATTTTGGTATTTTCTGCAACAAATGAAGCACTTGCGTTTGATGAGAACCATTCTACCATCAGATCGGATGATGAAGCCAAGAGTCACGGAACTCCATAATGAGACAATCTATCCTAGTCGTGTTTGGGCTTGTTGTAATTGTAACTGTATGCACTTTCCATGTGTACCAAGCACATGTGAACCACTAAAAAGTGAAAAATAAAAACTTTTTTTGCAAAAAATAAAACGTTAAAAAAAAAGTTAAAAATAACTTTACCGACTGACGGTGACCTTTGTTTGATTGATTTAATTTTTTTGTCACCGACTTCACAAGCTAAAGTCATTTTTCACTTTTTGTTTTTTTTTTTTGAAGTCGGTTTTCTTACATTTAGTTAGTATGTTGGTATTGTTGATTATTGTGAGTGTAAGTAGTAAGTGAAAACTTTTTTTGGCGCGTTGAGCTCTTTTTAGATGAACTAAAACCATGGAACTCGCGTGACCGTCACCTAAAGCCGAAAACACACTTACGTGTTGTGGCGTGTCGCGTCTCTGGCCAATCGGTGGTGAGAAGTCAGCGCCACGACAGAACGCGCCACGACACGACCTACGAATATGTCTCTAACCATACTAAATGTATGAAACCGATATGCTTCACGCGCGTCACGCCACGCCACGCCACGTAAGTGTGTTTCCGGCATAACACTTCGTAGCCGATCCGCTGCGGCATAGCACCACTGTGGCGTGCGCGGGGCACAACCCGTAGCAGATAGTTTTCACTTCTATCAGAAGTCCCCAAAGACTGCACCGCATATTTTTTTTTTATTTGCCTGTTGAGCTTGAGTTCCTTGGTTCGATTCCCAAATCGGGCAGTCTTATGGAATTTTTGAATCGTGATTTTTTCAGTAGCAACCATGGAGTTGGGATTTGTGCCCGGTTGATGGCAGTTGGTTCATCCCCTATTACATGTGACTTAAACATAACTGGCGAAATATGTGTATACTATTAGGTAGGTACACCTCTGTCTAACCTTTCTAGGATTACAGGCGTTATGTTATATACGTGTGTTGTGTTATATTGCTCACCAATGTTATTTAAGGCGCAGATACATGACTTTTAGTGATTTTAAATTGATCATCACGTCTTAACTTCTAGTCTAATTTATTTGAAAAAAATATATGTTATACTAGACCATTTCTTTCATAATTTGATATGTGAAAATGTGAAGAAATATTTTTATAACTTAGTGTAATTAATTTGTAAAGTAATGTCTAACGCGGCAAACAAAACGATCATCACGCAAAAACTATCGGGCGTATTTGCATGAAACTTAGATCATCTCAAAGAAAATTGAATGCCCTTTATATTAGTATACCGCTTTTATCCGTATTGTGTTTGATAAATCAAGGTGGGTTGTTTTTTCGAATAGTCTTGGTGCGCATTGAAGCGGGGCTTCTCGGGGCGACGGGCGGCAGTGTATCGCTGACCACTCTCACGCACGGGTATACGCTATTGCTAAACTTCTCCCACTCGCTCAAGGTCGTTGGCGTGAGGTAGCCCCTTAAGCTTCTGTTCAGTAAAATCATTAGCATGATTAGGTATTCAAAACTAGCTTCTGCCAGCGGCTTCGCCCGCGTGAAGTTTAAAATTGACCCATGGGATCTTATTACCGGGATAAAAAGTATCATATGTGTTAATCCAGGTTATAAAGTATCTGTGTGCTAAATTTGATCCAAATCCGTTCATTAGTTTTTGCGTGAAAGTGTAACAAACATCCATACATCCATCCATACATATACTCACAAACTTTCGCATTTATAATATAATATAAAATAAATAAAAATAAAAAAGCCTTTTATTTCCAGTAAATTTACATTTCTTAAATCTTAACATGTTTTAATGTGGTTTATTCTGTTTTTTTTTTCATTCACAACCTGTTTTATATAAATTTAACTATATCTACTGTGTAAGTTACTTTAAGTAAATAAAAAAATAAAATTAATAACTAAAACTAAACTAAATTTAATATTTTTAGGGTTCCGTAGCCAAATGGCAAAAAACGGAACCCTTATAGTTTCGCCATGTCTGTCTGTCTGTCTGTCTGTCTGTCTGTCTGTCTGTCCGCGGATAATCTCAGTGACCGTTAGCACCAGAAAGCTGAAATTTGGTACCAATATGTATATCAATCATGCCGACAAAGTGCAAAAATAAAAATTTAAAAAAACATTTTTATTAGGGTACCTCCCCCAGACGTAAAGTGGGGAGCGATTTTTTTTTTAATTTTGATCCTGACGTGTGATATATTGTTGGATAGGTATTTAAAAATGAATAGGGGTTTTCTAAAATCATTTTTTGATAATATTAATATTTTAGGAAATAATCGCTCCGAAAGTCAAAAACAATGTGTCCCCCCCCCCTCTAACTTTTGAACCATAAGTTTAAAAAATATGAAAAAAATCACAGAAGTAGACCTTTATATGAACTTTCTAGGAAAATTATTTTCAACTTGATGAGTTGAATAGTTTTTGAGTTATATAGCACTTTTTCAAAAAAACGCAAATGATAACTTTGTTTTTCATACAAATACTATGAAAAACAAAGTTATTTTTGCTGACGAAAAATGTTGGTATTTTTAATGGTCTGGGAAGCTACGGAACCCTACAGTGAGCGTGGCCCGACACGCTCTTGGCCGGTTTTTTTTCTATATATTTCTATTTATCTGTAACTATTTTTGATAATAATATGTTTGTTTGTCTAATCATTTTTTTTTTAATCTACCGGAACCCCAGAATGGGTAAAGGCCTCCTCCAGTGATGCCCATTTGACTCCGTCTTGAGCTACTTGTCTCCAGTTTGGGCCAGCTATCGTTTTAATCTCGTCTTCCAATCTTGTAATAGGTCTCCTTCTTGTTCTTTTGCCTATTGGGCCGTTCCAGAACGTTACTTGTTTGGTCCATCTAAGATCAGTTAGCCACGCAACATGTCCTGCCCACTTCCATTTCAATTTTTGTGCATGACTCAGAGCGTTTGTTGCTTTAGTAATTTTTGTTATTTTTGTGTGTCGTATTTCATCCAGCTTCCTTATCTTTAGCATACTTCGTTCGAGCCCTCTCTGACAGACGTTGATCTTTTTCCTTGTTTCAGCAGTGAATTTCCATGTTTGGCAACCATAATTGTTAAGCATGGTAAGAGGCTCGAGTTCATGACTTTGGTTTTAATCGCTTGTGGCATATTACTTTTAAAAATGTCCTTGAAAATCCAGTATTTGTTCCATGTTAATTGGATTCTTCTTTCTATTTCTGTATTCTTATTTTTCCTGTCGAAACTAATAGTTTTTCCCAGATAGACATAAATTTTTCAACGTATTCCAGTGGTTTGCCATTGACTATTATTGGTCTTTTCAAGCTATTTGTCATTGTCTTCGTTTTTGTAATATTCATTTTCAGCCCCACCTTTATACTCGCTAGGTGTAGGGATTCTACCATGATCTGTAGCTGGGAGAATGACTCTGATAATAGTACTAGGTCGTCAGCGAATCTCAGGTGGCTCAAGTAGTTGTCATTTATGTTTATTCCTCGTTTGCTCCAGTCTAGCTTGATTATTTATTATTTATAATATAAGTAGGATAAAAACATCACAACATTATTACGTACGAATAACAGATTAGATTGGAAAACAGATTAAGTAATCTATTTGCAAAATAAACAAATTATTATGTACATTATATACATCCTACGACTAGAACTATTTATAATTACAAAAATAAAAACTAAACGTAAGCACCTAAAAATTATAACGCTGTCAAGTAAAAACAGATTGTATTATAATATTTTAACGCAGGCTAGCCAACGTTATACACAGTTATAAAACATGTATCGTAAGTTGTGTCTCCTGTTTATTGTTTAAAACAAGATGAGAGACTAGTTGTTTACAAAAATTTACGAACCAATCAAAGAAGTTAACAAAATAGCTCAATACATTCCTAAAACATCATCAACATGTTGTACACACATGTTCTTTTCAATCTTCTGTAAGAAAAATGCAAATGGGTACAAAATGTAAATATAAGTGTTGTATGAGGTTCTACCTAATAATAAATTATGATGATTTTCAGCTCACAAGCCCTTCAGAATTATTAATTTTATTACCATAGTAACTGCCATCAAAAATGTTAAAAAATGACCCGTAACAAATTAAAATTTCCCTTAATTAGACAGGTAATATATTATGAACAGCGTGATGTTAGCTTGGCGTGAGCGTGGCGGGTGCGTGGCTCGTGCGTGTGAAAATAATCACGTTAGGAGATGTTAACGAGTTGTTAAACATTTTAATTTGAGCGTCTCTTGTATACGCCCATTCATTGGAGATCAGTAAGACTGAATTATAATTACGCAGTGCGGCAGTCAGTGTGTCAAGTTTTATGTTGAGAATATATTGCTTACGTGATTTTATTTATATGAAGGTCGGTTCATTTTTCAGGCTTGGTTCTCCCTTGGGGATGAGCAGGAGTCTAGCGCAATATTTTCGTACGTAAATTATTCCACGTCTATTCGCAGATTTTTTTGCTGGAAGAACTAGTTATTCGTCAAAATTGTCTGGCTAGTTATAGTCCACAATCCGTGCAGAAGATTATTTGTTCTGAGGTATAAATTACTGACTACCAAGGAATAATACACACTAAATATTACATTATCCGTAATTGTACTTATTATAATATTATAAATGCAATAATAACTTTCTGGTACCTTTTCACGCCTTAACAGATGAACAAATTTTAATAAAATTTTACACAAACCGTAATCTGGGTAAATACACTTTTATCATGGAATCAGAACGTAGTATGTTCTCACAGGATCATCAATATCTAGCTGGTAGATTAGCAAAACTATAATATTTGCGTGCACCGTAAAATTTTTCAAACTTAGAAATGAAAATGGTTCCAGTACCACAAAGAGATTTCTCCCAAAAGCCTGACAGACTTGGCCTACTCCAGCAGCGCGACTGTGCCAAGGAGGCATAATCCCTCGTTCCTGTCTAAGACATGTTCGTTCTTTGTTCTCTCGGCGCCAGAAACTCTTTGTCTCACGTAATTACGTCGCTCATTGTAACACTGTATCTATTTAAACGGTAGGCAATAATTTACGCCATTTGTTGTATTATTGGCGAAGATTGGACTTGATGGGAACAGGAAATTTTTGGCTAATTTCCATGGATGAGGGTACGGAATTGATTAAACACGCGATAAAGAGAGAGATCGATTTCCTTCCTTAGTACTCTGATGGGTGTTCTTTGGTTGAATAAAACGGTATTTTATGGTATGGGTAAATATTGAAAAAGTTAGCAATAGGAACTAAACTGTGATTTGTTTTCGATGCAATTCGAAACATTGTGTCCATTGGTCTGTGAGGGCTTAGAAAAAGTATTGTTCTATCAGCAATCTGCGATACCAATGATAATAATTTCATAAATGTATTACATTGACCACAAACTATCGAACAGCTTTGTTGAAAGTCATTGGAGAAACATGGAACTCTTTTAGAGCGATTTCCATAATATGTCTAGAACAGTGCTGTTCTACCGATGACTGAGACCCTTGGTCTACAACAGACAAATACGACAACCACTAAATTCAAAGAAAACAAAAATTCATTAGTCCAGTTAGTCCCAGCCTGATTCAAGACAAGGACAAACCGCATGGAAGAGCAAACATTAAGAATGCACACAAACATTTAATTTATTCACATGTCCCAGTTCGCATTGTTGCAGGTTCCTAAATGTCTCACACATTGGTCCCCAAATAAATCCGGAGCCCTTAAACCCCAAAGAACAGAACAACAGCTGTAATCGCCCGCATAAATGAATAACGGGACGTGTCCGGGCCGTAGCCGGGCCGTATCCGGGCCGCACTTAGATTTTGGACCCAAACAATCCCGAAAAGGAAAGGGTTTCTTAATGATGTAAGGTGATGGACTGGCGAAGACCTTTTTCACGCGTGTTTTAGCTTTAAGACAGTGGAACATCGTGAGACGATGCCTTTATTGCGTGGGTGTATTAAATTCTGTGCATGAGCTTAATGTTACAACGCAAACTAGATTATATTTAGGTTATAGTGTTAGCTGGAGCACGACGATGCGATTATAATAATTTGCTGTGACACTAGCTCTTGTTCGCGGTTCCACCCGCGTGTATGTCGAATACCACGGGAATGTTCAAGCATTAAGCTGTGAAAAAGGTAGAGACAGAGAGACATTTTGTGAGTGAGTTACATTCTCAAAAAACCGGCCAAGAGCGTGTCGGGCCACGCTCACTGTAGGGTTCCGTAGCTTCCCAGACCATTAAAAATACCAACATTTTTCGTCAGCAAAAATAACTTTGTTTTTCATAGTATTTGTATGAAAAACAAAGTTATCATTTGCGTTTTTTTGAAAAAGTGCTATATAACTCAAAAACTATTCAACTCATCAAGTTGAAAATAATTTTCCTAGAAAGTTCATATAAAGGTCTACTTCTGTGATTTTTTTCATATTTTTTAAACTTATGGTTCAAAAGTTAGAGGGGGGGGGGACACATTGTTTTTGACTTTCGGAGCGATTATTTCCTAAAATATTAATATTATCAAAAAATGATTTTAGAAAACCCCTATTCATTTTTAAATACCTATCCAACAATATATCACACGTCAGGGTCAAAATTAAAAAAAAAATCGCTCCCCACTTTACGTCTGGGGGAGGTACCCTAATAAAAATGTTTTTTTAAATTTTTATTTTTGCACTTTGTCGGCATGATTGATATACATATTGGTACCAAATTTCAGCTTTCTGGTGCTAACGGTCACTGAGATTATCCGCGGACAGACAGACAGACAGACAGACAGACAGACAGACAGACATGGCGAAACTATAAGGGTTCCGTTTTTTGCCATTTGGCTACGGAACCCTAATAAAAAAATGAATATGGAATTCTGCTAAACAAACATAATATACGTATACAAAATATAACTTTACAGTTTAGCAGGTATTTAAAAACTTAGATAAGTAAAGGGGATCCTAGTAAGACGCCTAACATTTGATTGCTTAGTTTTAACCATTAGACGTACCATCGTCTAGGCTACCTCTGGTACTTGTGAATTCTTTTGTTTCTCCACTTTATTATTTAAGCACATACACAAACCCACAAGGAAACAACAACAAAAACACCCAGGTACATCAATAAGTGGCCAAACTTACACCAAACAGCGACCGTAACTAAACAACACAATCGTGTCCCGAATTTTTGCCCATCAACCTACGAATACGGACCCAAGACTTACGAAAACGGACCCAAGACGTCCAAAATAAGAAATTTGTTCACGTATGAGTCCAAAAAACGTCCGTAGAAGTTAAATTTAATCGCGCAACTAGTTAGGAAGAGAGAACACGTACACGCACGTGCAACGGACGAAATGGGAAATTGTCCTTTTGCGGAATAACCTATTCATAGTGCGGAGCTAATGTGCCGTGAAAACTACTATTATGTACAGATGTATGGGAATTACGTTTATGTGTTGTAATATTTCGGGTTGCAGGAAACGACTGGTGATTTTGTCGGTAAAAGGTTAAACGTATTTGAGAAAAATTGAATGAATTTCGAGTTAATCCGTTGGCTTGGCAATTTCGGTTGATTATTAAGCTTTTCATGGCGGGGCAGGAAATCCGACTTCCATCTTTTTTTTAATTTTTAAAACCAAGCATAATATATCATTATTCGGCATGTGACGATGCACAGCATCGGTGAGAGGGCGCTGTATACTTCCCGTTAGTTTTCAGCCAATCACAGCTCTCGAAGTCACGTGGTTCCGGTCGTCACGTGGTCCCAGGTGGCGTGTTCGCTAGTGGCGGACTTTTACCTCATAGCGTCGTTACTTCTCGAGCAAGCAACATCTAAATTAGAGTTTGCAGCTAGTTTTTTAGTACTTTGAATCTTATTTTATTTTATTTTAAGTGCTTAGCGTTTGCATTGTGTTGTATTACGGGCTGGTGCCCGTAGCTCCACGTCCAAGCGCGTATTTTACGTATGGAGTGCTAAGTGTTTTAAATAAGTAATTAAATAAGTGAAAATCAAATAAATAGTGCAATTGTGGTTCGGATCAAGAAGAGCAGGCAGGTGACGACTTGTTGTCTTCATCGAGCCATAAATTAGAAGAAGAAGAAGCGATTCGAGCTCTTCGCAATTTGATACTTCAGGTTCTGAGGTAAAGCGACGGAAATGCGGTGAGTCATCAGACATTTCTAACCTTGTGAACCAAGTGCTGTAGTAACGAACCTTTTAATGCAAAATGTGGGTGTCCCGGCGGATCGACTCCGACTAGCGGCTCAGGTACCCAGAACCAGGACCTCTTCTGGACCTAGCTCCACGTTACCGTTGGATTTTAAATTTAAATCATCCGCCGGCGGCTGCCTCTAATATATTTAGTGGCGTTCCGCGTTTAAATTTAAGCATTTTAAATTGTTAATACGTCCTTAAAGGACCCTAAGGGTTTAATCCGTACCACGTGAAGCGACTTGAAGCGTTACAAAAGTTTGTTGATTATTTGTGGAAGGTTGTGCGCTACGCATACGCCTTGAAGATTCATAACGCTGCACCTAGCTTCGTCAAGCTTGATATTAACGATGAACTTCGACAGTTTGTTAAGGGTAAAGGTTACAGAGAATTCCGCGAGAATGGTAACAGCCCTGTGTAATGCCTTAATTTCAAAACGCGAATTACTCAACCAAAGCTTACAAAGTTTCAGCGAGTGGACAGCTTCTGGTGCTTCATTTACAGCCTCTAGCATTGTTGATAAAATTTCGGAATCATTACTACCCTCATAAAAATTCCACAAAAATAGTGAGGAAATCATGCAGCTAGTTTGCAGAAAACGAGCTATATATTTATAGAAAATCGCCGGGAGAGTATCCTTAGCGAATTTGCAAATAAGAACCTTCGTGACGGTCTGCGTAAGATCCCTCCGAGTTCTAATTGGCTATTTGACGAAATTCAACTGCCTACATTCAGAATACAGGTGGCATGGCCAAATGGCTACGTCCTTGGCTCGGCACCGACAAAGGTCAAAATAAGACCACCCCTAGGGTGGCGAGCAGACTAAATGTACCAGACTTTCGCGAGCTTCCAATGACTCGCAGCCAGGTTATATCCGAGCGTATCGGAGGCAGTGGCAGACGCTGCGGGCTCCGAAGGCCATTCTCGAAATGGTTACGGGAATGCGTCAACCATTTACCTCCAAACCACCAGCCACACCACTTTTACGGAGGCTGTCTCCGAGCGGATCGGAGGCAGTGGCAGACGCTTCGGGCTCCGAAGGCCCTTCTCGAAATGGTTACGGGAATGCGTCTACCATTTACCTCCTAACCATCAGCCACACCACTTTTACGGAGGCTGTCTCCGAGCGTATCGGAGGCAGTGGCAGACACTGCGGGCTCCGGAGGCCCTTCTCGTAATGATCACGGGAATGTGTCTGCCATTTACCTCCAAACCACGACTTATTCATCCATCAGGACGAACCATACCCCGATCCAAACCGCACAATCGCTAGAGATATCAATCCAGCAAGAACAATTTTTTGTTCAAGGCGTTCTAGGTTCTAAGTTGTGGATCATCGCGATGCCGGTCAGAGTTTTTTCTCAACAATATTTCATACAAACTCGAGGAGCCCGTGGCTAATTAATCCACCCGGGTCGATCCTTGGGTTGGGCCAGGCTTGCATGGGTGCATCTGTGGATGGGTGACTGCCCATTGATGCCGAGTTTCCTGCGTGCCGTGGAAGGCCCGTTGAGCCGTTGGTCCCGGCTGTCATTTACTTATCTTTGACAGTCGTTGCAGGTGGTCGGAGGTCCAAAAAGTCTTACAACCAGTCGGGTTGTGGGGGTCAGATGAGCGGTCGCTCCATGTAAGGTACAGGTATTCGGCTGCATCCGGTTGTACTGGGGGCCGACCCCATCATGGTTGGGAGAAGCCAAGGCAGATGATAAATGTTTCTTACAAACAAGAGCGATGGGTACTGAAGCACCTGAACCAGAACATAGTTCCGAAACCATTTAGACTGGTCTCTAACTTTCAGATACCCCATTTTTAACAAAAGGAAGACAAAAGGAAGATTGAACGGTGAAGCTAGACCTATCCTCAGCAAGTCAGCAAATTTTTACGTTAACCTACAGTGGTTTCTCAGACTAATTTATGGTTCTGCAGATGAACTGCCTGCCGTTCGGCCTATCTTGCGCACAAAAAAAAAAAAAAAAAAAAAAAGCACGCGAGTGGCTATTGGTGTTTTTATAGGCGGAGGCGGATATTTTTTTTGTGGAGTTTTGTTTCTGTAAATGCGTCTACCATTTACCGCCAACCACTAGCCACACCATTTTTACGGAGGCTGTCTCCGAGCGTACCGGAGGCAGTGGCAGTCGGGCTCCGGAGGCCCTTCTAAAAATGATTACGAGAATGTATCTGCCATTTACCTCTATACCAACACACATGGTCTCGAAGGATCTGAAATGGTGGGTCACAACTTTGGAATAGCCCTTAGTTTGGAGCAGCTTGCACCCGGAGTTGATTCACCAGTTCATGACCACTGTGGGGAGCACAATTACACGATCTTTCGGATTCAGGTTATCTCCCGGAAAACAGGTGGCAGAATGGCATCTTCTAAGACCTACTCTAGGATAATTGTGTTTTTTGCAAGTTTAGAGTTCCCCCGATAGACCTCTTTGCCGCCAGAGAAACCAGGGTTGTGAGTCAGTATGTTACCAAAGATTGTTCAGACTCATGGACTCAATTTTGCAACGCCTTTAGTTGTCAGTGGCTATTTCATCTGGCTTGGGTGATTCCGCCTAAACGCCTGATCCCTAGAGTTCTTTACCATCTGAACTCGGCTCAAGGCGTTTTCTTGATAGTGGCTCCAGTGTGGAAGAGTGGTTATTGGTTACCGGATCTTCGACCTCGAGCACTCTGCTCAAAACCTAGACTGAATTCTAGTGGATCGGAGCACGGGCCTGCCGCCTCCTAGCATTCAAGACCTAGAGCTCTATGTTTGGAATTTAGCGGGTGTGGGGCGAAATAACTAGGAATTGGTCAGAAGCTGAAAGGTCCCTGCTCCGATCTAGCTGGATAGAATCCACACTGGGCACTTATAGACTGGCTTGGTCTCTGTGGGTCAAATGGCGTAGAGAGCAATTTTGACTTCGGTTGTCCCATTAATATTAGTTTGACAAGATTGTTAACATTTCTATTCACTGAGGAGAGATTGATTAGCTTAAACCCACCACATTGTTTCCTAAATCTGTACTTGTGACCTTTAGACGACCGACCTGTATCGAAAATTTGAATTTAAATAATAAATTAAATAAATATCGCTGGAAATTACACACAGCACCATCTAGTGCCACACTAAGCAAGGCTTGTGTCGTGGACACCAGATAGTTGATATACTTACATAGATACTTTTTGTTTGTAAATACATAAACATCCATGACTCGGAAACAAATGTCCATGCTCATCACACAAAC
Source organism: Xestia ashworthii (assembly GCA_950022955.1). NCBI lineage: Eukaryota > Metazoa > Arthropoda > Insecta > Lepidoptera > Noctuidae > Xestia > Xestia ashworthii. The sequence goes on from OX465566.1 coordinate 22,003,220, forward strand.
ATTTGCACCTACCGGGATTTGAACCCGGGACCCTAAGAACGTAAGGCAGCCTCACTACCGCTGCGCCATTCGGGTCGTCAAATTCCGACTTCTTAGTACAACACATTCTCAATACTATATTCTCCCTGCAGTCTCCTAGAGAAGAGAAGTCTCCTATTTGGGATCCTAGTGAACTGATTGCCTGTTTGCAGACGAATCCTCCTAATAACGTCACTTTATTCAAAGCGTCATGACGATGGGCTTTTCTGTTTTTGAAAGCGTCGAAAAGACGAGTTCATGACCTTATGCTACTCAGGGTCTCGTCAAGTCACTTATATTGCTCAGGGTGATCATATCATTCTGTATCCTGTGTTTGTTCACGCTAACGAAAATATATGTCCAGTTAATTGGTTTAGGGGTTTAGGAAAATTTTGGAATTACGAATACCCGATTTGTTTTTTTTTTTTTTTGGGTCAATTCGGGGTCCCACGCATACTAGGTAATTGGATTAAAACCTTACTAAAGATGCAGGAACATTTGCATCTCTTGTAAGTATGCGTCCAGTCGTAGTTTCCTTGAATTGGTACGAAAATGTTCCAGTTGGAGAAATCCCCTCTCGTGGTAATTGGGCACAGACCGAATTCTTTTGCCAAATATTATTGTAAACAGAGGTCAATAGGTGAAGCTATAACCAAGTCCGAGTAATCTTTCGAATAATTTTGAACCAATGTAAGATAAAATCGATGGCCTCTATATCGTGGTTTAGCTAATTGATTCTTGTTTTCTAGATTATTACATTTTCCGAACTGGAGGTACCACTGATCTGTATAATATGATGATGATCTAGATGTTGCTATGTTGTAATGGATTTATTTTTCAGTAAATATTATCATATTCTCACATAGCGTCGTTGTGGTCACCAGGAGTTATAAACACGTCTCTCACCGATGCTGTGCATCGTCACATGCCGAATAATAGTGCAAGTTTTACATAAAAATAAAACTTGTATTATTTAGCAGAGACGATGCACAGCATCCATTTAAGGTCTCCTGGTGAGAGACTTCTATGAGGTAAAAGTCCGCCACTAGCGAACACGCCACCTGGGACCACGTGACGACCGGAACCACGTGACTTCGAGAGCTGTGATTGGCTGAAAACTAACGGGAAGTATACAGCGCCCTCTCACCGATGCTGTGCATCGTCTCTGCTAAATAATACAAGTTTTATTTTTATGTAAAACTTGCACTATTTCTATCCCTTTATTCTATCTATTTCTTAAATCTGTTATTGCGTCTCAAAAGACTAAAACTATTAACCGAATCAAATTAATTTCACCGTGCTTTAGAAATATAGCCTGTATTTTTAGACGGTAAATCTACGTTATAACCCGTATTTTTCCATCCTTATAGCATGATGTTGTCGCGTGCAACGAATGCCGAACCACTTGCAGCACAGCCTTTGCCGCCACAAGCTGTCATTTATACCAGAGCTAAAAATTTAGAATTCCGCCACAAAGCAAGGAGTGAAAAACTCTTCAGAAAAAAAAACTCTTTTGAAGTGAGGTTAGCGATATTGGCAAGTGAACGTATATACTCCGGCTTTTTGGGCGAAAAGGATCGCTTGAATCAAGAAGACGAATGAGTTAGCTACATAAAATATACTCAATAAATAAATATAAGTACATGAATGTATGTAACATAAAAGGAAAAAATGACGGACGCGACCTCAACCGTTGGTCTTAGAAATACGAGTTTATTTTCTATCGTAAGCAACCACTGTGACGAATTTACTGGATTCCCGTGGGACCGTCGAGGAATGGGATCGTCAACTTTAGACGCGGAATCGAGGGGAGACCTCTGATGTGAGGATAATTTATAACATACTTACCTTTTATGAATATGGATTTGTTTGTGACATAACACTTTATTTGTTGACACTACTATTTTATCTATGTCGTAGACACACACGTCCAAAACTAATTAGTTGTATTCATTTATAAAGGAGATTTTGATTAATAGAGGGATCAAACGGGAAATCCGTTTCGCAGAAGGTCAAGGTTTCGGCCAATTAACCAATCAAGACTCAATTTCCTCGCCGCCGTCATTCACGTCGAATAAAAACCAACTGATAACATTACATTCTATGTTCTTGCTTTACGATCGCCGTGGAAGGTCTGTACTTACAGTAAAATGATAATATAATTGGCTTCCAAAACTCCTCCGAGTTTCCGTAATAAGGCATCATTAGACAATGTCAAGAAGTTTCTTTTGTTTCTCTCTGACATCCTCGACTCAAACTTCAATCGTTATATCACGCGTTTTATTAGACCGAACTTTTAAAACACACTTCCTTTAAGCGGAAAAAGAAACCATTTCTTTATGAATATTTACAAGTGTTCACGAAATACTACTTCAAAAGTTTCCATTCTGGGGAGTCCAGAACGCAAACTGAAGATAAATTAAAAATGCAAAAAAAAGAGAGCGGGCGTGATAAAATTTCTTTTTTTAATATTCCATTATTCGTTGGCAGAATGTCGAATGGAGCCGAAACGCTCCGGAACTAATTTCGTTTTGGAATTATTGAAAATGTCTGTAATGGTATTTTCAGCGGACGTTTAGAAATGGAAAAGTTCTTTGATCGCACACGTATAATGAAACACAAAAGACTCGACGTGTCCCTTTCATGAGAAAAAATATTGTATAAAATATTAAGACTGATTCAGTTTCATTTTGCACAAAGTAACAGGATTTAAGGCTCCAACTTTTGTAATGAATAACTGAATAAGAAAAATTAAAGGGAAATTACGTTCTTTTTTATTATTAGTTTATGTTTCGTTTGTTAAATGTTTATCTTCTATTAAATGGCCTGGATTATAAAATAAGATTTATTTCTTGCCTTAATTAAAATTACTAAATAGTAAATTACTGTAACTAGTAAAAGTAGAATTGGAATAATTTATAACATGTGTTGATTTTTTTGCAAAACAGTACGTGTACTATTTCAATAGCATCATTTTGCTTACTCAATTTTCCAATAAAATCACGAATTGTAAAAACTATTAATTCAAGCAAATACACATAAACATGGATGTTCGCACCAAACAAATATTCTAACTATCAAACTGACAAATACACGGCAAACAATAACTACCAACTAGAACGTTTTCATTTCATTGGAAATACTATACTTACACACTAATTGGCATGTCAACAGGTTTGGCGTCAATCAATTTCCCTTTTAAATAAAAATATGGCCACATAAACTTATTTCAAATAACATGATATCGAAGGTGTCTCGAATCGAATTCAACTCTGAAATCGAACTCGGAATAAAAGTAAACCAGTGTTTATAAGAGGTGTAAACCACCTCATCACGAAGCTGTCAACCAAGCATTCTGTACAACTAAGTAACTTTACGCAAAAATTATTGCTGGGAAACAACTTTTTTTTTTTGGGTGAAAAATCATGTTTTGTGGTAAAACTCAATGTAACATACTAAAAACATTGGGCTGATGGATGGATTGAATAAAACGGGGGTCGTAGAGGTGTTTAAAGTTAAAATCTTACAAAAAAAAACTTTTATTTAAAAAAAAACTTGTCAAAAAGTTGTAACTTTGACCCCCCATATCTCCGTAACTAGAAAGTTCCCAGGTATGGTGTAGAACAAAAAAATGATCGCAATGATGGGGAGAATAAGTACCTTTCGGCTTCGTGAAGAGGTGTTTTACATCCTTTATAATTAATTGACCTGATCAATAATTAATAAAATTGCTATATTAAATTGTTTAAATTTATCAATATTTCAGAATAACTCTCAATACTCAATACTCAAATCTTTATTGCATTCCATAAATGTATTACATAGATGGACATTACATTACATTCCCTCTCATGGAGAGGAGGCCTGTCCCAACAGTGGGAACATTAATAGGCCGATGATGATGACATAGATGGTGTTATCAAAATAATATAAAGTCAATATGGACCCTGTCGGGCACAGCAACATAATATGTTTATATGTTTTTAAATTATTAGGTCTGTGTATTAGGTACGAGTATAATAAATTATTTAAATAATTGAAATTATGTATACGAGTAGCGATTAGAATAATATAGATAATTATTTGGTTTCCTACATTTAACGCTAGCGAGTAATTTTATTTTGCAATCGATTTGTCATCTATAAACTCCTTGACTGAGTAGTATGCCAGAATTTGTTTCAATTTATTAATAAATACCTACATTTGTTTTGTCTACTTCTCGAATGTCATTTGGCAATTTACTGTAGATTTTTGTGGACATAACTAAAGGGCCGGTTGAGTGCATTTTAAGTCGGGATTGGGGTATGTTTATTTTGTTTTGTTGTGTCGAAAGGTGTACCTAGTTTCATTGTGTTTCTTAACATAAAAGTAATGAATAGAATCACTCATCCCGCGACAAGTCGCTGTATCCGTCTATTTGTGTGTGCAAAGGCACACTTCTAGGGCTAGTTACAGACGGGCTGCGTTTAAACACTGGTGGTTTACACATACCGATTTCAGAAAATAAGAAAAAAAAACCTACTTACCCATTTTATTATCGATTCGGGTTGAGAATCATTAGCATGATACCTCCTTGAATTTTAACAGGTAACAAAGCGACACCTTATAGAAAATAATTCTTTGCATACTTCTCATATAGAAAACGTCGAATCCCCATCTATGTTCTGTATGAGCTGTGTTTTCTATATGAGAAGAGGTCTCTTTCTTCACCACACTTGCACAAGGCGGGTTAGCGGTTTTAGACTTCTATTTATTATTGAAAGTCTAAGTTTCCTCACGTTTTCCGTCACCGATATTAGTGATATCTTAGATAAACGTACGGCATCTGAATTTCCAAGAAGACGTTAGTATTTACCCGAATTTGGACACAACCTTAAACTTATGTCCGTCCTAATGAGAATCGAGGCTATAACCACCGGGTTGTCACGACACCACATGCGTTCACGTGATTGTAGAAATAAAACAGGCAAAGAGCCGTCCAGGTAACTACGTACTGGTCGGACCAAATCTGAGTCATTGATTCAAGAAAAACAAGAAATAAAAAGCGGCCAAGTGCGAGTCGGACTCGCCCATGAAGGGTTCCGTAGCAGCAACAAACATAACATAAAAGATGGCGTTTAAAAAAAAACCAATAACTAGATCTCGTTCAAACCAATTTTCGGTGGAAGTTTACATAGTAATGTACATCATATATTTTTTTTTAATTTTATCATTCTCTTATTTTAGAAGTTACAGAGGGAGGACACACATTTTACCACTATGGAAGTGTCTCTCGCGCAAACTATACAGTTCAGAAAAAAATGATATTAGAAACCTCAATATAATTTTTCAAGACCTATCTATAGATACCCCACACGTAAGGGTTTGATGAAAAAAAAATATGATTTTCAGTTCTAAGTATGGTATAAGGTAAGGGGTACCACCAAAATTTATTGTCTTTTTTCTATTTTTGTGTAAAAATCTTAATGCGGTTCACAGAATACATCTACACTCGAGAGCAATGAATCCGGGTCACTTAAAGAATCCTAAAAATCTCGGAAACTAAAAATGTTTAATTATAAATGGTTAATGCAATAAATTGTATTTAATAGACAATGTAATACTCCTTAAATGAAGGTATTAAAACTTCTTAGTTATTGTAAAGTTATATCATAAAAACCGGCCAAGAGCGTGTCGGGCCACGCTCACTGTAGGGTTCCGTAGCTTCCCAGACCATTAAAAATACCAACATTTTTCGTCAGCAAAAATAACTTTGTTTTTCATAGTATTTGTATGAAAAACAAAGTTATCATTTGCGTTTTTTTGAAAAAGTGCTATATAACTCAAAAACTATTCAACTCATCAAGTTGAAAATAATTTTCCAAGAAAGTTCATATAAAGGTCTACTTTTGTGATTTTTTTCATATTTTTTAAACTTATGGTTCAAAAGTTAGAGGGGGGGGGGACACATTGTTTTTGACTTTCGGAGCGATTATTTCCTAAAATATTAATATTATCAAAAAATGATTTTAGAAAACCCCTATTCATTTTTAAATACCTATCCAACAATATATCACACGTCAGGGTCAAAATTAAAAAAAAAATCGCTCCCCACTTTACGTCCGGGGGAGGTACCCTAATAAAAATGTTTTTTTAAATTTTTATTTTTGCACTTTGTCGGCATGATTGATATACATATTGGTACCAAATTTCAGCTTTCTGGTGCTAACGGTCACTGAGATTATCCGCGGACAGACAGACAGACAGACAGACATGGCGAAACTATAAGGGTTCCGTTTTTTGCCATTTGGCTACGGAACCCTAAAAAATCAAATTTGAAAAAGGGCCACTTTCGAAGATGGAACTACGAAATTACAGCATTTGGTTTTGCTTTTGTTTGTAATCTGTCATTTATGTGGGTACATAAACCATGTTGATAGTGCTCTATATTCATTATTCAAGCTGAAATTATGTCGCTTACGCCTGAAGAATGCACCAGAATACTTACAATGCTGGAAACCGGCCGGAGTCAGCGCGATACAGCCAGGACTGTCGGTGTGTCGCTGTCAACAGTACAAAGAGTTCTCCGACGTTACGAAGAAACTGGTTCTAACCTACGCAGACCAGGAACGGGCAGAACCAGGTGTACCACAGCACGAGAAGACCGATACTTGGTGAACACCATGCTTCGAAATCGCTTTCTCACAGGAACTGAACTCACAAATCAGTTTCGACGCCTCGGAGGAAGTAACCCAAGTGCATGGACAGTAAGACGTCGGCTTGCTGAATCTAACTTAAAACGCCTTAGACCTGCAAACGGCCCTAAACTGGAGCGTGGGCATCGTATTTCAAGACTAAGATATGCCCAGAGCCACGTAAATTGGAGTATTGAAGATTGGTCAAAAGTTATGTTCTCCGACGAATCAAAATTTATGCTCTACAAGCACGATGGAAGACACAGAGTGTATCGAAGACCAGGGGAAAGATTCAAGCAAGCATGCATCGAAGAAAAAGTAGCCTACGGTGGTGGGTCTGTACTTGTGTGGGCCGGAATTTCTTCTGAAAGTCGCACAGAGCTGGTGATCATAGAAAACGGCTCTTTAACTAGCGTAAGATATGTGGAAGAAATCCTCAATGATCACGTTGGTCCATTTATGGTCAATTTAGGTGAGGATGCTATATTTATGCATGACAATGCCCGACCTCATACAGGTAGGATTGTGAATGACTACCTTCAAGAGATGAACATTACTCGTATGGAGTGGCCAGCGCGCAGCCCGGATATCAACCCGATCGAGCATGCTTGGGACGAGCTAGGCAGATGCGTAAAACAACGAAACCCTCCCCCAATCACGCTTCGTGAGCTCAAAATTGCTCTCACAGGGGAATGGGAGAATATTCCCCAAAATCGTATAAGGAACTTGGTGTACAGCATGCCAAACCGCGTAAACGCAGTAATGGAAGCACGAGGAGGCAATACGAAGTATTAAAATTCAAGAAAATCGTAATAAAGTTCAAAAATTTCATGTTTCCTATTTTTGTTTTAAGGAGAGATCAGCAGTTTTTTTCTTTATGTAATTTTGTGTTAATAAAATGTATGGTGACTCATATTTTTTTTTACTTTCATTTAAGGAGTATTACATTGTCTATTAAATACAATTTATTGCATTAACCTATCATTTTTAGTTTCCGAGATTTTTAACATTCTTTAAGTGACCCGGATTCATTGCTCTCGAGTGTACTTACCAAGTTTCAACAGCATAGTTTGTATAGATTCGGAATAAAGTGGCTGTGACATACGGACAGACAGACAGACATGACGAATCCATAAGGGTTCCGTTTTTGCCATTTGGCTACCGAACCCTAAAAAAAAGTATTGAAGTGAAAACTTCTTTAGGCGCGTTGAGCACTTTTTGGGTGAACAAAAATCAAGGAAATCGCGTGACCATCACCTAACGCTTCACAGAACTCGTAGCTGATCCGCTACGGCGTAGCACCACAAGCGTGCGCGGGGCACAACCCGTAGAAGATATACATAGATTACTTACTGCCTCCTCTTTGAATTTAAATTAACCTGTCTTCATGCTATTTTACACTCATAACACTTTTCATACGGAATTAAAAAGTCAGTGTTTGCCAATTTCTGCAACAGAAATAAAAGTTTATGAGAACAATCCGTTATTTCGTATTGCGTTATTTTGCGCATACAATTACTTTTACATAAATAAAAACGAGTATTTAACCACCTTTGTGTTACAGCTGTTATTCATACAATGTACTCCTTTAATGTGAATTTTTAAATACAGCTGCACCAAAGTGCTGCACGAGACCATAAAAAACTAAACCAGCAGACGGATCGGTGGCACATTTTTCAAAGGATTATTATTTAGGGGTTTTATTTTTCATTACAGTTCAATTTTTCATGTTTTTAGAGTAATAACGGCCTCTCGTATCGCTTTCCGGGTTTAGTCCATAGATGATAGACACTGCAGTGGCGAGGGGTTCATACAACTCGAAAACTACCGGCTTCCCATCGGAACAACCACTGTACTGGAGTCTACTATTGCCAAAAGTAAAACAATGTGGGTAATTCAGTTAGGACGTGATTGCCCAAACATGACTACAACTATTAATGGCTCGATGTATGGTTTTTTTCAAACATTTAAAAATGTATGCACCGGACAGCCTACCTGTTATAAAAAAAATACCCTTTTACTTTCCGCTTTCACGGCACGGCTGGTTACAGTAAACATGTTGGTTCCGGTTGTCATTCATAGATCTTTGACAGTCGTTACCGGGTATCCAGAAGCCCGGAAATCTGACAACTAGTCTTGACTTACCAGTGGGTATCGTATTACCTAATGGGTTATGGAGTCAGATAGATAGTCACTCCATGGAGAGTACTGGTATTCAGCGGCCAGTGGTTTGACTGGACTACCAGCTTCCATTATCTGCCTAGCCTTTTCCACCAGCTTCCAGTTCAACATAATATCTGCCAAGCCTTTTCCCAATTGAATTGGGGAAATTGGAAGGTAGATGATGAATCACAGTTTTCATTAAATGCTATGAAAAATATTTAGTTTTAATACCGCAAGATAAATATCCAGGTCTGAAAGCAGGACACAAGTCCCACCGTCATGCATATGCACATGCACATATGGGCCCACCCTCCCGCCCTCATGCATATGCACACATACAAAACAAGTGAGAAATAATTAGCACTAATAATTAGCTTTCAGACCTGGATATTTATCTTGCGGCATTAAAACTAAATATTTTTCATAGCATTTAATGTCATGGATTTCCGCAAAGTAACGCCTGATTCCATAACTTATCACAGTTTTCATGTTTTTTGTCGAGCATTTCTTTTAACGATACCTAACCCATTAAAATCACTCCTTACATCTTTAAGTAACAACCACTAAACGTTCAAGTCATAATCGTAAAACAATTGAAATAAGCCCCCGTTCGGGTTGTAAACGATCCCCCACTTACACCCTCTGTATTGGAATCTTTCCAATTTGTAATTGCCGTACAGCCGTACCGGTGGAAACCACTTCAGACCTGTTACTGATTGCAGCTATTATCGCAGGTAGAAACGTGACCGATACGTACTTGGAGTACTTTTTGGTCCTTTTATACTTGCAATATAGTAGGTACTTGTTATGCGGACTGGTCTTTTATGTCGCTCTGTTATGTTCAGTTAAAAGACTTTTATTTGTTTCTTACTTTCAGATTGAGTATATGGGTTCAATTACGCCATGAGGCCAGTTAGCACGAGTTTTAACATGTTTCGAAATGTAACGACTTTAAAATAAAAATAAACACTTGTCCCTCAAAGCTACATGTCCTGCTAGCCTACATCGTGTCCCACTGTTGGGCAAAGTCCTCCCCTTTCTACTTCCATACCTCTCTGTCTTGCGCCATCTCCGGCCATGTTGGCCCTTCAATCATCATCAGATCGTCACGCCACCTTCATCGAGGTCGACCTCGACGGCGCTGTCATTCCTCAGGCGTCCAGTGTGTGACGATCTTTGTCCATCTCTCCTGGTGCATCCATGCCACGTGGCCCGCTCACTCCCATTTGTTGAAACAATTTCTTTCATTTCCCGTGTTGTTTGAACATGATTGTGGCTCATGTCCAAGCGGTTCAGCAGTTAACTATTATTACATGTAATATTAATTACCAATTATCAACACCATCACAGGAGCTCATGGCTAAATAACAACAGCCACTCGGGTCGATCTTTAGGTTAAACCATGCTTGCCTAGGTTGGTCTGTGGATGGGTGACCACCCATTACGTACCGACTTTCCTCCGTGGCTCAGAAAGCACGTAAAGCCGTTGTTCGCGGATGTCATTTGTAGATCTTTGACAGTCGTTGGGTAGTCAGTGGCCAAAAAAGTCTGACAACCAGTCTTACCAAGGGGTATCGTATTACGCAGTCATAACTGTGTTGTGTCAGATAGGCAGTCGCTCCATGTACTTAAATACTAGTATTCACCTGCATCCGTTTACACTGGAAGCCAACCCCAACGTAGTTGGGAAAAGGCAAGCAAATGATGATCATCACCATTATAGTAGGCAAAGGCTTCTCTTTGCTTCTGGCAATCCCAACGCTCTTATCCCACATTTTACTTGCAAACAATGTCATCTGCCCATCACACCGCCAGACGATCAACCCTACATTTTACAGTCCAAGAGCGCCACTTGGTCACTATACGATAAACCTAAAGATTATGATTGTACTACGTATAACAAAAGCAAGAATCTCACAATACCTGACACACAGAATGTAATTAAGCCAGACATGAAAACTTACGTCGGTTGTACCGTCGGAACTTGCAGTGACATAAATTAGTTGCAATGCTCTTGCGACTGGCAATGCCTGGCAATAGGCCAATTGAACGAATAATGAAGTCAGATGGTAGGTTTATGAGTGAAAAGATACCATTGATCACTGTCGCTTAGATGCAACACTGTACAATGTATTGCAGTTCGATACCAGTTCACTGCTTATTTGCATGGGTAAGTAGCTAAGATGTAAAGCGTGAGGTGAATAGTGAAGTCGAGTGTTGGGTAACTTTAAAATACCTATATCTATTTCCCACTAGTGCCACCGATGGTACTGTTCGGTGGCACTAGTGGGATCAAAAGATTTATTACAACTGTATTTTTGTAATAACATAAGCAATAGCGTATTAAATAAATAAACAGCAATATTTCCTTTAAATCATAATCAGCCTATTAATGTTCCCACTGCTGAGACACAGGTCTCCTCTCTATGAGAGTGAATGGGCTATTAATCCACCACGCGGGCCCAGTGCGGATTGGTAGATGTCACATGTGTTCGATTTTTTTGGCTCTAGGACGTATCCTCATGATGTTTTCCTTCACCGTTTTGAGAGCAGTGGTGATCTACATACTCATCATCATCTGCATCATCATCCAAAGCTCGACTTCTCCCACTCACTGCTGGGTATAGGCATCTACAGGGTGTAAACCACCTCATCACGAAGCCGTCAACTAAGCATTCTGTACATCAAACTAAGTAACTTTACGCGAAAATTATTGCTGGGAAACGACTTTTTTTTTGGGGTGAAAAATCATGCTTGCCTGCAGAACTCAATGTAACGCACTTAAAGCATTGTGCTGATGGATGGATTGAATAGTACGGGGGTCGTAAAGGTGTTTAAAGTTAAAATCTTACAATAAAAACTTGTATTTAGAAAAAAAGTTGTAACTTTGAGCCCTTATATCTCCGTAACTAGAAGGTTCCCAGGTATGGTGTAAAACAAAAAAATATCGCAATGACGGGGAAAACAAGTGGTTTTCGGATTCGTTAAGAGGTGTCTTACACCCTTTATTTGTTTGTGCCATCTGCCTAGTCTTGCTCAACTACTTACAATAAGGTCAACTCGACGAGTCTTACCGTAGGCAGCTGCATACCAGTATTTTACAAGGAGTTAATGCCTGTCTGACCTCCACAACCCAGTAACTGGGTAAAACGATAACCTTTGGTCAGACTGTGGCTGTTAAACTGCAGATACAAAAGCTGATTTTCTGTTGATTTCTTCTGTCTTCGTTTTGACGATATTTTTTTTTAAACTCTACACGTACTTTAAATATGAACTTTCAAGTCAAATTGTACTGTATTTCTTCATAATTCGAGAAGTAGTATTTTTACCGTGTAGCATCGCGTCGCATTTCATCGTGACGTGGCGGGCGCTTTGCGACGCGTCCTATTCGTCGCTCAAGCAGGACACTGCGTCAGCCTTACGCCAACAATCAACGTGCGTGACATATATGGTTTTAGAGTTCCTTACTTTCACATTGACTAGTCTCACTGAGTCACACCTAATAATCGTTTTGCAAGTACAAGAGTCAGCTCATGAATCGAAAGATGTCTGGTTTCTCAAAATTTTCACGCGATAAGAAACAGCCAACGGCCTAATCGGATTAAAACAAAATGGGATCGTAATTATATTGTATTAAATTCTATTTCACAACAACATGTTTTATTAATTGCATTGAAATCGCCTCGTCAGCGCTCATTGTTTGCAAGAATAGATCATGATTAGTCGTCCCGTAATGACAGTGACAAACGGACAGCTTACAAATTATATTTATTGTTAACAATGCTGACAGTTGGATTAATTTTGCATTTTTATTTTGTGGCCATTTTTATATTTTTGAAGTTAAATTTTTCACACCATTATAAATGCGAAAGTGTGGCTTTCAGTGAGTTGGGTTATAACTGCTACACTAGCAAATGAAAAAAGATATGATTTTTACGCAAAAAAATACGAATACTTTTCAAGCATATTATTATAGTTGAGTGCATTCAATTTTTCAATAAGGCCGATATCTCTATACTTACACTATTCTGGTCAATATCGCGCAACTGTCAAACTACAAATGCAAGTCAGAGCCGGAAACTTCTCAAAGTTAGCACACGTGCTAAGTATCATTTAGGCCTGACTTCTTGTTGCGCTGACGGTCGGTATACGGTCAATCGTGACGTCAGCGAGAACAAAATACGGCTGTCGGTCGCCGCTGACGTTACAATATGGTGCTATATACAGGGTGTAAACCACCTCATCACAAAGCCGTTAACCAAGCATTCTGTACATCAAACTAAGTAACTTTACGCAAAAATTATTGCTGGGAAACAACTTTTTTTTTTGAGGTTATAAATCATGTTTTGTGGTAGAACTCAATGTAACGCACTTAAAACATTGTGCTGATGGGTGGATTGAATAGTACGGGGGTCGTGGAGGTGTTAAAACTCAAAATCTTACAAAAAAAACTTGTATTTAAAAAAAAACTTGTCAAAAAGTTGTAACTTTGACCCCCCATATCTCCGTAACTAGAAGGTTCCCAGGTATGGTGTAGAACAAAAAAATGATTGCAATGACGGGGAGAACCAGTGCCTTTCGGCTTCGTGAAGAGGTGTTTTACACCCTTTAGAACACAATGTATACTCGTATGCGTTCGACCGTCAGCGCGACCAGAATTCCAGCGTTAAAGATCTCGGTTGTAATTTTAAAACTTTGCTAGACCTTCCTTAGTTTGAAACTTTTTCCAGCCCCTAGCTAGAACTAAGCAAGTCATAACAAACGATTAGTTTCGCTCAGATAATTAATTCTCCTGTTTTCTTCCCTGCATCCCTCTAATCTCACGACACACCGTATTTTACTTAACCCTCGCATTGCTCACTGGCTACAAGCTTACAGGCTTGGCTTTAAACAACCACTATTTAATTACGCACGACGTGACATAGGGAACTCATTAGAAAATCTTGAAATCCGTTGGGAAATTAATTGGGAAAGAAGTGGCGGTTTTATTCATGGTTGCTACCTTGGATACGGGTTTAGGTTTCGAATAGAACTATGGCTTTTTGTTTTCTGATTTATTATACAGGGTTATTTGGAAAACACCAACAACCTCGCAGGAGTAGATTACTAACATCATGAACAACAACATTTGTTCTACTAAACAACTTTCCATACAAAACTCGATCAGCTGTTTGAACATTTGTATGGAGAATTGATTTTTTTTGTCTGTTTTCGGAAAAGTCTTAGAACAAATGTTGTTGTTTATGATGTTAGTAATCTACTATTGCAAGGTTTTTGGTGTTTTACAAATAGCCCTGAATAGTGCATCACTTTCTGGTCAATTTTTACATCCATTCGACATCTTTCATTTAAAGTGTGCAAACAGAAAATGAATCTAATGTCCAAAGTACGAGTTGGACTCGCGCATGTATTGTTCCGTGCCATCGTTTATTTGTTGTTATAGCGGCAAAGACACGTTCTGTGAAAATCTCAACTGTCTGCTTATTACCAAACTATGAAAGGATCAATAACTACAGTAGGGCCAAGTTAATAGATTACATTTCATGTATTGTTCCGTGCCATCGTTTATTTGTTGTTATAGCGGCAAAGACACGTTCTGTGAAAATGTCAACTGTCTGCTTATTACCAAACTATGAAAGGATCAATAACTACAGTAGGGCCAAGTTAATAGATTACATTTGACACTTCATCAAAATAGAACAACGTAACCTTATAAAATAAAATATTATTTATTATTTCGAAGTTAGAACTGCACAACTGCTTAACATTTTTGAATTACAATTGCATATTTATTGTAACAATGGCAAAAAAGCTAACCTTTACTTAGAACTGACAGATGTCAAATGTGATCCTTAGTCGGCCCTACTATACACAATAAATTATATGATTGATTGACAGTTCTATTGGTGTCATGTGATAGTAAAACAAAAGTAAACAAAATTAAACTCGAAATAAGTGTCTCAAACATGCATGTTCAGTTGAAAATAGTTATTTTCAAATCTTCTGGTACGACATTTTCATTTTTCTCCCCTATACTTTTCGGTGACGAAAAATATTGCGTCTTCCTGGGTGTCTCAATATATTTCAATATAGTGTGTCCACTGTCGTGTCCAAACTGTTGATGTCACACTATTGACGTCAAAGAAACCATAATTTATACGAAGCACGCCTTATGAATAGTCCTGAATTTGAATGGTTTTATAAAAACCGGGGCACGCCTGATGTCCGGTCCTAACTCATCGCATATTCAATTTCTTGTGAAACCCCTCTCATTTATATACATGAAATTTTTTCTTCAAGTCAAATTCTTCATATTTAATTAAAATTCTGGAGAGAAGACTTATATTTCTTGTTATAAAACTAGATTTATCATTTTAAATTGTGACAGTCGAGGCTATGAATAAAACTTTTTACTTAAACAAAATCGCTGATTTTCGAAAGTTGTTTAATCAAAAACAATCTGTTTCAATAACATTTTAAAGTTAGTACCTACTTATTATTTATTGTAATTTAAATAACTTTTGTTTCGAAGAAATTAATCAAATTATTGTTTATAAAATGGAATCAACCTAGAAAACATTCTGTGGTCTAAGTTTGGGGACAGTAGAATGAAATTTTTATCTAACCTAGTTCTAGTTTTACGATAATATAGCCATATTCAAAAAGGTACATTTCTAAAGGACCTCTTGTGAGGTCAAGATATAAATAAGACGGCATTTGTAGCAATTTTTATTTCCCGCTTACTGTCGGCTAGATAAATGCCGTCCCTCAAGACCGAATTCCGGAGTTCAGGACTAAAGATCGATGTTAGACGATACATATTGCGTTTGCGTGGCTAGGCTCGTAAACTTCAGATAACCCTTACTACGTTAGATAAATAAATCCTGTCTGTGAGCTATTCCAGGAATATTGGATGCTGTAATGGAAATTAATATGTCTTGATTAATTTTCGGTGGTTTGTGTACACAGATATTAATTCTTTTATTTATACTGTTATGGTTTACAGATTCGCTTTTTAATTACTTAACAAAGATGGTGCAAAAAACATTCATAAAACCAACGTCATTTAACCCCGGACGCAAAACCGACGGGGTGTTATAAGTTTGACGTGTCTGTGTGTGTGTGTGGGGGGGGGGGGGGGTCTGTGGCATCGTAGCACCCAAACGCATGAACCGATTAGGATTTTGTTGTTTTTGTTTGAAAGGTGAATTAGTCGGGAGTGTTCTTAGCTATTTGTGATTAAAATCAGTCCAAGATGGTCGCCGCCACAAAATGGCAGATTACATATTTATTCAACAACTCCCTTAATATGGGTATCAAATGAAAAGGGCCTGACTAATAGAATACATTATGATAAATTCAAAAATCAAGATGGCCGCCACCACAAAATGGCGAATTAACGAATTACTTTCTATTTGTCTTTTAGTACATTGTGTCGGGGGTTTTTAAATTTAAATTTTTAACTTAATTTTACTTGCTCGTCGTGTTTTTCCCAAATCCTGAATAAAATAATATTTTGTAATCCTCCATAAATAACAAAATGTTAAAGCTATTTTATAGTATAAGATAAAATATATCGACAATAAATCGGAAAAACTAACAAAATCAACCATTTCTTTGTAATTTGTCGATATTTGGTTGCTTATTTTATAAAGAGGGTTTCCTCCAAACGTAGTTTTTCATGTAGACGTAATAAGTTATATTCCATTTACTAGTCCGACCCTTTTCACCAGCCTTACAACACGTAGCGGCGCGATAAATAAAAATAACTTTAACCTTTAGATCAACGTAAAACCTTTACATAAGTATTATTTATAATGCAAAGAATATTCTTATATTATTAGCATATTTAAATGGTACTTTTGCTCTCTTTACGAGACGGGAATAAATTATATTCTAACATGATTTGTACATTTACAACACTTAGTCCTAAGTTTTTGCTGAAAATCGACATATACAACGTGTAACAGAAAGGGTATAGTCATATGAAAGGGTGTGCTACAGACCATCAAACTGAACAACTTTCTCCATGGAACCACCATAATAATTATTGCGACAAATTTTCAACGGCCCCATACTAAATTCCAATACCTACTCGACCAAATGTATGAAACAGCTGATTATTTTTTTACGTTTACGATGGTGGTCCCATAGCGAAAGTTGTTCAGTTTGATGGTCTATAGCATACCCTTTTATATGACTATACCCTTTTTGTTATTTACACATTGTAGAGCCGCTTACACGACCAATTACTAAATGCATTTAGATTTAAACACAATATTTGAGACATCACCTTGAAAAGATGGTCAGAAACAGAATGATATCGCTATAAACGTATTCAGTAATATAAGTGGTCAAATATATTAGGGCCTAATATTTGACTATTTTCATGACATTAAAATTACAAATGAAAATTAAGTGTGTACCTTATAATAAAGTTATATGTCCATAAACTATTTTCCTATCCAAAGACATTCATTTGTCTAATTTTCCAAGGTGTTATGACGCAACTTGAGAGAAGCCACAGTATGCAGTAGTCTGTGACGGGCAGAGTTGATTGTTTCACAGACAATTTTCAGAAATTGCTTAAGCTGATTCTATGTAAACAAAAAGCTTACAAAACAATGAATACTCACTAATAACAGTAAAGTTGACCCTCAGGTTCCTGGTGGGCGAGTTTTTGAAGTCGACCCTGCAGCGGTAGACCCCTGCGTCAGTGGAGACCACGCTGTCCACAAACAGCACTGCCGGGTTGGCGGCTGCGCGGAAGTAGGCGCGGGTTCCGAAGCCCGAAGTGGAGGACCAGAGTTTCGGCTGAGAGGCGAGGCGACCTCGGACGTCGTAGCTGCGGGGAAAAGAGGATTATTTGTATTTTGTTGAAGAAGAACCTTAAAGAACAAGGATCTTAACCCTGGTTCCCAATTAGTCACCTATTCAGGTCAAAAAGTCCAGACGGATTACGAATTGGTAAAAGTAGCGTTAGTGGCAAAAAAAATCTTGGAAAGCTTCGAGCTAAGAAAAGATATAAATTATCACTACATAATTATTACATAACAAAGTCCTTTGCCGCGTCTGTCTGTCTGTTCGAGATAAACTCAAAAACTACTGTGCACCGATTTTCATAATGGATAGAGTGGAAGGTCTTTTATGGAAGGTTTTATTTATTTATTTAAACTTCATGTACAAGAGTGGTACATAGGCGGACTTAATGCCACAAGGCATTCTCTACCAGTCAACCATTGGGTCAAATATGACAGCATTGTGGTAGAGTACAAAAATCAATGAGAACAATGCCATAATTTATCAAATTATTATTACATAATTTATCAAACGGGTGGGCGAAGCCGCGGGCACCAACTAGTGTATTTTAATTATGTATTGTTACGAGCTGGGTATGAAATAAATTAATTACTACCGATTAAACAACACAATTACTTTATTAATCACAAAACAATTTAAACTTAATCACAAATACACTACTGTTCACTATTCGCTTAGATATCGCACTTCTAGTTCACTTCGAATCGCTTCGATGTGTAGCCAAAATCAGACTAACTGTCACGGGTCTGAGCGGTGTATTTATACTCGCCAACAGACACACAAAAAATAACCACGAATATTCTAGAGGGTTATAGAACTGCTTCATAAAAAACACTAACAAAAGAATACATTGTAATAATAAGCTGCTTTTACAAACGGTCGAAATTATAATGACTTTTATAAACAGGTCGCGAAAATTTTTACCTACCTAACTTTAAAACTAATAATAATGGAAAGCACTCGAAATTCCAACGTACACATACTGTAATCACGTGCTTTCTCGAATGTTCTAGTAGGTCCGATGTCACAATATTGGCTTGGGTGCCCTATTAGTCAGTTATGGTTTTGGTTTCCCCACTTATTCCTTAGAGTGGGCCAAATTAATTGTCAGTTATTGTCATGTATTTAGGACTACGAATTGCCAAAAGTCGTGTTAGGAGCATAGATTTTCCTTAAAAAGTTATTTCCAATAGTAAATACATTATGGTTATTGGGCCTTGAGCCACATACACATACATCGAGACCCATTAACCTTTGAGGAATGCTTTCTGTCATTCTGTACCAACTATTTGGTTTTACCTTTTACAAAGTATACGAAAACGTGGTTACTTTTCATCGCACGTGGGTTCGATTCGGGTCGGGCAAAGTGTTTTTGGGTTTTTCCGTCACGGGTTTTCTTAGTAGCAGGTACGGAGTCTGGAAAATGGTTCACCCCCTATTATATGGGAATTATGGGACACATAACGGGCAAAATGTGGGTGTGCTATAATTGGGTAGTTGAGTACACTACTGCTTAGCCCTTTGGGGATTACAAGCGTAGTGTTATGTTATGTATAAACCGATTATTCTACCTAACTATTATCCCTTCCTGAATGAATACGGCTAATTAATATCCGATGGATAGTGAGTAATGATCCGCGCGGGTGTAACTGGTCCTTATCGCCATCTCAGGGTTAGTTAGCCGGAAAGTGGTACTTGAAATAGTATTGTCGTTAAGTTGCCGGTCCTTGGGCGTTTAGCCAGGGTGAGAATGGAGGATAATCATAGCAAAAAATATCATTATTATTTCCTAAAAAATTTGGATGAAAGGTTTTGATGTTTGTCGTGTTTCGAACGGCCTACAAAATTTCCTTATTCGTTTTTGTCATTATTTTGCTCTTATAGTCCTGAGAAAAATATAAAGATCAGGTGTATGTCCAGGGTTGAAGTTGGACGAGGCAAAGGAGAATCTATGGATCGTAGAAGGTGGTGTTCGGTTGTGTTTGCCGATCCACAAAAAAGGCGTGAGTTTATGATGGCAATAGACATGGAACTATTACAGACATGAAAATGTTGTGGCTAGTATATTTTCATCATCATCATTTTCTCACCCTTATCCTAATGGGTAGACGACAAATCTAATTAGTCCGTCAGTTAGATTATCACAAAATATTTGACCCCTAATTTTTCTATTGTAACGTAGTCGTAAACTTAAATTGACGAAGACACGACGCTTTTAAAGTTCTCAATACGTCACGCCTTGGTATAATTTTTAGTGACTTCTGAGTCTGACGTCACGAGCCCCGACTCCCGAGTTTTGATGCGTTTTATTTTTGTCAATATTCATTGATTTACAAAAGCAAAATTACGTGTCCATTATTTTACAATACTTATACTGACGGACTATTAGATTTGCAATATTTTGATACTTTCGTCATGCGTATTCATTTGCGGTCGGCGCATCACGTCATTTTTCGTCGTCATTTTATTAAGTTTAATTTTAAGCAAACACTGGACATGCCTAATAAACTACTATTGGTTTTCTCAAATGTAATAAATAAATCATGTTGACTAAGAAAATTTACTTGGATCAGTTTATAAAGCTAAGGAACTCGGATCAAACTTAGTAGTAACTTAATACTGCAGAAACGATTCAACTAAGAAACACTAAACGACCTTTTAAAACACATAAAACAAAGTAGTTTTGCAAATGCAACGTCCCAGATAACTGCAATCCTTCTTTCCAACAACACAAATACACTTGTAAACCCGGTGTTTATCTGTATAAGACTAGTCGATAAAACGTCTAAGCCCTTAGTCCTCGCTGCAGTTTGTAGTGAAGCTGAAGCAATCAATCTGGGTGCACTTAGCATTCAATCGGGAGAGCGACCGGTAAAGATAGTGCTGTACGTAGGTTAGTTTTGCGGTGTCTGACATATTGGGCAAAAGTTTACCTGTGTTTCACGTTTTGAAGATTTAAATTTAGCAATGTCTAAAATAAAATTGTCACAAGATATTAGTTTTAAAAGATATTTAGTCGAAACACAAGAAAAATATGAACAGTCGCTTTGGTCAATCTTTAGGTTAGGCCTTGCTTACCGAGATTGGACCACACATTACATACTTACCGAGTTTTGTAAGCCCCGTTAAGCCTACAGCACGTGTAACGTTAAATGCGCAAGACCTCAGACACCCCAAATTATTTTTAATTCAATTGACCTAGTTCTGACAGAGAAAAAAAAATAAAGATTTTATGTCCTGTTTTTGTTTTACGGGCAATTAGATTTACTGACAAGAATTGTTGTTATCCCGCGTATGAGAAAATTAAAATTGGATGACTACCATTTGTGTTTGTTTTAATAGGTAAATAGACAAACACAAATGGTAGTCCCATTTGTGTTTATTTATTTACCTATTTTGGCGGGTTTGCGCACGTGATGGCTTGACCTATTAATAATAAATGGACAGAGCATCATTTTGAATGATTTTTTTTTTATTGTGACCTGTATTAAAAAAGTGGTTCAACTGATTCTGTCCATGATTCTGATCAAACTATTTTCAAGTTTTGCGCATTTAACTTTACACGTTGTATAATATCAGGTGAAATAAAGATCAGGAGTGCTAGGCTGGTTTTCTCACGATGTTTTCCTTCACCGAAGCAAGTGTCTATAATACAATACGCTCATGAATCCGAAATACCAGAGGTACGTGGCTTGGGTTCAAACTTGATACCAATGATTTGGCAGTCGGACGATCACATCACTAGGCTATCAGTGCTTGCACAACTAATGAATTTAGTGGACTAGAGTGCACGCACGTGTCAGTAATCGTGTAGCTCAACTAAAAAGTTAAGGATAAGTTTAGCCTTGTCTAACAAACGAACAAGTGAAGTTTCTAAAAACTCCTCCACTTTCGCTCTGCCACTTTCGTGTTCTTCATTAACTATGCATAGTATCTTTCGTATTGTGCTTTTTACGTATCGCGACCTTTCCGTACCCCGTTTGACGTTCCATGATATTGTGTGTGTGTGTTTTTTCATTGCAGTGGTTGTTGAAAAATTCAGTTGTTTGACATTTTCAAGATCGTTGTGTTGGAAGGATCATGTTTATATTTGCATACAAGTTTTTTATGAATGTAATTCACATTGTGTTTCGAGTGTGTGTAAACGACTGTAAGTTGCGAAGTTATGACATTAATTAGAGCAAGTGTGTGTAATATTGTCTTAGTTTGTTACGTGTTGCGAACTTGTGCTTGGCACTTCATTATAATTATTTAATTAATTTTAACTTTGATGCTGTTCAAAACAATTATGTTTTTTTGATGTTGGAAAACTTAAAGGTTTTATTTCCACTGAGCTCTTTAGCCTGAAGTGAGATTAGACTGGAATATCTACTAGAAATCTTATTTCCGTAAACATCACATCGGTAATCCCCAGAGGATTAGGTAGAAGTGTAGTTTACCTACATATTTCGTAACTTATGTTTAACTCCAATTAATAATATGGTGAAACCCTATTCCATTTGCTAATTCATTTGGCGTTTCATTTGCCATTCCATTTGACATGTCACAAAATAACTCGTGCAGCTTCAGAAATAACTCGTGCCGCAGTCTATTTCTAGATATTTTTTGACTAGTGATTCGACACATAAAATGCACGTCGATATTGTACGTTTCGAAATAAAACAAGAGAAAATAGGTATGACTGCAAAACCTTCCGCTATAGCGCTGCCATTCGGATATTTTATTTAAATTTAGTTTAGCCCATAAAAAGAAACGAGCTTGAAAATATGGTTCACCGAATAGTACGGAAATAACCAGACCAGTTTAATGTGATAACCAAATAGCTGAGTAGATTTTAAGTTACTCTCTGACTGTTACTGTTAAAAGCTTTACTTCCAGATTGGTTTAGCTTCTATAACGTAAGTTTAGAGACATGTACACCAACATCCTTCATAAAACTTTTAATAGTGAGAAGTACCTTCCACTTTCTTTGGCGAGTATTTTTGAAAATATTTTCGAAAAATAGTTTTTAAACTGTCGTGGTCATTAACATTATAAGTGTTATGTAATACACTAGAAATGGGATATGTACCATGTTTACCGTTTATTATGAGTTTACTAGACAAAAAATGACTTAATGCTGAATTCACTATTTATAGTCAACGCGACCAACAAGTCTAAATCGTGATCAAAATAATCAGTGAGATAATAATTATTGCGGCATATTCACGACAACTCTTGGACGCGGTTTAATATGCTGATTGGTTTCAATGGTGAAAATCAGTACATACTTTATTTTCTCACTCGCCTCTTAGGACCAGTTCTTTTCATTATCTTAATAAAACTGGTCCTCGGCATAAAGTTCGCGGAAATCAAGGTATGCACGTACTAAGTTACTACGTACCTATATAAAGGTTCTCCATCAGTCTCCTTGAACCACAGCACCATGGAGACATGGTCCTCTGCAGCGAGGGGTTGGATGTCGCACGGTAGTGCAGCCTTCTTGCCCAGCACGCCTTGTGCGTGTGCCGTTGGTACTGGAACAAAGAAACAAATGAATTATTAGATGAATGTGCTTTTTTATGCTGCTTGAGAACTTGGAGGACGGTAATCATTCAACGGGAACCGAGATATAAAGTATCCTATGTCAGAAAATTATCCTGAACATGACTTGAGTAAAGACGGCTTTGTTAATAAAATTTGACACTTCAAGTCTACATAAGTGTCATTCATCGAAAAACGTGCTACCGATAATGTGATAGGTAACTGACAGATGGGCAGAGTTAGCGTTTATAATTCTTGTGGTGTTACGCGAATGGAAAAAGTAAGCAATGGGTATGTCACCGTAAAATTGTCAAACAGGTTATATTACAATATAGCGTGTTTCTCTCTAGCGATAATGTAAACTCTCGAAATATTGTCAACTGAACATACGGAAGTACCTTTGCCCCCATAACCGGGACTTGGGGCACCCCCTCGTTAGGTTAGTTAGGTTCCTTTAAACCCTGCACTCCGAAATAGGGGCTCCGTCGACTACGCTTTTTAGGGGAAAAGAGAGTGGTACCACTAGGAAAGGGGGACCCCTCCTTCCCTCCACACCGCGTGAGTTGACTACCATCGCATGCATTTCACGAAAAATAATGCGTTTTATTGTAAGCACTAAGTTCGTTTGACAATATTTCGAGAGTTTACAATATCGCTAGAAAGATTACAATATAACGTTTGACAATTTTACGGTGACAAGTATATTAGAGGAGGTCTAAAAGTGGTGCCGGTGACTGCAAAGTTGTGTGGTAATCGGTTGTCGTGGTATGGGCATGTGATGCGGAGGAATGAGGAGAATGTAGTGAGGAAAGTTTTGAATATGAATTTGTATGGATATACTCGTATAAGTAGAGGAAGATAAGGTGAAACGGTGCATGAACTGTGTTGAATGATATAGAAAGGAAAGAACTGTCTGATGAGATGACATAAAAATAGAGAAGTATAGAAGAACAAACATGCTGCGCTGACCCTAAATGAATTGGAATACGGGCCAGAGAATGATCATTTACTACGTACTACTACTCCGTCTGTCCGTTATTTTGACGAATCCTAGCCCTATTAGGTGGTTTCTACCTACCCCAATGAAAAGAAGACTTTAGTTAATGTCAATATCAAATTCTTTCTGAGACACTCACAACAAAATCAAAGCAACATTAAGTAGGCATAGTAAAAATGCCTTCCTCAACCGTTTCCTCGTACTTAAGCAGGGAAAAGAAACTGTGTATCTCGTTGTTTTTACCTATCCATAGAAATAGACTTGCGATTAAACTAATGCTACCCGGTAATGGACACATTACTCTTATGGCCATACTAATACGAAGTACGTACGTAGATAATGCGAGGGTGCTTAGCGGTTCAAAGGAAAGGTCAAATAAATAGAACAAAAAAAACTGTGAAACACTCCGTAAACATCGGAAAGAAAAGATATCAAATTAAGAAAAAATAGACACAGAAACCTGAAAGTTCTACAACCGGTTTTGCCAAGGGGTATCACTTTACCCGGTTTTGGCGCTCAGATAATCAATCGCTCCATGTAAAACACTGGTAATATTTAGCTGCATCTGGTTCTACTACTGGTAACTATGTTAAGATCGACTTGTAGTCTCATTGGATGCAGATGAATACCAGTATTTTACATGGAGCGACTGCCTATCTGACCTCCATAACCCAGTTAGTACTGGGTAAAACGGTACCCCTTGGTAATACTGGTTGTCAGAATTAACGGCCCACTGACTACTCGTAATGACTGTCAAATGCTGGGACCAAATGCTTAACGTGTTTTCCGAGGCGCGGAAAAACTCGGTATATCAAGGCTACGTAGATGATGAAAATAAACAAACCGGGGAAGCAAAAAGAAATGATGTCTATTCTCAACAATTGGGCAGAACAAGGCTGTAATTAATGATGAGAATTATAAGAAAAACTATATAAACGTACCTATTTTTATATCGTCTTGATTATATGGCTGCTTCTAATGTAAACTGATATGAAAAGAGTTCACTCACCTCAGCCTGATTCGGGGAAAAATATCGAATATACAAAACTCATTTTTAGTAATCATCAACATAAAAGTAATTCGATATCAGCTATATTTTTTTATGGTACCTAAGAAAAATATTAAGAACATACTTCAAATTAAACCTTCATTGTTGATATTTATAATGGCCAGGCGCTTAACTGTAAAGTCAAACCTGCTATCAAAATACTGCTAGTACTCGTATTAGCTTGAAATTCGTATAAATGTCACTAACATGTTTTGAAAACCATGGCATTTGGACCATGGAGTTTCTTGCCGGTTCTTCTCCATGGAATCGACCAACGCGAACCGTGCACCTTTTTCGACGTTTTATAAGTACCTATCTAGGTCTATGTGAAATAAAATATTTTGATTTTGATTTTGGAAACACTAATTAGTATCGTGTGTAATTTTCAATCGTGCTCATAAAAAAATGTTTTTATATACATTTTGCCAGTGCCAAGGTAGATCATATTACCCAGCACTAACTAGGTTGTGGAGGTCAGATAGGCAGTCGCTCCATGTAAAATTTCGGGTATTCAGCTAAATCCGGTAATATTGAAAGCCGACCCCAACATAGTTGGGAAAAGGCTAGGCAGATGATGATGGTACATTTCACCAGTAATATATATATATATATTTATAATATTGTGTAATTATATTGCTAGAGCTACTAACTACCTACCATATTATAACATCGACGAAAGGCTCCTATATAGACAATTAATGTACCCAAACCCAATTTGTTCTAAGCATAGCTTAATTACCATCCACTCAAAACTAACCAAGAGTATCATTATGCATACAAAAACCAAGATGATATCTTCAAAGAAAGCTTAAACTTTTTACATCAAAACTTAGAAGTCTGTACATCATTTTAAGTCAAACTTAATGAACAAAATCTTGTTATATCGGATGAAAGTAGTATTTGAGTACAGACGAAAATCATTGCTAGTCCTTTTGATATCATTTTTGATCTTGTTGGAGACTAAGTTCATTTAATTTGCAATGTCTCGTGTAGTATTTTAAAGTTACTTGGAGTGTGTAAGTTTAATTACGAAGTATAACTGAAATACGTCTGGGTAGCACAACTATGTAGAGAAGATTAAAAGACGCCTCATGGCGCAAGGTCCATGAACGAGTATGTTCTTATGTTCATCTTTCTTCTCTAGGGATATTTGAATCGCCGGCGACCTCTCGCGATCGGCCCATGGTCAATCCCATTCAATCCATGGCCCGGAGCAAGATGGATTGGGAAGCCGTCACCTCCTTCTGCGAAGCAGTCATGCTAGCAAAGGAGGTGGCAGAAGGCGAGAGGGAGAGAACCTCTTGTCCCAGCCGCCGCGTAAGACGCACCGGGCGTGCACCTGTGGACGGTGAGCTATGGGCTAGCTCGCCGTCCGTTCATCTTATGACGACAGGCCTTGTCTACGGCGCAATGAAGGGCAAGGGCCAAAGACTGCCGGGGCTGCGGGACTGTTAGAAAGAGATATCGTGGCCCCGGAACATAAAGGGCGAGGAAGGAACATATTGTATAGGTTTTAGTCAGAAAAATCTGACACTTCCTCCCGCTCCGCCTAGCGTGGGAGGATACATTTGATGATTTCCCATCCGAAAAAAGGGACATTTAGACCTACATACCTAAATTTATTTTATCTATCACCAAAAAGTTGACTATTAGTAATGATATGGATGTCTTTAATCACCAAAAAGCAATTACCACATCGAAGACTAAAACAAAACAACAATCAATTTCAGAGCTTAGTTACGTCTACACATAAATGCCTTTCATCTTTTCACGCTTAAATTGCTGAACGCATTTCAACGTTTAGCAAACAAGTAATCTACTTAGGTTCAGACATACTTTTAGGACACTTTTGAAATTAGATTACCTACGCCTGTAGCTCCCAAAGTGTTAGGCAGAACTGTACCAGGAATAGTACACCCACATTTCGCTAGTTGAGTTTAAGTCTCATGATGTTCCACTGCTTGTCTCTGCATCACCTAAAGGTTGAATGGTAGAAAATGCTTATGGCATTAAGTCTGCTTCTGTACTTTATACTTGAAGTGTTCAATCCATAAATAGGTTCGAACCCAGACAGGCGCATTACTTTGTGTAATCTACTTCATCACCACTGCTCCCAAAATGGTGAAGGAAAACATCGTGAGGAAACCGGCATGTCCTAGAACCAAAAATTCGAAGACACGTGACATCTACCCCGCGTGATTGATTATAGCCCATACGCAAAATATGCGCTTTGACGTGAAGTTGCGGACACCAGCCCGTTGTACAATACAATACAATACGAACTCTGTGGTTGCAACACACACACTTTGCCTGACCTGGGAATTGAATTCAGTGCCTCATGCTCAGTAATCACGTTTCCGACCGCTAAACCAAAGAGGCAGTCTTTAATGCTTTTAATTTTCGAACAACATGTACCTACCTGTACTCACTGACGGTCGATCACTTTCAACCATATTACTAAGGGCATAAAGGTGAAAAGTGGCAGGGCATGGAGTACGTAAAGTCACAAGCAAAGGCTAGCTTACAGCAATTGCAACACAAAGTCAGTAAAAAGTTTGTCTGTTTCGGCTCAGCGGTCGTGCCTGCCGCTCAGTCGCGCGCGACTTGTCTCACGGTATCTCGTATCACATGGCCTGTCGCCATGAGAACCGGCTACATTCACCCGGTCCAGTTACAACTGGACACAACAGTTTTTAATTAAATGTTTTTAAAGCTCTGTACTGCGTGTATGCTGTTTAATTTGTCGTTCTTTAGTTCCGTTTAATGAAAAGCTGGATTCTGAAGTGGATAATTATTTTAAAAGTTTTACTTTTGGGTTTTGCAGTATATTGTGGGGTGTGTGAAGCTGTTTTATTGTTCTTATAAGCAATGATTATCCACGTTTATAGGTTCAAACCCAGGTTTAGGTTGTGCAAATAGTTTTTTCAACACATTTGCTCAAAAAATGCATTTACGAAGCCTGCATACATTGTTAGAAAGTTAAAAATTACGCACTATACAACGGAACGTGCGGTAAAATAGGTACTCTCACCTATGTACCCGTTTTACCGCACTCCCCCTTGTATAGCACCGTGCGTATTCTTTACGTTTTTCTTTTTTATCTCCATTAAAAATAAATAGAATTCCACCAAGGAGCTTCACATTACGAGAATAAATAAGCTGACTGAACGAAACCTCCTCGGAAGCGCTTTTGCGCAATACGTTTGTCTCACTTTAATACAAAAGAGTAAGTGAGAAGAAAGTTGTAGTTCTAATTTTCACCACGTGCATGTGGCGCCATTTGCAAATTCGCGCCATTTTCATATTATAAACGTCAAAGTTTGTTGCGACTTTCCGACTGATAAACAAAATAACGATATGAGTTCAAGCGAGGAATCCGATTTTAATATGGAATCTACAATTTCATGATTTTTGACACTGTAATTTTCAGCAGCAGTAAGATGTTTTAATTATTTGCATATGAATAACGATAGTGCCATTCTCTTTCTTGGAAGTTGGAGTTACACATTTTCATATTTCTTTTCGTGTAATATTTTACGAACTCAATTTGCAAGAGAAACCGGCGATGGAAGTTTAAGTTTAAGTTTATAAATATAGTTACATTCAATTCTTGTAGTAGCTAAAATAACTAAAAGATAAGTTGAATGTTTTACTTGAATGTTGGAGTTTTAGAATTTCATTAAACTCCTTGAGTTTTCACGAAAAAAATCGTAAAGAAAGGCACTTAATTTAAGCCATAAATGTCTTGATTCAGCGGCCATTATATTCCAAATAAATTCAATTTTATCAAATAAATTAATATTATATAAAACTTCGATCTCAATGACATGAAAATACTCTAAATTCTGCGTCAATTCAGCTCGCTCCTCATTTTAAGTCATTCGGACGCAAACGCTGGACGAGGAAGGACCTGGACACAACATTTTCGTCAATAACAATGCACTCGTGTACGCCGATCGCAATAATTTGATCCAGGACGTAAAAATCAAAAAATTGCAAAAAAAAATGTAATAGGACCCATAAGCACACACACAATTATATTAAAAAAACCGGCCAAGAGCGTGTCGGGCCACGCTCACTGTAGGGTTCCGTAGCTTCCCAGACCATTAAAAATACCAACATTTTTCGTCAGCAAAAATAACTTTGTTTTTCATAGTATTTGTATGAAAAACAAAGTTATCATTTGCGTTTTTTTGAAAAAGTGCTATATAACTCAAAAACTATTCAACTCATCAAGTTGAAAATAATTTTCCTAGAAAGTTCATATAAAGGTCTACTTCTGTGATTTTTTTCATATTTTTTAAACTTATGGTTCAAAAGTTAGAGGGGGGGGGACACATTGTTTTTGACTTTCGGAGCGATTATTTCCTAAAATATTAATATTATCAAAAAATGATTTTAGAAAACCCCTATTCATTTTTAAATACCTATCCAACAATATATCACACGTCAGGGTCAAAATTAAAAAAAAAATCGCTCCCCACTTTACGTCTGGGGGAGGTACCCTAATAAAAATGTTTTTTTAAATTTTTATTTTTGCACTTTGTCGGCATGATTGATATACATATTGGTACCAAATTTCAGCTTTCTGGTGCTAACGGTCACTGAGATTATCCGCGGACAGACAGACAGACAGACAGACATGGCGAAACTATAAGGGTTCCGTTTTTTGCCATTTGGCTACGGAACCCTAAAAAGATGCAAAAATGAGAAAATAGTATGTGCTGCGTGCCTCATGGCTGCGCCAAAAAGAAAAAAAATGTAATGAAAATATTTGATATCATAACAGTTCGTCCATTTTTTATTTAAACGAACTTATTCATGAAACTCACTAAATTATATTGTATTCACTATCAAATCTAATAAAAAGCTTTTAAACTATTACAATTCAATTAGTTCGCCGCTTATTTCAAGCTGATTCCATTAGTTAGTTTCTAGTTTGCCAATAATTTAATTATGCTTAGCAAAACGCGAATGAGAATAGGATAATTATAAATTAAGGGGATCGAAATTAAATTGCGTATCGAATTACTTTTCTAAGAACTTCCATTGTAATATATTACGAATGCTTTTATTCTCGAAGGGCTGGGTAGAAGTGTACGTCATTTTTATTTTAACCCTAATTCACGTCAATAATAAACTGGCCTCAAATCAAAACAAATCAAATTTATGTGAAATGTAGGTTTCAAAGCTTCAGGGTACAGGAAGGACCTCTCACAGCCGATTGAAGCGGCACGGTTAGCCAGCTACGCTAACCGCGAGATTGAGACAATGAAAGGAATTCCAAAAAAACATCAAATTCCAACAATAAATCCTTCCGCCAATGATTTCGTAGAACACAAATATTAAAACCAATCGATTGGCTTATTGTGTAATTACAAATCGCCAGGTTCGGAGTGTGTGCGCAGGAGCTCCACGACCTGACCTACCATCACCCTTTTACCACCAGACTAGCTGACATACTGAGGCGTATCATCCGTACTTAGTAAATATCCCGACCGGTCGTATTCAGCGCTTCTTCCCCTTTTTTATTATGCGCACAGCCAAAGTCTGCCTGCATATGTGTTCCCACCCACATTCAACCCGCAGGCCTTCAAAGCAAGAGTGAACAGGCATCTTCTGGGCACGCTCGCTACGGGTTATAGGTATAGGTATACGGGGTCTATTATAGATTAGGCCCATTTTGTAATAAAAAAGGTTACAGAGAATAGAAAAAAATAATAAATAAAATAAATAAATAAATATCGCTGGACATTATTATTAACACACAGCGCCACCTAGTGCCACACTAAGCAAAGCTTGTGTCGTGGACACTAGGTAGTTGATAAACTACATATATACTTTTTTGTTTGTAAATACATACTTATTATACATAAATAAATACCCCACATTTCATCAGAACTATGTCATTATTATCATCACTACTATTATATTAGTCCTACAAAGCGAGGCTATTACCATAACGCGTGCAATATTTAACTTGTTGTTGTCAATTCCTTATTGTTGTCATTAATCTGTTATAACACATTAAGTTAGGTAGGTAAACGTTATACTACTACAACATCCTTACGAGAGAATTCATGCTTAGATAAATAAGTGGTCAGAAAAGCTCTTGAAAATAATACCTTAGTCAACTGTTACAAAATGCACACCATGTACCATTCTTTCCTCAGTACCAACTGTGTAAAAATTATGTAAATTGCTCCACACTTTCGTCTACAATTACGTTACAACTGAAACAGGTTTGTAATTCCTGCACTTTACGACTTATTATTCGGAACAATAACATTATAATTTGTACCTCCAGTCTTTAAACGGTGTTCGAAAACGTCTTGAGGAAACCAGCATTTACTTCAACAATACATAATTATGACGTGTGACATCTACCACCCCGGACTGTGCCCGCGTAGTGATTCTACATACTCTTACGGCCATTTTGTTCGGTTTCGGTAGGCTGCTATCTCTGTCTGTTACGTTCGGTTCACGTAGGCTGTTATCTCTGTCTGTTTGACTTTTTGCATATAGACGATTAGAAACAAAACCTCACAGAAAATCTTTGAGTTTGGAGTGAAGTTACGACCAGGTGTCTCCCAAAGACTGAACAGGCGTCAGTCGTTCAGCGGCGAGATAGGCTGACAACATTGCTGTCATCGTGGGTAGTACTTGGACAGAAGAAAGGAGACTCCTTCAGTTGTAGGTGTAGTCGGGCTGTGGACGATGGTGGTAGTTGAACTTAGAGTACATTCAGGCTATGGGTATCCAATCAATCACATATGAATCAGATCAATAGTGCCAACACTAATCCATAGAGACTAGAGTATTTAATGATAGCTTTTTGTTGATAAACACTGAGTGATAATATGATTGTTCACCAAGGAGATCCTAGAATTTTGAAGCAGAAATGCTGTCATGCTCTCTGTAATTGACTCATTAAACAGACAGAATATTTGGTGATATATTTATAACATAGATTTATTACTACGGTTCCTTGACTTTTACCTTTCACTCCGTACTTAAGTCTGACTCCAAAATATCTTTTGATCATCTCAGAATACGCCCCTCAATATCCATTAAGTAGCTCATTAATTATTAATCTGATAACGGAAAGGGGTGATAAATCAACTCAATTAACAACCCTTGCCTTTTCAGTTCACTGTAAATAGATTTATTGTAAGCGATATTATTTTGATTTCGACTGCCAATCTTAGCGGACGATCGAATTGAAACAAACATTTGTAGACGGATTTCCTTATTTACCCGAAATAACTTTGGTAAC
Source organism: Xestia ashworthii (assembly GCA_950022955.1). Taxonomy (NCBI): domain Eukaryota; kingdom Metazoa; phylum Arthropoda; class Insecta; order Lepidoptera; family Noctuidae; genus Xestia; species Xestia ashworthii. Next base: position 22,035,739 of record OX465566.1, read on the forward strand.
GAAACTTTCTGAGACGAGGTCGAGAGAATAGGAATTTTAGGGACAATAAAAATAATCTTCCATTAATATGGTAAATATACTCTTTATGTCTCAAGCTCCACTCGCTTCATTCGTCTATAACGGTTCTCGTCAAATAAAAATATTTGTTTTGTTCTTCCAAGGATAAATATTTTATGCATTTCTTTAGCATTCTTAGATCAATTTTCATCTTGTAAATAAACTAGCTTATTACGTTTTTCGGTTCCGAATTAATTATTCATTTTCTTTCACTGCGAATTGGAGGGAAATAAAAAATAAAAACATGACATCTATTATTTATATACGAACGGAATTGCGGATGACAGCTCTCATTTGTATTTGTCATTTTAGTGCTCTATAAAAATATGATTTGGCGAAAACATTGTTTGCCAAATAAAAAGAGATATTTTAATATCGAAGATGAAGAAGTTAAAGCAGTGTTTGATATAGTTTTGGCTGAGAGTCAACGCCACATAGACGACAAGGCACTTAATATTGTTGCCATACATGGCTTAATTGCTCGCTAACCGGGTTTAAACTTGGTCGTTCAGGATATAAACGAATTAAGGCGACGCGATCCTCCGTGACTTGTGGAGTTGAAAAACTCTTAGAAAAAGAAATGAACAAGTTTTTCAAGTTGCACGGCGACTAAACAGTTAATTTCTTTTCCGGGATCTAAAATACTTTATTATGAAATAGTTTTTGCAGATCTAGTAATTTATTAAGTAATCAAATAAGGATATATCTGGTAGCAAGAGTGACTTTAAGGCTTGGCAAGAAGCTGCTGAAACTTAATAGTGATTATTAAACTAGTGATGATGATGATGAGGTTATTTAATGAGGTATTACTGAAACAGTTTCTTATATGGAATACCATTAGAACGATCTTTATGCACTGGTAGAATCAAAACGAGAACAAGTAAAACCAATAAGTACAAGACGCAGTTGAAAGTATGTACCGCATATGACAAAAAAATAAGTTACAATATTGGTAACACGGAAAAAAAAGAACAATTATTCAAACATCAAACTAGTTCTGCCTTTGTCTAGCTTTGTGAGAAAAGTCCGACCACATCAATGATAGATGAATCGTATGAAAGATGGCACGTCACACAAAAACACGTAGCGCCGACCTCAATTAAATTCAGATATGGACAAAGAAGATAATAGACACTATGACAGATTGAAAAAGAGCCAAGAACCAAATCATAACGCTGGGACATAGATCTCGCGGCAGACGGCCATAACAAATGACTGTCGGGGGTGGCGGCGGCACTAGATGTATTGGGCTAATAATCGGGCTGGCACGTGTGTGGGTAATCTCTGTGTTTTATTAGGACTTACAGGTGGAGGAAGGTAGGGGACATTGAGATAGTAGATTTGAGGATGTACTGTTAACATAAAGGGTGTAAGAAGACTCGTAACGAAGCCGAAGTCACTGTCTTGTTTTTCCATGTCATTCCGACATTTTTTTTAGTTTTAAACCTTGCCTGGAAGCCCTAATATCTCCGTAACTTGTAACAGAGATATTAAGGTCAAAGTTCCAACATTTTCACTTTTTTTTAATTCTTTTTTTATGTAAGACTTTTACTTTAACCACCTTCACGACCCCTATAAAATCCATCCATCACCGAAAAACGATATATTTCACCCCAAACAAAAAGTCAATACGATCCTTACATAGTCGTTGTGCTTCGTCCATGTTCATAGATTTGGCATACACGTATCGTTATCAACGCTTTCTAATTCATCATTATTATCAAAGACGTATTTCATCTAATTTTTCAAATCCCATAATCACATCAAAATTTTTTACAGTTTCGTACTATTGACCCATTTTTCCATTATTAATTATAATAGTCTCCAAACTCCAGAAACAACACAAATCCGGAACAAATCTTGCATCAACCTTTTCCATATTTTATAAAGCATAAACCGAGTCAGTTTTATTAGATAGACTTGGCCAGCGGGACAAAGATATCTCGCAGTATCTTTCAGCTGTGCCAAGAAACTCCGATACCTTCAATACAAAGGAGGACCAAGATCTCCCCAGAGGGATGCTGAGGGATCCTGAGTTATGCTACTTTGGCGGCCGAGTGCCGTAAGCACTCGACGTCTGGTAACAATGTTCGGGCCTTATCACACTGGTGATTTGCAAACGAGGCGGGAGGCGAGTGGGTGCTATTTCGCAGTGTACACGCCGTGAGCACGTTACGACCACGCCACGTATGCTTGACCAAAGCGATTGACGTGAGCGTACAAGAGAGTGAGAAACTAGCCAGTATACAGTATTTTAGGCAAATAAAATCAATTTTATTTCTTAGTGAAAGACGTTTTAGTGCCTTTTAATGGCATAATTGAAAAAAAAAATGGTTTGAATTTGATTTCTTTCTTAAATCACGCTGAATCGCAGCTGGCTCGCATTTCAGCCACTCTCGCCCCGCTTTAAACCCGCTCGCAAACCGCCACTGAAACAATGTTTTAAGGTAAGATAACTGGGCGATGATTGCTGCACTAACAAAGTAAACCGCGTTTGATTCAAATATGATACACCAGACGAGGTTTTAGTTGTCTCTCATAATTGGCTTTGAAAGGCTTGGCAAAGATGCTGCATGAACAAATACATTTTCAAGGATGATGTGTTAACGAAGAGATTATTTGCTAAGAACACTTGTCTGTTCCCTTGGTCACTTATTCTTTTAGAATCAATGCTACTTTAAAGATCCTTCGGGCCCAGTAGGTGGCAACGTTAATAGAAGTATTAATGTCATTCATAGAAAAGTTTCAGCTTCAAAATAATTGCACAGTGGTGTAGCACTAGAACTACGCGTATCTCTATACCAAAATGCTTTGTACAACGATTTCGATTTTGAGTTATAAACCAAAGATTGATTTCCATTGGACGAAAATTCTGCCTGTCGAAAGCAGACAACCTTAAAATCAAACTATTAAATTATTTAATTGACATTTCTATCTTAATTAACCACACCTACCGCCAACTTCAAAGATTATCAAGTTCATAACTCCTTGGAGCGAAACAAAGGCGATTACAGATTGAAGTAAGTCCAAGAGCCTAAAACCACTGGCTTAACTACTATAACAATGTACGAGGGGGTTTCAAAACTTTAAACGCCCTTCAAACTCAGTTTATTGATTCGCGGGAAGATCGATTTGCTTATCTATTAATTAGTCAAAACACCGGCGAACTGAGACTTAACACCGTTGAGCTGCCGATTACATGCTCATGGTCGTGATATACACACTAACAGGATGGTTAGCGAGTTTTGTTAAGTTTAGAATGGTGAGGAAGGAAATATGTCGCGTATATTGTACAACTTTTGTGGGTTTGGATTTATTGTAGCTGATTTATTTCTCTTGATTTAATGTTGATGGTTCTGATGAAACTTAATTTTTTAATCAGACATTAAATTGTTTTGAAAGAATGTGCCATAATATTTACATACTTACGTGTGCTACAGCTGTAACTATCATTGTGTATGTGAATGCTATCTAAATGCTTTTGTATAGCAAGAGTATTATACAACATTAAAGTTTATTTGACCATCCTGATTGTAATTAAACATTACAAATCACTAGACAAAAAGACTTTTCATATGATATATATCAAATTAACAACACAAATACAAAAACATCACCCCATCCAAAAGCACTAGAAACAGAACATAACAACTTCCAAATATGCCACAAATGCAGGTAGGCAATGCATCTTACTTCCCCATGTTAGCCATTCCTCATACCCGTGTGTGCGGCCGTCATCTGCCCACATGTGTCGTAAATAAACAATACCGGTACTCGGCTATGTTCGGAACTCGTCGTGCAATTCCGTCGGGCGGTCGGTAGGGATGCCCGATCTGAATCGATCTTTTAGAAGATCGATTCACGGCAATACGATCTACTGATTTTTTGAATCGATTCAACATAATGCGATCTTCGCTCGGATCGAATCGTATGCCTGAAAGATCGTAAGAAAAAATCGAATCTACTACAATGAATTATGATCTTTGATAACACTAGCATTGTAGCGGGGCAGAGTATTCACAACAAAGTAATATTACACCTAAGTTCCTTTATTGAAATTAATTTCAAGTTACCTAAGACTGCCCGCAGAGTTGAAATATGAAATGAAATGAAGGTATGTGTTAATATTTTGTTTATTTTAAAAAATATTCCAAAGGAAGGTCTGGATGACATTTTAAAACAGTACCTGAGGGAACCGTTACTTGCTAGACAAGCTGATCCAATTACATATTGGACCACCAGGTTTACTATCTGGCCGCACTTAAGCTGCTTGGCTTTAAAGTATTTGACGATTGTCGCAACATCTGTTCCTTCAGAACGCCTGTTTTCTTTAGCTGGAAATACTTTGACCGATAGCCGTAATAGGCTAGATCCAGTACGTTTGTCCAAATTATTATTTATGAAAAGTTTAAATGAAGACAGTTGGGATTTATAGTTTTGTAAACTTTGTTTTTGATGAAAACTGAATTTAAGTACATTTACATAAAAATAAACAACTTTGCATGCAAACTGTGCCTTTTTAATATACCTTTATAATTACGATACGATCTTCAGAGATCGAATAAGATCGATTCAATGCAATACGATTCAGATCGTAGATCGATTCACAGGGTTGCGATCCATTACGATCCAAAAAATCGATTCAAAGCTAAAGATCGGGCATCCCTAGCGGTCGGATGGAAACTTACAACTACCGTTCGTCTTTACGTAATGATGAACGAGTGAACGACGCAGAAGTGAATGGGAGTTGGTTTTAGTGAAGGAGTTAGTTTGAACGTTTCTTATTGGTCGTAAACGTAGTTGAAGGTTGGTGCTCAAGTTTCACGGCGTTATTTTTCTGTTTAGGTGTAAAAAATGGTTTGGTGAAGTTTTTAATGGGTCTGTTTGTTTTTTTTTCTGTTGAGCGCCGTTATAACTCTCCCGTATTGATCTAGTGAATTTTTTTAAATTAGTTTTGAGAGGTTCTTATTATTTTTCCGCACCTCTGCTAGTTTTTGAAATCGTGCCTCTATATTTTTTTTTAATATTATTTATTTTATTTCATATGCTGGGGCTACACTATCGCGATAACGCGAAGATTTGCGTTGTCGCGACACGTCTGGCCAAAGAATTCGTCTTATCGCGATCATCTTCCCCCCCCGCTTCGCTGCCGGTACGAGTTGACGTGTTTGCAAACGCTCTGATATTTTTATTCTCAAAAAGCTGTTTTAAGTACTCTTTCAACCCAATTTTTTTGTGTATATGGTGAAAAACTGACTTACAAACAAAACTGTGTGAATGAGTAGCAATATACAAGGTTACTGGAACTAAAGTGAGCTAAAAACTGTGCAAAATAGTCGTCGAAAAGTGGACATTGTTGTGTCATCTTTGTGTTCCGTGCGTGCGACTGACCTCCAAAGTGAAAGTAAGGTCACTCCTCTAATATTGTCACCTTAGTTTTGCCAACCATTGAACTATTTCACTAACCAACGCTGTGGCACGTTTGGTTCCGAGGCGATCGTGCGAATCGGCGAGACACAGGGTGCCAGTTCGAACCCAACATCGAACTGTTCTTTTTGGATTTTGTTTTGGACATAAGATTTCTGCTTTTTTTTTTTGTTACTTTTTGAACATTTATTGAAGGTTATTTACAAAAAATAACAAAAAGCTTAACAAAGAGCTTTGATTATTATAAACCACAAGAGAAATTATCACTACTTTCTGGCTCAATGGCAGGCTCTCCCCCGAGGACACCTCAGCTGAATCCTCCAACCAGTATCATACACTACAACTCGGACTCGGCCCTTAACAACATGTCGAATACCGCGGGCCCGCCTGACAATTATTTTAACATTACCAAGCGCCAGAAACGCGCTTTTGATAATGAACCATCCTGCCACTCATCCGAATTAAAATCAATGCTCGACCAAATCATGGACCAACAGGACACCAAGTTCGAACTTTTAAATAATGCCTTGGCTACCATAATTACCCAAAATCAAGATATACAGAGATCAGTCGAAACGTTAACCTCTAAGCACGGCGACCTTGTAGATAAAATCAATTTGCTGGAGCAGGAAAATATGGAGTACAAGAAGAGAGTTTTGACTCTGGAACATACTCTGGAACAACTGGATAAGAACGCGCACTCTTCAACAATTGAAATTCGTAACTTGCCCAAACAGGAAAACGAGAATAAGAAAGTGCTAATCGACACAATCCAACAGCTTGGTTCGACTCTGGGCCTGGAAACTATACATCGGTCAGAGATAAGGGACATTTTTCGATCCAAGTCAGAAGCAGTATTTGTGGATTTCACTACTACCCTCAGAAGGGAAGCTCTGATTTCTAAATACAAGGCGTACAATAAATGTAGACGTGATAACAAACAGTCGCAATTGAACTCAGAACATATCAAAGTACCGGGAACGCCATGTATATTATACATCTCGGAGTACCTAACTGCTAAGGCAAGATATCTTTTCTACATTGCGCGCTCAAACGTTAAAAACAAAAAACTTCTGGCTGCCTGGACTTCATACGGGAAAGTTTATGTTAAGAAAGATGAGGACTCGACACCCGTTCGCATTGATGAAGAAACCAACCTACATAAACTTATTATGTGACTAGCTTTGGTCCAACCGTATTGTTCTTATATTGTTGTATTTTATATTGTTGTATTTTTTATTGTAACAGTTATTTATTATTGCGTATTGCTCACGTTTTTATTAGTAACTTTTCGTTGTTTTTGCAGAATTACACTCACACATATTCCTCACCACGCTCATCCTTCACTCAACCCAATACACACTTCACTCAAGCGAGTCGAAACCCTATGCTATGGTGTTTTCCCTAGCACACTATCTCTTGCACTATGTCTAATCTTTGCATATATAGCTACAAAAGCTCCAGAATCGAGTATATTTGACTTCTATTTCAGCATGATGTCACGTATTAGACGTGACTGCATTTTTCTCATCATATAAATTTTAAATTACTACCATGGAAACCATTAACCAAATATACTCTGATCTGGACGCTATTCAAGTAGCAACAACTATCACATGTGACATAGAACATGCAAAAAATCATATAAAAATGAACAAAAATACTTTCAATATCCTGTCTCAAAATATTCGAAGCATTAATTGTAATATGCCAAATTTCGTTACGCTTGTCCAAAGATCTCAAATACCCTGGGATATCCTAGTACTTACTGAATGCTGGCTCCCTTCCGCAAAGTTTATCCCTTCTCTCGAAAACTACAATCATATTGCAACCACTTTACATAAAACTCAAAATGAAGGTGTTGTGATATATTACAACAAGCTACTTAATGTAATATCCGAAGAACCCACAGTTACCGACGCTAATTGCCTTGTCTTAAAACTGGACCGAGATACTTGCATCGTAGGATTATATCGCCCACCTAGTCAACCAAACACGGTAAAATTTATAGACTCAATTAACTTGCTATTAAAAAATCTAAAAAGTTTTAAAAATGTTTTCTTTTGTGGTGATATAAACATCAATATAGTTCCAAACAGTCCCGATAAGCGATCATACGACTACCTGAACAGCTTAGCTAGCCATGGCTTGCTCCCGGCTCATACTCTGCCAACGCATGGGCTAACATGTTTAGACCACATGATGCTGAGAACTAAAATGGAAGCTTGCTGTTTTGTTTTCGAATCATCCATCACTGATCACGAGAGTGTAGCTATTAGTTGTAGACCTAAAACGCGTCTCAAGTATTTGAATAAAACATATTGCTCGGTAAACTTCGAAAATCTGGACAAAATAATACCAAACATCGATTACCGACCTATCCTTGACTGTCAAGACGCTAACATATCTACCGATCTCCTCGTGGCTTGCCTTACCTCAGCAATAAAAAATAATACCAGCATAGCTAGAACCTCTAAAAGACAACTAATAACCAAACCATGGGTAACTAAAGGACTTCTTCGCTGCATGAGAAACCGGGATAATTTGCACAAAAAATTAAAACGTAACCCTGACGACGAGATATTAAAAGAGACTTACAAGCGCTATCGAAATTTTTGCTCCTCTCTGCTTAAAAAAGCAAAGAAGAGGTATGAAAAACAGGAGATTGAAAATGCAAAGGGTAACAAAAAACAGTTATGGGATGTCATAAAAAAAATTAGCGGATCTGACAAGAGGGAAGACTTTGCGTCCTCCCTCTTGTCATCTAACAGTCCCGAGGCGGACATAAATGACGTCAACAGGTTCTTTGTAAACGTTGGAGCAAAGTTGGCTAATAAAATCTCCTCTTCGAAAACTACAAAACCTTGCTTCTCCCGTAATCACGCTACTGCAAATTCTCCAAACTCGCTTGTCCTCCTCTCTACCGATGAACAAGAAATTTTCAACCTCATTAAGGGCCTGAAGGATAATTGTGCGGTGGGAATCGATCAGATTAGCAGTAAGATCATTAAAAGATACGCAAACTGGCTCTGTTCTCCCATAACACATATCTGCAATCTGTCAATCTCAACGGGAGTCTTTCCTCAGGCTTTTAAAGTAGCTGTTATCAAGCCCATTCATAAGGCGGGAAAAAAAGACTGTGTCAACAATTACCGACCCATTTCCATTCTACCTGCGTTGTCTAAAATATTGGAACGCCTTATAAATCAGCGTCTTGTAAAATTCTTGGAAGCAAATAATCTTCTTTCGCCCTCACAATTTGGTTTTAGAGCCAGCAGATGTACCAATGATGCAGTTCACGAGTTAGTAAACTCTATTGTGGTCAGCTTAGATGATAGAAAGAGATGCCTAACGGTATTTCTCGATCTAGCAAAAGCTTTTGACACAGTCTCTATTCCGCACCTTCTAAGAAAGCTTGAGCGGCTCGGTATACGAGGAATCCCACTGAAACTGATGGAAGACTATCTTACTGGTAGGAAACAACGAGTAAGGATAAATGACAGACTCAGTGAAGAGCTCTCAGTCAATTTTGGTGTACCGCAGGGCAGTATTATTGGGCCAACACTATTCTTGGTTTACATTAATGACCTTTGTCAACTTTCTCTCCTAAATGGAAAGATCATTACTTTTGCTGACGATACTGCACTGTTCTTCAGTGGTGATGGTTGGGAGGAGGTTTTTGTTGTTGCACAACGTGGTCTTGACAGTGTTAGTAAATGGCTACAAGACAATGTTTTGACTCTCAACGTCTCTAAGACAAAGTACATTGCATTCGCTCAAAGATCGAACCTACTTCCACCCTCATCTTTAACGATTACTGCCCACACCTGTGTCAGTGAAGATAAACAGTGCTCTTGTTCGCCTCTTGAGATGACCGAAAATATTAAGTACCTTGGAGTCACTATTGACCAATACCTCTCCTTTAAACCACACATAGAGACCCTCGTGACCAGGTTAAGAAAAATTATTTACATTTTCAAAACCCTTAGACACTCGGCCGACCGAAAGACTATTAGGATGGTCTACTTTGCACTGTGCCAATCGCTAATTGATTACTGCATCACATCATGGGGAGGTGCCGCAAAAACGCACCTCATCGAAGTGGAAAGAGCACAGCGTGCCATACTCAAGGTTGGAGCCGGTCTCCCATTTCGTTATCCTACTACTGACTTGCATAAAGATTGGGACACTCTCACTGTTAGACAGACGTTCATACTACTTACTTTACTAAAAAAACACTCTCAGACACAGTTTGACGCTAAATTACATAATGACAACCGACGAAAAGGTAGAGTATGTCCAACGGCCCAATTCAAATCTACGCTCCCCAAAAGATTCTTTTGCTTTCTTGGGCATTATCTTTACAATAAGCTGAATAAATCCCTAAATTTATATCCAAAAACTACATCCTTATGTAAAAGGGAAATAAAAAAATACCTAAAAACCCTAGATTATCAAAAAACCGAAAATCTCCTGACTGTTCAGAAATAACCCTATTTTGACCATCCCCACTCATTCTAACTGTTTCCCTCCTTCTACTCGCTTGACAATCTGCAACTCTCGCTACATTTAGACATTTACCCCACAAAGTCACCCTCACTCATACATCTGCGTTTACGGTTCACACTTCACTCAAGAAACCTACTCACTCACACACATGACTCCACACAGTCCACACCTTCTGCAATAATATAGGTAAGCATTTTAGTTTTCCTTTGTTTTTAATTTGTTTTTAACTTGCTTTTAATTTGGGTAATCATATTGTTTGATTCTGAATACTCTCACTCGTTATCGCTGTAAAAGCTGATTCTATCCTGGAGGGGGCCTGGTGACCTGTAACACAGGTTTTTTCTAAAAACCTACATCAGGCACCAGTCTCTCACAACGGTTGGATACAGCATATTATATGACATTTTGTTAACATTAATTGTAAGTCAACTTTGTGAGAGAGAATAAATGATTGAAAATGAAATGAAATCTTCGCGAATACGAATGCCCTTCGCACCGCTGTCGGTAAATTGCCGCACATCAAAGGATTTTTTCGCGACAAAGTTCGTGCGTTTGGCTACACTTCGCGCGCTCTAGTTGACTGCGATACTCCGCGAGGTTTGAACTTGTTAATCACGGATCGGAATAATGAGAGGATAAGGAAAGATGCAGCAAAAAAATATTAGCCGCCATGTGATACATCGCAACCGCCTCTTCCATGTTTACCCGCAAATGAATTATCGCGACGTTCTATAGATTATCGCGACAGTAGAAAGGTTTTTTCAAGTGTGGCCAAGCACTTCGTCATATTTTTTTTTTTTATTTTTTTTTGTGTAGGGCATCTCGCAGTTCAGTCTACGAAGACTGGCTTCTGCTTAACCGGGCAAGTCCTGTGGATCACTTCGTCATAGATCTAACACGAACTTTTATCGCGACAACGCGAACACGAATCTTCGCCTGCAAGTCTGGCCGTATCAATATAGTGAGGCAAATTAAATTAATGTATGAATTAAGGTTATTATAATGAATGTGGTGTGGCTGTACAAGTAGAGAAAGACCAAAGAAACGATGGATGTACTGTGTCAAAGCTGACGTTTTTCAGAGAAGTGTGGAATAAGAAGACATGCTGCGTACCCCAAATCTATTGCATACCCCAAATATATTGGGATAAAGGTGAGAGATGATGATAATGCCTAATATTGTTTGTTTATTCATGGATAACTGAGGCAGAAATTTAACTTTGTTAGTATTACTTAAACTATATCAGCATAAATTACTAGGCACAAACAAATACAATGTAAGAACAACATCAGGATCACCTGCTGGCAACCATACATTGATTTGATATATGAATATTTTCAATACATACTACCTAGTAGGTAACGTATGTTTCCTTGGATGTATTTTAGCGTAGTTAATAGACCATTCCATTTCACAGGGAAGAGGCTTGTGTCCCAGCAGTGGGAACACTAGAGGTTGATTATGCTATTTTGAGGGCACTTCATAAAATATTCGGACCTAAAGATTCGGATCTTGCTTTAAAATATGTCTTAGAGCAATAACATTCATCCCGAAGACCCATTTCTGTGGCATTACGAAATTCTCGATACTAGCAGAGTTTGTAATTACGCCGCGAACAGAGAGAAAAGCGATTTCTATTACCTGTTTCTATCTTTGGAGAAATGCTGGTACCTAAAGGGTGTAAAACACCTCTTCACGAAGCTGAAAGGCACTTGTTCTCCCCATCATTGCGATCATTTTTTTGATCTACACCATACCTGGGAACCTTCTAGTTACGGAGATATGAGGGGTCAAAGTTACCTGCCGGGGTTGCGGGACTGTTCGAAAGAGATACCGCGGCCCCGGAACGTAAAGGGCGAGGAAGGAACATGGATGGGTTTTATTCAGTACGAGTCTGACACTCCCTCCCGCTCCGCCCAGAGTGGGAGAAGTCATTTGATGATTTCCTATCCTAAAAAAAAAAAAAAAAGGGGTCAAAGTTACAACTTTTTGACAACTTTTTTTTTAAATACAACTTTTTTTGCCTACGATTTTGACTTTTAACACCTCCACGACCCCCGTACTATTCAATCCATCCATCAGCACAATGTTTTAAGTAATAAGTGCGTTACATGGAGTTCTACCACAAAACATGATTTGTAACCTCAAAAAAAAAAGTTGTTTCTCAGCAATAATATTTGCGTAAAGTAACTTAGTTTGATGTACAGAATGCTTGGTTAACGGCTTTGTGATGAGGTGGTTGGCACCCTGGCAAACAGCTAACATTTCTGCCTTACCTTTCTGAGAATCAATACGTAAACTCAAACTTATACAATAGAAGATTCTTGTGAGAGTACGTCATAATAAAGTTTAAATGATCTAGGATGAAATTAATTATATTGTAAACAAGATAGCTCGTGATAAATAAAATTTAACATCGATATTTTCACAATCAGGATCGACGTAGAAACGGTTTCATTGAAACTAGATAGATTTATTATTAGAACACTTACACTGAGTCAGTGTACCTTACAAATGAAAGTTATAAATATTCTTCTATCATTAAGTTCAGTACAAACATAACATAAACTTAAAATGTCACTTACGTTATATCTTGCGTGGTTGAACATAACATCACATCAAATCACGACTGTCATTTCCAAAGAGAGACGGAGGTTAGGCAGAGATATTAATAAGTACACCCACATTGCACCAGTTACGTTTAAGTCCCATTGTAATAGGGGGTAGCCTATTACCATCAACCGGGCACAAATACAGACTTCGATTTTCTAGACTAATGCTAGATTTGTGTCTATTATGACACCTCAGGCCTATGTCTAGCAGTGGACGTCTTTCGGCTGAAATGATAATGTTGATGACAACTCAAGTTTATATTGTCCTAGCTTCTGCCCGCGACTTTGTTCGCGTGAATTTCCCGCTTGCAACATTTCTTATTGCTGCTCCGCTCCTATTGGTCATAGCGTGATGTTGTATAGCCTATATCCTTTCTCGATAAATGGACTATCCAACGCAAAAAGAATTTTTCTATTCGAGCCGGTAGTTCCTGAGATTAGCGCGTTCAACCAAACAAACAAACTCTTCTGCTTTATAATGTTAGTATAGATAAATTGTAGTGGTTGATACATAAATATGCGAATAATGTTCCCACTGCTGGGACACAGACCTCCTCTCTATGATAGGGAGCGGACTGTAATCGATCATGCGGGCCCAGTGCGGGTTCGTACATGTCACATGTTTGGTTCTAGGACATTCCAGTTTCTGTTCGATATTGTCCTTCACTGCTTTGAGATAATGAAATAATTTGCATAAACAAAGTGCATGACCCATGATGATGATGTGTTGTGTTTGACACCTCAATTAAAGTACAACCCGTAGGTCCATGTTCATCGAAAAGATAACGGTCTGATTATCTAAAAACAGCTATCACTGTGACATGTTCCCATACAATGTGTTTTAAACAGCTGTTTTTAGATGATCAGACCGTCACCTTTTTGGTGAACATGGGGTTTAATGGTCCAACACTACTAGTCCGATAGCGCTGGGCTATTTTGATGCCATAAGTTTCAAATGTTATAAAGTTGCTCATTACTTTTCCTGTGGAAACATGATGTTAATTATTGCGTTTTGTGACACATCTGACTATTGCATTTTCAGTAATTCGATGATTTCTGGTTGATTATTTTTATCCAAATCAAAACTGGCAAAATGAATTTAAAGTTTAATTATCTAAGATAGCCTGCGGAGTGTGCAAACCCCCAGTTTGTGTCATTTTCGTCCAGTGCAAACGGACAAAAGGGTCAGTAAGAAAGTACCTATTTTTTTTTCAAAGAATAAAATTGCGTGGATAAAAACGACACAAAATTATGAATGGTGTTTTGTTCCACCATAATAATCAAAACACGTAAACTCAAACAACTGGAATTTTCTTTTGTGGATTTACAGGGTTTTGTGATAAAAAAATATAGGATTTCTATTAATGTCGTGGATGGATTCGGCACAAAATATTTTAAACAACAGATATTTATCAGTACCTACCCAAAAACGCGTAACACCTATTTCACCGATTGTAAATAGTTGTAATATTATTTGAGAGCTAGTTGGACGACGTGTACAAACAAAGTGGTTAAATACAAGGATTCCCGTGGACGGAGATGACACAAAATGTATATCAGTTACTACTTCGTTATTGTAATAAAAGTAAAATTTTCAACTATAATTTTCTTTTCATTTATTACTGGTCGAAAAGACAAATAGCCAAATTTCTCAATACGCAAGAACCAAAAAAGACACAAATGAGTACAGGGTGTAAACCACCTCTTCACGAAGCTGTCAACCAAGCATTTTGTACATCAAACTAAGTTAACTTTACGCAAAAAATATTGCTGGGAAACCACTTTTTTTTTGGGGGGAAAATCACATTTTGTGGTCTTTAACAATGTAACGCAATCAAAAACAATTACAAACAATTTGAACAGTACGGGGTTTAAAGTAAAAATATTACAATAAAAACTTGTATTTAGAAAAAAAAAGTTGTCAAAAAGTTGTAACTTTGACCTCTAATGACCAGAAGGTTCCCAGGTATGGTGTAGAAGCAAAAAATGATCGGAATGACGAGGAAAACAACTGCCTTTCAGCTTGTCAAGAGCAGAGTTGGGCAAATGGTCCGAAAAACAAATCACTTTCATATTTTTGAAACCTCAAAACCTAGCGCTATCGCGACTATGCTCTATTGTGAAGTTTTAAGTAAGCGTTTGTATTTTATTTTTTCTTATTATTGTTTGTTGTGTGCTCTTGTGGCGTGTGCCAAATAGATACGTTTTCGTTCTTTCAAAAATCTAAAATCAACGGTCATCATCATCCTGCCCTCCTTGGCCCATCCTATTTTTTTTTTTTTTTTTTTTTTTTTACAAAAATATTTATTTCAGTAAAACAATATTTCTTACATTACTTGATGATTGGAGTCGGCACAACACGTTTTCTGCTTCTATTTTCCCCTGTCAGACGTCTTATGGCCTTCCTCTGCCTTCATATCCAACAACATTCGTGGTAAAATAACAACACAAAGATTCGTGTTCATTGACAAAAATTTACGGTAAAAACCTAAAAAGTCACGACGTCTATCAGTATCATCGATCGACTTCGATTACGCGGGTCAAAAAAAAAAAAAAAAAATTTAAAACTTTTTATTTCAAAAAACACTTCATAAATTTTGCTTAAACACACATCGCTTAATCTTAATTATGAAAGATTATGTGCGAGTGAGGCGTCTCGCTTGTTTACATTAAAATATATTATTATAAAATTCGAGATTAAATTATTTATTTATTTGTGAAAGATCTGGAGAAACTTTGTATTGATCCACTGTGAGGTAGTATTTAATTATACGATTTGTTTGCAAAGTAGTCTTTGATTTTAATTTATTATTTAGTTTCTTAGGGAGTTTATTCAACAAGTTTGGTAACAAGTACCTCCAGGTCCTTCTTCCATATACATTGTTACATTTCGGCAGATTATATAATGGTAGGTATTCTAAACATCTTAAGTTGTTGGGTCTTATTTTTTTACTTAATTTATCAATTTCGTTAGCATACTGTGATATTATAGCTAGTTTTACTTTGTCAAAGACATTTATTATTTTACAATATTCAAATAATTGTTGATAGTTGTCTTTAAATTGAAGCTTTATTTTATATGGAACTATAGTTTTTAACATCCTAATTTGTATGTCATATATTTTTTGTAAGTATGTTTTATATGTTCTGCCATAGCTAGCTAGACCATATCCGATAATTGAATCTGCTAGTGCCAAATACATTAGTCTTTTGGTTCTGTATGGTAATTTATGCTTCAGTATGCTTAGTTTTGCCAATATTGACCTGAGTTTGTTACAAACATAATCAACATGGGGACCCCAATTAAACTTGTTATCAATTTTAAGACCTAGATAAAAGTGTTCCTGTACTACTTCAAGTTTGTTACAATTACACACTGGTGGACACTGGTGCATGCACTCATGTTCGTGGGCCACGACTTTCGGTATGCTATTTACTTTAACGTATGGTGAGTGAATGTGTAGTAGTTTTGTTTTCTGATAATTAAGTGATAATCCGACATCGTGTGCCCACTTACACAGAGTGTTAAATTCTTTTTGTATCAGGTTTTCTGCAGTTTCAAGGTTTCGGTGTGCTACAATTAAGCATGTATCATCAGCAAACTGGTACACAGAGCCATTCTGAAATATCTTACACATGTCATTTACGTAAATTAGATATTCTGTGGGCCCTAAAATTGAACCTTGTGCCGTTCCACATAAGGTTGGTATTTTGTTGCTTTGTTTTCCTGCTATATTTACTGTATTGTATCTGTTTGAATGATAGTTTTGGAACCATTCCAGCAGTGGGCCCTGTATACCATTTTGCTGCATTTTTTCAAAAAGCGTTTTGTAATCAAGCACATCAAATGCTTTGCTAAAATCAACCATAACAACCAGAACATGTTTTCTTTCATCCAGATAATTACAAATTTCATCAGTGAACAATGACAGCAATTGTGAAGTACTTTTCTTTTTTTGGAAGCCAAATTGTTTTTCGTGAATGATATCATTTCTTGATAGAAAGTCGTTTATTGATTTACCAAGGTATTTTTCTATTATTTTATCTATGCAAGGAAGTATAGTAATAGGTCTGTAATTGTTAGTATCTGTGTATTTGCCTTTTTTATGTATAGGTCGTACTATACCTATTTTAAGTTTGTCTGGATAAGTACGGCTAGATAAACAGGCATTTACCAAGTGAGTGAGAACGGGCGTTATTTCGTTGGCTATATATTTTAGGTCTCTTGCTCGTATTTGATCAATGCCCGGGCTTTTTCGGTCATCAATTGATTTTAATATTTTGTGTAAGGTTTCTTCTTTTATTTTATTAATGTGTATAGTGACATTAGGTTCATTTATATACGACTTTCTATCAAGCAATGGCTCCTCACAATTACACATAACTTTTTTCACATTCGACTCAAAATCACACGCAAATTTGTTGGCTAATAATTTAGGGTTAAGTCTAAATGATTTTATTAAAATATCGTCCACTGCTTTCATAATTCTGCCAGTAAGCCTGTTGATAATAGACCACATTTTTTTTGAATTTTTGAAGTTGTTAATTATTTCTTTTTTAATACAATTATTTTTAGCTTTATTCATTAATTTATTTGTTTTATTTCTATACCTATTATAGATCTGCCTATTTTTTTTGTTGCTTACATCTTTTTTCCAGATTTTTAATAATTCTTTCTTTTTGTTAGACATATAATTTAATTTGTCATTTATCCATTTACATTGACTTCTTTTGTTTATCTTAATTTTAACATTTTCCCGACACTTACTATACACAGACTCGAACCTAAGACTAATGTAATTGAAGATTTCGTTGGGATTAGTCATAGTATAGACGGGTGACCAGTCAATACTTAACAGTTCTTCTTTTAATTTAGTTTCATTCAATTTACTAATCGTTTGGTATTGACTCGTAGCCCGAACACTTGTTATTGCCAAACCGGTTATGAAGTGATCCGCCAGCGCGTATTGAACAACTGCCGATCTAATGTAAAATTGTCTGTTACACAATAGCATTGGTTTACAAGCGTCACGGATAAATATATGATCAATACATGTTCTAGATGTGCCTTTGGAACTCTTAGCTATTCTAGTAAAGTTTTTAATACAACACTCAAATCCCAACTCACATAAATTGTTCACATATTTATTCGTAACGGGATTGGTATCTTTAATATTTATGTTAGTGTCTCCAACTAGTATACAATTAGAATTTCCTTGTAAATTAGATAACACCTGTGCCAGTTCACACACAAATTTACACTTATTTATACACGGGGGCTTGTACACTGCACATAATGTTGTTTTGTAGCCGTTATGTGTTTCAACCTCACCAATTATGCTCTCGAAATTATAAGTAGGTACGTCTGATTCCAGGAATGTTATAGTTGTATGCGCATAAACAATTATGCCTCCTCCTTTACGATGTTTACGTAGCTTCGTGTACATTGAGTAATCCTTCAGATGAAATAGGTTTTTTGTTGAGTCTTTTAAGTTTGCTTCCGTAATAACAATTAAATGTATAATAACTGGGCTAGTGGATACTAAAAATTCAAGATGCGAGTGGTTTTTTACCATTGATCCTATATTTGTGTGCAATAATAATAACTCATTATTTTCTGGGGGAATATCTTTTGTAAAATCCTGCCATGACGTATGTTCCGTCTCAAATATTGATAAATCACTGTTATCCATAAACAGGGGAAGGTTATGTCATGATGTTAATAATATTTTACTCATTATGTATTCAGCGTGAGTTTTAAGGAATAGTCGTACCCGTAGCTTTTTGCAGTTCGTTCGCAATTTTTTCAATGTCGGCGGTCGAACGCACTGTGTAGATTTTTTTTTCGTTTTCCTGCTTACGCACCAACACGTTCCCATTTTTGCACCACACAAATTTGCACAGTTGTTGATTTTTCAACTTTGTTTTAGCTTTCCACAGAAGAAATGCTGTTGTTGGGGTCAGTGACTCTCGTATGTACACCTTATCATTACTTCCACTGCCCACGTCTTGTTCACTGATGTTTTTTTTTTTCGAAGCAGCTAGCCAGTATTCACGGTTGTTGTCCCGCAGCGACACAATGATTGGCGTCTGTGACAACGCCCCGTCACTGCCATTGGCACGGGCTGGTTTCTTTTTACGCAGGACTCGGGTTATACTTTCAGGGTTCTGACTCAATAATTGGCAGACTGTTTTGGCAATCTGAAGAACATCTTCGTCTTCTTTTTCCGTTATACCACAAATCTCGACGTCATTGAATGACTGCATTTGCTCAATTTTGTTGATTTTTTGTTCCAGTACCTCATTCTGGAGCTCCAGGTTTTTGCACTTGTTTTTAATATCCGTGCATTGGTTTTCGAGGATCTTGATTTTACTTTGGTAATCAGTCATTTTTGTCTCGAAGTCATCGATTTTTCCCGCAGCAAAATGTAGGGTACTCTGTAGTTCTTCGGTTATAATTTTTCGGATTTCTTTTCTAAATATTAACAGTTGGTTTTTTTCTTTTTCAAGTAATCCATCACAATCCGATTCCTCATCCTCAATCTCGATCTCGGGCTCGGGATCAGGTAGTATGCAGGAGATGCGTTTCGGTTTTGTGGCTCCGGCGCATGCGCGACATTTCCAATCAACGGAATCCGTTAGCGATAACGCACTTAGTTGCTCATTGGTTATGGAAGCACACAATCCGTGAATCCACTTATTGCACTTACTACATTGCACTCCAGGTGTTTTTTTATTAATCACTTTATTGCATTTTGCACATTTCACCATTTTTACAACGCGCACGATTTGCAACAATCAGGTAGTCGGTATTTATTGGTAATTATACTGGTGATTCGACCTACCGCTAGCGTAGTGCGCGCGAGACTGAGGGGGTGTGACACCCCTCGTCATCTGTCTATGGTACTACAGGTCTATGCACAGTAATCCGCTCCTCCCACATGGTCCAACGTATAGGCTGCCGCATCCGGAGGGAGTTACCGGAATCACATTATGGAAATTAGTTTAGTTCGATGGCCAGCACCTGAATCTTGATTACATCATACAGCAATTTATCAATTTCCTACATTGTTGTTGGTACATGGTAGGCGTGTGATGAAGCGAGTTTCAGTGGTAGATACCAATTTGTGGAGTATTCCACTTTTTTAAGTAAAATTGGATGGCTCTTTATTTTATGCTTAGATAAAAGCGATCTTAGATTTTAGTCGGTTCAGATAAATAATTATACCTAACGTTCTACTGAAGGGACCCACAAATTTTAGTCACAAAGAGACAATACAGTGAAAAACTAAACAGGCTTTAGGTAGCGTCTAGGACCATAATATTGATAAGCAACTTTCACTACTTTACAATTTTGCACTTATTTACACGAGTGCACGAGTACGATTATTACAGACTAAACCCGATTTGTAATACACGGCTAAAATTCGAATAGTTGGAAGCGGTTCATCTCTTGCAAAAAACATTCAATATTTTTTTAACAAAACGTCTCCAAGTTATTTTCTTCGTTCTGCAAGTATGCATACAACATAGTCAACCACATAGTGTTATATTATTACATTCAGAGGCAGCGCAACCAAAGTGATTAGGAAATCCTTGAAGCGAGGTGAGGCGTAACGTAAAGCCCAAGACAGATCGAGCTGGCATTACATTGTGAGACTGTGTCTCACCTGGGAGATACAAAATCATTAGGCTAGGCACAGACTGAGTCAACTCTGACTATACGATATAGACTATAGCTTTATGCGCACGGCTTTATTCCAAACGTAGGGACTGGCATAGACTGCTAACATCGTTAATATTGACTGAGGTACACATAAAGGGTCTAAAAAGATTCTTTAACGAAGCCGAAAAATACTTGTTCTGTGATTTTTTTTTTTGGTTCTGGGCCAGAACTGGGAACCTACCATATTGGAGGTCAAAGTTCCAACTTATTCACAAGTTTTTATTTTTATACTAATAATTACGTCAGTCACGTTCACATACATGCTAATATTTTACAACATCGTGACCCATTGAGAAAAGTAGAAAACTAATATCGATTGTTTCTTCCAAGAATATTAAGCGAGGAAGTTAGTTTGCTATATTATAAAACTTATTCGCTTTTTTTTCAATAAAAAGAAAAATAAAAGTTTGTTAGTTTAGTTGATATTATTATGTTCTATTCGATAACCCCATAACGGAACTAGTTCTTAGAATTCTGTAACAAGAAATCCAATATCACGTAGTCTAACCTGAGAACTGACCACTAGAAGCGATATTCGGAGATATCCTTCGCGTAATAATATATATAATAATAATAATAATAAGTTTATTGTCACAAGGAAACATACATGAGTATACACTGTTTAACAATATGCAAACTAACGCTACATAGGTAGATATACGACATAGTTGAAAGAATATATATGTATGTATATGTCAGCGTAACATTGTAAAAACCGTTAGATTGTATTATAACTAGCGAGATTGTAAGCTCGTGAAATATTGTCAACTGAACATACACCTTATGATATAACGCATTATTTTTCGGTAGATTATAATCTATCGAAGTGAAACCGTAATATTGTGAAATGCATGCGACGGAAGTATCTCTGCCCCCATAACCGGAACCCCGACGTTAGGTTAGTTAGGTTCCTTTAAACCCAGCAGATAGAGATAGGAGCCCCGCGTAGCGAGGCTAAAATATGACGCATTATAATCTACCGAAAATAATGCGTCATATTGTAAGCAGTATGTTCGTTTGACAATCTTCCGAGAGTTCACAATCTCGCTAGCTATATTACAATCTAACGGTTTTTGCAATGTGACGCTGACATCTGTATTTAATATTATAAAGCAGACGAGTTTGTTAGTTTGTTTGGTTAAACGCGCTAATCTCAGGAACTACTAGTTCAAATTGAAAAATCTTTAGGCTATATAACATCACGCTACGACCATTAGGAGCGGAGTAGGAAAGAAAAATGTTGCAAAAACGAGGATTTCTTTTCCTTTCGTTTTGCTCTCTTATGTGACGCAGACGAAGTTGCGTGGGTCAGCTATGAATAGGCTATAATTTATCTTGGAAACTTGAACACCTGATGCAAAACCGCAACGTGATGAGCATTTTCTGCTGAGAGAATAAATTTGAAGATCTGGAACACCTGATGTGGAACTCCAAGAGCCCAGCTACACCATAACACATATAGGAATGACGTCTTAGCAAAAGTTGTTCAATCTGATGAGCACTCTCTGTTGACTTATAAAAATCGAAGATCTGGGACACCTGTTGTGGAACTCCAATAGCCTAGCTACACCATAACACACATAGGAATGACGTCTTAGGAAAAGTTGTTCGGTCTGATGGGCATTTCCTGTTGACTTAGAAAAAATCGAAGATCAGAAACATCTGATGTGAAAATTATTGCAAAGCTATCACTAATTTCACTGTATAAAATAAAGTAAGCTGGGAGTACCTCCACGCGGTGAAGGCGGTAACAGTTTAGGACTGATTTTCGATGACGATGAAAATTTGATTGAAAATTTGACTCAACTGCCCACAACTCCCATTTATTATTTTATTTTATCGAATAAATATGTCTTCGGGTTTATTTTATTTGAGTGTTTCCATTTATCTTCGTGACTCGGTAGCCTACCCGGTAACGCAGGGGAGCAGTCACTTAGATTTTAATTGATCAGATATCTTCACAACAAAGCTATAACCATGCCTAGAAAGAGGTTAAATCTTTCCCAATGTTCCAAAGGAGCTACAAGATTGAGGATCATAAGATCCCAAGAATCTAGCGAAGAGCGTCGAGAGACTTGATGCTGTTCGAGAACACCAGGCTGCAACTTGCGCCGTGGAAACCTCTTCGGATCGCGAAGCACGCCTGCATTCTTAACGTATTTACGCATCTACATCCAGATCTCTAGAGACCAGTGAAGAATAGATGCGCGACTGGCTGATCGTGAACGTCATGCATTGTCTCGCGAGTCGGAGACGTTCACGGATAGAGAATTGCGCTTGAGTACCAAGCGTATCTACGCATCGACTTCTAGATCTCTAGAGACTATTGGGGGACGTGATGCGCGACTGTCCGCTGATCGTGAGCGACATGCATTGTCTCGCGAATCGGAAACGTTTACCGATACAGAATCACGCTTGAGTTCTCAGCGTATTCGCACATCTACTAACAGGTTTTTTGAAACGAGTGATGAACGTGATGCGCGACTAACTGCTGCTCGAGATTATATTGATATATGTGTTGCTCAGATGGGAAAGATCCGTTTTTTCCCTTCCCCGGGCTCTTAGAGTTCGACATCAGACGTTTCAGATCTTCGATTTTGACGACCCCGTTGTCGCTGGCATAAGCAACAGGATCCGCGTGCGAAGTCGCGGGCAGAAGCTAGTCATATAGGTATACGCATGCTTCTATAGTGTGCGCCTTTGATTTGAGGCGATGCGAATTGGTGGTAATCCCTAGCAAATGGAAGGAATACTGATATTTCACGATAGTATTTAGTAATTCCAGAGCTATAAATTAAAATACGCAAACTGAGCAAATAAAAGGTATATTTTTACAACGTCAATACAAGTGTCAAGTAAGAATCGTTATTATAAAGTTCACAGATAAGAAAGATCAGTGTTGCAATTAATTCATTTCAACATCCTCTTCTTAATTGCAAACCCATAGCAACAGAACAGTCTTCCGTCTTCTTTCGAGATATTGGTTTTGTAAGTACGTCAGCAACCATATCTTGGGTCCCAACATAGCTGAGTTCAATATCCTTTTCGGCAACTCTCTCTCGAAGAAAATGATATCTTATATCAATATGTTTGCTGCGAGCACAGTAAGAATCAATACCTGCAAATTTAATTGCACTTTGATTATCACAATAAATGATAGTAGGTGCAACTGTAGCCTTCCAATGTAGTTCCGACTCTAAATGCCTTAGCCACATAGCCTCTTGTGTGGCAGTAGCCAGTGCCATATATTCTGCCTCCATGGTTGATAGTGCAACTGTGTTCTGACGTTTAGAACACCAGGAAATCGAAGCACCCTGAAACAGAAAAGTGTAGCCAGAGCATGATCTCCTGCTGTTAATGTCTGAAGCCCAATCTGAATCACAATAGCCAAACACTCTTGTTTCTTCTTTGTTCTGAAACCTTTTATGACTAATCTTGCTTTGTATCGTACTACTTTACCGTTTGCATCGGTTTTCATTTTATAAACCCATTTTTAAGGGATTATTCTTTTGTCTTCGGGTAGAGTTACTAATGTCCATGTATTATTCTGAAGGAGCGATTCATATTCGCTGTCCATGGCCTCTTTCCACTTTTTTGCTTTCGGGCCTGAAAGAGCTTCATCCACAGTCACTGGTTCCTTTAATAATACTCCTGAATCAGTTGGTTCCTCTTCATGACAAAAATATATATTAGGTTTGTTATTCCTCGGCCTCAGAGTCATATTTCTCAATGGCGTAGATTCTTCTTCAGAGCTCTCCGGTGTGTAATTCGGATCATTAAGTTCTGAATGTGAAGATTCGCTGGTAGCATCAAATAATTCCTCTTCTGAACTTTCATTCACTAAAGTATCGGTATCAGATTCTTGTTTAGCTGTAGTTTCCTGTTGTTGCAAAGTAGTAAGCGGCATAATAACACAATTGTCTTTAACTGTGTTTTCCAAGAAAACAACATCTCTACTCTTGTATATTTGTTTTTTACTCTCATCATATAATCTGTAGCCTTTAGTGTAATCACAATAACCCACAAATATCATTTTAGTAGCTTTTGAATCCCATTTTTGTCTCTTTTCCTTTGGCACATGAACCATTGCATGACAACCAAAAATCTTCAAGTTATTTAAATTTGGTTTTTTACCTGTCCACATTTCATATGGTGTCTTGTAATCCAAAGCTTTTGTTGGCGAACGATTTGTAATATAAGCCGCTGTTGAAACCGCTTCAGCCCAAAACATTTTTTGTTGTCTGGAATTCAAAATTAAACACTTAGCTCTCTCCACTAATGTGCGATTCATACGTTCGGCCATGCCGTTTTGTTGAGGCGAATATGGGTTACTGGTTTGATGCTGGATACCAGATTTACGCAGAAACAATTTAAACTCATTATTTATATACTCTTTTCCATTATCTGAGCGCAATATTTTTATTTTTTTACTAGTTTCATTTTCAACTAAATTCATGAATTCCTTAAACTTTTCTAAAGTCTCAGACTTGTTCTTCATGAAATAGACAGATACCTTCCTACTGTAATCATCTATGAAAGTAACATAATATCTGGCACCTCCAATAGAACTTGTCTCCATCGGACCACATAAATCAGAGTGAATTAATTGGAGCAATTCAGAAGCTCTAGTACCAGTATTTTTAAATGGTTGTCTACTCATTTTTCCTTCTAAACAAGTTGTACAAACTTGATTACCTTTTTTTAATAATTTTACCCCTTCTGCACTTTCTGTTATTTTCTGTAAGTCTGTGAAATTGAGATGTCCCATCCTTTGATGCCATAAATTTATGTCTCGCTCATCTACTGTTGATAGCAATGCCGGTGCTTCGGAAACATTATTTACTATATACATGTTATTGCGATGCAAAGCTGTCAATATTAATTTATTATTTTGATATATCTGGCAACCATCTCTTTCAAATTTTACTTCACAGCCATTATTTACCATTTGACTTACAGAAAGTAAATTTACTGTTAGTGTGGGTACCAATAAAACATCTCTGACCTGTATTGTTCTTAATATGCCATCAGAATTTCTTATCTGAAAATCCACCTTACCACTGCCTTTTACTGCTACTGTTTTATTGTCTGCAACCTTGATGTTGCTGATAGTAGATGGAGAAACGTCATACATCCAATTCCTATTATTGCACATATGCAATGACGCTCCGGAATCAACATACCAACAGTTTCTTTCCAACTCAGCACCAACTGGAAAAGCAGCATAATAACCATTATTTTTTGAATTGTTATTGTTTGAGAAACTTTTCTTTTTATCTCTAAAATAGCAATCTCTACTCATGTGCCCGTGCTTATTACACACAAAGCACCGAGGGCCTTTGGGTTCCTTTTTTTCTTGAGATTGGTTATGTGGATTTTGCGGCGTTAATTTTCCCTTATTATTTTGTTTATTATATGACTTGGCATGGTAAGCAACCGAATCTGATACCTGAACCTCTTGTAACAACTTAGTTTTTACATAATCAGCAGTAATATTCACACCTGAGCTCTCTAAAGCCATTATCATCGGTTTGTAGTAATCAGGGAGGCCAGCGAGCAGCAACGTACCAAGCCACTCGTCTCCTACCACAAAATTGATATTCTGTAACTTATGAGCTGTTGACATTACCTTGTTAACATATTCCTCGACACTCGAGCAATTTTCCAAATTAGTATTAATCAGATCCCGTAATAAACCTACTTTTCTACTGAGCCCTGAGTCATCAAATACCTTTTCAAGTTTTGTCCAAACCTGTTTCGCTGTTGTAGCCTCCTGAACATGGACATAATTAACAGGATCTAGCAACAGTATTAATTTTGATTTTGCTTTCGTATTTTTCTTGCTGTCAGATACGTAACCTGAGTCAGGTTTAATCTCCTGCCACAATTCTTCATGTTCCAGATAGTTTTTTACGGCAAATTTCCAACTTGGGTAATTTTCTCTTCCAATTACTTCTTGATAAGGTAGGTACAAATACGACAGTGGAATGGAAGCCTCAAATGTCGATCAGACTTATTTTTGATTCTTGCCTAGATAGAAAACGGATTCTCAATAGACAAGCTCATTCCCGCAACTTCACATGAATAGGGGTCGGAAATTATCCCAAAGAACTGTACTACCGGGATAAAAAATATCCTATGTCCTATTACATTTGTCATAGTCAACCTATACGCGAAATGTGATAAAATTCATCAGTCAATATAGCCTGAAAATGGGACAGAGAGTTTGTTTTGCTGTAATATTATTGTTGTAGATTGTACTTGCTTTACAATTTGTTAAATACAGCTGCTGTTTTGTATAACATGGCAATACGTGCTCATAAAAATAAAATTAACATAAACATGCAAATTAGATTGTAGAATTTTGTAGGAAAGGATTTTTATCGTTGCCCCACATTATCATGTCAGTATCATAATATAAAGAGAGATACACGTTAAGTAAACATGGTTGTTTTCGATAAAACTAGATAGAACATAGATACAAGATTTTGTATTGTATACCGTAACATGAAATTAGTAACGAACACATAAGTCAATATTTTGTATGTAACAGTCTAAACTGCTAATCAGTCAAAACCACATTTGTATGGTGTCAGTCAAAAACCTTATTAAGTTAAAATGCGTTTTCTCTTTTAATAATTATAATTACGTTATACATAATTTACGTATAATTACTTACAACACGATATTTTTCAAAGAGACACAATAAACAACCTAACCTTCTAATAAGTTTCTAAGGAAATGTTAGTTGTTGTTATAATAGTCTTATCCGGTTTATTTTACAGCCTGGCGAAGCCGAATCATGTTGGCCGACTCGAATATGTGTAACATACCTAACTCAAGAGCCAATCACTCAGCCTTTACTTCAAAACTGCTATCACTACACTAAATGACATATCGAAAACAAAAAGCAGTCACTCTATGGAACGTTACCCCGATGTTTTTAGACTAGCTCCGACGTTTTAACGAAATGGACAAATTACCCCAATTTGAAGTTACTTTTGTTCACGAATTCGCTCAAGTTATATCAGCCAGACAAGTGGTTTCGATGTCATTTGTTAGAAACAAGAATT
Organism: Xestia ashworthii; assembly: GCA_950022955.1. NCBI lineage: Eukaryota > Metazoa > Arthropoda > Insecta > Lepidoptera > Noctuidae > Xestia > Xestia ashworthii. The sequence continues at coordinate 22,063,143 of OX465566.1, forward strand.
CAAACACATTTTCTAATTTATTATTGGACAGGGACACATTCAAAACGAAGAGCTCCCAAGAGTCTATGTGCGGAGTCAAAATATCTACAATTTAAGAAGAGCACAAATTGGGTCGTGTGGTTTATGTCACATGCCTATGTATGAGCTAAATTGAGATTTTACAAACTCATAACCCAGTTTTATAAATTACCCATTACGGGACTATTACTCACTTGAGGATGACCAGCCTTGATACCTATTATTCTAGTCGGGATCCTAACCGCTTGGTATTTCTGTTAGTTTATTTTTGTAATGTATAATATGTTCTGAATCTTGCATTGTTTAGATTATTGTGATTTACATTGACTCGGTAAGCACTTAGTAACGGCTGCTATGGATCAACAAGAATGGGCATTAAATCTACGTTACAATGATCAATACATTTAGAAACCGCATATAATCTGGTATGGTGACCACGTGTCGGTTATCGCAACGCTGGCAAGCCTCCCAGAACGTGGACCTATAGTATGACCTTGGAAGCTAGATGGAAGAAGTACAAGACCGGTCAATGAGGCTACATTCGAGAAAGGGTAATGCGCAGAAGAATAAATGATGATGACGACTGTCTTCTGCTGAAATGATGATGACATAATACCTTGTATTGTATTGTACAACGGGCTGGTGTACGCAACTCCACGTCAAAGCGCGTATTTTGCGTATGGGCTATAATCCACCACGCGGGCCCAGTGTGGTTTGGTAGATGTCACATTGTCTTCGAATGTTTGGTTCTAGGACATGCCGGTTTCCTCACGATGTTTTTCTTCACCGTTTTTGAGAGCAGTGGTGATGAAATAAATTGCACAAAGTAATGCGCCTGCCTGGGTTCGAACCCACGACTTACTGTTCGTTAGTCGTGGGTTCGAAGTCGGGGCTGCCACCACTGGGCCACCGCTGCTCTCGTCATAATATCTTACCGACTAATGATCAGCACCCTTAATTCCGTTTTTATAATAATTCGTTCTAAATGAACGACCAATCTTTCAGGCCCGAGGATGGAAAATTGAAGATGAATAAATTCAAGTTTTTTCCTATTACAGAAGGTTCATAAATACAAAACTTCTACAGTATTTTTCTTTCTAACTAAAGTTCAGCATAGACAAAGACTTCAATGTAACAAAAACTCCCACAGTAATGCCCTAATGAATATGCTGATTTGGTAATGTAAGAACATTCTACCGTTCTAGCTGCTTATTTAGGGGCACTAATAGGAACAGAATTCCAAGAAATATCTTGAAGTAACTTCAGGCGAGCTTGGTAAATCTTGAACTAATTAGAACGTGAACTCTTAATTTTTCTTTCCACGTAGTTCTTTATCAACCTGATAACTTACTAGATCAAGCTGTACAACCATCATCATCATCATGAGTCTATTAATGTTCCCACTGCGGGGACACAGGGCTCCTCTCCGTGAGCGGAAATGGGCTATAATCCACCACGCGGGCCCAGTGTGGTTTGGTAGATATCACCCTGTCTTGGAATTTTTCGTTCTAGGATATGCCGGTTTCCATGATGTTTTCCTTCACCGTTTTGAAAGCGGTGGTAATGAAATAAATTATAGAAAATAATGCGCCTGTCTGGGTTTGAACCCAAGACTTACGTAAGTCGGGACCGCCACCACTGGGCCACCGCTGCTCAGTTGTACATTGTACAAAAAAATAAGGTATTTATAGAAAACCAGTTAATGCAGAACTCTCATAACCTCTCTCGTCTCTTATTCTCGCCAGGCCACGTTATACTGGAAATATATAGCTTCATGTGTCCTCGTGTACAGATTTTCGTCACGGAACAAATGCCTACGGCAGCGGCAGTGGCAGCTGTACTTGAAGTGTTAAATAAGTAATAAATAAACAAATACCCAAAGACAACCTCATTTACAAAAGACGTCATTGCTGGAGATAGGCTTTCTCCAAGCGAAGACCACGTGTGAACAGTCCTGTGCTTTCTACTTTGAGGATTCACGCGGTCTTCACCATGATCATTGGTTTCACCTTGTGGGACGCCTTCCAACGCAGAGCCTTTTAAATAATGGTCGCCAATGACAACATAACCTAGTTTTATTCAGTGAATTTCAAAATAATTTCACTATGGAATCTTGTTTTAAATACGCGTGGTATCCTGCACTGTGAACACCGTCATGCCTCGAAAAACAATTGCATATTTTTGCGCGACTGTTAATTTTGCCATCCACAACTTTCCATGGCGACAGAAAGGCTCATATATCACGCTGAAAAAAGAATGGTCTCATGTTCGAAATTCGCCAAGTTTTTATTTCAAAGCTTGTCAAGCATAGTAAAACTAGAATTGAAAAGAAAAAGTAGAATGATAATAATAAATTGTCAATGCTGTAACTTTTAATTTTTTCTTACGTTTAGTTTTTCGGGGACAAACCTTGAAAAGGCGTCCGGGCTTTGGGAATAAGACTGGTATGTTTTTTACCTCACTAAAACTATCCCGGAATAAATCAGCAATAGATGGCACGGGGGCGCCGTAACTTTTTTTTAAACTGTGCCAGACCCCCTTTGCCCTTTTGACCCCCGACTGTCTTTGCAACGCTTGCTGGAGCATATTTCTGAGAAGAAAAAACAGGTAACCTATCCGTCTTTTTAAAGCTCAATTTCAATAAATCTCCCTTTTTTCGAACTACATTTTCAAGACACAAGTAATTGTAACTAATAACAAGAACCCAGGTATCAGTCGACCTTAAGCCGGCTACGGTCTTGGCAAACACCGGATACGGCTGGCAAGTGCCGGCAATACGAAACGGATCCGGATTGTTTACGATCGCCCGTGTCGGAGGAATAATCTCGCGGTTCGCCGCGTCGCACCAAATTGTCAGCTCTACGACCGATGTTTGTGATCAATTGCAGAGGAAAGGTTTTGGAATTCACTTTGCTAAAACCCTTTCAAATACACTAAATAATTATGTTATATTGCTCAAGCCTCAAGCAAGGAGGACCCTGCACGAGAATCTAATTTCATGTTAAACAGATCTCTAGTAACAGTCTATACAATAAATTATACTGCCTGTTAACCTCCTTTAAGGTTAAGCCTACCTAATAGTACACTCAGTTTTCGCTAGATCTCTGTTAAGTCCATATAATAGCTGACGAACCTGACAGAGAGAGAGAGAGAGAAAACTGAGCAAAAATCCAGAATTCTTAACTGGGAATGAGAAATTCCTTAATGCAAAAAAACAGTAAGTCTTTGCCCAACAGAGAAATCGAACTCATGACCTCATGCTGGGCAGTCAGGATGGGCGACCACTGGATTAATGAGGCCAAACCCCCCTTTAAACCAACTAAAATCCGTATTGCTTAAATTCCGTATGCTTCATTAATAGTGTCTTTAACCGTCATGCCGGTATTTTCTTTCAAGTTATACAATCTTCTCTAATGGCCATACACACGCACGAAGTAGAGGTAGACTTGTAAAAGTAGCAGGACAGAAGATGGGATATAATTTGCAACGTGGTCCCACTTTCCTTCACGAGAATCTAATCACACATTGGACAGATCTTTTATTGTTAAAAGTTTAGGGTAAATATTCGTAGAAATTAGTGTGAAAGCTCAGTTAATCCTTCAGTGACAAACTCTGGCCTAGCCGAGTTGCTGGAATTTCATGCTTATGCGAGGCGTGAATCGGACTCAGCCGTTCTAATTCCTTTAGGACTTCAACTGTGGATGATACACGAACACACGTAATAAAATTAAAGACATGTTCGACAAAAAATCAACTACGCCTATGCCTTGGGCGGCGATGTCAACACTAAAAGCAGTATAATACCTACTTAACCTTTGGATATGTAATAAAACCAAAAACGATGTAAACTCTATAGTTGTCGTAGCATAAAAAGTATTCGACCTTATTTCTAAAACTTTCATCTAGGTCAGTTCAACGCTAAAACGATTTTAAACAAATAATTTCTAAGTCAGTAACTTTTAAAAGTTCTGTCTCGTCTAAATCGATTTATTTTGCCGGTCTGCCCGTTGAAAGTACGTTTGTGAAAGGAATTTCTATAATTCAACCCTCAAAGCCTTACAAACTTGTTTGATTGCTCATGTCTTTGGCAACATTCGGAGGGTTAAGAGCTGTAGTGTGTATGGCTCGAAACTAATTGAATAGCTCGTGTTTCTCCAAATGCTTTTAAAAGTCTACATTCTCTTGAAAGTTGGATTTAGATTAGTGGATTGCGGTAAAATGCATGTGGATTATTTTGAAAACAGAACTTAATACTGAGAACGATGAATAGGTATACTTACCTTAAGTTATACAATTGATAATAAGCTACACATTTCGTAATCTAGCTGAATTACCTTCTACGGATGACATTATTATTTTAAGACTCTACCCACGCTTTGAAAAATAAATCTAACAATAGTGAGCAACGAAACTCGTTACAAGCACAAGCATCTAATACGCCATGTTTACACGCAACCACTCACAGCCTCTCAAGAGAGTTCCGTCACAATACTCAATCAGCCAGCTCAAACACCATTGATTGTTCCTTCCGAACATCAGAAATCACGATGGCCACTGTTGCTAGCCAGTTTTAAAAATAAACACAACTGAAGCCATTTCTTTGGTCCCGACCTGTCATTACTCTAGTCCTCAACTGTCAGATGTTTGCTAGCTGTCATGTGACAATGTTCACGACGTCAAAAGGTCTGAAGGAGCGCCCATCTTTTGTGAGGCATGTCAACAAATATTTCGTTTTGACGACATGGAATTGGAATGACGGTAAAAATGTTATTCATAGTATTGAGGCGGCCATTTTCGTGAGTAAAGAGCAGGTTTTAATAGAAATAATTTCCGTAATAGTTACATGGTCAGGCTTCTTGGAATTCGTATTTGTGATGACATGAATTCGGTTAAAGACGTTTGACGTTGATGTTTTATGTCATCTATTGAAAGGAGATAATTTTTTTTGTTCGGAGATTAGGCCACCCACATAAATTGTAGCATTTAATAATGAAACGTACATTGATTTCTTCCTTATAACCTCTAGATTACAGTGGTTAAATTAGCTAAATAAATAAATAATAAATAATAAAAATGTTTATTTCAGACTAGTGCTGTCCATACTTTGTTAGTAGCAAACAAATTAAATATCTTAATACTAAGTTAGTAGCAATTTATGTAGGTAGTTTAGATATACAAATTAAAATTATTAAAACTTAATAGGGTAAATTAAATTGAAAAAAAATAAAAAATAAATAAATAAACCATGTCTAACCGGAATAAATGCGAAAAATCTGCAAAAACACTTACGAAAACCAAAATAAACAGAAAAAGTAAATGTCAAAATAATGAAGTTGTCTGTCAACCACTAAAAAAGTGGATTTATAACGTTCCGTGCCACAGTGATTGTTTAAACCATCTATGCAATTTTAGTTTAAACCTTTAAAAATGCTTACAGTTTAATAATATTTACTTGTACATTCTGTTCTTATTCTATTATAATTATAGCAGATATTACCAATGGGTAGGTACCGTACTTTTTTTAGTAAACGGAAAAACGCCCCTATTCACGTAAGTATTTTCTGTAAAATGACATTGACCACAACGGGAATGATTTGACTCGCAAATAAATATCATAACATAGCTTATTTTTATTGTGATTTAAGATTCTGGTTTAATTTTTATGTAATATTTAGTTTAAATACTATAATAAAATGGTTACTTTTTTTTGGTGTAATGTGAATAATATATGCAACGATCAGGTGGGCCCAAAAAAAATTGTCTCCTTTATAATGTGGAAAATAGTAAATAAATGTATGACAATGAACAGTATGAGAAAAAACAACATTGATCGATGAAAACATAAATTGTTATTTCTGAATCTTTTGAAAGTCATAAAAGCCTACTACGATTCATTGATTTTGTTGTATGTTTAAAACCACTATATACAGATAAAAGAAGAGTGACTGAAGTATGTTAAAAGTCACTTTATCAAATCCCAGTGCATTAAGGCACAAATAAAATTATTCCTTTGTAACCACAATTTGTTTTTTTTTGTTGACGCAAAAATAAGCACCTGTCTCTTAAAAATACTAGTTCAAAGCCATAGACTTTATTTTTCTCAGAAATCATCTCGATACAAAATAACACAAATCGACTTTCACGGTTTCAAAGAGCACGACTTATTATTTTGATTGACTGCTAATAATTTTTTTACTCGTAAAACGTCAGACTTTTGAGCCTTTGAAACTCGATGTCTCCATTTTTATTTTTGCTTTATTACGTCGTCAAAATCACTTATTAGCTGGTCCCTGGGATACTTATTTTTTGTATATTAAACGAACTCTGATGACGACCGCTAAGACTGTGATCACATTAGGGCGGAGCGGAAATTAAAAAAAAGTTATTTTTGCTTTTCTCTGCTCATTGAATTGAAAAGTTGCAATAAATTCCTTGCCTTCCTTGGTCCTTCAGACTTTTTGATGCGTTGGAAGACCTCCCACTAGGTGGACCGATGACCTGGTGAAGGTTGCGGGAATCCGGTGGATGCGAGTCGCAAGGGACCGGTCAATGTGGCGACACTTGGGGGAGGCCTATGTCCAGCAGTGGGCGTCTTTCGGCTGAGATGATGATGACGATGAATAAATTCCTAAATGTATGGTGACTGGCAATTAGTGTATCAAATTTTCTTACGTTTTTTGCAATATTCAGGGCAGTGCTAAGTTGTATGTTGATAAACGTAGGAATCGGTCGCGACTGTAAGACGTATTAAGTTACAGAATTATAATCATCAAAATCATCACGAAATGAACGAATTTTATCGGGCAAAGTCCTTCTTCGACTCTTATGAACTTGGAGGGTTGAATTGATGATACTGATGATTATAATTCTGAAACTTAATACGTCTTACAGTCGCGACCGATATGTTTATCAACATAAAACTTAGCACTGTCCTAGAAAATGCAAAAAACGTAAGAAAATTTGAATTTCCCGGGCCACCCTAACGCTTTCACCTAAAGTATCGTACACTTATTTTACCAGTCATCCTATATACAATCACATACAATTAACTCGATATCGTTCCGCTGCGCTCAGCTTCACTGAACGCCGCCCGCTTCGCTCGTCACTGTAACTTCACCCAACCTCTTGACATTTCGGGGTCGATCTCGAGCCGAGCAAATATTTGGTTAGGTTTTTCTTCTCCATGCGGCTTATACAAACTAATATGATATGACAGATATAAATCGCGTCGGTTCCTATATCCGGAGGATAACTTTGCTTACGAATAGTAAGTAGTATGGTAATGCAACTGTTCCAATTCTACTTACTCGAGGATATCAGACGGTAGCAGATGCAGTCGTAGTTTAAACGGTCGGTAATTTATAAAACTAAGGAATACGTTTGTCTAATAATGTCGTTATTTCGCGTTGAACTTATACGAACCAGATAATAGACTTGTTTAAACGTTTTTTCTCTTCCCAGCCGCCGCGGGAGACGCACCGGGCGTCGGGCCATGTGGTGGCTACCGGCCACCGTAGACGCGGGCCTGTGGACGGTTTGCTATGGGCTAGCTAGCCGTCCGTCCGTCTAATGACGACAGGCCGTGTCGACGGCGCGTTCGTGTTCCACGCGCGCCTCAAAGAGATGTCAGCACATTGAAGGGCCGAAGCCTGCAGGGGTTGCGAGCTTGTTCGAAAGAGATACCGCGGCCCCGGAACATAAAGGGCGAGGAAGGAACAAAACAGGGATGGGTTTTAGTCAGTAAAAGTTTGACACTCCCTCCCGCTCCGCCCAGAGTGGAAGAAGTTATTTGATGATTCCCAATCCTAAAAAAAAAAGAGGGTTAGTTACACTATTTACGACTACGGGAGTTTTATAATGCCACTGCAATAAACAAAACCGGAAATATATATGATATTCTTCAGGATATATGCTAGTATGATAGTGTTTTGAAAACATACATACTAAAATTAATTTTACTCCATAAAAAAAATCACGAACTTATCTCTAAAACTGTCTTTTAACGAGTAAAAACTATACTATAAAAACTATACGTGCGATAATTCTGATTTTTTGGCAAATGATTCTACATGTAACATATTAGCATCACAGTGTTTTATTTTTTTAGTTCAATCAATAGTTTCTTTTTTAAATCGATCGAAACCTCTCATTTCGCACTATTCGGCCTGGAGTGACTAGCGTAACAACCACTTTGTAGTGCAAGCTGATTAGAACTTTATTCTAACAGTTTTTAAAACAAAGTTTGAACTTCCACAAATAGAGTTGCTAATTTAGCTCCTATATACCCCTTAAATAAGCCACCAATTCCTCGAAACACGCGCCGTTTAAATGTGCTGATTTCGTCAAATTTGTTAATATAGTGTAGGAAACTATAAGAACCAAATTCTTAAATTACGGACACGCCAGCCCGTTATACAACACAATACAATTAGGTCTCGTTTTGAAATCCAGAGTGTAAATGTTTGCAAAGGACGTTAGATATTAATGAGACAAGCAAAAGTGTAAAGTACTTTAAAATTTAACACCCCATCTTGCGGTACCTATGCACAGTTATTTATTAAGATGGATTTAAGACGTAATCAGTTTTCAGCTGTCGAAACTAATTTAAATTTTCTTTGAAGTATTTAGAAACGATTAGCAAATAACTTTACTGTAAATAGTTTAATCCTGAAATTAACCAATTTAAAAACTGATTACCTGGGTAGGTTACTAATACCTTACAAGCTAACATCAAAAGTCAGGCAGATACTACTCTCAAGCTAGGCTAATAACACTTTCATAGCAAATGCTACGCCAGTCAATAGCCTTATACAGGTTGCTCCCACATCTCCGTATACAGGGTGAGCTAGTGCAACCGCAACTAGTCGCCACAAAGTACGATTGATTTGCAAAGCAACTGCATCGTGTAGTACCGGTATAAAGGTACCTATGTACCTGTAATGCAGGTATATATAGGTGCGTACGATCCCGTTTCCTCGAGCCACGTAGTGAATACACTATTGAATTAATTTGTGTTAGTAAATTGGCTTAAGAGAGACTTGATTCTTGTAGGTATGATGCTGTACATTTAGAGTACTTTAGATTGTATTATTACTAACAAGGTTAGGTAATCGACAAATCTGTAGACATATCGTCGACCGTAGGTTCAATTGAGGTAAGGGACAAAATACCCAAAATGAGTTAAGTATACAGTTTTGTTCAGAATTTTTCGCTCTATCGAATGGTGTATATAAAAAAATTCTAGCTTAAGAAAAATGTCCCTTACCCTAATGATTTTTGGATCCAAATTTCGAATCAGCCCCATAATAACAATGTATCTGAAAAACTATGCAATATAGGAACTTGAAATGATGTAATTATTGCCGCCAATCCACTTGAAATAAGGTAAGGGTCTTCCCAATCAACGAATTACCATTACATGGTTTATTTTTGAAGAAACAGTAATAAAACTGGCCTTACACTAATGTCTTTTTTATCTAAAAAAATTAATATCATCCATACTTTAAATGGATTGCACGAGTTTTGACATAGTTGTCCCTTACCTCAATTTGCATTGTCATACTTTAAGCAGTGTCAACGTTACACCAATTTGAATCGAATAATATTTAGGTTCGGTGTCCGTTACACTAATTTGCTGATGAGAAGTATTGAATTGTTTATCCCTGTTACCTTTATTTACACACACTTCTAACTTCATAACACAAGATAGCACGTACTTGCACTATTACCATCCTTTTCTATCTCACAACGTCTTTCTTTGTGCGAAAGAGAGGATGATACCAATGCGAAAGCAGCGCGCGGGCATCAAAAAAGTCGCTATCAGTGCGAGTTCATCTGTCGTTTGGTCGGGATTGTGCACGGTTTTTGACAAAAACAGTGGTAAAAATGGAAAAACAAAACCATTTTAGAGGCTCTATTAGGATTATTTGCAGCTACTTTTTTATTTGAATAAAAATTATAATTATAGGTAAAATTGTTACCATTTCTTTTAATAATTTGATTACAATAAACATATTAAATGAAATATAAATTGTTTTATTAAATCTATACAAATTAGCTATTACAATGTACAAACATTTCATTTCATTGTACTATGTAAGCATCATCTTCCTGCCCTTGTCCCATTTTATTTGGGGTCGGCGCAACACGTTTTCTTCTTCCATTCTCCCCTGTTAGACGTCACGGCATCATTTACTCCTTTCTCTTTCATATCAGTCTTTACACAATCCATCCATCTTTTCTTTGGCCTTCCTCTCCCTCTCCATCCATCTATACTAATGTTCATCACTCTTTTAGTCACATGCGTTTCATCCCTCCTCATTACATGTCCATACCAAGCCAAACGACTTCCTTTCAATTTTTCAGTAACCGGTGCCACTTTCAAACTTCCTCTAATATATTCATTCCTTACTTTATCCATTCTTGTCACTCCACACATCCATCTCAGCATTCTCATCTCCGCTACATGCAATCGTTTTTCATCCATCTTCTTCACAGTCCAGCATTCTGATCCATACAATACGACAGGTCTAATCACGGACTTGTATATTTTCCCCTTTAACTTGAGGGGCATCCGTGGGTCGCAAGTTGTTCCAGTGACCTGTCGCCATTTCATCCATCCTGAGTTGATCCGGTGCGTTACGTCCCGGTCTACTTCGCCATTTCCCTGAATAAGCGACCCGAGGTACCGAAAATCGAAGCAAACCGGTATGGGCGTTCCGGCAAGGGTTATGGGCACAGGACTGGAGAGACCGCCTAAATCACAAAACAAGTATTCCGTTTTGGTTCTACTTAATTTCAGGCTAACATTCTCCAGTCTTTGCCACCATACCTCCAATCTGCTCTGGACCTCTAGGCCACTCTCGGCAACTAACACAATGTCGTCGGCAAACAGCAAACACCAGGGAGCCTCTTCCTGGATGTCGAACGTAAGAGCGTCCATTATCACCAGGAAGAGGTAAGGGCTTAGAGCCGACCCTTGGTGCAAGCCGACTGAAACATTGAAGCTGGCGGTAGTGCCTGCTGTAGACCGTACTTGGGTTCTACATCGACTATACATAGCACGGATCAACTGCACATACTTCCCAGGCACACTTTTCTCCTTAAGGGCCCACCACAAAACCTCACGGGGTACCCGGTCGTATGCCTTTTCGAGGTCGATAAACACCATGTGCAAGTTTATATGTGCACCTCTATATTTTTCGCACAGCTGGCGGATAGCGAAAATGGCATCCGTCGTTCCCCGACCAGGCATAAAACCGAATTGATTCTGTGAAATTTCACTCTCTTCTCTCAGTCGCCTTTCAATAACTTTTTCCCAAACTTTCATACTATGTGACATCACCTTTGTTTTTAAAAATGGGCACCAGCGAACTGTTACACCATTCGTCAGGTATGGCTTCTTCCAGCAACAATTTATTGAAGAATAAAGCTAACCACGTCCATCCGTCCATCCGCAATAATTTCCATACTTCAACCGGTATTCCGTCCGGTCCTAATGCTTTACCATTCTTCATTCCATTTACTGCAATCCTTACTTCATCCACGCTAACCTTTCTCACTAGGCCCTCATTCACTGGTTTATTTTCGAGTACCCCACTCCAGTAATTCTCCTCATTCATTAGTCTTTCAAAGTAACCCTTCCATCTATCCTTAATTTTCTCATCATCCGAAATAACCATTCCAGCTTCGTCTTTAACGCATTTGACCTGATAAACATCCTTCGCCTTTCTCTCTCTAGCTCTAGCAAGCCGGTATAGCTGTTTTTGGCCTGCTGGACTATCCAGTGTGTCATAGAGTTTATTCTGGGCGTTTGATCTCGCTATAGCCACAGATCTCTTAGCCTTTTTCTTGAAAGAAGCGTGAGCATCATACTCACGCTTCTTTTCAGCTTTCAAACTAGCACTCTCATTTCCAACACTCTGCCATTCTTTGAACTTCTTCTTTTTATCCTTCAGCACATTCTGTATCTCTGGCGACCACCACCATGTATCCCGGTCTATCGTGCCCTTTCCTTTCGTTTCTTCCAAAATACCTTTTGCTGCGCTCCTTATACACCGAGCCATCTCATTCCAACATTCATTTACACTTTGATCATTCATATCACCCATCTCTATCATTTTATCCACCACTCGTCCTATTAATTTCTTCGCACAATCATACTTCTCTAGCATATGCCATTTTATTTTAGAGGGAGGTCGCTCTTTTTGTTTAATAAGCCTTATTTAAACGACTACTTCCATAACCAGGAGTCTATGTTGTGAGACCAAGTCTTCTCCCGGTAGCACTTTGCAGTCTTTGATGTGCTTAAGGTTGTTGCGTCTGACGAGGAAGTAGTCGATTTGTGTGTTATGCAAACCACTTTTATACGTTATGAGATGTCCATCGGCTTTTTGGAACCAAGTGTTGGCCACTGCCAGATCAAATGCAGTAGCCGATTGCAGTAGAGTTTCCCCCTCATTGTTGAGATTACCCCCATCCCCCGTGTACTCTTTCATAACTTCTTCTCATTCTTCCCACATGTCCATTAAAATCACCTCCAACTATCAATTCTTCATTGTACTATGTAAGCAACACACAAAAAACAGACACTCGGTTCTAATACATTTTCATGTCTCTTAAATGATTTCTTGTAACAATAATAACGATTTCCAAATTTATGATATCCGTACGTCAAAAGTGTGTACTTCATTTTATGTCAAAAATCTCTTTACACTGTATTTTTTCCATAATTTTTTTCAACAAGTGCTTTACACTATTTTTTCATTAATAAATTGAATCCAACGCAGAGGTCAATTTAATGTAAGGGACCAGACTACAAGATACTTGGTCAGTAAGGGACATTACTAACAAAATACGTTGTTGTAAGGGACATCTATTTTCTTAAATAGCTAATTTATTTAAATAAATGTTACACGTGTAGATAGAGCACTAAAATACAAGATTATGTGTGAAATCAGACCCGAAAAAGGTTAATAAGAAAAAAAGTTATAGGCGATTTAGTCCGAAAAAAAACTTTGTCGGCCTCTCCTGAAAAATCGTATTTTGTCCCTTACCTCAATTGAACCTACGGTCGACGATATCTGTGAATTAAATGCAGTCTCAATATTTAACTTAATAAAATTATTGAATGCCTGAGGAGACTCGTCATGCTGCTGGATCAAGGGCTTGATTCAATGCGCGGTTATTACGTTTTGTTAGGAGGTTACTCTCTCTGGTAGCCCTGATGTCGGTAGCTTGGACCCTGTTCCCGATACCGATGGAATACAATTTTTTACATATAATTTAAATGTTTTTGAATCGTTTTTTTTTTTATGAATATTTAATTTAAAAACAATAATAATAAAAATGCATGGAATTTATACAGAAATAAATAAAGGACTTTAATGTAACTTAAAGATAGCTTATAAATCTCGATGTTTAAACTTGTCGTCTTTCGATCAAAATCATACGCAGGTGGTCGCTTTAGTATCTTTTACTTTAGTGAGCTTTCCAAGCTGTTTTTCTAAAAGCTTTCAAACATGACATTTTACCTTCCACCGAACTATTTCCATAGAAACAAAGGCGAGCATAATTTGATACTGTATCGGGTGGCGTACCTACCGGTACATAAGACACTAAGCTATGTGTCTGACACACGAGTTGATGTGGGGCCGCCTGAGACGATAAATAGGTCGCACAGGTACTCATTTATCTGATAAAAGGTCTTTTCGTTACGTAAATAAGTCACTGGGCAAGTTTTTGATGTCGGGTTTAAGGAAAAGGCGATTCTTCTTTTGTGGACTTTATGTATGTATAACTTAGGTCTATTTTTAGAAGTAATATGTTTGATTGGTCGTGGTAATAAATCAGTTACAGGTACTTCTAAATATGCAAAATATAATGACAGTCAGATTTGTGTTGCTGGGGAGTTTTTTTCGCCTTCTCAAATGAAACAGGTAAGACGTGAAGTCTGAGCGTTAGGAGGAGTGTTTTAGACGTTTTTCTCATGCTCATGCTAACCCCTTTTTAGAACAAAGTGATTTGCTTACAGAGTTATAATCTAACTGTCACTTAGTTTGAAACCTAGTTAAAAAACCGAGTTGGAATATTATTTCCCTCACTTTATTTTATCCCCAAAAGCGAAAAATTAAATAACAAACGAATTCATTCATCAAACGCTTTGGGTCCACCGAGCGTCCTGCAGAACTGCCTAAAATGGGTTTGAATCGATTCCCGATACTGTTTACTATAGTGAAATAAAGAGTGTGTCTTCGTTCATTAGCCCTCGTTCTTCGTAGACGGCTGCTTAACGTCACCGGCCAAAGTCGCCTAAAAACAAACAGCCGATCGCAACCAACTGTAGTTATAAGAAACTCGGTACAAAGTTGTTTAAACAAATGTTCCGCGGTGTGTGGTTTGAGGGAAAAGAATTTGGCGGTGTATTGGATAAAAGATTAATGATAAATTGCTTAATGTATGTTGGTGTGTGTAAACAATTTTGACGAGTAATAAAATACTAAAATTATTGCAAGATCTTTTGGAGTTAAGTCAAGCTAAATTTAGAAAAATTTTGACGTGTAGCATTCTATCAACCTACCTTCATAAATAAAAATCATTTCATTTCAAGTATTTTGTGAATTTTCCTAAAGAAATAAGATTGTTTTAAATCCAATTTTGGCCACACGCCAAAAGATCCATGCACATTCTTAGTATGACTACCATAGCCTTAACGAAACAAAATTCTATGGCAACAACGATTATGTAAAAGCTAAAGACATGTAAAAGCTATTTATACATAGATATCAACACTGTTGAAAGTATTTGTAGAAATACAAAACACTTTGAAAGCAAAATTGAAAGACAGAGTTGAGCTGCGAGGTCCCTGCAAACTAAAATTAAACAATTATTGCGATAGTAATGGTAGTTTCCTTTGACAAACTCTACCACAAGAAACTCTAATACAATGAAGCTACTACAAGTTAGTTCCAAGTTTTCATCTTAAATATCACTTGGTTCAAGCCCTTGAAGCCTTAGGCTAGTTTCAGAACCACGAATACTGTTACAAAACTAATTAAATTGCGATGTAAACGGCAAACACTACAAAGTGCTCGTTATTCTATTCTTTTGAGGTATGAATTAATTATCTAATTAGAATTAATATTTAACACGTTCACTGCGTTAGTCAAATTTGATGACTTTCAGTTGGTGCGGCATCGGGTCGATTATATCCGAAGCCCGACTTGTCCCTGGTGCGGTGCTGGGTCGAAAAGACCTGTTCGACTTCGGTCTGTTTAGAAGGACTTATCTTAATAGGGATAATGATAAAAGCATATTCCTTTATACCAATATGTTGACAAATAAATACTCAATAAAAGGCTGAAGTCGTAGGTAGATGTACTGAATGGTTTGCTTGTAAAAAATCTACATTTATTTATTTATTAACTACAACGGTTATACACCAGTAACAGTAATTAATTAAATAAATAAAGGTATTGTCTGTCGGATCTTTCCGACCCCATATCCGCACTAGTTAGTTAAATTGTCGACACATTTTTAGTGTTGTGGATAACTAAAAAAAACATTGATATCGATAAAATGTACTTATAATATTTTTGAGAACTATTTAATGGTTCACTAATGTTTTACCAAAACTCCATTGACAAATTTTCATTTTACAACCAACGTTTCGATATTATCATCGCTGGATATAGGAGAGTGACCATCAATTATTGGGGTATCGAAACTTTGATAACCTGGTTGAATAATTTTATGTTCCAATATTTGTATTCGTTCACTATGAGCTGTACTAGTTGATGGCGTGGGTGAATCTGGTGGCTTGGGATTGATGGCTGCAGTTTTTAGGACTTGTAATGTGTGACCAGTTGTCGGGCTAGTATATACATTATCAGTTACCGAATATTATTTGCCTTGGGGGACCTTCGCTCACTTTATTTTTCGTTGGTTTCTCACAATTATCACTCTCACTCAACTTGAATAACATTTTCCTAGATCGTTTCATGTTTCATATACTTTCTCTTCTCATTTGGATAAAAAGTCATCTAACCAGAAGGACCTCACTAGCTCTACTAACATGTAATCTAGTGCGGCTATAGGGTCATCGGGTGTCGGGTCGTTAAGATCCGATAAACGCACTGGACGTAAAAAATGTTGCTCCAGTCGGCATCGGGTCGAAAGGACCCAATGCAATTTTTTGGTATCTTATTTATTTCAAGAGGCAATTCTAAAACACTAACTGTCTCATTCATATTCATAGGCAGACCAAATATATCTGTCCCGCACCAGCGGTTGGCACAGTAATTTTAACCCCGCACCAGTGGAAAGATGAGCATCGGATATAATCGACCTGATACCGCACCGAACGTGTTAAACGAGTGCGAACTATAGTCTTTGTAAATAGATACTTACGTTTCTCTAAGAAATTACCGTTTTAGTGAAACTTTATAATGTAAATATTTTGAAAATCTGATCTTACTTCTAAAAGTGCGTCAATTTGTAATGTAACTACATATTTAATACAACTGTCACAAATGGCAGAAACATATCTGTCATATAATGTGACTAAGTATAAAAGTTAATTTTTAATCAATTTACTTGCATGATATTAAATCCTTTAATTCATTGGACTACAATCACTTGATATCCAACGTGTAGGTGCCCGCGCATTGACAAGCACGCCGCACGAACACTCGTTCTCAACTGGCGCTCGCGCGCTAGAGACGCGACATATTTACGCGCATCCTTCTCGCTCGCACAGCTACTTGTCCCGTTCTCCCACGGTACCTCGAAGCTACGGTGTGCGACATCATCTATACTGTGCGCTGATTGGTCAATGAGAAACTGTTGGCAGGTGGAACATCAACTATCTCGCATGTTTTAAATATGACTTAAGCAGTGTAAGTTTAGTGTAAATATATTCAGTTCATCACTTTTCATTTCGTTTTCATTTACTGACCCCAACACTGCTACATTTGGTGACCCCGACTTACAGTGAAGATTGGAATATGGACACGAAGCCAGAAACAAGTGCTAGTGCACCTTCTGACCTAGCAGCTATCTCCGTGCAGTCGCGGCTACTTCCATTCTGGCGTGAATATCCCCGCATGTGGTTCATACAGTTTGAAGCCATAGTGGACCCGCAGAAAACCAGCGATGAAAATAAATACCGTTACGTTCTTGGGCAATTGCAAACGACAGATCTGCGACATCTCACTGACATCTTGGTTAAACCACCAGAAAGTGGAAAATATGCAGCACTAAAAGAGCGCCTGATCTCCGTTTACGAAGATTCCGAGGTGAAAAACTTCAAGAACCTCATCAGTGGACTGGAATTAGGAAACCAGAAGCCATCGCAACTTCTCAGGCGTATGCGTGAACTTGGTGGAAACATGATCACGGAAGACGGAATCAAAATTGAATGGATCAATCACCTGCCAGCGCAAATGCGTGTAGTACTGTCGGTGAACACAGATTCATCACTTGATATGTTAGCCGCGATGGCTGACAAGATGATGGAATATACGGAAAATAGCAACATCGCAGCAGTTTCCTCGTCTCAACCAGTAGTGACATCTTCGTCTCAACCGGACACTGCAGCAGTCCATCAGCAAGTTATGTCAGCTCAAATACAAGTACTATCGAAGCAAATAGAAAAGCTGTCACTGGAAATATCCGAACTCCGAGACCGCGGAAGACCACGTTATCGTCGTCCTTTTCGTTCCCGTTCAAGATCGAAGTCAGCGAGGTACCAGAACGATGCAAACCGAGTCTGTATATATCACTACAGGTTTGGTGACCGAGCACGACGTTGCGTGTCACCATGTGCAAAAAGGCACCAACAGAAACAGGAAAACTAAGAAAAACGCCGACGGTGGCGGACGTCGGTGTTACAACGGCAAGTAATCGCCTGTGTGTTTACGAACGCAACACATCACATCGTTTCCTCGTAGACACCCGGTGCTGATATCTCCGTTCTGGCCGCCACTCCGATTCACAAGAAAAAATATACACCAAGCGCCTACAAACTTTACGCCGCAAACAGTTCCACGATCGAAACTTATGGTGAGAAAGATTTACAACTGGATTTTGGCCTCCGAAGACGATATCGTTGGAAATTCGTGATCGCTGACGTGAAAACATCCATTCTCGGTGCAGACTTTCTCCGACACTATAAACTGCTGGTCGACCTGCATCACAAGAAGCTCATCGACCAAGTTACCGATCTGTCAGTAAACGCCGTGGAAGTATCATCAACGCAGGAAGCTGTTTACATGCTCGGCAAGAATCAGATCTATCAAGATATTTTGAATCAGTATCCAGATCTCCTCCGCCCGATGTCATTGAAAACTCCCGCAAAGCATGACGTCGTGCATCACATTGAGACGACGGGAGCGCCCATTTCTGCACGGGCGCGTCCCCTTCCCCCCGATAAATACAATGCGGCTAAAGAAGAGTTCGAGCGAATGATGGAAATGGGAATTTGCCAACCTTCAAAAAGCCCATGGGCCAGTCCTCTCCACGTGGTGAAGAAAAAAGATGGAAGCTTGCGAGTTTGTGGTGATTACAGACGCCTCAACGCTGTAACGTTACCAGACAGATATCCAATCCCACGCTTACAGGATTTCACTTATCAGCTGCATAGCAAGAAGATCTTTTCAAAACTGGACCTGAGAATGGCTTACTACAGAATACCCATTAGTAAAGAAGACGCCAAGAAGACAGCAATCATAACACCCTTCGGCCTTTTTGAATTCAATTGCATGACCTTCGGATTACGCAACGCAAGTCAGACTTTCCAGCGATTTATGCATGAAGTACTACGCGGCATAGAAGGTTGCTATTCCTTTGTTGACGACATCCTCGTATATACAGAAGACGAAGACCAACATAAAATTCTTCTGCATCAAATACACGAGCGCCTGAACAAATATGGTGTTACGCTCAACGTTGAAAAATGCGAGTTTGCAAAGTCGACAATCAACTTTCTCGGGTATGAAGTAACAACGAATGGAATAAAACCAACACCAGAGCGCACGCAAGTAATTTCAAAGTACCCACAACCGAAGACTATCATTGAGCTGCGTCGTTTTCTTGGAATGCTAAACTTCTACAGGGATTGTTTACCACAACAAGCAGACATGCAGAAAGAACTAAACAAATATCTGCATAACATAAAGAAAAATGACAAGACGCCGATTGACTGGACCCCGGCCGCTGAACAAGCTTTTCAAAAGTGCTGTCAAAGTATTTTGGAAGCGATGACACTCACGCATCCTATTGCCGGCGCCCCGCTCTGCATCATGACTGACGCCTCAGACCACAGCATCGGTGCAGTACTACAACAGCGAGAGAAAGATGTTTGGAAACCGCTAGCCTTTTATTCCAAAGCTATGAGTGCTACTCAACGCCGTTACAGCGTGTATGATCGCGAGCTGTTAGCGATATACATGGCTGTCAAGCATTTCAGAAGACTCATCGAAGGCTGTGACGTCACCGTCTACACGGACCACAAGCCGTTATCATACGCACTCTCAAGACCGCAAAGTAGCAGTGATACGCCGAGACGTGAGCGTCAACTACATTTCGTCAGTCAGTTTTGCACCAACATCGTCTACGTGAAAGGAGCAGACAACTCAGTAGCCGACGCGCTGTCACGATTAGAAGAAATTAACTGTCAGTCATGCCTCGATTACGACCAGTTGTCTCAAGATCAGCAACAAGATGAAGAGTTGAAACAATTGAAAGCGCAGTCAAACTTGAAGTTTGTTGACATTCACACACCGGATACACAGCGACCAATCACGTGCGAGTTCTCAACCACATCGCCCCGTCCATACTTACCAGCGGCATATCGTTATGCAGCATTCAAAGCGCAGCACGATCTTTGCCATTCCGGTATCAGGGCTACGAGGAAGCAAATGACATCGAAATTCTTTTGGCCATCAATAAACAAAGATGTCTCCAATTGGACCAAGAATTGCGTCAGCTGTCAACGAGCCAAAGTACACCGACATGTCGTCACGCCATTGGGGAATTTTCCACCGTCCCAGCGTTTCGAACACGTACACATCGACATAGTCGGCCCGCTCCGCCTATCATACGATTATCGATATTGCGTAACGATGATTGACAGATTCACAAAGTGGCCTGAAGCTGTACCAGTACGTGAAATAACAGCGGAAGTTATCACCAAAGCACTGTACGATAACTGGATCGCAAGATTTGGATGCCCATTACGCATATCAACAGACCAAGGCAGGCAGTTTGAGTCCTCACTGTTTGACTCGCTAATGAAGAGGTTTGGCATTACGAGAATACGTACCACGGCCTACCATCCGCAAGCGAACGGGCAAATTGAACGATGGCATCGCACGCTCAAAGCAGCACTCATGGCAAGAGGTGCAACAACTAACTGGAGCGAAGAAATACCCACAGTACTTCTGGGTCTCCGCACAGCGCTGCGTGAAGACAACAACTATAGTCCAGCGCTCATGACGTATGGGTCTACACTACGCGTCCCATCAGATTTCTTCGTACCCGCTCCTACGACGAACGTGAGTGAAGAAGATTTCGTACGCCGCCTAAGCCTCACGATGACGTCACTCGCACCGGCGCAGCGCGACGCAAGAACCACAGCTCGTCCATTCATCTACAAGGACCTAGCTACCTGTACACATGTTTTCGTGCGTAATGATACAGTGCGCCCGTCGCTAACGCCGCCGTACGATGGACCGTACCCAGTTCTACAGAGATACGAGAAGTCATTCAAAATCCAACTACCGCAGCGAGAAGCAGTTGTGTCGTTAGACAGACTCAAGCCTGCATACATCTTCGCAGAGGACGATTCCACGACGACATGTACTGCCGTTCCGCATCAACCGTACGTGACACTATCCGGCAGAGTGAGCAGGCCAAACGTACGCTTCGCTAAGGAGGGGGTACTGTAGGTGCCCGCGCATTGACAAGCACGCCGCACGAACACTCGTTCTCAACTGGCGCTCGCGCGCTAGAGACGCGACATATTTACGCGCATCCTTCTCGCTCGCACAGCTACTTGTCCCGTTCTCCCACGGTACCTCGAAGCTACGGTGTGCGACATCATCTATACTGTGCGCTGATTGGTCAATGAGAAACTGTTGGCAGGTGGAACATCAACTATCTCGCATGTTTTAAATATGACTTAAGCAGTGTAAGTTTAGTGTAAATATATTCAGTTCATCACTTTTCATTTCGTTTTCATTTACTGACCCCAACACTGCTACAAACGTATCTCATACCTCTGACAACAGTAACAGGTAAGGAAAAATAAAAACCGGCCAAGTGCGTGTCGGGCCACGCGCAGAATAGGGTTCCGTAGTAGCCCGTTATCACAGTATATAACGATTTATTCTAAGGATTTTGTATTTGGTACAAAATTATCCAACACCCAAGTTCAACGACTATTACTGCTAAGTTCATGAAGTGTAGGTACTATCATCATGATTTTTTCCAGATTTCAGTCAGCGGTATAGTTTTTAGAGGGGGGGGGACCTGGAACACACTGGAAGATATTTCATAAATGGAGCATAAAATCGAAGAATTGTATTAGCAACACCTAAATCATTGAAGAAGACAAGCAAGAATTATACGTAGGTTACGTCGTAATAGACGAAAAAAAAAATCATCGCCTCTTCACATGTTACACACTACTTCACAGAATAGCTACCCTAAAACAATATTTTCCAAAATTTTATTTCACAGTTTTCTCGGCTTAATTGATATTCTACAAAATTAAAGCTTTCTAGTAGAAACGGTCTCTAAGCAAAAACTCGGACAGACGGAGGGACAGACGGACATGAAGAAACTATAACGGTTCCTTGACAGGACTACGGAACTTAACGGAACCCTAAAAATTACAGTGTAATTCTTAGAGACTTGTCTAAAGCAGAAACCCAATAGCTAGCTTGTTTTGATGAACAAAGTTCAGTGACTTTTTATCTATAAGACTTTGTCTAACTCTAGGAATTTCTACTGTATTGTGGGTGTATCTACAAACATTTAAACACAAATAAACCAACAGACAGATCCGGAACGACTACCTGAAGGCCAAATAAATATTTTGTTCCGTGCGGGTAACGAATCTGCGACACCTAGTACAGCAAGTCAATGTTCAGCCACTGCGCCCACCGTGCCGAAGATGCAAAGTCAGATTTAAAACAACTGTGAAAAGACTGGAGGATCAATCAACCCGCTCCCGCTCCCGCCCCCGCTATCTCTCATGACTCGAGCAGCGTCACAAAGCTTTGTTTACATAAGTGACCCCCAGCGCCGCGGGAATACATTACCGGACTTGTGAATGGACAATTTCAATGTTGATATTGACATTAAAATAATTATGTTTACATACACCGACGATTTCTTTCAGTTTTCCTGAAGGAGACAAGTTTGTATGGCGTAATATTAGATGTATCGCTGTCGGGGCGGCGATGTATTATATGCGAATCATTTGGATCCGATTGTGTTTTCCTTTTACTCTTTTGTTTATATTTATTCTGTACAATAATAGAGTGTTTCGTTTCATTTGTTTCTGCTAATTGGTAACAGGATTAATTGTAAAAAACCTCAATGTATATTTCTGTCTTTATTAATTTTCCTCTTTGTTCATTATAATTTTCTTTTCTTCAGAACTCGTGGCGGTATCGTGAATGATAACAAGAAAGAATTCCTGCCAACAGAAACTTTCGCTCGTGCTAAACATAACAAAATTTAAATCAACACAAATTTTATTAGGAAGTTAAAGAAATACGAGCTGAGGAGAACCAGCGAAGCGCACCTTTAAGTTCCCAACATTGATCCTTACAAAATGTTACGCAAAAACAATTTATTCTGGAGAGGATCCCTTTGGGCCGGCTTATCGGGAGGTACTTCATTTGTTGGCGAGATTTGAAGTCCGCTATCTAGATGGGGTAGTTAAAGCCCCAGCCGAGCGTGTAAAGTGGGCGCGACGCTGCTACGACACAGACATCAAATGATATCTTATGAATTATACAGATTATTATGCTGGACTTTTGAGCAGAGAATAAATTCAAGAATGTACGTCTGTGGAGCTCATTAAAGCCTCAAGTGACGGCCTCATTTAGTTTAGAACGTCTGAAGTCACGCTGATTAATATTTAATTTACTTTTTCTTTCATCCTACTAGTGTTGCCCAAAATCAGTCTTGGTCTTGCAGTCTTGGTCTTGTTCTTGCATTTTTGCAAGACCAAGACCAATACCAAGACCGACGTATTGTAGCAAGACCAAGACCAAGACTGAACCCTGCAAGATTTGAGCAAGACAAGACTAAGCCTGCAAGACTCTTGCGTCTCGCAGTTAAGTCAAACTGAGATTTGGGCGTTATATAGTAGGGTTCCAATCCCAATTGTGATAGACGTTCCCCAGTATCAAAACCGTATCGTCATTACACTAAAAGGCATTGTATTGATTTTTATATTTCGACTATTTATTAAGAAGTTAGCGTTTTACTCACAAATTTATGTTCCCATGTGATAAAAACGTACTTACCTAACATAATTTTCTGGCAAAGTTCATTTCATACCTTTTAGGTATATCTACCTATAGTATTATATTATGCTTGTCTAATGTGCAGATATAACGTTAGTATAGGTTGGTAAACATAATGTAGGTACTTATGTTTCAAAGTTTATGTTATTCTTCTATTCAGCAAAATTTAAAACTAACAGCGAGTCGAGTAGGCTAGGCTAGTAACAGGTTTTAGACCAGCCAATGTTATGGAACAGATGCCAGCACATCAAGCTACTACAATCTGCCAAATTTCTATAACAGATTTTCAACTTTATCGCTAAAGCATTAAGGTTCATGATTGATCGGGAAAATTTGACGTTCCGCGAATAAACCGTTGGTCGCTCGGTGTATTATGTACCTAATTATTTGATCATTTACCGACAAAGACGCCGCAGTGTATCAAAGACTGCAACAAGTGTATCACACAGCATTTGACACTGTTTGAGCGCTGCATGCGCCGCCACAGAGTACGGACAGAGGCACACAAAATTGTTACCTATCTTGGTAGGGTTGGCACAAGAGGATAAAATTAAATTCTTCAAGGTGAAGATGTATGTAAATAGCAATAGACTAATAGGTATTTGCAAGTAGTCTAGTCTACATTATGAAATATATGTAAACTAGTATTTATCGCGAATTTTACCTTTAATATAAGCCCGACGTTTCGTCCGTTTTTCGTTTAGTCTAGTCTAAGTAGTAGTCTCGCAAGACTCTTGCTGCAAGACCAAGACCAAGACCAAGACTGAGAGCGCAATACCAAGACCAAGACCAAGACCAGGTGTATTGACGCAAGACCAAGACCAAGACTGGCTAAGGTCTCGTCTTGGTCTTGCATTTGGGCAACACTACATCCTACGTACCCACTACAATCTAGAATTCTAGACTTTGTAATTAATGTTAGTCATTTCAAGACAAAGAAAGATTATATATAATTCACAGCCTGAAATTGATGGTCTTATTCCCTCACGACTTACCAAACAATGTCCTCCAATCACGAGAAAGAGAACTTTATACCCGAAACTTTTACAGACCTACAAATATAACACAGTTTCTTATGTTGTTACCATAATTAGTTTGCTTCGGTTTCGTGTTTATTTCCGACATTACAACTCATCCGAGAGACATTTTAGTCGCCACCGATAAAACTAAAGCACGTCGTTAACTTAACCGTCATGCTACTTGCCAAACTAAGATCAAATGTGACTTAGGCACTACTAAATTGACTATAATACCCATTTTCATAGACACTAAGAGACCTATAAACGTAATGCTCTGAAATGTAGCAGTTACTTAGGGCTAAGAACTTTCTCTAGTCGCTATGTGATCATTCAAGTTATCAACAACGTAGTGACTTTTTGTTAAGCAACACGGTAACATTTGGTAACAATCTGTAACTTTTGTAGTTATTTGTAACTATTTCTTGACTGTTATCATCTCGTCCATACCGCGAGTAACATAAATTAACAAAATATAACAAAGAGTAACTTTCAGCTACAAGCGAGTTGCACACAGCATTAATTTGTTCTATGTTATAGTAACATTCTCTAACAATGTCATCAGTTTTATTATTGTTACCACATGTTGATTGTTTTCAAGTTAGGCAACATTTAATTATCATAATATACTAACACGGCAATGTATACATAACATAAAATGTTTTTTTACTATCAAATGTAAAAAGTAACTGCGATGTGGACCATAATGATACTTAAGTCAACGATGCTCAGACAATTATTTCAGGTTGTCAAGCAACTGATAAAGAAAAAGTATAGTAAGCTATAAAATAGTCATGCATCAAACTTGACTTTGAAAACCAAACACAATAGATAAAATCCGGTTGCACCGATCCCAAGTAGAATTAGACAAGGGCAGCAAGACGATGATCAATAGTCAATGACGTAGATTTTAGTCTAACAAGCTTACGAGTTGCCAACTGACTAACGAATCGTGAAAAAGGACTTATTACTTAGGAATCTTACTCATCATTTGCTTAGCCTTTTCCCAACTATGTTGGGGTCGGCTTTCAGTCTAACCAGATGCAGCTGAATACCAGTATTTTACATGGAGCGACTGCCTACCGGACCTCCACAACCCAGTGTACTGGGTAATACAATATCCCTTGGTAAGACTGGTTGTCAGACTTTTTAGGCCATTATCGACCTGTAACGACTGTCAATCAACAGCATCAACAGCCGAGACGAACAGCTTAACGTGCTTTCCGAGGCACGGAGGAAATTTGGTACTTATGTAACCACAGATATAAAAAAGAAGGAGATATGCCCGTTAGACGAAAATGTATCAGAACCCTGTGTCTCCACTTTATCCCTACCACACGGCAACTACTACACATGCAGTTCAGTAAAAGCAATAGATACGCAGTCGCACACACGCCCGCATTTCTTAAATCAGGGGGGCGATTCTCGAGCAGTAGATATAATGTCACATTCGATAAATATCGCAAAAACTGTCTAAATATCGATTGAATGCAAATTTCCCTATTCTCGAGAAGTCACTATAGATAAATATCGATGGCAAAGCGTTAGACATGCATCGAGTGATCAGGAACACTCGATAGTGACATATCGATTGACATTTTAGAACAAAATACGAACTGAAATAAATTATTGAGTTGAGTATTGAGGTTGCTTTTGTTAAAACTTAAAACGGTGAAAATGTCTGTGGACGAATTTGTTGCGGCTTTTGTAGTAGATCTAATCGAGGAGGCTGAAATAGCAGAGGCAGCACCGCCACGACGACGAGCCCAATGGAGAATGGATCCATGGGACCTAAGTGATGCTTTGTTAAAAAAAAACTACTTTACGCCATTCTTGCCAGTTTTTTTTTCCGCCGGGAATAGAATTAAGCTCGTCACCTATCTTGGTCCATCGGGCTGTGGACTCTTTCATTGTGAAGGAGGCAGAGAACTTCGCCCCACGAAGTTTTGGGTCTGCCTCCAAAATGCTCACCAAGCGAGCTTTTTGAGCTGCGCTCGGGTAAGCTTTTCTTTTTTTTTGGGGAAGAGCTCATTTTTTAAATATTTACTTTTGTTCGATTCTTCACTTTATAATTAATTAACTCAAACTAAAACTTAACTTTAAAGGTGGACGCACACTTATCCGCGCCGAAGGAATCGACCGCGCCGAAAGAATTTTTTCTCATACGTATGACGTCATCTATTCGTCCGATTCGACGCGGATAAGTGTGCGAGGTTTAGTAGGATTTCATACAAGTCATTCTAAAATTCGATTCTTTCGGCGCGGATAGGTGTGCGTCCACCTTAAAACTTTTGGCAGCTCTTGACGGAGTTGACGGCTGTTATTGACACTCCGTTCCACAAAAAGTATGCGCATGTAATGTTAAGATTAACTTTTTACATGAAAATTATTTTAAACTAGTCAATTCATTTTACATTAACCACTTAATGTAAAACGAACACTAAAAACATTCTATCAATCCAAATTATCAGCAAATTTGTTAATTTGAAGACAAAATAAAGTTATCGATTATCAACTCGCCAGTCGATGAAAAACGGAACGTGTTGAGCGACAAAAACGATATAATCTGTGCAAAAGATTTGAATGAACGTAAAGATAATAATTATCTATTACCATCTCGATTGCCAATATATCTATTGCCCACGAGAATACGGATTTTAGCACGGGATCGATATTTTTAATAGACATGACACTTATAACATGCGATATTGACGTGACTAGATATTTATCATATCACTCAAATATCGTATAAAATGAGAATAAGCTCCCAGAACGTAGTACACAATCAGTTATAAACCTTATGCCATCAAACACATCGTGTATTGACCGAGCACCGTACAACTTACCCACAAAAAAACATCGGTACACAAGCACATCACTAACTCGTCGTAAGAAGTAGCGGCCGCACTACGCGATGCATGTGCTTATTGAACTGTCGTTTTGTGATTTTTACATTGCTTGTCCAGTCACTTAGCGACTAACTTAGATTAGTGGTTGAGGAGCAATGTATTTATTGCAAAATAGTATAGCCATTTGCTTATGATTTCATTTCATTTCATTTATTCAATAACAATAACAATTGTGTCTGAATGCGTTACATAAAAAGTTTAGATTAGTTAAATAAACAGAAAAAAAAAACACTACTCGACTAATAATAAATAGAAAATATACCATCACTTGATCAAATTAAATTAATAAAAATATACAATATCAACATAGTAAAAATAGAAAACATGAAATATTTTAAAATGTCACAAGAGGCACAAGAGGTCAGAGTAGAGAGGGGTCTTGTACCAGTCGCGCGGACACCGACACGCCCCCTTGCCACTGCTCCTATTTTTTATATTTCTATGGTGGTCACCCATCCACGGACCAACCTAGGCAAGCACGGCTTAGCTTAAAGATCGACCCGAGCGGTTGTTATTATTTAGCCACGAGCTTAGTAATCTTACTATAGATATTACTACCTAACTAGGCGTTACTAAACTTGAAGTTAGTGAAAATGTGTATTACCGCCATAAACAGGGAAATTGTGTGTAGTTCTGGTCCCCTAACCGCTAGCCAGAGACGCTATCGAGAACCTAATTGTTCAATTAAGCCAATCGACTATTTAACTATTTGGGACGTCTTAATTATGAACCAATTTGAAAGTAATTAGGCATCAAACGGGTATGGAATTAGTAAATTAACTTCGGCTCGGAGAACCTTCGAATTATAGTGCGATCTAGTTTAATGTGAGGATTGAACTATGAACTGTGGTCAACTGAATAAGGTCAAGGATATGTTCATGATGAAACATTATTATTTATTTCTTGTTTCAATTGTAAAGTAGTACCTAGCAGAATATGCGATATTTCACAATAAAACCGGCCAAGTGCGAGTCGGACATACACATGAAGGGTTGCGTACCAACATACTCGTAGTAGTCCGCTACTACGATGGTACGAACCCTTCGATTCCCCTCTTTAATTTATTAATGTATGTAAGGTGTAAAACACCTCTTAACGAATCCGAAAGGGGGCTTCTCCCTGTCATTGCGATCAGTTTTTTGTTCTACACCATACCTGGGAACCTTCTAGTTACGGAGATATTGGGGGTCAAAGTTCGAACCTTTTGACAAGTTTAAAAACTTGTTTTTTTTTAATACAAGTTTTTATTGTGAGAATTTTACACCTCCATGTCCTCCGTACTATTTAATCCATCCACAATGAGTAGCACAATGTTTTGAGTGCATTAAATTGAGTTCTACCACAAAACATTATATTGCACCCCAAAAAAAGAAGTGGTTTCCTAGCAATAATTTTTGCATCAAGTTACTTAGTTTGATGTACAGAATGCTTGGTTGACGGCTTCGTGATGAGGTTGTTTACACCCTGTATAAATTATTATTAGTTGTCATAGCGGAAACAGAAAACACATTCTGTGAAATTTACAACTAACTGCCTCTGGATCATGAGACAGTACAGCCTACTGACAGACAGACGGACGGATAGCTGAGGCTCACGAACGGAACCCTTAAAAGGCAATAATGTCAAGGACCGGTAATGAATGCATCGTCCTTGTATTTGATGTCATTGCCAAGGGGCCACCCAAAAAACTGGGTTCATCATCATCTCAGCCGAAAGACGTCCACTGCTGGACATAGGCCTCCCCCAAGTGTCGCCACATTGACCGGTTCCTCGCGACTCGCATCCACCGGATTCCCGCAACCTTCACCAGGTCATCGGAAAAACTGGGAAAAACTGGGAAAACTGGGTTGTGAACGTTAAATAGGCAATCGTCACACATAAGATGATTGGTATTCAGCTGCATTCGTTTAGACTGCACGAATTAACGGCTGCCGACACCTCTTTTTTTTTTTTTTTTTTAGGGTGGGAAATCATCAAATGACTTCTCCCACTCTGGGCGGAGCGGGAGGGAGTGTCAGACCCTTACTGACTAAAACCCATCCATGTTCCTTCCTCGCCCTTTACGTTCCGGGGCCGCGGTATCTCTTTCGAACAGTCCCGTAACCCCGGCAGGCTTCGGCCCTTGCGGGCCCCTCTCTTCTGCTGACATCTCTTTGAGGCGCGCGTGGAACACTCGCGCGCCGTCGACACGGCCTGTCGTCATTAGACGGACGGACGGCTAGCTAGCCCATAGCTAACCGTCCACAGGCCCGCATCTACGGTGGCCGGTAGCCACCACGTGGCCCCCGACGCCCGGTGTGTCTCCCGCGGCGGCCGGGAAGAGAGGCTCTCTCCCTCTCTCGTTCCGCCACCTCCTTCGCCAGCATGACTGCTTCGCAGAAGGAGGTGACGGCTTCCCATTCCGTCTCGCTCCGGACCATACCACACCTAAAGTAAAGTAAGTTAAGTTTAAGTAAGTTTACACCTAAAGTTAAGAAAAGGCTAAGCAGATGAAGGTGAAGACATCATCATCTGCTTAGCCTTTTCCCAACTATGTTGGAGTCGGCTTCCAGTCTAACCGGATGCAACTGAATACCAGTATTTTATATGGAGCGACTGCCTATATGACCTCCACAACCTAGTTAATACTAGGGAATACGATACCACTTGGTAAGACTGGTTGTCAGACTTTTGGGCCACTAATTGTGAAAAAATATAAAGGGTGTAAAACATTTCTTAACGAAGCCGAAAGGCACTTGTTCTCCCCAACTTTCTTCTCTTCTGTACTCTTCTTTCTCAACATGAATGATGTAACCAAGATTTTGTAACAATAATTTGATTTAAAAGAGTGTCCATGGAGTTTCTTGCCCGATCTTCTCCATAGAGATCTACGCTAGGGAATGGGCAACTACAGTACTTTCACAGTTTTTATGTCTTGTGACTGGGACTGTAGCTACATTTAATTTTCATCTTTCTTTCGACAATTCAAAAGTGCCTGTTATTGGCCTACTTGAAATAAACGCTTTGATTTTGATTTTTCTAGGGAACTTCTAGTTAAGGAGATATTGGTAGTCAATGTTCCAACTTTCTGACAATATTTTTTTTAAATGTAAGTTTTTATTGAAAGATTTTTACTATTCAATCCATCCATCAGCACAATGTATTGAGTTCTACCACAAAAGATGATTTTTCACCACAAGAAAAAAAATTCCAGCAATAATTTTTGCGTTACTCAGTTTGATGTACAGAATGCTTGGTTGTCGGCTTCGTGATGAGGTTGTTTACACCCCGTATGTGTATAAAGACTAAATTGCGAAGTAAAACGCCTTGTAATACAATACAATTTCTTCCACAGATGTGTGTGGATTTAAAAACTAGAGTAACCCACTCGTGTCAGCTGGGTAGCTCATCGCACAAACAGAATTAAGTAGGTAAGCCATTCCGCTCAGCTGCAGATAAATTACTTACAATACAACGTCTGATACCGAGTGATACCACATGTATTTTATTTTAGTTACAATATACTACCTACCACTTTTATTTCGAAACAGAGAAAATATATTTTTGAGTTAGTTAGTTTGAGGAGCTCGTGGCTACATAATAACAGCCGCTCGGGTTGTACTTTAGGTTAAGCCGTGCTTGCCTAGGTTGGTCTCTGGATGGGTGACCACTCATTACATACCGAGTTTTCTCCGTGCCTCGGAACGCACGTAAGCCGTTGGTCCCCGCTTTCATTTGACAATCTTTGATAGTCCTTACAGGTAGTCAGTGACCCAAAAAGTCATAATCATAATCATAATCATTTATTCATTTGCGAATATGGGTACAAAATAAAAGGTCTTAAATAAACAAAAGTTTCCATTAGCCATATCCTACCATGAAGTCTGACAACCAGTCTTACTCGTACCAGATAGGGGTAGGTAATGTATTACCCAGTATACTAACTGGGTTATGGAGGTCAGATAAGCAGTCGCTCCATGTAAAATACTGGTATTCAGCTGCATCTAGTTAGACTGGAAGCCGACCCCAACATAGTTGGGAAAAGGCTAGGTAGATGGTGATGATGAGCTCGAGACGTCGACGTCCACCATGTCTTATAATTAAAATGTCGGAGATATGTCACATCCACCAACCCTGAGCCCGCTTATGAAGAATGTATGACCCACTGTCTCATACACGGAGGAATCGTGTCCCAGCAGTGGGAGTGTTATGGGCCAATTGTGCTACTTGCTACTCAAAAGGTAAAAACGGGACTCTATTAGATTACTAAGACCCCATGTACTGTCCATCAGTCTGTCACCAGGCTGTATCTCATGAACCGTGACAGCTAGACAGTTGTTTTTTTATTTTTTATGTATGTTCCCCGATTACTCGAAGATGGCTGGACCGATTTGAATTATTATTCTTTTGTTTGAAAGGGTATACTTCCCAGGTGGTCCCACAATCATCAAGTCGGGATCTAATGATGGAAATAGAGATAATTCTTCCAATTTTATAGGCCGACTTGATGCGATTTGGGTAGTTTTAAGAAGAGTACTTTATTAAAGTGGTCCCATTTCAATTTGGTGAAGATCTGATGAAGGACTTCGGAGATAGGCAACGGAACTACTCAATAAATGATAGCAAATGGACTGGGATTGCTGAAAACTCATGTCTGTCTATTGTTTATACCAGTTCATAACATAACATCACGCCGGTACTCTGTGAAGGGGTAAGCACAAGTAAACCACTAAAAAGTGAAAAATAAAAACTTTTTTGCAAAAAAATAAAACAGACTTCAAAAAAACACAAAAAAAAGAAGTCGGTGACAAAAAACTAAGTAAGTAAATGAATCAAACATATAGGTTACCGACTTCTGAAGCTAAAGTTACGAGTATTTTTCACAAAAGTTTTTGTCTTATGTTGTTTACATAATGTTACGGAACTCTTCGTGTGCGAGTCCGACTCGCACTTGGCTTGTTTTTTCATATAATAAACTATCACTGCGACTCCATCCGCAAAAAATGTGATAACTCGGCTAATTTGCATCATTATAAATGTACCTAAACTTCCTGATAATCTAGCTTTCTATTGGTGAAAAATGGTTAAAATCGGTTGAGTAGTGACGGAGCTTTATGGTACAATCAAACAAACGAAAAAATTCTTCCTCTTTATAATATTTTTATTATTTTATTAGTACAGATTGCTACATTTAAATTTGCATTTATTAGGTTTTCACATAAGCTTCTTTTTTACCTAACAGATCTGAAAGTGAAGCAGGTTTAAAAGTTCAGCGCTCTCTGAAACGCCCTGTTGCAGCTGTATCCAAAAGTGTCACTGTTAAGAATATTAAAATTTGTTACCACCACACCTTCCATTATATAAGGTCCCATTCAAATAGATGGATAAATTTTAACACAGCGTTCAGTATGTCTAACCAAAGATATCCAAGCGAAAAAACACTGAGATAACAAAGACATGGACGTGTTTATGCATTGGGTAACCAACATTTTTAGTTTATTTTCGTTAGATGATTTATTTTAAGTATCGATTGCGTTTTTCTTATTTATTTTTTATCATTGTCCTTATTTTGGTGGTTTCAATGATTCCTAAAAGTTTGTTCTTTTATTTTAATGGGACGCTATGTAACGGCTGTTTTTTTTTTGCAGCAAAGGTGCGTTCGATTTTTAGCAGAATACCAGAGACATGACATTTATTTTTGAAATAAGATCGCCTCGTTTATTAATGTTCTAGTTTAAAACAATTACTTGTATTTTGTTCTAGTTCTAGTTTTATTTCCTTTGTTTACTCTATTCTTGTTTGTCCTGTAGCTTCTAAGGTACTTTAGTTTTTTTCATTTGACTCGTGTCGAATGACAAACGCTGTTGGCATTTACCAACAACAAATTATTTCTTGTTCAGATTATTTTGATCTGTCGAGTTTTGTTAGCTATTTTAATTTGACCCCATTTTTACATTTATATTCAACTAGCTGCTGGCCACGATGCTCGTTCGCGTAGGACTTCCATTTTTGAATAAATTTTTTTTACCAAGAGTTTCATTTTGTATAACTCTCATTCTAAAATAGAAAGAAAGAAAGGAAAAGAATTTATTAGCCCGCACAAGACAACACATCAAAATTTACAGTATTTAAAACTAATAAAATTTAACAAAAAAAAAAAAAAAAAGCGTAGGTACCTTACAACATCAGCTATCTGTCAGTAAACGTCCCGTCTGGGAGTGGGGGCTCGTGAAGTCAGAACTAGCTAAAAATTATACCATGGCGTGACGTATGAATTTTAAAAGCGTCGTATCTTCGTAGATTTTGGTTTGTGTAACAAAAGAAAAAATACGGGTCAAATATTTGTTGATAATCTAACTGACTGACTAATTCTATTTTTTGCCATCCACTCTATCCTTACCGACCCGGACATGTGTAGCATACCTCAACCAACGACCTTCTCCCACTCGTCTCGTCTGTCACGTGGCATCTTATTTCATCATGAGCTTGTGTACTTACAAAATTTAACGAGCTCACATAACAGGGACATCGAGTTTATTATGGAAAGAGACGTGAAAATGTTGATCAAGTAAGTAACACGTATTTTGTAGAAGCGTTTGAAACTGTTTACGGGGAAGATGTTTGAAATGCGAGTTTTAATAGCTTGAGTGGGTATTGACAGTGAAAGTGGTAGATATGTTGCCTTATTTTGTAGATCATCATTCCTGCCCTTATGGTCGGCGCAACACGTTTTCTTCTATATTCCTCCCTGTCAGATGATTTTCTAGATGAAATAATTTCATAATTATAAAACAAATAAAAATAAATTCAAAAGTTAAGTAGAAAATAATTCGTTAATTCGCCATTTTGTGGTGGCGGCCATCCTGGATTTTTAATTTATCGTAGTGTATAGTATTCTACTAGTCAAGCCGTTTTATGTGATGAGGGCTGCGTAGCAGGCTATACAGCCCTTGTACAGCAAAAATAACAGCCTTGAGTGTTCAAAAATTCTGATGTCCAGTCTTTAAACACCTATTTGTGTTAGTTGGGTTGTGACTGACCCATTGCTTAACCTCAAAGATCCCAAGGATATCCCCTTCCCTATTCCATCCCCTATCTATATATGTGATTGTTGTAATTTAACCTCGAGTCTTTATCAACCAAAAACCAACTCCATAAATAAAAAAGGTAACCGAATATTGTATTCATGAACAAAACAAAATTAGAATTCTCTAAGACGCTATAAAACCCGGTTTTCATTTACTGAATCGCTAACAATAAACTTTGGTCTCGATGTAAATTGTGCTTTCCGATTTTGTATCAAGACCCCACGCTGAGTTAAGTAATTTAAATCCATTGGATTTGGTCCAACCTTTAATTTTTATGCTTATGATTGTCAAAATATTTTAGCACCAGAATTTTAACGTAAAATTTAATTTACTGCAGTCTTCGTCTGTCTGTGATACTCGTACCTACTATAAAGGGTGTAAAAATCTTAACGAAGCTGAAAGGCACTTGTTCTCCCCGTCATTGAGATCATTTTTTTTGTTTAACACTATACCTAGGAACTTTCTAGTTAGGGAGATATATTGGGGGTTCAAAGTTCCAAATTATTTGGCAAGTATTTTTTAATACAAGTTTTGAATGGAAGTTTTTTTATAGACTATCCAATCTATCCACCAGCACAATGTTTTGAGTGTGCAACAGTTCTACCCCCTTTAAATAAGTACAAGTATTTTGGTTACAGAATGCTTGGTTGACGGCTTCGTGATGAGGGTGTTTACATCTTGTATTTCGGCATCTAATTTATCCGATGGAAATCTTCTACTTCTGCCCTGATCTAATGTTTTGCTCTTCTCTTTCTTCCAGTTACAAAATTTCCAGTTTATACTTGCAAACTTTTTGCAGTTCCACGCAATCTGTTTTCATTTTGTTATAAATATCTCAGGTTCTCTAACTAGATTTCCGCCGGCACATAAGTCAAAGTTACGGTGTAATTTCACAGCTGAAGTAAAAGCGTCCGCAAGCTTTAAAATATATGGTCCTCTAAAAATAAGCCACTTGCCTCCTCCGGTCCACGCGACCGACGAAGTATACATCGTTGTTTATTGGTGACACTTGCTCATAACTCTTGAAGGATCTCGCTTTCTCTGGGTCTTTGCTAACTAAGTTAGGGTTGATTGAATTTAGTGCTCACAACCCTTTCAACACTGACGGAACAAGTTGCAGTCCAGTATTTAACTTCGAGCGTGTCGATGGCAGTATAAATTGATCCGATCAGAATTTGACTACTGTTTAGTGCCTTCGGTAGCTTCTATCAGTTCCTGTAATGAGCCAACGACAAAACACTACTTAAAGTGCCTTTAGTTTGTGAAACAGCACACTGAAAAAAGTATTTAACAGAACTAGTTGAGTTAACTGACAAATAGCCAAACCTTGTTAACTAACAAACGAATTTCATTTACGTATTGATCAACTGCTTTTGTTGCATTTTACAAAAATATTTTAGCTATTTGAGTTGGTTGAAAACTACCAAAGTTTATGTTATCTAATACAACATTCGATTTCGGTACTATGCAACATAACATGTTTTGTTATAATTAAACACACCTGTGACTTACAGTTGACCCAACTAAATCTATTTATAATCGACTTTGTTGCTATTTTCAACTCTGGTATTAGTTTGTATCTAACTGTAAAGTATTGTTGAGATTTGTCTTGTAAAGTTACTACAAACAAACAAACAATTTGACTGAGACCAACTAATATTGATTATGTTGTTTCTAGAATATTTTTGGTCATCAATAACACAGCAATATATTAGGTGGTGATTAAAGTTATGCTGCACATAACGAAACGTTTTGTTTCCGCTTGCTGAAAGTGTTGTGTCAAATCAAATGGAACCTGTAGAAACCTGTTCTTTTCTTCTTTTCGTTTTGCGAGGCGAGACAGCCGGTGTGCCGCGTGGTTTGCGTTGTTTTTTGAAAGTTCTATTTGTTGTGGGACAAGATCAGAGTCCCCAGTGATCTGTGCAGTGGTAAAACAGTAGTTGTAATTTGCATGAATATAGTATATCAAGCAACATCACAAAACTTTCAAAAATGGAGCTGCCGTCGACAGACGACGCGGCGCGGCGGAGAAAACATTCTGCCTGCCGCGCGGCGTAGAGGAAACGCCGCCGCCGCCTCATGAAACTCTACCACATTGTCAAAGATTGAACATTTTGGAAGTTGGACATTTTGGGAATTGGATTTTATGACCCTGAACGAATCTCAGACTATCTGCGGAAGCCTATATTTTTTAATATTATTCCAGTGTGTATAGCTAGGGTAGTGTAAATATAAGTTCATACTAAAATGAATTGATTTGATACATAAATATACATTATAATTGTAACAAATAAAGTTATTTTTCTTATTCTATGTAGAGATCTCAAGTTTGTAGCCGAAATTAGTAGGTACCTAAGTATAAGAGGAGTTTTGGTAAGATTTGAGGAAGGATATATCTTGCTGAAACTTCTTATACTTAGGTACTTACAATATTAGTTTCGGCTATAAGCTAAAGACCTATTATAACCTATAAAAAAAACACTAATTAGTAACTAAAAAGTTATGTTACTTTTAACCGGAAAGTTCAGTTACAGATAGCAAAATAGTTTGGTTACAGTAATAATAAGGTGATGTAACTAATAACTGAACAATACCAAACCCATGACCAAGTTTTAACCAAACGGTTTTGTACGCGCTAACAAATAATGTGGCTATTTTTACATAACACTTTGGTATAACGTGAATTAAAAATTTGTTAGGAAATAATCATTTTTGTCGAGCCACTAATAACATAACTAATAATAACAAAACTGAATTTGTTTACTAGGAACTATAGTTATGTAGTCACTATTTTTATGTAATAGTTTACTCAATTGTTTGTTATCTGTTACTCAAAACTTTTTTCAGTGCACCACATTTAAATCCCCACCTGAGTAGGTTTTCCATGTTTCGGCTAACCTGGGTCTACAGTTTGCTTAAAGACTTCCAGGTTAGGTTTGCGGCATTAACTGCCTTTAAGAGGAGCTGAATCCTAAAACACTACAAAACATTCCATTTCTAGCTACATCACTTTTTCTAATTGTGTTGTAAATGTTGTAATATGTCTGTCACAATCACTATTGATTGTTTTTACGATTAAAACAGCTACACACCAATTACTACAGTCAACAAGCAGTTGTTATGGCAATCATATTTTTTTTTTGGTTAGCCTGTGCTGTTCCAACCAATGGTGGAATGGTGGAATGATGGAATGGTGGAACCAATTCCTTCCATGAGCTCTTTTCCTGTGCCAACCCGGACCAACCGTCGCGGTACGCGTCCTCCAAATCGTCTCGCCACCTATTTCTGGGTCGGACTCGGCAGCGCCATCCGTCTTCCGGCAACCATCGTATGGAGTCCTTTGCCCAGCGGTCATCGTGCATGCGACTGACGTGACCCGCCCAATCCCATTTTAGCCTAGCAGCCTTCATGCCAACGTCCACTATGCCCGTTTTGGAACGCAGCGTGGTGTTTCGAACCCTATCATGTCTTTTGACACCCAAAATGCTGCGTTCCATTGCCCTTTGGTAAACTCCAAGGCGGAGTTTCTGAGACTCGGTGAGCGACCAGGTCTGAGCACCGTAGGTTAGGACGGGCAGGATGCACATGTCAATGAGTTTGCGTTTCAGGGAGATTGGAAGATCACCCTTCATTAGCGTCTTCATGGACCAGTAGCTTTTCCAGGCATTTTCGACTTGGCGATCGATTTCTCTATCGTAATTTAATTATTTTTAACCGACTTCAAAAAGGAGGAGGTTCTCAATTCGTCGGAACCTTTTTTTACTTTTTATTATTTTTTATGTATGTTCCCCGATTACTCGAAGATGGCTGGAGCGATTTGAATTATTATTTTTTTGTTTGGAAGGGTATACTTTCCAGGTGGTCCCATAATCATCAAGTCGGGATCTGACGATGGAATCCTGGAGAAATTGAGAGAACTCTTCAAATTTTATAGGCACACTTGATGTGATTTAGGTAGTTTTTGGAAGAGTACTTTCTTAAAGTGGTCGCATTTCAATTTGGTGAAGATCTGATAAAGAACTTCGGAGATAGGCAACGGAACTCCTCAATATTTACAAAACAAAAAATACATTTAAAGTTAGTATGTATAGTTTGGTGACAAAAAACTAAGTAAATCGATCAAACAAAGGTCACCGACTTCTGAAGTTAAAGTTATTTTTGCACTTTTTGTTTTTTTTTTTGGAGTCGGTTTTATTTTTTGTAAAAAGGTTTTTTAACGATATTAAGACACGACCCAAGGTAGATCATGAATTGCAACTGTTTGCTACCAGTCAGTTATGATGGCAATTTGAATGTACCCCTAAAAACTTGGTTAGGACGAAGTATTTAATTATTAATATAATGTGTACCTATGTTCATACATCATAGTTCCAGTTTAAATGAACAAAATCAACATATTATGATTATAGTAATAGTAGTTAAGAATACACTATGACTTCAGGTTACCAGTAAATTATAATGGAAATAGAACATACTCGTGAGTAAAGCCGAGAGCGCAGTTAGTCAAAAATAAATCTGCAAGTACGTAGGAACAAACTACGTATTATTAATACCCTCTTGAACCAAGTCGCTTTCATTGCATCTGTTTCTACTAAGTAATAGTAACGCGATTCTTGCCGACACCTCAGCGGAGGTAGCCACCACCACCCCCCTCTCCTCCTCGACCACCCTCCCTCTCTACCAGCTGTACCGAGCAGCCAAACTTTTAGCTGAACTGCACCTTGCGTAAACATTGTACCGTGACATGTTTGTTCTGACTCGCTCACGATTGTTAGCATGAGTTCCAAGTGAATGGTAAATTAAATGATGTTGGAGCAGTTTTGATAGTCGGTCTGATTCAGTGAGGGTTACATAGTTTTTGTGATATTTGAGTGTTTTTTTGTTGCAAAGCGGTAGATTCACCTAAAACTTTATTAATTGCAAATGATGACGACAAAATGAGCCACAAAAATGCGTGCCAAATTAATTAGGAAAAACAAAATTAAAATAAAGTACACTCAGGATACTGTACCAAATTAATAAAGTTAAAGGAAAAGTACATCACGCGTAGAACCGTATTATATTCCCAGAGAAATCCCTCAAGGCTCAGCGTCCCAAAATGGCGGAAAATACCAATGAATTTTCTTACACCTCGAGATTCAAATTTTTAATTACAACTTGTTAACAGTCTCCATCAGTTCAATAGAACTCGGCAGAAGTTCTGACAACCAAGTGATCCTGGGAGGGTCGCTTCCTAT
Organism: Xestia ashworthii; assembly: GCA_950022955.1. Taxonomy (NCBI): domain Eukaryota; kingdom Metazoa; phylum Arthropoda; class Insecta; order Lepidoptera; family Noctuidae; genus Xestia; species Xestia ashworthii. The sequence goes on from OX465566.1 coordinate 22,102,930, forward strand.
TTTTGGGTACAAAGTCCTAATTAGAGAGCTCAGCAGTTAATTAAGAAGGGTACCGCGGAGGCGGCGATCAAATTTTAATAAAACTCTAATTGTTTGCTCGGCAAATAAGGCTGCGATGAGCACTTTAGTGTCGGCACGCGCACATCAACGACCTTTATTTCTATATTAACTGTAATCATGAGAGTGGCACACAAAGAGATTCACGAATAAAGAACACAATGTCATGTTATCACGGAAGGCGAAATTGTTTTTACTTTCTGCTTTTGTTCAGTTTTTGGTAATTAACTTCAGTGTTACATTTAAATTAAAAAGCTACAGATTAGTCGGCCGTTCATAAACTTTAGAGATGAAACACGTAACACAAACTAGTCTACATCCCGCATCGTTAGGATCACGAAGATGGTGGGTCGCGATGTGATGAACTAGCAAACTTGAACGTGCACTCAAGTTCTAGTCCGTTCTCCTCGCAGAAGTTCTTCCGTCCGGTCAGAACGCGCCGTCGCAAATAAATGTTACATCTCACGAATGAAAGCAGGGTTGACGCGCTCTGGAAAACGACGAAAATAGCTCAATGGCACCTCAAAAGAACAGCGCAAAACGACTTGAACCATTTCATGACAGCAAAGAATCTATAGAAACACGGCGTGTTGAGGAAAGATTGCTATCAAAGGACGTTTTAAATGGCGCAATAAAACTATTCAAGAGAACAGCGAAATGAAGCTTCATTCACGTCAAAGTCACGACAACTTGCCGCTCGAGCTTCACAGTTATTGCAGCAGCATTAACCATTCAACATCAAAGAATACGAGTGGCGCAGCGTTTCGTAAAAATTGTACAGAATTGACGCCTCGGCCGCCAGTTTTGATAAAGCGAATTTTATTATTCGATATAGAATGCAATAAAAAGCGCCATTCATCCTGTGTGCCGGCAATATTTTGTAAACATATAACACGGAAACTATCTGTATTCCCGGCGGCCATGCCCTAAAACTGGCCAGCAGGTCCGAGCCTTGACGAGGGTGTACTAACTACATTATTGTTGAACTCTAATTTATTATCTTCAAAGTGGATCACATTCAATCTTTGGGAGAGCGAGTGTGGAAGCTGAAATATTTAGTTAGATAATGTTGGACGGCAAACAGTTTGGGATGTCAGTAATACGATTATCTCGTTTTATCTGCGACAAATTGTGAGAAAGATTTACGCTCGGAGCAACATTTTATATTCTTTGTCCACAGACGTTATCTAAAATATGTCTCGTCGGCTCGCTGTGGTGAGAATATTTTACGATGTATTATACAGGGACGCTTGTCGAACTTGAAAACAAATTCCTTTTAAAAATCTGAAGTAGGTAGGTACGCCTGGGTTGGCATATTTTCTTGATAGAATTAGTTTGTTAACAAGTGGTGTCGGGGTAAGTGCACGTACAGAAATACGTGGGACTAAAAGGATGGTACATTTCGATGAAAAGTAGATGAGATCGCGTGAATTAATGATTAACAAGACTGCTCCCGAGAGGAGCCTCTTGAAGCCTAAGTTATTTCAGTACGTCGGGGGTACTTGGACGTGTTGAGAAGGATTAGAAGTCCAGACCGACAGGCCGCTATAATAATATCGCGGAGGGAATTATTTTTGCAGTAGATCCAAGCATTCGTTATTATAAACGATTTTTTCTCACCAGCAAGAAACTTTCAGGAATATGCAAAGGTATATTAAAAGTAACCGCGCATTCATATTTTTTTTACAGATACTCAAGAAAAGGTTTCATTATTTAATTCATAAATGAGGCTACACGGCCAGCTTATTTATTTTCTGCACAACACAAACAAAATGCATTTCCATTGTTCAATTTATGGTTCTATTTTTTGCTCTCGAAGAAAAAACAAAATATCAATTCTGTTTTAAAGCGAATTTATTCTATGGAAATAAGCCATTTTTGTACTGCAGATTCTTGGTTATGCGGCATGCAATATGCTGGGTTTTTTAGAGGACAATTTAAAATAAAACGTGTGCCCTCGTGAGAGTCGTATTTCGCTTGTGGTGACGGATACTGAATATGCCCCATAACGGTTTAGTGCAGTAAAAATGTACAATGTGCAGCTGATTTCAGAGTTTTTGGTTAAGAGAAGGTAATTTGTATGTAAATCAAACCCGTTTATCTTTGTGATTTGTGGCAAAGTGGTGGGCAGGACTCCAAGTTCTAGATTGAGGTTCTAAAATTATAGGTGATTTGAGTTTTTTGAATATTTTTCAAATATTGACAACACAGTGTGAGTTACTGATAAGATCTGAAACCGAGATCTATAAACGTTAATTAGCTTTTAGCATGCTCCCGTATCTCTCTTGCACTTGTAGTTTGAAAGATGTGTGAAAGGTGAAGCAAAACAAGTAAATAAGTAAACACTGAGTTAGACCTGAACGACTGCCGCAATAAAAACATATTATGCTACATTATCAATGCCCGATGCAATGTGCAATATTTGAGCATTACTTTAGGCATCGCTTAATACTAGTGAAAATTCTCTAGACACTGGTGCTTACCAGTCTCTCGTATTGTTAAAAGATAAACTTATGATGCTCACGCCGTCATAAAAAGGAGCCAGTCAGCATGGTCAACAACAGCTTCTTGCTGTAGCTGCCCTTTGAACTCGCTTTAGAAACTTTAGCAGACATAGTACAATGAAACGTTTTAAAATATTAGCAGAGTTTATTTTAAATCAGACAGGCGATTTATTAAAATATCTTTTATTCGAGGCTTCATCGTGCTTGTTAAAATTCTAAAAAAAAGTTTATGGTCTGGCCACAGGAAGACCATAAACTTTTTCTGGTGACAGATGTGACAGATAGGCTGTCAGACAGAGACTCTTGCGCATTTATTAAATAAGTCATTATTCTCCTGCTCTCACCGGACACTGCCCACTGAATAAATACTTCCATACCCTAAGAATCACTGACAGAGCATCCGAGGATGCGAAGGGGCGCATGTGCTTCTTGAGCTGTGCACTCAAGCGTTACCAAGATCCGCGAGGAGACCCTGGGAACACCAATATCCCTTGCGGATGTCCTGAGGAGACTGAAAAGTTTGATCTGCTTCTGGTGGGAGGTAGGCTGGTTGGAATAACGACCACCATGTCTCACGCGCAATGTTCCACTTGAGACTAAGTGCGGAAACCTAAACCCCATAATAGATCTGCTGCCTTCATCTAAAGTTGGCGCAGCACCTGTTGCCTACCTACTCCCATACTTCTCCATTACTCATCATTTCAATACTCAAACGACTTCGACTTCTATCTATATCATCTTTCACACAGTCCATTTATCGTTTTTAGGGTTCCGTACCTCAAAAGGTAAAAACGGAACCCTTATAGGATCACTTTGTTGTCCGTCTGTCTGTCTGTCTGTCTGTCTGTCTGTCTGTCAAGACCTTTTTTCTCAGGAACGCGTGGAGGTATCAAGCTGAAATTCATATCAAATACTCAAGTCTATGGTCTCTTGGAGCTGTGAAAAAATCAAACTTCTAAGTCAACGCGATCAAAAGATACTCCCGTTTATGCCGCAAATTTTCGACACTCGCAAGGGAATCAAAACCTACAGGGTACTTCCCGTGAACTCAGAATCTTGAAATTTGGTACGAAGCAACGTCTTATAACACAGATAAAGGAAAAATTGCGAAAAGCATAAATTTTTAGTTACATCATATAATAAAAATATTTTTAATAATTTTAAACTTATTACCCCTTTACTCATGAACGCGTAGTGGTATTATATTGAAATTCTTAACAAATACTCAAGTCTATAATATCTTTAAGCTGTAACAAAATCAAACTTCTACGTCAACGCAATCAAAAGATACAGCAATTAAAGCCGCATATTTTGAAACTCGCAACTACTCGCAAGGGAATCAAAACCTAAAGGATACTTCCAGACGACCTGGAATCTTGAAATTTGGCATGAAGCAACGTTATAAAGTACACATATAGGAAAAATTCCGAAAATCTTAAATTACCATAACTTTTACTTATATACCTACAGGTTTGTACGGAACCCTCGGTGCGCGAGTCTGACTCGCACTTGGCCGGTTTTTTTTTTAATTGGTACTACTGTTCACTTTCAACCTTATTACTTAGTGCATAAGGATACCCGCCAGTGAACTCGGTAGTACATGCATACTCAAAACTTGCTTACGACTGACATTTAAAATATTAGTAACTCCATACTACCATTTAACTATTAAGAGAATGATATTTTCTTCTATCAACCGACTATTCAAAATTCTCAAAATCCTTCATCGATTTCCAATTAATTCATCGTGTACAATGAAAATCAGGAAATGGTAAACTGACTATAATTACACACCTAGTATGGATTCCAAAAATCGACTAATAACCGAAATACAAATTAATAGTTGTTACCTACAACACAGTGCTGCTAAGTACTACTCGAAAGTTTAACAATAATTAAACAGTGCTGGTTCCGTATATTATATCTAAATGTATAGGCTATCTAGCCGACACCACAGTTGTGTCAAAATACAGTATTTCAGCTAGGGGCAAATAGTCGGAATCGGATCGCGTACACAAAAAGCGTATACAGTAACTCTAAGCACGCATCAGGTTACATATTACCTACTCGTGAGTATGTCGGGGCTGTCGCAACTAGACAAGTTTTGTAGGTATAGAGTAACACGGCAAAAAAGTTGCCAACCCTCAGTAAGATAAAAATGTGTCTTACTAAGGGTTTTAGTTCATTATCACAAACACGGCTGGCATTTGATTTCACAAAAGAGCCTGAAAACCGCCTGTTGTGTCACCCAATGAATGTGAAATGTTTTCTTTGACGAATGTTACTTATTGGTGTAAAGCCTGTTCTATTCTAGTTCGTTTACTGGTTATTTGCATACTGTGGCTGTGGCGACACCCATTCTCCCATAAAAGGTGGCCACAATTTACAAACCAGTAATTTGACCGAGGTCACAATCACAATGGGGCAAGTTATATTGTGTGATTAACATTGTAATAAATTTTATAATAGTTGGTACATTTTAAATGAGCAGAGGAAATAATGATTTGGTAATAAGAATGTAAATGGCCGCTTTATTACAGTATCCGGATATTAATTTTATGGGGCGACCGTATTTTTGGTGTTATGTTGTCGTTGTTGACATATTTTAAACAAACTTGATAAAGAACAGGGAAATGATATTCCCTGTGTAGAACAGTTAAAAAAAATTGGGTCTATTAAGGCGACTACAGGAGCTAAACGCGAGTTTTATAATGCCTGAAAGTAATGATTTACAGCAATAGAGTTGCTAATTTAGCTCCTGTAGTCCCTTTTAATAAACAATTAAAACTATTATAATCACCCGCCTTGCCTTTTGCCAACTATATTAGGGTCGGCTGCCAGTCTGACAGGATGCAGCTGAATACCAGTATTTTACATGGAGCGACTGCCTATCTGACCTCCACAACCCAGTTACAGGGTAATACGATACCACTTGGTAAGACTGGTTGTCAGACTTTTTGGTCCACTGCACTGACTACCTGTAACGACTGTCTAAGATCTACAAATGACAGCCAGCACTAACAGCTTATCTTGCTTTCCGAGGCACGGAGGAAACTCGGTATGTAACGGTAGACACCCATCCACAGACCAACCTAGGTAATCACGAATTAAATATCGACTGTTTTTATTAAGCCACAAAGTCTTCTAATTTGTAATATACCTTGTGATAATAGATTGAAAGTATTTTCTAGTGCACATCGTAAAACAAAAAAAAATACAAAACTTAAAATGTCACAAAAGGGATATCTTCCTTGATTATCTACACTATCTACACTAATATTATAAAGAGGAAAACTTTGTTTGTTTGTTTGTTTGGTTGTAATGAATAGGCTTAAAAACTACTGGACCGTTTTTAAAAATTCTTTCACCATTCGAAAGCTACATTATCCACGAGTAACATAGGATATATTTTATCCCCGTACTCCCACGGGAACGGGAACTATGCGGGTGAAACCGCGGGACGTCCGCTAGTAATTTATATTGAGCTAACCGTGATAGCTCTTAATTTTATTTCTATACACTGTGTTTAGATAAATATAATTATCAAGAAAATGAAAATTCTCTAACTATATCAGCTCGAATAAATAATTTCAGAATGAAAAAAAAGTTCAAGCCAGTGATCATAATGCAGCTCGACTTCTGCATTATCATCACTGGCTTGAACTATTTTGACATTTGACATACTCACGAGTAGGTAATAAGTTACCTACCTGAATCGTGGTTAGAGTTATTGTATCTCATGTCTCGTGTGTGCGAATCGATACCGCCCATATGCCCTTAGTTGCAAAACTGTATTTTGATACAACTGTGGCGTCGGTTAGATAGCCTATACATTTAAATAGTTAGTTTACGAAACCACGACTATTTAATTATTCTTCAATTTTAGAGTAAGTAGTACTTAGTTTAGCACTGTAGTAACAGCTATTTACAAGTATTTCGGTTTTTATACTGCAAAGATCTTTGCAATATGACTATAAGAATTAATTCGAGTACATCATTATTACTTATGATAAATTATTCACAAAATTATATTGCTTTTATTAAAATATGTATAGTGTAGTACGCTTTATCATAACTGATCAAAATACCGAAGTGACTGATTTTCATAAATAAATCATTTTGAATAAAAATCATATGGACAATTGCGTTGAATTTCCGATAAGCTTCTACAATTTAAAATATTTGTTTTAAATGTATTGACTATTAAAACCATTTCATTATGTATGCCTACTCAAATCTAATATTGTTCATGACAAAATAAATATTAAAACATTAATGTAATTTCAATTACTTATTTTAAACGGTTTACTTTAATATTTCAAGCGGATGGTGACATTACAATACATATTTGTATATTTGACTCTACAGGAACGCAACACGCATACAACTATGTCTATTCCACGTTTACATAGTCTAAGTAACACCAATGAATACTTAATACGACTCTGTTAAATAAACAAAATAGTGAGACAACTTAAGCATGAATTATCTGAAACATTAATTTCAATATTAGTATAGAAGAATATTAAAAATGGGAAAGCAAATCTAATCTGAAAGACTAAACGGTTCACATTATAGTATAACGTCATTTGAATATGACATAAAAACTTTAGATTGTTGTACCTATTTTTATCAAATAAAAAATACAGGTCAAAACATTCAACTTAGACATAACTAAGAAATTCTGTAAGTAACGGGGAACAGGGAAAAAAGAATATTCTGATTCAGTTGATTGTACTAAGTACTTTTCCAGCCAAGTTCATCTACTAGACGCTCCTCTACTAGGTGCAGTTTTGCTTCTTCTTTTTTTAGCCTGTACTTTCCCACTGCTGGGCGAAGTCCTGTCCCATTTCCTTCCATGTGCTACCTCGAAACAGCGCTCGCGGTACGCCTCCAGATCGTCTCTTCACCTCTTTCTGAGCCGGCCTCAACGGCGCCGTCCATCTTCCAGCATCTATCGTATGGAGACTTTTACCCAGTCAGTTTTGTTTGATACTTGAATTAAAGTATGTTAATGATCAAACGCAAACCTTTGCCAAATAGAGGAAACTCTCAAAATATTACAATGCGTGACGATATGATGTCTCTGTGGCTGAACAGCAATGCTGTGGAAACCAATTCACTTGCAAGAATTGGTAAAATGTGTTTTGGCAAACGAACAAGCTCAAATGTTTTTCATGGCGCCAAAATTTTGTGTAGCAAACTCAAAGACGGGTTGTAACAAGTAACTACGGTTGTTATGACTTTAAGAAATATTGGTGCCGATTCTGTTGTGCACAAACTAAACTTAATTTAGGCTATTACTATCTTTTTCTCACCAATAAAACGATAACGAACTTTATTTAATTAGATATTTCCCAAGTGGAGAGGCAGAGTTGTATACGGTTTATCCCATCCCACGTAATTAGGAGAATAGCATAATCAACCAATAAAGCTCCCTCTGCTGGGACAAAAGCCTCCTCTCTCTGACAAGGTACCTAATCCATCACACGGGCCAGTGCAGGATATTACATTTCACAAAATAATACTATCTTTGATATTAATTACTTCTATGAAATGTTACTTTTTACACGACTGCCTATAAAAAAGAGTGACATATCACTCTTTTTTCACTCAACCCTGAATATGTTTTCATGGTTGATGTATGTCCGGGACTGCGGGACTGTTCGAAAGAGCAACCGTGGCTCCAGAACACAAAGGGCGAAGACGGAACATGGATGGGTTTTAGTCGGTAAAAGTCTGACACTCCCTTCCGCTCCGACAAGAGCGGGAGGAGTCATTTGATGATTGCCCATCTGAAAAATAAAGGGTTCATGTAGGTCATGTATCTCATGATGTTTTCACCGTTTTAAAAAATGCGTTTGTGTTTTTCTTGCGACGTGAATGGCAGCAACTCCTAGCCTGCCTAGCTTTCATTTGTAGCTAATACTAAAACCCTGTCTTTGCTTAAAACAGTATCTTGATCAAGCTTTTGTTAGTATGAACTGACGATAGTGAGCGTGACCCCCCTTCACCCCTTGCCGGGGTACTGCAGTCAGTGCAGAAGGGGCAGACGGGGCGTGACCCAGATCATAAAAATCGGCATTTGCATTGAAGCTTTTTGTTTATTTCTTCAGCTCAAACTTAAGCGAACTATGGATCGTGCTGACCTATTTTTGTCATCACGTGAAGTCTGAATAGTTCAGTACTATAGGTAATGAAACTGAAATTGACGTTTTTGTCGGTTCTAGATGCATTATTGATGTTTGCAATCGAATCGATGTTTGTTAATAGCAAGTTTTTTGTCAGAAAATTGTTATTTTTTACAAACAAATAGCCGGCATTTGCTTCGCAGGGTTACGCACAACTTGAAAAACACAAAGATTTCTTTGTTATGTTTAAGTTTATAATACTTTTTTCATAAAAACCTCTCAGAATAAACTCTCAAAATTATTGTAACCGCATCAAAACCCGTTTCGTAGGTTAAAAAACCGGCCAAGAGCGTGTCGGGCCACGCTCACTGTAGGGTTCCGTAGCTTCCCAGACCATTAAAAATACCAACATTTTTCGTCAGCAAAAATAACTTTGTTTTTCATAGTATTTGTATGAAAAACAAAGTTATCATTTGCGTTTTTTTGAAAAAGTGCTATATAACTCAAAAACTATTCAACTCATCAAGTTGAAAATAATTTTCCTAGAAAGTTCATATAATGGTCTACTTCTGTGATTTTTTTCATATTTTTTAAACTTATGGTTCAAAAGTTAGAGGGGGGGGGGACACATTGTTTTTGACTTTCGGAGCGATTATTTCCTAAAATATTAATATTATCAAAAAATGATTTTAGAAAACCCCTATTCATTTTTAAATACCTATCCAACAATATATCACACGTCAGGGTCAAAATTAAAAAAAAAATCGCTCCCCACTTTACGTCTGGGGGAGGTACCCTAATAAAAATGTTTTTTTAAATTTTTATTTTTGCACTTTGTCGGCATGATTGATATACATATTGGTACCAAATTTCAGCTTTCTGGTGCTAACGGTCACTGAGATTATCCGCGGACAGACAGACAGACAGACATGGCGAAACTATAAGGGTTCCGTTTTTTTGCCATTTGGCTACGGAACCCTAAAAACAACGTGTTCACCTAGACACACAAGACACGTCAGACATAATAATATGAATAGAAGACAAATAATTGTTGATATTTACAGTCGTTTTGTGTCTGATAACAAGATTTAATGATGCTTTCAATTTACTAATGGCTGAAGAGAGAATATTCATAAAACATCTGAGGAGTAAAGTGTATATATTTAGCATTCAGAAGTGAAGATGTTTAAAATAAGACGACGAGGTACATAAAGTAATGAATACAACCGTTTATTCTAACTTGGAACAAAATATCAATTGCTGAAACTATCCATAACCACAATAAATCATAAGGAATTCAATTAACACGAAATTGCTTAGAAAAGTAGCGAGTAAGTACACAAAATAGGAAAATATAAATCTTACAGCCCTTTGAACGATATTCCCAAAGAATCTCCCGTGACCAGAGACTAATGCAAGTTGTCTGTCACTCCTTTCCATAGAAGTAACCTGTGCTACGTACAACCTCATTTCTTCATAATGCTACGCGAAACCTCATTTCTTCCTAACACGGCTTCTCCTGACACCAAGTCGCCCTCGACTTGAAAGTTGTAGGTTGCAGTAAAGTGATGATCTTGATGCCGCATTGCTCCTATTCCAGCATCGAGATCAGGTGTGGATAGCCCTACCGCCACGGGCTCAGGTCATGCTCAACATCATCAGCTTCGTCATCTGAAAGCGTTTGCGATGATTATTCCTTGTAGGCAACAACGCATGCTAATCACGTAGAAATTCAAAGTCCGCAATGGCAAAAATATAAGATGGTTAGCGTCCCAATCATCCCATATCACTGCCAAAGACTTTACCTCAGCGAATAATGACAAAAATATAAGATGGTCAGCGTCCCAACCATCCCATACCATTGTTCACATAATTACTACGACTAGACTAGACGGTCAAAAGGTCTAGCATTCACACAAAACTAGAAGGTCTAGTATTTACACAAGACTAGACATAAGACACAAGGTCAAGTATTCAACAAGACCAGACATAACACACAGGATCTAGATTTCCAACAGTATACCACAACCAGCGCGTACTGCACCAGCAGCTACAGGCGCACGTGTTGCACCAGTAGCGACAGGAGCACGTGCAGCTGCACCAGTGCATCCTGCGCCAGCAGCGCGCCCTGCGCCAGCAGCGCGCCATGCGCCAGCAGCGCGCCTTGCGCCAGCAACGCAGCGAGTTCTGCGCCAGCAACGCAGCGAGATCTGCGCCAGCAACGCAGCGAGTTCTGCGCCAGCAACGCAGCGAGATCTGCGCCAGCAACGCAGCGTGTCCTGCGCCAGCAGCGCAACCAGCGCCAGTAGTGCGTCCTGCACCAACAGCGCAACCGGCGCCAGCAGAGCGTCCAGCACCAGCAGCGCAACCAGCGCCAGCAGAGCGTCCAGCACCAGCAGTGCGTCCAGCTCCAGCAGCGCAACCAGCGCTAGCAGAGCGTCCAGCACCAGCAGTGCGTCCAGCTCCAGCAGCGCAACCAGCGCCAGCAGAGCGTTCAGCACCAGCAGTGCGTCCAGCTCCAGCAGCGCGCCCATGCGCGCTCAACAACACATGCCTTTGGACACACCCGCACGTTTGGCGACACGCGCCTTTGGGAACAAACCCGTGCGTTTGGCGACACACGCCTCAGGGAACAAACCCGCGCGCTAGGCTACACACGCCTCTGGGAACACACCCATGCGCTAGGCCACACACGCCTGTGGGAACACACCCATGTGCTAGGCGACACACGCCTGTGGGAACACACCCACTGGATGAACGACTCACACCTCTGGCAGCACACCCACTGGATGGGTGACTCACACCTTAAGGCACACACCCAAAACCATCTCTGAAACCATAAATAGAAAAGAAACAGCACTCACTTAGCAAAACAAAACATTATGGCTTTCGTTTCTGGGCACGTATCGGGAGTCTGCTTATGTGGTTTTTCCTCAGCGACTAACAACCAGTTTCAAGTTCATGGCTCTCGCATCCCAGGGTCTAGTTTGCTCATTGATTCATTATCGGCTTATTAATGTTCCCACTGCTGGGACAGGCCTCCTCTCTATGAGAGGGAATGGGCTATATAATCCACCACGCGGGCTCAGTGCGGATTGGTAGATGTCACATGTCTTCGAATTTATGGTTCTAGGACAGTTCTCCGGTTTCCTCACGATGTTTTCCTTCTCCGTTTTGAGAGCAGCGGTGATGTAATAAATTACACAAAGTAATGCGCCTGCCTGGATTCGAACCCACAACTTACTGAACGTAAGTCGGGGCCGCCACCACTGAGCCACCGCTGCTCATTGCTACTTTATTACAAAGGTAAGGTCGACGACCTCGTATTGACAAGACTGGCGGTTGGACCGGTAAGGTGGATCGTACCTTTATTCCTCTTCAGGATTTCACAAGAGCGACATCAGTGGATCTCCCACAAAACTTTTTTGTTGTTTTTAGAATGCTTGTGACTAGGTCACGCACCAGCGACCATATGGGCGGAGTAGAGGCGTCAGTACCAATAATAAAATTGATGACTGTGGTTTTTGCTTGCTCACATGCGTTCATGCCTGACAGTTCCGGGGATCAACGACTATTTTCTGAGAGCTCGGCCACACCTGACCAAAGCTTGAAAGCATTGAACCTTCGTTCAGGACGATTTGAATGTCAAAAGTTCTAGTGAGGTACTGCCTCTCTTTGCGCACGTTAGTAATGCTACCACGGTTAAGACTGTCAGCAGTTTCCAGGATTATTACAGTTTTAAACTACGAAGCCATAACTTGCCGTTCCCTTACGCTTTTGAGAACACAGCGGTTGGAGTTACTCGACAAGAAAGGTGCTTCAAAACATCAGACAAAATCAGCGAAACCAAGCTCCACTATCTATGAGAAGATTGGCGAGAAAATAAACAAAACAGAGAATTATAAATCTATGGGTGTATCCACGGATGCCTTGAACAACAGCTGTAATAACGTCTGTTTTGTTATACAACAAAGCTTCGCTGATTCCTAGATTGTGACCGGCTCTTAGTAAAGTACGTCTCTTTCTTGTACCCTTTTCTCTTGCATTATAAACACTGCGCTCCATATTTGGCAGCAGTAATATCATTGGCTGTACCCTGCATCCCGGATTTTTGAAAAGGGAAGCATCAACCGGTTCCATAAGAAGCTTTTTAGAACAATTACGACATAATTATGTCCTCACTGATTACATTCGTAGCACTTGGGTTCGAGATCGAGCGAGCGTGCTTCTTACGGCCTCTAAAACAACTTCATGTTCGGTTTCGGTAGGTTGCTATCTCTGTCTGTTTGACATTTTACTTAGAGACTGTTACGGAAACAAAACGTCAGTGAAAAACATTCTTTGATTTTTCAAGTAATAGGTGACGCAGATAGGATATTTCAAGCCTACTTTGTTAATAGAAACACCGATAGCTGTGAGATGTGGCATAATAACTGACAGTTATACGTAAAGTTACAGAAAACAGGGCTTAGTCAACCCGCCGGAAGACTCAAGTTTACAACTTGGTTTTACGTAAATTGAAAGAATCAAGACTATGTCTTCAGTTGCTAAGTTCGCATTTGTCACGGCTGCCCTATTTTGTGGGTTGTCAATACCGCGTAGAACCAATTATACCGCGTATAACCAATTAAACTAATAGGAGTTCGTAATTCTTCGGTAAGACTCTTAACTGTTGTCAAACGTAACAAACTTATGGTACGTCGGGCGTACTCAGCGACATATGTTGTAAAATTGTCGGATGTTGTGTTCATTGTTTCCAATAAAATCCTACTAAATGCGAGATTTTGTGAGTATGGATGTTTGTTTGTTACTCTTTCACGCAAAAACTCTGACCGGATTTGGATGAAATTTCGAACACAGATGGTTTACAACCTGGATTAAAACATAAGATACTTTTTATCCTAGTAGTAAGATCCCATGAGACAATTATCAAAGTTCACGCGGGCGAAGCCGCTGGCAGGGGCTAGTGTTAGCATTATCTAACTTCTGAGGGCAAAAGGGTTCTGAGTTAAAGAGGGTTAGACAAAACGTATCCAACGACGAAACGATAGCGTCCCTTTATGCCATATAACCGCCGTATTTATTATAAAAATTCTCCTATTTTACAAGTTCATAAAAAACACAAGAAGTGTCCCTTCAAGTGGCCACGAAAAAAGAGTTATCTTTATTTTAGTTTTTGCAGTTTCATCGAAACTACCTTCCTATAATTGTTTCAAAACGTACCCATTGACGACTCATTTCGCGCATAATATGACTTGTTGTTATTCAAAGACTAGAAACATTCAAGTTTTTCTGAACAGTTGTCAACCGCTATTCAATTCAATTAGTATTTAGGCATCAACCACTATGCCAACTTATTATGTATTGGATCCTTGTAATAAAAGATAATTAAGTGGAAGCGCCTTGTTCAATCTCGCTCAACGGAATGCCACTTGTCATCGACAAGCTACTCAATCTATTGAATGACACCTGCCAACCATACGCATCTTCCACGCTTCATTTGCCGTTGCGAACTGCGACACACGTCGCACCACCTGGGACTTCCCTCTGCTGCTTTGACCCAGGCATCGTTCCACGGACCGATGACCACACCTGGACGACATCGAACCGAGAGTCCAATGGACAGACGAGTTGCCAGTGCGCCCTGACAGATGTCCCAATTTTGGGAAATTCTTTGAGAAATCGCAACAAATCTAAACGAGACCGCTAATTATCCTCCTTGCGCTAAGTACACATTTAGCCTACGCAACAGTCGGATAGAAGGCAGTAGTTGTTTCTTATCTCAAAAATATAATTGGAGGCTTTTAGATATGATTTTCAAACGGTATGATGCTTGCGACATAAGAACAAACCAATTTAAATAAAGCTTATTTTGGGACATGAAAAATAAAAGTAGAGTCCAGCTCCTAGAGAAATCTGGCCATTGTTCTTTTAAAATTTTACCAAGTTCGGTCATTGATGACCCATTCATTTAGCCAAACTTTTGCGTCGTCGCCCTTGAGACAAAAAGCTACTCGCGAAAAACACTCGGGAGTACCGCTGCACGGTCCACTTCGTGACGCCACACGTCAATGTCGTGTTTGCTTAGATACATACTAACCAGGGCGACCTCACAGGCTGTAAAGATCTTATACCACACTATGCTCCTTGTGCTGCTCAACGCTATGCTCCTCGCGCTGTCGCGATGCTCCTCGCGCTGTCGCGATGCTCCTCGCGCTGACACGATGCTCCTCACGCAGCCGCGATGTTCCTCGCGCTGCCACGATATTCCTCACGCCGTCACGATGCTCCTCACGCTGCTGCGATGTTGCCCTCGCTGACCACACACTGCTCTACTCACGCAATTAATTGCTACACTCCGCACTGCACACAAAGGTTAATAGATTTTCAGCTTTATCGCTAACAAGCATTAAATTCAAGGTTGATTGGGAAAAAGCTTATCTGAATGATTTTACAACAAAGTATTGACGGTTAGGTTTGAAATCGAATGAGAGAAAATCTGATATTGCTGGTCCTTTGACCTGCACTCAAAAACCGACGAAATAGGGAGCGGTGGGCACGACGAGGAAAATGATGTAAGGCATGACGAGTAATGTTGTCACACTACGTCTCTGCCTCCTTTCCTCACTACTTCCCATGCCACTCGTCGAGTGTATGGCAGGCCCATTAAAGCTTCCACGAGAGTAATCACATACGACCAGGCTTTGAAACTGTAAGCGATTGGATCGTTTGTACGAATAATGGTTAATAATGAAAGACACTCGAAGTTCTTTGGACGAACTCGTTGCGGAATATCGCTCAAGTTTACGGGGCTAAGCTAACACGAAATGACCGCGAGGCCCAGGTTCTCAGGGTTAGTTCTTCACCATCAGCATACCTGCCTCGCGTGTCACCTTTAGGTCAATCTCATGTATGACGGTGATCACGCCTTCTCAGCATATTTATCGCAAAGCTTGATATTCAATCACACACACGTAAAATAACAGAAATGACAAGAATAAAAACGAAAAAGTCAAAAATCGCCATTTTGACTTTCGGTTGAAAGGTAAATTGTTATTTTGTTCCTTGAATATTTTACACTTTCGTGGGCAATTTGTGTTCACTATCCCACTTCTGAATTTAGCATTCAGAAGTGAAGATGTTTAAAATAAGACGACGAGGTACATAAAGTAATGAATACAACCGTTTATTCTAACTTGGAACAAAATATCAATTGCTGAAACTATCCATAACCACAATAAATCATAAGGAATTCAATTAACACGAAATTGCTTAGAAAAGTAGCGAGTAAGTACACAAAATAGGAAAATATAAATCTTACAGCCCTTTGAACGATATTCCCAAAGAATCTCCCGTGACCAGAGACTAATGCAAGTTGTCTGTCACTCCTTTCCATAGAAGTAACCTGTGCTACGTACAACCTCATTTCTTCATAATGCTACGCGAAACCTCATTTCTTCCTAACAATATAATATAAGAATTGGCAGTTAATTTGTCAACAGGGACATAACTGAAGGGTAGAGCAACAAAACTAGTTAATAAAACAACATTTTTTACGACGCTACATGTAGTTTTACAACCGCAGCCAACAGTTATCGTCCGCGAGAGAGAAGCCTAATCAAATAATAACTAAGACATAAGTTTTTATCTCAAATCATCTCTATGAGAGCACGACTCTACGAAGAGTCGTTATACTACCAATTAAAAGTTACTCAGAATTAGTAATCAATAGAGAGCTTGAAGTTTCAAACTCTACCAAGATTATAGAGATGATAGAGCACAGTTAAAAAGTAAGAGACATTATAAATGCGTCGGTCGGCTTTCGGTAGAGCCGCTTTGTGAGAGAGAAAATATTAAATCCCAGTTTTAAGTTAGGTGGGACAATTTTCTCTGCGGAATAATTTTTCACTTTTTCTATGTGTGTGTGCCAAGGCTCATGTATTATAATGCTAGCTATTGTTGGCGGGGTTGGTTGGGTTCTCGGCATAAGTAGGAGTAAAAAGGTTATCTTTTCTTCATGATTTAGTGCTTTCTCAAGTTAAAATTATTTACAATCCATTAAGTTTGGGTGATGGGGTAAAAAGCAAAGTTTTACGTCTACTTACGTTGGCTTCGTTTAAACAAATATTTTTTCGTAAAACGGTGTGTGTTTTCCTAGTCTTTTCTAAAAAAATTGGCATCATATCTAGTCAGTCAGAATATAATCAATATTTGACGCGCAGAAACTTCCGAGGTTCCATCACTAGGAAACACCGATATTTTAAAATATCTTAAGCAACATTTATTTTCAGGATATTGGCGTTTGGCTACCTATCCCTACGTACGTACTACGTACGTACTTATCATAAGTAGGTTAGAAATGATTGTGGTAGTTAAATGTGCTAACAGGGGTGGATTTTTGTCCATAAATATTGGAAAAAGCCGGTTGAAACCTCCACGTCAATCAGGGTAGGCTGTCGGGAGCAAAAAAGTGTATCACCACTGTTTGAAGAACAGCGGCGATGAAATAAAACAAAGAGCCTACCTGGATATACAGACGACCCTCAAGTGGAAACCGTCAGCAGTGGGTTATAACCTAGGCCATTATGGGCTATGTATTATTATGTAACTCATGCGATAATTATGTATTATATTCGATGAAAAAAGGGTAGTTTAGTGATGTGACTGAAGTTCAAACCCTAGACCCGCTCCTCTTATTTTCGGATTCATGTGCATATTGTATAAATCCCGAATAGATCTACCCGAATGGCGTAGTGGTAGTGAAGCTGCCTTACGTTCATAGGGTCCTGGGTTCGAATCCCGGTAGGAGCAAATGTTTGTGTGATGAGCATGGACATTTGTTTCCGAGTCATGGATGTTTAATGTATAATAAGTATGTATTTACAAACAAAAAGTAGATATGTAGTATATCAACTATCCGGTGTCCACGACACAAGCCTTGCTTAGTGTGGCACTAGATGGTGCTGTGTGTTAATGTCCAGCGAATATTTATTTATTTATTAAATATATAAAAAAACAACGGGTTGCACTGCGGGAGTGCTGGCAGAAGTGAAAACTTGAACATTAACGTTGTGCATTTTTGATATTTTGGAATGGTTAGCGAATAATTTCGTACGAATGGCTTTCATTATCAGTATAAAAGTACTATCATGTATGTGGTAAAATACAATATTCATTTATTGCGCTATCGTACACAAACATGACAATTTATATAACGTTAAAAATTTAACACTTTAAAACTATTACAAATATTTTCCATTAAAAAGTTTATCTCTCAGAAATATCAACTACCATCCATAATTTCAACGACTCTTTCACCATCATCATTACCAGAATCATCATCATGGTCTTAATGCGTTGTGTATTTACCTACTTTAATAATATTGTATGCTAGGCATGCAGATTGCTAAATAATAACAGCCGCTCGGGTTGATCTTTAGGTTAAGCCGTGCTTGCCTAGGTTGGTCTGTGGATGGGTGACCAACCATTACATACCGAGCTTCCTCCGTGCCTCGGAAAGCACGTTAAGCAGTTGGTCCCGGCTGTCATTTGTAGATCTTTGACAGTCGTTACAGGTAGTCAGAGGCCCAAAAAGTCTGACAACCAGTCTTACCAAGTGGTACTGTATTGCCCAGTACTAACTGGGTTGTGGAGGTCAGATAGGCACTCGCTCCATGTAAAATACTGGTATTCAGCTGCATCCGGTTAGACTGGAAGCCGACCCCAACATAGTTGGGAAAAGGCTAGGCAAGCAATAATATTGTATGCACGTGAATGACCTTGTGACAAATAAATATTCTTTCTTCCTTATCTACTTATAAAACTGAACAAAAAAAAACAAAAACAAACGAACAATCTTAGGAATTTTCGATCAGGTCACGTGTCCTGACGTGAGTTTAACATTGTGACCCATCGCAAAAAGTGCACAACGCCTATAAAGAAGTTTTCACTTCTTATAAAAACATTGTGAGAAAACCAGCATGCTGGGAGTTATTTCGCGACGGGTTGATGTAGAGCCAAGTCAGAGGCCTTTGGGTGGCATACAAACTCGGAAAAAGATAAAAAGGTGAAAAAAGAAGAAGTATTCAGCCACAGAGCAACCCACGACCGACGCAGCATATCATATCGATCGACCATCTTCCATACATCACCGCAGCACGTTTCTGACTACCAACAACCAAAAATTGCAGCAACAAATCATTCGAACTTGACACCCAACCCTCAAAATCAAACTACAGCTGAACAATTCGCAATCCAAAATGGCGGACACGAAACCGGAATCACGGGTCACAAAATTTATTTCACTATTAATGTTTGGAAACACTATAGACCAGTTATTTATATCAGTAATTATCACTCTTGTTTGTGCCCAGTTAAGTTCTACCCATCCCCCTATTTGGGTAGACAGTCGTAATATTTTATGGACAAAGTTAGATGATCTATGAACCGATAGCTGGGCAGTGGGCAAGGATACAACTATGCGGCCTTGATAAGGTCAGGCATTAGTTAGGGAAATGAATATTGTTTAGAGTCGACTTTCAATAAAGGAAATTCTCAATTTAACTTTCCTTTGTTCGTTTGGTTCCGTTCCATTTCCAACCGTTTGTTTGAATTTTTATTCTGTGAATATAGAAGAGGTTTAAATTGATACTCCTTGCCCTAGTGTGTAGCTTGTCGCGTTCATTTGTCACAAATAAGATCAGTATACCATTACAATCGATTACATTATAATAGACCGCGTCAGAAACTCTATACTTCGCTCCAAAACCCAAATAGCTGATGTTGGCATGACAGCTGCTAGGCTGAAGTGGAACTGGGCTGGTCACATCTGCCGCATGTCGGAGGAGCAATGGGCAAAAGTTACCACTCAGTGGATACCAAATAGCAGGAAACGACAACGCGGCAGGCCCAGAAGGAGATGGCGGGATGAGCTAGACTCTTTCGCAAAGGATTGACCTACAATCGCACAAGATCGCGAAATGTGGAAGGAGGGAAGGGAGGCCTTTGCCCTGCAGTGGGACAATGTAGGCTTATAATAATAATAATAACATTATAATGCAGCCTGTTGTACAATACAATACATTATAACTAATCATTTTATAAAACTTTCGCTTCGTTCCTTATTTCTGGAACTACTTTACACTTTTAGCTACAACATTATACCTACCTACCAGTACCTTTTAAATGTTGCAACGTTTGCCGTTCCCTTTTGAACTCTCTCAATTTCCAATTGCTTGACGAAGTCAAAAGTAATCAGCAAAACCCAGAAAAGCATTACTAATAATCTAGAGCTGTTTTTAAAATGCGAATTTAAAATCATTGTACAGTCTTATTTACTTAAAATTATGAGAGTTCCCAGAGTTCACTTTGATGTTGTTTATTTATTCTGTAGTTTGTGGATGTAGGCCTTTCCTTTTATTAATATTTTTTTTCTTATTAAATGATTTTTACTACCGCTGCAGTAGAAGCAGCGACGTTAGTTCAGTGGTTTCAGTGGTCAGACCCTTGATTCTTGAATATATTTCTGTAGCACGTCCTTTCTGTTAGCTCAAAGCATACAATTCCCGATATTATAAGTTTCCCAGTTGACGCGAAACATGGATAAAGCTACTTATAGGAGCTGCCTTCCAAGATTTCCAATAAATGGGGATTCAAACGGTATAAATATTTAACTTTCATACCGGAGAGTTTTATTGCTTTGGAATTTATAGTTCGTAGTGACATTTTTAGTATTATTTTAGCTCGTAAACGTTCACTGCTGTACGTAGGATGTCTCATTAAGAATCTATCATTATTATCATTTTTGTTTTTTAAAGAGTCACCGCAGACGTGATGGTCCGCTCTTATTTAAATTAATTGATTGTTTGTTGTATACAATCTTAAAAACTACGATCGTGATCCTACATTGGACACTTAACATTAAACTTAGCTTATTATTAGTTAGGTACTTACTTAAAATCTAGGTACGTGAGTCCATCATGTTTTTTTTTCAGGTTGTTAGTTCCTTAAATAACCACTAATTAAAATTAAATATTCTACACTAAGTTCACACAATTTAGGAATGATAACTGCGATTTCTTTAATATTCCGATCATTGATATTCCGCATTTCACAAATGGCGATATTTGAATGGTCTTTTGGCGTATTTTGGACTGACTAGCTAATATTAATAGCTGTGCATGGGCACTTGACTGCACCCACACTTGTACCAATCCGCACTGCTCCTGCATAATTGATTATGGCCAACTTCTTCTCACAGTTAAGGCTGATGCTCCAAGGAAGCCCCCGCGAAATTCAAATTTTCTTAGGAGAAATTTTCTAGAGTCGAGGAACGAATTGTTCACGGTCGAAGTCGTTCCTCGACTTTTATGAACTTTGAGGGTTGTATCGATGATTCTGATGATAATTAATCCTGGAACTATATACAAGGCAATTGCCTCCCCTTTCTTCTTCTGTAGAACTAAAACATAAAAATATCAAACATTGTGGCTCTAGAGACAGGAACCTCCTCACAATGCGAGCCGTATCGAGATAATTATGATGTTTCCTTTATATTTTAACAAACTAATTATTTTCTAAATATTAACTTTAAAAAGGTATGACTATCAAGGTATCAATATTTTAGTATTTATCACTTCAAAACCCGATTTGCTTAATAATATTCAACGACAACGACACAGTTATTTTATTCTAAATACAATTTAGTTTATGTTAAAACTCTTTTTCAGGAGACACTAGCAAAGATATAAGAAGCTTAGCTTATTTTCTGAAGAGCCTACGTTTTTCTTTGAACTATTAGTGCCCACAAAGAAAACCGGCCTTTATTTTAATTTCCCTTAAATCTGAGACTCTTCAATTAACTTTTATAATGATACAAAAAGGATCGTTTTAACATCTAGATCTTCTTTGCTTGTTAGATTAGCTATATAGATATAACTAATGGCCAATTTGTCGAACATTGTTTCTGGAAATATCTGGTAAAAAGGTTAAAAACGTAAAACCCTATTCAAAGAAAAAAACAATCTTGAAATTATTTTTTTCTTTCTAAGTACGCGTATGATTTTTTTTTTTTAATTATGTTGCGTCGGGGGACCGCTCTAATTTATGTATGTAACCTATGATCGGTCCCTCGAGACGCGACAAACGTATAACGGACGTGCTTAAAAAGGTGGGTAAACTTTCCTAATAAGCAAAAAACCTTTTTATTTTTCTACGGAATAGAACTTAGAAACACAAAATCGCTGTTGTATTTACAACCACTTCACCAAACCTAAGGTAATCCCAAATTACCATAAACAATACATACTCAGACAGCCGTCGCCCCCACCTGAGGCACATGCTCACACAATACTCATATATTCATGATAAATACATAATAATATTTGCATGTATATGTGCCGAACATGGTTCTGTCACTGGTACCGGTATCTACCGCACCGGATACCGGTACCACAGTATAGACTGATACAGAAAATCAGCCGGCTGCCGAGTGAAAACGCACCCCTAAAATATAGACATGCTGCATGTTCAGCGAGTACGCATTAAACTCAAAACTTAAACTCAAATCATTTCTTTCAATTAAACCATAACGGCACTTTTGAATGTCAAGAAAACAAAAAAAAATACAAATAACTTGAGCAAGTACTGTAGTTGCACATTCCAAAGCGTAGATCTTTAAGGAGAAGAATGGGCAAGAAACACACTTTTCAATCAAAAATGTTGTTACATAATCTTGGTTACATCATTCATGTTGAGATTATACATATTATATGAGAACAAAAACCAGAGTATAAAATTAAGTCAACAATTCAAAAATTAAATAATTAAAATGAACCGTGGCAGCCAAGAGATGGCCAGCCCCGACTGACCATATTGAAGGGAACTAAATGACCCAACTCGCCCGCCACCATCAGCGAGACATTTGAGCGAGCATGACATTCTCTCAGCCACCAAGGCAGATTCAAGTCAATGACAAAAACTGAATGCAAATGTAGCAAGGTAGCATTACAATACATGGTATATCGGCATTCGTTAGAGATCTCCACGCACACATAGACACGCTACACGTACAGCGAGTGCAAGCGCACTTGCGACTTTCATTTGATTGAGATCGCGGAACGTAACGTGTTTATGTGTGTGTGTGCTCGCCGTGTCATCGCTTGTTGTATCGAGCAAGCCTTCTGTGCTACTCTGTGGCTACTCAGTGGTATTGGTACTTCAGTCCTACTCGGCACGTCGAAATAATCCAAGCTTGTGGAAAAGGAAACCTGGTTTTAGAAATGCCTCATAATGTAGAAACATATGGAGAAAAGTTTGGTGCTTGCACGCTGATTTAAATTAAGTAACGGGAAAAGCTAGAATTACATTTTTTACACAGACACGAACACGGACAACAGATGGCCCAATCAAAGGGCATTCACTTTCAAAGTCTGTCGTTTTTTTCATCAACTTTCAAGAGGATACATTGAATTATTGGACTGACAGAAGCTACCAACCGTTGATCCTGTCTTAAAGTCATAAATGGATTGAATTTATACCTGATTGCCCCGCATTTTTCCACCTGTAACTTAGTCCGCAAAAATTTTGATAGTTCGGCTAAAACACATATAGCATTTAATAAATATAATTTACCAGTATTTTACATGGAGCGACACAATCCAATTAATACTGGGAAGTACGATACCACTTGGTAAGACTGGCTGTCAGACTTTTTTGGGCCACTGACTACCAGTAACGACTGTCAATGATAGACAAATGACAGCCGGGACCAACAGCTTAACGTGCTTTCCGAGGCACGTTCATTTATTATTAGCTTATACTTGTTGATTTATTATTAGCTTAAACCACTTACGAGCAATGTAATTTTTAGCCAGTGGATGATTTTTTTAGAATTGGATTATTAGTTTTGGAGATTACTCCCTACATACAAACTTATACCTCTCTATAACATTAATGTGTAAATTTAAGTATAGTAAATATACTTTCGACTAAAACATGTAAACGGGGCTTATGTTTATTTTTCATTATAATCATGTCTATACGCGTCAGATTGTTGTCATATGTACCACGCCTTACTCATTAGGCGTTGTTCATATAGATGCATAATGAGCACCTATCATTCTACCTGTATAATAAAACATGTCCATTATCGGGTTACCAAATATACTTGTCTATTTATCATTTTGTCACATTATGAAAAATTCAGTTGTTTCTGATAGTTTCACAAATAAACATTATAATGATGATAGTTATATCAAGGAGCTCTTATTTAAGGACACGGTATAAACCATTAAATGAAACAACTTTTTTCATTCACCAATAACAAAAACTTAAAGAAAAGACTCGCATACTTTTGGGTCGAGAAAGTATTGATTTTTTGTATGGACCAGCAGAACATCTTTTTGTGATTACAATGACGACGGTCCCATAGAAAAAGCGATTAAGTTTGATGGTCTGTGCCACATACTGAAGTTGTAATTCAAAATCTCTATTTTTCCAATTACAAGTATAGAATATGTAGCACTGTTTCAGAAAAAAAGCGGCTTTTGGCGTTGGCCTAGCGTAGAGTAGAGTTTCAATAGAAGACGAGCCCAACTTATACTGGCTATTTACCAGTAAAGTATGTCTTACCGTGCGCACTTGTTGAGGACACTGAATTTAAAGGAGACATTCAGCTTATCTAATGTACTAACATACATTAACACAGTAGAAATCCAACTGAAATAATGTAACGTTAGAACCTAAAATGTGAACAATTTCAATATAATTGGGATCGTTGGAATATTCCACATCCTAGATAGCGGTACTAACGGACATGTTTCAGCCGAACTGTCTGAGTGGAAAGCGGCCGTTTTAAACACGTATTACGATTTATATTTAGTCATTGAATGGTGTTCACAGAAAGATCCGCGTTGATGAAATGGTGTAAGTACTCAATTATTTTAACTAAAACTTTTTTGCAAAAAATAAAACCGACTTGACACTTGTTGAAGGAAATACCAAAATCGCTGTATGTTATCCTATACAATTTGAAGAGTTCCCTCAATTTCGCCAAGATTCCATCTTCAGATCCCGACTTGGTTATTAAAGGACCATTAGGAAAGTATACCCTTTCCAACAAAAAGTTTTTTTTTAAATCGGTTGGCAAGCGACAGAGTTATGCGCGAACAAACATAAAAAAAAATAGAAACATCCGAATTGAGAACCTCCTCCTTTTTTAGAAGTCGGTTAATAATGAAATGGGACATTGGATATTATACTATTTAAGTACAATATGGACGTGTAGGTGAAGCTACAGAATGGGAGGTGAAGTTCTATTTGAAAGCGAAGTTCAATAAACATTTTAATCGACATGAAACTAATAAAATGTTACATTTCTCAAGATCAGATATCGACAGCCGTCATCTATCAACAAAAAGGGAAAACGTGTCACCAAAAAACTGGGTTGTGGAGGTCAGATAGGCAGTCATCATTGTCATCAGCAAACAGCTGTCCACTGCTGGACATAGGCCTCCTAGGCGATAGACAGTTGCTCCACGCAAAATACATTTAAACAGTAAGTAAGGCTAAGCAGATTATGATGATGACCCGTCAATAGGGTATTTGTATGACTTTTTTATCACTCTAAACAAAGCGTATTAACGAGAAATAGCAAAGTGTAGTTATTTTATAATATTTATAAAAATACTAAGATAAAAGCATTTGAAACTGCTGATTAGACACAGAGATCCGATATATTTCATGACGTCACTCGACATAATAATATATCGATCGAAATGTAGACACAGTGTGTAGAAAAGTCAAACAAGAAAATTTAAATTAAAACTTGAAACAAAACTATAACTGTTTAAAATAAACATACGTACAAATAAATACACATACATAAAAAGACTACTATTGTTAATATTTACCTATAATATACATATATATGTATAAATAATTAGATATAGAAGAGTGGTAATGAATTGAAAAAAAGTTACTGCCTCCGAGAGGTAAACAAACTCACTTTCGAATTAATAATAAAAGTTAGGATAAGAAAATTATTTTGGGAGTCGAGTGTTAATACATCGTTTTAGTAGCATTTCATCAATTTCACAATTTGCTTGATAGATGGAGTTGTGCTGATGACGCGTTTTCTGAATGGTATGTTTGTTTGAAAATAAAAATAAATGTCATTTTTTAATCCCTTTTATTATTTATCAGTTAGTTTAGTTATTTAGTTAGTTTAACGGTTTTCATTAGTTCCTTTGTCTGTTTTTATTAGGCCAAACAATAAACAATGCACTACCCGAATTAATTGTCAAATTTTAAATTAACGCGATCGAAGCCGCGGGCTAAAGCTAGTACTTATTCTTCCAATGAATTTAATTTGACCCAATAAAACGATTAATTGACAGGTAAACTACCAATCTTCCTTACACTGTAACTCACTAAAAGCCCGAACACACTAAAATAGCGAGATATTTCAATTCTCCTCAGTCATAACTCATCGTGAGCTTCATTGTCGCCGGAGACAAATTGAGGATACGTCATCATTTGCACCGCAATGTACCGAAGATTTGTGCGAAAGTGTTCACTCACTATCCGGTGGTTATAAATGACAAATGATTTATGTTACTGACAGTCTGTTCAGGAATAGGTATGTGGTGTGACACACATGTACATTTTGATTTAGAGGAGGACACCAAAGATCTCAACCACAGCCTTACAAACTCAGCCAATGCAGTCGCTGTGGCCAAAATTGTCGGAGATGACATGATCCACTAGCATATTTATTTCTGTAACGCTTCAAGCACAAAGTACAGAAGCGGAATTAATCATCATCATCATTTAAGCCGAGAGACGTCCACTGCTGGACATAGGCCTCCCCCAAGTGTCGCCAGATTGACCGGCCCGTGCGACTCACATCCAGCGGATTCCCGCAGCCTTCACAAGGTCATCTGCAGACTTAATGCCGTAGGCATTTTCTACCAGTTAACCTTTGGGTGATACAATATGATAAGCAAACGTTATTAACGAGCAGAATTGCCCCAGGCGTCCAACACGCCTGGGGCAATTCTGCCAATTCTCCTTTAATTCTAGATATAACATCACATCTATTTTCAGATATGACCTACAGTACATCCACATGTCGGCTGTTTAACTCCCATGTAAAAGAGGATGAGCCTATTGCCATCAAACGTGCTGAAATCCCGAGTTCGAGCTGCAATTTAGTAATTCCTGTTGGAAGAACTTGATTTTGCCCCACCCGGGAACCTAGCTCAGAAGTAGCGCTTCGTTTTGATTTAGAACTGAGGCATAATATCAATAGGAAGTTGATTATTTTATACCGAAATGAATTTTCATATTATATAGTTCAACTGTGTAACTAAGGTCGCGTTCACGTGATTGAGTAGAGAAGGCCACCAATGAGTCACACCAACGAATCAAAATATTACAGTAACTCCTGTACTCGTGCAAATAATAATTTGTTTCATCGAAATTGTGTCATGATTTCCGAAGTTACAGCGTTGTAAAGTTTCACCGCTTTTTTGCTATTCCGTTGCAAGCTTTTGCGATGACGTCACTCCGCGAGTGTCAAGTCTGATTGCGGGTGATGCAGAGTGTTCACGTTCATGATTTGTTAAGGCGCTACCCCAAGCAAAAGCCGTTTTTTGTGCAGTTTTTTGGAGCCAACTCCTCTTTATCCAAAAGAAATACCAAGTAATAAAAATACATTAAATTTCAACATATTCTTAGACTGCAAAGTGGTAGTTTTATTTTTTATTTTAAGTCTCACAATGTGTAATAAATCCCCTCACAATGAAACCACAAAAATGAGAAAAAAATATTTATAACATGCTTCTTCTCGTAAAGTTAACATTATTTTGATTTGCTTCTTTACTAATGGATAGACAATTTAATAATGAACATAATGCTAGTTTTTTTTTTTCAAAAGACGGAAATTTGATTTTATAAAGAATAAAAATCACTAATTTCGCACTATTCGACCCGCAGTGACTGACGTAAAAACCACTTTGTAGTGCAAGCTGATTAGAACTTTATTCTAATAGTATTTCAAACGAAGTTTGAATCACCACAAATAGAGTTGCTAATTTTGCCTGGGGTAGCGCCTTATGTGGTTTGCACATATTAATTCATGTTTAATTGTTTAAATATTTTTGTTACATTTTTTTTCTAGCATACGTGGTGTCCCACTGCTGGGCAAAGACGTCCCCTTCCTTTGCCTATATCTCTAGTCTGTGCGTTCTCTGGCCATAAAATTAAGTTAATTAAAATTATTCGCAGTTCGCGACGTGACGTCAGAAGTCAGCGCGGTCGCTTAGTCGGATTTTGCCACGAAGACCGTACTTTAACGTTTAATATCACAGTCATTTTTTTTAAGATTTTCACAATTATTTGTACGAGTATATGTGATTAATACAAGTAGGTATATAAGTTTCGTAAGCAAGAAGTTAGTTTTTCAGACATTATTTTGACCCTAACACTTTTCCTTTTCGACCCAAAGATTGATTGACTGGTAGAAAATGCCTTGTGGCATTAAGTCCGCCTATGTACCACTATTGTACGATGTAAAAATAAATAAGTAAAGACAATCAGAGTCCGACTGACGGACTTTGTTCTTTCATACATTTTGTACTCTACGTTCACATCCGATGGTCGACTGACTATCTTGTGATCGCAGCTTATGTAATAAAATATTTAATTTGTATTTGTTATTTTTTATTCCATCAGTAAAATTTCCTACAAAATATTCAACATCTGCTATCTCGACTTATTTCGGTGACTAGGCTGTAACTACCCCCGGCGGCGGCGACCTCTCGCGTCCGGCCCTGGTTCAATCCATGGTCCGGAGCGAGATGGAATGGGAAGCCGTCACTTCCTTCTGCGAAGCAGTCATGCTAGCGAAGGAGGTGGCGGAACGAGAGAGGGAGAGATCCTCACTTCCCGGCCGCCGCGGGAGACGCACCGGGCGTCGAGGGCCACGTGGTGGCTACCGGCCACCGTAGATGCGGGCCTGTGGACGGTTGGCTATGGGCTAGCTAGCCGTCCGTCCGTCTAACGACGACAGGCCGTGTCGACGGCGCGTTCGTGTTCCACGCGCGCCTCAAAGAGATGTCAGCATAAGAGAGGGGCCCGCAAGGGCCGAAGCCTGCCGGGGTTGCGGGACTGTTCGAAAGAGATACCGCGGCCCCGGAACGTAAAGGGCGAGGAAGGAACATGGATGGGTTTTAGTCAGTAAGAGTCTGACACTCCCTCCCGCTCCGCCCAGAGTGGGAGAAGTCATTTGATGATTTCCCATCCTAAAAAAAAAAAAAAAAAAAAAAAAAGGCTGTAACTACCCCAAGGTGCGCCGAACTGGTGGAGGCTCTATAAACTAGTTCTACTTAATTAAGTACCTAATGAGTTGGATTTTAGGTCACCAACGTACCTATTTGTTAAGACGTGGCGAACTCCACTACGAATTAAGGCGACCTAATTAGCTAAAAAAGGAGAACTATTTAAATGTCCCCATTAAAATACTTCTCTTTCAGGCAATCTTACAAATATACAAGGTGTTGTCTTGTTCCTATCCTAATCAAATTTAGGAACTTGACAAAAATAATCAACATAAATTACGATACCCGGTCAATAATAAGAAAACTGCTATTTTAAATTGTTTAAATTTGCTAATATTTCAGAATAAACAAAAGTAATAAACAGAATCACCCACGGTACGGATACCTGGAATTTGACCAGGTTGCAAAGCGCCTTATAAAATAAAATACTTTGTGATTAATTTCGTTGCGGGATCCAAGACAGTTTAATTCTCTTTGACTTCTTCGAGCTTCATTGTCTCGGCGCTTGTCTGGTGGACGCCACTGTTGATTATGGATTTCAGGAGGTGCAGTGGTTTGGGCATAGTGTGGCGGGCTTGTCCCAATCTAGTATTCTATAGAACACATTCTGTAGAATGCATAAAATGTTCAGGCAAAGTACGAAACACCAGCAACAAGAAATTTTTGGCTTATTACTTTTTATAACATTGTTATCTAACAAAACTGTTAATATTTAATGAAAACAATTACTTAATAAGTAGAAAAATAACAAAATACTTTATTTAGTTTTAATAAAATGTGCCGGCTAGTAATGTTCACAGAGTAGAGAAGAATTATATTAGAGTGACAGCTTATGTCAGTTGAACAGAAGGCGCGAAATTTAAATATTACAACACTGCTCCTAAATTATAGCCTTCAATAAAAATCTAAACTTTAAACATAAACAAAAATATAACTTAAGCAATAACTATTTAACCACTAAAGCTACATCACTGGATTTCATTCCAATTTTATCCCAATAACAAAACTTAACTTTACATAGTGGTTTGGTAAAAATATCAGCATATTGTTCATCACTACATACAATCATAGTTTAGTTCAATAATTTTATCATAGTATTTTTCTTTAATGAAATGGAACTTAATATCAATATGTTTGCATCGTTTGTGAAAATTAGTGTTTTTGATCACACTGATGGCACTTTGATTGTCTAAATTTAAACACACTGACTTTTGGTTAAATTCACCAATATCACTTAATAACTGTTTAATCCACATGACCTCTTTGGTAGCAGCACAGGCTGCCATGAATTCGGCTTCAGTGGTCGATAGAGCCACTGTCTGTTGTCGCTGACATGCCCATGTTACTGCTCCTCCATTTTTAATGAAAACATATCCAGTGACTGAACGTCTCGTATTAGGGTCATTAGCATAGTCTGCATCACTATACCCTATTACCACATTGGACTCAGACGATGGTGCATAGTACAGACCATACTCTTTAGTTTCCTTTAAATACTTGAAAATTTTCTTCACAGCGTTCCAATGTGTTTCATTGTAAGAATTTAAAAATCGACTCACCAGGCTTACAGCAAAAGAAATATCAGGTCGGCTTACTGTGGCAAGGTGCATCAATGATCCAACGGCTTCCCGATAAGGAATGTTCTTTTCTGTTTCACCTTCTCCTTTTTGCAAAATTGTATGTGGATCAACTGGAATGCTGTTTGGTTTAGAATTATTCAAATTAAATTTATTCAATAGTTTTTCAATATAGTTTGATTGATGTATGAAAATATAATTGTCAAATTTCATTATTTCCATACCAACAAAATTTCTGAGTGGAAAAGTTTTTACTTCAAATATTGACTGTAAGTCATTAATTAGCTCCTTTATGGTTGACCTATCTTTAGAGAATATCAGTCCATCATCGACATACAAGCACAGATAACATTTTGCTCCATGAATGGTGCCCACATACACACACTGATCAGCTTTACTATTTACTAGCCCAAATTTCTTTAACACTGAATCAAATTTAGAATTCCAGCATCTGGGAGACTGTTTTAAGCCATATAATGATTTATTGAGCTTACATACCTTATTAGTCTTGCAGGTTAAGCCCTCAGGTACAGTCATATATATGTCCTCTTCAAGCTCACCATACAGAAATGCTGTTTTGATGTCTAATTGTATTATCTGAAGGTTATGTTGGGCAGCTTCTGTGAGTAATAGTTTAGTTTAGTTTAGTTTATTTATTAATAATTATCAGGAATTACAGGTCAGTTTTATAAAAAGTAAAAAACACAAATCATAATCACAATCCGACACATAAGAACCAACATACCTGACTGTGGGTGCAAATGTTTCTTGATAATCAATACCTTTGGTCTGTGAGTATCCTTTTGCACAAAGCCGAGACTTGTAACGTGGTCCAGAAGATTCTTCTTTAATCCGAAATACCCATTTACATCCAATTACTCTCATAACAGGAGTTTTACTAATTAATGTCCACGTTTTATTTTGTTGATGAGCATCAAGTTCTTCTTTTATTGATTTTATCCATTTTGAAGCATCAACAGACTTCATTGCTTTTTCATAGTTATCAGGAACTTCATAACTAAATGATTGTTCATCAAAACACAGGTAAGAGCTTTCTTCTTGTTTCTGAGATTTTAAATACTGTGCTCGTGTTCTGACTGTAACATTCCTTTCTGGTGAAGATTCTATAGATGCTTTCATCGGGGATGTACTCACTGTCTGACTGTGATTTACTTTCTGTTACAGTATTAAATGAGTCATCACTTGAAACTTCTTCACAATCTTCTTTCTGAATACTGCATTCATTTGTAGTTAACTCAATAGGCACAAAGTTTCTCTTGATAGTTGACTCCAGAAATATTGCATCTCTACTTTTTATTGCTTTTCTTGAGTTAGGTAATAAAAATCGATACCCTTTTGTGTTTTCACAGTATCCAATAAAAATCATTTTTTGTGATTTTGAATCCAATTTCTTTCTTTTCTCCTTTGGTAAGTGAACCATCGCCTCACATCCAAATGTTCTCATATGACTGACATTGGGTTTTTGTCCAGTCCATATCTCTTCTGGTGTTTTATAGCACAGAGACTTAGTTGGAGAGCGGTTTATAATGTAAGCAGCTGTGTGAATTGCTTCAGCCCAATATACTTTAGGAAGGTTGGCATTAAACATCATACATTTTGCTCTCTCTATCAAAGTTCTATTCATTCGTTCTGCTTTACCATTTTGTTCGGGTGTATAAGGTGTGGTTGTCTGATGTATTATTCCAGCATCTTTAAGAAAGTTTGAAAAATTTCTGTTCACATAATTCAAGTCCATTGTCAGATCTGAGAATTTTAATTTTACTGTTTAACTGATTCTCAACTAACCTTTTAAATTCAGTAAACTTTTCTAGGACTTCTGATTTGTTATGCATTACATATACAAATATCTTCTTTGAGAAGTCATCAAGAAATGTCACAAAGTATCTTTGATTATATATGACGACAGATTAGGGGTGTCTTCATTATTTTGTTGGTCGGTCATGATGGCACGTGGAGTCCGACGTGAAATAATACACAGGCACTGTTCGGTACACTCAACTTTACTGTTCGCAACACTTCACAATAAAAAATAATAAAAGATTAAAAATGTATTCTCGGATTCAAATTGAAATAAAAATGGAATGTAGTGAGGTTAGCCAAGTCAACCGTTGGTCGCCACCATCAAACTTCAAATGTGTCAACTGCACAAGTCTACCGCTTTTTTATAAACTTCAAAA
The DNA here is from genome assembly GCA_950022955.1 of Xestia ashworthii. NCBI lineage: Eukaryota > Metazoa > Arthropoda > Insecta > Lepidoptera > Noctuidae > Xestia > Xestia ashworthii. Next base: position 22,135,736 of record OX465566.1, read on the forward strand.
ATGACCAACGACAACTTATTCGACTAAACACACTCAAGCATTGCCAGACTAATAATCAAATTAAACAAACTAAATTAAAATTATGATAAACGCTTGACATTCCATTAGGCGATCTGCGACACGGCCATTTCTGACCTTCACACGACCTCGTGGGATGAGGTACCTGAAAAGACAAATAATCCAGAAAAGTAACTAGTTCACTCGGCTATCCTGACCCACGTCAGGGACATTCTCACAAAATGATTGGGTCAGATTAAAACGCAATACTCATAATAAGAAAGCATAATTGGTTGAGAACCAAACATAACAAACTAAAATTAAACATTACTGAAAGCACAAAATTCGGAAAGCATTTAGGACTCTATCAAACAAATCCACAACACTTAACCAGTGCCATACATCACTACTTACCCAGTAGTGTAATTCACTGCAGTACTTAACCAGTACTTAAAATTGTAGCACTTAACCAGCGTTACAAATCCTATCACTTAACCAGTGATAATAATAATAACGCTTAACCAGCGATATTAACACACTAACGCTTAACCAGCGAAAGCACACCATAACACGCTTAACCAGCGTTTCAACAACTAACGCTTAACCAGCGAAAGTCAACATAATCCGCTTAACCAGCGATTATAACACTAACGCTTAACCAGCGATAGTCAACACAGCTCGCTTAACCAGCGATTATAACACTAACGCTTAACCAGCGATAGTCAACACAACTCGCTTAACCAGCGATTTCACTACTAGCGCTTAACCAGCGAAAGTCAACATCACTCGCTTAACCAGCGAGAACAACACTAACGCTTAACCAGCGATAGTTTGCATAACTAACTCGCTTAACCAGCGGTAACGTATTGGGAAAGAGTAATGATAGAAATAAAAATGTCACAATTCCAAAAATTAAACAGGTTCATTCATTGGTCTCTACATCATCATTAATTTCCATTGGCACATTAGAATCAGGCATTTTTCTAAGGCGATCGTGAGCATATTTATAGTGGCGATTACTTGTTAGAGACTTTAAATTGTATCTGTCACCGTCTAACACTTCAACGACCTTAAATGGACCTTTATACTTAGGGTCAAGTTTTGTCTGATTTCTCTCTTCGTTTTTCAAGAGAACAAAATCACCTACGACAAATCGATCAAACTTAGCTTTATTGGAATCAAATCTTGCTTTCTCATAATTTGCATTCCTATCCATGTTAACGACAGCGTCGGATCTTACTTCGTCAATACTAATTTCGGGCTCATCGGAAAACATTAAATCAAGAGGACGTGCAACTTTCCCTATGAGAAGTTCTAGAGGGCTGTGTTTGGTTACTCTGTTCACAGTGCAATTAAGAGCTAACTGCACATCTGGGAGAGAGTCTTGCCATGAACGGTCCTTGCTAGTCTCTACTGCCGTGAGCATATTTTTTAGAGTACTCATAACCCTCTCTACCTGACCATTCGCGCGGGAACTACCAGTTGCAATTAAGTGCAAACTAATATTATGAGAGGTACAAAACTCGCGGAAGTCGGTACTTGCAAAACAACGTCCTTGGTCTGCGATTACTCGCGTCGGCGCTCCGAACAATGTGACACAGCTTTTTAAAGCACGAATAGCACTAGCACTATTGATATTCAGGGTGTGATGTAGAAGCACATATTTTGTGAAGGCGTCAATGAGAACAAAGACATATTACTCTTTCTTATCATTTTTGTCACTTAACTTGCCTGTAGCATCAATATGAAGGGTATGCCAAGGGATCGCTATTTTAGGAATGGGATGTAATTCCGCTGAAACTTTGCCTGAGTGCGATTTAGAAATTTTGCAAACAACACAACTCTCAACAAATTTCCTAACAAATTTTGCCATGTGCTCAAACCAATACAAATCGTACATTTTTTCAAGGGTTTTCTCCCAACCTAGGTGCATAAGGGACTCGTGAGTGGTGCTAACAATAGACCATCTCAAAGCTCTAGGTACTATAGGCAGACACAAACTCCTATTGTTACGCTGTATCTTACGATGTAAAACACCAGATCTGATCTCGTAAGTTTTTGCGATATCATTGTCAAGATTCCCGTCTTTAATTTTAACCATAAGCTCAGAGATCTCGTTATCACGTTGTTGCTCAGCCAGCAACCAATTGGCAGAGAAATTCGTGATATTGATTTGCTTCTGCTCTACTTTTGTGAATGGGGTTTTGTCAGGTACGGGATTTCGAGAGAAAAAGTCAGCATGTTGCATCCGTTTTCCATCAACATGAATAATGTTGAAGTCAAACGACTGCAAAAATGCCCACCACCTATGAACCCTAGGTGTGAGATCTAGCTTTTTACGAGTGGACTCAAGAGCGTGACAATCGGTCATGACTGTAAAATGGTTGCCGTACAAGTAATGCCTAAAATGCCGAACCGCATTCACAACTGCGAGAGTCTCCAACTCATATGAGTGGTATTTAGACTCTACAGCTGTGGTGCGTTTGCTATAGTAGGCGACCACGCAACGTTTGGCATCCTTTTTCTGAATCAAAATTGCACCATAACCTAACGAACTGGCATCTGTGTGCAATTCAATGGGACAGTTTGGGTCAAATATAGTCAGAACAGGATGGTTGGTTAAGGCAGAGATAATTGTTTGTCTAACAGTCTCGTGAGAAGGTTCCCATTTGACATTACCTTTAGAGACACTTGTCAAAGCATAAAGAGGGGCCATGATCTGCGAGAATTTTGGGATAAATTGGCGAAAGTACGATGCCAGACCAATAAATTGTCGTAACTGAGTTACAGTCTTTGGGGGAGGGAGAGAAACAAGGGCTTCTATCTTTTTAGGGTTCGGTCTAATTTCACCAGAGCTAACCTCAAAACCCAGGTACTCAACTTTTTGTTTGAGGAACGAACATTTTTTGAGATTAAATGAGAATCCAGCCTTTGTCAAAACATCTAAAACTAATTGCAACCTATGTAGAGCTTGATCGACATTTGACGCTACGACCATTAAATCATCCATGTAGACCACGACAAACGTATTTGCAAGCTCTCCTAAGGCTTTAGTCACTGCACGTTGAAAAACCGAAGGGGCATTGCGCAAACCGAATGGCATGGCTAAATACTCGTATTGCCCGTCGGGCGTAACAAATGCAGTGCGCTCAATGGAATCCGGATGAACTGGTATTTGGTGGAATCCACTAGCCATATCTAGAGTTGTGAAGTAATGAGTACCGTGAAGCCTATTAATTTGATCGGAAATCATTGGCAATGGAAATCTGTCAGGCACTGTGTTATCGTTCAATTCGCGATAATCAACGCACATACGGTCGCTGCCATCCTTCTTCTTCACCAGAAGAATAGGACTGGCGAAAGGTGAGGAGCTTGGGCGGATCACATTAGAGGAGAGAAGTTCTTCAATTTTATTACGCACTACCTGTCTTTCCTGGGGACTCAACCGGTAAGGACGACGATAAACTGTCTTATTGGGATCTTTGAGTCTAATTTCCATAGGGTCAGTATTTGCGGGAGAGCTAGGTGTTCCAAAAATAAAGTTATTTGAAAATTGATTTAAAATTAAAATAAGTCTGGCTTTGATATCCGGAGAAACGTCGGTATCAATACCATTAAATTTAACTGCATCTGACTCTACATTTAAAATGGTACGTAAATCGATACTTGAGTCAACATTCGATTCGACATTCGAGTTGACATTCGAGTTGACATTCGAGTTGACATTCGAGTTGACATTCGAGTTGACATTCGAGTTGACATTCGAGTTGACATTCGAGTTGACATTCGAGTTGACATTCGAGTTGACATTCGAGTTGACATTCGAGTTGACATTCGAGTTGACATTCGACTCTACATTCGACTCTACATTCGACTCTACATTCGACTCTACATTCGACTCTACATTCGACTCTACATTCGACTCTACATTCGACTCTACATTCGACTCTACATTCGACTCTACATTCGACTCTACATTCGACTCTACATTCGACTCTACATTCGACTCTACATTCGACTCTACATTCGACTCTACATTCGACTCTACATTTAAAATGTTCACATTAGGTAAATTTTTCGAAAAGGTTAAAGTTTTAGAGGTCATGTTAATCACCAAGTCATTAATCAAAATTTCACGTCCAATCACTATGTCATGTTGAAGGTATTCATCAGGTAAAACATGAAAAACAATATCTAAAGCAATGTTACCAATATCAACATTAACTAAAATGTTCAAGTTACTATTCACGGAAGTTTGACCAATACCAGTCATAGTAACGACAGTATAATTACGCTCACCATTGAATTTACACGAAATAGAATCTCTCATTAATGAACACTCTGCTCCAGAATCATAACAAAAATTAAATGACTCACCAGAGTGACGGAGAGTACCAGTAGGCGCGTTAACCACGCACAAGTCCACACGACGTTGTTCAGGAGCTGCACCAGCGCCACCAGTGCTGCCGCTGCCGGAACCCTGGGCTGCTGCAGGACAACGGTTTGCGTAGTGGCCTCGGCTCTTGCACCGGAAGCAGGTAACGGAGCTGGTGTCCTTGGGCTTCGCCGGAACAGATGATGTACTCCCAGAAGAAGAGCTTGAGGAGTGGGGTCTTCTTTCAGTCTTGCTGTCTCTTCTCTGGTAACACGTAGAAGCCTTGTGGCCTGCCTTACCACATACGTAGCACTTGGTTGCACTACTTGTAGGGTTAGGCTTGAAATGCTTGCTATCCACACCTGAAGCACCCTGGTTAAACGGGTTTTTGCGTTTCAGGAACGACATCGCACGAAGTTCTTGTTGTAGTTTAGATCTTGTGTCGATGTCGGTAGTGAATGCCAGTCGCTGGACACGATGATCGAGGTGTGACATGTGTGCTAGCACGGTAGAAATAGCTATCTGCTCCACCGTCAGGTTCTTCCAGCGTGACATTAATGACGTAAGCACACGTGAGGAATAAGCAGCAAAACACTCACCTTCTTTTGGTGCACTGTTATTAAGATTAATAAGCGAAGCAGCTGGTGTTTCGGGGCAATCATATCTTGCCACAAATACGTCCTTGAAATCGTTCCATGTCATGCCAGGAAACGAAATCTGTGACAACCACGACGACGCTTGGCCCTTCAGCGCTCGGCTCAAAGTAATCATAAGTGACGCACCTTGAAGCTCACAATCCGCCATGCACATATCAGCGGTGGTGACCCACGCACGTGCATCGACGTTTGGTTTCTCGGGATCAAACTCGGGTAGCTGTACTTTCTTGCTTGAAGCAGGTGACATTGCTTGCAACATTGCAAGAAAGTTCTGGTTCTGTTGCTCGAACATCATGCGCCATTTTTCATCTCCATCAGGATCGGGTCGGGAAGCACGTGGGCATCTCACTTCTGATGACGACAGATTAGGGGTGTCTTCATTATTTTGTTGGTCGGTCATGATGGCACGTGGAGTCCGACGTGAAATAATACACAGGCACTGTTCGGTACACTCAACTTTACTGTTCGCAACACTTCACAATAAAAAATAATAAAAGATTAAAAATGTATTCTCGGATTCAAATTGAAATAAAAATGGAATGTAGTGAGGTTAGCCAAGTCAACCGTTGGTCGCCACCATCAAACTTCAAATGTGTCAACTGCACAAGTCTACCGCTTTTTTATAAACTTCAAAAATGACCAACGACAACTTATTCGACTAAACACACTCAAGCATTGCCAGACTAATAATCAAATTAAACAAACTAAATTAAAATTATGATAAACGCTTGACATTCCATTAGGCGATCTGCGACATATACATGTATATAATCAAAGCAAAGTATCTAGCTTTACCAAATGACTGAGTTTCCATTGGTCCGCAGATGTCTGAGTGTATTAATTCCAGCAGGTCTTTACTCTGAGACCCTTGACTTTGAAATGGCTGACGTGTTTGTTTTCCTTCCTGACACGTTATACACTTTACATTACCAGCATGTTTACTAAGCTTTAAGTCGGCAGTGTTCTCAGTCAATTTGTTCAAGCTTTGAAAGTTTAGATGACCCATCCGTTGGTGCCACAGGTAAGTATCTTGCTCGATAACATCTGATATGCAAGCATGCACTGCAGGCATGTTTAAGCGGTACATATTATTTATCAAGCTTGCTGTTGCTACTATGACATTGTTTTTATTTAGTATAACACAGCCATTCTTATTAAACTTCACTTGGCCACCATTCTTAATAATTTGACTTACTGACAGCAGGTTTGTAGCTAGTTCAGGCACATACAACACATTTGTAAACAATATTTCATTTTGTTGACCTCTTTCATTATGTACACATAAGCTTATTTTTCCAGAGCTTTGAACAGGTAATGATTTGTTATTTGCAACTTTTATAGTTTTTATTTCAGGATTTGTTTCTTCTATAAACAAATTCTTGTGTTTGGTCATGTGTACCGAGGCGCCAGAATCAACTTACCAGTCATCAGAGTATTCAGAAGAAGCAATAAATACAGCTGCATAGGATGATTGGTTTTGTTTACTTTCCTTATTCTTCTGATACTTATTCGGTTTTGATTTACAGTCAGGACTTTTATGACCATATTTGTTGCATGTATAACAGCGGGGGCCTTTTGAAACATTTTTGTTTTTATTTTGAAACTTCTGACTTGAAGCGAACGCAGTTGAATCACTTTCAGTTTGTTTGACATCTTGCAGAATTTTTGATTTTATTGAGTCAGAGCTTAATCTTCATACCTGAACTTTCAATCGCTATTATCATTGGCTTGTAACTCTCTGGAAGGCCGGACAACAGAAGTGTACCTAGCCATTCATCGTCTACATGAAAGCCAATGTTCCTCAATTTGTGCGCTGTTGTCATTATTTTGCTAACATATTCCTCTACGTTTGAACATCCTGCTAGTGTAGTATTGCAAAGGTCTCGCAGTAGACCAACCCGGCGTGTTAGTCCTGAGTCATCAAAAGCGCGGGATAAGTTTTCCCAAACCTCTTTTGCAGTGCTTGATTCTTGAATATGTATATAATTCACAGGATCCACAAGAAGAATTATCTTTCATCTGGCCTTGGTGTCACGTCTTTTGTCGACATTCGTGCCTGGATTATGTTCAACACAGTCCCAAAGTTCCTCGTGCTCTAAGTACGTTTTGACTGCAAATCGCCACGTTGCATAGTTATCACGGCCTGTTAATTTTTCTATTAATGCCAGTGAGTTATTTGACGATGACATTTTAGTTGTGTGTTGGAAAACCACTTAAAAGTTTCTTCTTAAAACTGAGCACGTTGCGTTTGAGGTTGTGTTTTGATTTCATAAAGAACACTGAGTTTAGTTACTTTTGTTCACTGATTTTAACTAATCGGACACTCTGGGCCCATAACCTGTTAATATTTAATGAAAACAATTACTTAATAAGTAGAAAAATAACAAAATACTTTATTTAGTTTTAATAAAATGTGCCGGCTAGTAATGTTCACAGAGTAGAGAAGAATTATATTAGAGTGACAGCTTATGTCAGTTGAACAGAAGGCGCGAAATTTAAATATTACAACAAAAACTAGTAAATAAGACGGGCAAGTCAAGCTATCACGGATCGAGAGAAATATTCAATTTCGACAAAATTTTACACCCTCATCCCCCCCCCCCCCCCCCCGGGCAAAAATAACACGTCTATGTTTCCACAACAATACCTGAACATATCACGTTTCCACAATAAAATGTTTCCAAACTTTTGTGAATACAAAGCGTTCACCGAGATATTTGGCGTTAGAACACCCCGACAGCAACGTTTGCACCCTTGAAAGGATTACAAAAGATATGACTACCTTTTTACTTCAGACTCTTTTCCTTCCCCACTCCATACAACATCCCATTTACATATTATTCGGGCGAATAATCATTTATAAAGTTTTGGGTGTAAATGGGCATGACAGCTGAATTATGAAGCGAGTTATTTGTCACCAGTTCAAAGTTTGTTTTTAACTAAAATGGGAAAATTGTTGAACGTATCTAGTAATTAAGAGGCATTTACATTCTTTGAAGAGTTGTTAGTTTGGTCTGTGTAAACTTCGTAGATGATGAATAAATAAAGTGGGAATACACAGGTATTTTCTAACTACTGTGTTATTAAAAAGTTAATTTACATTTTAATGACTTAGTTACTTTCTGAAATAGAAAATGTCAGACAAACAAAAACACCTACCTGACCAAACTCTATGTATACAAAAAAAAAACATTTTGAGTTTCATTATGAGCTTTACAAGCTACTATTGAAGTTATGATGTTTTTGAAGTGAAAACTTCATTGGTCAATTTTTGAGTGAACAAAAATCATGGATCTCGAGTGACCGTCACGTAAGCTTTTAGTAGCACTCGTAGGCGGCTGTGCCGTAGCGGATCTGCTACGAGTGCTACGAACTGGCAGCCGATCCGAGCCGATCGGAGAGTCTATTAGTTTTCACTTCAATCCGCAAGCCCCAAACACTGCCTCGCATGTTTTTTTTTTTGAGATGATTATCATATTCGAATACCAATAAAATCTGCACAGTTTCACTAGTTAACTTTTAATATGACCTTAGATCCTAAAGATAGCAACATCATATCAGTGACAGAATTTATGGAAGTCAAAAAATACACGAGTATAAAGTCAACCCACTTAGAATTTGAATTTCGATACTAGCAAGCATGTCAAACATGTTGACAATCGACGTTACAATATCATAATTCAAAATGCTTGTGCAAACAATTGCCTTTTGTTTTAACTTTTTATATAACTAGGTGTGAATTCTACTTAATGCAAACAACTTAGCAAAACCTCGCTCACAAATTACCCTTGCACAATCAATGAAACCTTCTATCTGATTCTATTAGTAACTCACACAATCTGTTATACAAATGCGCAATTGTAATACGGCTTCACCTGGGGGACCTTGCCTTGTTAGTGATGTTCACAAGTTTTCATTGCAAAGAAAAAGTAACTGTTGGAAGTGAGGTAAGTAGATCTTTTCTTTTTTTCTTTCTTTAAACTTTTGTCCCTGAAGATTCCGAGAAACGTTAAATAATTGAATTTTGTTGCAGGTAGAATTAAATGTGAAGTTCTGATGTTCTTAGTCATTTGTTTTAATTTGCGGTTCAGTCTTTAGAAACGTGATGAAATAACACGCATTAATGTATGTGAAATAATAAATTGCTCTAAGGCAAAGTAAGTCACGTAATACGTAGGAACAAATGGGTAGAAATAAGAAAGTAAAATGTATATAGAAGACAGAGTAAATGAATGTGTCGCAACAGATGGCATGCAAACAGGATATGGTATAATTTATATTTTAATAAGAAATTGTTTTGTATACAAGAAAGAAAATAAAGATCATTTCATCGAAAAATATATTCATGTGTAGATATTATGTAAATATTTAATCGCAAGTCCCTGACTTGAGCTCAATTGATCGTAACATCAAGCGAAGACCCTAAAAAGGCAATGTATCGAAAAAACTGTACTAACATCCACTAAACTATCACATGCCATTAAATACGCGCATAATACATCCATAAGTAAGTTAGAAAATGAAACAAAAAGCTGCGAGATTAGGCGAGATCCCCGAGCGACGCTAAAAGTGCGACACAAGTCTCGCGAAGGTTGACAAAAAATTTTGGAGGGTCGGCCTCTAAGTTAAGCAGGTGTTTGGATAGTCGCAGCAAAAATTCGCGAAGTTGCCGGACCGACATATTTTTGCGGATAATCTGATAAACGTGCATACACCGTATGTAAAGGTAAAGAGGGGAATTTGTTACGTTTTTCGGAACTTGAGTTTTCCATTCACGGTTCAAAGGTAACATTTATTGTGGAAACGTTTTCGGGGAATCGATTAGCGGAGTCGCTGGTTTTCTGTTACCCGGTTCAATTCATGCATAGAACCAATATTTGTATGACCAACCGGGCAATCTTTTGGGCTGAATGTTTTGAGTGTTCTGTTTGTGTATGTAAAGATACTCACCATGCAAGAGAAATCGCTGAATCCGGCGATAACGTTCCACACGAGAACTGTTATTTTACAGGAAAAACATTCGTTCGAAATGAAACGACTCTGGTACATGGTCCAAAACATGCAGTTTTTGACAAGTCTGTTCGCAAACGGAAAGTTAGATTACAACATTTCTCGTTCAGAGAATGTTATTGAGTTCGATTCTATCAGCAAATTCATTCAGCAAACTGCTTTCTGCTATCTCAATAAAAACAAACTAAAGTTCGTATTTGTCAACCTTTCGATTGTGAATCTACTTATTTGATTTATTAATCGTTTAGGTGGGCAAATTGAAGGGTCAGAGGGCTGCGTCGGACCGATATTTTTGCTACTCCGTTTAGGTTACACCGGCCCGGCCTTAAATTTACTTCTGGGTCCAACTTTAATAGGCCCCAATATTTCACAACGATTTTTTTGTGAGGATGCGTTTATATTTCATGCAGGAATTTTGTTTATGTTTTTAATAACATACGGTGCCCTCGAACACATAAATAACGTCGTGATGTGAGAATATTTGGGATATGAGAAAGGTTTTGAACAAAAACAATTTTATTTCGTGTATGTTCTTTTTCAATGTTTTGATTTTTATTTTGGATATTTTGTGAAACATTTGTGTGTTTGTGTGGTATTACTACGACTGGTATTCTAAAAGAATTTAATACCAAAAGGGAACGCAATCTGTGCAGAGCAAGCTTATCAAAAACGCCGCGTATTTTTGTTAACATCGTCCGTATTACTTCGAATGCAATCTAAAATATTGTTTTAAAGCTAGACATCAAAGCGCGTTTTAAAACATGTAGGTTGACATTTTATTTCGTCTCCACAAAATTCCAAGTTCGTTATATAATCTGAAAAATCTGACTCAAAAATCCTACGTCATAATAACATCTTATTTCGTGAATCCTAATTATGTAACGTATGTTTTGCACGTTTTTTACACAATCTGGATTATTGTTGTGAAATCCAATTTATTTTTTAACGAAACAATTATACTGAAAAACTAAATAAAATAACACTACAAAAGTATCACCTTCACAAAGACACCTACCTAATATTGATCACACTTCAGCGTTCATCAATTACCTACTTAAGACCTCTTTCACACGAACTTGAAGCATGGCCCATTGTGTACAGGCACCCGCCATTATATATTTTTTCTCCCCATTACGCCATATCACACATTGGGATCTAATATACGGCCGCGCAGGTCCCAACGAGGGTAGTTTACGACTCAAGTCGATACAGATAGCACAGTTTCCGATACCCGTACTTGTGACTTGCGAGGTAGATACCATCGGTTACCTACAACCTGATTTATAAGACTCAACCGGTCTCTATGACCTGCTGGTCATTTAGTGGGACATGGACTAAGTTCTCGTGTAGGTAGGTGATGTTTTTCTAAAGGGGATGGGTCCTATGCGATAATTATAACATATTTAAAACGCTGGATACACAGAAAAGACGTAAGACGAGGGTGGGGCGCGGACAGGGCGCCGCCGTCGCAACTTTTTAAAACATATAGAAAAGACGAGGCACGGGCGTGACGCCTGGCGCCACGAGAGGCGACAAGCGACGCGTGCGCCGTCATTCCTATATGTTTTACAACATGGCGCAGACGAGCAAGTGTCGCCGTCGTCGTGTCCGCGCCCTGCCCGCGCCCTTTTTTTTCTATATGTTTTGCTGGATAAGAATTGCTGAGAATCGAGTTGAGTGGCTTGCGATTGAAGTAATAGGATGCTAATTTCAATAATTATGTCGTGTAGATATTCCATAATTTGATTCAGTGTTCGAAAATGGCTTCGTAATGAAGAGAAGTTTTGAGAAGTTATTGATGCTCATGCGCCTACTTGTATTATCAAATTCTCTAATACGTCTAAGAAGTCTTCACAAAACTTTAACATAATGTTGTTTATCAGTATTATGTACAAAAACCGTTCATCATAAAAAGGCTCGATTAAGGTTACCTTTTTAGGTTCAGAGGTAAACAAAATATTCCCTCGTTGAGTTTATTTTAGGTCAAATCCCTGTTATGTTAGAAGCCTCTAGATATTTCAATGATCTAGTTAATAAAATGACTATAAAGAAACATTGTTAAACTTGCTTAGGCTGAATAGAAAAACAAAAAATAAATAAAACACGAAACGATAAAACTATTTTTTACTAACGATATTGTATTGTAGAACCAGCTAGAACCTCGACGGCAATGATATATCTACTATGTAAATTGCCTTGCGCATTTCAAATTTGTAAAAAGGAAATGTTTAAAACATCTTAATCGATTGGCCAACCAATAAGCTGGCAAGACTCGCAGCGTATAAACTGGACCTCAGACCACTCCCTTCGACAGCACAACTGGCATACGTCCAGTATCGCAATGTAGACCACTCGAGGAATGCTTATCTGTGTCGCCTTACGTGAAATATATCACGGCGTTGTCCAAACTAATGTTTTAAGCGAAGCGGTAAACAGCCTTATATAAGCAACTCCTAATTTGGACTGAAAACAGTCCTAAAATTTTATTAAGCAGAAAGTTTTGTAAGCTCCAAAATTCGGAGATACATGTCAAAGAGAAAAGTAGTGACTCATCTGGAAATAAGATTAGGGAAACTCATATAAGACTTTGAGATACTTTAAGAAAAAGTTTATGGAAGATTATAGACTAAAGGCCTTTTCAAACACCTAAGTAAGTTAAAATAGTCGAGTTCTTTTAGGCCGTTTGCCAATCAGTCATTTTGAAGGGGACACGAAAAGCGGATCCCAATAAAGATTAAAGATAGCACTGATGAAGTGTTTAAATTTACATTCATCAAGCTGTAACATTCGGAGAAAGTTTCTTTCTAAGAAAATGCTCCTTTGATTAGCTATCAGTCATGATTACCTAGTAATTTGTCTGGCTGTAAGTACTAGTGTGTTTTATGTTACGACCCGTAATTAACTTATTCTAGAATAAATAACGATTAGGTAGAAAGGCTAGATCTTTTTTCCCTTATCGGCACAGACTAAATGAGAATTTAGCTGTGATTAATATATTGGTCAGTCTGGAAAATAGCGAGGCTGTTTCTAGCGTATGAAAGTTGTTCAAGTTCTTCTCCACAATAAAAACGAGTAATGCGCACATAAATTAAAAATATTGTCTTGATCATTATGCAGTTGGTATTTCGAATCGTCTAACGTTGCTGAACAGAACTGAAGAAAACCTGAATTTACAAGATAGAAAAGAAGACTTTACTACAAAAATAAAATAAAAAATACGCACGTAGAATCAAGGGCCAGTAGTAATAAATATCGCAACGTATTCCAAATTGTTTACCTAACTCCTTTTGATTGAAGTACGACTATCATTTGAATTCCTAGTCGTCGCATTCATCTCAGGAGTTTCACGCACGTGCAGTCAAATGATCTGCTCCCGAATTCTCCCTGGAGCAGCGACGAGCGACAATTTAAACAGCCCCGGACCCGCTCCCAAAGAATTGTTTCCGTACCACGCTGGGAAAACTGGGAATTAAACGACGTATCTTTAAGTCACCGTAAAACTCCACGATAAGATTCCGAGCACTTTCAAGCAATGAGTCGCCAGCTAGCTTTGCGACAGTATTTTTAGTCCATTTTAGGCTAAACCGGGGGATATATTACCGTCATTAGCTTTGCACAAGTATTTCTGGGCTAGGACGTATTTTTATCGCTTAAGCCTCTGTTTTGAACACAAAAGCAAGCCGGGTTTGCACGGCTTGTATGTCTCTTTTCATACTTTTTTATTAGGTTTTCGGGGTTCCGAGGTTCTAGTCCGGATCCGTAGTAAAGCGATTATTGCTGATTTATGGGACTGCCAACCTCGTTTTATTGTGCTTCATAGCTGACTCGTGGGCCACGGGCTTATAGCTTTCGCGTGGTGGTTATCTTATCCGCATAAATGACACTGGGGTATGTTTGGTGAAGCTTAAGTACCTAAGCGTCGTTACGTACTGTACTATATATCTATACCTACTTCTAAATCATCACTATGAAATAACGCGAACGAGGAACACATTTTTCAGAACGACGCAGCGAAACGCATCAAGTTTTTCTAAATACTGCTAAATCTGTGGGTAAATTTTGATTTACAATTTTTTTTTTTTGGAATTTTATTTGCCTTACACTAGTTCTTGTATCTTAAAACTAAGATACACAAACTATTAAAGCGAAGCCATCTACGCCAGAATATCACAGTATCATGTTTTGATCTAGATAACGAGCACCCAGGTATTGTGTGTGATATTCAGTATTCAAGTTAACGCACACAGTAACAAGGTAATGCAGTTTCCAAGTAACGTGGGTGAGATATCTCATAGACAATATTGTGGAGGCGACGAGATAACAACCGTAGGCGATATAATGGCATCGACAAACATGATCTCATGTTATAGCATCTTGATATTAGGTTTCTCATCCATGCCGGGGTTGCGGGACTGTTCGAAAGAGATACCGCAGCCCCGGAACGTAAAGGGCGAGGAAGGAACATGGATGGGTTTTAGTCAGTAAAAGTCTGACACTCCCTCCCGCTCCGCCCAGAGTGGGAGAAGTCATTTGATGTTTTCCCATCCTAAAAAATAAAAAAGTAAAAGGTTTCTCATCCATATATACTTTTATTTTAAATGCAAAAAAACTGTTTGTCTATCTGTTACATTTTACGGTTTAAAGGCTGAATGGATAATGGTGAAATTTTCACATAAAGACTGTTTATTCTAGTAGTAAGTTCCTCCTGGGAAATTCTATATAGCGGCACGTTGCCAATGGCAGATAAACTGCAGTTGTAGCGATCGGCGGCAGCCGCTGACGCGTCGACGGCAGTCATCGACACACATTTACGCGGCATGCCACAACTACAAGCGTAGCCACTCGTCGACGGCAGTCGTCGACGCTTCGGCGGCTGCGGTCGACGCGTCGTCGACAGGTGACTGATGATGGCTGCAGTTTATCTGCCGTTGGCAACGTGCCGCTCGTCTGTATGAACACTAACATAATTAAATAGATTGTTACTACAATCTCTATGCTTGGTAAACAGATTACTTTGCCTAAGTTTGCCTACCAAGATAAGTCTCCAAAAATTTCATCTTCATCACTAGGTTCAGTCTTGGAAATAGGCCTCTTTTCTTTTCCCAATCCCCGAGTTCCTATAATGCCAGTCTTGTCCTTAGTATCAATGGGGACCTAAGTATTTAGACGCCTTTTATACCTACTAGTAAAAAGAGTGTCATTTTCATTCCAAACACGCTAACATTCTCAACAAGTATCTCTAAAAAGGAGGAAAATAATTACAGCACAAAACGCTTGAATGTATCACAGAAGTAATCTCCAACAGTACGGTTGGCAAAAGTATTAACATTAGGGATTCCTACCGCGTCGCGCGATACATTTGAAACCTTGCAATAGCCCTCTTTAAATGCTTATTCCATTTATTATTTAGTTTAGTTGTAGGTAATATTGGGTCTTCAGGAATTCAGGTCTTTTATCCAGAGTCTATATTAGTGCCTAGTTAATGGTAACCCTCACCCTCTATTACTTGGGACTTACACATAACTGGCGATATGTGGGTGTACTACATATATAGTTACCGTACCTATACCCGTACCGTTACCTATAACTAACCCTTTGACGATTATAAGCGTGGTGCTATTTTCTACGATACCTTCAGTGTTTTATTTAAATAAACAAACAAGCAACCAACAACCATGACAGGGTTTAAACTGATTAACCCCGTTTCACTTGCAATCACGTGATACAATGTCAGTCTTCACCCGACTTCTCACGGAATTCTAGGACTTATTCCTGAAGACACAGGGGCTGGAATCCCGTCAGGTTAATAAATAAATCACTTAAATAGTTAAGGTGACCATTCATCAATGTGGATTGAAAGTAGGCTCCATTTTCAATTAGACTTTACTGATGATTGCAGTGGATTACAAAATGGACTCTTTGACCTTATTTTAGGGTACACAATCGAAATATGAGTCGTAATAGTTTTGTTTTACATAGGCTGTACATAATGTAGTGAGTTTGTAATGGCCAATAATTGGTTGAAACGAGTAACTTTAGAATAATGGGTGTGATTCGACGCAATAGATTATGATAAGGCGATTCAGTGACCCTATTCGCTGTAATATAAACACTAAATTTGGGCTTTATTCGGTAAATCGAGAGCTAGAAAAGGTTATGCTAATGCTGATTACGCTAATAATATTGAGCGATAAAGTTAAAATGAACAAAGGTTTGTCAGAAGATAAAAAATGAAGTCAGTAAGTTGGGTAGGGTGGGTAGGTAGTGAAAAACGAATACGGAGTGGAAGTCCATAACTGCAGTTTAAAGGAAAGGAAAGACGGAAATCGTTAAAAGTGTAAGTTTAAGTTGAAAATTAAAATCTGTCATTGACAGTTTTAATAAACTCGTATTTTAAACATAAAATCCCGTAGTGCGAGCTTAAAAAGAAATTAATTAGTTACTTAGCATTGGTTTGTAATATTTTCAGAAGACGTCCGTAAATAAATAATGGAAGTTCAATATTCTTCTAAGAACGATTTTGTAGAACATCATTGTCGTCTTTATCTGTGTGACAGTCTCTTTCTAAAGTTTGATGTGTCTTAAATAACGTCCACGTACTGTTTACACTAGGGATGCAGAATACTTGTATCGATGTACTGAATTTGACATATTTATCTTTTGACTTGGAGCATAAAATATATTATGATTTCTATTCTCATGCGTATTATTTCTAAAATTCTTTATGCTTCTAATAAAAAGTTCTGGCCGTTACACCTGAAAAAAATACAAAAATACTCCTTCCTGTTAGGCGCACAATGTTGTGTTCTATAGTCCCTTGTACTTTTACGAAATTTATCTATGCGATTCTACGGCTGTTTTGTTGAATGGGCTGGATCCGATTGCATTGAATCGTATCGTGCCGTATGGTATCGTTTTTTGGGATGCACAATACTTGCATTGGAATCGATACAAGTTCAAGAATCGAATCATATTTTTAACCTCTAAAAATTATTTTTGGAATGTTGTGCCCTCCTATTGTATTGACCAATCATCATTCCGATACCAGAATTTCTGGAACTAATCCCGTTGTATCGATACTATAAACTATCGTATCGAATCGTGCATCACTAGAATAAAGTAAAATGTTAGTATATTTATTGTGGACCCAGTGAAGCGTCGTCGAACAAGCTCGGTGGATGTTGTCATACAGCAACTTTGCTAACAATATAAGGCTTGGCATACAAATTGTTTAATACGGAACAATGTAGGCAACTAATACACAGCAGGAACCTTCTTTTAATTAAAAAGAACAGCTTTTGATGAAACCATTATTCTTAAGTCATAATGAGCAAAAGGAATAAGAAAGCCAGCTTAATATGGAAAGAGAAATAAGGTTGAATAAACGTTTATGGCCGATGACCCACGCAGGAGGGTACGCTTACTGGGAGACAATTCTTAGAGATAAGATAAGATAAGATAAGATAAGATAAGATAAGATAAGATAAGATAAGATAAGATAAGATAAAATAAGATAAGATAAGATAATATAAGATAAGATAAGATAATATTTATTTGCTAAACATGTGTCATACATACAAGGAAATACATGCATGCAAGATGGTAACAACAACAACATTATTAGGTGCAGCATGTTTTGTTGTGGCCATGATGTGACGTGCAAATGTCCAGAAGTGTTACTAACTCAAACAAATCTCAGTGAAAATCTTCCAAAAAATAGCTCATTTACCCATAGCTACTACATTTTTGTCAAGGTTTTGGCATTGGTTGTCAAGATGAGATCGTGACTTGAATTTTAGAATTGGCTTTCTTACCTAAGAACAAAATAGTTTAAATATAAAATTATCGATGAATAACAAGGGGGAATGGGTGAAAAAATCGTATAAATTTTATAGAACTGACGACCCCAAGTATTTTAGAAACATTTAATTAAAAAAATCCAATCCAAGTACCTACTTACCTACACACATGACAAAAAAAAATACTACAGGAGAGGAAAAAAAAACATACGAATAAGTTTTGCTAAAGCAACTCAAGTTCCCACTTATATGGAATCGTCAGTTCTCGGAAATCGATGTTTGTTCTATCAAAACGTTGGAACAGCTGTTTTATTTTCACGTTTCCTTTATAACAGAAGTTGTTCACATTCAAGGATGCTCCAAACGAAAGTATTATTACATCTTGCTGTCTCACCTTGTATGCTCCTATCTCTGTCTTAAGTTACAATTTCAAACGCAGTTATTTAAATTCATTACTATAATTTCGTCTGCAATTAAAGTCTAGATAGCTTTACTGGAGCTAGAACTGAATCGATTAAGGTTCTCGTTACCGAAATAATGCGGTTCATAAAAGTCGGCTAATCGACGAATAAATATCGATTTCGAATAGTGTTCGCGATACGAGAAAACTTGGCACAGTTGTGTAACCAGCTCTTCTGGATAGTTAGTGGGTAGGTATCTAGAATGGAAAAAAGTCTAGGTGGTGAGTATTTGCCTCTTTTTAATGTAAACCGTAAATAAAACAATAGTAAAAGAACTCATGGCGATAAGTAACCCTCACGACGACTGTGGACAGTTATTGCGAGGGAGTCTGAAATCGGAGGATAGAGACAGCATTCAGACCGACGTAAGCAGATAGCATGACAAATACTAATAAGCCGAACAAAGTATAATTGAAAAAAATCTTGGCAGAAGATGAATAAGCCAACAGTTAAGGTGTAAACTGGCAGGGATATCATCAATTCAATCTGCACTCACGGCCTTATGAAAGCCAATCGGCAATAGCTCACCGTTCGAAGTTTGGCGCGCTAAATATGAAAAACAAGTTGGTATGCTCTTGAAAAACGAGCACAGAGTAAAACTGAGATTATATTGGCCGCATTTTTAGGCTATCTCGTCGATCAAGTGCTTGACGAAATGATGTTAATTTTTAGGGTAGAAAAAATACTAGCAATCCAACATATCTGAAAA
Source organism: Xestia ashworthii (assembly GCA_950022955.1). NCBI lineage: Eukaryota > Metazoa > Arthropoda > Insecta > Lepidoptera > Noctuidae > Xestia > Xestia ashworthii. The sequence continues at coordinate 22,154,743 of OX465566.1, forward strand.
TTCGAAGAAATGCAGTGCTGAAATGCAACACTAGTAAAACAGAGCTGTGATAGTTTACGCTTTGATAAATATGTGCAAGACACTTTCTATTTTTAACCCCCGACGCAAAAACGACGTGGTGTTATAAGTTTAACGTGTCTGTGTGTGTGTGTGTGTGTCTTTGGCATCGTAGCGCCCAAACGGATGAACCGATTTGGATTTTGTTTTTTTTTTGTTTGAAAGAGGAATTAGTCGGGAGTGTTCTTAGCTACGTTTGACAAAAATTAGTCCAAGATAGCCGCTGCCACAAAATGTTGGATTACATATTCAACAACTGCCTCAATATGGGTAATATGGGTATACTACTATCCACTATGATAAATTAAAAATCCAAGATGGCCACCACCACAAAGTGGCGAATTAACGAATTATTTTCTATTTAACTATTAATACATTGTGTCGGGGTTTTTTTTAATTATTAATTCAATTTACTTGGTATGAAGTAGTCCTGACTACCTTCATAATTTAATAACAGAGTTTATTTTGCCTGCTTGTAATAAGCATCGCTTAAAGATAGGTACCTAAGTTATTAATAGTACCTAATTTCGTGAACCTAATCCTACTAAACGATACATAGTCTATACCTACGAACAAACCTTACCCTAGTCTAAACATTTGTTACAAAATTAGAAAATACGTAGGTACTCAGAAACATTCGAGAAGGTGGGTACTTGATGATCAAACGAAGTTTTTGTATAACGACTCGTATCGATCACAATTATATACCTTTGGCTTTTTCCGAGGCCAGTCGAGATTAAACTGATGCGGAAACATGGCGGAAGCTTGTAAACATACTTGTATACACACTCATGTACATACATAATTATGTAGATGTTAGATTGTTAAGGATATCAATTAGGCGGTACACCTATTAACTGGGAGGAAAAACTGACGTTTACTCAGAACGGTTCGAGTAAACAACTTTAAATCAGCATGCAATTTGTTTCTGATCATGTAAAGATGCTGTCAATAATAGATAAACATGCTAATTAAGTCAGCAGTGGTGGCTCATTGGTGGCTCGCGGGTTCGAACTCAGGCATGCACTTTATTATATTGCTCTCAAAACGATAAAAGAAAACATCGTGAGCAAACCGTCAAACCAAAACTGCCTCGCATGGTGGATTGTGGGTCAGTTACTATTATAGAGAGGAAGTCTCAGGAGAATCCCAGCTGAGAGAATGGTATAGTCAGATTATGCAATCTATCATCAAATAAATAAAATGTCAAAATAACAGCTGTGCGTAAAAGCACCACTTATACTTTCATGCATCCATGGGTGTATTACCAAAATATTTTTTTTGTTCGTTTCCTTTTTCCAGCTAATTTCCGAAAAGGCTGGACCGATTTTGATAGGCACGATATAAGGAGATTTAATTTAATTTTATAAAAAAACATTAGAATTCCATGCAAAAAAAGGAAGTACCTAATATCTTTATAATAATATATGTCACCGTAAAATTGTCAAACACGTTATATTGTAATCTCTCTAGCGATATTGTAAACTCTCGAAATATTGTCAACTGAACGTATGGAAGTATCTCTGCCCCCATAATCGGGACTTGGGGCACCCCCCCGTTATGTTAGTTAGGTTCCTTTAAACCCTGCACTCGGAAATAGGGGCCCCGCGAAGCGGGGCTCCGTCGACTACGCTTTTTAGGGGAATATAAAGTGTTTTAAGGTTTGGTTATATTAATCGGTATTTCTCAGGAATTATCTAAAATAAACATTATCTTTTCATGAGAGTTGCTGGTGAGTTACTGGGCAAGGGGGACCCCTCCTTCCCTCCACACCGCGTGAGTTGACTACCATCGCATGCATTTCACGAAAAATAATGTTTTTTTTTGTAAGCAGTATGTTCGTTTTACAATATTTCGAGAGTTTACAATATGGCTAGAGATATTACAATGTAACGTGTTTTACAATTTTACGGTGACCTAAACACGGACGAAGTTCACGGGACAAACTTGTAAATAAATGTTTCATCTATAAATAAACTTGAACTCGCCCAGCGTGCCTTATAATCTTTCCGCCAACATGTTACTAACATTACGAATGGAAATGACAGTTCGAAAAGTAGACATGTGACGGCCATGCGCGGAAAAAAAAAGTTACAACACTCGGGCGTTGATATCACAGCTGTTATTCTATTCTATTTTGCATCACTGATCAAATCACTGTGATCTTAGTTGATAAAATAAGATACTTATTGGCTTGCTACTGACAGCTCCATCAAATTACCATTCTCGTTACAATAAGGTGTCTGGGACAAGCCCGCCACACACGCCCAAACCACTGTAACTCCTGAAAGCCAGAATCAACAGTGGCGACCACCAGAAAAGCGCCGAGACAATGAAGCTCGACGAAGTCCCAGAGAATGAATTTAACTGTCTTGGATCCCGCAACGAAATTAATCAGAAAGTATAGCGGAGGAGTAGGAAAAAAATCTGTAATTTGACAATAAGGTGTCTGTTGGGTTGCAGTAGTTGAGATAGGTAGAGATAAAATAACTGTGAAAAGCTGGAATTTTATACAGAGCTAGTCAGACAGGTGATACCGACGCTATGCAAATCCGATTTTTTTTCCTATTAATGGCCACGTACAATATTCCCTATTTACAAACAATATTTGCATAAACATTAGAATTAAGAACGGGATATTTACCATGTTTATTGTTTGTTTTAATATTTGCATATCTTTTTATTTACAGGAGTCTATGATCAACAAGCTGTTTTTAACCCCCGACGCAAAAACGACGGGGTGTTATAAGTTTTGTGTCTGTGTGTGTGTGTGTCTATGGCATCGTACCTGCCAAACGGATAGACCGATTTTAATTTTGTTTATTTCGTTTGAAAGGTGAATTAATCGGGAGTGTTCTTAGCTATGTTTGATAAAAATCAGTCCAAGATGGCCGCCGCCACGAAATAGCGGATTACATATTTATTCAACAACCCCCTTTTTATGGGAAACAAATGAAAGGGCTTGACTAGTAGAATACTGTACCCTATATTAAATTTCAAATCCAAGATGGCCGCCACCAGAAAATGGTGAATGACATTTTTTTTCACAACTCCCTCAAAATGGGTATCAAATGAAAGAGATTGACTAGTGAAATGATGAACACTAGGTATATTGAAAGGGAATGAGGAATATTATATTATTATGACCATATGTATCGGTGTTTTTTTATTTTTAATTTAATGTAACTTGTTGGACACGACCGCGCGACGTTGCTCATCTGCGCGGTCGGGCGGAGGTGGCGAAACATTTTGTAGCAGTGTAGAAAAACGGTGAGAGCTGCTCGTCCGCGCGGTGGAGCGGTGAACATTACAAGCCAATGCGAGGTTTGTTTTTAAAGTGCACATCTTACTACATCGTTCTCACATAATATATCATCTCAATATCAATTATTTAACCAAGATGTAACAACATTATGATTTATTAGAGTGTACATGGAGTTTCTTGCAAGTTCTTCTCCATAGATCTACGCTGAATGGGCAACTACAGTACTTTCATAGTTTTATTTGTTTTGTGACTGGGACTGTAGCTACATTGAATTTCAATCTTTGTTTTGACAGTTCAAAAGTGCCTGTTACTGGCCTACTTGGAAGTATTGCTTTGCTTGATTGATTGAGGCGAGATGTGTCACCATCTAACCACGCAGTCGTGTGAGAATCGTCCATACAGGAAAATAAAACACTAATTGCTTTTATTAAGTTTATAGCATAATTAGGGGACTGCTATGACAGTATAATCGACTAATACGCAGTCCAATGTGGGCAAACTAGTTGTAATCCAGCTGCCTGTGTACTGAAAGTTTGTTCGGCAGTACATAGACCCTATGGTACACATAGGTATATGTGTATATTGCCAGTTCAGTGCAGCAGTCTATTCTATTTAGAACAAGAGTAGATTCTCAGATACATTACCGCCACGTGTGACTGCGAACCGAATGTACGAATGCATTTGCTGTTTGGAGATTTTTCGCATGGAGTTGTGTAGGATAGAAAAATGTGACATAGTATGCTAACATTAGTTTTACAAGCTTGTTTTCTAATGTTTTTTATAGAATTCTAGCTTATGTCTTCAGCTTCACCCGCGTGAATTTCGATAATTATTCTACGGGTTTTTACACTACCGGGATAAGAAGTATGTTATGTGTTAATCTGAGTTAAAAGCACGTATGCAAAATTTCATTCAATTCCATTCGGTAGTTTTTGCGTGAAAGAGTGACAAACATTCGCCCATCCATCCATCTATCCTCACCAACTTTAGCATTTGTAATAATAGTAGGATTGTTTATCGTTTTTCTTCTTTTTAATTAATTTTGCAGTTTGTTCTTACTATAAAATAATCTGTGGAAAATTTTGTGCACAAAAACTTTTTTTGCAAAAAATAAAACCGACTTCAAAAAAAAACAAAAAAGTGAAAAATAACTTTAGCTTCTGAAGTCGGTGACAAAAAATTTAATCAATCAATCAAAGGTCACCGACTTCAGAAGCTAAAGTTATTTTTCACTTTTTTGTTTTTTTTTGAAGTCGGTTTTATTTTTTGCAAAAACAGTTTTTATTTTTCACTTTTTAGTGGTTCACATGTGCTTGATACACATGGAAAGTGCATACCGTTACAATTGCAACAAGCCCAAACACGACTAGGATACATTGTCTCATTATGGAGTTCCATGACTCTTGGCTTCATCATCAGATCTGATGGTAGAATGGTTCTTATCAAACGCAAATGCTTCACTTGTTGTAGAAAATACCAAAATCGCTGTACGTTATCCTATAAAATTTGAAGAGTTCCCTTGATTTCGCCAAGATTCCATCATCAGATCCCAACTTGGTGGGACCATTTGGAAAGAATACCCTTTCCAACAAAAAAATAATTTTTCAAATCGGTTGGCAAGCGACGGAGTTATGCGCGAACAAAGATAAAAAAAAATAAAAAAAAAATAGAAACATCCGAATTGAGAACCTCCTCCTTTTTTAGAAGTCGGTTAAAAAAAAAAAAAATAGAAACATCCGAATTGAGAACCTCCTCCTTTTTTAGAAGTCGGTTAAAAAATGTTTCATCATCCCTTATTAAGTACGACCTTATTTGTGGACCTTGTACTCGTTTACATTAACTGTAGGAGATATAATATGTTAGGTCCCCTTCAGTCAGTGTAAACTAAAAAGCAACTCGGAAATTAGTTGTTATTGTCCTTACAAAGCCATCTAAGTGGCGATTAAAAAGCTCGTAGTCCTCCAATCACTATTGACATATAAGAAGTACCTACGTTCCCTAGGAATATTTTGATATTCTGAAGCATCTAGTTCGACCAGTTACCGATCCCAACATAATTATCTGCAAAGGCTAGCAAGTTATGTATATGCGAGCTCTCTCCGCATACCAAACGCAATCCTAGAAAAGAGATTGTACATCTTGACCTATATACAAGTAAGGGCAGTTTAAAGTAAGTTTTAAGAACGTGTTTGTCTTATTCATTTTGAAAGCAAACATCACCTTGTATAAAATCTCGTTTTCCATTGCAAAGGAAAACGCGTAGCAATTTGCTACGAAACTCGTAGCGTCGTAGCGTCGTAGCAAGTATTTTAAACACGCTTTCGTAGACCTTTACAACTCTTAGTTTTATGTTCTGTTGGTATGATGTCAATACAGATAAGACGGTAGGCACAGTGGTTCAGCAATGAGCTTCTACGGGTTGTGGGTTGCAATATGGTAGGTATTGAACAAAATGTTTCATCCCCAGAGTACGAATTACCTATAGATAAAGTCGTTTCAGAACAGTGCATCTTATTTATTAGACTAACTGGAAATAAACTAAAAAATAACTTTTGTTTCAATAAAATAGCCGTTGGAAATACAATCTTACTGATTACTTGATAAGGACACACCGACCCAAATTACGTAAAGGAAATCACATGCTTTTCACATTCAATGTCAAAAAGGACTGTATTTCAATTGTAGACCTAAATAAAGCCGAACGATTGTTTCCGGTGGACTTGTCATTACATATTTCTAGTAAAACTCGAGACAAAAAAAATATGGGACTGACTCTAGCAACCGATAAGTTAATAATATGTCAAATTGTTGAACGACGTCTTCGTGGAAGAAATGTTCTGAAATCAGTTAATACGTGTTTTGACGAGCTCGGTATGTAGATCTACAGGTTAATTATTATCAAACGTTTATTTCAGACTTAAAAATTGTCCATAGCATAAAATATACAAAGTAAAATTAAAATAAATATAAAAATCACAGTGCAATAACATCGAAATCATTACATATTACACAATTATTAATGATTCAATTATCTAATTAAAAAATAATGTAATATAGAAATACAAAATAAAAAACAAGTCATTTAAATACAAAAAAAAAACGAATAAAAACAACAATCAATCGGCGAGCCAGATACATCACCTCACCTACATCCCTGTAAGGCCTTCGCCAGGCAGCAGTTTGGAAACATCTAACGTCCCAACATGATGCTCATCCATCTCATTTGGATTGGGCAAGCCTTGCCTAGCTCAGTCTGTGGATGAGTGATCACACTTTACATACCGAGTCTCCTCCGTGCCTCAGAAAGCAGGTCAAACCGTTGGTCCCGGCTGTAAATTGTAGGTATCTTCGATCTTTGACAGTCGTTAAATAGGTAACCCGAAAATCTGACACTAAGTACTAACAAGGGGTATCGCATTAAGCGCAGGCCACACCGTCAGTGAGCGCGCGAGTTAGCGAGCTGGGTGAGGTTTCCATTCACCTCTTTTCATACTTTTGTTCACTCCGCGAACTGCCGAAAGAGCCGAAACGAAGTGTGAATAGAGACCCGTCTCGCTTTCTCGCTCACTAGCTGGCGGTGTGGCCTGCAATTTGTCCAGTACTATCTGGGTTGAGGAAGTCAGATAGGCACTCATTTCAGCCGAAAGACGTCGACTGCTGGACATAGGCCTCCCCCAAGTGTCGCCACATTGACGGAAGTTTTCTGAAATTTTCGGCCCCATCGGCCATCCGTTCTGCGAGCAATGTGACCTGCCCACTGCCACTTAAGTTTGGCAATTCTTCGGGCTACGTCAGTTACCTTGGTTCTCTTGCGGATGTCTTCATTTCTGATTCGATCACGCAAGGAAACTCCGAGCATAGCCGTCTCCATTGCCCTCGATAGGCACTCGTTCCACATAAAATACCGGTATTCAGCTACATCCGTTTAGACTGGAACCCGACCAAAACATAATATTTGAATAAAGGCTCGCCAGATAATGACATGTCTTGACCCTCTGTTGAAAAACGTTGTCCAATCTATACAAAACGCTTTAAAAGCGCTACTTATGAGGCCCATTGTACTTCCAAACCCCAAACCATCAAGTAACAATAATAACGTAAAGAGAAGTCTCAAAATGAACGAGGTTACGCCTCCATTACTCTAGAGAGCAGGTAATACCCACTCTCCCAATATATCATACTTGAGTAGCTAACAGCGAATTAATGTATCATTGCTGAGAGCTCTCAAGTTAAATTTGCTTGAGCCGCCTAATTAAGTACATAACATATTGCGTGAGGTATTTCGTTCGTACATTTTTAATTGTGTTAGGTTTCAAGTTTAAGGTACCTTTATATTATTTTTTGAAGTGGGCGCTGAATTTAAATGAAGGGACCTCAGTGTTTTTGGAATTAAAACATGCTGATGTTATAATGTTTTTATAATATTTAAAGTAAAAGTTTATTTTGTGAAGTCCTTAGGCGAACGTTATAACATAAGAATTTTATAATTGGCTGACAGTTAGGCCTGAATTCTTGTCGCGTTCAGACGGTCGGTCGCGTACGGTCGGTCGTGAAGTCAGTGAGAACAAAATACGGCTGTCGGTCGCCGCTGACGTCAGCGTCGCAGTATGGTGCTATTTAAAACACAATGTATTCTCGTACGCAACCGACCGGTCGGTTGCGCGACAAGAATTCAAGCCTTAGGCCACGTTCCCTCTCTGACATTACGATTAATTTATCGTTGATTTTTAGTTGTATGTGAACACGACACTTGAACTACACGATTATCTGTCGTCACGACAAAGTGTGAACGCAGCCGTGTTTGATAATGCTGATTCGGTGATAAAACAAATAATTAGGGTACGGTAAAAATATAAGCGGGGCCACTGATCAAAACCGGCCAAGTGCGACTCGGACTAGCGCACGAAAGGTTCCATCGTAGTAAGGGAGCCCCCTGTAATATTTTTCCTTATTAGTTCATTCTGAACATTCTGTGAAAATTGACCCACTGACAGATAGATGGTCGGACAGCCGGACAGCGAGGGCTTTGTAATACCTTTGGGACTTACAGAACCCTGAAAAGTGCAAATAATGGCTTTTTGAAGAGTATATTTATGCAATCAAAATAGACCCACGTGGTATTCACGGTCCACTCGTTCTCATTCAGAGAAGACCTGTATTACACCGGTAGGAATGTTTCAAACATATTTTGCTTTTGCTTATTTTATTCAACTTATTACTTTTTTTAAACTATGATTTTTTTTCAAGAACTTAACCATCTACAATATTTATTTATTTACAATATATACACACTAACACTATAATAGAAATAAAAATATGTACAAGTATCAAAAAGGGGTTACAGGGCATCGAAAAATTCGTCCACATCGCTGCCAACAGGAAAAGTGCCCAGAAGGCTGGCAGCATTGCCACGTTGGATGGCAATGCTGATTCTTTGGCCAAAAAATAGGCCCGCCCTCTGGTCACGTGAAGAGTCGACCAACCGTTTGGCGATTTCCCGAAATACCAGGTGGGCACTCGGACCCCATGGCCCTAGTGTTTCAACCCCAAACGGCTCAAACAATAAACACCAATTAAATTATTGTATTTGCGCCGTTTGAGGTTTTCAGCACCTGCATTTTTTTTTTAATACATAATCTCGCTTCATATAAGTCTTGTAGCCAATAAAATAGTTCAGTCTATTTTCATCCTGAAATTCCATAGCCAATATTCAAATGAATCCTACTGGAATTCCTTCGTTTCAAAACGTAATATCCAATTTCTAGGAAAATTGTTTTTTGCTAAAAAAATACGTGAATATTTATCACATGAAAAAATTGGCCGGAAAACTCATCCGGTGAGCAGGTTTCATGAAATTAAAAATAAATAATAATCAATAAAAACGAATATTTGAAGAACGAGTATTAAGCTCGCTCCAAATTATTGGGTTTTCATTTAATTACAATTTCTTCATAAACGTTTAATAATTATGATATATAATCAAATTAATGAAAAAATAAGGCATTTTGTGTGAAAAACGAAAATTTACTGATAAAAGGAGGCTTTGTACCGAAATTGAGCAATTTCTGTTTATTACTGACAGAAATCTGAAATAAACAGGAGTGACGCTCAATAATAGGTGGTCCAATCGGCTTATATTTTCCTCTCGTCGAAAATGCTTTACCTACTGAGGTTGTAACCATGACTTTTTGACAAGGATGTACAGGGAAACCGCCTTTAGTGTAATATTAATTACAACATATTATTTTGAAATTCCCTTGCAACTTGCAGGGCAACGATCCCATTCATTTCGTGACAATGATGCCATTGACAATAACGATAATAGTAATTGTTACGTAGTTACCCTAACCCAACTCCATAAAATCAAGGGACAACGGTTATGTCCAGCAGTGGGATATGACAGCAATTAAACGTTACTGGCTAAGATAATTATTATCTAAAACGGTAATAATTAAATTTTGTTTATAAAAATAAAATAAATAGATAAGCACAAAGTCAAACTTAAATAGTACAGCACCTGAATCAGCCTGAAAGTACTTACAAGTTTTAGGTTTCACTGAACTACGTGAACAATATAATATTAGGTAGACTTTACAATACTGTTTGCAAAATTTGTGGGCAAAAAACTAATTTACCAATAAATATCTGCTCCATGATCAAAGAAATAATTGAGAGTCAAGTCATATTGGTCCTGAAATATTCAATCAACGTAGATATTTTTTTTATGTGGATCATTGAATTACAGATATAAATCATTGTAATCATATTTTTTTTAAGTAACACTTACTTGGCTTATCCAGGTCACTGATGAACTCCTCAGTCTCAACATATCCTTGGATCCTGTCAGCCAACACTACAAGTACCAGCCACACCACACGGCAAACACACACTGACATACTAACACAAGTTGATCCCATCGTCAAGGCAGCAACACTAAACAAAAACTAATTTAATTTCCAACAACATTTTCATCTCGAGTCTGTTTTAATTTAAATTCAAATAAAGTACAATGTTTAATCTGTGAAAAACTTGTTGATCTTCTTTTTTAATTAAAACTCACTTTTCTTTGTTGATAATATGAATAAATTACTCTAGTTTTAATACTTAGGAATAAGTATTAGTGATAAGTGAAACACAACTGGTCGACACGTGTTCTACGACTGTAAACAAATCGCGCTTTGACAGCGAGCTCGCGACGCGTGTGGCGACGTGCGTGCGACTCGACGCCTCGGGCAACACTGATCGAAAACCGATAGGGCAGGAGTTGAGGAGTAACAATCGTAGAAAAAATACATATTTTCATTCGAATTTTGAAAATAGACGTACCTTTAGATTGTTTTTTTTTTTAATAAATTCGAAAAGGTAAACAGTAGACGATCGCTGTACCCGCCAATGTTCTGCAAAGAATATCACATTTTAGAGGGTTCGGAAGAATCTGTATCGTGTGTTCTCGTAAAAATAACTATGTATGTTATTCCACGCAATATTTTCTTTATAACTCCCAGGGCAAAGATAATGGTATATTACCCTCCTATAATTTAACAAGTACGCTATTACATAAATATAAGTTTTATGGTAATATAATTCAAGAGTAACGTAACGGACAATAAAGTGTTGAAAGTTTTGGGGAATATAATAAAACACTTGGATGGAAGTTTTCTGTTAAAATTGGGTCACAAATATCAGAGGTTAGCTGTCACCAGCAAAACGTCTTTATAAGTTCGTGAGTTGGCGAACGTTATAGTTTAGTACCTGGGTACAGTTGGCATGAAAAGTGGATAGAAATAAGTATTTTTAGATCGAATTTGCGGTATCATATAGCCGTGTGTTTTATTAAAAAAATAATTGTTTGAAACCCTAAACTGTAGGCATACATTAAAGCTTAAATAAAGCGGTATGTTCTATTTGTAGCCTATCTGTGGTTTATTGATTGACGAAACTCAATAGATACATTACTGCGTCATTACAATATTTTCATCAATGTGAAAATGGGAATTATTTCAGTGCCAATGGACAATTTGAATCTGCTTATCAAAACCATATTCTGAATAAAAATCCCAGAAGTTATTCGGCAGATAAATGCACCATGAAATAATATTTTGAACACAATTATTATCCTCCAGACAACTGGGAGTAATCTACAGGTGGTAAAGATTGTACAAAATACTAGTTTTCTTTAATTAAATTCGAATCACTTAAAGTACAATCTTCAAATAAATACCTAAAATCCTTGTAATATTCCTCTGTATCTTTCTAAATATGACTTAGGGAGACTTACAAGGGTATCTGTTATTTTATTAGGCCGAGTTCGCGCGCAAATCGCCAGCCCGCCTCCGGGTAAGGGATTGTACGTATCTTGGTTATATTTAGTAAGTTGAAAAAACATATAGTATTCTGTCTACGAAAATGACTATAGTGATACAAGGGTCTTTTGGTATCTACATTTAAGAGGTTCATAGAGGAGCGCTGTTGCTAAATATTTGTGAGCTAAAATAAGATGGCTTTAAAATCTAATTCACACCCTTGCACAATATTATAAGTATGAACAAGGTCAAAGATCATTAATGTTGAGTCGGAAACTTGAAACTCGACAAAAGTAGTATTAATTATTTCTTTTTGAACATAGAACAAAGGTATTAATTTAGTACTTACTTTCAAAGACGTACGTTATAATTATAGGGAAATGAATTAATTGTTTCAGTAACGGTCTATGGAAGCTATTTATTTGTTGTTATTGACGTACTTAAAATAAATTGATACAAAAATAGGTTTATTGTAACCCTGAACTGTAAGCGTAGGTAAATAACCTGTGTGATAGGAATCAGCGTCGTCAGCAGTGATGTCCCGCTGTCCCCTGCGAAAACGGAATCACCTAAGTGTTGTGGTGATGAATCTAGGCAATCAGATTCCCCATCCGAAAAAAAAAGGCAAGCAGAAAATGCCTATCTGTTCAATTTGTTTCATCACCACTACGCTCATGTCGGTGAAGGAAATCATTCAGAGTAAACCCGCATGACCGAATCAAAACTCGAAGACCATGCAAGCCATGGGCCCGTGTAGTGGAATACCGCTCACAAACTCTTAAAAAGAAGAGGGACAATAAAAGCTGACTAATTGATTAGCCTTGGCTTATGCTACAGGAATCATTGACTTCTCCCTACTGTTTGTCATCAATATTAGATACTATCGTGCTTACAAAAAACCAGATTATTTGGTGTTATATGTTAAAAGATGTATATGCACCCATGTCCAATATCCGGTCATGTATCTGTGTCATGTCACGCACACGTTAGTATCCAGATAACAGCTATATTCCTCAAAGTCTGGACCAAGGCCTTTCCAATTATAAATCTACTAAAAGTAGAACGCCTCTGCATTAATTTGGTTAATAAACAAAATCATCCGCCCACTGCGCCGTAAAAATTCGTATTAATAAAAATAAATTAATTTTCCCAATTTATTTTACATCTGTTTTATTGAAATAACAGAAAATTTCCAACTTCCAAGTTCGGAAACATTTTTACTGTGCCCGCAATTATTCTCTTTTGCTTGCCCACTTTTGGTTATTATTGCTCGAACAAATACTTTTTATTATTGTTACAAAGTATCTTCTTGGAACTGCCTCGTTGTTCGGCTCAATTGCTGAGTATGAGTTCGAAAGTTCAATCCACAATTTTGTCAATACTTCTGACTAATTCTGGATAAATAATTCTGACTCAGTAGGCCGTAAGCTCGGGAATCTAGATTATTCGCCTCGCCTGCTTAGTCTCGCAATAAACTCGCCCCCTCCTTACCCCTTTGGGAATAAAAGCGTGCTGGTACATCATTTTATTCTGAGCAAGGAATATTCACTCTGCTTATTTATGAAGATCGTAAAACGACAAGTGACTTTTCAATTTATTCCAAGAGGAACATCACAATTTTCACGTTCATGACGGCGGCGACCATCGGTAGGCATGGCACATATTCAGCTGTCAAATTAACGGGATTAATAAATAGCAGTGATACTGTCGCTGTCGACAGCACGGTACAGCGCAGCGCTGCAAGCGAATTCATTTGTTTCGCACCTCGCTCCGCACCCCACCGAACCCCTCTCCGAATCATAGTTGCGTTTCTAAACGTCGATGTCATCGGCAGAGACTACACCTTGCCACTGACTACCAACAGAATGAAAATAGAAACGTAAATTCAAACCAAAATACGTCAGTTCTAGGACGGCGGTCGGTAAAGTCACGGGTGCGAGACGATTTGCTCTGTGGCAGCATCCTAGCTCGAACATAATAAAGTTATGAAGCTATGTTTAGCAACGTGTTTCTCGCTAGCCATTTCCATGCACTTGTCATGTTTATTCCGTTTCAAATGAGTAAATTACTAAGCACATACATAAACACACGGCTTTTCCCTGTGGGGTAGGTGGAAACTATAGAACGTATTGATGCTGCACCTGTGGTTCTGGTGGTTCATTATATGTATAGTCAGTTAGCTTCATCCACATTCATACGTCGTGCCATACAAATCTACCAGATGCGAGGACAAATATATACTAGTTCCTTCTTTTTCTTTATGGCAGAGTTTTTATACGGCACATAGGCCCCTCAAAACAATCCCGCCTCTCCGTTTAAATCCCGCAAAAATACTATGCATATAAAGGGTAAAACACTTCTTAACGAAGCAGAAAGGCACTTGTTCTCCTCGTCATTGCGATCATTTTTTTGTTCTACACCATACGGGAGAACCTTCTAGTGACGGAGATTTGTTATAAAGTAACAACTTTTTGACAAGTTTTTTTTTTAATGCAAGTTTTTATTGTAAGATTTTTACTTTAAATACCTCCACGACCCTCGTACTATTCAATCCATCCATCAGCACAATGTTTTAAGTGCGTTACATTGAGTTCTACCACAAAACGTGATTTTGCATCCCAAAAAAAAGTTGTTTCGCAGCAATAATTATCGCGTAAAGTTACTTAGTTTAACGTACAGAATGCTTGGTTGACGGCTTCGTGATGAGGTTGTTTACACCCTGTAGAATGTGAATCCTAATTCCCAAATATATCACGCACAAAAACATCAGATACAAATAATGTTGTTTTAAATACCCTGGGAATTAGGACCATGCAGCCTCTCATCATTTTGCGAGTAATCAACATTTTAAAACTCACTTGACAGCTGTCAACCTGTGAACAACAACGTAATTCACTGAACACAAACGTATGTTCTTTTTTTGTTACGAAAAACATACCAAAATTGAGTATCAAGGGATACATGAATTGAAATAATATAAAGACTGGTTCTTGAATATTTGTGTTGCTAAAGAGTTTGTTCCGCCACTTCCTGTAACTAGGACTATTGTGTAGGTATACGGCACTAGCGGACGTCCCGCGGTTTCACCCGCATAGTTCCCGTTCCCGTGGGAGTACGGGGATAAAATATATCCTATGTTACTCGTGGATAATGTAGCTTTCGAATGGTGAAAGAATTTTTAAAAACGGTCCAGTAGTTTTTAAGCCTATTCATTACAACCAAACAAACAAACAAACACAGTTTTCCTCTTTATAATATTAGTGTAGATATATCAGTGTTAATTTCTATTTACAGTAATATATAGTTTGATATTTATTTATAGTATTAAATATATATTTATAGTATTTTATATATCCTTGTAGTTTACCATAGTATTCATATAATTATTTTCAGATGTACACATACCACTGCTTGTCTCTGCATCACCCAAAGGTTGACTGGTAGAGAATGCCTATGGCATTAAGTCCGCCTCTGTACTATGTGCTTGAAGTGTTAAATAAATAAATAAATAAATACAAGACTATCGTGTTTATTCTAAAACTTTCGAAGCTAAAATAAAGCAATAGAGTGATAAAGTATAATATAAGTATAATAAGTATGGATAGCTAAAGGTCGCGTTTGAGCGATTAGTGTCCGTGACTGGTCGGCGCCGGCAGTCGGTCGGTCGGCTTGGCTTAGTTGTCACGCCTAGTGGCCTAGTTCGCAACGACCATCACTGATTTAAAAAACAATCACAATTTTTCTTTTTCTAGCATGAAACCTTGTTTCTTTTTCTAAACTAAAGGTAGTCTAAGTTACTCCTTATAACATTAGCTAACTGCCAGTAAAAGTTCCGTCAAAATTAGCTGGAACAAACACAAACAAATAGACAAACAAAAACTAAGAAATCAAAAAAATTAAAATCAAAGCATTTATTTAAAGTAGGCCAATAACAGGCACTTTTGAATTGTCGAAGCAAAGATCAAAATTAAATGTAGCTACAGTTCCAGTCACAAGACATAAAAATTGTGAAAGTACTGTAGTTGCCCATTCCCTAACGTGGATCTCTATGGAGAAGAACGGGCAAGAAACTCCATGGACACTCTTTTAAATCAAATTATTGTTACAAAATCTTGGTTACATCATTCATGTTGAGATGGTAAATTATGTGAGAACCATGTAGCAAGATGTGCACTTTATAAGTGTCCATAGTAAAAACAAAATAATTCATTCAAATAAGCCATGGCAACTAAGAGATGACCAGTTACAAATGACAGCGCCCGTTCACAAACATGACGCATGGATCAGCACCATTCAGCTCAACCATTTTGAAGGGAACTAAATGGTCCGACACACGCGCCATCATCAGCGAGACATTTGAGTGAGCATGACATACTCTCAACCGCCAGGGCACATTCAAGTCAAAAACTAAAGTAGGTTTCCAGTGAATGATTCTAGTACATAGTACTCACACAATATGGGCTATGCATTTATATAATACTAAATAGATTGAATCTATACAATGCAAAGATAGTTGTACAATCTTCAGCAGCTCCAACAATACCATTTAATGCTATCAATTTTTGCGACCCTGTCCTTGTGGAGCAGGACCAGCATTGAGCCAAGCGTTTTTATCAGCGATATAATCGCTCCATTTGTAATATGCTTGCTTACATAGTGTGCGTTTAATGCATCGTCTCATTCAGTTCAAGAATACTTTGTGGAATTTTATTATAGCATCTTCAAGAAGAATTATCTTTTGTTTTAAGTATCGTAGTATACTTTCATAATAAAGCATTCAGTAAACCCTGTTATTTTTAAAATACTTACAGACATTTTTATTTATGTGTATTCAAGTCTCTCCACTGGTCAGTCAAACAATATTTAAGTGATTTGAATCCAAAAATCCGCACCGTGTATGAGATATTACTCTGATTTAGATCCAGCGCTTACTATGACGTAATATGGCAAAACACTTAATTGAAACCCACTAAAAAGTCCAAACGTCAGACGCAGTTATCAGTCAGACTAATCACAAATCAAATTCGTCTGATCCGTCTCCCCTTATAAGTCACGTTAACCTTTACCCCATCAGTAACTCATGACAAACAAATAAATTCACCACCCCTGATTACTTCTTCGAGCCATCAAACGGCCATCAGTCAATAATGAAATTTTATTTGAGATCGTCTAAACATGCTCATTCGCTCACCGAGTCTACCCGAGGATCAATTGAATCGGGGACAAAGGAAAAACACAATTGTGTACTGAAAAATCGCGGAGGGATCCGCGGGGCAGAATAATAGCGTTAAATAAATAATATGAGAACGTCTCTACTTAATTTGGCATCCCTGTTATGTATTCTATGGTGTAGTGGCCATGACAACAGCGGGGGATAAAGCGGGCGGGGCTTTCGCTTTCAAGTTTACTTCATAGAAAAAACCGGCCAAGAGCGTGTCGGGCCACGCTCACTGTAGGGTTCCGTAGCTTCCCAGACCATTAAAAATACCAACATTTTTCGTCAGCAAAAATAACTTTGTTTTTCATAGTATTTGTATGAAAAACAAAGTTATCATTTGCGTTTTTTTGAAAAAGTGCTATATAACTCAAAAACTATTCAACTCATCAAGTTGAAAATAATTTTCCTAGAAAGTTCATATAAAGGTCTACTTCTGTGATTTTTTTCATATTTTTTAAACTTATGGTTCAAAAGTTAGAGGGGGGGGGGACACATTGTTTTTGACTTTCGGAGCGATTATTTCCTAAAATATTAATATTATCAAAAAATGATTTTAGAAAACCCCTATTCATTTTTAAATACCTATCCAACAATATATCACACGTCAGGGTCAAAATTAAAAAAAAAATCGCTCCCCACTTTACGTCTGGGGGAGGTACCCTAATAAAAATGTTTTTTTAAATTTTTATTTTTGCACTTTGTCGGCATGATTGATATACATATTGGTACCAAATTTCAGCTTTCTGGTGCTAACGGTCACTGAGATTATCCGCGGACAGACAGACAGACAGACAGACAGACAGACATGGCGAAACTATAAGGGTTCCGTTTTTTGCCATTTGGCTACGGAACCCTAAAAAACTAGTAGGAGTAGTAGTAGTGGTGGTAGCAGTAGTAGTAGTGGTAGTAGTAGTGATGGTAGTAGTATTAGTGGTAGTAGTAGTTGTTGTTACTGCTTTCTTTTTCTTTCTGTCTACCCGGCGAGAATGGTAGGCAAGTCGATTTATGTAAAACTTCTGACCGTCCAAAGTTTGCAGTTTTCCCTGTGATAGTATTTTTAATTTTTTTTATATAGTAATGCCATTTGCTATGTTCTAATGCATGGAAGATACCAAAAAAATCATTGATACTTTCGTCTATATTTCATGAAAGTACAAGTAAGTTCATGATCTCATAATGAGACAGCCTGTTTGCTTTCAAGTCCTAATCCTCTAAATGAACCCTATTCCTTCCCAATCCTAGTCCAACAGACTTTGAAAACGTGGTAATATTTTTAAGAAGGCATTCTTTAGAAACTCCTACGTTTAGCTTATACCTACCGCGAAAATCTACAAAAACTGTAGTTTCGATAAACAACCTGTCAAATAGTGGCTACATCACGGTATCATAAATGTTGACGATACTAGTAATCTGGTTCATCAAGAATTCTAAGAATAAACTAACATTCTTAAGAAATGAGAAGAAAATTATTTATGCAACCGACGATATGACGTCTGAATTTTAACTGAAACAAATATGATCGGAGAAAGTTTTATCATAACCAGAATTAAGGTACCTAATGTGAACAAAATAAAATACAGTAGGATTACTCAGGTTTAGAGGCCGCCGATTGGAAGAAAGGGAACTCGAAAGCCTTGTACCATGAAACGACCCACCCGTACTCAAACGATGTGTAACGTTACCATTGCTGGTTTTGTAAGTAATTGATGAAAAATTTGGAAACAAAACCAGTTATGGATAGGGAAAGCCTCACGATTCTCAATCGTTTGTGTGTTTTTATTGGTTTCTAGTGGGTGCTGGTAAAAGTAAGAGCAACATATGAAAGGTTTGAATTATGGGCACAGCAGACTTGATGGCTGGCGACTGAAAGAGCAACAATGTTGTAACAAGATTAAAATTCCACACAAGATGGATCGAATTTGATAAGATCCTCTTTGTAAACAGCGTTTCCCTTTTACCATGTTTATTAAGTATTGGTTTAGCGAGCGTCGGTAAGGCATCACCGGCACACAGTGTTGCCAAATTTATCCGAAATAGACTTTCGTATATTTCGCTAACAGGGTCTAAAATACGCGCAAAAATCGAGCTGGTTTACCGAATGAGAGTTTTTTTTTTTGCTCTTATCATTGTTGCTAAAACTTTCGTTTTGCTTGACAAGTTATATGCGAATTATTTACAACTTCTAGTGTTTTTTTAAAAGCTAAACCGTTTGACTACTATTGTACACAATCTCACCTAACGGTATGGGATATTCCCTTACGACCATTTTCAATAACTTACTAGCCGGTTTCGGTAGGTTGCTATCTCTGTCTGTTTGACAGTTTTCTTTCTGGACGGTTTGGAAAAAAACCTTCACAGAAATTCTTTCTTTGATGTTTCTATGAATCAAGTGACCGGTAGGTGACAGTTACTGGATATTATTTGTTTTTAGAAAAACCGAATAATTACGGAACAATTAACCAACAGTTCTACGTTTCACTTTTTTATATTGGGAGCTCAATAAAAATCTAGGAAGTTATCCCGTAAGTGACATATTAAGTTTAGTTGTACGTGTAGGTTATAGAAAACAGCTGTTAGACGTTGAAGTCGCTTGTTCACCCAGTTACTGGTTTTACGACACTATACTGGCTAAAGTAATCATTACTAACCAAAACTGCAAATTGTCTTACAACCGAGTTATTTTCACGTCTGTCCACTAAAGCAATGTTCACTTTCTTCTTTGGAAACTATTTTTTTTTGTTGTAAGAAGTTTTCCTTGTACCGGTAGTTATTTCTGTTCACCCAAAAGTACCTAACTAACGATAACTATTGCCTTTGACTACCTTTTAGGGCAGTTTAACCTTGTTATTGAATAAGTAAGTTAGTTAGTTATTAGAATTGGAAGAAGATTGCCAGTCATTCGTTACTAAAAAAACTTTGTTTGGAGAATCATTTAACTAGAAACTCAGAAATCTTATATTACTACAGTAAATGTGCTTTGTGAGAATGTCATCATCAGCATCTGCTTAGCCTTTTCCCAACTATGAATATATGAATACCAGTACTTTACATGGAGCGACTGCCTATCTGACTTCCACAACCCAGTTAATACTGGGTAATACGATACCACTTGATAAGACTGGTTGTCAGACTTTTTGAGCCACTGACGGTTAAAAATGGACAAATGACAGCCGGGACCAACAGCTTAACGTGCTTTCCGAGGCACGGAGGTAACTCGGTATGTAAGGGTGGTCACCCATCCACAGACCAACCTAGGCAAGCACGGCTTAACCTAAAGATCGGCCCGAGCGGCGGTATTATTTGTTATTATTTAGCCACGAGCTAAATAATAACAAGTAATAATGGTTTGTGAG
Source organism: Xestia ashworthii (assembly GCA_950022955.1). Taxonomy (NCBI): domain Eukaryota; kingdom Metazoa; phylum Arthropoda; class Insecta; order Lepidoptera; family Noctuidae; genus Xestia; species Xestia ashworthii. The sequence continues at coordinate 22,174,939 of OX465566.1, forward strand.
AATGTGTGGATGGATAAATGGATAGTTGTTAGTTACTCTTTACACACAAAAATACTCGTAACTATTGATTAATTTGCATGAAATTTGACACATAGATAGTTAACTTGGTTTTGGGATAGTTTTTCCGGCAGTAGGATCTCGTGAGACAGATATCTAACTACAACGAAGCCGCGGGCGTAAGCTAGTCATACATACAACTTAGTGATAGATTTGTGGATAACAGCTGATGGCAATTTCTTTATTTCTTTTATTTATTGTGTTTTTTTTTTTTTTAATATCCATGTTCAGTTTGACTAAAAACCGATACAAATCTAGTTAGGAATAGGCTGGGCAAATATTGATTGATGACAAAGTATGATTTAAAAACAAATTAGTGTCCAAGAGACAAAAATATCAGATTAAATTAAATCCTCTAATAAAATTAAACAAAAAGGCAAAACGTAACAAAAGCGCCGCTGCCGTCTTTTGAGACAAAAATAAAGGAATTATAACAGTCAACGTTTGCAAAAATCTAGCCAAGTTTACAGGTATTCCTGCAATCTACAATACAGCGAAATGGCACATTAGGCAGAAAATTAAAATAGCTTATTCAGCGGAGAGCCAGACGTCTCAGGTACGACTTAGGCATTATTTTTACTGTTATGGGTATATGCTGCGCCTAGTTTACCTTACCTGAATCTGTAAAGATAAGACAAGGATTACTGAAAAATATAAATATTAGACTTTAGCTGTAGTTTCACATCTACATAAAAGTTTGTTTGGGGTTGGTGTTTTTTCAATTAAACAAGTGGACTGTATAGTATTGGTACGAGTATATTGCGTTGAGAAATCTACATTAGTCAATGGCATATGTCCGGTAGCCACTAGATCCTAGATTACAAAATAAAATAAAGACTGACAATATTTTATAATTATACTAGCTTCTGCCAGCGGCTTCGCCCGCGTGAAGTTTGATTATTGTCCCATGGAATCTTACTGCCGGGATAAAAAGTATCCTATGTTTTAATCCAGGTTATAAACTATCTGTGCGCAAAATTTCATCCAAATCCGTTCAGTAGTTGTCGCGTGAAAGCGCAACAAACAAACTTACATTCACATTTATTCTCCGAACTGCTAAGCTATCGGGAGTTACACGTGTTATTGTGAGTCAACTATAAAAGATAGACATATGCTGTCCTGGGATATTTTTTATATAATTTTATGTGGAATATTTCCGTTATACATGATTTCTATGTAGCTTTAACCATTAAGGCTGCACACGCGACGGAAGCTAAAAAAACCAAGTAACTTCTCCCGTTTTCCCAACATTTCCTTTCACTGCTCTGCTCCTATTAATGGTAGCGTGATGCAAAGTATACTATTACCTGCTCAGGAGTATGTAGAATAATTGTACCAAGTTTCGTTAAAATCCGTCGAGTAGTTTTTTTTTCTATAAATAACATACAGACAGACAGACAGACAGAAAGACAGACAGACAGACAAAAATTTTACTGATTGCATTTTTGGCATCAGTATCGATCACTAATCACCCCCCGATAGTTATTTTGTAAATATATTTCATGTACAGAATTGACCTCTCTACAGATTTATTTTATGTATAGATAGATAGATAGATAGATAGATAGATAGATAACTTTTTAGGGTTCCGTAGCCAAATGGCAAAAAACGGAACCCTTATAGTTTCGCCATGTCTGTCTGTCTGTCTGTCTGTCTGTCTGTCCGCGGATAATCTCAGTGACCGTTAGCACCAGAAAGCTGAAATTTGGTACCAATATGTATATCAATCATGCCGACAAAGTGCAAAAATAAAAATTTAAAAAAACATTTTTATTAGGGTACCTCCCCCAGACGTAAAGTGGGGAGCGATTTTTTTTTTAATTTTGACCCTGACGTGTGATATATTGTTGGATAGGTATTTAAAAATGAATAGGGGTTTTCTAAAATCATTTTTTGATAATATTAATATTTTAGGAAATAATCGCTCCGAAAGTCAAAAACAATGTGTCCCCCCCCCCCTCTAACTTTTGAACCATAAGTTTAAAAAATATGAAAAAAATCACAGAAGTAGACCTTTATATGAACTTTCTAGGAAAATTATTTTCAACTTGATGAGTTGAATAGTTTTTGAGTTATATAGCACTTTTTCAAAAAAACGCAAATGATAACTTTGTTTTTCATACAAATACTATGAAAAACAAAGTTATTTTTGCTGACGAAAAATGTTGGTATTTTTAATGGTCTGGGAAGCTACGGAACCCTACAGTGAGCGTGGCCCGACACGCTCTTGGCCGGTTTTTTTACCATTTTTTATTGACAAGTATAAAAAGTAATCAAATAAAAATACAAACTGGCAATACAAAAATATTATAAATAAGGTTAGTCGGTCCACAACAGCATATTAAATGGGTTATGCGGGAAATTGGGAAAACGCGTCTAATGCTAGTCGTCCGGTTGCAGCAAACAAAATGATAACTCACTGTTATGGTAAGTTTACAGGGTGTCGTACGTTTTTTTAAATATGTAGGTCATTTATTTTGAAAAATTAGCGTAAATTATTTTTGTAACAAACTTTAAACATCTTGGGAAAAAAAAAAATGTTTAAGAGTGACCAATAACTTTAAAATAATGTCGGTTTGATAATGGCACAATTCATAATAATTGTATGTGCCTTAAATAGTGAATGTTTGCTATTAATGTAGAAAGGGAGAATAAATTACTGAAGCAAAAAAGTAACATGGTCGTCCATTCTTATGCAGGCCCTATATCTGCGGATGAATTTTTTCATGATACATTTTTTTTTTCTGTGTTCATAGGTATACTACTAGTACTAGCCATTTCAAGGTTATCCATCGAACACCCTGTATATTTTTTTATCTCCATATTATTTTCGCAAACAATACCATACAAAATATCTACGGCTCAAATCGTTCTGTGATATCAATATAGGATTGTGTCCTAAAAAAATCTAATTAGTCCGTCAGTTAGATTATAAAAAAATATTTGACCCGTATTTTTTCTTATGTTACATAAACCAAAATTGACGAAGATACGACGCTTTTAAAATTCGCAATACGTCACGCCGTGCTATAGTTTTTAGTGCGTTGTGACGTCACGAGCCCCCACTCCCGAGTTTTGATGCGTTTTATCTTTGTCAGTACTCAGTGATTTACAAAAACAAAAAATACGTGTCCATTATTTTCCAATACTCTAACTGACGGACTAATTAGTTTTGCAATTTATTGATGGTGGAAACTAGCCTATTCCATTAATCATCGTTATATTCCTCTATGGAATTCCACTAGAATTTTAGAACGCCGCATTGATAAAAAACCTTCCATCAACAAAACACAATGAAGAATAAATTCACGTTTGATGTTATCACGTTAAAAGGTCCTAATTCTTTTATTCACTAAAGTTACACACAACAGCCAACTTTCCTTTTACCCCATAATTCAATCTCTCATAGACCAAAACCCACAGACTGAACAAAAAATCAACTCGCACATGAAAAATTCATAACCGCTCAACTCCATTTATCCGGAGATAACTAAATATGATCAAAAAAGCGCGGAACAGAGCAGACACGAAAACAAATTAGGGTTCACTCCATCACTCGGTATAACGTGGTTAGGAACAACACAATATATCAGCCATGCAGCAGCCCTTAAGGCCCTTTGGGGAGCTCAACGGGACGAGTATGGGAAGACTCTAATAAGTTCCGTATTCTGTTTGAATTCCATTAAAAATATTGTTATGTACGAGTAGGTGCCGGTAGCTTTACTCAGTAAACTCTCGAAATATTGTCAACTGAACATACTGCTTACAATATAACGCTTTATTTTTCGGTAGATTGTAATCTATCGAAGTGAAACCGTATTATTGAGAAATGCATGCGACGGAAGCATCTCTGCCGCCATAATCGGGACATAGGGCACCCCCACGTTAGGTTAGTTAGTTTCCTTTAAACCCTACAGACAGAAATAGGGAATATAAAATTTTTGAGGTTAGGGTATATTAATCGATATTTCTCAGGAATGGTAGATTATCTTTTCATGAGAGCGGTAACATGGGGCAAGGGGAACCCCTCCTTCCCTCCCCGTCCTGCACACCGCGCGAGTTGACTTCCATCGCATACATTTCACAATATTACGGTTTCACTTCGATAGATTACAATCTACCAAAAAATAATGCGTTATATATTATAAGCTGTATGTTCGTTTGACAATCTTTCGAGAGTTTACTATCTCTCTAGTTATATTACAATCTAACGTGTTTGACAATTTTACGATGACATATCCATCAACCGGGCACAAATACTAAGTCTGGACTGAAAAACTCAATAACACTCTGCCTGGTCAGGGAATCGAATCCGATCCATAAGCTCTCATCACAAGTTCCATCATATATAGTGCCTCCAACCAATAGACTGGACCAACGAACGCAACCAATCAAATGGACTGAATCTAGTGTTCGATACTTACCTAATGATTGAGAGCTAAGTTAGATGTATATATATATGCCTTATTTAGATATATTCAGAGCGCTTAATAGATTTCCTCAAGATGATGAGAAATTAAGGCTGTTAAAAACACATCTAACATTATTAACGTAATAAGCTATCCTGAGGTGTCGTCTTAATTGGTTTGGAAGTTTAAACTTAATTTGCCAGCTCTAATTTGCGTTAATCGCTTCCTTGTTTAGTTTATTTTGTGCCCAACAAAATAGAGCTGAATGTCGTTTGAACGGGTGGCTAATCGTTTGAAGAATTTTAAAAGAGTCACCATGGAGTTTCTTACCGGTTCTTTTCCATAGGAAACAACCAACGCGAACCGTGCACCTTTTCTCGAAGTTGTATAAGTGCCCATGTAGGCTTAAGTGAAATAAAATATTTTGATTTTGAATCAAATTTTGACACTGGTTGACGTCATCAGGTCAACGTAAGCTGTCTCTGAAAAACAGTGAACGCTTGCAGTGTGTGTATGCTGCTTAAGCAATGCATTTATTGATGTGCTAAAGTGTGGTTTTACGGTAAAACTTTATGTAATGCACATAAAACTTTATAACCTTTTCGTCTTGGAGATTTGACATGGGTTATTTTCTGCCTAGATTTTTCCTAACTGTTGTGATCGGTTTCCAGTCTAACCAAATGCATCTGGACTGCCTATCTGACTGCCACGACCCTGTCAATACTAGATTAACCGATAGCTCTTGGAAAACTGGTTGTCAGACTTTCAGCTGGCTTCCTGTTACGACTGTCAAAGATCTACAAATGGCAGCCGGGACCAACGACTTAGGTCCATGTTCACCGAAAAAATAACCGCCTGATTATCTAAAAACAGCTGTCACTGTGACATGTTCCCATACAAAAATGCGTTTTAAAACAGCTGTTTTAGCTAATCAGACTGTCATATTTTGGTGAACATGGACCTTAACGTGCTTTCCTTTTCCCTAACCCAGTATGTTATGAAGGTCAACGATCCACATACCGATCTAGTCAAACGCAAGATTTGAAAGGAGTCTAGAACCACAAAATACCTACCTATAGGGAAATGATCTTCACAAAACATGGGTCTCCTAATTGATCACACTGTATTGAATTGTTAAATGGATACCTTCGTAAATAAAAAGTGTTGGGTTAAAAAATAAAAGATGGCCGGCTTTGGGCAATTTTCTGAACCATTAAATATATCTCCCCTATTAGGGCTATCTTACAAATTGCTCAATAAGATAAACCGCCGATAATATTATTATCCTGTATTTCTTTTTGCATTTACTGCCCTTTATTTTGAAATCGAAAAGAGTGGTTACCCGAATTGATATTTCAAAATGGGGGAAAATTAGATAATTTGGATTCAATTATTTTCAAGTGATTTAAAAAACTTCTGGCGCGTTGAGCACTTTTGGGTGAAGAAAAATCATGGAACTCGCGTGGCCGTCACCTAACGCTTCATAGCACTCGTAGCCGATCCGCTACGGCGTAGCACCGCTAGGCGTGCGCAGTTTTCCCAACAACACGAGCATTATATTGCAGATGCTGCTGCATCTTGCTGCAACGGAACCGGACTTCTCGAAAATGAACATTACAAGCTGGTCATTTTCTAACTAATGTCTAGTACCAGCACTTTGAAGGGCTTATGGCTAAGTACTAACGGTAACAACACATGCCGAGGTTGATCGGTGGATGGGTGACCATCTATTACATACCGAGGCCCCAGAAAGAAATCGCATTATAATGGTCTCTTTTCAGTTAAGTAATAAGTAATATCAAAAAGCAAGTGCAGCATTTCTTTGTTAGAACCGATAAACGAGAGTTGAATATCAGCTAGCTATAGAATAGTGATCAGTTCTCGCTGCTAGAACAAAAGATCATGAAAATGCAATTTAGTTGAATCGTTGATGCGCGCTGAGTCTACTTTTAATTTCTTGGAGAATTGAACAAATTACTACTTTTGTCAGAAAATAGGGTTCCGTACCCGAAGAGTAACCAAGGGGACCCCATTACTCCTAGTCCTCCGCTGTCCATCCGTCTGTCAGTCAGCGTGCTGTATATCACGAGCCGTTATAGGTAGACAGTCGAAGTTTTCATAGAACGTGTATTTATATTGCTGCTACAACAACAAAGAAGCTTCCCTACTACGGACGGGAGTACAGAACCTTTCATGCGCCGGTCCGACTCGTGCTTGGCCGTTTTTTTTTTATTACAAAATAGCAAGTTATCCAACGTCGACGGTAACTATGTCACGGTCACTCCTGTCTACTGACATATTCTGTAGTACTAGAGGTATTGCAAATGCATTACCGTTACATAAACAACGCTTTTTCTTATGTACCTGATAAAACATCGTAAGAATTTTTATGCTACCGATTTGTGCTTGCTTCGGAGACAAATTGAAAGCAACGTTAACGATCACAACATAAAGTCGTCTTTCGGCTGAAATGATGATGATGATGATGATGATGAATATTACCAAACGTCATGCCTGTAATCCCCAATGGACTGAGCAGAGGTGTAACTAAAAGTACACCCACATTTCGCCAGTTTTGTAAGTCCCATTTAAGGCGGCTACATGAGCTAAACATGTGTTTTATAATGCCTAAAAGTATATGATATTCTTCAGGATATATGCTAGTATGATAGTGTTTTGAAAACATAATACAATTAATTTGACTCGATAAAAAAATTACGAACTTATCTCTAAAAATTTCTTTCAACCAAAAAGAACATAGTAAAATACATGCGATCATTCTGATTTTTTGGCAAATCATTCTACAAGCAATATATTAGCATCATAGTGTTTTAGTTTTTTAGTCCAGTCAATTCATTTTTTGTAAATCGATCGAAACCACTCAAACGAAGTTTGAACCACCACAAATAGAGTTGCTAATTTAGCTCATCTAGTCGCCTTAATAGGGGGCGAGCCTATTGCCATCAGCCGGGCACAAATGTAGGTTTCGTGGCTGCTACTGAGAAATTCCTGATGGAAACCGAATAACAATCTGTTCATGTGCAGCTGTCGAGATTGCAACCAGTAGAACACTACTGGTTGCAATCTCGACAGCTGCACATGACTACCCTATAGGGTAGTTGACACACCAATCAATATGCATGACGACAGTATCAAAAAATTACAAATCTATTTAGTCCGTGAGTTAGATTGTTGAAAAATAATGGACGCGTATTTTTTGTTTTTGCAAATCAATGAATATTGACAAAGATAAAACGCATCAAAACTCGGGAGTGAGGGCTCGTGACGTCAGAACTAGCTAAAAATTATAGCAAGGCGTGACGTATTGGGAACTTTAAAAGCGTCGTATCTTCGTCAATTTTGATTTTCGTTACAAAAGAAAAAATACGGGTCAAATATTTTTCAATAATCTACCTGACGGACTAATTAGATTTTTCTTGCCGTTTACCCTATTTACATACTTTGAAACACGAGCTGTCAAAACGCGGTTCCCTCATAGGTTTTTTATGGCAATAGAACGCTGTGACATCACTGTTTGGTCAATTCAATGACTCAACTATTTATTGATTTAAGTTAATTGAAAATAAATCGGGTTTTTAGGCTCAAAATAAAGTTTCTTTTAAGAGACTAGTATCAACTACCCAATTATAGGTGTTTCAAATAATAAAGTCATAATCATTGTGATTAAAATTAAAATTAACTTAATTACTGCACTACACACGCACACGCACACACACTACATTTAACTTAATTTAATTTAAGAACTGTATTCACTACCTATGTTACACAAATAAAATCGATTCACATTTTTTTAAAGTAATTATGTCTATTTAGAATAGAATAGAATAGAATAGAATACTCTTCATTATGTACACCATAAAAAATAGAAATACAAAATAAGTGGAAGTGGAAGTAAAACAGAAACTACTCTATTATCGAACTACATTCAAAGTGAATTAAAAACTATACGAAAGTAAGTCGACTATCAAAATATTAAATAACACCACCTATTAAATACTTACGAAGATCCAATTTTAACTGACTAGAAGTTACTTCAGGTAGCTTTGATTGTTCAGCCATTAAAATAGAAGAACTAATATTAAACTTTAATTTACCGACTGAAGGAAACTCTACTTTAACAGTTATGTCCCCGCGCTTGCAGACGACCATTAACGTTAATTATGAGTCGTTAACTTGCTTCTACAAGGGTGGTTATTATATCGATCAAGAGATTAATTAAATATACGAGTAGGTATATGGAAAAAGTATCCAATGTAGCCTTCTCTGTCACTCTTCTGTAACTCACCGTATTATTAAGAATTCTTCTTCCATTTTCCACTGAATAACATAAATCAACACTGTCACTCATTTAACAAATATACTCAAGTGCGAAAGTTTCAGTCTAAGCCGTCCGATGTCTGGCACCTGCAAAATATACCTTGAGAACCAAATCGTAGTTCTGTAACCGTAGTAATCGCTAATGGTACCTAACTTAAATCAACATCTTTGAAAACTGTACGCTTTTATCTCCATTGTACAATTTAAGTTTCTACTTCAGTTTTCTTTAAAACGAATTTATATGTAGGAATAAGTAAAACTATGAAAAGCTTATGACAGATCTATGAATACATAAATATTACGGAAACGGGAAAGCTGGAAGACATTACCATTCAGCAACAAGAAAACCCTATTTATTGCAGCTTATATACATATTTATGAATACATCCCATAATTTACGCAATTAATTCTCTCTAACATTACAAGGGTGCTGAAGGACTCCATATTAATAATTATTATATATACGAAAGCTCCCATCTGCCTGTCGGTACGTCTGCCTGTCTTTCTGTCTGTTAAGTTTTCAAGCCTTAAGCGTCAGGAAACTCCGCAAAATTCATTTTTTTTCACGTTTTTTGCCATTTGCAAGCCAGTGCTAAGTTGCATGTTGAAGAAAATATGATTCGCGACTGTAAAACGTATGTAGTTACAGAATTATAATCATAAAAATCATCAATACAACCCTCTTAGTTCACAAAGGTCGAGGAACGACTTTGACCTTGAAGAAATCGTTCCAATTTAAAAAAAAAATTGAATTGGGCTACCTTGGAGCATCCACCTTAATGGCTGTTCGGATTTGGATTAAAGGCGTGCAGTTAGCCCATACCTGAGCTAGGACATACGATACATTTTATCCCGGATCATCGACTGGAAAATATCCCAACTAACAAATTTACGTTATGTTTTCAAAATAAGCGAAAGCGCTGGAAAGAGCTAGTGTTGTATAAAGCTACTTATTTGTCTTAATTTTATGACACTTCACCCGAAGCGACCCAAGTCGCATACATGAGACCAAATTATTGGGCTGTAATAAGAGAATTGCTCCGGGCAATATTTTTGCGGTGTAACTTGCGAGAGGTCAGCAGTAAAATGAATCGATAAAGTACCGCGGACAGATTCGGATGCTGTTACGAAGAGTAAGGATTCAATTTGGGAAGGGTTTAGAGCAATTTTTCGGAGTTTCATATTGTTAGTAGATGATTTGTGTTTGTATTAATGCGTTCTATGTTTACCTTATTAATATTGTATGCACGTCATGACTTTGCGACGAATAAATATTTTTTCTTTCTTCTTTCTTTCTTCTTTCATTTGCTTAAGTGTTACGGATTAGACCCAAATATTGAGGCACTATTTTATTTTGAAAAGTTTACATAAGTAGGTAGTTTATTCAAAATTATTGTTGGGTACTTTTTTAAAGCTGAGTCATTATATGCTTAAGTAAAATTTTAGATCTATTTGCATTTAGTTCACTTTCTTCTTCGTGTCGCTGACTTATCAGTATTTAATGCTGATGGCCCGAAACTTCGATACTTCCTCGATGACGTCGGTGACAACACAGTAGTAATTCGAACACAGGGAGTAGGATAGCAGGTGGAATATGGATTGAACTCAGTCATCCACGTCCTCTTTATTCTATTAGAGGAATATCCATATTAGGAGGTTGAAGTTTTTCTTCAGTTCATAAAGTTACTGTTTATTATTTTCAAAGCGAATCTTATCGTTCTAGTTTGAAAAATGAAACAAATAAAACCGTCGAAGTATTCTATAAGGAACAAATTATTAAATACGAGTACGTAACTGAGTTGTTCAACATGCTGGTTTTCTATACAAAATTATTATAAAGAGGACAATTTTGTTTTCTTGTTTCTTTGTGTCTTTGTTACAATTTAACTCTAAAACTACTAGACTGATTTTAAAAATTCTTTCCCATTAGAAAGCCATGTGTTTACTGAGTTGGTGAATTACTCAGTATCATTGGCTATATTTTGTTCCCGTATTTTTGAGGGAATGGGAACTACGAGCGTAAAACCGCGTAATTCATAAAAGTATTCATGTGAATAAAATGTTCCTGGTTGTAAATGTTGGTTTATTGCATTTTTGTCGACTTTTTCAGTATCCACGAGATTGCCACCTAAAACATGGAAATAATTATTTTACATGAAAAACTTTGTGCAGAAAACGATTTGAAAAGCGACCAGACACGTTCAATTTGTTTCGGTTAGTCCTAGCGTTTTGCATAGGCCGCAGGTGGCCATAGATCGTGCAAATTCGCCGCCATATTTGTTGCAGTCTATCAACGTATCCACAGAATATAGCGCAGCACCGTTTATTTTACTGGGCGAGTAAAATGATTGAATGATTTTGACTGAAGATTTTTGTCTGGTGCGTCAAAATTAAAAAAAAATAAGTGTTCATTGAATTCTTTGTTTTAAATAAAGATTAATTTTCTGGATTGCTAGAACCTAGGACCAGGTTTGCGGTAAGACTGGTTTTCAGACTTTTTGCGCCACTGACTACTTGTAACGACTGTCAAATATCTATAAATGATAGCCGGGACCAACTGCTTAACGTGCTTTCCGAGGCATGGAAGAAACTCGGTATGTAACTGGTGGTCACCTATCCACAGACCAATCTAGGCAAGCAAGGCATAACCTAAAGATCGACCCGAGCGGGTGTTATTATTTATGCCAAAAGCTGTTGAGTCTCAGAACAAAACATCGAAGATAATTTTGTGACTCACGGAGAAGAGGTATTCGTCGCATTAGATTTATCATCTGTAATGGCAAAGGAAACATGTGATAATAAATAAATATTGTATCCCAGCAGTGGGAATATTACAGACTGATAATACTTTGCACTGGTACACTAGGTTGTACATTTAAATTGATTTTATTTCCATATTTCACGTTTCATAATATGATACAACCACCAATTTCACAAAAACTTTCGAATACTTTTTTATGAGAACCATTTTAGGCTTTATAAACATCGTCGGCGTACATTTTAAGTGTTTACCTGCCTACCTATAACGAAGTAAGTAACTTTATGCCCTTCTTGAGGGGAGTCTTGTTTCAGCGAACAACTTTAATATTACGAACGTCCGTCAAAAAGAGATGTTCCGTCAGCAGTATCTGTTTCAACCGTACGACTGGGGAAAATGCTTGTTCAACTTTAACATACATTTCGGAGTTTGTAGAAGAACCGTCGTTGCAGTTCCGTTCTTAAGGGGAAATGGATTTTAAAGTTGATAGGATTAACGTGCTCGGTTGCTTAGTAAGAGTGTAGACCCAAGCTAACTTTTAATCATTGTTGAAATATCTATTCCCGAATTCGTTCCGAGTGTACAACTTCACTGGCTGGCTATTCCAGTTCGTAAGAAAAGTTAAAGACATTTGAATTCGTAACGGTAGCAGTTCTACAAGTTGTAACGTAATCATTGAATTATAACAAAGGGTTTTTATGCTAATTTATTAATGAGGGAAGAATTTAGGACATAATTTTGTGTTTTTACAGCCGAATTTTATATGATCATTCATCATCAATGGCCTCCTCCTGCTCTGTTCGAGTCTTATCCATGTCTTAATTGCAATCCTCTTTTGGTCAGCTCTTCTGAGTAGTTTTTCAATCATCTCTCAGAATTATAAAATTTTGAATACAGGTGCAGCAGAGAAGCCACCCCTTACTCCGATAAATATAAACAATTAGTAAAGGAGCTTGCAAAAAAAAAACGTAATAAAACTTATTGCTGCGCTTAAAACTAAAACAAATTGATTTAGACTGTAGTTGTAAATAAATGATAAGCCTATAAAGTAAAAGAAAACACAATTCTGGCATCTAATGAATTAAGATAGAGACGCTATCATTTGCAAAAATTTAAATACAATTCTACTTTCTGTTCATAATAAAGACTTCACCGCTGTCTTTATTTACATAAACAAAAACTCACCCCCGACATTCAGAAAAAAAAGCCATGTTACCCTACCGTCCTTACGAACACACGTAATATTGACACTTAAAAAACCTCAGTCCCCCACAGAGGCGAGGGGAACAAAACATCGGCATCTCCTTTGCAAATAACAAACGTTCAAGACAGGCATCCACTTTCAAACTCGACTATGTCAACCATTTTTTGAAGAGGAATGTGCAAGAGTATATCAGGTATTGGATGGAGTATATTTAAGGTTAGAAAGAGTCAGTGAACTCATGAGGCTCTTAGTGTATAAGTACAGCACGGGTCGATCTATCAGGTACGCTATCCGAGGTAGGTCTGTGGATGGATGAGCATCTTTACGTACCGGGATCTCTCTTAAGTTATAGATTAATTTATTTGCAAAAACATGTGTAGATAATATTCATGGAATGATGCTTATTATAGGTGTTACAGGATATTCTTTGGCACAACATGTTTGGCCATGGCTCAAAAAGCCGTAATAGTGTATTACTTTGACAGTCGTTACGGATATGTGCCCAAGTAAAAGAGGTTATGTCCTCAAACAAATTTCACCAGGTGGTGATGGCAACCTTAGACCGGAGTAGATGGAGGCAGATTGTCCGCTTGAAGGGGTCCAGTGACTGCGATCCTCAGTAATGAGGGACCGACTGAAGAAGAAGACGGGTTTGTTGGAGCCTGAAAGTCTAACAACAAGTCTTATGCAGTGACTAAGTTGTGTACGTCAGATTAGCTGTCGCTCGGTGTTAAATATTTTGATTCAGCTGCACCGAGTTCGATTGGAAACAGAGTCCTAAATAATTGAGAAAAGGCAAGGAATTTCCGAACTACATGAAAAAAAACACAGAGGCTACGAGTACAATACAGTTAAATGCCTTTGGTGTCGGCCCAGCCCAGTCACGCCTGACGAAAATCCTGGTATTCAGTTGCATCCGGTAAGATGCCATACCAGCATAGTTGGGTTATGGTTATGCAGATGATGAAAGGGTGAGTGACCTCTTGACATATTTCATTCAGTTCTGTAGTGTATAGTGCTTTATTTTTCTATTGTTTTCCAGCGTTTTGTTAAGTTAACTACGTAAGTTACGCTGTGCTTTGTATTCTGCTTACAACGGTGCATTTTCTCGGCGACACAGACTACATTATAATTAAATGAAAATATGATGTATGTAATAAGTGCGCGCCGGACTCGCACATGAAGAGTTTATTATGATTGTGTTGTTATTTCATTTTCACAGATTTTTTGAGTGTGTGTGTGTGTTTTTTAAGTGTGAGGTTTGTGAGATACAGCCTGGTGACATACAGACAGACAGACAAACAGTGGTCTTAGTATTAGGGTCCCGTTTTTACCCTTTACGTACGTAACCCTAAAAAGAAATATCCAAGGTAGGTTGACTGTCTGCGGGACTGTTCGAAAGAGATACCGTGGCCCCGGAACATAAAGAGCGAGGAAGGAACATGAATGGGTTTTAGTCAGTAAAAGTCTGACACTCCCTCCCGCTCCGCCCAGAGTGGGAGAAGTCATTTGATGATTTCCCATCCGCAAAAAAAAAAGGTAGGTTGACTGTCAGTGATTGCCTTATACGATAATATTATCCTATGTCTGCCTACTGCTCGATAGTGTATAATATTCGGTCACTTTTTTTTTTGTTAAACTATTTATGTTTCAAAAAACTTTCTTCTTTTACTTAAGACAGTTTAGCAGAATTCTGTCTATAAGACTTTTTAAATAATGCTATTCCATTGCAGGTATGAGTAAAGACCTCTAACAGCCGTCATTGTATATTAACTCTATTTTAGTTCAACGTAAGAAAATTATACTGAACTTTTGACACATAATCTAGGGCAGATATCGGTTCAGAAAGAAATGTTTCATTGTTCTTAGCGGATTGAATAGGTGAATAATTTTAAAAGGCTCAATTGTAAAATAAGGAAAACATTTATTTTATTAAAACTAATAGTTGGTTCACTTAAGGATTAATGCTCTGTTTAGTGGTCAGCAACGGTAACTAGAAAACTTATCTGGTCTTTATTAGTAAACCATCAACATTTTGTATCTTAAGATGGCGGTTTTGATTATTTGGCCCAAAAAAAAACAGTCGTATTATATGTCGATATGAGATTTGACTACATAAAAAGATTTTCATAAGGTAGCAAAAAAAAGGCTTCAAGAGCTGAATAATAACTTTCTACCTACGCAACTTTCAGTAAGTAAGTATCCTAATATTTCGTCGTATAAATCAGAAAAAAGACTTTTCTTAGGAAGAAAAAAGCCTAAAACATCGCGCAATAAAACAAGATTTTAACTTGTGTTCACAACTCCAAGTCTGTTACTTTACTTGGAATACTCCTCACACTCGTTTCTTCTTGTGATTATAATAAAATAAAAATAAAAAGTACATACGCGGTCTGGAAAGAGTGCGTAATACCCGGTATTACCCGGTGGCATTCCGGGTAATACCGGCAGGCGCCAAGGTCCCTTGTATTATGATAATGACACGCATGTGGTGTTATTGCTGCGTACGAAGACAGACGGGCTATTCCGCGTACTGCCTAGCGTATGACGGTATAACTTGGTAAGATTGAACGTTATGTAGATAGATCGTAAGGATATATCGCACGGTGTATTTGTCTAGGGAAATTTCCATACGGTTGTGGTGAGAAAAACTTGCATTATATCTGTTAGAGGAAGTAGGGCACTGTCTTCAGTTGTCAGATTACCGAGCTCGGAAGTTTAAAGTTTTGTGTTTGTTTGTGAGAGCAGAGGGGAAACATTTACGTGATTGTTTTACAAGTTTTTTAACATTAACTTTTAGTTTTATCTTATTTGTCGTGATGTCTGTGTACTGTTTCAAATAACAATCACTACATATGAAAAAACAAAGTCCTCCGCCGCGTCTGTCTGTCTGTTCAAGATAAACCCAAAAACTACTGTACCGATTTTTATGCTGTTTTTGCCAATGGATAGAATGGTTTTCGAGTAAGGTTCAAATATATCATTTGTACGCGGGCAAAGGCGCGGGCATCAGCTAGTAACCAAATAATAGTGGTTTGAGTACAGAACATTCCAAAATAAATATCAGAGGATGCTTCGACCGTAGGACTGCTGCAAAGCCAAATAGCCACTACAAAAATCAATATTCAGTACCCATGCTCACAAAATCATAATTGATTCATATAACGCTGATAATTTTTGATCATCAATAATTGCGTAAGGCCCAAAACGCACGCTCTTTATCATTTCCTGTAGTGCTTTAGCTGGGTAGAATAAATAATGAAAAATACTGCCCAACAACACATCCCTGATTGCTAAGGAAGTTCATGTTTTGCTTTGGTAATAAGGGCTTATTTAGGACGTTACCCTCCTAATCATTCCAGTAACCAATCAAGAAAATCGATGTTCTATGATTCTATCCATTATAAACTGATT
The DNA here is from genome assembly GCA_950022955.1 of Xestia ashworthii. Classification (NCBI taxonomy): domain Eukaryota; kingdom Metazoa; phylum Arthropoda; class Insecta; order Lepidoptera; family Noctuidae; genus Xestia; species Xestia ashworthii. Next base: position 22,191,119 of record OX465566.1, read on the forward strand.
ACGAAAATTGAAGCTTCAGTATTTATGCCAGTTGTGTGTGTATCGCTACAAAATGAAACAGTTCACGTGTCAGCCTGTCCGTCGTTTTCAATTAATGTAGTTCGATCGCCGGCGGCTAATAACACGGCTGATGCAAAGATAACATTACGTGTTGAACGGTCAACACTTCGGTTGATTGCTTCTGCACTCTTCAACCTGTAGTGTTTCGTTTGTTTTTTTGAAGGGTCAGTGGCAGACTAGCTGACTGTTTGAAAGATATATTGTATCTTATTTCATTTTTAGGGTTCCGTAGCCAAATGGCAAAAAACGGAACCCTTATAGTTTCGCCATGTCTGTCTGTCTGTCTGTCCGCGGATAATCTCAGTGACCGTTAGCACCAGAAAGCTGAAATTTGGTACCAATATGTATATCAATCATGCCGACAAAGTGCAAAAATAAAAATTTAAAAAAACATTTTTATTAGGGTACCTCCCCCAGACGTAAAGTGGGGAGCGATTTTTTTTTTAATTTTGACCCTGACGTGTGATATATTGTTGGATAGGTATTTAAAAATGAATAGGGGTTTTCTAAAATCATTTTTTGATAATATTAATATTTTAGGAAATAATCGCTCCGAAAGTCAAAAACAATGTGTCCCCCCCCCTCTAACTTTTGAACCATAAGTTTAAAAAATATGAAAAAAATCACAGAAGTAGACCTTTATATGAACTTTCTAGGAAAATTATTTTCAACTTGATGAGTTGAATAGTTTTTGAGTTATATAGCACTTTTTCAAAAAAACGCAAATGATAACTTTGTTTTTCATACAAATACTATGAAAAACAAAGTTATTTTTGCTGTCGAAAAATGTTGGTATTTTTAATGGTCTGGGAAGCTACGGAACCCTACAGTGAGCGTGGCCCGACACGCTCTTGGCCGGTTTTAATAGACACTTAGGTGTACCCACTTTTGAGATGAAATTTGTTGATGTTTACAAAGTCAATTTGAATTAGCTAGAGAGAGAATTAGCTAACTAAACGATGCCTGACGTGTTGGGTATCGATGTATGAGCATGATGAAATTAAAACAAAAATTGTTTGAACACTGTTTTAAGCTTTCACGGTTTAAATTTAAACTTATACAAATAATCATGGAAGATATCCCGTAACTGACAATATACTCGTAAGTTTAAAAATTGTTTGATAGTTTTTTTGGGGGGTTCAACGACCGATGGTAGTTTTGTTACTTAGGACAACATTTGCTGCTAGCAAGACATTAGATAATTTAAATATAAATGGTTTAGTGGGTCGCCTTAGGGACGGATATGCAAAGCAAAGATTAAAGGTTGAACCTCATCTGACAGCATGGAATTGCACTTTTCCATGATTCTAACCTTTTCTGTCTTATGCTTAACCGTCATTAGATAGAGCGAGACAAAAGGCGAATACTATCGCACGCGGCACATATGATACGATCCTCAGTGCGCTACGTTTCAGATCCAGACCAGATGAGGTTCTATCTTAAGCAAAATTCATGTTCCAATATGAATTTTGCTTAAGATAACCTGGATATATACATACAAAAACGTATCAGAATTATCACCAACATTCCATCTCATTGGTTACTTTATAATAATTACACATATGCCAAAAAAAACCTAACCGAAACCCAATTACTAAAACACCTCCACACATCGTGACGTCACAGTCTACCTACCTTACATAAGCAGTTTTACATAGTAACACCTCGTTAGTTCGCTTGCATAATATTCATATTTATATGCACACATCACAGGCACTCTCGCAGAAGTGTCTAGAACTCGACACTATTTATTAAAATGTCATGAGAGTTTGTGCGCTCACAGGACGAGTAGGTTAACAGGGTGCGTTCTGAATGTTGGTAACGTCGTTAATAACTGTCAATAGGGTAGACGCCAAAAAAAATCTAATTAGTCCGTCAGTTACATTATCAACAAATATTAGAACCGTATTTTTTCTTTTAAAAATTCTCAATATGTCACGCGTTGGTATAATTCATTGTGAGTTCTGACGTCACGAGCCCCCAGAGTTTTGATGCGTTTTATCTTTATCAATATTCATTGATTTACAAAAACAAAAAATACTTGTCCATTATTTTCCAATATTCTAACTGAATTACTAAATAGATTTGCAGTTTGTTGGCATTGTCGTCTTGCCATTTTTCTTGTCCATTATTTTCCAATATTCTAACTGAATTACTAAATAGATTTGCAGTTTGTTGACATTGTCGTCTTGCCATTTTTCTGTGTACTAATAATAATATTACCCAAATGAAACTGTGAACCTGAAAAGACTGGTTGTCAGACTTTCCAGCCGCTGACTACCTGTAAAGGCTGTCAAACATCTCCAAATTATAGCCGGGAACAACGGCTTAGCGTTAGCGAGGCACGGCGGAAACTCGGTATGTAATGGGTGCACCCACGTACGGACCAACCTGGACAATCACATCTTAACCTAAGCTAACCTCGGCCCGAGCGGCTGCTATTATTTACCCACTACGTACTCATCATCATCATCATCATTTCAGTCCGGAATCAATCACTGCTGGGTATAGGCATCCCCTTTTTTATGCCACACTCCCGGAAACTCAGAACCGGGAACTACGTACTAAAACATTAAAATTGCAATATCACTCACATCGTGACGCTCATCAACCTAGCCTTTTCCCAACTATGTTGGGGTCGACTTCCAGTCTAACCAGATGCAGCTGATCTCCACAACCCAGTTAATACTAGGGAATACGATACCACTTGGTAAGACTGGTTGTCAGACTTTTGGGCCCTACTACCTGTAACGACTGTCAAAGATGGACAAATGACAGCCGGGACCAACAGCTTGAAGTTTCCGACGCACGCGCACGGAGGAAACTCGGTATGTAAAGCACCCATCCGCAGCCGTGCCGTGCTTTGCCGTGTTTACGACTTTACCTAAAGATCAACCCGAGCGGCTGGTAATAATTAGCCACAAGCTGCATATCGTGACACTGTATTACTGAAATATAATTTGAAGTAGGTGTACATAAATACAAATAACCACTTGGAAACCTTCCAAATGCTTTTTGTACACCTGAAATTGTTAGTTCACTTGTCTCTTGCAATGTTACATCGCAATTTATAATTCATACTAGCGTGCGAGACCATATTTCGTGATTTAATTCAGCAATGTCGACTAATTAATCAAACCTGCGTTTTGACAGCTAATTACGCATTTAAGAATGCCTCGCTTTAATATTTTTCTATTACATTCCTTAAACATGGATGAACGTTACTAAATGCGCCAAACTCGTGGCCAATTCTAGGCCGCCATAATTTATAAGGCCATCGTTACGGTAAGAAGGAGAATACCTATAATCACATTTTAATAAATCATTTTCATTTAAAATCTTAGTAATTTTATTGCCGGAAAAATTATAATCTCCAAAGAGATGTCAGCAAAAGGAAGGCGTCCGCCAGGGCCGATGCCTGCCGTGGCTTCGGAACTGTTTGAAGAAGATTCCGCGGCCCTGGAATACAAAGAACTCAGGAGGAACATGGATGGTTTTAGTCAGTGAAAATCTGACACTACCTTCTGCTCCGCCCAGATCGGGAGGAGTCATTCTCGAGCAAGTAAAAATTGTACCAGCAGTACCACCAATCTATCTTTTTCTTAATCTTTACTGTCAAAATTAATTGCATTCGTCATAATCAATGATCGATAGTCTTAATTGAAAGACGAGCTGTTTCTATTTCTCGAGAGATGTTCAAATTCAAGTGTAGTGTAGTGTAGTGGAGTAGCAGATTACGTGCTAAGTGGGTTTCGAATTATTATTAATTAAGTGTTTGAACGTGAAACGTTAATTACGTTGATAAACTTGTTATGATATTTGATTATTCTGATCTACTATAACCGTCAGCTTCTATTACCCTGTCTAATAGAGCAAAACTGTTGAACAAGAGCTCATTAGTTCTATTATGCATGACGACAGTATCAAAACATTGCAAATCTATTTAGCCCGTCAGTAAGAGTTTTAGAAAATAATGGACACGTATTTTTTGTTTTTGTAAATCAATGAATATTGACAAAGCGAGTAATTCAGCAACTCGTCCCACATGCCCACGACCCATTTGGGACGAGTTGATGAAAATCAAAATAAATAATATTTTCATTCTGAAACTCGTCCCACGTTCTCCGCGGTTCCTCCGCGTGACCCTCTTTTAATTAGAGGGCACAGCAGAGGAGTGAGGGCGGCCTCGGTGTGCACTTACCCTGCCTCCGAGCAGACTAATCAGCAGACTATCGTAATCCCATATCGGAGTGTTGTGGATCAAGTCTCGAAGCTCCGAGTCCATTCGGACAGGGACCGAGGGTCTTGGCTTAACCGCCTGGACTGCGAGGTAGAAAACCTCTATAAAATGTTACCCCGAATCCCAAGCGGCGACGCAGTGCGAGGGTTTGGCTGACGGGTGTTCCTATGGAACGAATCAGTCGCTACTGCTATCCTCGCCAGGATATCTGCAGACCCTCTGGCGAGTAATAAGATACTCAAAATCTGCCCCATTCTATTTACAGGGGTCTCTGCCTAGATTGAGAATATTACCCCCATACTCGTGGGTTCAAATATAGATAAGAAACAAAACACAAACGTCGGCAACGGCAAAGAAGACGAAGAGGTGAGGAGAGATGCGGGGTCGGAGTCCGACGCCGCATCCAGCGAGGTGAGTGCTGCGGGAGGCTCAGTAAGCTCCCACCGCAAGAGGGCCGATACTGCTGCGGAGAACAGTAAGTTCTTCTGCAAGCGGTCCCGGAAGGATGACGACCGGTCGTCGTCTTCAGAGGAGGAGCAGATGGCCTCTGCTCGTAAGATCCCCACCAGCCCTCTGCCTCCGAGAGGTCAGCACGACTGGCCGAGGAGGGGCGCCACCCGGGCATTACTGCCCTCGGGTCTGGCAGTGAGGCGGGTGCACCTGGCGGCTCCTGGCGTAAGGCCAGGTTCACAAAGGAGGTGGAAGCCGCCATAAGGGCTGTGGCCGTTAAAGTTAAGACTTCGTCTAAACTCGCGGCCATACCTGTGGCTTCCGCCTCCATTATGGCGGCAGCGGAGACACACTTGACGGTGCCTCTCCTTCCACCGCCGGTGGGAGACAAGGTGGCCAGGCTGCGAGCGGATGTGGCCTGACGGCCGCTATGGAGCTTCTCCAAAAGGAGAATGCCAAGCTCCAAGCGGACCTTGCCAGTCTGCGGGAGTCTGGCCCCCGCGCGGTACCTCAAAGTGGGGGGGGGGCCCAGGCGCAGGAAAAAAGCCAGCCTGTGCCGGTTGAGAACCAGGTCCTAGCAAAAGAAAAAATAAAAAGCTTGTTATAAAGGGTGTAAGTAAAAACTTCATAACGAGGCCGAAAGGTACTTGTTCTCCTCGTCATTGCAATTTTTTTTTTGTTCTACACCATACCCGGGAAACTTCTAGTTACGGAGATATTGGGGGTCAGAATTCCAAATTATTTGACAAGTATTTTTTTAAATACAAGTTTTAAATGTAATATTTTTAGTTTAAACACCTCCAACCTCCCTACTACTCTTTTACTCTCTCTCTGTTACTCTTTTACTATCTAATCCATCCATCAGCACAATATTTTGAGTGTGCTACAGTTCTACCCCAAAAAAGTCGTTTCCCAGCAGTAATTTTTACGTAAAGTTACTTAGTTTGATGTATAGAATACTTGGTTGACGGCTTCCTGATGTCTGTTTAATACCCTGTATATTATTAGAATATAGCTCGTACATCACGGCTGTACCATATTGTAATTTAATAATTAATTGATTAAAAATATATATATGTTTTAAAGTTCGACCGGCAATAGCAAACTTGGTTACCTTTTTTTTACTTAATCTCTAATTAGTGCGATTACCTACACACTCACAATTCAGCTGCATCGTTAGTCTGGAAGCTGACCCCAACATAGTTGGGATCAGGCAATGCAGAGGATGATGATGAACTCATAATGTCCCAGTGGACCAATCCCTTGTAAGTGAAACTTCACAAATAACAAACTGACTCACTCTAATCCCAAAATGTTTTCCTCAACTGCACAGTAACGCTGCATTTCTGTCTGAATATTTACCTAAGATTTGACGGCAAGTCTGTTCCCCCCAGAAATAGGACCTGCTAGAGGTGATGCCCGCTTTCACTTAAATAAGGCGATACCTAACAAATTGCCTAAAAAACTTTTTATCATCTTAGGTCAGAGAATTTCAACTCTAACAGTGCAGTTATAATATTTAAGGAGGAGATTGCGGTTTAATTATAATTAACAGCCACTTGGGTCGATCCAGTCGGTCTGGTAGGTCCATGGATGAGTCACCACCCATCACTCATTACATACCAAGTTTCCTCCGTGTCTAGGCAAGCACGTTAAACCGATGGTTCTGGCTGTCATTTGTAGATCTATAACAGTCGTTACAGGAAATCAGTGGCCCGAAAATCTGACAGCCAATCTTACCGGGGTTTCATATTACCCAGTAGTAACTGGTTTGTCAAAGTCAAACAGGCAGTCACTCCATGTACAATACTGGTAGACAGCTGTATCCTGTTTAGACTGGAAGCCGTGACCAACATTGTTGGGAAAAGGCTAGGTGGAGAGAAAGTGCAATATCTTTTAGGCATTCCTTTAGGGATCGCCTAGTGTGAACAAAAATGCACATAAATGTTGAAGGAGAAGGAAATGTAACATGAGAGCTGTTTCATGATGTTTTGTATTAGATGAGTGCTGTTTATTTGATTGTAATTGAAGTAACGATTCGTTTTGTTTCAGAGGCTTTTATCAAACACACTTTACGTAACATTACACCTCTTTTTTCCGAAGGCTATGGCAGAGGTTTTAAGTACAGCTATATTTCGCCAGTTATGTTTATGTCGCATTACCATTAACCAGCCATACATTCAGAGTTCGGGCTCCTACTGACAACATACACGCACATTCTTATTTGTTTCTTCTTTAGTAAATCATGACGGCAAGTAAAACGAATTATTGTTCACAATGTAAGTACAAGGCCTTTTTTTTGTTTTTTTAGGATGGGAAATCATCAAATGACTTCTCCCACTCTGGGCGGAGCGGGAGGGAGTGTCAGACTTTTACTGACTAAAACCCATCCATGTTCCTTCCTCGCCCTTTACGTTCCGGGGCCGCGGTATCTCTTTCGAACCAGTCCCGCAACCCCGGCAGGCTTCGGCCCTTGCGGGCCCCTCTCTTATGCTGACATCTCTTTGAGGCGCGCGTGGAACACGAACGCGCCGTCGACACGGCCTGTCGTCGTTAGACGGACGGACGGCTAGCTAGCCCATAGCCAACCGTCCACAGGCCCGCGGCTACGGTGGCCGGGTAGCCACCACGTGGCCCCCGACGCCCGGTGCGTCTCCCGCGGCGGCCGGGAAGAGAGGATCTCTCCCTCTCTCGTTCCGCCACCTCCTTCGCTAGCATGACTGCATCGCAGAAGGAGGTGACGGCTTCCCATTCCGTCTCGCTCCGGACCATGGATTGAACCAGGGCCGGACGCGAGAGGTCGCCGCCGCCGATCGCCGCTACGAGGACACGGCGGTGCTCCGCCCACGCAGGGCAGACTTCCACCGTGTGCTCCACCGTGTCCTCCGGTCGATCCTCGCAGTGGAGACACCCGGGCGTTTCCTCCCGCCCGATTCGGTGCAGGTACCTCCCGAAACATCCGTGTCCGGTGAGGACCTGCGTCAGGTGGAAGGTGAGGACGCCGTGGCGCCTCTCCAGCCACTCCTCAAAGAGGGGACTTACCGCCTCTATCGTGGCGTGCCCTGAAGTATAAGGCCTGAATTCTTATTGTATTGACGGTCGGTCGCACACCGTTGGTCGCGTACGAATATACATTGTGTTCTAAATAGCACCATCACTGCGACGCTGACGTCTGCGTCGACCGACGGACGTATTTTGTTCTCGCTGACGTCACGACCGACCGTACATGCGGTCGGTCATGTACGGTCGGTCGTGACGTCAGCGTGACAAGAATTCAGGCTTCTTTATCATGTGGTTAGTGCCTAACCTGGTGTCGTAGGTTTTATGCCACCCACGGACCTCTGACTTGGCTTTACTTGCCGTCGAGAAATACCTCTCGAGCAAGCTGGTTTCCTCACGATGTTTTCTTTCATCGAAGCAAGTGATAAATATACAATACGCACATGAACCCGAAAAAGTGGTGCGTGTCTTGGGTTCGATTACACACCAATAGGCTATCACTGCTGAACCACCAAAGAAACCACGTAACGAGAGATCAACAGTCTGTCAGATTGTCAGCTAATTATTAAGTTCATTACCCTCTCTGAAACTGGGAGCAACAGACACAAACCTCACTTTGTTTGAAACTCCTGAACTAAGATCAACTATCTGTATACAAATATTAAGTTTGAAGGAGGAATCGGAACCGCAAGCCTTCCCTAAGTAAATGTTCTGCCGCTACGACATTCATACCCACTGTTGAGTTTCAACTTTCCTCGCTGATTCGAGAGCAGAAAATCCAATGCCGCACTTTTATTTAAAACATTAATTTAGTTTCAGTGAAAACTGTAATTTCGTTGAGCATCCTTAAGTTTTCTGTTTGTTTGTAAAACCACATCAAAAACTAAAAAACTGTTTACCTGAAAAGAAAAACGAAGTCTTAGTAGCCAGCAAGACATAAAATATAATCATTTGTGACTCAGAAACTTCATAAATAAGCACGCAGCTTCTTGCAATGAATCTTGCAAACCTCGGGGCAGTTAATTTAATCAGGGGAGAATTACGGCCCCAGCTACACAGTGAGGCCCACGGGCCCGGGGCCCTAACACCCACGTGATGGAAAAATGTGGCTTCTTAAGACAAAAGGGTGATGGATGGCACAATGGTGGTAGGGCCGTCGATGTGTGTGGCAATAATAGAAGAAGTGGGCCGGTCAGTGTCTGGGTTGAATGACCTTTTGTTTGGTTCTGAAGGTACTTTGATACCTGTTATAGACATAATATTTAGTAATTGAAAGGGTTAAGTTCTGGGAAAGATGCTTATTGCGTAGCTGAGATCAACGACTCATTCAGTTTATTTGCGGGTTTAGAATTTTCTCAAGAAATACGGAACCATACATAACTAAATATAAGTAAACCGTGTTTATTGATTAATCATAAACAGTTCCCAATTAAATGACCAATGAATTAAGGGTAAGTACCACAGATTTTTTCCAAAACCAATTATCAGGTCATTCCCTGTAAAATGTTTTGTGGCTATAATTTTTTCGTATTTATTTTATTTAAACTTTCAGGAAAAATGTTAAAAGAAAAATATACACAGACTGAATGTGGACTCTGTGTATAAAAGCTGTACCTATATCAAAGAAATTAATGGTTCCGTATCCCGGCAGCGGTTTGCGTCGAAAATTGGGCCAAACACATTCTTGTATTGAATATTCAATTCTTTTGCCCTCTTCAATTTGTTACAGTAGACGGCTATTTGAATTTGGGCAGTATAAGTTGGCATATACTGCATTAATTTATTTCGGTTACAAATAGATACAAGATTAATGAACTTACACTGAACATAAAGCTTCTTAATTTGAGAGTTCCGTGTGCCTCTGTTTATTGGTTTTTTTTAAGTGAAAATTTCTGGGGTTTGGTAAAAAATGTTAAACTCTCGTCAGGACACGTGGACCTGATCGAAAATTCGTGAGACGACTTTTTGGGATGGGTAAAAAATATTAAACATATTCGTGCGAAATTATTCCATCATTCCAAAAGATCAAAAATGCACAACGTTAATGGTCAAGTTTTCACTTCTGCCGTTACTCCCGGAGTGCAACCCGTTGTTTTTTTTTTTTCTAGCCTACTTTGTCCCACTTCCGGGCAAAAGCCTTCTTTCACTCCTTCCACTTCTCGCGAACCTGCGCGTCTGTTAAAAAGGGAAAATGTCTCATCCATGGACCCCACATTAAAGCGATTTTCTCGTGACATAACGGTTTTATTTTTGAGATAACTCCTATTTTGTATGCCTTCCAAAATACAATGTTTGTTTGTTTGTGTTAATCGAAAAAGTAGGAATAAACCACTTTTGATGTTGTTGCGTGTTTAAAATACGTAATTATAAGAGCTCGTAACGGTACATGTACTCGTAGGAGTAATGTTTTCATTGAAAAATCGAGAAAATAAAGCAACAATCGTGAACGTACATTTTTCTCGAAACCCACCAGTAGATTTATTTCAAACACAACCACGCATTAAGTGATAGGGCGTTCCATTCCACAACACAGCTAAAGTAGAGAGTAAACTGTACCCTTCCGACCTTTACAATCTTCGCGAAATAACAAGGAACTCCATTTTCCTCTCGGTAGCGAGATAACTTAGTGGCTCATCGGGAGCTTCGCACCTTCCCCTGACCCTTACAACTTACACAAAATAAGCAACTCCATTTTTTCCCCAAACATACTTGACAGTTCATTTCGGCGGGAGAGGAACAAAAGATTTAGTGGCCTTATTTCACAAAATTTAACAGAAGAACAGAATTTGTATGAAATTATCTGCAAGGTTAACTTTACCTAGAAAGATTTTTTTCAGAGGTGGTCATAGAGGCCAATATTCATTAGTTAAAACTGCCAGATTTATGAATGTGGTAAGGGTTACAATACCGGCTGCCTTGTTAGTCTGGTTTTCACAGTTACTGCTTAGATCCTGAGTTCGATTTCCGGGTCGGACTGTGTTATTGAGTTTTTCTTCAGGAATTTCTTAATGGTAGTCCGAACCTTGAATGTGTGATGATAATAGGGTAGCTTTCTATTACATGGGACCTAACTACATTTGGTTAAATGTGTTTGTAGTCTGTAGTACTACAGCTACAGCTCTGCTTAACCTTTCAGAGACGGAGACTTGATGTAATGTTATGGCATGTTGTCTTCTCCGTCTTATGTATTAACTAGATATTTAGCTAGTTCACAGTATGATTATTATCATCTTACTAGTCCTTACTCTTAGTATTATATATAGGGTGACTGGCAATTAGTACGATACTTAAACACGTGATTGTACTCATGATAACAAACAACTTTTACTATGGGAACGATCCTGAACTCGCAAAGAAAAATCAGCTGTTCAGTACATTTTGACCATTAAGGTCCATATTCACCAAAAAGATAATCAGACCGTCATCTTTTTGGTGAACATGGACCATAGTCGAACATAAATAATTATACTAAACAGCTGATTTTACTGCGTGCAAACGTAAAAGTTCGTGAGAATGTATGGATGTTAGTTCCCCTTTCAAGCAAAATCGGTTGAACGTATTTGGATGAAATTTGGTACACAGATAGTATAAAACCTGGATTAACAAATAGATATTTTTGAAGTGATAACCAATTCGGAACGGTAACCAAGGAGTTCGGGAACGAAGTATGAATGACAGCGCCAAACAACGCACAGCCTAAACCACTGATCGTAGAGACCTGAAACTTGGAGAGTGTGTTCTTTGTATAACGTAGGCATCCGATAACAAAGGATTTTCCGAAATTCGCGGGCGAAACCGTCGACAAAATCTAGTAGTTAAATAAGTATCAGCTTCAAATCTAACTAGATACAGCAGAATTTCAGTATTTTACACCGAGCCTCTGACCTTTGCAGTTCGAAAAATGTTACAGTTCACTCGGCAAAAAGGTTAACCAAAGTGGGTGAAACCGTTTCAGACATTCTGCCCTTTAGCTTGCCTTAAAGTCTATCAAAGGGATTCGTTTGAATACCAACAAGGCCAGTGGTCACTGAGATACTTCATTTCACATCTGTAAATGACCTATTTTGTAAAACCTCTTTACTTAGGTCCTTTTTATGTAGAAAGGTCAGCTTTTGCGGGGGGTTTCATTGATACATTTGGCTCAGTGATAACTAGGATTCTATGGCGCTCAAATGACAGAGGGGCGCTGTAGGTAAACAAATGTATTGAAGATGACCGCCGGACGTACAGTCACGTCTAATAATATGTATACACTTTGCTTAATATTATAGCTATTTTCGCGAGTAATAACGATTGTAACTAAGAGATTGGATCTTTTCCATAAAAATATGAGTTCCAGAATACTATGTTCGTAATAACATTAAATTTTAATCAGTACATTAGGAGAAACACAATTTAAACAATTCTTAAGTGTTTACATATTATTAGACGTGACTGTACGTGTACAAATGGAGACACAGACCGGATTGATTGCGGTAACCAAACGGAACGGTGTTCGTAACGGAGTTTGTGGCATATTTTAAAATTAGTTTGAAATAATTAACAAATTGTAATCATCATCTGACTCGCCGTCGCCGTTTCCAGGATTCCAGACTAGAACTAGATGCAAATGAATACCAGTTTTATACATGGAACGTCTGCCTATCTCACCTCCACAACCCAGTTATTAACTGGTTGTCAACTCTCAGGTATCTGACTACCCGTAGACTGTCAAAGAGAGTTTGTTTCGGCTGTTTCTTCTCGCAGAGTCTTCAGGTACTAAACACTGGCCCCATCTTGTTTAAAAAATGTCGTGTAAAAAAACCTATTTGCAAAATAAACATAATTAATTTATCATTTATAGACCTCAAATAGAAAGAAAGACGTATAGAAACTAATTGTTTCCATACGTCTCTTTTTTAGATTTCTAATCAAAGCTTCTATTAATAACATAATTCTGCCTCATCTAAGTGAATGACAAAGTCAATATCCTCCAAAAAAGTCTCCAGTTTAATGAACTTAAGGCAATGAACTAATACGGCACATACTTTATACTCTCGTACATACGACGTATACGTCTACGGGCGATTTAGCAGAGTACACAGGGCACTAAGAGTGCTAGAGTGGTACCCATCATCGTTTGTACTCGATGGCGATAGAGATGCCCCTATCCGGTTCAAGACGTCTATGTAAATGAATTCTTATACAGACGAGTACAGAAGTGAGTTCTGGGCAAGTATTTGTGCACGGTTTATAACTCTTAGAGAAAAAACTAAGTAAGCTGTTATTTTAGGAATGAATCTATCTGTGTGACAAGTTTGATGGAAATATTGTTTATTTTGTCCATAAAAAATAAACACCAGTTTTACCCGGTTTTCGAATTGAGAACTTATCACAATCTACTTTAGTTCAATTCAGGTCCCAAAATTAATTTTTCGTTCCTGAAATAAAATTAATATCAAGGGTTCAATAACTTTACAACTTCAAATTCTCAATTCAGACATCTGGTATTTTAAACAACTTTCACTTGTTTTTTAAGTATAAAATGATGCAGGCAAGAAATGTTAAAAGCATTGTGTAATGACATCGCGTTATCTATTAGGATTGGTTCGCATGGACGGTTTTCTAAGTGGCGTTTAGGCGAACAAAGATTAGTCCCATTATAACATTATTCTTGAACAGCGATTATGTTTATTTAATTAAAAGTTTTTTTTTTTAATTATTGAATAAGCACCAGTGTTATATTTAAGGAGATTGAATGCCTCGTCGTCGTTGAAATGGCCGCAAGTGCTACTAAGTGAATTTAACTTTGATAGCATATATCTCGGAAACGAGAAGTTTTTAAAGATTTCTTTCTCATAAAACTTGTTTGTTTTAATACCATCAATTCAAAACTGGTTTCATGTGTACTCGTTATTTAATAAAAATAAAAATGGCGGCGGTTACGCAAGCCAGGATTCATATTTAAATATTTCCCTTTCGATACCAGTTATAATTGAGTTATCCCGATCTGTAACGACAGTAATTTGTTAAATTATTTTAAACAATAAATGATACACGTCAATGCGACTGTGTCCACATTGATCAGTTGACATGGTCAAGCGATCGCTCTCCGGGAACAATTAATAATTCAACAGAGATACTTGTATTGTTTACATTATTATTTATGAACTTCTGAACGCATGATTTACATGACGTTTCGTGACTGTATGAATACAGTTTGATGTATCGGTTTAATATACTAACGTGTAATAAATATTATGTGTGGATTCATGTTTCAGTAAACAGAAGTGCAGTTAGCAAGTTACTATTGACCCAAAATGGAGATCAAAAACATATTTATGTAGTGCCAAACTGCATCGTCTGGGTCAAAATGAGGCGAATATTTTGTTTTTTCATTTTTTTTTGCGTGGTCAGGCAAACCATGGTGTCTTGCCAAAAGCTTCATGATAGGTTCTTTTCCCACGTTTTTGAGTTGCGACTTGTAAAAAGCAAAGTCAGAAGCAATACTCAGTGTAGGTTTTCATTTCCTTCCAGTAATTCATATACTATCGGAGTCTTATATCTAAGGCAGGAAAATAAACAACAAAAATAGCAATCGCTTATAATTCCGCGCGGGTAGTGTGAGGTCAAACCTTCCCTAAGTTAACGAGCGGCACAGAACGCGTTTAACAAACGAGAGGCGATATTCGCACGCAGTATTTGTACTACACGACTATATTGCCGCTAAAGGGTCGGCAGAATAGTAAAGATCTGGGCTGATAATATTAATATGTCCCGAGGCATTCGCGACGTGACACGCTGTAGAGATAAGATGGAGACGAAACAGTTGGAGGTTTCAGAGCAACAAGTAGCAATGTTATACTTTTGAAGTGAAATACATTTCTGAACAGAAATTTATTAGTTTAGTGAATGTAATAAAAATACCAATCGAATTGAGAACCTTCTCCTATTTGAAGTTGGTTATTGAACGATCACTAAGGCGTCAACTAATATTTCGTATCATGTATGTAGGTACCTACGTTTTTCATGCGACTAATAAGTATTTTAGGTAGATTTCCTTTTTTTGAAAAAAAAAAAATCTACCTATTGGTCTCTCACCTACGGGGATTTATATGAATACGTATGTATATGGGTGACAAGCAAAATTTAGCCACACTCTACAGGTCGCAATTATGAACCGATTGCTTTCAAACTTGGCCAAAAAATCGAATAGGTCAAAACTTAGGCTAAGTTCGTGAATGGGCGGAATTCGTCCATGGGGGGCGGCGGGGGGGCGGTTTTTCTAAAATCAGTTTTTTGACTATAACTTTTTTCCTATGGAAAATTTTTGAACCGTTTCTCATTTTTATCATTCTGAGTACGAATACGGACATCTTTAAATTAAAACTTTTTTGATGCAACCCCTGAATTGGGGAGGGGGTTGACAATTCCAAATTTTTTGCGAAAAAAAATCATATCTCCGAAACAGTAAACATTTTGAACGTCGCAAATATTTTTTTTTGAAAGCAAATTGTTTACTTTACAATTGTTACCTTCAAAGTTTAGCGATAAAACTTATAGTTTTCGAAATAAAAAATTATAACTAAACATTTGAGGGCGTTTCCATGCTAAACTCTTATGAGAGAATTTAAAAAGGGAAAACTTTCCATTACAGGACAACGATTTTGATGTCATATTTTTTTTTTTGTAGATTGTACACATAAATACAACTCTTTATACAAATTTTCAATAGTTGGACGCTCCAGCACCTTCTTCGAAATCTACCTCCTCCTGCGGCTTGCCGGAGGGATTTTTTTCTTTCTACTTACAACGCAAGCTACACTGGTCAAAAACGACTTTTTGGTTAAGGGGCCGGCGGAGCATGCGTTTTTCATACAAAAGTAATACCAAAATGATATGAAAATGAAACATATTCTTAAGGGAGTGTGTATATTTTTCGATTGTATTATAGAATATCTATGTTCCCAAATAAATATTTTGAAAGGACAATGATATAAAGACGAGATATGAGGAATTTAAAATTTCTATAGAAAATTTATTTTTCTCATAACTCTTGTTTAAATCGGTGTAAATTCAAAATATGTATTTGGGAACCTTTATAATCTGTTATCCAATCAAAATAAATACACACTTTCTTAAGAATATGTTTGATTTACGAATTATTTTGGTATTACGTTTGTATGAAAATCGCTTGCTCCGCAGGCGTCTTAAGTAAAAATGTCGTTCAATATAACGCACTCAAAACATTGTGCATTGTCAGCGATAACGATGAAAAAAGACAAAAACTAATAGGACTCACATTATAAACATCTGAAAAGTATACGCTGCTGAAATTCGTTTCGGATATACAAAACGAAGCGTTATCCAGTTGACAAGGCTTTCATAATCATCATCATTTCAGCCGAAAGACGTCCACAGCTGGACATACACCTCCCCCAAGTGTTGCCACATTGATCGGTCCCGTGCGACTCGCATCCAACGGATTCCCGCAACCTTCACCAGGTCATCGGTTCACCTAGTGGGAGGTCTTCCAACGCATCGTTTTCCGGTTCGCGGTCGCCACTCAATCGACAAGGCTTTAGTCGTGATAATTATCCAAGCCGAGGTGAGTTTTTGGTGAGAGAACAAATAATTGCAATATAAAATAATGACCGAACCGTGGCTTCTTTGAAATGTTTAGAAAGTAGTCAAACTAAGAAAATAAAAATGTATTCGATCCTTTTAAAATCATTGTTTCATTATGCGGAGACAAAAGGCGTCACGAAACTTGACGCAAATGAAGGTTTCTAAAATCTCCAACACGTAGTGAGCAATCGGCAAACGACGCTCGCTCCTCCTCTGTTTAACAAAAAGCTTTTCCCAAACATTGGGACAGTTACAGCCTGATATTATATTGTTAATTGATGGCAACATCGCCCTGGGCACAATTCCAAAATAACTTCTGCTTCTCTGAATTTTCTTTTTACCCGATTGGGGACTTCAACCCCCTTGAAAACCCCTCTTTGAGGACCCCCTTTTACAATCTTTACAAACTCGTAAACCTTACACTTGATGGCCTCTTGGAGTTGTATCAGTGTGACTGTATTTATGTTCAATATTTGCATAATATTCATCTGCATATTTTATAGTTATTTCGCTATAAAACTGAGACAAAGCAAAGATTATGTCCCTGTCGCGTCTCCGATAGCAGTTTACTTGTTTAATGATAGACTAGTCTTGCTTTTACTAGCAAGGCGTTGTTGTTTCGGTTCATAATCTATGTAGTTAGGGTAGGGTAGGCCTTTGGTGTGCGTCGCCCTTGTGCCATCTCATCTTCCTGGCACAGTGTGCTTCGCTGGAGCAGCTGCTGCAGGTGCTGGAAACCTCAAACGGCGCAAATACAATAATTGAATTTTTCGAGACCTAGTTTTTCGAAAATCGCCAAGCGGTTCAGATTCAGATTCAGATAACTTTATTTGCGCAAACATTAGTGTACATACAATTATAAAGAAACAAATGCATGCAAGGTGTCTGAAGAAGAGTTGTGCTAACATGTTTACCATATTGTCATGGTGTGCAAATATTAATACAAGTTTAGACTTAAAAAAATTGCATTAAATTAACATTGACAATGCTGACATAAGTAACGACGGACCGGTTCCCGGTTTCCGGTCGACTCTTCACGTGACCAGATTGATTTTTTGGCCAAAGAATCAGCATTGCCATCCAACGTGGTAATGCTGCCAGCCTTCTAGGCACGTTTCCTGTTGACAGCGATGTGGACGAATTTTTTGACGCCCTGTAACCGTTTTCATACTTGCACATATTAAGAGTTGTAGTTTGTAAAATAACTAGAGAGATTGTAAACTCTCAAAATATTGTCAAACGAACGTATTGCTTACAATAAAACGCATTGTTTTTCGTGAAATGCATGCGATGGTAGTCAACTCACGCAGTGTGGAAGGAAGGAGGGGTCCCCTTGCACAATGGTACCACTCTCATGAAAAGATAATGTACCATTCCTGAGAAATACCGATTAATATAACCTAACCGTAAAACGCTTTAGATTCCCCTAAAAAGCGTAGTCGACGAAGCCCCGCTTCACGGGGCCCCTATTTCCAAGTGCAGGGTATAAAGGAACCTAACTAACCTAACGGGTGGGTGCCCCAACGCCCGATTATGGGGGCAGAGATACTTCCGTATGTTCAGTTGACAATATTTCGAGAGTTTACAATATCGCTAGAGAGATTACAATCTAACGTGTTTGACAATTTTACTGTGACATAAATATTTCTTAATAAATAAGGAGCTCGTGGCTAAATAATAACAGCCGCTCGGGCTGATCTTTAGGTTAAGCCGTGCTTGCCTAGGTTGGTCTGTGGATGGGTAGTATTACATACCGAGTTTTCTCGGTGCCTCGGAAAGCACGTTAAGTTGTTGGTCCCAGCTGTCATTGATGATGAGATAATAATAAAAAAATGACGATGTTGTTGTAATAAGACAGTGATTGGTTATACCAAGTATAAGAAGGGAAACATCGGTGTTTCTTTCCGATTAAATTAATTTTACAAAAACAAATAACATTTTCCAGGTCTGGAAATTTCTATTAAGTACCACAAATTCTTGAAAGTTAGCAAGCCCTTTTAAAACATGGACATACTCAAACGTACTTTTGGGGTATGAAGGGATGCGATGGAATTTGCCTGAGATACCAAATTATGTCAACATAGGTATAGACCACTTACTGATTTGACGAAAATTTAAATGTCTGGGAACAATATTACATTCCCGAGCAAACTAAAAGGGTAGAAACCTACAAATAAATGTAATTCGATTCAATGATCAAAGGAAATTGTAAAATGCTCAGGATCTAATAACTAGACCCTACTCAGAGTCAGGACAAATAGGACCTATAGTTTACGTGCTCATTCCCCCATATTCTTTGCTCCAAATTTCAAGCGGTTTCCCATCGGCCGGGGCATATTCCGTTACATTTTATACCGTTCCGGTCGACCAGTCCGGGCCGGAGGTCATTACCCATCGGCTTTTCCGCTTTACGGTTTCGGTTGTTGTTTTGCCGAAATTTTTGGCCATCATCAGGCCGAAGTTGCCATACTTAGCGACTTCCGGCTCCTAACCATTTTTATGACATACAAGACGACGGAACCCGAGGCGTTAGCCGCAATTTGGGGTTTGTTGTCCTATATTTATACTGATTTAATTCTTCTTCGAACTTTGGGATTTGTCCCGAATCTTTTTTGTTACTGCTCATAAAGTCTTTAGGAGTTCGATCCTCGGCCTTTTTAAGATTTAAGGATCAACGTATATAAGTTGTTTGATCTTCCCTATTGAATTTCTTGCCCTCATTCGTGATTACAATACCCTTAATCTGTGGAACCGATAAATTTCGGAGTATTAAAGGGATCAATGTCTATCGTTTGGTCTCGATATTAAATGTGCCTATTTTATTTTTCCTAAATGTATTTAAATGAGGCTCTTTACTGGATTTTAGGTATATTTTGCTTATTTACAGAAATGTTCAAATCCTTTTGTTATTTCATCCGCATATCATTTTGGACTCTGTTATCATATCAGCCTTACTGTTCTGATCACGTTTCAACGCTTGCCAATTTGCTGAGTCATTTTGACAATTGCTAGGACGGACGATTCAGCAATCAGCATATTGATAGTGGGTTTCAACAAGCCTACACACGACGCAATCAAACGCTGACTCATGACAAATTTATCGAACAAGCTGACTGTGAAATAGCACTAGGAGTTTAATCTGGAAATCTGGTTGCAATAAATCTCACCTCAAAAGAGGGTGAAAAGTTAATAGTCACCTACTTTATTCAAGAATACTTTATTTCAGGTAATAATATGAATACATGGGCAGCACTTGTGCGCTCGATCTCCCCGCGAACAAGTGCCCGTCGCGCACATTATAATAATCGATGGCATCACTTACCAGCTTATGAATATTTTACATCCCTCATAAGACTCATATGTCCCCCTTCACCCCGTCACACCCCCTACCGGGTAATGTCCGCCCGTAAATTGTGTTTTGTGGGTAATACGGCGTCACTAACGCCCTTTTTGCTCGAAATTATCAAGTTGCAACTGATCAAATTATGCGCGCTTATTAAGACGTAATGGATAACATTACTCTCTCCCCTTTACGTGTCTATATTTTGAAAGGATTTGGAAGCCCACCGGTGCGAATGAAAGGATTCTGATGGAAATTAATTAATTGTTTTGTATGACGGATTTAATGGCACCCTGAAAGCGCATAGAATATTACGTTAGAGTGAAAATTCTAATTTTGTATTCTGTGTAATGTATGGTTGAGAAGCTCGCGGGTAAAATAATAACAGCTGCTCATGTTTATCTTTAGGTTAAGGCGCCATTGCCTAGGTTGGTTCGTAGATGGGTGACCCATTACATACCAAAGGAGATAGGAAATGGTGGGCCAAAATGTAATAAGTTGAGATATGGTCTAAAAAATTGGTCATATTTTTCCATTTTAAACAATTCTCAATCTGGAAGAGGAGAAAAATGAGAACGATAGTTTTCATAACATTACCGATCGAATGAATCGAATACAGAATTACAAAAAAAAAGCTTTGTACAAAGTAATTGACTCAGTGATTCGGCAGTGGCTTGAACTCTGAAAGTACATATAACCATAACCCAGCTCATATTGAACAACCAAGATCATATTGTTTCACCTGCACAATTTCTAGACGACATTTTAATAATAATTTAAAATTAATCTACTACATTAAAATGTGTTTTTTTTTTATTTATTCTGGACGCCTTTTCAATAAATCCATTTCTGTTATTTATTTATGACTTCAAGTCATTGATATTAAGCCATAATATGACTTTTCAAACATTCTCCAGTAAATATAACATACCTTAGTGCTTAAAGAACTTGATATGTAATCAGCTCTTTTATAGAGACTGTAACATAACCTCACTTTTACTAAACGTCGAATAACTCAGCTTTGAGATTGTCAAATCTTACAGAATTTTCAGCGAGGGACTGATAAGTCTGCATCTATTCATTCATACCATTTTCATCTCGTTACATCAAGGCCCAAGAATGTATGAAATCGTTTCCGTCTCCTTTCCGCCCTGCCTCAGAATGCACGTAGCCCGAAAGTCTGACAACCAGAAATACCAAGGGGTATCGTACGCCCAAAGAATTGCCAAACTTAAGTGGCAGTGGGCACATTGATCGCTGAACTAATGAGCGAGGAGGCCGAAAAGTTCGAAGACGTTGCGTTGGAAGACTTCCCACTAGGTGGACTAATGACCTGGTGAAGGTTGCGGGGATCCGCTGAATACGAGTCGCACGGGACCGGTCAATGTGGCGACACTTTGGGGAGGCCTATGTCCAGCAGTGGACGTCTTTCGGCTGAAATGATGATGATGATGTTCGTTCAAGTGGATCCTGGCTACAAGACATAGTTGTTATAAAAAACTATTCAAAGAGTTCGTACAAATATGAGCAGAATCGTTTATAATTATTTCTTTTTGCTGCATGAATATGAGAAAACAATAGACTGTGAATACATAAAAAAATGTGGTGACAATCTGCCTATAACTCACTTTACAATGTCATTGAGAAGCGAAATAATAACAAAAGCAAAACCAGCATTTTAAGTGAAGCGATAAAATGAAGATGACATTTACTCGTACTTCTAAACATCTCCCAAATAGACAGAGCAGAAGAATTTCTTTAAGGAAATAGTTACAATAAATTCCTTGGGAGCACTTTATAAATTTTACATGAGCCGCAATCTGAGACGTTGCCGAGTTATTACGGAATATTTTTCCACCGTAAACATAAGAAAATATATTTGTAATACGTTACATCAAAGAGAGTGTATTTTTTATGTCAATAATATTATGTTGAAGTTCAAATATAAGTCCGCAGAGTAAGCGGGCCGGAGTATTTTATCTTCGGACGGATGGTTCGGGAATACTAATCTCTTGTGCGGTGTATTTGCTACAAGTTACTCTACCGTGTTTTAGAGGTCTATTTATGATGTCGTCCGAAGTTATTTGGTGTTGTCGTGCGTGATTAATCTCGTCTGAAGCCTTCCGGGTCTCTCGTCTTTCCTTAAATTTTGGGGTTCACTTAACGTTATTAACTACTTAATATGAAAGAAGTTGGGCAAAAGAAGAAATCCATTTGTTCTTAAAGTTGATTTACGCTAAAGATTGGCTAATATCAGAAGTTAAGAATAAACGGTCTTTAAGCATTTCCTCGTAAACTACACGTTGCAAATTGAAAAATGATCGGTGCAAATATGTGATGCATACCTTTTGCAACTTTTCAGGAAGGAAAGCAGGAGTTGGTTCATTCAAATAATTCGGATTTACTGGAAAATCTGTTGAAGATTTCTCCTAGTAACGACTTGTCAAAGATATCTGTCGTCAAAGGGATCTCCTAAAGCTGCGACCTTATCCTCACCTCGGAAACTTCAAGGTTGTTCTTCGAAGAGTAGTTTGCCTAAAGGAATAATCAAGATCTAGGTAAATATCAAACATTTCGAACTAGAGCCGGTTTGATTTGTCAATACTGTTTGATTTAGTGATAAAGATAACAAATTTGCGACAAAATACGCTTAATTAATCGACCTCGGTCTTCTTAGATTTTAGATTTATAATCAAATTTAATTTAATTTTTAGGGCTTTTGAAAACTGACTATAATACTGTTATTTTATAATCCTACCTAGGTTTTTTCCCAACTGCTTCCAGTCCAACCGGGGGGCAGCTAAATACCAGTATTTTTACATGGAGCTTACTGCCTATCTGACCTCTACAACCCAGTTAGTACTGGGTAATACTATACCCCTTGGTAAGACTGGTTGTCAGACTTTTGGGCTTGGAACATGTCATCTTTCTAGCTTCTCCTATGTTATTTGACTAGATATCTAACATGGTGTTTAGTTTCGTGAAACGAGATCCCGCCTCCAAACATTTTTGGGCTATTTTCAACCAAAATAAACGCATTATTTCGAGAAGTTATTCAACTACAAGATATCTAAGATCACTCAGAATGGGGTAATATTTTTTTGTTGGCCAACTGATATAAGCGCAATTATTAAACAGAGCTAATGGATATAAAACATTTTTATGATGCCACCCCAGTTCTATACCTTAGTGTTTTAAATCAAACTTTTGAAAATAGTCCTATTTGGGGGATCTCCTTTGTTTGAATCAGCACAGCTTCGGGACAATAAACAGTTATCTCACTTTTCGACTATCGTTACAGCCACATGTCTCCAAACTATCTGGAGCTAAATATTCATTACATCGCGAACTCATACGCGTGAGTTATTCAATTAAATTCGGTAATTTGTGACTGTTTGTTTTATTGTTAGTGCAATTAAATAAAGTTGGCATTTACGTAACTTCACGCCTGTTTACGAAGAATTGCGAGACAGAGGTCACATATAGTACACTCATATGTTATCAATAGTAAATTGTATCACATTTTATCCGATTCGATTTGTAAAATTAAATTCGATTTTAATATTAAAAGTATTATATTGACCACTGTAGTACCGGCTGAGTTCGTAGATGGCACGACTAACCAATCATACTGCTTTGATTGGAATGTAGAGGGAATGGGGGGAGAACGTCACGTTGGTTGTCGTGCCAATCTTGCGAGCTCAGTCGTGCATCAGACGTCGAGAAATCGACTGCTATAAACCGAGTTGTGTTTAAGAATATCAAGTGTTGAAAGTGTATTTGATTTTGTGTGTTGGAAATTATAAGTAAGTACATGACATAAGTCCATTATTTCAAAACCTTATTTTAAAAAGCTATGAACCTGAGCAACGGTTAATTTGGATATAAACTATAACCGATTCTCTGTAAGGCTACAGAGTCAACACATATTTCGTCACTTATATTTAAAGTCTCGCGTAATTTGGGAGCCAGCATATTGCTATCAACTGGGCATGCACTAGAATTCGGGCTGCCACAAAAAAAAAACATTTAAAAATAACATTTTGCTAGAATTAAATTAAAAAGTAAAGAGTCAAAATATTTTTTTCATGTTTTTAAAAGATTAATTACAAAATTTAAAATAACAAGAAAAACTAAATAAATGTCAAGTCAATGATAAAAACAGAATTTTTCAATAGATGTTGCTTCTCCGTATGTAAACAGACAAGCTAAATATATAATTATTCAAACATTACCTAAGACTCGGTAAGTTACACATGTAAAGGTTACCCACATAAAGTTATTTAATTTTATATTCTACAACTCCTCCTCGTATGAAGACGAACTGTCAAAAATCCATGAATTATTCATAATTTAACAAAAGTTTGTTTAATTAACAGAAGTAGTACCAAGGAATAAGGTCGATAGTCCATTGCTGCTTAGGATTTGCACAGAGAGGTTTATCACGTTGGCTGCGCGATTCATTTGTTTATCAGACAATAACGAAGAATATCCCACAACAGAATTATTCTTCGTTCGGCCTACTGAGTTTCGTCACACATAACAAAATCCTGGTTTGTCTCAAATAATATGGGACAAAGCAGTACTTCAATAGGGATGTGGGACGAACTAAGATTTTTTTTAGAATGTGGGACAAAACTTCAGGACGAACGAAGAATAAACCCAACAACAATGTATGTGACTGTCTTTTTAAACTTATTACTGTTTACTGATTTGTGTTTTTTTTTACACCGGTCCGTTCGATTTTTTTTTCCACATATGAATGACCGCGGTCCATTCATTTTGCTCCGTTCAGACTAAACACCCGTTTTTACAATGTTTTCCCAGTTGACCTTACACCTTTTCAATTGTCTTTGTTTTAGCATCACTGTTAAAATATTAGTGATCCTTATTTTAAGTTCAATAAGGTTACTATGCAGTGTTTCGACTGTATTTTTTTTTTTCTTTTTAAGAAAAATAAAGAAGTGGTAAAACTACCAGTAACTTACTTTAGCGTAGCGTTATATCGCAATTCACGAGACGATCTAGTATGCGATGCTAAGAAAGAAGAAGCTAATAAAAAAAGCTCCAGCAGCTAGTTCTAGTGAAGCTAAGATAGAAGCTTAGCCAAAGGTTACTGTGGAGTGGCACCTTAATATTTTAAATAAACATATCTTAGAGATACTTCAAGTGTGTGCGTGCGTGTGTGTTTGTGTGTGTGTGTGTGTGTGAGTGACTGGAAGAAAGTTCAGTATTTAAGTACTTTTAATTTATGTAACGAATGATTTTCTAGCAATCACTATGTTTTGTCATGAGCAAGTTCGACTCTTGTGTGGGTTCGAAACATTTGATAATTTCTAAGAACTTATTATGTATAGTTTTCTAACTATAACAACTTAAATTAGAGTTGTTAGAACTTAGTTTCAATTACAACTTTTAACTTGGTTTTTGACCGACTTCATTATTATTCTTTGGTAATACTTGATGCATGTTTTTTCTTGTTTTAATCTAAATTCGAACATAAACCAAGAAACAGATACGATTATACCTATATACAGGGTGTCAATCACCTCATCACGAAGCCGTCAACCAAGGGGAAACGACTTTTTTTTTGGGATGAAAAATCATGTTTGCGGTAAAACTCAATATAACGCTCTTAAAACATTGTGCTGATGGATGGATTGAATAGTACGAGGGTTGCAAAGCTGATTAAAGTAAAAATCTTACAATAAAAACAAATATTTAAAAAAACTTGTCGAAAAGTTGAAATTTTGACCCGCAATATTTTCGTTACCAGAAGGTTCCCAGATATGGTGTTGAACAAAAGTGATTGTAATGACGGGGAGAACAAGTGCCTTTCAGTTTCGTTAAGAGATGTTTTACACCCTTCATACATGAATGACCTGCTGCAAGAATTCGGATTTTTTGTAGCTTCCATGATCTTCATCGTACTGTCTATTGGATACTACCATCCTAAAGGTCACGGCACACTGCTCGCCATGGGCTTTTCATATTGACATCATGAAATATAAAACAAAACACGGTTTAATGCTCTAATTTGAGTGGCAAGTTGATTTGCTGGGTTGGAGCGGTGCCGGTATAGTGTGCCTACCTATGACCTTTACTTTGTAACCCAAACAAGTTTTCTTAGCCAGTTAGATAGTAGATATAAGTTCCTAGTTTGTATTTGTTTTCCTATTTATTTAAAATAGGTACCTACGCCAATAGTAAATTTACATTTAACAGTTATTACAGATTACGGTTCTTATGTAGGTACCAAATCACAGGAGAGAGATGTTTTTTTTTTATTATGACGTCGGTACAGATGTTGGACCTACCATATCAGTTAACATACAAAAAATACAGAACAAAATAGCAAAAAAAAAACGTAAAACAAAAGGTAACGTAAAAAAAAAAAATAAAAAAAATAGAGAGGGGCCCGCAAGGGCCGAAGCCGGCCGGGGTTGCGGGACTGTTCGAAAGAGATACCGCGGCCCCGGAACGTAAAGGGCGAGGAAGGAACATGGATGGGTTTTAGTCAGTAAGAGTCTGACACTCCCTCCCGCTCCGCCCAGAGTGGGAGAAGTCATTTGATGATTTCCCATCCTAAAAAAAAAAAAAAAAAAAGGTGTTAAATTTAAAATAAGAAACTAAAAGTAAGTTTTTTTTACTCTTGGCATAGTCACATTAAACAGGAGTCACAAACATTTCGCCCACCGTCACCACTCACACAACGTAAACAAGTTTCCTCAATAGATCTGGTACTTCCTTTGTTTTTGTTTGTCTATCATAATGCGCCGGTGATAGACCGCCTGCTATCGTCAGGGGTCGTAAACTGCGCGTTACAGTAAAGACGTCGGTAATGTCAGTAGTTTACTGCCGAAATGCGAAAACATGGACATCTGACTGTTTCGCTGTTTGAAAGGTTTATTTTATTTGATTTGCGAAGACGTTATTCTCTTTTTAAAATGCTATCCTAATTTATCCTTTCTTCATTTTTTTTTTTGTTCGTATTCATTCATTCATATAAAATGATCGTGACCAAAGCATTTAGATCTCTCTGTCTCTCTCATTTAGGCGTCTTCTTTGTTATTTGCTGACAGGAGAATGTCATCTTCAGGAACACTTAATTTTTCATTTTTTGGCTAAGATTTTTCAGGAGCCAATAGATAGATAGATAGATTTTTCTACTGAAATGATGATGATTTGACTAGGCAGATGATGTTATATTAATACTGAAGACATTTGGTTAAGAACGCAAACATTAGGAATAGGAAATAGGAATAAAGAACCTTTTGACTATAAAACTTATCACGAACTTAAGGCGAACGAAGTCGCGGGTAACAGATAGTATTTAATAAAAATCTAGTTATTTTCTACCAGCAATAACGTTGACGGAACAGTCAGAATTGAGATGGACTGCCAAATGGGTGGATTTATTGCCTGCTCTAGGTCTTTGCCCTCGAGTAGGCAATAAATCAGTTGCCTAGATCTCAAACCTGCTCAGCAACTGCAAACACTAACTTATGGAGAAACGAATTATAAAAACTACATTGTATCGATCCTACATAATATGTATTTTACAGTTCAATAAAATCGTTCTAACCCCTCTTCTATTACTCATCGATTTTTGTATGTATTTGAGCACGTATTTACAATTTTACGAGCCTAATACACGTCAAATGCACGTGGCCGGCATTTTCACCGGGTCTCTATACTAATATGACAACATAACATTGAAAATAGTTAGATTTTACTTATTCTTTCTTACGAGTAAGTAGTTTAAATCCAATCAATAGTTTTAGGTTTTCCATTTCTGCACATAGAGATTTTTGAGTTAGTTGGTTCATCGTCAGGAAGCTATCTAGCTAGTGAGCAACTGACTGGTTGGATCATCTCTACCAGAGGGAATCGGCTGCACCTATATAATCCACAACGCGGGCCCAGTGCGGGTTGATTGATGTCGTTTGCCTATAAATATTTTTATTTTATCTCTAAGGTCAGCTACAACAATAAGGAGACCATTAGTCACGTTGTTTATAAACATCAAAAACTGAGTTATCATACTACGAGTAAGTAATAGAATCAATCTGTTTCCACTTCTAGAAAGAAATATACTACCACTACCACTACCTCTCACAATAATTTCCATTTCTTTGCCTCTTCGAGAAACACCTCCTTTGACAAATTATGAGATACATATTTACAATTGGGTTGCCTAAGTTGTATGGGACGTGAACACGTGGACTATGATCAGTTTCTCGTCACGTAACCACCCCAGCCCCTAATAAACTGATAAACGACGATGAGATTGCGAAATTTTTATCGGAAAATACGATTTTAAATTAATATTGTTTTATCTAATATTAGCATCAATGAAACGCCGTGCGGAATAAAAGGGCTTTGATTTGTGAAAGATGTTTATTTTTGTCATTTTAATATTAAATGGTGGCCGTGGTTGGACATAGGTTTACCGGATCGGGAAGCGTATTTTAAATGTAATAGAAATTTGATTTTCAGTTCTATGACATGTTTTCCTAATTCATAGAGCTTTCTTTTCCGTTGAGTGTGAGATAACTACAAGTCTTCAAAATCCGGAGAATACGCGTATTCATCAACATTTTCCTTCCTTTGTCCATGTTACTTGAGATCAGTGCAACACGTTTTTATCTTCCATACTCTCCTGTCAACTGTCACGCTATCATTTCCTCTTCTATTTTCTCTATCTTTAATATCATTCCTCATACAATCCAACCATCGTTTCCTTGGTCTTCCTCTCCCTCTTTCTCTCCATCCATCCACATTTATATTAATCACTCTTCTATAAATCAAGCGTATAATTGATAGTTGTAAATAAAAGAAGTCATGTATGAGAAAGGGGGTTTGCCCTGCATTCAAACAGTAATCTTTACTTTACACCCTGAATGATCGAAATTACTGGTACTTTATTTCCAACAAAGTCATAAAAAATCCTCATATAGGTAGGAGCAAAAGTTTGTGTGATGAGCATTCATGAACATTTGTTAGCCAGAACAGTCCAGTACAGTACAAACAAGAAGTATCTATGCAGTATACTGACTATCTGGTGTCCACGACACAAGCGTCGATGCTTAGTGTGGCATTAGATGGCGCTGTGTGTTTTGTCCTGCAATATTCACTTACTTATTTACCCCTATCAAGCAACCATCACCACAATAACCCAACTTAAGCCCATCCAAATGTACACACGTACACATCGTACACAATAGATTGGTGATTTTGATGTTGATTTTGAAGGGGACTTCAACATCAACACAAGAAATCACCAATCTATTTATTAATCTAAACTTAAGCCAAAACACAATCACAATTCGGAATACTGCAAACCACCTATCGCAAGTTTCCGTCAAGCCTTCAAACTAAGTTAGTACGGAATAGTCCAAGTTGTGTGACGAACGTGAGAATGGTACACAAATGGAACACAATCGGGAACAAGTTATGACACCCGTAAGTGATCCCAATTAACTTGAACTGTGTGCACAAGTGTGATGGTTTTAAGTGGCAATATGAGGTGCTTGTGCACTGGAGCGGTGGTTAGACGCGCGATCGAGCGGGTAAATCTGAAGTTTTAGTTGGTTGATGTGTCAGTGATATTATTGGCTGTAATTTGTTCCGTTTATTATAATTAAAACAGCTTAAAAACAAAATGAATCATAAAAATGCAGATGATGCTTTATTAAATCAATTGACCCTTGACGCATTGGCCAAGCGATTGGCTGCTGCGTTGCGTACCGAAGGTTCGATTCCCGCATGGAACTAAACTTTGTATGACTTTCAGGTAATCGTTTGGGTCCGACTGTTATGTTTGTAAACGCACCCACGATACAAGAGAAATTCCTAGCGCAGGGCAAAGTTTGATTTTTTAAAGAAGAAACATCGTTCAAGTCTAAATAAAAATGGTCCCAAGGTAGTATAATGAGAATCAATCATGTAATCATAATAATGGCTGAATTGACCAAGCACATGATTTTGATCGGTTAATATGGCTGCATAAAACGATCATGCATTAAAAAGTCTAATAACTATTCAAAATAAGTTAACTAGCCCTGTCCACTGCTACGTGAGTCATTGTATAAAAGTGTAAAATAATTATACAATTAACATAATAAAATTTGCATCAACTCAGACTTTACACACCACCATATAACTCTTTCAAACCTCCAATTAAGGTGTGAGTGCACTGGCTCAACGCACGCACGCGCGATTAAGCGATTAACGTAACAGTTCCATGTTTATGAGGCTTGTTCCAACGGCACCTCTGTATATTTTCCTCAATAAACAAATAAAACTCCAAGTATAATAAAACGAAGTGCAGTGGAGGTATTTGAAAATCGTAAAGAATAATGTATTAGCTTTAAGGTTTTGCCGCACGGATACAATTTGCACAAACACAGCCAAAGCCCGTCGAATACGCAACCATATCGCATAACCATCAAATTGTGAGACGTTTGAAAAATGTCGTGTTAAGGTAATTTTAGTGTAATGCAGCAAACTTCAACTTAATTTTGTTCGAATAAATGTAAAAGGGTTATTTACTACATTTTTATGCTCGTGATAGTGCTTATAACGAACTACAGACTTTAACATAACTGCTAATAAAATCCTCTATAAACAAAACATTATATCTGGTGACATTACTAAACCACAATGTCACATAAACCATTGCTCACTCAAAACGACAAACCACTGTTTTCGCGTAAACGTCACATTTATAACCCACGGAATCGGCTTGTAAAATATTGTGGACTATTAAAGTTGTTGTTATACATATATGTTCGGCGTTTCCTCACGATCGCTCCGGCAAAATTGTGTTCCGTGTCCTGTATTGCTTGTTCGCGGACGATAACGCGATAAACGACAAGCGGCCAATGTGTCATATCGTGCGGTCGCGTGTCTGGAGGCACTGCAGTGGTTACATGACTTTATTTCCGAGAATTTTATGTGGGTCCATGTTGGCTCACCTAAAGTTCTTTACCCGAAATTGTTCTTCCTAGCGATTTGTACTCCGAATGATCACTCTTCCTAAAATTTTTCATCCTAAAGTTTTCATTCATACTATTTGTAGTGCTACCGGCGATGTTCATAACACTAATGTGTCCGAAAATTGAAATTACTAATATCATTCATGTAATAAATATTGAAACTCCTACTGTTTTTTATTATAACGCTTTTATCCCTAAACATAATTACCATAATATTTTCACTCATACTCAGAAAGAAACATTTACCAAGTGTAATAAAAAATATATTATGTGAATAGAAGATGATATTTAAAGTATTTTTTTGTTTTTGATTAAAGGTCGTTTCACTGATTTTTGTCTTAAATGAATGAAATTCTGAAATGAATGAAGTTCCTACATAGGCCAAACGAAGCGAACAGTCGCTGAAAGGGTCAAAGAACACATAGCAGCGGTCAAAAATCGACAAACAAACAAGTCTGCTATAGCGGAGCATGTGATAGACTCAGGACCCAACCACTGGATGGAGTTACACAACCCAAAAATCCTTGCCCATGAGAAGCACTATTATAAGAGAATGGTTCGGGAAGCGATTGAGATCAAGAAGTACTCTAATTTCAATCGCGAAGACGGCTTCAAACTCTCTTCAGCGTGGAATCCAGTGATCACTAAGTGTACTCGTCAAGTGAAATCGCCTCAATATACGGACACTGTTAGTGTAGTGTGCTGTCCTAGTGTGAACCGGCCCTAATTAACATTTATGAAGATGAGTGAGGGTAGTTGAAAAAACGCCTTCACTTTGCTGTCGCGGTACCTCCAATACTTCAGTCTCCCCGCGACCACGGCTGGTGCAATCCGGTCGAAACGTCGGGATAAAATTAAAGGTAAATTCGCGATAAATACCCGGATGTCATATGTTTTATAATGTGTTCTGATCGTGAAAGTTTAAAAAAGACAATTGAATGAAATTCTGGTCAGAATGTCGTCTTACTGTCGTTGTCGGGCACTATGAAAAAAAAAACTAGGAGAAATTTCGCGGCCAATTTCGTAGTAAAAGAAAGAAAGAAAGAAAAAATGTTTATTCGTCGCAAATCCATGACGTGCATACAATATTAGTAGTTATTAGTAGTTGGTCACAGTTCTAACCTAACCTAACCTATGGATCAAAAAACACCAAGACACTTTTAGCCTTATATTTAGGTGTTTTATGTTATGTGAAAATAAAGTTACGCAAAATTAATGTATATACGAGTAATACTGATTATTATGAATAAAAACAAATCTTAACAAAAAAGATATGACTTTGACTAATAGTGTAAAAGATGGTTATGTTGAGAAAATATAGGAAAACAAATAAAAGTATAATACATGTTAATTGCTACTGACATTGTGAAGTTGAATGCTTCGGAATTATGAACATTAGAGACAGAGTAGTTAGAATTGTGATTGTTATGATGAAAAATGTTAGGAAGAACATTTTCGGATTTCCAATTATCGGAGTTGAAAATTTAGGTGAACTTTGGCGCACCCATTTCATGTAAGCCTAAGTAAATTCCTTTAAAGGTTTTTGAGGAATTTCCAATCGGGTATTGGAATGAAAGGGAATGGTTGGGTTGAATGAAGAATGAAAGATTTTGACCTTGAAATAGGAGTGGTGATTCGTGTTCAAGATAAAAAAAAAAAATCGCTGGACATTACACACAGCACTATCTAGTGCCACACTAAGCAAGGCTTGTGTCGTGGTCACCAGACAGGTGATATAGGTACTACATAATATACTTTTTGTTAGTAAATACATACTTATTATACATACAGGGTGTAAACCACCTCATCACAAAGCCGTTCACCAAGCATTCTGTACGTCAAACTAAGTAACTTTACGCAAAAAATATTGCTGGGAAACAACTTTTTTTTTTTGAGGTTATAAATTTTTTGTCATGTTTTGTGGTAGAACTCAATGTAACGCACTTAAAACATTGTGCTGATGGATGGATTGAATAGTACGGAGGTCGTGGAGGTACTAAAAGTCAAAATCTTACAAAAAAAAACTTGTATTTAAAAAAAAATCATGTCAAAAAGTTGTAAATTTGACCCTCCATATCTCCGTAACTAGAAGGTTCCCAGGTATGGTGTAGAACAAAAAAATGATCGCAATGATGGGGAAAACAAGTGCCTTTTGGCTTCGTGAAGAGGTGTTTTACACCCTTTATAAATATCCATGACTCGGAATCAAATGTCTTAAAATTAAAACTAATACAATATAAAAAAAAACATATATATACTCGTATATATATATATATATATATATTTAAAACCGTATTTTTAATACCGTTTAGAGAGAGATTGGGTACAAAACAAATTGACAAATACACTTAGGTAACAAATGTATTAGTACTAAGGTGATTCTCAAATGGCACCGATCGTCCGCACGGTTGTGGGTGAAGTGGATCACATCGCATTCATTGGTTTGTATGAAATTTGTTGATTCCTGACACTGCACACTAGACACCTCCACCCGAACGCGCGGACAAAGTGGTGTCAGGTAAAAATCGCCTATAAGTAGAAAGTAATAGTATTTTTTTGTTATTTTTTTAATTTCAGACAAACAACGATCACAACAAATGCCAGCTACAGAAACATCCACTTAAATATTCCATACACAAAATTTAAATTCGCGCGCGAACTGTCGGTCTGCCACTTAACAGCGCAAACACTAGACGGCTAGCACACAGTAGCGCACACTAGCACAGTCTAGCGCAGCCGATAGACCACGCTAAATACTGCGCAAACATTTGCTGAGCATACCTCGCCTTCTTTGCTATTGTTCTAATAGTTAGGATGCAAATGTAAGGGGAACAACCTTTGTGTTTTGAAGAATGTATTTTAGTGGAGGGTATTTTGGATTGTTCATTTTTTATTGTAATGAAAAGATTAACCCCATTTTTCTGATATCGTTAGTTTTTTGTTCATAACTCAAACAAGTACGTTTGCTATGATTTTTTCATGACTCAAGCGTATTTAGCGCCACCATGTGTGTTATGCGGTAGTCTTAGTTTCTGGTCTTAACCCGTGGTCTTAACACTCCTATTCTAAGACCTGTCATAAGTCAATTGCTTAGCTCATCTCAATTCAGTCTTCATGACAACAGTTCGAAACGCCCACCAAATCGTATTCGTAGTCCCCAATGGTGGATCCTCAAAGAACACGTGCGACAGCGCATCAAATTTTTGTTGACGATTATTTTTGCATCGGCCCATATAAAAAATCTGCCAATTATAGTTTCAATTCCTAAACAGTTTTGTCTTCTGTTATTATTTTATACGAATACAGGAATTGAGAGAAAAACTAACTTTTCAGCACGACAGGAGGCGCATAATCGACCGTACCTTGCTTTGACTTAAGAGCTGTCAGGCGGTGTGTGCTTTGACAGATGAAATTAATCAAAACTCTCCAATCGGGGTTACCGGTACTGTAAACGAGCTGTCAATGTGTCTGATGGAACGGATTTATGGATGTCGAGCTTGACTTGAGCTGAGTGAGCGACCAAGTGGTCCTCAAAAGTACAGTTGTGCAGACAACTAGGAAGAACAGGCCAGTAAGAGGATCATATGCTGGACAGCACGACGTTAACATTGTGATTCAGGTCAGTCTGTGATCTTCCATTTCGTTAAGTTGTATTTGAAACGACCTACTTATGGTATGGTTTATTGAGTGTTTTTGTCTTCAAAGGTGTTACGAAATTAAATTGAAATGGTTTATTCTGTGAATAGGATACTAAAATATCTTTTGCAAGTCATATTAAAAAAAGGTATACAGGCTATCTGACTCCTCCTGAAAACCAAATCGGGGGTCAGAAAGGGTTGTTAACTGTTATTTACTTTAAAATATTACTAACTAAATCTTGTAGTTATTAATAGTGGTGATGATTTTTGTTTGCTACCAGATGCTGTCCAGACACCCTAAAGAATTGGACTCAAAAATAACTTCATCTTTTATAGCAGACTCGTTTGAACCTGAAAAGATAAATGTCGCAATCAATCTATATCATGCAATATCATTACTTAGGACGAAAAATCAGGTATGTATTAAAATATCCAGTTTTTATTAGAATTTTAAATAATAGTGTGCCGAATCGGAATGCCTTGCCAACTCAATTGTTTTATTCAGTTCGATAGAAAGGTTGAACGAAGTTATTACATAAATCTTCTTCTTATATTTTTATTACTTAAAAAAGTGGAATGCCAGAATTGAATAATTCAACGTATAGGTTAGTTGTTCGCTTCGGTGCTGCCCGCTTTTTTATGTTTTCAAGTACTGGATATATTCGTAGACAGCTTAGGTCGTTTTTCGTTGTCGAATTGCAAATCACAATCAGCGTAAGGGCCGCATGTCAATCTATCAACGATAACTATGATAGAAAAGACAAAAGTCATGTCATTGGGTTATCATAAGCTATCGAACAGTTTATCTCGATCCGAATATTAAAAGTCCATCATCATCATCAGCCTATTAATATGTTCCCACTGCTGGGACATAGGCCTCCTCTCTATGAGAGAGAAAAAAGTTAAGTTAATTAAAAGTTAAATTCAAGCGATTCTTAAATATTTCCCTTCATTTTAAGTATTTTTGTAGTCTAACGGCAAGACTGCCGTTCAGTTTTTTTTTGTGTCCGTTTGTTCTTGCCATTCAAATTTTTATTCAGTTTCTAGCTTCATTTTTTTTTCATATAAGAATATGAGAGAAAGTTAAGAGTGTCCGACGGCCCATCATAGCTGCATACCTACACATTGGTAAATTAATGATTTCTATTCCTATTTCTGATTTATTAACCCACTCTACCATAAAATCTAAATTCTTTTTATGCCTAATAATCGTACAAGAAATAAGCAGAGATGTTGAAACACCCTCAATTTACCATTTATATTTCTACTCCCATGTATTATCTACTAGCAACCTCCCTAGCTGAGCACGTCACGAGAACTCACACAACTTATGCTGGTATTTTCATGAAGTGTTCATGCTACTGCGCTCCTGCTGGCTGCTGCTCTAGCAAGCGAGGCTCCAAGTTGTGGCCTCATTAGACGTGCAGTTTACTGCTCCACGCGGAACAAACTTCAAATTGTAATTGTATGCAGTTAATTAGTTCATTTTCTTTAGTTCATTTTCTGAATGACATGTAATAAATTTAATATCTTAATATTTTGTTTGTTTTTATTTATTTTTATTTACTTTTAAATTAATTTACCTGACCTTTAATTTCTTGATTGTATTTTATGATTGTATACATTTTGCTTGCCTTACGGTAGAATCACTTGAAACATGTAAATCTTTTTAACACCATTGTAACAGCGTTTTCTGCAAAAATAAAGGACTTGATTTGTTTTGATTTGATTTGATTAGGGATACTGTTTTGACCTTGTTACTTGCTTAACGGGGTGTCTTAGTTTACCGTCGTCTATCTTGTCTTGGTGGTTTGTGGAACCTGTATACTTGTTTTCAATTTGCAGGTGAGATGCTAAAAACTATGTATGTCGAAGAAAAAGACTTCCAACAGCACTAGTTTTCGGACCTTTAATTCCATCCTGAATTTTTCAACGCCACCTGGAGGGAAAGTACTCTAAATACTAGAAATAGCAAATTTTAATCATATGGATCAAATCTCTCTTATAAAAATAATAAATTCAATGGTTTAAGATAAAGCACTTTTGCTTACCCGCGTATATAAATAACCATTCCACCGTAAATCAATTTGCTGTGGCTAATAGCTGTGATGTTCCTAAACCTTAAATATTACAATGAAAATCTTCATGTCATTGTATATTATCCTCACTATAATTGCACACTAAGGAACCACATACAGTTACTCAGCTATAAAGCAACGCTAACCCATCACCATCGCCATACATTGTTACAATTTATCACCGCAGCACTTAAATTGGTAAATGAAACCAGTAGGAGCGTCGAGTACACCATAGCTACGCCGCGTAGTATACGTATCTTCGTAGTACGCCGTTGAAACAATACGCCGGTGCGCGGTAATGTGCCTGGCGCCTCGTTACGGCGCGGTCACTGTGAGGGCTGGAAGCGGGAGATGGATGCAATCAATGTATTGCCATGCTGCGTTGGATAAAGTCACTTGGTTCATGAATGGAGTAGATTAAGCATTCTGTACATCAAAGTAAGTAACTTAACGCAAAAATTATTACTGGAAAACGACTTTAATTTTTGGGATAAAAAAACATTTTTTGTTTGTGGTAACAATGGTGGAACTCAATGTAACGCACTCATTGTGCTGATGGATGGATTTAATAGTACGGGTGTCGTGGTTGTATTTAAAGTAAAAATCTTACATTAAAATCTTATATTAAAAAAAAAAAAACTTGTCAAAAAGTTGGAACGTTGACCCCCTATATCTCCGTAACTGAAAGGTTTCCAGGTATGGTGTAGAATTGGTTTTCGACACAAGGCTACCAATTTAAGAAAGCAATACACCACAATCATTGACACAATCCACGGCTCGTTAGTCGCCCATCCTTATGCGGGTCAAAAGCAGTACCAACGACAAATATCTTCATAGCATCGCATAGTACGTAGGTACAGCGTTCAGCTCATTACGGCCAGGTCACTATGCGGGCGGCAAGCGACCGTCTCGCCATACAGCCGGACTCTTTGAATTAAACATTTAATACTTTTGAGCTGGAAAGAACTAGAAAAATGTGGAAGTCTTTCATTTTAAAACTACCGTCTTTTGTTCCATTTGAATGATCTTGTTGGTTTTATTTGTTTGTTTCAGTTTACTGTTAGATTTTGATGGAAGTAATAGTTGAAAATTACATACTGAGTTTCCTCTGAGATGATGATGAGTTTAATCTCTTATCCGACAAGTGAATCTTGTTAAAAATCACATAGTTCCAGAAATCACAAAAAAAAACTTAAGCTGTATTCCGCGCCACGAAAAGCTATAATTTTTGTAAACGAAGAATTTCTACCAAGATACGTAGCGACAAATCAATCAACAAGAAATACTCCCAAATTCAATCAACTCAAATTATTATACGTGTAATACGAAACTAACGAGCAATTTCACTTGGTTGGGTTATATTTTGGCGATATAAAGCGTTGTCGTCTAATGTTTTTTGGTACTGGAACGCATCTGACATCATGGAACGTAAACTTTTGGCCAAGATCACGCAGTCGCTGTCATTTTTTAATTTGATCCAAAGGTTGCGAACCCAACTGTGTGTTCACAAAATTTATAGCTTCTCATGTCGGAGACTATATATGCATTAAATGTCCAAAGTTAAACACCAGCCATTGAATTACTTCATTATAACGAATTAAAATCAACCTATAACAGTCACTTGAAATTATAATTCCATTTGAGCTACAAAAAGTCTTATAAAAACTTTTTCTAACTTCTTTACATATAAGTAATGATTTATTAAATTCCGCTCCCCGCCCACACTGTGACCTCGGTCCTAGGCTAAAAATAATTAAGTTGAATGAGATTGCAATACATAAAACAATAATTATATTTCATCCGCGATAATAATGGGCACTTAATTAATAAATTCTTGAAGATTCCATTACTGTTGAGTGCTTCGAGTAAATTTGTTAGGTAGGTAGATATAGTGGCTATGCCTCCATTGTGCGTAATTGCTTCAAAATGTTGTATCTTCATCCTGATGCCATTTAGATATAAAGTAGTATGTTTTTGGGTTAACTAGATCAGTAACATTCTGTTTCTTTGGCTTTTTTGATGACTAGAGGACGCCATGTGGTTTCACCCGCGTAGTTACCATTCCCGTGGGAGTACGGGGATAAAATGTAGCCTATGTTACTCGCTGATAATGTAGCCTTCCATTACTGAAAGAATTTTTCAAATCAGTCTAATAGTTTTTAAGATTATTCGTTACATACAAAAATACAACTCTTTCCTCTTTGTAATATTAGTATAAATATAGACTAGAACAAAACTACCTAAGTATAAAATACGTATGAAATGAAAACTCGTTTCTACCCGACCATGGCAATGCTAAAAGGAAGGTTAATGATTTTAGCAGTCCATGTAATATGTACGTATTTATGTATGTTCCTCCGTAGCGCCTGAAATATTCATTCGATTTTGACGAATAAGGTGTTAATCAATTGGTTATTATGACCAGCGTAATATAAGCAAAATTTTAACTGATTTCGAAATAAGGAAGGAGGTTTCGATTTTACCTTGTAACCCCCAATTTTTATTAGACCGTGGTTTTTCAATAGACGGGTTTTTTTATTGTAGTATTCCACGCAATTTTTGTTGAACTTGTTTTATTTAGAGCTACATTCCGCCAACGACATATGCTTATAAAATAAGTGGTGAAATATACATAAGTATATTACATGTACACCTCTGTATAAACCTTTAAATATTTCAGGCATTGGGTACGTTTAATTCTGAACTCTAATACCCTGGTGACAGCTGTAGACTGTAGTTATTTTAGTTTTATTTTTATTTAACCTGTCCCACAGTTGGACGAAGAGGTCTTTGCTCATCAGTGAGACAGTATAAGTTTCCTCAATTCCTTCCAGAAATTAGTTTATGTAAGAATATGGAGATTATTAAAAAAATGCTCAATTTGCTCCTGTTGTAAGTGTAGTGTAATATGTAGTTTGTTATTTGAAGTGACCATAAAACATAAATAAAAGATAGAGTCAGCATCACAATAAACGTGATTGTCGTGGTTCGTGGCTGCTAACAGTCCCGGCTAAGGTGCCATAAATGACGACTATGAGAATGTTTGTAGCTTTATGTGGGGAATAAGAAGTTTGTACCTGTGGACGATGAAATATTCAGCGTCATTCATTATACAAGTTT
This sequence comes from Xestia ashworthii, assembly GCA_950022955.1. Taxonomy (NCBI): domain Eukaryota; kingdom Metazoa; phylum Arthropoda; class Insecta; order Lepidoptera; family Noctuidae; genus Xestia; species Xestia ashworthii. Next base: position 22,230,652 of record OX465566.1, read on the forward strand.
AAGTAGAGGACTGTCTTTATGATAAACTTATTATTATTATAGTGTGTAACTTGCGTTTCACGTAAGTTGGCTGAATATATTTTGTTTAATAGAATATGGATCACAGACTTGCATAGTTATTCACAAACGCTCCATTCGATTCCGATTCGACTCGTCGTATGTCTGTCTTTATTTGGCATTGCGAAAGCGAGCGAAATAGACATACGACTATCGTTAGCGTTTGTGAATAACTAGGTTGGTCTTTGACCTAACATCCAGAAGTCCAAACTCAAGGTTTGCCAACGAGCTGTAGAGCGTAATATATAACGTGTTAAATTAACGGATCGTGTTCGAAACACAATACTGCACTCCAAAACAAATATACCTGACGTGTCTCAAAAGGCTGCCCAACTCAAATGGGATTGGGCAGGACATGTCCATCGCATGCCGGACAAACTGTGGGCCAAAATAGCGGGAAACTTTGACACAGTGAGGCGAGGTCGCGACAGGGAGAAGGAGATGACGGGACGGACTAGACAGGTTCCGTCGGAACTGGAAGAAGAATAAGTAAATATTAGGGGAATAAAATAGAATTGTAACGGAGTAGGCGAGGAAAAAAAAATAGAATTGTAATATATTACATAATGTATATTTCAAGTCTTTTTCCTCATGGGGGTAGGCAATGCTTCGTCCACGTTCAAACACGCCCACCGGTTAGAGTACTGTGTATCTGGCCTTTTTGAAAAACAGTATTACAAATAAGGAAAAAGATACAATGACAGGACAAAGTTTAAGTAGTTAGGTACAGCTACGCCCGTAACACTCTACTGGAAGACGTTTCTGCTGCCACTATACGTAATTGAACCTTAATTGACAGATACAGCCGGAAATTTTAAGGCGATTTAAAAATGTATTTACTTTATTAAATACGTTTGAGAAGGAGGATTTACACGTGCAACGCTTTAATTGTATAGTATTCTATTTGTCAATGTCCTTTCATTTGATACCCATATTAAGGGAGTTGTTAAATAAATATGTAATCCGACATTTTGTGGCGGCGGCCATCTTGGACAGAATTTTTCAAACTTAACTTAGAACACTCCCGACTAATTTACCTTTCAAATAAAAAAAACAAAATCAAAATCTGTTCATCCGTTCGGGCGCTATGATGCCACAGACACACACACACACACATATACAGAGACACGTCAAACTTATAACACCCCGTCGTTTTTGCGTCAGGGATTAAAAATGATGTTTCGTAAACAGTTCATTTTGTAGATCATTTTTCTAAAAGTAATTACCTACAGAACAAAAATCTCTCAACGCTAGAGAAAGCACCCAGGAATTCCGTGGGACGACTGAATCAAACCAAGCCCGGCGAGGGACGAGCTATAAATTAAATCTAAATCCGGATCAAAACCAATTTGATACGTGACTATATTTGAAATATCAGATAGAAGTAGGTAGGTATAGTGAGGGTACCTCCTCGTGTAGTGAGGGTATGCTAGTGAGCCCGTTTGAGTGATCGGCTGAAGAGGAAATTAGTAGTAGGAAATTAGTTTCCTATGTAGTTTATGGTGATTTGTGAACCCTGGTGACAATTCGCGAGTTTTTAGATGGCTTCCGTTCCTTGGTGAGTCTGCTGTCTCACCAAGGGTCTCATGTATCCCAAAAACTCTCTCTACCTGCGTTGGCCATAATCCACAACGTGGGCCCATTGCGGATCGGTCGTTACATGCATTCGAATGTTTGGCACTACGATTAAGATATATCGGTTTTCTCAGGTAGTGAAATTTAATATATCACCGAGTATAGTGCCTGCTTGGGTTCGAACCAACGAACTACAATTCGAAAGTCATGATAGTTACCAGAGCGCCACCATTGCTTCCTTCACACAATTAAGAACAAGCTGCCATCTTAAGTTAAAACCAGTACGAGTAGTATCAATTTCAGCTCATAAAAAACCACTAATCGTAAAGAAACTTCTTCCTAACACCAATGTTTCAAGAACCCAAAACCTGAAGCAAGTAGGTGATTAAACAAGAATATAATTACTCCATTAAACATAATTACGATGTCGTTATCAAGTTTCAGGGCTCTCATAATTAACGTTAATTATAGATTAGCACCGGCCCCTTCAAACAGGAGAGTCATTTACCTTAATCAACGAACACTAATTTTTAGAGGCATGTGTTCTTATAGAAATTATGAACAAACGATAGACGCTAGTGATAGCAACAAATTCTTAGCTAAATTCTGGTTCCAATTCAAAATAAATTGACACGCTTAGTAGAAGAAGAACGGATATGTACTGTAAGAATCAAAAAATCAGCGCTGTGAGGTTTTTTAATGTTACAGAACCATGCTGAGATAGGAGCCTTTTGGCCTCGAACAGGACGAGTTTCGTTTCTTTTCATTTTAATGTTTCTTATTTATGTTTAATTTTATTTTACACATTAAAATTAACAGTATTTAAAACTGTTAATTTTAATGTGTTTTGTCTAGTGCGGGCTAATAAATGGTTTTTCTTTCTTTCTTTCTTTGTGTATTGTTCAAAAATTTTTTTTTTTATTCAAACAAGCGGTGATCATAGATCACTGCTGTTAGCAAAAATAAGGACACACACAATACTCACATTTCTATCATTCATGCAAATAAGCTCACTCACAAAACAGCAACGAAATAAAAAACAATTTTTCTTCTCCAAAAAACATACTCACATAACCTTCATCAATATAGAAGTACGCAAATAAACCATCCGTATATCATATGCTATGATATTAAACAGCCGAAGTAATAAACCCGACTAACTGTGAGAAGGGCGGAGAGATAGCCTATAAACAATACTAACGGCTATACAGAACCCAGAACCTGTTGGAACCTGAACACGAGTACGTAAGGGCGAAGTATGAAATTTAAATGTAAAATACGTCATACATCGCAATACCAACTAACTTTTGAGGCTTTGAAACACGCGGTAATGTTACGAATAACTTTCAAAGTTAAGATTACATAGATACACAACTTTGATTTGATCAGTCATGCATAAAACATATCTCGAAAACGTGGCCTTTTAGATTTTTTTTAGCCCATACTTAACCTGAGTGTATTGATACTAGCTATCTATTAATACATAAAAGTGACCGCAACTTCGAAAAAAAAAATGGCCTAAGTTAAAGCCTTTCTTTCCGGTTTTCTCAATAGAAAACCAACAACCCGAACCGTGCACCTATGTTTTGATGGTGCTCATATATTCTGTGTTCATTTCTGTCCTGAGGATTACAAATTTTCTTATAACAACCAACGTTTCGTATACTATTTATTTCGCAAACAACTTATTCCGCAAATGTTTTATTTTAAAAACATTTTTAACAAACATTTATTTGGCAAATACTTCTTTTATCAAATGCATCAGATGATATTTAATCATTTGTACATTTTTCATTTCTTATTTAGATACATTTGGTAAAATCACGTTTCTACAAAATAATTTACAGGCTAGTAAGTGGCTAAGTGGCAGGCAGCAAGCAAGCAGCATGCAGCAAGCAAACAGCATGCAGCAAGCAAGCAGCATGCAGCAAGCAAGCAGCATGCAGCAAGCAAGCAGCATGCAGGAAGCAAGCAGCAAGCATGTAGCAAGGCATGCAACAAGCAAGCAGCAAGCATGCAACGTGCAGCAGGCATACAACATGCAGCAGGCATGGTTTCTGTCACGGCTCCGGTGCTGCGGGGCTCCGGCGGTCACACGCGATGACGCGAGCTTATCGTCGCAGAGGGTTTTAACGCTCACCACGGCGAGTGTTAAAGCCACCTGCTCCTCAGCTCGCGGGCCGCCTCGCCCCTCTGCGCCTACGCGGATTTAAATAACACTCTAGGGGTAGGGCAGAAAAGACTACGTGGAGTCGGTTCTGCAGCGATTCATTTCTGTCACAAAATTTGTGCTTATAGAAAACCAAATTCATTTAGATTCCTTTTTTTTTTAATGGCACTATCAATATGTGTAATGTCCTTATTTCAAACGTTATTTTATGAGATAAAATGAAAAAGGAATTAATTATTTGTCAAATAATACGTTATTAGATAAAAGTTTATCGGATAATTATTTTGCGAATTGAATTATTTGTTAAACTTGTTGTTGTATGATGATGAAATGACAAATAATGTGTTTGCTAATCGTTGCTTGTCAAGTAAAAGTTTTTGAATTAATGTTTGGTGAACTGACTGGTCACCGAAAAAAAATACAACAATTAATACTTTTACACTAATACTTATAAGGATATGACATAGACAATGAGTAACGAACTAATGACAGATCTCGTCATGCACGTGTCTAACTGTCCATTAACGCCACGTGTTTAGGTCCGCTATAGTACCCTAATTCTGTAGGTATTCCCCAGACGGGCAGGTCTTAGCCATTGTCTAACAGGATCTAACTGCAAACTGCCTTAATAGGATTCTCCTGTCAGGCCCGTTAACACAATCCCGGAGAATACATTTGCGGAAAGCGACATATTATATCTTCGGTAAAAGCACAACAGACGTCAGCCAGTGTTTTAGCAAGGAACAAACAAATTAATTGGCGGTTGGCTCAGACATAATGCTAGATGATTACACGACTTCTAAGCATGCTTCAGGTTTATAACACCAGCCTATTTTTGTCCCACTGCTGGGCAAAGGCCTTTTTTCATACAGATAAGGCACGAGTATTAATCGTGCTTTGGGGTACTCGTGAATAAGTCAGACAGGACTGTCATAACGAGATAAGTGGTGACTTGATGAGTGTAGTGCAACGTGCTTATGTAACAAAGTGTTTATGTGACAATCTAAAACACTCCCGTTCCACGTTACAAATAAGAGCCTAGTTGTTATACTGGCTACCTTTATACTGTGTCAAAAGAAACTTCGTTGAATAACGTCGTGAGGACACGTACGACGTTTTCTATCATAAATAATGTAATTTATTGCTAAACTGTTTCTCCTAGATAGACATGAATAACTTAGCTGAAAGGATGAACAAGCTGAATTCAATATCATAATGTTATTGTTGGTTCTCCATTCTTCCTCATATTTTATGGGGTTTTGCCAAGCGTGATACAATATCCGATTTAGGAATGATATATGGGTCTAATCTGAACATTATCTTTTTAGTTATATTGTTGGTATAACAAAGGTGAAGAAGTTAGCCTGTAAGTTTTTTTGAGTTTGTTTTTACCATCTGGTAGAATTGGGAGGTAATTCTTTATAAACAACTGAGAAATTACCAATGAAATCAATCCCAAATGAGAAAAACATCACGTGGTACTTATTTACTGTTTACTCAAAGCGTTCACGTTTTGGATATCGATCACTACATCAAGCAATAAGGATAATGTCGTACAAATACATAAAAGAGCCAGTCTTATTATATATTATAATCATCTCTTGAGAATTCATGTTTAAATTTAAGTCTTCCTCATTTTCCTGCCTGACACTCCATTTCATGTCAGCGCAGTCTGATTTCTTCTTGCATACACATTTCTTTGCTATTACCTCAGTAGTCACTTGCTTCCTGTTCACTTTCACACATTCATACTATTAGATTAAAGTCACAGAATGAGTTCAAGTATATATCTCGCAATAACTAAATTAGCATACCGCAGTCCACCCGCTGGTTTTGTGGCCCTACTCCATTTACTCAGTAAAATATAGCACCTGCAATGCCATTCCGAGTCCCTCTGTTGAATATTGATGTATCGCGCATCGCCTTGCTGAGAATCGACGCCGTATACTTGCGATCAGAATGTATTGCATAGGCCTTAAGATTAGGTTTGTGTCTTGATTGTAATCCTACATAATAGGATAGGTATTGTCCTGACAAGACAATATTACCACCAGACACAGCAGCATTGCTTACTTGAACAATATAAAAAATCTCATGCTTGGTAATCGTTTAGACACATGAGTCTCGTAGCACCGTAGCACGGCGTAGCTCTCCGTAGCGCGTAGCACTTCGTTGTGCCACGCTTTATTAGTCAAAGTTATTTGTGGAGGTCGGCTAGCTCATTGTCAGTGGACATTAGACAAACTCACAAAGAACCTCTCATACAATTTTGCAAACATCGTAGTAGCAGTCGAGGTTACTGCTATATTTTACTGTAAAAGAAAGTCTCTATAAGTATTCAAAAATATGTAAAAAATACATTTTTCACAATACAAAAATAAACAAAACACCGCGAAGAACATCACTACAACACAATATTCAATTACATTTTCCCGTAACTGACGATTGAACTGTAAACCTCACCAAACGCTTGTCCTCAACAACACGGCGGTCGTGTTAACTGTTGACAAAATAAATCATTTGTGTGACGAAACAGCGTCAATTAATGTATCAAGTGACAGCCAATTAAACAAATGAACGAAACCAGAAATCTGAGGTGACGGGAATATGATGCTTTTGAAATGCATTTCCACTCATTAATGATTTACAATTGTGTTTATCAGTTACTAGCGGACATCACGCAGTTTCACCCACGCATTTTATCTCCGAACGCCACACGCGCCCACGGGAACGGGAAGTTCCCGTGGGAGTTCGGAGATAAAATGTAGCCTATGTTACTCAGGGTTAATGTAGCTTTCAAAAGGAGAAAGAATTTTTGAAATCGGCACAGTAGTTTTTGAGTTTATTCATTACAAACATCATCATCATCAGCCTATAATGTTCCCACTGCTGGGGCACGGCCTCATCTCAATGAGAGGGAATGGGCTATAATCTACCACGCGGGCCCCGTGCGGATTGGTAGATGTCACATGTCTTCGAATTGGTTCTAGGACATGCCGATTTCCTCACGATGTTTTCCTTCACCGTTTTGAGAGCAGCGGTGATGAAATAAATTACACAAAGTAATGCGCCTGTCTGGGTTCGAACCCACGACTTACTGTTCGTAAGTCGGGGCCGCCACCACTGGGCAATTACAAACATACACACACAAAAATACAATTTTTACCTCTTTATAATATTAGTGTAGATGTAGATCCTGTGGACGGTTAGCTATGGGCTAGCTAGCCGTCCGTCCATCTAATGACGACTGGCCGTGTCGACGGTGCGTTCGTGTTCCACGCGCGCCTCAAAGAGATGTCAGCATAAAGGGAGGGTCCCACAAGGGCCGAAGCCTGCCGGGGTTGCGGGACTGTTCGAAAGAGATACCGTGGCCCCGGAACGTAAAGGGCGAGGAAGGAACATGGATGGTTTTTAGTCAGTAAAAGTCTGACACTCCCTCCCGCTCCGCCCAGAGTGGAATGGTAATTTGATGACTTCCCATCCGAAAAAAAAATGTAGATGTAGATAGTGTAGATGTTCTGAGTGGTGTTAACAATTAATATAGAATTTTTTTGCCTAGGGCCTCAATTCTGCTATTACAATAGTGTCAGAATAGTCGATTATTGATTTCATAATGGTCAAGTTCTGTCAAGTTTTGACAATTTTGTTAGTCTACTAATAAAATGCTGCCATTATGACTTCTCAATGAACAACCACTGACACTCCATTAAAAGGTATATCATAGAATAGTAATCTCGTACATGAAATCTGGCATGAATAAATGTTCGCATTTAGTAGTAGATTTCAAAAACCATTTGTACAAAGGGTTTTATAATAATAGCAATACGAAAATGCCATTAAAACACAATTTTATTGCAAGACCATCGACCGACCAATGATCGACCATTGTGAATTTAGCAGATTACAAACTTTAAGCAAAATGACAATGGGATGGGAATAGAATCGTGTTGCAGTGACGAATTTATAAAAATAGCAGAATTAGGCCCCTGCAGTGGGACACAATCATGACAGGCTAAGAAAATAAAATATTGAAAAGAAGGTTGGTTTGCCCATCAAGAATATCCTAGTGGCGGCCTGGAGTCTAGATTTCTTCCCGGTTGATGGCACTAAGTCATCCCCCTGATAACCCTATTGATAGACAGATGATCATAAAATAATAATTCCAAGACACCAATCTTTAAAAAAAAATTGTTATGTTGTGCCTAAAAATGCCAAATTAGATTTTTTGTTGCTTTGAAACTAATAAATAGTTGAGTCATTCCGTTGACAAAACAGTGACGTCATAGCGTGATATTGCCATACAAAATCGATGAGGGAACCACGTTTTGACAGCTTTGAAAAAGTATGTCAATTGATTGATGTGTCATGTACCATATTACAAGGGACTTGAAATAAACTAGCAAAATATGGGTGTACTACACACATATGCACACTTCTGCCTAGCCTTTAGGGGATCTCAGGCGTGATGCTATATTGTTATAATAAAGGATTTTTGTAATAAACAACAAGTACAGGGCTAAACCACTTTTTACTGAAAGAAACCTTGGTTTTATAGTTCATCTATTGGTAAAATGACAAAAAAGTCGGATTATTTTTCCTGTTCTATTTCATTAATAACTCCCAACGAACCCACTGCGTAAATCAGTCCGTTCTACTTTTCCCTACAACCTGTGCGAAATGTTTCCATAGTACTCTACAATAATGCAATTTATCAACATTAAACCAGCGCCATATTTATGCAAAACGTAGCTTAAAGTTTCAAGTAGTTTTGACGGTAATTATAACTTTACTTAACCTGTCGGTGAAACCCTTTCAAAGGAATATCGGATCTAAAGATTTTATTTCAATAGAAAATTTTGATTGAAACAATTATTTACCTAGGTGAGGAAATTACTTTATTTACTCAAGTTATTTTTAGATGTTGTAAAGAAAATTGTCGGAAAGTAGCTTTATGTGGTTATTTTTAGATTAAATTGGCATTTCTACCAAAGAACCAATCATATGAAATACAATTTTAATCCTGTTTACAAAAAGGAATGCTGAGACGGATTTAATATTGGTAAGTAGGTGTAGATCAGAGCAATATGGATTAGACTAAAAATACCTTATTGGGATCAGAAAGTAATCCGCTACTCAAGTTCAAGTGATTGTGGGCGAAAAAAATAACAACAAAAAATGGTTATAACAAGAGATTTCTGAAAATTATGTACTTACTTTTTTGAAGAAATTCTTGATAAAGGACCAACACTTGTATTTTTATTAGATTACTAGCTTATGCCCTCAGCTTCACCCGTGTGGAGTTCGGTAACTGTCCCACATTTCCAGCGGCATTTTACATTGTCTGTGTGATCGCACTACCGGGATAAAAAGTATCATATGTGTCAATCCAGGCTATAAACTATAAGAATGGGAAGCCGTCACCTCCTTCTGCGAAGTAGTCATGCTAGCGAAGGAGGTGACGGAACGCGAGAGGGAGAGAACCTCTCGCCCCAGCCGCCGCGGACGACGCACCGGGCGTGCCCCGTAGACGCGGGCCTGTGGACGGTGAGCTATGGGCTAGCTCGCCGTCCGTCCGTCTTAAGACGACAACAGAGCGTACCACGCGCGCCGAGCAAGAGATGTCAGCATAATGTAGGGACCCGCTTTTTTTTGTCGAATGGGAAATCATCAAATGACTCCTTGGGAGGGAGTGTCAGATTTTAACTGACTAAACTATCTACCTGTGTGCCAAATTTCATTCAGATCCGTTCAGTGGTTTTGCGTGAAAGAATAACAAACATCCATCCATCCATCTATCTGTCCATCCATCCATCCACTCTCACAAATTTTCGCATTTATAATATTAATCAGTAGGAAATAGTCTAAGTAGGCAAAAAAAGGTTTTTCTAAAACACTCATCCAAAATATATTTACTGAAAAACTTCTTTCTTCGCTTCACGAAGATAGTTTAGAAACTGTTTTTATGCATGTTTCCATGTTCACTATTTTTACATACTTCAAACAAACGCACCCATTTCGTCAGATTATCTCACCAACAGAGAGGCGTAACATTTGCTATACTCTAAGATTATTCAGGACCCACCTTGTATATTATCCCTATATTATTCACCGTGCATGACGTGCGAGCATCGATTGCAATGTGTTCACATTATGCAACCTAGTGGTATGCAGAAGCATAACTCTTAATGAAGAAAATTGTAGGGACTATCGTCTCTGCGGCCGAGAGTTATGAACTTCACTTAACATTTGTATGTTTCTTGTTGCTTTCGTATGATAACACTACTGCCGAACTACAAGTGCAAGATAGAGTAAGAACCTTTTGTTTCTATAGCCTTGTTTATCCCACTGCTGGGCATAGCCCCCCCCCACCATATCCTTCCAGATACCCTTCTCCTGCGCCATCACCTCGAACCAACTTTCGTGATGCGCGTCCAGATCATTTCGCCACCACTATCTAGGCCGATTTCGGTGGCGCTGTCCAGTAAGAACATGTTTAAGCTAAAGCACGTTCCTACTAAGTAACATTTAAAAGGCGATTCACATATGACACCGCACGTCCGCGTCAGGCGGTGTACTTCTGAAAGTCAACGGATTTCATACAAGTCAGTGCTAGGAGAGATCCGCTTCAAACTGTCGTGTGAGAATGTCCTAAATCTCGGCCTTAGATTAGTATAGGCATAACTAACGCTGTGATGAAACTAATGGGCTGAAATACTGGTAGAACGTAGGCTACTTGCTCTGGAAACGGCGTATGTAGGAAGTTAGGGATAGTTGGCTGTGGAGGGTTTTTAGTCCACTTTTAGGTCAGTTGTTTTATTTTATTTTATTTTTATTCAAGAGGAACAGCAAACAGCTACAACATAAAGTACAAAAGAAAGAAAGATACACATAAAATTTTAACAATATTGTAGCCCACAACGCTGTTCACAGATTAACTGTGGAATATAATAAACAATTAAGTGAAATGCTAGGGTAAAAATAATATTAAAAACTAAACTTACATAACTAACTTAACTATCATGCTTAACATGCTGCATGCTGCATGTTTTGGTATAACGAACACTCATATTATTTATCATACATATGTTATTTTTCAATAGAACTATTAATCTTAATTGTCCACCTCGGACTACTGCGGGACGGTTATTAAAGCCATTATTAACTTAGTTGACGTTGTTGTAAACGCGTGGCATCGAGTGAAGCTTCTGCACAAATATTTGTCATAGGTAAGTACATCTAAGATACATAAATGCGTACATAAGTCCACGATGGTTGGTATCGGCTGCTGCGTCCAATCGCAGCCGTATAATTGACGTCACGTGTCCGAGGATTGCGATTCGGAGGAGAGCCGTTAAGGCTGCGACGCCAGATGGAGCTGTGTGTACTGCTGTGATTTGACTTACAAGATGTGATATTAATGTGATAATTTCGGTAAGAGTTACTTGCAGGTGTATGTATATTTCATTCGGATCTAACTTGCACTTAACACCTTAACCTAATGAGTACTTCTTTTTTTTTTCTAATCTCTTCAGATATACAAGTATATCGTTACGTTTTACGTTCTTGCGGATAACCAAAACCAAACCGAAAAACCTAAAATTCGATGAAATGAGACCCCCACCTTTTTTTTCGGATGGTAAATCTTCAAATGACTCCTCCCGCTCTGGGCGGAGCGGATGGGTGTCAGACTGACTAAAACCCGTTCATGTTCTTTCATCGTACTTTGTGTTCCGGGGCCACGGTATCTCTTTCGAACAGTCCTGCAGCCCCGGGGTCCCACAGCCCCGGATGGGACCTCCATCTAACCTAAGATAAATCTAGTCCCTCCGCATTGAGAACATTATAGAACATGAACACTGTGTAACCCCAATACATCCTATAAGTTTTTAATTTAATTCCCCACTCCGACAGCATTTCTTGGGCAATAGACAATGCCAACATTGACAATAGACAAATCAGCCTTCAGCAACAAGGATAGTTTTCCCCAAAGAGATACCATTGTATCTTATAGTGAAGACTTGAGGTCTCTCCAGGGACGTTAGGTTGACCTTTTTCCAATTGTTCTCGGAATCAAATCACCAGTTACCCCATGCAGCTGGTGCTTTGATTATACATAGTTTTTTTGAAACGTTCTATTCAATTTTCAAGAAATAAAAAAATGCCTCGAAAACTATCAAGAACAGCGGAACGTACATGAGGTATTTTCGGATACCCCTATGACGAATCTAATTGTTTTTATGTCGTCACTATTTGGACCACCCTGTATAATGATGATGGTGTAAAAGGTGTTGTAAGTGAGTATACCTAAGGCAAAGTTTGTGAGCGAAGAAGGACGTGGGAAATATCAGTTCACCAGCCCTACTTACAAAATGTCACTTATACTCTTCTATTACACAAATAAATAATGATTGCAAACAACAATTGATTTCACTCTCATCAAATAAGTAAACAAAGCGGACATTTAGTGTTAGTTAGCACTAAACAAGGCCTCTCAAACCGTAGCAATTAAATCGGAATCGCTTTAATTATTAACCCCAGTAAATTTCACTAGTACGGTGCTTTACGGCCATTAGTACAGGATATTGGTGCATTTGCAGTAATTGTCGGATTCAATTGACAGAGTTGGTAGGAAATGGAGTGATAATCACTTAACTGAACTTAATTGCCACTGATGAAACTTTCAAGTTACATAATACGCTTACACACTTACAGCACCTTAGTGTAACAATAAAATACAAGGTGTAAACCACCTCATCACGAAGCCGTCAACCAAGCATTCTGTACATCAAACTAACTAACTTTACACACAAATTATTGCTGGGAAACGATGTTTTTTGGGGTAATAGTACATGTTTTGTGGTAGAACACAAATGTAACGAACTCAAAACATTGTGCTGATGGATGGATCGAATAGTACGGAGGTCGTGGAGGTGTTTTAAGTAAAAATCTCATATTAAAAACTTGTATTTAAAAACATACCTACTTGTTTAAAAGTTGGAACTTTGACCCCCAATATCTCCGTAACTAGAAGGTCCCCCAGGTATGGTGTAGAACAAAAAAATGATCGCAATGATGAGGAAAACAGGATCTTTTCGGCTTCCTTAAGAGATTTTTTACATCCTTCATGCTGAAAATTTAGTGAATTAATATTATTTTTTATTTTTCATGTAGCCACAGTTATTGCGATCACTGGTAAAAAACATTTTGAGAAAATCGGATCACGGTATCAGTGGATACAACTCGCCGTAATCCGTGGATATAGATCGGTGGAGACAAACCCAAACAACCTAGTAATAAAGTTAGTTGTATCTAGGAGTAAAATGTACTGTTTTTCTAAACACTCAAGATAAATTGATACCTACCTTGAATGTTGAAAAAGGATTTGAAGTTCAAAGTGACGTACGGTTGATCGTACCGGCATAATAATGTGACGCGCTTTAACCCACGCTGTCACTCCATGCAGTAACCAACTCTGTGGTTATTATCCAAATTCATAATTCTTATGTAAAGTGTGCTGCAACGCATAGAAATATACCTAACGCTAACGAGATAACTATCAGTAAATCGAGATGCCAGTATTAATATGTACTCTAAATAACTTAAAGCTAGCTTCAAAATATTAGATGTACATATGAATCAAATGAATTTTTCAAAGCCAAAAATGATTCAAAAGCTACCTGGAAATTAATTAACTCAATGGCTGATAAGGAGGGCCGCGTCCAAGTACCCGTAGAACTTCTTGAGCTATCGAATAATGAAATCGCTTCTGCAAATAATGTAAATAAGTATTTTGTAAACATTGGAAGAGACTTGGCCTCTGTAGTCAGTGTAAACAACAACAAAGAAAAATTAAGTGCCCCTCTCCAAACGACTCAGTCACCCAGTGACTCTATGGGCATCATTCCAGTTACCAATGAGCAAATTGAAACAATCATCATGTCCCTGAAAAATGATTGCGCCACTGGTTGGGACAATATACCTTCGAAAGTTATTAAACTCTCAAGTAAAGTCCTAGTTCCACCAATTGCTCATATTTGTAACCTCTCTATAACCATAGGTATATTTCCAAGGGCTTTAAAGAAAGCAGTTGTAACACCTGTATGTAAGAGTGGGAATAGAGACCTAGTAAGTAACTACATGCCCATTTCGGTCCTAACGTCAATGTCTAAAATTTTAGAACGCGTCCTAAATACTTGCTTATTAAGTTATTTAGATAAAACAAAAATTATCTCGGAAAATCAATTCGGCTTTAGGAAAGGTCCATCAACGGAGGATGCTGTAGTAAACTTATGTAACAATGTGATTAGCAGGCTGGATAAAAAGCAAAAATGCTATGGTATCTTCCTAGATTTGTCTAAAGCTTTCGACACGGTCTCTATTCCCACACTTACTACTAAAATGGAACGTATCGGTATACGTGGTCAAGTCTTAAACACTTTCAAAGACTATCTGAAAAATCGCAAGCAATTTGTTAGGATCGGTACTGTAGTGAGCGATGAAGAACAAATTGATTACGGCGTTCCTCAGGGGAGTATATTGGGTCCAACGTTGTTTTTAATATACATAAATGACTTGTGTAGTCTCAAAATATCAAATTGTGATATAACTACTTATGCAGATGATACCGTTTTACTAACCCATGGAGCAGACTGGAATTCTGCAAAAGAACATGCCGAGAATGGACTGCGTACAATTAAGCAATGGCTAAGCGAGAACCTACTAACACTAAATATTGAAAAATCGAAATTCATCCGTTTTCATATGCCAAATTCTCCAGTTCCAACCGAGTCTACTGAGTTATTGAAACTTCATACATGTGCCAAGCCTACGGGCTGTGATTGTTTGTCCTTAACGCGAGTGACTAGCATCAAATACCTTGGAGTAGTGTTAGACGAGCGACTTGACTGGCGTCCACAGGTGGTTGCTCTCACTAACCGTATTCGACGGCTTATGTATATTTTCAAGAAGCTCAGATCTACTGCAGATAAATCAACAATCTACATGGTATATACTGCCCTCTGCCAATCTGTGCTAACTTACTGCATACCTATATGGGGTGGTACATATAAAACCTTATTGCTTATGCTGGAAAGATCGCAGCGAGCAGTCTTAAAGGTAATTCATAATAGGCCTCGATTGTATTCAACCACTAAACTATATGCTGAATGCCGCGTACTGACCGTGAGACACCTATTCATACTAAAAACCATTCTCCGAAGACACTTCCGGCTACCTTTAAATGAAATTACAAATGAAAAGCGCTCCGGTGCAGTTGTATGTCCCGGCGTTAGTTGCAGAACAGCTTTTGCAAGCCGCCAATATGAGGTCGCTAGCTCAAGATTGTGCTAGCGACCTCATATTGGCGTTTTAGGTGAATAAAATATTGGCAATATATAATTTGACTAAACGTAAATTAAAACATAAGTTGAACAATTGGTTATTAACTCTGACATATGATCAGACAGAATTTCTTTTAACAGTTAAAAAGTAAGCAGTTACAATGGGAGTCCAGTATTGTTTGTAGGTATGTGAAAGTGGTAGACATTTATTGATATCTTTTTGTTTTAACTTTACAGTAGATTTATGTTGTTGACAGTAGATTTAAGTTGTTTTTTATTTATATCATTTTGTATAACTTTGCAGGAGATTTATGTTATGTTACTTTTTATTTACTTATTTTTTTAATTATTATTTTTCTTCCTTAATATTTTTTTAAGGCAATATCTTTATTTAAAGTTTCACAGTTTACACATGTTCAACTTTAAGGTTGTGTCTAGGTCAACAGCTCGCTAACTCCTATAATACAAGCTTGAATTAGTTTAGGAGTTAGAGAATTTTAATATTCTATGTGACAGCGTACAACCTCATATGTAAGTTTTTAAATTGTTATTAGATTAAGTCTTTTTTGTACCTACCTTAATGGAAATAAAATATTATTATCATTATTATTATTAATTATTTACGTTTGTATGTATAATCTGCACATGTACCTACCATCGTTAATGAAGATCAAATTAACACCTGGTATTCTGTTTCTCATTATGTTAAGTAATTTGTGCAATTAAGCAGCCGGGCCTGCCTTAACGTACATAACATATATGTATAGATAATACATAATTATGTATTAATGCTGAATACGAAACACTGTGTAATTTAATTTTAATCAGATACAAATGGATTTTGAAAGAAAATTTTATATTATTTTCATGGGAACTTTTCATCAACGTTATTTTATTTCATGGGAACTTTTCATGAACATAATTTTGTTATTTGTTATTTACGAGTAGTTAAGCTCATGCTTAGATTCGTTCAGAGAACGTGTTAGCAGCTATTACCTAGTTACGAGTATTTGGAAGTATTTAGGGGTTCCAAATACTTAATTACCATTTTCAATTTATAACACAATAATCTGTCCCTATAAATTTGAAAATCTTAGTGGATTTTTAACCCTGTATAGCATGAAAAAAACCATCATTAAACCTTAACAACAAAACTTTTAGACTAACCAACCTTCAAACTTTCAGTATCACTGAAAATTTCAGGATTATATTCTTTAATTCGTTATCAAAAGATGGCACGTCCTGATTAGAGCGAACTTTTCCCATTTCACCCACGGCGAACAAACCTACGATAGGAAATCTAATCTATAATTTCTTAATAATAGGCGGGGAGTCCGCACAGCGGCGTCAGAGCGGAAAATTAGCTTCACCGAGACACAATATAGATAGTTACAGAAGGTCGACTCTGTACAGCAACCGATTACACATACATACTATACATTAACATTTCTATTTTTCTCTCACTTACAAATTCTGAAACTGTCACTTTCAACAACATCGTCACCATTGTCGCAACAACCGCTTGTTCCTTGGCCTTCTACCTTTTAACCATGCTACCTTGATCTGTGGGAGTCAGAACCAAGTCTAATACATGATCTTGTGAGTGTCATCTCCTATCTACCTATCTAGCTGCTGGCCTACCAACAATAGTGATAGCTTTATTCTAACCGAAATCTCTCTAGCCAAGTGAGTTGGTTACTTCTAATACAAAGTCCTACGTCAGATTTCTTTGCTCACGCTTTGTTTACAGCAAGTGCACGCGTACTTGCTTCTGTCATTGGTTTGGTATTAGCACGCGTCTATGTGTGCGTGTGCCATAGAGTATGGAGTTGACCTTCTGTACAATCCTGTTAGATCACCATTTGTTCTGCTTGAGTGGTGACGCTCAAACTGAAAGCGAATGATAATAGAAGTTGCAATGCACTGAGTTTTTGTTTCAAGAGCGATTTTGCTTCAATAGTACGGTTCGTAACGTTAGTTCTACCATATTTAGAAATCCTCTACCATTAACCCCCACCCCCACCCCACCATACTTTCCCAAACAGTGTTTTCTATAAGACAGAACCAGAATTTAAAACTAGATGGTTTTAGCTAAGCTACGTTGATTTAACATTTTGAAAGTCAGTTTTCCTCCGTTTAAGATGACAATAAAGGTGGACGCACACTTGTCCGCGCTGAAAGATTTTTTTCTCATCCGTATAACGTCACCTATTCGTCCGATTCGACGCGGATAAGTGTGCGAGGTTTTATAGGATTTCATATAAGTAATTCTAAAATTCGATTCTTTCGGCTCGTTCGCTTCTTTCGACTCTGATAAGTGTGCGTTCAGTATCTATCTTATGTCACTCTCTATAGGACTTCAGCAGTCACCTTTAGGATAATTATGTACATTGTACGTTTTTTCTTCATATCTTCAGTACTCTTTTCCAATTTAATATATAAATTATTGACACATTTGAAATGTCACTAAGAAATCAGATTAGATCTCTGAAAGGTATTTACCAAATGACTGTGACGTCACACTAAGTACCTCTGTCGTTTATGCTTTAATAGAAAAAAAGTAAAAAGAAACGCAAAGAATTATTTAAGAACCATCGTGAGTTATTGAATAAAATATTAATTTGTACATCAAAGCAAGACGTACGACTGACAATTTATTTATTTATTCGAAGTTTCAGACTTTTTGTACAGCAAGAAATAATAAATTACGGTAATCTTTCATTTGTTTATTGCGTATTTTATTACATAAATAATTGAACAACAAATTAATGAGGCATCACATAAGTATCTATAGACATGGATATTTTTCAATTACTGGCAAGCAATTTTAATACATGTACCTACACAGACAAAAGAAATGTGTGCAATTTGTACATCGTGTTCTACGTTAGCATGATGCAAAGATATCTTTTTTAGGGTTCCTATTGCTTAGATTCCACTATCCTCCTCTCTGTCTGTATGTCACCAGGCTATATCTCATGAACCGTGATAGCAAGACAGTTGAAAGGGGTTTGAATTTTTTGGCTGGTTTTTTTCTGTTTTGATTTACCAAAGTATCGGCTACGCATAAGACCTACGATAACATACTAACGATAGCTGGTATAAATACAAACAAGTTTTGTTTGAGACAACAAGTTCTAAATGGTCACGTTTCCGAGATTTGAGCTATCAAAGTTAAAGTCCATTCACTGATGGTATCTTCAGCACAACTTTTATTTGATCAGACACGCATAAAACGTATCACGCTTCATACAAAAATGTTCCAAACACTTTTCACAGATGATTTGTATTTCTGTTGCCTCTAAAACAATAAAAATAATAAAAAAATACTGATGGCCACCTTTCACGATGGTACGGAAGCCTGTTATGCGCGAAACCGACTCGCATTTTCTATACGGTTGGATATCGTGGGTAGACCGGCCTTACCGAGGTATATCTAGTTACTGGGCTGTGGAGATCAAGTAGGCAGTTGCTTCATGTAAAATACTGGTATTTATCTACATTCGATTAGATTAAAGGCCGACTCCTATAGTAGGGAAAGGCCAGGCCAAATACATTCAACATTAGTTATATCTGCTACCAGCGATGGTCCAATATTTTAGGGTTCGGCCTAAAAATTCAGTAGCAATTGTGGTGACAAAATTTCAAGTTCTCATCATAAAGAAAAGCTTTAAGTAAGTAGACGCAACATCTTAAAAGACTGACCACTTTCAAAGAGTTTGACGAAGTCTTGGAATAGTGGAACCCAATATGGTTAATTTTACAAAACTTTGCTTTTCAGCAGTTTGTTTAACAAGCAACTCTTGTCAAGTTTGAATCAGACTTTCTTGGCTTAACGTTGAAGAAGAAGAAACCTTTGCATAAAATTTAAATTGGGACGAGGGTTCAAAGGTTCATTGTTTCTTTAAGGATTAATTTATAGTAATTGGTCATAAATCATTTATTGTCTGGCTTTAGTATTAATAAGATCGGTAAATCTGAAATCATAAAAACGCACGTTTGGTGAAATATTGCAACAGATAATAATATGTTTTACTTTTTATAACCACGAGGTCGCTGCTGAATAATAACAGTTGCTTGCCTAGGTTGGTCTGTGGATGGGTGACCACCCATTACATATCGAGTTTCCTCCGTACCTCGGATAGCACGTTAAACAGTTGGTCCCGGCTGTCATTTGTAGATCTTTGCCAGTCGTTACAGGTAGTCAGTGGTCCAAAAAGTCTGACAACCAGTCTAATCAGGGGGCATCGTATTACCCAGTACAAACTGGGTTGTGGAGATCAGATAGGCTGTCGCATAGCCCATATTGTGTGAGTACTATGTACGAGTAAGCTATCATTCACTGGAAACCTACGGCAGTTCTTGACTTGAATGTGCCCTGGCGGTTGAGAGTATGTCATGCTCACTCAAATGTCTCGCTAATGGTGGCGCGTGTTTCGGACCATTTAGTTTCCTTCAAAATGGTTGAGCTGAATGGTGCTGATCCATGCGTCATGATCGTGAATGGGCGCTGTCATTTGTGACTGGTCATCTCTCAGTTGCCATAGCGTATTTGAATGAATTATTTTTGTTTTTTCTACGGACACTTTTAACTTGCACATCTTGCTACATTGTTCTTACATAATATACCATCTCAACATGAATGATGTAACCAAGATTTTGTATGAAAATTTTGATTTAAAAGAGTGTCCATGGAGTTTCTTGCCCGTTCTTCTCCATAGAGATCTACGCTAGGGAATGGGCAACTACAGTACTTTCACAGTTTTTATGTCTTGTAATTGGGACTGTAGCTACATTTAAGTTTCATCTTTGTTTCGACAATTCAAAAGTGCCTGTGTGGCCTTCTTAAAATAAATGCTTTGATTCTGATTTCTGATTGATTGACACATATATCAACCCATAATTGTTAATGGGGTTTTCCATCAGGAATTTCTCAGTAGCAGTAACAGATTCTGGTTTTGCGCCCGGTTGATGGCAATGGAATTGCCCCCTATTATCTGCTTAGGTCTTAAATATAACTAGTGACATGTGAGTGTACTATTAGATGCACCTCTGTCTAAACCTATGGGTATTACAGGCGTGATGATCACCAAACACTAGAAAGAATTGAGAATTATGTGATAGCTCAAGTGATAGTTTGTCTCGCCATCTTTGCCTGTGTCTTTCACGGCGTCACTCTTTATTATTTGACAACTATTGAGATTTTTTCTCCAAATAAACTAATAATAACGGCCAATGGCCTTATGGCCAAGAGCCTCGACGACCATCTTTCGAAGCTCTTCTTAGGCGGTTGGCTAAAGGGCCTGATTCAGAAGGACTCCACGATACGGCTCGCGTTGTGAGGAGGTTCCTGTCTCTGGAGCCTTAACCACCGTAGCTTGGACCATGCTCCCGACACTGCGGACCACAATTTTTTATGTATTTGAATTTTATAAGATTTTTGTGAGATATGTTTAAAAATGAATGAAGTAAGTAGTTAAAATGAATAAAGGAGATGATAATAAAACTAAGAAACGGAAACAATCAAAAGAACAAACACAGAGAACATAAAATCCCGGAAGCAGAATAACAATCAGCTTGAAGGGCCGATCAGCCTGCTCTCACATCGTACACAAACTGTAGCTGGCAGGCTGGCACATGTCGCCAGATAGCCCATTTGGATTCATAATGGCGGCCCGCGCCAATCCAACAGATTACAGCGCACAATAACACGGGACTTGGGACAGATCCCACGATACCGGACGGCTGCTTGCACATGGAATAACATTGTTGCAGAAGGATTACCCGAAACAACATACAACTGCACACAGAGAATAGTAGTTCGGCAATAACTTTATCTATTTAGATCGTGTGAAATCTTCAAACGTCAACGTCATTATAAATCTTGTTTTTTAACCCCCGACGCAAAAACGACGGGGTGTTATAAGTTTGACGTGTCTGTGTGTGTGTACGTGTCTGTGGTATCGTATCGCCCGAACGGATGAACCGATTAGGATTGTTTTTTTTTTTGTTTGAAAAGTGAATTAGTCGGGAGTGTTCTTAGTTATGTTTGATAAAAATCAGTCCAAGGTGGCCGCCGGTACATATTTATTCAACAACTCCCTCAATATGGGTACCAAACGAAAGGGCTGGATTAGTAAAATACTATGCACTATGACAAATTAAAAATCCTAGATGGCCGCCACAACAAAATGGCGAATTAACGAATTATTTTCTACTTTACTTTTAGTCGGGGGTTTTTTAAATTTTTGATTTAATTTTACTTAGATAAATAGATTCTTTAACTTCAGCTTTTTTGCACTTGTAGATTGCGATCATTAAATGTTTTTATCGCCAAGGTTATGAGGTATCAAATTAAAGTCATTAAAAATCCGCGCGGATGGCTGGCGGTATGCAAAAATCCAATAGTACCTACCAACCCTTTTTTTTGTAAACTGATATCTAAGAGCATTCTTTCTATTCAAAACAAAATAGAATATTAATGAAAGTGCGTCATTTTAGCTCGTTGAATGAAGCTGGTCTTTTGTAACTATTTATTCTGTGCCCGCCTACGACTTGCGCGTTCACATTGTCGGGACAATTGAGACATTGAGGGAAACTTGGGCCTTTTAATGCTTGAATTCACTGAATCTGCGGCGATAAAATTATTATTCTCACAATGATTTTTATAAAGACTTTTTGTATTTAAAAGATCTCACAGAAGAATATTTAAGTACGTTTTTCGAATTTATAAGACAAATTAATTTGTTATTGATGTTTCTAGTCGTCGTAGACAGTATTTTATTAAATTGACAATCCAGCAGCATAAAAATTGGAGCGAAGTGGTTTTCTTTCTTTACTTTTTCTCAGTAAGTTCCACGATGTTATTATGTTGAAAATACAAACGTAGGTTTTCTCAAATAAATATAGGTAGACGCAGAACTTATCAAATTCTAGGTAATATTTGTTTCATTCATTACTTCTTTGAAGATTTATATTACAGAGTAATCTTAATTTCTTTTTAGATGTCACAAAATCGACCTACATGTTTGTTGTATATTATACACAGGCAAAACCTTCAAAATATAAAGTAATTTTAAAAATATCAGCAGCACTTCATACTGTAAAAGAAATAGGTCACTGCCACCGGCTACAGTTTCCGGCCCCAACAACATAGGGCTGAAAGTTGAGCAACATCTTTAGATCACATTGGTGAGCGACGAAAATGAAATGAAAACGAATAATAATAATAACCATAATATGATCAGTGTGTGTTGCCTGTGATTACATACGGGACCGAAACGTGGTCGCTCACAATGGACCTTATCAAAAGTCTTGGTCACCCAAAGGGCAATGGAGAGGGCTATGCTCGGAGTTTCCTTGCGTGATCGAATCAGAAATGAAGACATCCGCAAGAGAATCAAGGTCACCGACGTAGCCCGAAGAACTGCTAAACTTAACTGGAAGTGGGCAGAGCACATTGCTCGCAGAACGGATGGCCGATGGGGCCGAAAAGTTCTGGAGTGGCGACCACGAATTGGAAGACGATGCGTTGGAATGGTTGGTTGCGGGAATCCGTTGGATGCGAGTCGCACGGGACCGGTCAATGTGGCGACACTTGGGGGAGGCCTATGTCCAGCAGTGGGCGTCTTTCGGCTGAAATGATGATGGTGATGAATAATAATAAATACAGGTCACGATGCTCATTATCATTAGCCTTTATCACAATTTACTGCAGGTCAGCGCATCATATCTTCTTCTTCCATACCTCCCTATTACTCGTCATTTCAACACTAATATCATCCTGCACACAGTCCATCTGAATGGTGTAAAAAGATCCTTAACGAATCCGGCACTTGTCTTCCCTGTCATTGCGGTCATTTTTTGTTCCAGACCATACCTGGAAACCTTCTAGTTACTGAGATATTGGGGGGTTACCTTTGATAAACTTTTATTTCAAATACTTGTTTTTAATTTAAGATTTTTACTATTAACACCTCCACGAATACGCGCTATTCAATCCATCACACAATGCATGCTTTGAGTACGTTACAGGAAATGACAAAATTACCCCATGCAGATATGTGGGAACCTATTCCAACCAAACATCTCTATGCATGAACCCTCGTACGTCTCATGTAGCTCATCTTAATAAACCTGGAGCGAACAATCTGAATAGACTAGGAATCTGCACTTAGATATACCCAGATTCACACACTTGCTTGACTTACTGTCTATATGTATATATGTGTTATGCATCTTTAGGGTACAAGAGTCAAGATAGTTTAGTGTCCAGGAAATAGATATGCTAGGGCAGTAGTCTTACACAAAGGTCGTTATTAAAAGATTACCTAAAACTATGTTGTTAACAGAGCAGCGGTGGCCCAGTGGTGGCGGCCCCGACTTACGAACAGTAAGTCGTGGGTTTCGAACCCAGGCAGGTGCATTACTTTGTGTAATTTATTTCATCACCGCTGCTCTCAAAACGGTGAAGGAAAACATCGTGAGGAAACCGGCATGTCCTAGAACCAAAAAATTCGAAGACATGTGACATCTACCAATCCGCACTGTTCACCATTCCCTCTCATTGAGAGGAGGCCGTGTCTCAGCAGTGGGAACATTATAGGCTGATGGTGATGATGTTGTTAACATAGATAGAGTTGTTGCTAATGAGGCATGCAGTCTTTATCCTCGGTATAAAAGGGATGTGGTGGAGTGTGTGTGCATGAAGTGCTGTATGTGTGAGCGTAAATATCCATAAATACTCTGACAAAAGGCCTAAAATAGCCTGAGGGGATCGTTTCTGTGTCGTGTAGTGTAGAGACTTGCGTTTGTCAATGTTATTGCATTGCATGTCTTGTCAGATAATTGGGTATGCATAAATTAAACTTGTTTCTCTTGAATATGGGTGTATATTAGATGGTACATCATGACACAGTGGTTAATTCGTATAACTACAATGGAAAAAGCTTAACAAGACATAACCCCAAAAACCAGTCTTTTTCTCTCTCTCTGTGTAGCCATAGAGTGTCCCACAGAGTATATAATTACACCAGTAAGGTTTTTATTTCCGGCCTGGAACCGGGGCTATTCGCCACACCACCCCCCTACGGAGAGAATAAGGCCATCCTTAAAACTAACAACATACAAACAACACATAAGATTTAAAAAATTACAAACTTAAACATAATAAAAATCAAACACATTGCTAAAATGGGGGAGCCAGAAACAACCTAAAGAAATATAGCACTTAAACGTCGACCGGAGCTTTAAAATGCACTTTCCTACCCGAACGTGTGGTATAATCCGGTTTCCGAGATTCAGGCCTTGCAGTACTAACTGGATTATCTGATCCAAGGTCAGTTGCAGCAGCTGGTCTGGACGGTGCTTCAGACGCATCAGGAAGTGAAACTTGGTTTCGAAATGTCGGTGAGGTTTCGTCCAAAACGTACGCCGGTTTGACGCGATCTAGGCTCACCTGTACATGCTTTTCATTGATAGAGATGGTAATCGTTTTGTCATGTCGTGCGACTACCTTATGTGGTCCTGAGTATGGTGGTTTAAGCGAGGGCCTGACAGAATCGTCTCGTAAGAAAACGTGCGACGTTGAATCCAGGTCCTTGAACACAAAGGTCGACCGTTGCCCATGACGCGATGGTGGAGTAGGTCTCAATCGAGCCATATGGCTTCGTAGTTGCGTGGCGAAGTTCGGGTCTTCTATGCAAACCGAAGGCGCAGATGGAGTCATGAATTCGCCTGGTAAGTACATGGGTTCCCCGTACACAAGCTCGGCCGAAGAAGCTTGCAGGTCATCTTTTAGGCAGGAGCGCATCCCCAGGAGTACGACAGGCAGGGCTCTGTGCCAAGTGTCTTCATGACACATCAAGGCAGCTTTTAGTTGTCTGTGCATGCGCTCCACCAGACCATTCGCACACGGATGGTAACTGGTAGTGCGCACGCGTTTAATTCCGCAGTGCTGCAGGAGGCTCTGAAACAAGGCAGACTCAAATTGACGTCCTTGGTCCGTTGTTAGGAGAGAAGGAACGCCAAAGCGAGAAATCCATTCCCTAAAAAACGTTTCAGCGCATTCTTCCGCCGTCATGGTGATCATCGGCCAGGCCTCCGGCCAGCGAGTGAACCTGTCGACAGCCGTCAGACAGTATTGAAAACCTCTGCTGTGGGGAAGTGGACCGATGATATCGATGTGGACGTGGCGGAAACGCTTGGTCGGAGTGGGGAAATTTCCACGGGGCGTGACTGTGTGCCTGGAGATTTTGCTGCGCTGGCACTTCAAGCAGGATCTGGCCCAGTTTTGGCAATCTTTGTTTATACCAGGCCACACAAATCGCTCAGTCACCAAGCGCACAGATGCTCGCGCACCAGGGTGACTAAGGTTGTGTAGCTTGTCGAAGTATATACGCCGAAAAGATGGTGTCAGGTACGGTCTTGATCTTCCAGTAGCTGTGTCGCAAATAATAGAAATATCCGTCCCCGGAACAGTAACTTTCTCCAGTTTTAAAGACGAATTGGACTGCATCTTGCCAAGCTCTTCGTCGGTCGCCTGTTCTTCGGCGAGGGCGGCGAAGTTGTCTTCGAGACTAAGAGCTTCGACTCGAGACAAGGCGTCTGCGACTACATTGTCCTTCCCGCTGACATGGACTATGTCTGTGGTAAATTGCGAGATGAAGGACAAGTGGTTTAGTTGGACCGGGGGCAACTTTTCTCGGCGTTGCGTGAAAGCGTAGATCAGAGGCTTGTGGTCCGTGTAAATCTTTACGTGTTGAGCCTCTAACACGTGGCGGAAATGCTGTACGGCGTCGTAAATAGCGTACAACTCCCGGTAGTAAGCTGGCCAAGTGGAATGCTTCGGTGTCAGCTTCTTACTGAAGAAAGCAAGAGGTTGCCAGTGGCCTTTGACGTTTTGTTGCAGGCAAGCTCCGATGTGACTGGACGATGCATCGGTGAAGAGCCCCAATGGAGCATCAGCAATGGGATGGGCTAGGAGCGTAGCAGTGGAAAGGTGTTCCTTGCAGCTGTTGAACGCAAGCTCCAGCTCTGGCGTCCAGGGCATGGGTTTGGGGCCTTTCAGCTTGGTGGCAGCCAAAGCGTCAATAAGCGGTGCTTGAAGTCTCGCTGCGTTTGGGAGGAATTGGCGGTAGAAGTTTACCATGCCTAAGAATCTGCGAAGACCTTCGACCGTTTTAGGCAGAGGGAAATTCTTTAGGGCTTCGATTCTCTCCAGGGGTGGGCTAGAACCGTCTTTGTTGATCCGGTAGCCGAGAAAAATCACTTCTTGAGCAGCGAGCACGCATTTCGATGGGTTTACGACGACGCCGTATTCTTGCAGCCTCCGAAACAGGACACGCAGGTGTTCGGCGTGTTCAACCGGAGTGTGGGAGTACACCAAGATGTCATCGATGTATGGGTAGCAGAAGTCGAGCCCTCTCAAGACTTCGTCCATAAAACGCTGGAAAGACTGTCCAGCGTTGCGTAGACCGAAGGTCATGAATGGAAACTCAAATAGCCCGAAAGGTGTCGTGATGGCAGTCTTACAAATATCTTCGTCGTTTACTGGGATCTGCTGGTAGGCCTTCACCAGATCGATGGTGCTGAAGATAGTAGCACCAGCCAGGTTATGTGCGAAGTTAGCTATGTGGCGAACGGGGTAGCGGTCAGGAACAGTTCGTGCGTTTAACGCTCGATAGTCCCCACAAGGACGCCATCCGTGTTCTCCCTTACGAGCCAGGTGCAGCGGTGATGCCCAGGGACTGCTGGAGGGTCGACATGTTCCACAGCTGATCATCTCCTCGAACTCTTTCTTAGCAATCTGGAGTTTCTGAGGTGCGAGTCTGCGTGGGCGGCATGCAACCGGTGGACCATCAGTAGTTATGATGTAGTGCAGTGTCGCATGTGAAGTGAAACGACAATGGCTGCGTACCGACTGTTTTATTAATATCAGAAACCTAACTACCCACATGCATTCATTACTTGCATTGACAAGATAATACAACATCTTTCCCCTTATGAAACAAAAATAGAAATCGAATAAGTAACTATAAGAATAATAATAATACCTGCATCTCTGTATTTAACATTGAAATAATTAAGATAGGATTACATTTTTAAGCACATAATAATAATATATTTTTATAATTAAACAGCATCAATAACACATTCTTGCTTCATGAAATATTTATGTCTAAATTTATCAGAAACAATGTAAGTATTTTAAGAAATACGAGTAGTATGGAATACGAATTAACACAATTAAATATCTATATCATCTTTTTGGTGCTGCATCAATAACAAATTCTTGCTTCATGAAATATTTATGTCTAAATTTATCAGAAACAATGTAAGTATTTTAAGAAATAGTATGGAATACCTACGAATTAACACAATTATATATCTTCACTTGCTATGCAATTTTTTATATCAAATCTAGCACAAAGAAATGTATTGCTAGGAACATGAATTGCACAACGGGCATAACGTTCAAGGCGACATACAACGAGTAGGTATCTATATGTTGGGCTACCTACTTTTTCTCAGTATCTAACATTTTTTTCTTTGCATTACGTGCGGCTGCCCTTTTAGCTCGGTTCGATGACTCTGTAGACTCTGGTTCATTATGTTTACTACTTGCAATTTTTGGAGCTACAACATTTACCATTTCCTCATCGGGATCATCGTACACACTACTGTCACTCTTTTCATCCTCATCACATACCACTTTGTCGCTAGAGGCAGACGGCGTGCTTACTCTCAACAAATGCCTGCGGTTACGGCGATAAATCCGGCCTGACTCATCTTTTACGAAATATGATCGAGGTTGAGGAGCGCAACCCGTCACCCGTGCCTTTCGTCTCCTACTGCCGTCCACTGCAACCACCTCATCGCCCGTGTGGAGAACAGGTAGTTCCCTTGAGCTAGCATCATAATGAGCCTTCGCGCTTGCTTGTTTTCTCAGTATGTTTTGATAATCTGTCGTGTTGTCCCTAGCCGGATTAAGTTTTTTCAAGTGAACCGGCAGACGTGTGTTTAACCTCCTACTCATAAGAAGTTCCGCTGGACTCGCGATACCGTCTCTCGGCGCAGTTCTGTAGTTTAGCAAACTTAAGTAAAAGTCAGTACCATCGTCCAATGACTTTTTTAATAAAGTTTTAATCGTGCGTACCGCGCGCTCAGAACGACCATTTGACTGAGCGTAGTTGGGGGACGATGTGGTGTGATTAAAATCCCATGAACTTGCGAAATTATGAAATTCTTTTGAGGCGTAAGCAGGGCCATTGTCTGTTATCAATTCTTGTGGTATGCCGTGCCGCGCGAACTGGTCTTTCATGGCCTTAATTACGCTTTTAGATGTTATACTGGTTAGTGGGCACACCTCAACGTAGTTAGAAAAATAGTCTACCAGTATAAGGAAGTATATTCTTTTATACTCAAATATATCGGAACCGAGTTTGATCCATGGTAGGCTAGGTATTTCATAAGAAATCAATGGCTCCCGCTGCGGCAGCGCAGCGTGCCTTGCGCACACGCGACATCGGCGCACCGCGCGCTCGATGTCGTGCGACATTCCCGGCCAGTACATCACTTCTCGCGCGCGCCTCTTGCATCTATCTATACCAAGGTGCCCTTCATGCACTCTTCCTATCATATCGGCACGGAGTTCCTCCGGAATGAATACTAAATCATTTTTAAATAGAATACCATCATAATACTCAAGGACATCCCTATGATCCCATAATGACCTTACTCTTTCATCTGTCTCAAACTTGTTTAGTGGCCAGCCATCCTTTATATTACGAATCAACAACTGACATGTGATATCTCTTTTTGTGTGTTCACGTACTAAATTAATCTTCTCGTCACTAAATGACACATTTTTAATCAAAAAACATGATTGACTGTGCACCTCGTCCGACACCTTTTCGTTCATCAACTCTGGGAGCGGAGCGCGCGAAAGTGCGTCCGCTACATACATATATTTTCCAGGTTTATACATAGCGGAAAAATCATATCTCTGGACGCGGAGCATCATACGCTGTAGCCTAGCGGGTACCTCATTTAATGATTTTTTAAAAAGTGCTTCGAGTGGCTTATGATCAGTTTCCACAATCACGTCGCTTTTGCCGTACACATACTGGTGGAATCTTTCAAGCGCGAAAACAATAGCTAACATCTCCTTCTCAATTTGAGCATATCGCTGCTGAGTGTCCGTTAGAGTAAGGGAGGCGAACTCCACCGGACGGCCGTTCTGCAGCAACACTGCCCCGAGCGCGTGCGAGCTGGCGTCAACAGACACCACGGCTGGCTCGTCCGCCGCGAACAGACTTAATACTGGCGCGTTACACAAGTCCCACTTTAATGTTTTTACCACTTCGTCCTCACATGCACCCCAATGCCATTCATTATTTTTCTTTAGTAAGTTTCTCAGCGGAGTGGCCTTTTCGGAAAAGTTAGGAATGAACTTACATAAAAAGTTGACCATCCCCAGAAATCTTTCTAATTCCTGTCTGTTTTGCGGACATGGCATTTCTTTGATAGCTTTTGATTTACTTTCGTCTATTTTCATCCCCTCTATACTAAACTTATGTCCCAAATACGTAACCTCAGGAACCTTGAACTCGCATTTCTCCCGATTAAACTTTATACCTACTTCTCGAGCCCTGTCCATTAATCGTTTCAGGCGTTCATCATGCTGACTCTCATTCATACCCCAAACAATAATATCGTCGACAAATGAGTCGACCCCTTCTAACCCTTCAAGCAGCTGTTTTACCCTAGAGTGGAAAACTTCAGAAGCTGAATTAATTCCGTAAGGGAGACGTAGGTATTGGAATCTCCCGAACGGCGTCCCGAATGTACATAGATCTGCACTCTCTTCATCCAACGATATCATCCAAAATCCAGATCTAGCATCCAGCTTACTAAAACAACTAGCTCCTTTCAGCTGTGTAGCTATTTCCATAAGGGTAGGCAATGGGAAATGTTGTCGACGTATGACTTTATTTAGGGGTCGCGGATCTAAACAAACTCTGATGTTACCATCTTTTTTAGCCGCTACTACGATAGCATTCACCCAAGGAGTGGGGTGAGTCACTTTTCTTATCACACCCAACTCCTCCATGCGTTCAAGTTCTGATTGTAACTTTCCCCTCAGACTAATTGGTATTTTCCGCACTGGACAGATGCAAGGAGATGCATCTTTATCTATAGGTATTGTGTAGTGCCCAGGTAGCCGCCCGAGGCCCTCAAACAAATCACTGTAAACAGCCATGTTTAAACCATATACCCGTTGCACTAATTTCATTTCCTCTACCGCAAATTTACCTAAAATGCTTTCACAATTATGATCAGATATTACAAAGTTAATATTGTATTCTTTATTCTTGTACATCCATTTTAAAACACATGATCCTAGAATAGGTAATAAACTTCCACAATAAGACATCGCTTTCGGTTTAGACGGGCTCAATTCGTGTAACGTATGACCTAACTTTATGTAATTATCTTTAGAGATAACATTCAGGTCGGCGCCGGTATCCAATTTGAAAAGATGTTTTTTCATGTTATTTATATGTATTAAAGTCTCATACCATTTGTCCACGGATCGTGAATCGTTCAGAGCACCCACAGAGGAGATGAAGTACAGGTCATCGTCTCTCTCCTCCTGTACCGAATACACCTTGTTTGATTTGTTCACCGTACACATTTTCCTATAATGACCCTTATTACCGCACAAAAAGCACTTCACATTTCTCGCAGGACATCTAAATCCACCATCACAATACGCACTGGAACAGGCCGCACACGCACTATCCCCCGCAGGCTGCGAGGTCCCCGCTGCGTCGCCGCCGCCGGCGGCCGCATGCGGGGCGCGCGCACCGAGCCCGCGGCCGCGCCCTCCACCGCCGGCCCCGCGCCAGCGCTGCTGTGCCCAGCCGCCGCCGCCGCCCCGCGCGCCTCGCCGAGTTCCTCGCGAGCTCCACACGGCATCCACCGACGCGCCTTTTAACTCACTCTTTACGCCTTCTATTTTACGGCTCTCCTCATTAGATATTTCATTCGATTGGCATATGACGATAGCCTTTTCGAGTGTGAGCTGTTCACTACGTAGTAACCTGTCACGCACGGTACTTTCTCGCACGCCACACACGATCCGATCGCGAATCAGGCCGTCTTCCAACTGGTCGAACTCACACTGCTGGCTCAAGAGTTTCAATGCTGTGACATACTCGTCGATACTCTCCCCGTCCTCTTGGTTCCGTGTGAAAAATTTAAACCTCACCATCGTAGTATTGGGTTTTGTGCCGAAATGGCCGTTGAATTTTTCAATGAGTTTTTCGATGTCATCACGGTCACTTTCACTACTGAATTTGAACGTGAGGAATATGTCGTAGCCTTCGGAACCGATTAAGTTTATAAGTAGACTAGCCTGCATATCTTTCGACTCTTTATATACTCCTGACGCCTTGAGAAATACTTGAAATTGCTTGAGCCATTTCCGCCACGCGTCAGCGCGTTTCGCTGGACCTCCTTCCAACGATAATTCAGCTGGCGGCCGCGCATGTTCCATGGTGTCGTTATAATTTTATCACTTTTCTGTTTTATTTTCGCTTTTAAACTTTGAAACGATCACTTTATACTATTTTATTGAATTATTTTCCGATCACCGCTGTCACCATGAAGTGAAACGACAATGGCTGCGTACCGACTGTTTTATTAATATCAGAAACCTAACTACCCACATGCATTCATTACTTGCATTGACAAGATAATACAACAGCATGTTTCACGGTTCGTGGCAGCCCGGGTGGTCGCGTTATGTCAGGAAACTCCAGCAGCAGGTTGGCGAAAGGAGACTCTGCGACTACCGTCTTGACGCTGGTTTGATTGCTTTTTCGAAATATTGCAGCAATAAAAAGTTTGGTGTGGCCATCCAGCAGTCGCTGGTTGCGGCAGTCCGGCATCAGGTGGTATTCAGCCAAAAAGTCGGAGCCAATGATGGGCGAGCCAACGTCTGCAATTATAAAATTCCATTTAAATTCCCTGCGAAGTCCGAGATTTAGGCGCAAAAGAATGGTACCATAGGTCTTAATAGAACTCCCATTTGCGGCGCGGACGTCAAACGTGGTCGGTGTGTACCGTCCTTTGAGCAGGTGACGTGGAAAACAGCTAATGTCTGAGCCAGTGTCAATGAGGTAGTTATGACCAGACTCAGAATCCGTCACAAATAGCCGGCGGCCGAGGTTTGAGCAATCAGATGCCGCCTCTACTGACTGCTGGGCAGGTTTCCCTTTTGCTGGGGTTTCCAGGAGCAGGGTGTAATGCACTTGGTTGCCTTCTCCCGAAAACGTCTGTGATACCAACACATTTGGTCACCAGTTTTACTCGATGACCGTGAAGTAGACTGGGAGCGAGTGGTCGAGCGAGAGCGGTTAGAACTGAGTGCTTCAACTTTCCTTGATAATTCATCAAGGCGGTCCATTATGCGAGCCAACTCAGGTGAAGATGTTGAGCTGGCAGCGTGGACAGCTGTCGAAGGAGGAGTGGTCTCCGCAATAGCGTCAGCAATCTCAGCCACCTTGTCGAGTTTTAAATCTTTTTGAGCAATGAGAATTCTCTGTACTTCCCTTGGTAAACGGCGCATCCACAATTCCCGTAGGATGCTGTCATCTCCCATTTCAGAACCAGCCAAAGAGCGCAGGTGACGAAGGAAAGCTGATGGTTTGCGGTCTCCCAGTTCCTCATCGCTGAGCAATTGCCTTATTTGCTGGGTTCTGGAAATCGACAATTTGGAAATTAGTTCGTTCTTGAGGTGCTCATATTTTCCATCAGTAGGGGGATTAGTTATTGCATCCTCTACTTCAGCTGCTGTTTGTGTGTCTAACATAGACAGAACATAGCCAAATTTAGTGGAATCTTGTTTTATCCCAGAGATATCAAACTGGGCCTCGGCCTGTGCAAACCACAGCTTCGGCTTGTCTGACCAGAACAAGGGAAGCTTAACTTTCACCTCATTCACCTGAGTACTTGAAGGAGTCAGGCTTGCTACCTGCGCCTGAAGCTGTCTCAGCTGTGACAAAAGCTCTGCATCAGCCATGGTCAATATTGCAATAGCACAAGGAATTATTTAAAACTTTTAAATTAAATTTTGTTTGTGGCACCCCCAAGTTAAGCCAAACAAATATTAAAACACACACCATGCAAAATATAAAACAAGAAAGAGAAAACACACATCCACCAAATTAAAATAAGAAAAATCACATCCAACTAATCCAAAACCAGAATATAATATACATATCTAGCAAATTCAAAAAATCAACCAGAAAGGTAACCCAGAAAGATAATATCTTAATGTAAGTTATAACAAAACTAAAAGTAGATACTTACTTCAGAAATAAGGATAGATACAGATAGGTACTTAGCTATTATTTTCCAATTACAATTATGAAGATTGCCTTAAAAGTATTAGCAAGCAGCGGATGAAACTCGATGAAACTCGATGAATCCAAAAAGGCGGTATGGCCCACGTGGCGTGGCGGTGCAGTCCACGGTGCGGCACCAGTCCGAAAGTCCGTAGGTTGATGCGAAAATTTTAAATTATGGATGATGAATGTCACAACACTGCACTGAGTATCCCCACATTTTGCTGTTAATTCACTGTTTGAAGCGGAGAGTAGAGTAGCCAAATGCGAGCGGGGCGGGAGCGGACGCAATTCCTCTGGAAATCAATGCCGGCCGGCTCACAAATCGCTCCCGTGCGGAGCGGCTCGTCCACTGCTGCGAGAACAGATCGGAGGCGCACTAGAAGGCGCCCGATGTCCAAAGTTGTTCCGAGTACAACGGAGACGGGGTCACCAATTGAGGGGATCGTTTCTGTGTCGTGTAGTGTAGAGACTTGCGTTTGTCAATGTTATTGCATTGCATGTCTTGTCAGATAATTGGGTATGCATAAATTAAACTTGTTTCTCTTGAATATGGGTGTATATTAGATGGTACATCATGACACAGTGGTTAATTCGTATAACTACAATGGAAAAAGCTTAACAAGACATAACCCCAAAAACCAGTCTTTTTCTCTCTCTCTGTGTAGCCATAGAGTGTCCCACAGAGTATATAATTACACCAGTAAGGTTTTTATTTCCGGCCTGGAACCGGGGCTATTCGCCACAAGCCCAAAAAACCCACATAAATATCTAGCTAAAATTCTGAACAGAAACCCTCGATACCTGTTTTAAATTTCACCACAGCGATCCGACAACTTGGAATACCATCGGGATCCCCAACTTCAGCGAAACCGCGACTAACTTTAACGGACTGCCTTCAAATTCATGCGCCATATGGGGTGAACACTTCGGCTTTGTTCATACTTGCTGGCTAGGTTTATTTGATGGTAAAAGTAGTGGATAAAAAATAATAACTAATATAACTAATATAACAATAATAACATAACAATATAACAATAATAATAACTAATAAAATCATACTAATATTGAAACCTGGACTTATAATCTGAAAGCGCCAACCCGTCTTGAGCAAACGTGGTGATCAATGATCGTGCCTTCTCTGTTGGGAAGAGGCCTTTGCCCAGCAGTGGGACAGTAATAGGCTCGTATTATTATTTATTATTATTACTAATATTATAAATGCGAAAGTGGATGTATAGATGTTCTGATATTTGTTACTCTTTCACGCAAATACTACAGAACGGATTTAGATGAAATTTTGCACACAGATCGTTTATAACCTAGATTAAAACATAAAATACTTTTATCTCGGTAGTAAGTAAGATCCCATGGGCAATTATCAAACTTCAAGCGGGCGAAGCCGGTGGCAGAAGCTAGTCCTTTTATAAAATTACGTATTCTTTGTGTAATGCATTGTGCTCGGCATAACCTTGAAGATGCCATGTGGCTGCTATTATAAATACAAAACATACAGAACAAAAGCAACGAGTAATATAAAAGTAAAAATTCAAAGCAAAATCGATCGATCCTTTTCTAACAATATTTCTACAGGAATACTTTCAGCTACCTATAAGTAGGCGTCCGATAATCGAATTCAATTCGTTTCTTACACTTATGTGCTGAAAATAAAGAAGTATTACATCAACCCTCCTTTTCCAACGTAACAAAAACACCATCATAACACACCCACACATTCCTCTATTGTTGCAAAGTGACCGGCCGTAATGCCTTACACCCTGTCTCAACACAATGGATGGGGCAGCGGGCAGCCGGGCAGGTGACAGGGTGTTTCTGCGTCGTCCCGCGCCGTCATGCCGTCCGCAGCCCATTACGATGCATTGTTAATGGCGGCTCGGGTTACCCTTGACCTTTGTAATTGAATTGTTACAGACTGCATAAAGGGCTTGCCTGAAAGTGGGGTGTCATGGTGACTTTGCAAAACAGTGAAACTGTCTTAGAAGGTGTTTTATTTTTTTTAAATGAAGTTGAATTCACAGCCTATACAAAGGGTTTGGTTGTGTACTGAGCAAAAAGCTCTTCCGAAGACTTCCACTTCTCAGTAACTCTTATTTAGTAGTATGACTCTTAACACGAACCTAAGTAAATACTAACGAAGCTGCAGTGGTTTTATTTAACCGGTAACCATGGATTATCATGAGAATGCATACAGAGAAGTCGTCTTTATCGAAAATAACTTTGACTTTAATTTCATAACTCATAACAAGCGCTACTGAAAGTACAGTGTTTAATTCTTGACATATCTTCCGCACAATGTGCGGGACAGTCCGTCCATGATAACGGAGGCAGCATAGGCGCGCGTCCCGCGTCCCGAGGCATTGTGTCGCCTTGTCGCACTGTACCGCGGTACCGTCAACTGCATTGTTCTGATGCAACTCCGCGTCTTTTGTTGTTCTGTCGCTTACGTAGGAGCAGAAAACACCAATAGATTCTAAACTTTATTTGTGCAAAGGTAAGGTATAATTTTCATTGGTGATTTCCCAAGTGCCATGTTATAGAGAGGCTCTCGATGGAAAAATAAACGCAAATGAAAACAATGATTTGTCGTTTTGTAACCTACGGTTTCAGTTTCCCAATGGATTCCCATGAAGGATGTCGACCAGTAAACGGACCGTTTTGTAACAGAGTTAGTTAATTGGCGGTTCAGCGGTTTAACGGAACTGTGATTTGTTGAATCAATGTTGGAAATCATATTTCTGAGTATTGAGTTACTGTAGTAACACAGTTTGATTTAATTGGTACGGCAAGTCGTAGTTAAGTATATTGAATAAAATGCTATTAATATGTGCGTATAGACGTATAATGATGAGCACGTACTAGGATCAAGTTGATTTGATATTTTACAAATATAATTCAGAATAGGCAAGCACGCTAAGCCGTTGATCCCGGCTTTATTTGTTTACCTTTGAAGGTCGGTCAGGTTGTCAGTGGCCCGAAAAATTGACAACAAGTCTTACCAAGGGGTATCACATTACCCAGTACTAACTGGGTTCTGGAGGTAAGATAGCCAGTATTCAGCTGCATTCGGTTAGACTGGAAATCGACCTTAACAAAGTTAGAAAAAGGCTAAATAGATGACGATAATTTTAGGTAGCTTTAAAAAAAAAAACTACCTATTGATCTCTCACCTACGGGGATATATATGAATACGTATGTATATGGGTGACAAGCAAAATTTAGCCACACTCTACAGGTCGCAATTATGAACCGAATGCTTTCAAACTTAGCCAAAAAATCGAAAAGGTCAAAACTTGGGCTAAGTTCGTGAATGGGCGGAATTCGTCCATGGGGGGCGGCGGGGGGCGGTTTTTCAAAAAACAGTTTATTGGCCATAACTTTTTTCCTATGGAAATTTTTTGAAACGTTTTTCATTTTTAACATTCTGAGTTAGAATATGGACAACTGTAAATTAAAACGTTTTTGATGAAACCCCTAAATTGGGGAGGAGGTTGAAATTTCCAAAATTTTTGCGAAAAAAAATCATATCTCCGAAACAGTAAACATTTTGGCCGTTGCAAATATTTTTATTTGAAAGCAAATTGTTTACTCTACAATTGCTACCTTTAAAGTTTAGCGATAAAACGTATAGTTTTCCAAAATCAAGGCCTGCTTAACAAGCTAGCCGTCCGTCCGTCTAGTGACGACAGGCCGTGTCGACGGCGCGTTCGTGTTCCACGCGCGCCTCAAAGAGATGTCAGCAGCAGAGAGGGGCCCGCAAGGGCCGAAGCCTGCCGGGGTTGCGGGACTGTTCGAAAGAGATACCGCGGCCCCGGAACGTAAAGGGCGAGGAAGGAACATGGATGGGTTTTAGTCAGTAAGAGTCTGACACTCCCTCCCGCTCCGCCCAGAGTGGGAGAAGTCATTTGATGATTTCCCATCCCAAAAAAAAAAAAAAAAAAAAAGGCCTGCTTAACAACTACCATCCAAAGGTTGTTTTAAAAGATCGCTTTTAGCGATAAGACCGCCCATTGGTCCACCCCTTGTAAAATGTTATACATTTGTATATGTAATTTTTATAGTGTACATAATAAAGAGTATTCTATCTATTTATCTATCTACCACCACACGTAGTTTGAAAAACACACTCTCCTCGGGACACAGTCGTCGGGTAATAGGATCCTAATTAACAGGAACAATCGTAGTCGGTTCATAGAAACAAATTCGTCCTTTACATTGTAATTAACTAATTGTCTTCGGATCTCTTGCTCAGAGATAAGGTCTCAACCCGAACTGGCCAAACCGGACAATGAAATCAAATTGGAACGTTTACCGATAAACCGGCCCTTGCTAGCCTTTTAACGTTGGGTTCTACCCAAATTATGGGTCAAAGTGAACGCCTATTGTAGAATTATTATAGTTTTGTTCGTAAAGATTAACCTGCTGGTTTCCTTTCCGGAGTTTGTCAGATTGGTTGCTCGGTTACTATTATTGACTGACCTCACGATCATCATTTGTTTTAAAATTTAAAGTCTATAAATATCTAGCTGACCCGAGCAACTTCGTCTGCGTCTCATAAATTCAGATGTAAGCTATCCTATCTTTCAAGTTGGATCCAACTGCACACGGTGTACAAATTTTATTAAAATCGGTTAAGAAGTTTAGGAGTCCATCGCGGACAAACAACGTGACACGTAATTTATATATATTAAGATTATTGTAGTCCAGTCGGCAGTAAAAGTTAGGGGCCTTATCTGGACACAATTTAATGACATTTTGGGATATTGTTCCAGGGCGGTGTGGGATGTGGGATCTGAGTTTCAAACCTCGAGGAGCCTGTGCTCACTTGGTGGGAAGCAAAAATTTCGAAATTTTCGGACTGTTTTCGGTTTTTCACTTATATCTTCTAAACTATGCATTTCCCAGGAAGACGAGGACAGACAAAGTTGTAGGGTATTAAATTTCCTATTATTGTCCTAAGATAAAAATGTTGCACCAATATTTTCACTTATCGAGATACAGCAGATTGAAGAAGGAAGAAATTTCTTCTTACCAGCCGACTGGACTATTGAGACGCGTACCCGAAAGGCGAATCACAGATTACCAAATGTTACTGGCAGAAAAATGTGTATTCAGCTGAAGCACTGTTTTTCATGGAACGCTGCAGTTACTTACAATAATGAGCTCGAAGCTCTGTAGGTTTTTCACGTATTAAGGATCCAAGAAATATAAACATAACAAAAAAAATAACAACTCATAATAATAGACGTGTACACACCTATTAATTAATAACTGACTTCTACCCACGACTGCGCCCACGTGTCAAAACACGCTCCATATGTACGGTCGAACAAGCTATTTGGTTTACAGTTTAACCTACAAATTCCATTGTAAAGTGTAAAACCAAATAGCTTGTTCGACCGTATAGGTATGGCAATAGCAGCGTGATCGATGTGCTTTCCAGGTTTTTTTAATCCGATGTGTAGTTTCAGAGATTCCCTCCAACATCCAAACTTAGAAAGTTAATTTCTCTTTATAATAGGTAAAACAAAATTTATCAACAATCTTAAACAAAACGAGAACTCCTGAAAAAAGATCTATTCCAAAATGTCAGTGGCACACACGAGTAGGGGCCATTTAGACCCAAACAATTACTGGCTCCTGCCAGCAACACCTCGTATTTAAACAAACCATATGTCACAAAGTTTTGCGGGTCGAATGGGCCCCGAGCTGGGCAGACTGACCTGGATTATAATCTAGGACGGGTGCCTGGAACATTTGGCTCACGAATGAAAAACAATTCAATTAGTAAAGCCTAGTATTTAGAGTGTTGTAACTAGGTAGTTGTAATTGTTCGTGTTTTGGATGAATAATATATTGCTGTTTGTTATTAAGGCGCCTATACGAGCTAAATTAGCAACTCTATTTGTGGTGGTTCAAACTTCGTTTGAAATGCTGTTAGAATAAAGTTCTAATCAGCTGCACTACAAAGCGGTTGTTACGTCAGCCACTGCGGGCCAAATAGCGCGAAATGAGTGGTTTCGATCGATTTACAAAAAAACTATTGATTGGATTAAAAAACTAAAACAGTATCATGCTAATATATTGCTTGTAGAATTATTTGCCAAAAAATCAGAATGATGGCATGCATATTAGTATTTTTTTTATTGTTTGAAAGATATTTTTAGAGGTAAGTTCGTGATTTCTTTTTATCGAGCCAAATTAATTGTATTATGTTTTCAAAACAGTATCATGCTAGCATATATCCTGAAGAATATCATATATTTTTCTGGTCTTGTTTATAGTAGTGAATCATATACTTTTAGTAATTATAAAACTCGCGTTTGGCTCTTGTAATCGCCTTAAGCGAAATCGAAGCGTTTGTTTATCAAGCAGTTTATTTTGTCTTATTTTGTGCTCGATTGATGTCAATAGGATCGGCCTCTATCACATGGGAGTTAAACATATTTGCTCTGCGTCTATAGGTATGATCTAGTGGAGCTTTGTTTAGCGTGAGATCCTATATTTATTTATTTATTTAACGGTTTATATACACACTACATACAGAAAGGAATAGAAAAATAGGTACAGAGGTGATGCTTATTTCTAAAGTAATCTCTTCCAGCGTACCAAATAAAAAGATATGTCAACATAATGTGTAAAAGATGAGAAAATAGAATACATAATGTTACGAGCTGGGTATGAGATAAATTAATTACTACCGATTAAACAACAAAATAACTTTATTAATCACGAAACAATTAAAACTTATTCACAAATACACTACTGTTCACTATTCGCTTAAATACCGCAAAGTAAGACTGCCGATGCCGGTCGCCAGTGAGCCGTGCTTTTATAATGGTCAACAGACACACAAAAAATATTCACGAATATTCTAGCGGTGTGTAGAACTGCTTCATATAAAAACGTAAGCAAAACATAAACATAACATAACATAAGAATACAAAAGGAATTTTAGGCAAAAAAAGATAATAAACTAATCTTCCAAAGAAAGAAGTAGGTACTTTAAGCAAATAAAGAGTTCCAGGTCAGGTAAAGATTTACTGGTTTTTTAACTAGTTATTTCTCAGTAGTAGTTTGGAGTCTAGATTTGTGACCGGTGGATGACAAAAGACTCAGCCATTTTACGTGGAACTAAAACAGAGCTATCTAAATTGTGATGTATTGCTATAGGTACATCTCTACCCAACTCTACGCAGAATAGTCACCGTCGTATTATGCAATCATTTTAAAGAGAGGACGGACCATATTTGACTGGTACCCACAGTGAAATGTTTAGGCGCTGAG
This sequence comes from Xestia ashworthii, assembly GCA_950022955.1. NCBI lineage: Eukaryota > Metazoa > Arthropoda > Insecta > Lepidoptera > Noctuidae > Xestia > Xestia ashworthii. The sequence continues at coordinate 22,271,511 of OX465566.1, forward strand.
CCTCTTCTAATTGGAAGATTGATAACTAATGAATTCTAGTCACGATGTTTTTATTTTTGGAGAAGCAAATACTAAAAGCTTTCGGCTCCAATTAGACTATAAATCTACGTCAAAACCTATAAAATAAATATCTAAATTGTAAATACACTAGCGAGTAGCAAACAGGGGTAACCAAACTCACCTAGCGTTGGGTACCCCTGTCTAACTGTTACCCTGGGTACTCCGGGTGCAATGGCAAGCATAACAAAACGTGGTGATTTTAGCTTAATATTAATAAGTAGACACAACAGTTAAACAATCGCGTCAGACTGATTCGGTCGAGGTCAACATCTTATGGGTTAAAAAAAAAAAAAAAAAAAAAAAGAAGAAGAAGAAGAAAATAGATACTTAACGTTAGAAAAATACACTCACGAAAACCTTCTTGGTTTCGTACATACTGTATAAAAAGTTACAACAACAACATTTTATGTTAAGTCAAATTGTACCTAATGTAGAATGTTTATTCTACCAACAAAATATACTAACCAAATAAATACTGGCAATACAGCAACAAAAAAAAAATGTAGATCGAGAATAAAAATAGAACCATCTCTCCGACTATATCTGAATTTCCAATGAAATATTAGGAAAAGCAATCAAGCGCACTGAAACAAATATCTTCTGAAATATCTTAAAAGTAGTGACAAGGATTATAGTAGGTTTAGGTATCCCATTACAACTTCTACGTCACCTACTGCCAAACTTTTCAAATCCGATTTTCTCAGGAATGGGTAAACCTAGCAGGTTGAAATTTTTACCAGATACTAAGGTTAGTCCCTATCAGGTGTAAGAAAATCAAGGTCCTGAATAAACACGATAAAACGATATGGGCTATTTAGATTTTCGCAAAAACTTGTAAGTACCAAAATTTACCTTAAGGGGCCGGCGGAGCATGTGTAGTTCATACAAACGTAATACCAAAATAATTTGTAAGTCAAACATATTATTATAGAAGTGTGTATTTATTTCGATTGGATTACAGAACATCCATGTTCCCAAATACAAATTTTGAAAGGACAATGATATAAAGACGAGGTATAAGGAATTTAAAATTTATGAGAAAACGTATTTTTCTTTTGTTTAAATCAGTGTCCATTCAAAATATATATTTGGGAACCTAAATATTCTGTAAACTAATCAAAATAAATACACATTACCTTAAACATATGTTTGATCTACAAATTATTTTGGTATTACGTTTGTATGAACTAAGCATGCTCCGCGGGCCTCTTAAGGGCCTTATTACACTCGGCGTATCGTGTTGCGAACTCGCGACGAGCTCGCTGCACACTCACCCCGCTTTCCACTCGCTCATGTGATAAGACTCTAATTTTCAACTTTTTTATTTTTTGGAATGTTTCCTTTACTTTAATGTAAGACCTTGCTCTTAACCAAAATTGACAATTCTAGGTCACCCGGAAGTACCCTATAGGTTTTGAGTTGAAAACCTATAGTCTATGGTAGTTCCCGTTGACCTAGAATCACGAAATTTGGCGTGAAGGAATATGTTACAGCACATGTAAAGGGAAAAATCTGAAAACCGTAAATGTGTAGTCTAATAACACAAAAAAAAAACGATTTTACTATTACAATAGCCGTGTCATGGGATCGAACAGCAAAGTTATGTTTGTCCTTTAAAAAGTTTGTACGGAACCCTCGATGCGCGAGTCCAACTCGCACTTATTTATTTATTTTTAAAGAGGGATTGCCTATCTGACCACCACGTCAATCTGGTTGGTCGTCCGGGACCACCAGTTTTACATAGTTTCAAAGGTCACCATCGTGCCAGGGTATGTAATAGTCGGTCATCCGATCACCTTCGTTAGTCCCGAGTACCTAATAAAATGAAAAGAAAGAAAATGAAATATAGTAATGTAGTGGTAATTATTTAGCCACGGGCTTTATTATAATGTCTTTAAATATTTAAACACAAGAACAGTTCACAAAAACCACTCCCATTATATTGTTTACAAAGTTTGAAAGTTATGCTGACAAGTATCACAGTTTCGTTGTCCCACAAAATATCGAAAACTACAACGATTTGTATAATTCTTTCGTTTTTCGTACAGAAAGGGAATGGCTATATAATGAGCCAAAACTTTCCGACTCACTTGAAAACTGTATTCGCCGGTTTCCTCGGCTACAAGGCGGATATATTTTTTTCTGTATTTATTATAACTTTCTTTAAGAAAGCTGTAAGGAAATCATCGAGTGTATTTGCTTACTTTTGTGCCAAATTAGAGTTATGTGAAGGATATTATTGGATACTTTGAATTTGTTTGCACGAAGTTTCACCATACTCTCATCGGACCCGTGAACTGGACAAATTCAAGTAGAAAATGTAGAAACAGGAATAATCAAACTAAGTACAATACTAGGCATAATCCTCTCCCAAGTCTCACCACAAATTTCTGTCTTCAGCCTTCGGAAACCACAGAAACCGCAGCTACATTCTTTATGCCTTTGGTCCCGAGAGCCACAGATAGTCCACGGACCCTGTGTACTAACCAACGCGATCGGTAGCCCTAATACGCAATGGTAGATAACCTTGGTTGCGGGCCTATTCGAAAGAGATACCGCGGCCCCGGAACATAAAGGGCGAGGAAGGTCTGACACTCCCTCCCGCTCCGCCCAGAGTGGGAGAAGTCATTTGATGATTTCCCATCCTAAAAAAAAAAAGTCGTCCCGCGGTTTGAAAAACGTCATGACGCGTTCGGGTTCACAGGACAAACTGACCCAACACACGTTCGGATGACGTTAGCGTAGGTTAGGACATGGTAGACATAAATGAAAATGACAATAAGCATTATATTCTTTCAGATCTGAATGACCCATGAGGTCGTAACTGAAAATACGCCCATACCAGCGATACAAGTTTGGTTCAAGTACTCACAAAAAATAGCTCCAACAAAAGGAATCAAGCATCGCGATAACTTTATTCATTCAACAGCAGCTATTACGTAAATCAGTTGTAAAGTGGCCGGGGCCCTTCGCAAACGGGTTACGACGGGAATCTTTTTATGGCGCCCATTTGATATTGGCGGGATGATAGCCACATATGCGACGCGGTGCCAAGCACGGGGCCTGTGCGCGCAGCTCGTAAACATTACGTTATGCTTGCGATGGAGCGAAGGTCGGCTGGCTTTGTACTGGGAAACAAAAGACATGAGAAACTATACGAAGATATATTATTAAGCGGCTGTGTTGAGAAATAAGTATTAATATTTAAATGATGGGATCTTACTATTATAACCATACGTTAAGCATTGTTTATCGGTTTAGCCCGCCAGTGATATTTTTATGATAATTATTATTTTCGTAAGTACTCCCGGCCGAATCGAGACGCTAAAAACACAGGCGCACTCTCTACTACATTACTCTCATAGTTCAATTAGATGGCAATCGACGCGACAGAGGAGAACCAACTGCTTAATGAGCTTTCGTAAAGTGTTACATCAATATTACGATCATATGATGGTCATGGATGTTTATATGTATAATAAGTATGTATTTACAAACATAAAGTATATATGTAGGTAGTGTATCAACTATCTAGTGTCCACGACACAAGCTTTGCTTAGTGTGGCACTAGGTGGCGCTGTGTGTTAATGTCCAGCGATATTTATTTATTTATAAAAAAAACGATGTTGTAGCTAAAACTTTTAGAATAAACATAAAGAACAATATTCATCGAATATAATAATGGTTTAGATTATCAAAAGACTGGCCATCGCCAAGCAAACACCATCTCTCACTGGACAAAAACCCGGAACAATATTAATATTTTTATTCGCATGAGCAACAGCGATGTTTGGTTTATTTATGTGAAATTACAGCGGTCAATAGCGCTTGTATTACACCGCTTTGCATGGAACGAGCTGTGTTCGTGCTCACTGTGTACCAACACATACTTTTGTACAAGAGTGTGTACATATACACACTTGTGTATGTAGTGTGAGTACTTGTGCGCGATAATCTCGGGAAACACTTTACCGTTTTGTGGTCCCACCCGTTTTATATCTTTAATTTCGTTCGCTTTACTGATGGCTGAAATGGTTTTGGTGAAGTGAAAACAGAAATAGTTTATTACTTCAGAATTATTTCACTGCCAGTGAATTCTGTAATTTCTTGGCAATTAAGATGTCTAAACAAGTTTTCTTTTACCCGTTAGTAAAACTTTAATTTGGTACATTTCATTTTCATTTCATCGCTATTTAATCTTTTTTATGGTTTTGTATCTTGATTTTCCGTAAAATCTAACAACAGACGTCAAAACGTAGGGTTTTGACGTCTGTTTTTAGATTTAGAAGGTCTTTATCATCTGCCTGCCTTTTCTCAACAATGTAGGGGTCAGTTTCCAGTGTAACTGGATGCAGCTGAATACCAGCATTTTACATGGAGCGGCTGCCTATCTGACCTCCACAACCCAGTTAGTACTGAGTAATACGATACGCCTTGGTAAGACTGGTTGTCAGACTTTTTTGGGCCACTGACTACCTGTAACGACTGTCCTTGATCTACAAATGACAGCTGGGATCAATTGTTTAACGTGCAGTTCGAGGCACAGAAGAAACTAATTGGTATGTACTCGTACTGGGTGGTCACCCATAAACAAACCTTTCGGCTTAACCTTAAGATGGTTATTTTTACTCTTAGGCTATACTTTTCTGTTAATTAAATTTCGTTGCGGGATTCAAGGCTGTAATTTTTTTCTCTGGGACTTCTTCGAGTTTCGTTGTCTCGGCGCTTTTCTGGTGGTCGCCACTGTTGATTCTGGCTTTCAGGAGTTACAGTGGTTTGGGAATAGTGTAGTGGGCTTAAGCTTAAAATCGACCCAAGTGGCTATTGTTGTTTAGCCACGAGCACGAGCTCTTCCACGAGTTAGCCTCCATTAGAAGGTGTAAGTGGTATGTTGACATACCACCTACGCCTACTAGTAACTATTTTCTCTTGTTAATTGATCTCAGTCGATAACAAGGGGATTGATATCAAAAGTGGGTCGTTCTTTGTTTAATCTTGTGTCGCCCTCGACATAAGATAGCAGCAGCTCAAAGCGTCTAGTAGCTTACACGAGTTTCACTTAAGAATAGACACTAAACTTAGCTTTCAGAACATCAAGTAGGTATACACTCAGGGACAAATAAAATTAGCCAGACAGACTCCGCAGGCGGGAAGGATATCAAATTCAGTTTGATCTTGTATTCTACTCTTGTTAAATTAACGTTAAGTTAGGAAGTGCGGATTTTTTTCCAAGGTTTGAAGTGCGAAGTACATAAATATTTCAAAACTTGTACTAGATTTACGGACAGGGAAACAGTAACGCAGCCAAGAATTTAATTTCACATTTTTCAAAATAAAATAAAATTACGCCAATAGTATGAAAATGAAATTAAAAAAAAAATTGAAACCAGTAACGAAATATATCCGAAAAGCACTGTACCTGAAATAAATATGGCGTTGCGTTTTCAATAGAATGTTCTGAAATTTAATATGTCAGGGATTCAGGGTGGATACTGTTCGGCCAGGGCAAAGAAATTGTTCATTAAATTGACACACTCCATCGATTTGCCGTGTGTGATACATAGTGTTATGCAACTGTCAAATAATGGAACTTCTTATTTTAATATAGTGTTATAATATGGATCTTTTACTATTGATTTGAATGATGTATTCTCATAGCGCTTGCATGACATTGAGTGGGGGCGTTATCCGTAAATATTTGAGTAACTGTACAGAAACCGAAATGTATTTGAAAAAAAGAAGAAGGTAGCGTTGCGTTGGGGTAATAATTTTTATATTGTTATTAATATTATAAGCCATTTGTGTCCCACTGCTGGGCAACGACCTCCTTTGAAAATGAAAGACTGTTCATTAAAATTCTCTAAACTAAAAGTGACCCACAGGTGAGTTATTGGTGAAAGATGCTGATTAGTTCCAGAATTCCATCAACACTGCAACGTTGTTTGAAAAGGCTGTAGTTTGGCCAATATTGAAACGAATGAATTGGGACACGAAACGTTGTGAGCAAATTGGTTTAAGAATTTGTGACACATCCTTTTGAAGTGAAGTCTCCCATGATTAGGTTTATAATTGCATGGCTGTACTAAATAGTAATTAAATTTTCAAGAACCAAAGATAGGTAGTGTTACTGAATTTACTGGCTAATTGAATTACCTGCAAATGTCATAAATTCGTTTTGCATGATACATTTGAGGTTCTCCATGATCGCTGCAAATATCATTTTTTATTGCTACATAGCTTATGGGACCGATGGAATAAACAAGTCTTGCGGTGGAGACCACGTATCGGCAAACATATCGTGAAATGCACCCCAGCTAGACGGACGGACTACCTTAAAATGGATACTAGGCCAACTGGATTTGGATGTCGAAGGACTGTCAGTTTTGGCACAGCTTGGGTGAGGCTATCGTCCAGCTGTGGACTGTTATAGGCTCAGTAATTGATAGATATTTGATATTACATACACTCATGTTCAAACATATTATTTTACCAAAACAATGAAACACATTGTGTATTTGTTCAGAAATCGCCCTCAATAACTCCAAATCCGCAATCACAGCGTACTAATAGACAAAGGAAACTATTCGTACATTCGCTGATTCCCAAGTCTCCGAACCACTTCCCATCGATCCTCCCAAAATTATTGAGTGTAAGAGGCGATTGTGTAACAAAGAGAGGTAATATTTCATCCCTCTCCCCTGGGCCTGGCCACTACAAGTTATAACCTCTGGCTCCACGTAAGCCTCCTTGGGAAGTTGGTCGCCATTCGTTTGGCTGATGATTTACTTATGACTTATATGCATAATTTAGGGGTTGGGAGTTTGTGCTGCTCTAAGGTGTTTATTTGTTTGTCTCTGTCTTAATTGATGTTCTGGAAAAGTGTGTTTGTGATCTTGCTATTTGGAAAATTTGGTATTAATTTACTCACGTATAGGCCAGCTAGAGTGGCGTGCAAAGCAGAACCTTCTTCACACAACTTTGTATGGATACGGAAAAAGGAGAGGAAAAATTGCAAAAGTCACAAATAAAGCACACGGTCTTTGTTCCAAATTGGTTCATCCATTTAGGAGTTACAAGGTCATAATGGAACGAACTTACAAACATATTATATACACGTGCGCAAAAACATTATCCTCCTTCTGGGTCAGTCGGGTTATTCGTGCATTCAAACTGCAGTGAGTCGCAGTACAGTTATGTTGCACAAGCGTTAATCGCGCTTTCGTTGGTCGACGTCACGTAGTACAGTCGAATGCAGACACTTTCAAACTTACTGTTTTGAACTAAATGTTCAAAAATTATCTTAAAACGACATTTTCATAAGGTAACTTAACAATTGATAAAATTCAATAAATATGACACTTCCTGTCTTGTCCGGCTGAAAGTAAGACAACTTCCTTATTGCTATATAACATAAAACGCGAACAGTTCCAGAGCACCAAGCATACTCCAAAGCGATCGCTATACATTACAAATCCCGTCTATATTCATGTATCCTATATATTGTATTATTTTCCATGCGAGGGACAAGTCTCAGCCGCAAATACGTTCCGATAAATCACGAAATATTGGTGGGTTCACCTTTGATATTCAATATCGAGAACACAGCTTACACCACAAAACCCAACTCTATCTTCACAAGCTACGGTTGGATTTCCATTGGTGGTGTTACGGGATGATATTGTCTGGCTAGGGCCGTCACACACTATGAATATGTGAGGTGTTACTCTTCAGCGGGATATAGAGGCGACATGTGTCGAACGAGCGACTATTTGTTTACACGGTATCTTGGGCTGTCATTTTCCTTCTAGAAACACAAGCAATCTTGGGGAATAATGTATGTTTCAGACTTGTGTGGACTGGACTTGAGTATTCGATTTAAAATGCTGCGAGAATATCGCTTGTCTATGTGTTCTCGATCACATTCATTATATAAAGTACTAGCCGATGCCCGCGGCTTCACCCGCGTAAAATTATATACAAAAACCTTCCTCTTGAATGCCGCTATCTATTAAAGAAACCCGCATCAAAATCCGTTCCGCAGTTTTAAAGATCTAAGCATACATAGGGACAGACAGACGGGGCGGGAGACTTTGTTTTATAATGAAGAAGAAGAAGAAGAAGTGAAGTATTAATACCTGCTTTGTTGGTCTAGTGGTCATAAGAAGCGGTGAGTAGAATGTCTTAAGTTCGCTTCCTTGGTCAGGCAAAGTGTTACTGAGTTTTTCGTTCAGAAATTTCTGAGCAGAGCGGTCCGCAGTATGTATCTGTGCCTGGTGGAAGGTAATAAGCTCACCTACTATCACATTGGAGTTCACATCACTGGTATGCAAGTGCCAAAATTATTGTGTACCTACTAAACTTAAATGAACCACTTCAGAAATTACAGACGTGGTGTTATATTAGATAACGTTATATAGGAACAGAGCTACCAAGAGAGACAGAGAGTTTACCAAGGGGTATCGTATTACCCAGCACTAACTGGGTTGTGGAGGTCAGATAGGCAGTCGCTCCATGGTAAAATACTGGTATTCAGCTGCATCCGGTTGGACTGGAAGCCGAGCCCTAGTTAGGCTAGGTAGGTGATGCTAAGAACAGAGCCTTAATTATTTCTAATTAGTTTTATTAATTAAGTATTTTGATACAGTTACTTCAGCATAAAGCCTAGTAACTTATTACAAGTTTAAACATTGATTTGTACTCAATGTTTATGTTCCTATTTTATCAGATAACCAAATTTACACGCGGTCAAAGCGTATGCGGTCTCATCAATGTAAATTGGGCATCTGGTTTATACGTCAACAAGTGTAATCAGATATATTTGCAATTTCATCTACGTAAACGCACATAGGTGTTATTCAGGGTGTAAAAAGATTCTTAAAAGCACTTTTTTTTCACGTCTTTGCAGTATTGTTTTGTTCTAGACCATACCTGAGAACCTTCTAGTTACGGAGGTATTGGGAAGTTCCAACATCTACAAAAGTTTTTTTTTTTAATACATGTTTTCAATGTAAGATTTTTACTTTAAACACCTCCACGAACTATTCAATCCATCGAAAAAACGCAATGCACCGCACACAAAAAATTGTGCATTGAGTTTTACCGTAACATGAGATTTTACACCCCTAAAAAGAAGTCGTTTCCTAGCAATAATGTTTGCGTAAAACCCTGTACATTGACCTACAAATATGGCCAGACTTTGAAGTCAGTAAAATAGTTAATCAACTAATGTTGCTAAACTATTTCAAATATCATCAAAGGTTAAAGGATACGATTCATTTCGTTTATCTATTTTAGTAGTCACAAGTTATTAGATCACCGTATACTAATCACACCGTGTACCTCACTTACCTAGCAATTTACTTTAAACAGACTACGAAATATACTCGCATTTGTATGGACCGATTTATTGATAAGTTAGGTTAAAAAAACTTTTTTGCAAAAAATAAAACCGACTTCACACAAAAAAGTGAAAAATAACTTTAGCTTCAGAAGTCGGTGACCTTTATTTGATTGATTTAGTTTTTTTGTCACCGACTTCTGAAGCTAAAGTTATTTTTCACTTTTTTGTGTGAAGTCGGTTTTATTTTTTGCAAAAAAGTTTTTATTTTTCACTTTTTAGTGGTTCACATGTGTATAGGGTTTTCACAGCATACCAGCGTGATTTTTTGTTATGAACTGGTGTAAACAATAGACAGACATGAAATTTCAGCAATCCCAGTAAGAGACACAAATTTGCTACATTTAATGAGGAGTTCCGTTGCCTTTCTCCGAAGTTCTTCATCTAATCTTTACCAAATTTAAATGGGATCACTCCGAGAAAGTACTCTTTCTAAAACTACCCAAATCGCTTCTGGTGTGCCTATAAAATTTGAAGAGTTCCCTCTATTTCTCCAGGATCCCACTATCAGGATCCTGACTTGATGATTATGGGACGTTCTGGGAAGTATACCCTTTCAAACAATTAAAAAACAAATTCGGTCCAGTCATCTTCGAGTAATCGGGGAACATTGAATTGAGAACCTCCTCCTTTTTGAAGTCGGATAATAACGACGTTATGTTACGTGACTCAAATATCCGGATAGCCTTTAAAAGATTTGGCCGAGTATCGTTAATTTGCTTCTAAGAATTGAAGAGTCCTTTAGAGATTCCTTTGTCATGGATCCCATAACCAGAACCTAACCAAATTCTCATCAAACTACCCTTGAAGTAGGTACCCTTGCCAATAAAATAACAATACATGTCAAGGTAATAGGCTTATCCCCAATAAATGAAACTTAATACACCTAACTGTCGAAATCTGGGAATATTGTACACTTCTGCGTACCCCCTCAGAGCATACAGGCGTGATGTTACGTCATGATTTTGTATAAACAATAAACATTCAAGCGATTGCAGCAGTTACTGCAGATTTGCCGTGTATTTTTGAAGAGTTCCATTGTATATCTCCGAAGACCCGGATCAGATCTTCAGAAAATTAAAATATAACCACACGGGAAGCACCAGCTTTCAAATTAAAAAAGAATCATCAAAATCCGTTCACCCAGTCGAAAGTACTGTGGTAACAACCACTGTCGAAATCTGGGTGTATTGTACACATCTGCGTACCCCCTCAGAGCATACAGGCGTGATATTACGTCATGATGTTGTATAAACAATAAACCTACAAGCGTTAACAGCAAGCACTGCAGATTTTCCGTACATTTTTGAAGAGTTCCATTGTATATCTCCGAAGACCAGCATCAGATCTTCAGCAAAATAAAATGGGACCACATGGGAAGCACCAGCTTTCAAATAAAAAAAGAATCATCAAAATCGGTTCACTCAGTCGAAAGTTATGAGGTAACAAACACAAAAAAAAAAAAAAAAAAAAAAAACACAGACGAATTGATAACCTCCTCTTTTTAGAAGTTGGTTAAAAAGTGAAATAATTTGGGGCGTAAGATGTGAGCAACACATCTAAATTAGTTTGAATGATATTTTTTACATATTTTCCAAACTAGAAACATTCTTAAAATATGAATAAAAATATGTGCGTTATGTAAAAAAGGAGGAAAGTAGTAAAAAAATCGACCGCATCGTTGTCAACGGGCATTGCAGAATTGCCATGTTGGATGGCAATGCTTATCTGAAGTAAATTCGAGTTAAGTAACAAATAGGACTGTACTCTATCATATTATCCTAAACCGAAGTCCTAACAGCTGATTTTAAGAAATCACTTAACACTGGAAACTGAATGAAACAGGGACTAATAAATCTCTCTGACCGTGTTCCGGTTTGTTTGGGTTTCTCTTAAAACAGCTTAGTTAGTGAGAAGCGACAGATCCTAACATACCTTCATAATTTAACCTCCATAATGTGTGAGACAACACTTTACATTTGATTTTTAGGGCCGTTTATTTTTCAATAAATTGTGGGTTGTTTCACTAGTATTTTGAAACCGTTAACAACTGAGCTAAATAAGTAATAATTTAAAATGCTTATGGTAGAAGCGGTGCAGCGGTGGCCCAGTGGTGGCGGCCTCGACTTACAAACGTAAGTCGTGGGTTCGAACCCAGACAGGCGCATTACTTTGTGTAACTTATTTCATCACCACTGCTCTCAAAACGGTGAAGGAAAACATCGTGAGGAAACCGGTATATCCTAGAACCAAAACATTGAACACATGTGACACTATCAATTCGCGCTGGGCCCGCGTGGTAGATTTATGGCCCATACCCTCTCATAGAGAGGAGGCCGTGACCCAGCAGTGGGAACATTAATAGGCTGATGATGATGATGATGATGATGATGATGATGATGATGATGATTATGGAAGAAGGTAGGTTCTCAACTTCTTGTTAATAAGTGCTTAATTTTGGCCTCATTTATATGTATCATCAAAATATAAATGTCAGTCTGCATGCGTGAGCTTTAGAATTTATGGACATAGAACTAGTGAGAATAACTTATGCTGCGGGAAATATATGTATTTATCAGTTAACAAGTATTTAAAAGTTTACCTAGCTGAAGCTGAGAGTATTCACCTAACCAAGGTATCTTAGATAATTTTCTAGGTTTATTACGACTGTACATTAAAAGAGCACTGTAAATTATTATTTAGGGACTGTCACGTATTTCAAAGACACTAATCTGATTAAATTCAACACTACACTCATATAATTCTCAGAAAACACTGAAGCAAAAAGACGACAGCTAAGTTCTAACTCACAATAGACTTGTAAAGTAAAATGCAATTAATATAATCTAGAACATTCCATTGTAGTACAGGTCAAAGATTAAGGACTCGTTCATTAGGATCTTAGAATATTAATTTGTTTGCGCCAGACTATTGTTTGGTACTAATTGAGAGATGTCTGGACTGACCTGGGTGGCGACGCGCCAGATTTCGGTGTCAGCGTGTCATTGGGCCATTTGTTGATTTTACCTAATTAATGTTTAATATTATCAGTTTGTCATCCAAGATCACGCCGTATCCCAGTAGTTCCATTGTCTAGTTCCATTATGAGACTACTGGGTTTTTTTTTTCTCCCAGTAGTTCCATGCTAGGTATTCTTCTCTGCTCTTCTTGTGTTGACAGAGTAAATAGAATGTAAATTAAGATCCTGCCAACGTGTAAAGTTTGGGTAGTCAGCGTGCAAAGAGACCAATAAAGTGAAATTAAAGGAACCCTCAGCATCAACATGTTTTTTTTAATATTTGTTAGCCAGCCAACTTTGGCCAACTTTGTTTTCTTTGGTGAAAATGGTATTTTTGCGAGATTAATGTTAAAATAAATAGAATAATATAAAAAGTATCGTCATAAGCACACCCCACTTGTCAGGTCAACACAGACACATCTCAGCTAACCCCGCTCATCTTGCGCCACTAAAGGTAGTGTAGCGTTGACAAACGATCATTAGATGCAACCAGGCGGCGTCATTAGCCAGACACTCGACACCCCCAAACACCCCCTGCCTTCACCCCGCACTCACCCCTCCACGTCATTATAAAATATCCCACACGCCGACGCGTTATAACAAATGCGGAAAAACTACGTCCTCATTGAAATATGAGGTTAAACTTATTTATGCGCGCTCGTTTCTCTATGCGGCCGGAGTTAAATAAAAATATTTTGAATGCGTCTTTTATGCTTCTCATTTATTTTTATATACTGCTTCGTTCTCTAAACAGAAATAAAAGAAACCAATTGAATGTGTTCTTGCATAAGTTAGTCGAGTGGAAAGCGTTGGCAGGTTTAATATTCTATTCTCTTTGTGAATAAACTATGTCATACACAGTTAGTTGGTCAGAACCAACAAAATGAACTAGTCCATAAAGTGAGTAAGCTAACCATCGAAAAGCTTGTTTTTAAACGAATTAACACTAGAGTAATTCGCAAAATTAAACATAATTTTGTAAAACAATTCTCTCTCGTAGACGTTGCCTACGACAGGCGTAGCAAGCGTAGCGGCGTAGCGGGCTCTACGAAAACGCTACGATTTAATTAATGCATTTCCAGAAAACGGGTTAAAAGCTTTGCTTTACACACAGTGAGCTCAGTCTTGTTATGTTAGTTTGTGTTATATACATAGTATATAATGTAAACTAGCTTTGGCCTTGAGTGATCCAACTAACAATTAGTTAGATAGCGTAGTCAGTTGGGCTAATAGCAGTTTTAGTGAGATAGAACCGCGTCAGTGGGGCTAATAGCAGTTTTTGTGGAGAAATTAGGGTCATAATGTAGAAGAAGATAAGGGTGGTGAATGGATTCTATTAGTACGTCTACGATGCTAAGGATCTGGAACGGGATTCCTCAGTCACATTTAGACTAAGCTATGTATTATTATTTTTAAATCCTTGTTTCCAACCGATGTTCCTTCTACTTAAACGAGGTAACTTTATCAAGGTTTAAATTGAGATGATTTCAAAATAACTACTAGTATTGATCATAGAAATATTTAGTGCTGTAGTGCAAACTGTTTTTAAAACACGACGATTCGTACTTCTTAATATATTAATCTCATGCTGTGAAACCAAAATTGACACGTAAATACAATTATTATAGCATGTACTACCCACCAAACTGTACAATTTACATAAAGTTCCCTATTTGCACTATTACAACATTACAATCGACGGTATTATTTGCAATCCAATCGTGTTCTAATATTAATTAACAACCTTTGTTTGTTCCCATTGTGCGCCAGCCCTCACACAATGACCAGTGCGGCCCTCACACAATGGACCATATTGGCCATGCTGCCTTTTGTCCTATTACCATTGTACACAACTATTGAGGATTGAAAAATGTTGTTCTTTTTGTTTTGGGAAGGAAATATTTGGTTGCGATTTCTTTGAAGTCTTTTTTCTCTTTGAAGGAGCTCGTGGCTAAATAACAACAACCGCTCAAGTCGATGTTTAGGTTAAGCTGTGCTTGCCTAGGTTAGCCTGTGGATGGGTGGCCACCCATTAGTCGACGCTGTCTTTTATAGATCTTTGACAGTCGTTACAGGTAGTCAGGGGCCCAAAAAGTCTTACCAACGGGTATCGTATTACCCAGTACTCACTGGATTGTGGAAGTCATGTAGGCAGTCGCTCCATGGAAAATACGGTTAGACTGGAAACCGACCCCAACATACTTAGGAGAAGGCTAGGCAGATAATAATGTCCTTTGAAGTCTTTCTTGTAAGTTAAAAAAATTAAGGCAGGCTGTGCTTTCGTTTAGTGATTTAATTTGTTCTTGTGACAGACGAGATTAAGCTCTTGCATCGTATTAAGGGAAGCAAGATTATGTAATCTTGTCAGACATTGCTGGAAGTGTAGGAGAATCTTATCAGTTAGTCATGATTTGTGTGTTAGTGATGGGTGAATTTTTAACAATTAAACTGAACACGATTAGCACAGCGTGATAAATCTAAACCGCGTTCAAGAGCAGTTCATTAACTGCTCTTGAACGTGGTGAACTGACAGCCTTGCAGCAGTTTACATGTGCTGATCGACACCTCAATTTATGTCTCATAGATGTTTGTAACGCAATAAACACCTTTTCACCCAAAAAACTATAAATCAACCACCTCCACCAAACCACTGCCAACAACATTTGGTGTATGAACTCTTATTATGGACCCATAATTACCCAATTATGTCAACAATTTGAGTAATTTTTGAGTTATTTTTTGGGTTGATTTTTGGGACACTATAATTTTTTTTATGTTATGGGTGGTGGTGTGTGGGGTATTTTTTCTTAATCTCATGACTGTATAAATAATACAAACTGGCATATGAATTACTTTTCAATTACCTTTTTATTTTCTATAAACAAAGTCACGATTATTCGTGTAAAACATGACAACGTCGCATTTTCTTAGCTTTAAATAATGAATTAAATGAAAATGAATTACTCGTATTTATCAATGTATTAATTAATAATGTGATTGATGATATCTTCGAAACTATGCATTTTTGGACCACAAATAAATTCTAGGAGTTTTGTATTATTTTTAGTTTTTTATTTATTTAGTACATGGTGGACTTAAAGAATATAATCGTAGAGTTATAGGATATAAAAAAACACGTTGTATAGTGGGTACCATGTCCTCATTAGTCTAACACATTTTATAATAAGAAAATACCCAGATTATCAACCTCCAGATTCAAGCAACCACAAAAACACACTTCACTAGACCACAATGAGGTCCACGCACTAATTCAAACGCGAACACGTAATCCTTTCACCTGTGTCTTACATAATTAGTGCACATCGTTACGCCGGTGCGCGCACGCCCTTACACGCCACTCACACAGTGTGAACAAGGCTTTAGAACGGGTCTGACGTCATTTTATTCGTTAACTTATTAAGTATATGTATTATTAAAGCCTGTGGCTGGGGATGGAAGGGTGGGCAAGGCTTTTGAATGGCCTATGCGTAATATGGTGTGCCTTTGACATGTCATTAATTATGTGAATAAGTCAGTATTTTATTTTCAGTTTTCCTTTTTTTTTAAATTAAAGTCTACACTATGCCACTGCAAGACATAGGCCTCCCACACTCTCTTCACTTCTCTTTGTCAATTGTTTCTACAGATCAATCTTTATCGATGGTGTCCAATTCATCCCGCCCGTGTCCGTCTGAGCCTGCCGCGCTATTGCTAAAACTTCGTTGTCATTGAAATTTAAAACAACTAATAAATAACTTAACTAGAACTCTAATTTAACCACATGAAGCATGAGATTTTTTAGGCTTAGAATTTGTAGCACTAGTTCATCGTATAGGGATTAAATTTCCCAGTGCTAACTGGATGAAGGAGGTCAGATAGGCAGTCGCTCCATGTAAAATTCTGGTATTCAGCTGCATCTGGTTAGAAATGTAAGAAATATGTATACTAATGAATAAAGGAAATAATAATAAAAATATTTTTAGTGACACAAATAGTATATTTTATAACGAGGGACTAAACGAAGCCATTATATACCCGAGGTGGTTTGACTCCCGAGCTTGCGAGGGAGTCATTAAAAAGCGAGGGTATATTAAGTTGGCGTTTAGTCTCGAGGTGCAAACTGTACTTTTCACTTCTAGTGCGAGAAAAATAGTCATTTAAAACCGAACAAATTTACACTCGACAAAAATTCTGAACTGAGCGGTCAGTTTTTTCTTCTATCAGTTCAGTCACAGATTAACAATTTAAAACACAACACAAACTCTCAACATTGTCGCAATGATGAAGATGATCCACACTCCACAGATAATTAGTACCTACATTACTGCAGCGGCTAGCAACAGAGGCATTGCACATACTTTTCAAAATCAACGATGCACACAAACAATGAAGAGTTCATTCGTTTTTTTTTTCATTGATACACTTTCTATTTGCAAGCCAATTCGAAATTTAAATAATACCTATGATCCATTAAAAAAAAAAGTTACTTACTCTTTTGTGACCATGTTTCAGAGTAAAAGATCGTTCCATTTTTAAATTACTTTTTACTCCCTAGGGAATAAACGGTCACTTTAATCCCGCTTCGTAGGGCTATAATGGCGTACTTTTAGAGCATGAGAAGTGAAAATAAAATTATACATTTCCATTTGAAACCCTGACTCCTGTGCTAGGTGAGACCTGTGTTACAGGGGTCAGTGTCTTAACCCGTTTTTGGCACTAATGTTCATATTTTATGGATCAAAAATGATGATGTATACGGCACATCGGTATTTTAAACTACGAAGTTCAGTAAGACAACCGATAAAGATTAACGACAGCCTTTCGACATTGATAATGTTAAAATGTAATTACCAATCTCGTGCCAATCAAAGTTGTTATTTTCAATCAATCTGAATCCAATCTCCAAATTGATCAACTGTTTACAACATGGCTGAAAATTGTGTTTTCTACACATTTGCTGAATTTCAAAGGGTACATAATTGAAAGATCTAGTGGCTTAGTTTCGGTTTGCTACGTATGTAAGTACACTCGGCAAACGGTTTTAGTAATCGATCGTGAATTCCTTTTTTGAGAAAACGATTTTATGACGAAAAATTAGTACTTAATCGAACGATTTTTGAATCGTGGGGCTCAAAGGACATACAGTTAATTCAAATTAATCAAAATATATAATATACTGATGATTGATTTTCAATGAGTGTTGAATGGGTTCAGTCAAGAACGCCACTTATTTCTTCCGCTGACAGTACAGAGGTACCGTTCAGTTGCAATATTGGAAAAGTTTTCTTCAATTTCATTCGTCAAATATTTTCTGAGCTAGTTTCCAATGCTTCAGGAAAGTTAAATTTGTTTTTTGTTTAAACGTGCATGATTGGAATGAGAAATTAACGTTTGGATTCTTTTGAATGCGCTTCGGTCTGAGTTGTTTACATGGTCGCAGTGTGTAGGATTTTGATCCCAATACTTACTATTTAATTTAAGGGGTTGCAACATCCACACTACAAACATAAAATAACATTACGCCTGTTATTCTAGAAGGGTTAGGGTGAGGTGGACTCCTTGTAAGACTCGCCTATCTATTGGATATACGAACTTAATGTATATGTGTCTATGGTGTAAATTTAAATTAAAAGAAAAGTATGTTTGGAAGTACTTGAATTTGACGTGACTTCTTGTCACTGTTGTGTCCGCTTTCTTACATAAAAATGATCTCTTGAATATATTTACAACAAGTTATTATCCCTCGTTTATTTTATCCTACACTATCAAGGTAGCGAGTCTATTCCCATCAATTTCCTAAAGTTAAAAAAAAAAATACGAAATTTACCCAATCGGAGAATAGAACTCAGTACCTTATGATCAGTAGTAACAAAAGCGACCTCTTTCGGCTCGACACGAAATCGTTAACTTTCGGTTGCAAATTATCAACGAATAAATTCGGTTGCAATAATGATGCTTGGGAATAATGTCAGTCTCTACATCCTAGATGCGTTTCTCGTAAGCATAATTATTGCAACCGAATTTATTCGTTAGTAATCAGCGATCAAAAGTTAGCGATTTTGTCGTTTTCTATGTCGAGACTAAGTAGGCCACTCTACCAACTTTAATGTACAATTTAAATGGATAACACTTACCTAAATAAATAATAAACCCAACAATTCTATACCATGTATATGCAATTTAGAACTAAACTGCACGGATAAAGTTGAATAGTTTGCGCTCACTAGCTAGCCGCTTTAGCGCTGTATCGTCGATTAGCCGTCTTGCATCGGTTGCTTGTTCAGCTGCTATGTTACCGCTTGGCGACTTGATCGGAGGTAATAAACTCGGCAGTTTATTATTTTTGATGCCCAGTGTGGGTTCCTTACTTTTACACTTAGATTCTGAAAAGGGAGCTGAATGATAAAACCACAGACATAGAAATACCTACAGGGTGTAAACAACCTCAGTACGAAGACGTCTTATAAGGATTCTGTGAAACGATTTTTTTATTTGGGGTGAAAAGTCATGTTTTGTGGTAGAGCTCAATGTAACGCATTCAAAACATTGTGCTGATGGATGGATTGAATAGTACCGGGGTTCAAAGTTAAAATCATTTAACAAAAAATGATCACAGTGATAGGGAGAACAAGTGCCTTTTGGCTTCGTTTAGAGGTTTTCAACATCCTTTATACATGTATCACAAACCGTAGGAAAACCACGCGTGCCATTTTTGACTACATAGTATAACTATTCTTCTATTATTCTATTCTTCTAATAATCTATCTAACTATTATTCTATTCTTCTATTCTATTCTATTAAGTTACTATACAAACAAGGTACCAAACAAAATAGGCTGCTAGAATTAAGTTCTTAAGTTTTTAAGTTGTAACGTTGTTATTTTAAACAAATAAGCTTGCTGCGACAGTGTAGCCACGTTAAGTAAAATATAATAAAGCCGGGTACGCCAAGTAAATGCCACTGTGTTATATAGGTATAATCATAAATATCAGTGGGTAAAACCTTGACTCCAAATATACAAGAGGGCAACTTCCTATGCCTTGATTTTTAAGGGATCTAAAAGATGTTAGATATAAGTGCAGTTTTGATTTTTAGAAGACTAGTTTAGCCACGAATTAATGATATTTCATTACCCTAACTAAAAAAAAAACAAATTGTCCACCTCACTTTCTTTTTAACCGACTTCCAAAAAGAGGAGGTTATCAATTCGTCTGTATGTTTTTTTTTTTTTTTTTTTTTTTTTTTTTTGTGTTTGTTACCTCATAACTTTCGACTGAGTGAACCGATTTTGATGATTCTTTTTTTATTTGAAAGCTGGTGCTTCCCATGTGGTCCCATTTTAATTTGCTGAAGATCTGATGCTGGTCTTCGGAGATATACAATGGAACTCCTCAAAAATGTACGGCAAATCTGCAGTGATTGCTGTTATCGCTTGTAGGTTTATTGTTTATACAACATCATGACGTAAGTTCACGCCTGTATGCTCTGAGGGGGTACGCAGATGTGTGCAGTACACCCAGATTTCGACAGTGTTTGTTACCTCAGTACTTTCGACTGGGTGAACCGAGTTTGATGATTCTTTTTTAATTTGAAAGCTGGGTCTTCCCGTGTGGTTATATTTTAATTTGCTGAAGATCTGATCCGGATCTTCGGAGATATACAATGGAACTCTTCAAAAATACACGGCAAATCTGCAGTAACTGCTGCAATCGCTTGAATGTTTATTGTGTATACAACATCATGACGTAACATCACGCCTGTATGCTCTGAGGGGGTACGCAGATGTGTACAATATTCCCAGATTTCGACAGTTAGGTGTATTAAGTTCCATTTATTGGGGATAAGCCTATTACCTTGACATGCATTGTTTTTTTTTTATTTTATTGGCAAGGGTACTTCAAGGGTAGTTTGATGAGAATTTGGTTAGGTTCTGATTATGGGATCCATAACAAAGGAACGGAGCTCTTCAATTCTTAGAAGCAAATTAACGATACTCGGCCAAATCTTTTAAAGGCTATCCGGATATTTGGGTCACGTACCATAACGTCATTATTAACCGACTTCAAAAAGGAGAAGGTTCTCAATTCAATGTTCCCCGATTACTCGAAGATGACTGGACCGAATTTGTTTTTTAATTGTTTGAAAGGGTATACTTCCCAGAAGGTCCCATAATCATCAAGTCAGGATCCAGATAATGGGATCCTGGAGAAATAGAGAGAACTTTTCAAATTTTATAGGCACACCAGAAGCGATTTGGGTAGTTTTAGAAAGACTACTTTCTCGGAGTGATCCCATTTAAATTTGGTAAAGATTAGATGAAAAACTTCGGAGAAAGGCAACGGAACTCCTCATTAAATGTAGCAAATGTGTGTCTCTTACTGGGATTGCTGAAATCTCATGTCTGTCAATTGTTTACACCAGTTCATAACAAAAGATCACGCTGGTACGCTGTGAAAGGGTATGCACATGTGAACCACTAAAAAGTGAAAAATAAAAACTTTTTTGCAAAAAATAAAACCGACTTCACACAAAAAAGTGAAAAATAACTTTAGCTTCAGAAGTCGGTGACAAAAAAACTAAATCAATCGAATAAAGGTCACCGACTTCTGAAGCTAAAGTTATTTTTCACTTTTTTGTGTGAAGTCGGTTTTATTTTTTGCAAAAAAGTTTTTTCTTCTTTCACTTCATATTTCAATTAAGTAATCTTTTTAATTACAATAATTCCCGCTACGACGATTCCCTAATACGGTTGTGTCTTTAATAAATAAAGTAATTTCGCACATACAGTGATACTTACGTATTTTCATTAATTAAAATCTTGGATGAAACATATTAATTGGATCCGTTTCATCAGAGCTTTAAGTTGTTAAAATATTAATTATTTATGTTAAATTATTTATTATGAACATAGTTTTGTGACTACTTTGTTGGTCTATGTATACAAGTGCGACTGCTGAGCGTGAGGGTCCTTTTATTTCGGATGGGAAATCATCAAATGACCCCACCCACTCTGGGCGGAGCGGGAGGGAGTGTCAGACTTTTACTGACTAAAAACCATCCATGTTCCTTCCTCGCCCTTTACGTTCCGGGGCCGCGGTTTATCTTTCGAACAGTCCCGCAGCCCCGGCAGGAGCGTGAGGGTCCTAGGTTCGATTCCCAGGTGGGGCAAAGTGTTGTGACCTTTTTTCCATCACGAATTTCTTAGTAGCAGCCACGGAGGGTAGATTTGCCGGATGGATTAAAACAGGCTATTACATGGGACTTCAAATTAACTGGAGAAATGTGGTTGTACTATTAGATACACTTTTGCCTTACCCTGTACCATGCCAGTAGTACATGCACATGAACTTGCGCCGGAAATACACACAACACACCTTTATTTTTCATGAACATTTTTCTACTACGCATGTGAAAATTGAGTGCCGAATACACAACTACACAAAAAAAACCAACTCACTCAACAAACACGCAAATATAGACACGGAAGCGTCCCGCCGCGTCGTAAAAATCAGTTTACCATGGAGAGTTATAGAGAATAGAGCTCACAACCAACTGAGTCCATTCCAGTCTCTAATTCTCTATCAAGCAGATCTGTAAGTATCCAACTTCGGATCCACTACATTCGAATAGTTAATTCTAATCGCTTTGTTCTAAGACCCGAGGGTCAAGAAAGGGGTGAAAGGGGTGTAAGGGGGACTGCTTTGTGCTGATACCCCCAAGAATGGCATTGTACAAGTGTCTAAATTGTACTTGTAGTTGGAGTAAATTGAAAGCGCTTGTGGAATGTTTTGTGGCGCCTAATATGCAGCGAGTATTGAGCGTTTGGGGTATTACTGGAGTCTAATCTTGCCCGTCTAACCCTCCACAGCAATTTTATAAATGGCAAAGCAATTTTGTCTCTTAACTTTTCATACTTTCACTGCTTGAAGTATTTTGTATGAGATTTTGCTCACGGATAGAACATAACATGGGGGTGGACCTCGAAAACTTGTTATCCCGGTAGTAAGTTCTCTAATGTCCAGCCTTCACTTGGACGAAGTCACGGGCAAACGCTAGACACTCGTTTAAAAGACTCTTTACTTTTCTGTGTCGCGTCAAGAGAACCAACAAGAAGCACGTATGGTCCCGTTAACGGGAACACCCAAATGCTCCGAAATATTATATTCCAATATTCGATGTTCCGATTTTCAAAAGTCAGAATTTCATAATACCTAAGAATTATAATGTCTATTATTAAAAATCACGAATTTGTTTGTACCGAAAGTCGTATTTATGCGATTTATTAGGTTTCCGATTTTCATACGTTCGAAGAATCAAATACTCGACGGGTTTTCGGTCCGAAAAACGACATTCCGATTTTCAATACTTCGAATAAACTAAAAGACAACATGTTGTGCTACAAAATTTAGTCACAGAAACGAATCGCTGCAAAACCGACTTCACGCAGTCTTATTTGCCCTACCCTAGAGTGAAATTTAAGCCCGCGTAGGCGCGGAGGGGTGGGGCGGCCCGCGAGCTGAGGAGCAGGTTGTTTGAAGGCCTGCCGCCATGGCTGAGGTGGGCCAAGCCGAAGCTGCGGTGGTGAGCGTCAAAACCATCTACGATGATAAGCTCGCGTGGGGCCGCCTAAATCCTACAGCGCCTGAGCCGTGACAGAAACAATGCTTGCTGCATGTTGCATGCCTGCTTTCTTGCTGCATGCCTGCTTGCATGCTGCATGCCTGCTTGCAAATTGCATGCCTGCTTGTTTGCATCATCATTTCAGCCGAAAGACGTCCACTGCTGGACATAGGCCTCCCCCAAGTGTCGCCACATTGACCGGTCCCTTGCGACTCGCATCCACCGGACTCCCGCAACCTTCACCAGGTCATCGGTCCACCTAGTGGGAGGTCTTCCAACGCATCGTCTTCCGGTTCGCGGTCGCCACTCCAGAACTTTCCGGCCCCAGCGGCCATCCGTTCTGCGAGCAATGTGCCCTGCCCACTGCCACTTAAGTTTAGCAATTCTTCGGGCTATGTCGGTGACCTTGGTTCTCTTGCGGATGTCTTCATTTCTGATTCGATCACGCAAGGAAACTCCGAGCATAGCCCTCTCCATTGCCCTTTGGGTGACTTTAAGCCTTTTGATAAGGCCCATTGTGAGCGACCACGTTTCGGTCCCGTATGTAATCACTGGCAACACACACTGGTCATAGACTTTCGTCTTGAGACACTGCGGTAAGTTGGACGAGAAGATACCGCGCAGTTTCCCGAACGCTGCCCAGCCGAGTCGGATTCGACGATTGACCTCTTTCTCGAAATTAGCTTGTTTGCATGCTGCATGTCATTCCGGAACAAAATTTTCGTATTTATGTAGTGTACCCCCCGTAAACACTATGTCGTGACGCCAGATTATCGTGTTGTTTTAAGTGTTATAGCGACACAAAAACTATCGTCCATTACTTTTACACACTAAAAACCAACGATAAATAATAATTAATCGTCACGAAATATTGGGAACGGGGCCTATGCCACTCGGTGATCGTCTTTTGTTATTACTCTCGGACAAAATGATGTCATAATTCTTTAGACCACTGACAACACACAGTCTAGAAAATATTGTTTCATACCAACTGAAAATATGACGAACATATCTATTGCGATACATTAACATGTTTCTGCTAGTAATTCTTATATTGTCGAGCGCTGGTCACTGTGCCATTTTTCTAGGGACGTGATTCGTGACCACAAAAGTATCGATATTTCCCAGCCTAGCGCTTGTATCGTACCGACGATATCTTTACATGAAATACTGACTTATTTATTACATAGTCTTTCAATAGTATGTACTGTGTAGTTGTGGCTACGAACGCTGTAGGGGTTGTGAACTTTATTGAAACCTATATTTTATGATTTGTTTTGCATTCTCATCGCCTACACTACATTGAAGATCATTTTTTTTTTGCATCAAGGTTGATTTGAGTAATTGAAATAAGCACAGAAGAATGATGATGATTATGCGTATATTCATAATGTTATGGTAATCGCTTCTGGTGTTTTTTTTAAAAAGACCTAAAATATAAACGTACGTCGTCTACGTCCCTGTTATTTTGCCGGCAGTTACCCAATACTTTTGTTTTCTTTCTGGGCCTTGTTTATTCTTCATAAAACAGCCAATTTAAAATAAATTGGGTTTAACCTGCTACCGAGCCATTAAATAGGCCTCGTAAAACTTTATAAATAGCTAAAATTTACAACCCTCATCAGTGTAAAGCCAGAACGGTAAAAACTGAAATTTCCTGAAGTGTGCTTTAATTGCAAAAAAAATGCAATTATTTGAAAGTGCCCAATGCAATGGTGTGAATGGTGTTCAAAAATTCTACGACAAACGTTGTGCGAAAATAGTTTGACGATAATGCCTAAAAACAAAAAAGTGAAAAATAACTTTAGCTTCGGAAGTCGGTGACTTTTGTTTGATTGATTTAATTTTTAACCGACTTCTAAAAAAGGAGGAGGTTCTCAATTCGGAAGTTTCTATTTTTTTTTTTTTTTTATGTTTGTTCGGGCATAACTCCGTTGCTTGCCAACCGATTTGGAAAATTCTTTTTTTGTTGGAAAGGGTATTCTTTCCAAATGGTCCCATAGTCGGGATCTGATGGTGGAATCTTGGCGAAATCGAGGGAACTCTTCAAATTTTATATGACAACGGGTTGCGATTTTGGTATTTTGTACAACAAGTGAAGCATTTGCGTTTGATAAGAACCATTCTACCATCAGATCTGATGATGAAGCCAAGAGTCACGGAACTCCATAATGAGATAATGTATGCACAAAACGGTATGCACTTTCCATGTATATCAAGCACATGTGAACCACTAAAAAGTGAAAAATAAAAACTTTTTTTGCAAAAAATAAAACCGACTTCAAAAAAAACAAAAAAGTGAAAAATAACTTTAGCTTCTGAAGTCGGTGACAAAAAAACTAAATCAATCAAACAAAAGTCACCGGCTTCAGAAGCTAAAGTTATTTTTCACTTTTTTGTTTTTTTTTTTTATGTCGGTTTTATTTTTTTAGAAGTCGGTTACTAAAAAGTGGATCGTAAGGTCCTAAAGATTGAAGTTGTCTTCACATGTCATTATTTTGTTAACAAACATTACAAAAACATTAGTCACTATCTTAAAATATTATAATAAGTTCGCAATCGAAATGAACAAAGTGATCGCTCTCGTGAATTCGCTGAGTAGGCGCCACTGAGCTAATCCAACTTAGTGTTCCATATAATGAGATCTAATCAACTACGATCATTAACATTATACAATTGATAGCATGAGTACCTACTAATCTTTCGAATCACACAAAATGACTTTCAGTAAAATTGTAAGCCACATTTCTTTCTTAATCTCAGCAATACATTTTCTGTTCTAATTTTCTTTTTGTTCTAGCACTAAATTCAACAACTAATAAACTCGAGCCGCGGTCGAACCCTTGCAATCATTATTCTACAGTCGTCTCCGCAAGAAACTTGCTATTTAGTTTCAGCAAAACCAAATAAAAAGTCAATAAAGTACAAATAAATCAGCCTGTCTGCGTAATAAAGAAATCTAACTAAGTCCCAGGCTAAGGTCCGTGCCGACCGGAGAGGTCACGACAAATCTACTAACTTGAACTTTAAACTTTGTAAATTGACAATTGGTTCGGATTGAATTCGAACAAAGATGACAATTTAAACTTTTATCGATGAAGTCTGTTTTGAATTCGGATTAAAAGAAAAGAGAATTTTTATCTCGATGAGTTGAGTAAATATTGTAGTTTAAACATTGATTGTACCTGATCAAACGAAAAAATAGCTGGCTTTGTTATCTCGTTGATAATTTTATAGGTAAAGGAATGTGTGACGTCACTATGGCATGTTGTAAATTCAAGGCCAACACTAAACATGTACGGCCTACCCACACATGCCACAAAAGTTAATGTCTCCTCCCATTCGCAGTCCATCCGGGCGAACGACGACATTACCATTACCATAACGACCACGAAAAAACCCACCCAGTGTGTACACACCCTAACCTATATTGTTTCACTTAAACGACATTCTGAACTCAAGGGATTTACATACATCGGTGGACCAGCCGACGATTTCAATGGATTTTTCTACCTTTCATATGAGAAGGTAGTATTCTCTGTACGTTTGTAGCATTTTGGTACAAATGGGAAATGAAGGTATATATGTGTGACGTCAGGTTTGTAATTTCAATTTAGTTTGGAGCCGCACAGAAAATTAAATTGAGAGGATTTGGACTTAGTTCTGTGTTGATGTTGTATCTTATTTGTGTATTTTAGCTATGTAGAAATGTTTATTACGCCAAATACATCGGTATATCAGCAACCACTTTGAGCTGTTCTAAAGAGTAAATAATTTAGCACAGATTTTAGTTGTGATGGCTGCTAGTAACAGGTTATTATAGAAAATATCTTGTTTCTGCATTCAGTCATTTTCAGAAGTTGCCAAGATTTCCTTTGTTCGTAAGTTCGTCACAGTAATAAACTTATATTGTCACTTACATATCTTCCGTGATTATTTACTATTTTGAGCTCCCGATATTTCGACGTTGTTGCAAGCGCCATGATCGCGGGTTGACTGGAGAATGCGGGTGGATGGAAAATAAAATTGTTACAAGCAGACAAATCTGTCTACCCTCTTTCTTTCGGGAGCTCAAAGTAATAAATAATCACGGAAGATATCCCGTAAGTGACAATATAAGTTTAGTTTTAAACCGTGAAAGCTTAAAACAGTGTCTGCTCTTATTAAGTAGGTTTTGAATGTAAAACTAACCTTATCGTCGACGTCTTGAAATTAACCGCATTGATTACATTTAGCAATAGAAGGGAGTGGGCCATAGTTCACCACATGTCTTAGAATTTTTAGTTCTAGAACACCCCGGTCTCCTCATGACTTTACCATTTTGTAAGCAAAAAGAATGAGTGAGTTTGGTGATAAAATAATTAAAACAATCTACATCTTATAATCGCCACGCTTGGCAGGTTCATTGGCAAAAACCTCCCTTTGGGGGGGGGGGGGGGGGGGGGCTGTCTAACCCACGGTTGCGTCTTTCGGCTGAAATGATGATGATGATGACATCAAGTAACTCGGGGTCAGTACTACTGAACCACCACCGCTGCTCTTTGAACAATTTTATGCTCAAATTACATAGAGAAAAAGCAGTTGTTCTACCACTAAAGAGATTGCGTTTTTGTTCAAATATTGATCTGCATCGAATGAACTGAACAGCGTAAACATTGGAAATACTCGTATTTCACATTTAACAGTATTGTGCTTTCCATTGCAAAATGATATTTGTAGCTCTTTCGTTATCAAGCTTTTTATATTATTTTATAGAACCTTTTGTTTAAAAGTTCGGAATTTGGTGAATATATTAACGGCTTTGTGAACGGGAGCTTTCAATCAATTGTAATTATTATACGAGTTCGTATCGTTTGATTGATGGATTGTTTGACAGGGTAACCTTAAAAACAATTTTAATATTTTGCTGATGCAAAATCAAATAAAGCTGACAATCAGCACTTTTTAAACGTCAAAAATCAAATCAGAAATGTGTGCTCAAAAATTCAGCCAGCCTTGATCCATTATGTCTAATTTGAGGGCCCATGGTAACAAACTCTACTGCAAACCACAGAAATCAATTAGAACTCGAACCAAACAAAACAGCGGAACTTAGACTTAATAAGAAAACTATCTGCATAAATATAAACAGTAAAACCTTCAAAAAGGAATGCAGTCACGAAGCTAAAGCTTCTTCCACACTGCGACATTATAATGGCGCGTTAAGGATGCGGGCACACTGCCGACTGCCCGTCCGGTAGCACCCTAATCGTGTTACTTTAATGGTAATTGGAAACTGTACCGTTTGACATCAGAAACTCCATTGATGTTATGGTATTCGGTTACACGGACAAGTTTTGCGTTTGGAGCAAATTGAACTAACTGGCTAAAGGGCCATTTGAAACCGTTTTGGTTGATAGTATCTTGGTTGGGTAAGGGCCAATAACGTTTATGGTAGGTATTGATAATATTGATCACTAGCCGATATAATTATATGGGTACGTTTAAATTCTATATCGTATCGTGCTCTTTTAACACAGTGAATGTTTTTGTTGGAATTTGAATATTTTTGGTTAAAATTATGAAACCAGCGCTTAATTCTCGCAATTTTGCTTACACGTGGAGTTCACAAACTTTCCCACGATAATGTTCAACCGGGGATCAAAAGTAGGCTGTATCTAAAACCAGGTCGTGGCATATTTATGTGTGTTTCATCGAAATCGATTAAGCCATTCAGGCGAGAAAGGGTAACAGACAGAGTTACTTTCGCATTTGTAATGTTAGTATGGATTTCAAAACATTTTGTAAATGACTAGATATTATGCTTATAGGCAATAATTTACTATGTTTTAAATTTTAAATTAGAATATGAATAAAATGTATAAAAAAAGTCATTCTTCACTTAAATCATTAAAATACAAGAATACACTATTATCAACCCATGAAAACTATTTAAAGATAATTTCAACAACTGAAATAATATTAAACTCCTGCAATTTTCTATGACAGTTCAAACGTCTGTAATTGTCGCGGCCATAATGTGACGTAGTTTAACACAATCTACCTTGTTTACATCTATTTTTGTCCTTAATAAAGTAATTTTACTACATTTACATTTCAATTAAAAGTGTTTCTTTGACACATAGATTTTGATGTCACTACCGCCGTTATCGAGGACGACGTGTTTTGAGAATGCGTTTTGTTCCACTAAAAACATTCTACTTAATATATCAATAAATTGTAAAATATGTGATGTTTTAGAAACTTAAGGGGCCGGCGGAGCATGCGTAGGTATTTCATACAAACGTAATACCAAAATTATTTGTAAATCAAACATATTCTTAAGGTAGTGTGTATTTATTTCGATTGGATTACAGAATATCTATGTTCCCAAATATATTTTTGAAAGAAAAATTATATAAAGACAAGATAATAGGAATTTCAAATGTCTATACAAAACTTATTTTTCTTATAACTCTTGTTAAAATCAGTGTCCAATCAAAATATATATTTCAGAACCTAGATATTCTGTAATTCAATCGAAATAAATACACTTTACCTTAGGAATATGTATAATTTACAAATTATTTTGGTATTACGTTTGTATGAAATACGCATACTCCGCAGGCGTCTTAAACAAGTGTACCACAATGTTTTAAACGCCTGTTTAAGGCATGACATCTTGTGATTAGACTTTTAAGGTTACCTATATCTAAATTAGAAAATAAACATGTGAAGTATTCCAATAGAGAATGTAATTGGTACTTCAATATAGTTTTAATTGATTATACAAGTCGTACATACAATATTGAATCAAAGGTACACTTAGGGATCACAAAATAAATGTGACTTTCGCAGAAAAAGTCATATTAAATACTTACTAGTGACCTTATTGACCTGATCTTTTCTAACTTTCTGACCTTTGTCATAATAATTTGTTACCAACCTACAATTAATAGACACGATTAATTTAATATCGGGTATTGTTAAATAAATAACAGTATTTTTATTCAGTATGAGAAAAGGCATTTGCCCAGCAGTGAGACAGTAATGGACTATTATAATCTATACTAATATTATAAAGCAGAAGAGTTTATTTGTTTGTTTGGTTGAACGCGCTAATCTCAGGAACTACTGACTCGATTGAAAAAATATTTTTGCGTTGGATAGTCCATTTACCGAGGAAGGCTATATAACACCACGCTATGACCAATAGGAGCGGAGCAGCAATAAGAAATGTTGCAAGCGGGAAAAAAGCTTCCGTTGAGCAGGCGAAGCGTTGCGATATCAAAACTTCACGCGAACGAAGTCACGGGCAGAAGCTAGTTACATTTATAATAGACTATTATTTATTTTGCCGTTTGTGTGTCGATTCTTATGGGTTGATTTGCCATATTTAATTTTATTTTTAATTTTAATTTTTAATTTCTGGTCACTTAATCATTTGATAAGGCAAGCGAAGGATTGGTGGAGACTGATACTGAGCTACGAGTGGCCTGCATCCAGCTCAAACTAAATGGTGAGATGGGGTCACGTTATTAATGACGGTGATAATGTGCCACCTGAAAATACCAATTTTAGATATGGCAGAGCCATGTTTGATAGATGAAAATGCCTTTTACTTTATTACAGTCTGAGATCAATGATGTAGGTTGTTTTTAGTAAAAAAGAAAAGCGCCTTCATTTTCCTTTTTTTCTAAAAATATTCACTACATGTTAAGATCTTGTTGTTCAGTGAAACATACGTGGCAAATGACATGAACAAGGGATTTAATGAACATTGAGCACGGCAGGGAAGCGGTGATCACTCCAGAATTCGCCTCGTATCTTGATAATTTTTTATATTTTTTTTGGCTTTTTGGAAACGGTCATTGCACTTTACAAGTGGTATCATTTCTACTAAGTGATGGGTTGCGAACTTGCGACTACATCGAAAGTTTACCTGATTATCTGTCATTTGTTTTTTTGGAATGGTTTTCTCCAAATGCCATCTTTAAATGAAAACTAATTAATATTGCAATATAGAGCACATTGCTCGCAGAATGGATGGTCGATGGGGCCGAAAAGCTCTGGAGTGGCGACAGCGAACCGGAAGAAGATGCGTTGGAAGGCCTATGTCCAGCAGTGGACAGGTTTTGGCTGAAATGATGATGATGAATTAATACTGTGTGTATGCAACAAAATTTATAATGATCGTGACGGCTGAAAAGACAAATTGAGATCTACAGGACGGTAATCTGACCAGTTTTATGTGGGTTAGAAGCATATGTTACCCAGGCCATAAATACGAATCGTCTGATACCTTATTCATTAAAATCTGATGAATAGTTTAGGGCACTATGGAGGAACAAACATTCATACATAGATCGCCAAAATCATAACCCTTCTTTTGATTTGACTGTAGTCGGGTAAAAAACAACGTTTGAAACGATAAACACGTTGCCGTCAAAAGGGCGACGTTAAAAGAAAACCACGAGTTTCAGAATTAAAACTTGTAATCATTTTTTTTTTTTTTTTTTTTTAGGATGGGAAATCATCAAATGACTTCTCCCACTCTGGGCGGAGCGGGAGGGAGTGTCAGACTTTTACTGACTAAAACCCATCCATGTTCCTTCCTCGCCCTTTACGTTCCGGGGCCGCGGTATCTCTTTCGAACAGTCCCGCAACCCCGGCAGGCTTCGGCCCTTGCGGGCCCCTCTCTTATGCTGACATCTCTTTGAGGCGCGCGTGGAACACGAACGCGCCGTCGACTCGGCCTGTCGTCGTTAGACGGACGGACGGCTAGCTAGCCCATAGCCAACCGTCTACAGGCCCGCGTCTACGGTGGCCGGTAGCCACCACGTGGCCCCCGACGCCCGGTGCGTCTCCCGCGGCGGCCGGGAAGAGAGGATCTCTCCCTCTCTCGTTCCGCCACCTCCTTCGCTAGCATGACTGCTTCGCAGAAGGAGGTGACGGCTTCCCATTCCGTCTCCGGACCATGGATTGAACCAGGGCCGGACGCGAGAGGTCGCCGCCGCCGATCGCCGCTACGAGGACACGGCGGTGCTCCGCCCACGCAGGGCAGACTTCCACCGTGTGCTCCACCGTGTCCTCCGGTCGATCCTCGCAGTGGAGACACCCGGGCGTTTCCTCCCGCCCGATTCGGTGCAGGTACCTCCCGAAACATCCGTGTCCGGTGAGGACCTGCGTCAGGCGGAAGGTGAGGACGCCGTGGCGCCTCTCCAGCCACTCCTCAAAGAGGGGACTTACCGCCACTATCGTGGCGTGCCCTGCACGGGGTTGCGACAGTCGCTCTCTCCATGTCGCCATGAGATCGCGCCGGAGGTCTGTCTGTCTGTGGAGGTGAGTTTCCCCCCGGCGTAGTGCCTCCGCGCGCCAGTCGTGCAGGCGCGCGAGGACTATCGCCTCCAGATCCCATGGTGGCAATCCGGCAAGCAGGCCCGCTGCCTCGCGGGAGATCGTGCGGTACCCACGGACCATCTTTACGGCCACCACTTTTTGGGGCGCGTTCAGATAATGGGCGGCTCGTCGCCTCAAGGAACGCGCCCACACTGGGGCCCCGTAGAGGGCCATGGACCGCACGACCCCCGCGTAGAGCCTGCGGCAGGAGGCGTTTGGCCCCCCAAGGTTGGGCAGGAGCCGCCTGAAGGCAGACCCGGTCCGTTCCAGCCTGGGGGCCAAAAAACTTGTAACCATGAAGTAGAAAATTAACACCCAGAGATATACCACATGCAAAAAGCGACATAATTACTGTCATACCTACCTACTTGAACCGTGCTACGCTCTGCTATTTTTTTGTAAAAAAATTACTCCAATGACAAAATACTATGATTATTTAAATTGCATAAGTATAGTAGGTACCTACTCAGATCTAATACTTTCATAACGACTTTGAGAATTATCTGTGAATTTACTTTTTTTTACAAATAAATTAAAATGTAAACTTCATTTTAAAAAGTAGTATTGGAATTGATCAATAGCTACAAGCCTCAAAATTATTTTAGTTGATCCAATTCGACTGTAATCCCATTCACGTATTTATTTATTTAATACAAATGTAATTGAAAAACCAATAACAATTTTAAAACATGTTTTTTATAGTTGGGTGTTTTCAATAAAAACCCCAATGGAACGAGAATCAATTAAAAACGAGCATAGTGTAGGGAAGTCATTAATTCCCGCGGGACTCGAAGATCACGTGAGACTGCAGACAATTGCAGGCTCTGCACGGCAGAGGATAACGGTGCCGGTTGCATGGATATAAGGAGCTCTTTTAAATACACTGACAGGGTTTATACAGATCTGAGATTGTCCTTTGTGTCTCAAGATATTTTTACCCGACTACAGTAAAGCCAAAAGGAACGGTTATGAATTTAACAGTTTATGTATGTTCGTATTTACGTATGTTTCTCCGAGCGCCTAAACTATTTATACGATTTTGATGAGTAAGGTATCAATCGATTCGTTATTATGGCCTGGGTAATATAAGCTACATTTTAACCACTATATTCAGTATTCGGGTTTTAGATTTGGAACTACCTACTTGTTTTCTTCTAACCTCCATAAAATTGGTCAGATTACCTGCAGTAGATCTCTTTTTGTTTGTAGACTTTTGTCCACCAGCAGTGTATATTATTTATTTAAGCCTTTTCAGTAACATCACGATCATTGTTGATGATGGTCCGCCCTATCTACTGATATACGTACCTACATAAAAGGTGTAAATAGACTCTGAAGGAAACAGAAAGGCACTTGTTCTCCTCGTCACTGCGATCATTTTTTTTCTAGACCATACCTGGGAACTGTCTAGTTACGGAGACATTGAGAGTCTGTTTACACTCTGTATATATGCCTCATAATGCTTGTCTTCTCCTGAATCTTTCAACTGTAATAAATAATTTCATACAAAAACTACATTTCATTGTATTCGTGTTCTGTTTACAATTCTCTGGAGTGCATTGAAGTTGCACAAGAATTGTATTTGTATGGAACAATATCGTCAATCATTGTTCTATCGCACCAGCCCACCGCGATCCGGCGCCCATTACAGTAATTGAATTGCGAACAATTTGTTTCCTTTGAAGAAATTGTTTATATCTTAACAACACATTTTACACCAGCTCAAAATTACCCGTGACGTCTAACACACGGTCATAAGGTCGATTACTGAGCAACGGTGCGTTTTTGAACTGTAAATGGACAATGGTTATGGGGCCACTCGGAAGTATTCGGATTTTGATTTATACCCGATAACGGAATTCGCTTATACCCATGAATGCGTAACATCGTAGCAGGAGAATGCGGGGACTGGGAATTTATGCTGCTTCTTGTTTCGACTTTAAGCGGAATTGAGACAAGCGATGCTGTGGCCATTCAATGCGATTAAAACACCAAGAAGTTCGGCCGAAACATGGCCTTATTTGGTGACAGAAATTGCACATATTTGCCACGAGATTATTAGCGGCTGAAACTGGTAATATTTTTTATTCTTTCAGTAATGTTTAGCTAAGACGAGTTCCAGCTCTTATTATCAGCTAGGTAGAAAATATGTCGCATAGTCTGAATATAATGTTGTTACTCATGTTTTGTGTAAGACAACTAATAACACAGCTTCACACAATATGGGGTAAGAGAAATGTCAAATTACACAATACAAGCCTAATCAATGCCTTCCAACCCCACGCACATAATTCATCATAAAGCAAAGCACTAAAGCTAGACAGGCCACAACAATTAGGGCACCTGCCGCACCGCTAAAGTGCCAGGCGCGAGTCGTGAGTAACGTGACGTCACCGCCAGCGCGCACTACTCTCCAATCCTTTGCGATATTAATCTCCTTGAGCGCCGCTTAAGTACGACACCAGATTAACCGTAGCGCCATTAAAACAGCGGGAACAGGACATTTCTATGGATATCACTTATCTATAATATTCAAGGAAATACGGTCAAGTGTCTAGTAGAGCCGTGGATGGACACAGAAGGATGGTGCTGGACAACCGAAGCCAACATAGTTGGGAAAAGGTTCGGCAGATGCTGATGATGTAGAGGCATGGTAACCTATTAGAATATTTATACCCAATAACTGTACCGTAGTACAATACAACTGTTAGACTGTATTACGTGTTATTAATATCAATAACTTTTTAAGCTATGGAACCATCCCTGATATCGCATTGAACACCAGCTGTTTAAAACATTGCGTTGAGATAAGTAAACCTGCCAACGAGGGATGAGAGGGATGCTTAGCATAAGAAAAATACAAAAAATAAGGAAACCGACAAAATCGACAGATGCTCTACAATAAAAAAGAAAAACTTGAGAGGTGTCAAGGGACACCCGGATGGAACGAAGTTCTTTCGATTAACTAGTGAAGGAATTGTAATAAAATTTTATTTTTTTAAGTTATAATAATATTTTTTTTATTATTAACAAATATAATGTTCACTCAACAAAAATAATCGTCGCGACACCACACTGTTCAATGCGAAATAGAAATGAAACAAACGCATTGCAACCTTCATTTATTTTTAAAAGTGTCGTGCCAACTTTTTCGTAAGAATTTTTTCCGTCTAGCCCCCTTTCACAACGCGTGATAAGGAACTTCGTTCCAAAAATGAAATGGAAGTGGTCCGGCCATGCTGCGGGGCTGTGGGGCGAGGAAGGAACATGGATAGGTCAGTAAAACTCTGACACTCTCCCGCTCCGCCCAGAGTGGGAGAAGTCATTTAAAGATTTCCCACCGGAAAAAAAAAATAAGTGGGCCGGCCCGACTCGCAGATCAACGTTGGACCAGAAGAGTGACATCATGGAAGGGCCCGCTCGGCAAAAGAGGCATAGGAAGGCCCATGAGAGGATGGGACGATTAAATTAAAAATATCGCCGGTCCACATTGGACAGAAGTAGCCCAAGACCGAGACAATTGGCTAATTTTGGAGGAGGCGTTCACCTGTGAAGACGGGGTTCTTGCATAATAATGAATAATAATAAAAACGAACACTGGGATAAGCAAAATGTAAAACCAACAACCTAATAAAAAAACGAATGTTGTAAAAGTGCATGCAAGAAATTAAAGGCTTTTTATTTTATGTTATTAGGTATTTATCTATGAGTGAACATTCATCTATGGAACAGTTGTTTTTT
This sequence comes from Xestia ashworthii, assembly GCA_950022955.1. Lineage (NCBI taxonomy): Eukaryota > Metazoa > Arthropoda > Insecta > Lepidoptera > Noctuidae > Xestia > Xestia ashworthii. Next base: position 22,307,727 of record OX465566.1, read on the forward strand.
TTTTATTTTTAGTTAGCTAAATAATAATAGTACCGTTTTTAGGTCGAATCAGATTTCTATAGTTTACGTGCATAATATACATAATCACGTTTAATATTCCCATTTGCTGGGACACATGCCTTCTATCGTCGGAAGCTAGCCATAACTCCATAATCCACAGTGCTGGTTGGCAGATATGATATGTCATCGAATTTGTGGTTTAAGACATGCTGTTTTGCACTCTCCAGATTGATATATCCCAATTTTACATAGAACTGAACTTTTATCGAAGGTAGAAGTAATAGGGCGTTGGAAACGTAAGTAATGTCTATCGGTTGGAGCATTTATCTCCGAAACGGCTGGACCGATTAGTGCGGGCTTCTCTAATGGTTTGTGGCGTTAAAGTAGTGCTGCAGGTAAACCCGCTTTTAGGGAATCCCTAACAACTGATTCGCTTACTTATTGCAATGGGGTTATATTGTAGTGTTAGTTCGTACTGCTTGCCTACAGGGCGTTAGAGTCAGCAGTTTTAATGTTGCTTCATTGAAAAATCATTCCGTTTACTTGGTGTTCGACTATATGTAAGCCTATATGCCTAGATCCAGTAAAACACACGATTAAAGTATAGGTGGTACACAACTTGTACAGCAATTGATTTGCTTAAAACACAAAATATGATAGTTTATAGTTTTTGAGGGTTGTTCCAATGTTCTTCCAGATCTGGCTGTTTCTGATTTAAAAAAAAAACAGGATAATTTTGAAAGAAGTTTTATTGGTGGTTAGAAAATACGAGTCCGGTTCCCCCCCCCCCCCCCCCGGTCCCCTTCTTTTTTTTATTTTTGCATCAATTCCAGTATGTGCCTTTATGTTTTTCGAAGTACATCAGCTTTTCTTGTACCGCTGACCGCGTGGCGTCACCACGTCAAGGTCCACAGCGCCGTGTGAACACGACGTGACGCGACGTCGGGCCGCGGGCTTAGCTCACACCTTCATATTTACCAGCCCTTTACTTCATCTTCTATAATAAGTCGTTGCAGAAGTTCTTCTTGATAAACTTATACAACTCATCTACCGTATTAAACAGACAACTCACGCGTTCACCGTCTCTGTTCCATCGTGGGTACCTAAACAAAACCAATAAAAATAAGAGCATCTAACTGTAGACTGCTGTTTACGTGTGATATTTTTCAATGACAAAACTTAACATAACACAGGGGAGAATTTAAGAAGATAATGATGATGATATACAGCTTAAAATGAAAATGTTAGGTATATGTGGGCCTTTTGATCAATTTCTGTTAGGTGTACTTCCTAAACAATTATTCCGGTTCGCACCGACGACGCTGACGAACTAAGTAAACGGCTAAGATGATAATACGTTTTAAAAGACTAGTCCGAGTCAATTAGGTAAATCATAATACGCAGAACTACGGACCCAACTGGTTTGAGTTACAAGGAGTTTGCATAATCGACTAGATAAGCAGACTGCGTTTGATGGGTATACATGAGGTCTATACTGAAGTAGACTAGGTAAATCTAGACCGATAATGATTCTATTTTACATAATTAACCACCCAAGGTTACCTTGAAAACCTTGTATTTTCTTCAAAATCGCCATAACCAAGGATTACACCACCATAGTTTATATTTCAAATGTCAGTTACTGATAGCACCAACAAAGTAAAAGACACCGTAGCTTAAACCCTAACGATTACAGATTTAAAATAATACCATGAGTTCAGTTGATGAAATGTCCACGACATTAATATTAAATTCACGATCTCTGCTCACTTTTCTTATTTTAACATTTTACACAAAAAAATATATATTTTGAGCTCTTTAATGAAACGCTATTGTTTTCCCGCGAGTAATTGACATGTGAAGCGCTGCGGTATGATGCGGTACGATGCGGGGCGATGCGGTGCGACGCGATGATTAACGAGCGAATTGTGAAGACTCACTTGAGCGTTATCCTTGATAGCCAGAGAGACCACGTATGATATTCGATAGTGATTATTTTGACGTGCGATATGTATATGAAATAATTACAAAGTATTTGCAACAGTTACAGTTCACAGACATAAAATCTTGACGTGATTTTCAACAACCTACTTGCTTTGGAATATTCATCTAACTCTCACGATCAGAACACATTATAAACTCTCACTCGCACTAACGGCATCCTGCGAGTGTTTGCTGAGAAGCCTGACTTCGCAATCAGAGGGCGAGGGCGATCGTGAGGGCTTTCATTGGAGTATTAGTCAGAGTAAGCTAATTTACAAACTATGTTGATACTAACACTAGAATTAAGGAAAAATTGTTACTAACAAACTATGGACCTTGTCTGAATAAATGAATTATTATTATTATTATAAAACATACGAAAACGGGTCTCCCCGCGACCACGGCTGGTGCAATCCGGTCGAAACGTCGGGGTTAAATTAAAGGTAAATTCGCGATAAATACCCGTTTTCATATGTTTTATAATTCATCTAACTAACATTTTTTCTGGCTGACCACCTCCTCGGCAATTCATAAGTGCCTCTAAATGGTTTATGGTTTGGGTTCAGATCTCGACGTCCAACGTATATATCTATTCATCATTTAAATCAACCTGGAAGTAAGTCAACTGTTTATTTGTTTTGTTTTCTTGTTTCTCCCAGTTCCCTTATTTATTTTGCTCCTCCTCCTTTCAGTATATATGTACCAACCATTATAGAAGTCAGCGCTTATCCCAAAACCGTGTTCTTCAATGTCCTTCTTATCGCAATTACTTCATTCACCGATCATTCTTCGTCCAGTCTATTTCGGTGCGTACCTTCCCAGAAAATCAGGATAGTAACCAATCATTTATCTTTTAAAATTAAGGTTCGCAAGCACTTGTGAAAAGCTGGCAGTATCGTCACAACATCACTGTTTTTCTGATTTTATTGTAGTATAATAATATGTAAAAATATGTTCAATAATAATATGTCAGTTTATCTTAGTATAAAATAAATGTCTCTGAATCACTTGAAGGATGGTTGAAACACATATTGTTACGAGAACGTTCGAGAAAGCACGTGATTACAGTGTGTTTTCGTTGAAACTTCGAGTGCTTCCCATTATTATTAGTTTTGAAGTTAAGTAGGTACAAATTCGCAACCTTTATAAAAAACATCAGGAATTGTCATTATAATTTCGACCGTACGCCGAGGGCATAAAGTATCTACTTCTTTCTTTTGTGCAAGTAGTTTATTATCTTTTTTTCCCTACAATTCCTTTTGTATTCTTTTGTTAATGTTTTTTGTTGATATTTTTTATGAAGCAGTCCCACACGCCGCTAGAATATTCGTGAATATTTTTTGTATAAAAACACTGCTCAGACACACGACCGGCAGTCATATATATATATAAAAGTACTCTGTGACCGGCAGTCTGCAGATTTTGGCTTCACAACGAAGTGAATCGAAGTGAAGTAGAAGTGAACTGTAGTGTATTTGTGATTAAGTTTTAAATTGTTTCGTGATTAATAAAATTATTTTGTTGATTAATCGGTAGTAATTAATTTATCTCATACCCAGCTCGTAACAATATGGTATTAAGTCCACATCTGTACTTTGTGTTTGAAATGTAAAATAAACATTTGTCATCTTGTTCAACCCAGACGATGTGAAATTTTAGTTACTAGCTCCCATACTAGGAGTATAATGCGACACCCGCCTGTCTCCATACATTATTTATTCACTTGATACGAACGCTTAGGTATCCTAACAAAGTCTAGATCCAGGTGTTGTGGTACTTAGACAATGGCTTAAATAATGTAACTTCATAACTATGCCTAGTACAGGTTTACCAAAGTAATTTTATGACATAAATACAGAATTTTTGATGAAGATTTAAACAGCAATCGCTGCTGTGATCTATTATAGTCACAATAATTCATATTTGTGACAGCAATAATCCCAACTAACACAAATAGCTGGTTAAAGACTGGACACCAGAATTTTTGAACACTCGAGCCTGTTATTTTGCTGTAAAAGGGCTGGATAGACTGCTACGCAGCCCTTGTAATTCTGAATTTGGCCCCAAATTAACCAGCCCTGAGCAATACAGTAGCTTGTTAGCAGCTCTTTAGAGCACTGGATGAGCTGGACAGCGGCTGTACAATGGCTGGATTAGCTATCTTCCTAGCCACTGTCCAGCTCCATTAATTCTCTTAGACAGTCAGGAGATGGTTTATGGCTTACTAACGGCTATTGTTAAATCTACAAAGAAACATAGCAACAAAAATCTTTGACAAGTTCATACAATGACGTACGTCAGTCTCTTAACTTTTTCTGTGCATGACATAATTATGATAAATGTCTCATTTAAGTTAAGTGTTTTATTCACGTTGATTTTGTACCTCTATTGGTAAATTCGGTATGTAAAGTATTTTTCAGGTATTTTTTTTACATTTTTATTTCGTAAAACATTTAATTTTAAGCAACTAATTTCAAGCTTTTTTTTTTCCAAGTAACAGTTTCTTTTTTATTATTTATTAAAGTATTATTCGTGATGACGTAATTTCATAGCCTGAATAGCTTTAAGTCTTTGCCACGTTTTCAGTACATACAAAAAACACTAATAGATAACTTCAAAGTTGACATTGATGACAGTTGACGCCTGACAGATACGTGTTTTTATTTTGTTGTGAAATGTGAATGCTGTGATCGTGACTGATGTGCACTTTTTGTTTGAGTTTCTTTTCCTAAATTTTAATTTATATCCATTATCCGTGCTGCGTATCCGTGCAATGAATCTGTCATCGACAACTAGTGCTAAATGCTTCGTACCGTCATGTAAAAACACTACAACAAATAGCCGACACAAATTGTTTGTAAATGTGAAAGAAACGCTAAAAAAAAAGTGGTGCAAGGAAGTAAATATGGAATACAAGCCTGGGCGTCTTCTTTTTTGTTGCGAAGATCATTTGAACGCGAAATTATCAGCGCGCGATGCATTCAAATAAATAACACAGTAACTAGCATTGACAGTTTTGATTTGACACTGACGGTATGACAAACAAAAGTTTTTTTTTATTTATTATGAAAAGAACGAAGGAAGTAGTCTATTCAGGCTACGTTATGACGTCATTTAGAGGTCAAATGAAAGTCAAATGATTACAAGTATTATTGTGAAAATAAACACAATCTTGTGATATAGAAAGCTAAATATAGAAAAATAAGGCATAAGACCCTAAAATCTCCAAATGGTTTTGGAATCAGCGTAGGTTAATTTTTACTTTACATACCGAATTGTACTGCGGGTTTTACTTTACTGTTAATATAATAGGTGATATTATCAAATAATACACGCGCCTTCGAAATAATATGGTTTTACCAAAATATTATACAAAATAAATACGTTGTAAAAATTATTCATGGATTTTTACTTTTTTTTTCAGGTTAATGAGCATTAATATCTATTTTTAACAATGAAATAAAGTGTTTTTATCTTAATGGTACTCAAGTACGAGTATCAAGAAAATTTAACAGATATCAGTGGTTTTTTTCATATGTTGTAATCAGCTTGTTTATATTAAGGTGAAAGTGTCAGGGTTGCCCGCGAAACGTTACTTTTTTTTCTTACGTTTTTTGCAATTTCCAGGGCAGTGCTAAGTTGTATGTTGATAAACGTATCGGTCGTGACTGTAAGACGTTTTAAGTTACAGAATTATAATCATCAAAATCATCAATACAACCCTCCAAGTTTATAAGAGTCGAAGAAGGACTTTGACTGTGAAAAATTCGTTCATCGACTCTTACGAACTAAACAGCACCTTAACTGCTGCGGTGCTGTTTAGTACCGTTAAGCAGCCATTAACAAGCTTTGGTTGTCTTAACCAGCTAGTAGCACTATTCGTAGCCAAAGCTGGACAATAGTTCTTTTAAATTCTACTAACAAGCATCCATTTTACAGCCATTGGCCAGCTGTACTGTTTAACAGTGTAGAGATCACCCCTCATACAGTTGCAAGAATCATTTTATCCGTTTGTGCAGCTACAAAAGAGCCTTTGGCTGTAGTAGAGGCCTTTTTGGCTGTAATTTTCGTTAATGTGCTAGTTGGGAAGGCTTGCTGTGACGTTTTAAAGTAAAGCCCACCATGGACAATTGGTTAGTATATTCAGTTTTGCCCGTACAGTCAAACTGTGCGACCATTATAATATAATAAGTAAAGCAACACGTCCTTATAGCGACCCAAGCCGGCTAATTGGATTTTAGAAGCTACTTTTACAAACTAACTTTTTTTAGGGTGAACAATCAGGTTTTTGGTACAACGCAATGTAAAGAACTTAAAACATTGTGTTGATGATTGAATAGTACGGGGGTCGTAGAGGTGTTTAAACTATATATGTATATTTCACATTAAAAACATGTATTTAAAAAAAAAACTTGTGAAAAAGTTGGAACTTTCACCCCTAATATCTCAGTAACTAGAAGGTTCCCAAGTACGGTCTAGGACAAAAAAATGATAGCAATAATGAGGAGAACAAGTGCCTTTCGGCTTCGCTAACTCTTTTTACACCTTTTATACCTCATAGCTACGTAAAACGCGCGTAGGTTAACATTAAAACGAGCCCTTGTTCAATCAAAATACACGAAAGCTTTGCGCTGCGGTTGCAAATTTAATCAAGTAGAGAACGTAAAATTATGTTTAAAGACCCCCACTAGGTGTACTGATGACCGTTGAATGGCGGAGGGTAGCTGTTTGCCTAGAAGCACAGCGACGCTGGGAGACCTATGTCCTGCAGTGGACGTTGATCGTCTGATTTAATAATGATAATGAATTAGTAATTTTGTAGTATTTTTCAATCGACAGATCAAGAGGCATAGAACAAACATGGACTTCTTGAACAACAACTAACAGATTTGTGGTTGTAGTTTCTTTTTCCAGGCATCAAACAATAGAGATCACACACACATCATTTTATGCCACAGATTTGCAAGTCACCAACCCAAAATACAGCTAAATGTTTCAGAAAACATAAACAAAATGTCTTCACGAAATCAATGCAAATATGCTCAAGAAAATTCAAATGTTCCGATCACTTACATAACTAGATATCAAACATTTACTGAAGGGAATCTTAATTCCCGCCAAGCTTTGCGATCAACAGAACGACCACAACTGTTTAAAATGCAGGCTTCAGTTTCAACCGGTTTGAATCAACAAGAATCCTTAACGAATTTGTAACTGAGTTTTGTTACATTGAAACCGATGGGAATTATGTTGACCTAGAATACAGTTTGTCTTACAGAACACGATTTTATCTATGATTTATTTGATCAAGGTTTGCATTAAAGGGCTTGGGATTTGTATGGAGCCTGGCCGGTCTAGAGTCCGTATTTTTTTTTTCAAAGTTGCGGTCACTTTAATCAATAGCTGGTATCAACACAAACAAGTTTTGTATAAGACAAAATGTCCAAAATGTCACGTTTCCGAGATATGAGCTATCAAACCTAAAGTCCATTCACTGATGGCATCTTCAGCACCAGTTTGACTGGATCAGCCACGCATAAAACGTGATCAATCGATAGCTGGTATCAATACAAACAAGATTTGTCTGAGACAAAATGTTCTGACATGCCACGTCGTTTCACATAAATAATATTTTTACGATACTGATTGTGTTTCTATATTTTTATTTTCGATTCACGAATCAACGTACTGTAGGCACTTAGGGCCGAGATAATAGATCACATTTGACACTTCATCAAAATACAACAACGTAACCTTGTACCTAGGTACTGGCTGGAATATTATAATGTTATTGATTTTTTCGAAGTTAGAACTGCAGAATTGCTTTACAATTACAATTACATAGTTATTGTAATAATGGCAAAAAAGGTAACGTTTACTTAGAACTGACAGTTGTCAAGTGTGATCTGTTAAATTGGCCTTACTTAGGTACGTTACGACTGGTGTAGTCGTCGTGGTCGTGCAGTTCGCATTTGCACACGCCTACTAACGTGCATTGGCACGGGTTATTACCGTCCTCGTAACATTGCGTTCTACTCGTAGCCGCAAACTGTGCCAAAATCTCCCTGATTAACTAAATCATTGGAATCTTAACTCCACTTTCGAAATGAAAACTAGGTGTAGTTAAATTAAAATTGTAAATGACAAATTGATACCCGCGACTATGACTGTGATGTGTACTTTTCTACAACAAGCACAACATAATGGTATTTCCCATTGGGATAAACTTTAAAAATTGCCTTCATGTTCGCCTTCATTCTAAACTGTTTAGTCAAAGAAACAAGTGACGAAAATAATGGTCTTATTATGTAGAGCAGAGAATTAATCGTAGTCCATTCCTCTAAAAATTAGTACTTATGAACAAAAACTTTAAACTCAAACCGCCAACCACAAATCGTCACTAGCAAGTATTCCCGACAAATTGATATCCCGATATCTCGGTACCGATACACAGGTACACAAGTATCGATATCCGACCTCAAATCCGGACTGTTCGCTATCTGCTAAACTTGCTTGTTATTTACTGGGCAAGCAGTGTGTAGCTGCTGTAAGCCAAGAAGCGGTAACTCAACAAGTCTGTGTTTCGGGAAAACAGGGAATAACTACATAATATTACATGAAAGTTGATGTCTCTTTTTCAGTAGATCATATTAGAGAGATTTTGATTATTATCGAAACCTCATATTAGATGTATAACGATTTGAAGTAGGTTATTCGAACGAGAATTCATAAAAAAGTGAAAAAAAAAAATAAGAAGTTAAATCGTCTGTGAAATCTTTCACATCAATCTAATAGAAAAGCTGAAAATATATATTAATGAAATATAAAATTATTAAAACATGCAATGAGACCCGCCTGCTTCCAAAATGCGCTGGTTTTTGCTTTCATTCGTATTTTTTAGTTTACAGTCTTTTTTTTTCTCCCTTCAAACCACACTGTTCTGTGTCATTTCTGGCCACACCACCTTCACCGCGCCTTATTTAATTTAATTTTCCACAAGAAAAGCCAGAAGGATGCTGTCCTCCAAGGATCCTTTTGGCAATGTCATTCGGACGCTGAATGAACCATGTCGTACTATATTCTTAGTACGTATGAGTGGCGACGTCGCGTAGCGGGAGGGGACGCCCTATAGAAGTACACACTATGACCTTTTTGATGAGATTCTACAGTCAGGCGCTGCGTACGCGCATCCGGCGTGCGTGCATGTATTGTAAACAGAGTGGAAACAGATACGAAGCTTTATGTACATCAAACTAAGTAACTCTGCGCAAAAATGTTTGTTGGGAAACTACTTTTTTATATTTTACGGTATACCTCAATGTAATGCATTCAGCACATTGTCCAGCGCATTGAGGAGTAAACGGGTCATTATGGAGGTAATTAACGTAAAGTTATAACATAAAAACTTATATTTTATGATTATAATGTGATTATAAATTATTACTTACAATATATACACGCTAACTCTATAATAGAAATAAAAATACGTACAAATATCAAAAAAGGTTACAGGGCATCGAAAAATTTGTGCACATCGCTGCCAACAGGAAAAGTGCCCAGAAGGCTGGCAGCTGGCAGCATTGCCACGTTGTATGACAATGCTGATTCTTTGGCCAAAACTTATTAAAAAAAAAAAACTTGCGGTAAATTTGGAAATTTGTCTCCCAATATCTCCGTAACTAGAAGGTTCCCAGGTATGGTCTGGAACGAAAAAAACATCCGGGGCAGTCTTTTGGGACTGCAGATAGAAGTGAAAACTCGTAGCCGATCAGCCGATCAGCTGCGAGTGTTTGGTGACGGTCACGCGAGTTACATGATTTTTTGTTCACTCAAAAAGTGCTCAACGCGCCTAATGAAGTTTTCACTTCAAAAATTATCTTACTGATGAGAAGAAGGTGCCTTTCGGCTTTGTTAAGAGTGTATTTACACACCTTATGAACGTGGACCAGTCGAAAGAAGTATATTAGGATCGTAGCAGGCATGAGTTTATGATATCTCTAGCTGTAGTATTGAAAAAAATTGGTTTTTCGAGTCTTTGAGATATCGCTTTTTATCTTACGAGGTCAGTTGTTCACTCGGCAATGCCGCACAAATTCGCTCACTTCCTAATTACATTTTGGTATCGTCGTGCGAAATTGAATGTTATCCCATGTAGCAGCGTCGGTTGCGGACCGATGATTCTAAATAAAAGGGGTAGGAGGTGAAGTTTTAAAGAAGTTTATTTTCTCTACACTTTTATGGCCAGTAAGAAGACTCAATTTCTCTCTTTCATTTCTGGTTCTACCTCCAAAACCTTTGGCCAATCAGATTCCACAACTGGTTAGGTATTGAGTGTAAATAAACTTGCAGCTTAAGCTGCCTTTACGACGAGACTTACGCTTAACCGGCGGTAAGTGGGTGCGCTATGTACAAGCCACTTACCCTTCAATACGCGATAAGCTCCCCCCCACAGTTCAAAGCTAGACTGCAAGGATCACTCTTAAAGGAAACCTTCCGAGATAAGGACCAACATAACCTCAATCCTTAGATTGACTACTAGACAAAAAGCCAAACATATTTTACTTACCGCCAACAAAAATAAAAAATACCGCGTTATCAATTCACTCGCAGCTTTCACTAAGAAAAACAAGGAAACTCAACATAAATAAGGGGGGAAACACTTTCTTAACAATACATCAGTACAGCGTTACATCACAGTACACATGCTATTAATAATGTGCAGTGTTTCAACTAGGAACAAAATGCTCGGAATCGGGTCACATGACACATGCAGAGCGTTTACATGAATTTATAAGCATGGTTTACGTAGCAAGTTACTCGTGAGTAAATCGGAGCTGTTGCATCGAGACAAGTGGTTCCGTTGAATGCGCAGTTGCGTATTAGTTGACTTAAAAAGTTAGTTAACAACCCTAACAACCGCGATTGATAACAAAAAAAAACCTAGTGGGTTTACTGGTTACCTTCACACTGTAGTAAGTAACGTGTATTAAGCACATCGTCAAAACACAACACTTTTAACAGACAAAGCCTATGAACACACAAACAAAGTCTATACATGAGAAAGCTATTTGTTATGTCCGAGTGTTTGATAAAAGCGGTGCAAATAAACATTTTCCTAGCCGTCGACGGGTTCTTTGCATAAATTTCAGTTATGGCAAGACATTTGTCAATGGATAATGCGGTGCCGGCGATATTCATGGTTCCGTATATCGGGCGCAAGCATACATCTCAGAGAACGCCGACTGTTCGATAAACATGATCTACGACCCTCTAAGACTGTGTGTATTCCTTTTGGCGTTAAAGATAGCGGCAATTATTGTCCCTTAATATGTTCCTTATGGTAATTCAGTTTATTTCAACAGCATTTCTTTGAAGAAGGCACGCGGAATGGTTTTTTGATGGGATTATGTGTGGTTTCTTTGTACAATACAGGGAAATTTGAATCATGAAGAAACACAAAAACGAATTATGATGATCAGAATAAAATTTCAAAAGTATTTTATTGTTATTAGATACTATAGGCGTGGCTACGCTTATTTCCCTGTAGCCATTATTTTAAAGACATCGCAAAAAAACACTTCTTGAGTATTAAATCATCTTAGGTACATTTTTAAGGAGTATCATCCGTTGACGGGGTTGCGGGACTGTTCGAAAGAGATACCGCGGCCCCGGAACATAAAGGGCGAGGAAGGAACATGGATGGGTTTTAGTCAGTAAAAGTCTGACACTCCCTCCCGCTCCGCCCAGAGTGGGATTAAGTTATTTGATGATTTCCCATCCTGGGGTATCATCCGTGATTGTTATTGATTTTGAGCTGATATTTCGATGCCTTTGCAAGCGAGTAAGCTGGTTTCCAAGATATCCCGTACATTTAAGGTTTAGTTGTGAACCGTGATAGCTCAGCTTGAAGTGTTGACAGTTGACGTTCTGAAGATCACGATTAAAAAGTGCTCCGGTTGAGACCGCCAGTCTCAACTGGGCCAGGGGGCCAGGAGGGGCCAGGGGAGAATGGCACAAAAAGCAGAAGGCCGATACACAGCAGTGGGTAGAACCAGGCTGCCAGTGGTGATGATGATAAAATCTGTAAGTCACGCACAACAAATCCATTTAAGTTATTATCTGTCTTTTTCCCAACTATGTTGGGGTCGGCTTCCAAGCTAACCGGATGCAGCTGAATACTAGCATTTTACATGGAGCGACTGCCTTTCTGACCTTCACAACCCAGATAATACTGGGTAAGGCCCCTTGGTAAGGCTGGTTGTCAGACTTTTTGGGCCAATGACGACTGTCAAAGATATACTAATAACAGCAGAGACCAACTGCCTCACGTGCTTTCCAAGGCACGGAGGAAATTCGGTATGTAATGTAATGGGTGGTCACCCATCCACAGAACAACCTAGGCAAGCACGGCTTAACCTAAAGATCAACCCGAACGGCTGTTATTGTTTATTACGAGCTCCTCTCAACAAATAAACTTAAGTATCTATATACAGTATAAAAAGTAAACAAAGCCAAGGGCTAAGTGAGAAGTGCTCCAAAAGGCATCATTTTCGACAGTCAGCTCATTTGCTCAGAACACTCATCCCGGATTGTATCGGCACTGAGATTTCTACAGTAATGAGACCCACCGCCACGGGAGTGATGCCTACTGAGATACAATTTATTGTAAACTCTTTGAAAAAATTGCTGTTTTATACTTTTGTCCATTCAGTTTGGCTATTAATTTTGGATAGTCTATTAAATATTGGCATACTCCACAATATTTGGGGTCTTCGCATAATTATTTATTATTTTATTTTTTTATTATTTTATGTTACTACGTGCTGTAAACATCAAATATAAAGAAAGAAAAAGCGTTTATTAGCCCGCACAGGACAAAACACATCAAAAATATCAGTATCCCTAGTAGCAATTGCCGTTGGCTTCCTTATGCCAACAGTTGGGAATGTATTGGCAGACGGTTAGTTGTTCCGCCAACCTAAACTTAAAATAGGCCCATTGTCATAAACATGCACTATTTGCCCAACGAAGAGCCAACAAAGGGCCTTCTGTTACTATTCCTACTGTTGGGTGATTTTTGCAGGGATTTCAGATAATATAACAACATTGGGTCAACTAATGACGGGCCTGCTGCATCTATTCCTACTGCTGGGAGATTTTTGTAGGGATTTAAGTTATGATAACAACTTACATCGGTCCAACTTAAACCTTTCAATGGGCCTGTTAGGGATGATACGTATATACTGGTACAGGTATAATTACCCAGTATTAGCTAACTAGTACTCTCTTAACTCTTAGTAACTCTTAGATTTACGAAACATATTTTTTATATTTTTGTTTATATTTGAGATTTATGGTTTATACTGTAAACAAAGTGCAAAATTGAAATTTAAGAAGGACATTCCGTCACTAAATGTCCTTGGTGGGCGGTATGTTCATGCCGAAACCGTAATGATAATATCGTAAAGGTTCAAAAGTTGTACCCCAATCTCGATAGATGGCGTTGTAGTCCAATTAGAAGTCGCTATCGTTGTGTTACCACGATTTGGTTGGGTTTGAGTGAATTTTAGTAAATATAATATTACCAGCTTAGGCTTGGGACAAACAATAGTAGCGTATGGCGTATGGCGGTGGCGCGGGTGCGCGGGAGGGCGAGTAAGTGGCACCACTACCTCGCCCCCGCGCACCCGCACACGCGCCAGCGCTGCGCCACCTCAGAGTGTATAATCGCTATGCGCCACCGCCATACGCCACTTGTTTATGACCCGCGCCTTAGATCAGAAAGCAATTTGGCTTTATTTCAACCCTATTAGTGTTCACACAAGGTTGTTAGTTCAACACTACCAGCTCGGTAGTAAACATTGGTAGTAGTTGAATCTTCGTAGGCAAATCCACGTAGGCCATCAGTTTTGGGCCCAACCCGAAAACTGCCCGCCAATTGTATGCATTTGCCAACTAACCAGAGGTATGTGGCCCGACTAAATGCCAACAAAAAATGCTACTAGGGATAAAACTTACTAATAAAACTTACACAGAAAAAACAAACATATATTTAAAAATTAAAAGAAACGAAACTCGTCCTGTACGAGGCCAAAAGGCTCCTATCTCAGCATGGTGCTGTAACATTAAAAAAAAAAACGTCACACCGCTGGTATTCTGATAGGGCCCAAAGTGAAGGTGATGCCACGGTCAGGCCAGATACGGATAAAAATAAAGATAAAGTGTAGACGAATAAACAATACAAATAAATTAATTGTGTGAAGTATAAATAAATATAAAGAAAATAATAAAACACCTACACCCTACGTAATGAATACTGTTCGCCAATCTGTGCCATGCCTTTCACTGGCAACACTGACGAACATACAGACGCGGGCGCAGACATTCACATACTATATTTGTTTTGTTTTGATTGGAATATTACGTATGTCAGCTAGCTAGCAAGTGAAATCAAACAAAACATGAATACCAAATAATACTGTGATCGTAATCATCAGATAGTAAACTATTTGAATTTAATTTAAGTTTATGGGTACTTATTTCATTAACTGCCAGCGAAGTAGACACAACAGTTAAGCAATCGCGACAGACCGATTCGGTCGAGGTTCACAGATGAAGGCTATTATCGTTTGTTTATCCCAACTTACATTATTTAATAAATGCAAAAGTAATTTTGTTTTCAACCTGAAAAGCATATACCTACATTGTCAGGTGTACCGGGTACCTTTCATCCCAAAAAAAGTAATGTTCCCGAGGAAAACAACAATAACGTTCGTATGATTAAATATAGATGGCGCCAAATGTCTTCCGTTTCATGATTAAATATAATTAAAACAGAGTACAACCCGAATTGATTGTCAAATTCCAAACTAAAGCTAGCGAGGCCTCCCACAAAAGCTAGTCATACATGTAAATAAGCAAATTCACCGGAGAGTACGTAGAAATAAAACTCTTTATTAAAAAACTTTTTTGCAAAAAATAAAACCGACTTCAAAAAGAAAAAGTGAAAAATAACTTTAGCTTCTGAAGTCGGTGACGTTTGTATGATTGATTTAATTTTTTTGTCACCGACTTCAGAAGCTAAAGTTATTTTTCACTTTTTCTTTTTGAAGTCGGTTTTATTTTTTGCAAAAAAGTTTTTATTTTTCACTTTTTAGTGGTTCACATGGAAAGTGCATACCGTTACAATTACAACAAGCCCAAACACGACTAAGATACGTTGTCTCATTATGGAGTTCCGTGACTCTTGGCTTCATCATCAGATCTGATGGTAGAATGGTTCTTATCAAACGCAAATGCTTCACTTGTTGTAGAAAATATAAAAATTGCTGTACGTTATCCTATAAAATTTGAAGAGTTCCCTCGATTTCGCCAAGATTCCATCATCAGATCCCGACTTGGCGACTATGGGACCAACTTGGAAGTATACCCTTTCAAACAAAAAAAGAATTTTTCAAATCGGTTTAGGCGTCTTCGAGTAATCGGGTAACATACATAAAAAAAATAAAAAAAAATACATACAGTCGAATAGAGAACCTCCTCCTTTTTGGAAGTCGGTTAAAAATACCTTTGTATTGGAAATAAATAGGTCGCCATGTTGGCACGCTGCACTCTCAACCTGTCGTTTTTTGTTCCTGTTTACAGTCGCCATCCGGCTGCGGGACATTAAGTAGCATGTAGGAATACCTGCTTACTATACTCAACTGGCAATGCATAATACCCATAAATTAAAATGCTAGAAACTTTTACAATGCATTGAAAGAACATGTTCAATCAAACGTACCTAGGTAAGCAAAGTTTTGTTTGTATATCTTCATGCCCCATGCGTACCTACATATAGGTACCTGCCTACAATTAAATAACTTGCTATTTCTTGGAGTCGTTGTAGTTTTGTTATTTGATTGTACTTTTGGAATTAATATTAACTGAGTTGTGAAGCTTAAAAAGGCAGTCATTTCGTGTAAAATATGCGTACCTATTCAGCTGCTTCCGGTTAGACTGGAAGCCGACCCCAACATCGATGGGGCAAGGCTAGGCAGATGATGATGATGGTGAGTATTCAGCATCATCCGTTAAGACTTCAAACTCCGCTTCATAGTTGGGAAATGGCTATAAAGATGATAATGCTATGAAATTATTTAAAACAAATGGCACAATGCAATTAATTGAAAACAACAATTCCTGAACATAACCTAATCTCGAAAGTCAGGACTTTTTCCCTCCGACAAATGCTAGTTGTGTATTAAAAAAGAAAGTCGACTAATGAGTCAATTTAACAAAGCATTAAAAATTCGCGGACACATTTAGCTTACGTATTCGTCAAACAATTCTAGTACTGTTTTAAGCTATCACGGTAGCTTAAAAGTAAAAACAATTACGGAAGCTGTCCCATGAGTGAGATTTTAAACAATTCTATATTGCTTTAGTAAAGTAAGAATTTTTGGATTCTCTTTTGTAGGTCGGAAGTTATAACGATATTTGTGTGCCAAGGAAGGCGTCTGATAGACGTATGGTAGAAGTTTGTGCAGTAAGCCACTTACTTGGTGTTACTGCTGATACTGAATGTGTTATGAGCGAACGGAATGTCCTTGTTATGTAAGCTGTGCATCGTGCATCGGTTCTCAGGAGTTGTGAAGCAACTTATGGACTTTATGACACGAAAAATTGCACTCTTGTGGACGTGAAGTAAGTAGCATACGTAAATAAACTATTGAGTCGATTATTTTAAATCAATCAAATAGTTAAATTGATCAAATGTTGTCATCATCATTATCAGCCTATTTATGTTCCCACGGGTGGGACACAGTGTCCTCTCTATGAGAGGGAATGGGCTATAAACCACGCGGGCCCAGTGCGGATTGGTAGATGTCATATGTCTTCGAATTTTTTGTTCTAGGACATGCCGGTTTCCTCACGATGTTTCTCTTCACCGTTTTGAGAGCAGTGGTGATGAAAGATAGCTAGTGGTGTTAGATTTTTGTACAACGTTAACAACGTTATTTCACCCGACTGCCCCCGAAGGAGGGTACACATTCACATCTGGGGATGTATACTATGTCCGTTCCATTGTGACCTTTCACCGAAAAGATAACAGCCTGATTAGCTAAAAACAGCTGTCACTGTGACATATTACCATACAAAAATCTGTTTTAAACAGCTGTTTTGGATAATCAGACTGTCATCTTTTTGGTGAACATGGACCTAAGTCCTAAAAGGAGTAACCGATTTGGATAAATTATACGTCGTCGTTAGATGCGTCTCGGTGGCGAGAAGCAAAGAAATATGGCGGTTTAGGGGCGCCATATTTTGGAGTTGAGTTTTTGTTTTCTAGAACCGTCGGCGGGTCATCGAAATGAAGGGTTTTAAAAGGTGATTACAAAAACAGACAATGAAATAAACAGTCATGGATTTCAAAAGGTTATTTTAGACTATTTAGTGTTTCCTAGAAGTCGGTTTTTCTGGCAAAAAAGTTTTTTTATTAACAACTAATCCTGAAGCCCGCCTGTGCTGAATTGCGTTGACATCACTTTTATATTCAACTAGCTTAAGCCCGCGGCTTCACCCTCGTGGAATTTAATTGTCTTACGGGATCATATTACTTTGATAAAAAGTATCTTATATCCAGGTTATAAACTATCTGTACCTATGCAAAATTTCATCTAAACCTGTTTAGTAGTTTTTACGTGATATTTTAACAAACAAACACACACACAGATACAAACTTTCCCATTTATAATATTAGTGTGATTTGCATTGGGAGGAGCTCGGGGCTAAATAATGACAGGCACTCGGGTCTTTAGGTTAAGCCGTGTTTGCCTAGGTTGGTCTGTGGATGGGTGGCGACCCATTACATCCGCCTCGGAAACCATGTTAAGCAGTTGTTCCCGGCTGTAATTTTTAGATTTTGGGCGGTCGTTACAGGTAGTCAGAGGCCCAAAAAGTTTGACAACCAGTCTTATCAAGAGGCACTATTACCCAGTACTAACTGGGTTGTGGAGGTTAGATAGGCAGTCGCTCCATGTAAAATACTGGTATTCAGCTGCATCTGGTTAGACTGGAAGCCGACCCCAACATAGTTGGGAAAAGGCTCGGCAGATGAGTTTGATTTGCATCGGGTTTTTGTAGGAGGTAAGATTAAAACAATACTGTTTAAAGACGGTATGGCCACCTGCATCAGAAATCAGTAAGTCCACTAGATATACCAACTGATAAAATAAAAACCGATCCACAACCCTATCCATCGATAAATCGAAACCAGCCCTCGATATTATTACCTCTAAAAATACACAATAAGAATCCTGCTGGATATGACGAAACCTTACAATCGAGTACAATTCAACATCTTACTAAACAAACTTAGGGATCCCTGGTAAATGTCATGAATGAAACTTAAAATGTCACCTACGGGATATTTTCCGTTATTCCGATATTTCGACGCTGTTGCAAGCGCCATGATCGCGGGTTGACTGGAGAATACGCGTGGATGGAAAACAAATTATTAGGAGCAGACAAATTTGTCTGTTTCTTCGTCTTACACTACGCGCACTAATGGAACTCGACACTAAGTCACGACACTCACAGTATCACCCGGTTTTGTGGAGTCTTTAGTATGATGCTGGCTGCTTTTGAGCGTACTCAAAACTGGATTCCACGTACAATTTGAAGCCATCCTCTCGATAGAAATTTGTATGTTTCCATATTTCAATTGCTACTCTTGTCAGCCTTGGTAGGTAATTGCACTACACGCATAGAGACTAATTGCTCATACACACATAGAGAGCATAATAAGTATGGATAGAAAAAAACTGTTGTTTTTTTCAATTATCAAGACCAAATCATGCTTACTGGCATGTTATGGTACAGATAACCTTAGAATTATTATCATAGCTTATCAACATCCCAACAAAAACATATAATTAAATTGAGAACAAATTGACGCAATCATTCAAATACATTAATCGAGTACAGTCATGGGCCGACTAACTGCAGAAGAGAAAACATTTTACGAAGAAAATGGCTACATAGTCCTAAAAGACGTACTTTCCGAAGAAGAGTTGAGTAGCATCAGTGATGAATACGACAAGCTGTTCGCGAGGAAGAACCAGGACAAGATGGAGAGCTCCTGGGTCGGCAGTGATGCAGACGACCGGAGGAACGACGCTGCGCAAACGGTGAGCATCCGGTTTACATGACACTAGACTAGCTTCTACCCGTGACTTCGCCCGCGTGAATAACATATGCTGTGACACAGTATCAGGACACTTACACGAATCCATTTGCACGAAAAGATATAGGGGCGCATAGACTTTTGAGCGATTGGACTTTTGCGCGATTGGACTTTTGCGCAAGCGGATATTTGCGCGCTTGGACACTTGCCCACATGGACACTTGCGCGAATGGACACTTGCGTGATTGGACTTTTGCTCGACTTACTGGTCACTGAGATTTACTCTGTAGAGTAAACATAACATCACGCCTTTTATTACTTGAAGGTGGAAAGTTTATGTTTTTTCCGTCATAGGTGATGAATAAAACCGTAAATTTTCCCCGGCGCCATCTGTATTTCATTTTGACCTTGTTTTCGTATTTGAATCGGATTTTACGAATAATTAAAAGAGTTTTAATGTTTTGCACGGAACTCCCGTTCTTTTTTTAAAACAAAAATAACTGAAGTCACTCCTTATAAAATCAACTGTCGGCCAGTAAAATTCCGTCAAGATCGGTGGAGTCGTTTCGGAGATAAGCCGGAACAAACGGACAGATAGGTAGACATTTACAAAAACGTTTTATTCTTGTTATAAGCACCGTATATAGTACATACATTAAATAGTTATATTGAAATTACAAACCGACACTTCAATGTTAATTAAGATAAACATGGTAAATAACCGGTTTTTATTGTTAATAATAGTGTTAGTGACCACGACAATTTAAAACTTATTATTTTCATTTTTCATACATAGGTAAAAGGCATCCACAACTTGCAGTACCATCACGCGATTTTCAACTCGTTCCTGTTCAGTCACAGACTCCTGGATGCTCTGGAAGACATCATGGACACTGCCAACATCGTGCTGCATCACACCAAGGCACACTTGAAGCCGCCTGAGAAAGGCGCCGCTTATCCCATGCATCAGGTTACAAATCAGCTTGATTGTTATGCAACAAAAAGAACTAACTTTATAGGAAAAGGGAATACGAAAGGCAAAAAGCCATTTAATGGTACCTATCGTTGAAAAAAAAACATCGCGCCTGTTATTCAAAGAGTTCGACAGAGGACAATGAAAGATTTTCTCTTTGAGCATTAAAAAAATATAGTTTCCAAGAACTCTGAAGATGACGTTGAACTGACTACGTTACTAGGTAGGTACCAAAGCCAGAACGCTTGGAAAAAAAAACCTTGCGTCACGTCACATACGAATGGCGCAGCGGTAATGAGGCTGCCTTACATTCTTAGGGTCCCAGGTTCGAACCCCGGTAGGAGTAAATGTTTAAGTGATGAGCATATACATTTGTTACCGAGTCATGGATGTTTATATTATGTAGTGTGTATTTACAAAAAAAAAAGTACTTTATTTTGGGGTGAAAAATCATATTTTGTGGTGAAACTCAATGTAACGCATTCAAAACATTGTGATGATGTATGGATTGTATAGTACGGGAGTCGTGGAGAGGTTTAAACTAAAAATCTTATATTAAAAACCAGTTTTAAAAAAACTTGTCAAAAAGTTAGAACTTTGACTCCCAACAGGTACGCTGTAGAACAAAAAAATAATCGCAATAACAGGGAGAACAAGTACCTTTCGGCTTCGTTAAGAGGTTTTTACACCCTTTGTTATGTCTCCGCTTTTCTTGAACGTTACAAGCAATGCAGCACTCCTGTCTCTGAACTCATGTCTATTTTTCTGCGTAGGATTACCACTACTTCCCCTACAAGAACGACTCAATGATAGCAGCTTTCCTCCACCTGGATGCCGCAGGTCCCGACAACGGAGGCCTGTTTGTCTACCCTGGATCCCACAAGCTAGGGCCTCAGGAAGACGTCGGGGCCAACGAATCTAACTTCCACTATGTGGATCAGGTAATCATATCATTTGCCTAGCCTGCTCACACCTTTGTTGGTATCGTCTTCCAGTTTAACCTGATGTAGCGGAAAACTAGTTTATTTTATGGAGCTGACTGACTTTTTCGACCCAGTTACTGGTACAGCTTATATTATTTCAGCCATGCGACCCTTTATTGTGTGAATGATGATATGTAATGGGGGTGACTTTTGATGCAACGTCTAATAGAGAAATGTAGAAGAAGACATGATGCGCTGACCACAGATAAATTGAGATAAGATAGGAGAACAATGATGACGAATGACGATGTGTTCCAGACGAAATTCTCCTTAGAGAAAGCAACCCCCGTGGTCGCAGGTCGCGGAGACGTAGTGGTGTTCTCGTACCTGCTGGTGCACGGCAGCCCCGCCAACACATCGAGCAGGCCCCGCCGCATGCTGCTGCTACAGGCCGCCGCTGCTGACGACGAGCCGCTCGGCCAGCAGCCTCTTCGCCCCGGCCAGGGCTGGCTGCTCAGAGGGGCCAATGTCAACAGAGACGCCAGCATATCCAAGAGATTCGAGACCAACCAGTGACCTTCAGATGTTTTTGAATCTCTTCAATTGGTGATACATTGAGATTGGATGAATATAGTATAATAATAGTGTTCAATGTTTAACTGTTAGCATCTCTATTGTTTCTTATACCTAATTTAGTTTAATGGAAATACTGTGACCACATGCCTCAACGCCGTCTAAAAGTAAAGCGACATAAGGTGCTAAGTTTGTCGTATTAAACTTGTACCGACCGACACGTTTAGTTGAAAATATGGCGTGTTTTCGTTTTATCCCGTCTATCGTATAAATATATTTAAATATCTTCGACTGTAACAAAAAACAGTTTCCCGTAAATTATGTTAATAAACACTCCTTTGTTTTTACCACAGCGTCATGAACACATGTACGAGAGAATATTTAAAAAACTTTTTTGCAAAAAATAAAACCGACTTCTAAAAACACAAAAAAGTGAAAAATAACTTTAGCTTCAGGAGTCGGTGACCTTTGTTTGATTGGTTTAGTTTTTTTGCCACCGACTTCTGAAGCTAAAGTTATTTTTCACTATTTTGTGTTTTTAGAAGTCGGTTTTATTTTTTGCAAAAAAGTTTTTATCCTTCACTTTTTAGCGTTTCACATGCGCTTACCCCTTTACAGCGTACTGGCGTGATGTTATGTCATGAACTGGTGTAAACAATAGACAGACATGAGATTTCAGCAATCCCAGTCCATTTGCTATTATTTATTGAAGAGTTCCGTTACCTATCTCCGAAGTTCTTCATCAGATCTTCACCAAATTGAAGGGGGACCACTCCGAGAAAGTACTCTTCCGAAAACTATACATATCGCTTCATGTGTGCCTAAAAAGTTTGAAGAGTTCTCTCTATTTCTCCAGGATCCCATCATCAGATCCTGACTTGATGATTATGGGACCACCTGTGAAGCCGCATACCCTTTCAAACAAAATAAAAATAATCCCAATCGGTCCAGCCATCTTTGAGTAATCGGGGAACATACATAAAAACAAGATTCCGACGAATTGAGAACCTCCTCCTTTTTGAAGTCGGTTAAAAAGAAGAAAGCATTTTGAAAAAACTCACAATACAGTTACGACGACTATAATTCGATGGAGTTTATTAGCCACGTAGCGGCTCCCAAGGCATGCCAAGAAACAAGACGATAGTACAGTATTACAGAAACTAAAGTAAGAGATCGCCCTGGGCGGTATTATCAATACCGCCCATTGTACAATGTACACTGTTTTACATCTAGTTAAACATTATTTTTGTGCACCATACAGCGTCCATTCGATTAATTGGTTACCTGTCACACTACAGCTTGTTTATTCTTTCAGTCAGGATTTTAAGTTTTTATAAAAACGCCGCCGCCGGATTGTCTCCCCACGACCACGGCTGGTGCAATCCGGTCGAAACGTCGGGCCCACCCGTCTTCATATGTTTTATAATGTGTTCTGATCGTGAAAGTTTAAAAAAGACCATTTTTTAAGTTTTTATTAACTACTTTTTATAACTAAAATTATCTATTCTACATATAGAAGCATAGCCACCTGTTTCTACAGGTGCTAGGCACACTGACTCTGTTTAAGACCAAATTAACTTGTTTTCTTCAATATAAGAAATTATTGATTTCGAATTACCTACCTTGCCAATATTATAGTTCGTAAGAGCGTCCTCTTAACAAAAGCACAGTCGGGGCCCAGGCTCGGGGTCCTCGATCACAAACCCGGGCCCAACAGATAAAGCCCTAATGTATGGCCGGCAATTACTCCACGTTTATAAGAAAACCCTCGACAACTTTTCGTCGGCCGACAAAGAAAGTTTCTTTTCCTTTGCTGTAGCTGTTAATCAAAATGCTTGATATAACCTTTATACCTTAACCTTTTAACCTTACAATTCAGAGTCATAAGAATTTGATTTGATAGAGAACGATTGGATAGTTGACTAAACAAGACGTTCGCTGCTTGACATAGGGCTCCCCAAGTGACACCACATCGACCCACTTGTCACATTCAACGAACTCCCGCAACGTTCATCAGATCGTCTACCTTAAGCGCTGGACATACAGAAAAGACGAAAGGTGAGAGCGGGGCGCGGACAAGGCGCCGACGGGGCGCTGGAGTCGCGAATTTGTAAAATATAGAAAAGACGAGGCACGGGCGCGACGCCGAGCGCCACGAGAGACGACGAGAGACGCGCGCGCCGCGCCCCACCACACCTGCACCCCCACTCTCGCCCACCCCTCGTCGCTCACGCCCGTGTCCCGTCCTTTCTATCTGTTTTACAACAGAGCGCAGACGGGTCCGCGCCCTGCCCACGCCCTGCCTTTTCTATAGGTTTTGCGTCGTTACGCTTCCAATCATTTTATATGAAAGAGACGCGGAAGAGACATAGGTCTGCGCCCCGTCTGCATCTTATGTCTTTATTGTGTGTCCTGCGCCTTAGTTTTAAGATTCTATTTAGAAACATAAATTTTATTTTATCATGTTAGGTACCTATGTCAGTCTGTACGATAAATATTTATGGGTCAGAGTTGCCTGTGAATAAATAAATGTCTCTTGATCGCTAATAATACTATGTTATACTCGTATTATTCGAAATGGTGGCGTAAAACTCTTTCACAATCATTCTGATTTTCGTTTAAACGACGGTCATGCTTAAGCCCCATTTGGTCGTCCTTCCTGCGAGGTTTCTGACTCAGCCAATGCTAGTTAAGGGTTTACCTCACGCCAACGACCTTGAACGAGTGGGAAGAGCTTAACAATAGCGTCTCCCCGTGAGTGAGAGTGGTCAACGATACACTGCCGCCCGCCGCCCGCAAGAGCCCCCCATCAACGCGCACTAAGATTATTCGAAAACACAACCCAACTTGACACATATTTCACATTTATTATACAGTGTGGAATTTTTCAATGCCACCTGGAGGGATAGTACTCGAAATACTGGAGATAGCAAATTGTACTCAAAGGAAACATTCCTTTATTTTTAAAAAGAAACAAATCTGCATTCACAGTTTTTGAAAAAATCGCTTGCCACACTCGGGTATCGAACCAACTAAATTAAAAAAAAAAACGTTATGTCGTTTTTTGATATCAATCGATAGGGCCAACCATTGGATCAAATCTGTATAACAAACATGACAAATTAAATTAAATGAAAACCATGAAATCTAAAGAACAGTTATAATTCAAAGGGATAAATTCAACAAGATACAAGCACTTTTATTCATGGTTTTCCTTTCCTTGGTTGGTTAGAGAGATTTAATCCATATGATTGACCCTATCGATTAATGTCAAAAAGGTATTGAATGTTATTTTGTCGAACAGTCGATCCATCCCCGGTTCGATGCCCGAGTATGACAAAATATTTTTTGACAAACTGTGAATGCAGCTCGGTTTCTTTTTAAAAATAAAGGAATATCTTGTTTGGGTAAAATTTGCTATCTTCAGTATTTAAGTAGAGTACTTTCCCTCCAGGTGACATTGTAAAATTCCACCCTGTATAAGATGATGGTGGCCGTCGTTGCTTGTCACATTTTTTGCGGCCTTTTAAATTTAATTGTACAAAGTCTAATATAACTCAAATGAAGTAATAATTAGACCATGATTGTTGTTGGCGTGAAGTGGCCCCTTAAGGTTGTCAATATACAGGTAGGCAAAAAAAAATTTGTACATGTTTTAAACTTTTGTTATGAAAAATGGCAGAATACTTAGTACAGGGAGTGGTTCTAGTACAAAACAGCCTCATAAAAAAACGTACGATTAGATGATCCATCTTTCGAAGATGAAATTAAATGTTGTACTTATTATTGGCTTCGTATCAGTCAGACGATCTGTAAACATGTGGGTACTGAAGATGTCCAGACACTACCAGTCAGTCAAGGAACTAGAAAAGCATGTAGAATATGTCCCGCAGAAAAATATAAAGTTACCTCTTATGTTTGTGTGGTTTGCAGCAAGCGTCTGTGCCTGCAATGTTCTCGTCCTTTTGCGCTGACTGCCAGTTATTTCTATTATGACTGCTGTCAGAATTTTATATCTTTGTTGCTATAAGAAGCTTTTGTGTTTTCTCTTGCGTTCGTATATTAAAACTGTAGTTGGAGAAGTTTATTTTTGTTCTAGTGTTAGATTTACTTTCTTTTTAACCGACTTCCAAAAAGGAGGAGGTTCTCTATTCGACTGTATGTATTTTTTTTTTTTTTTATGTATGTTCACCGATTACTCGAAGACGCCTGAACCGATTTGAAAAATTCTTTTTTTGTTTGAAAGGGTATACTTCCAAGTTGGTCCCATAGAAATATTGTCATGACCTGATCACGAACTTCGGAGATATGGAACGGAACTCCTCAATAAATGATAGCAAATGGACTGGGATTGCTGAAATCTATTGTCTGTCTATTGTTTACACCAGTTCATAACATAACATCACACCACCGCACCGGTACGCTGTGAAGGGTAAGCACAAGTGAACCACTAAAAAGTGAAAAATAAAAACTTTTTTGCAAAAAAATAGAACCGACTTCAAAAAAGTGAAAAATAACGTTAGCTTCAGAAGTCGGTGACAAAAAAACTTAATAAATCAATCAAACAATGGTCACCGACTTCTGAAGCTAAAGTTATTTTTCACTTTTTTGAAGTCGGTTCTATTTTTTTGCAAAAAAGTTTTTTAATATGTTAAAATGATAACCCAGAAAATTCTGGAAAAGGACTATGACTGTTAATTTTTCATATTTTCTTTAATTAAAATAAAGAAAGTTGATTACAAACACATGTTTTTTTTTCTTATTAGAAGCCTAAATTTAGATATAGATAGGGTTTTGACTAGGTTCGGAATAGTATCTCGAAAAAGGTTGCAGTTGAAAATAGTAGGTAGCCTGAGAGGCTCCACCCACGTCCGCACTAGGGTTAAAAATATTTGACGTCCATACTTAAAGGTTAATAATTAAAAAAGAAATCGTAGATAAACAATTTATTATGTGTGGTGATTTTTCTTAGGGTTGAATGAATGAATGAATGGTAGATGTTTATTTGCAAAAATAAACATCATTCATTCATTAACTGTTTATTTTTGCAAACAAACACCATTCATTCATCGTCTGCGAGGCTGCTTAGATACCATTTCATTCTGCTGATTGGCTGTTTTACCCACCACAGCGGCTTGAAGTGTTCATCCAAATTTTTGCACTTGCCAACGTGAACCAAAACCCATCCTTGAAATGATAAATACATATAACATAACATCACGCCCGCAATCCCTGATGGGCGTATATTGTACATAATATTACACCGACATGTTATGTTTAAAAGTTCTATGAAGTAGGCGAGCGATTGACATGAACCGGGCATATGTCCAGAATCCGAGGCTATTGTTGAGAAATTCGTGATGGAAAAACGCAATAACACTTTACCGATTTAATCGAACCCAGTACCTCGTGGTCAGCAGTCGCGTTTGCTTTTCGTAGACCAACGAAGCCTCCTCAAATATTTTTTTATTTATTTATTTATTCAACTTACAACTATCATTACAGGTAATCTTAAACCTAATTCGACAGTGTGGCTATGTCCTTATAAACTAAGGATAACTTGACAACTAAAACTACTTAAATTTAAAGTGATACATATGAAACTAAGTTTAACAACACTTTTGCGAATTCACTCAAAGTGCACGAAAAAAATATCGATTCGCTCGTGAACCTCGTTTACTACCCGGATCGTTCGGGTGAGAGAAATAAAATTCATCCTTAAGTAAAGTTATTAAGTATCATTTTTTTCTGTGCAACATATTTGTAAATACATAAAACGTTTTCGTGACATTTCACCTGTATATCGGCGAAGAGTTTGTTTATTTATTTATTTATTTTATTTGGCTCTTCAACAATGATTACACTATTACATTTTTGCGTACAGTACAACCTTAAGTCTAAGTGCCCCATCACTTAAAGAAGAGCACCACATGCACTATATTTTTGCGTACACCAAAAAAGAAACAATGAGAAAAAGAGGGAAAAAAATCAAATGAAAAATAACAATTAAAAATAACTTACTGACACTTAGATTGAAAAGTACAATAAAAATAATTAAGAGTTAGTCGGAGGATAACTTCTAGACCAAAGTCTTCTTCTTAAGTTTACGATAAGTACATGTAAAAGCGGACGAGCCCATTGTCATCACAATTCCAGACTCCGTGGTTGCTACTGAGAAGTCATTGATGAAAAAAACCCAATAACACTATGCCTAAGCTAAGAATCGAACTCAGGACCGCATACTCAGTAGTCGCACTCGCAAACACTAGGCCCACGAGACAGTCCACCTGACCTGATTTAGATCTGCTAACGGACTTGAAATATGCATAACATTGAGTCAGAAGGTTCGTTGGTTTGGTGACTCCCAGCCAGGAACGATCGCTTTCTAATCATTTGTGTACCTGAGCTTATGCTGACTATTTGCTCCCTCAAAAGAAATATGTTTTTTTTTTTGCTAGCCTACGAGGCTATCAGCGCAAAAGTGGTGTAACCCTGGACAGTGCTCTATTATAAGGAGAAATTGAAGGATTTATAATTTTGTAAGATAGAAATGTTTTTTAATTTTAATTGTTTTTATTTTTTTTGTTTTTAATTTATAAAAAGTACTTCCA
This sequence comes from Xestia ashworthii, assembly GCA_950022955.1. Classification (NCBI taxonomy): domain Eukaryota; kingdom Metazoa; phylum Arthropoda; class Insecta; order Lepidoptera; family Noctuidae; genus Xestia; species Xestia ashworthii. Next base: position 22,335,957 of record OX465566.1, read on the forward strand.
AATCTATAATTTTAGTGTATATTTATATTAATTAAACTTAAAATAAAGAAAAATATGTGGGTTACACCACTTCTGCGTTTATGTTATTTTGGTCAAATTAAAAATAATAAACAGGTTACACCATTTCAGAGCAAGTTTATTAAAGAAAACAACAATAATAGGTTAATCTTCATCCGTTTCATCATAATAAGCTTCATCCTGGACATTGTTGGAACTTCTTAGCGAATTATAAAAAGCGTGATGAACTGGTGGGATGAACTGCAAAAGTTCAAGAAGATCTTTTTTCTTTTTTTCTGCAATTGTTGGTTTTTCCAGTGCATCTAGTTGTATTATGGCCACTGATTGTCTTTTTTTAACACTGACTTCATCAAAAAGGGTTTCTCCATTGTTCGAATATTTGTAAAAAATTGAAAAAGGGTGGAGTTTATGGAATTTTAGCCATTGAATTTTTAGCCACTCCACCTTTCTGCTGCTCACTGACATCTTTCTGTTCGTTATATTTTTTTCCAGGGATTTACTTGATACAAAATCAGTTGCTTTCATTCTTATAATCTTGAACGCTTGCTTTTTTCGTGCTGTTTTAATAACTTCAAGCCAGTTTTCCGGTATGTAAATTTCTTTGAAGAATTTTTTGTTTTTTTCTATTAAACCAAAATTTTGGTCACATGGTAAATACGAATGCCCACTGACTAAAAATTTATGGTCTATTTCTTCAATAGTAAAATCTGGGTGAGACACAATATACTGACAGAACAGTGATAATTTTATGTTTCTATTCTGTCCACCACATTGATCAGAATACATAATAACTTTTTTAGTTTTCACATAATGTTTAAAAAATAAAGCAGGCAAGAACCAATTTGTTGGGGTCCTCGCGAAGCATCAGACTTATCCCAAACAAACATGTAGGCATCATCTGTCCCCATGTTGTGAATACCAAAGCAAAAAGTCCAAAGCTGCCTCTTGTAATACACTATTCCAGTCGTCAACACAGGTGTAGGCAGGGTTTTCATTAAATCAAAGGTGATAACAGTAATGTCAGTAGATGATTTTGCCAAAACCGTATCATCCTGTAGCCCTTGTCTGACACTGTCTGCTTTCCTCTGATGTAATTCTTGTTCAAGATGTAACTCTTGTTTTACCTGTTCACTCTCAGCACATTTAATTTTGTTATGAAAAAGATCACATCTTTTACAAGAGTCACTGATATATAGGTGCATGGAAACGTAGGTTAAAGCATTCATTAAACTGAACATGAAAGATGATAATGGTTCTAGTATACTTTCTTTATGGAGAGAATACATTCGTCCAAGGCTCAGATCTGGAGATAGAAATTTCCTATTCTCACTTTTATGTCTGGTGTAATGAGACTCATTAGCAGGAAACTTACCAATGAATTCTTTTAATTCTGCTATCTTATTATTTGGTGTTTTGTTTACAGAACTTTGTCGACCTCTCTGATCAATAGGTCGAACATTGTGTATAGTTTTTCGCTTCATTACCCTAGTTACACGTCCATCAGAAACTTGAAAAGTTCTCAGGAAAAAATTTTTACACACCAGAACTTCTGCACCATCTTTATTCAGTAAATGATAGATATGTGTTTTTTGTCTTCTTGATTCCTCTCTTCCTGTGTAGCTTCTGCATTTATTTGTCACTCTAACTAACGAAAACAGTAATGCATTTTGTATGTCGAAATTAGCTAATGCATAAAAGCTTCGGAATATTTCCAGCTGGCTTTCTTCATTGATCTTAAGATGACATTTTTTAGGACATAAACATTCCCCTGTTTTAGCTGTCTTCGCAGGAATAACGTTATTTTTGTGATTTTCATATTCTTCGCCTTTTGCTCGTTTTAGCTTGAGCACATTTCACTGCCAAGTCTCAGGCTTTTTAACACGTTTTCTGCTTTTGAGGACAGGGGTTTCATTGTTGGTTTCAGCTGATACTTGTTCAGGCAAGCTTAACTTGTAACGAAACGTTCCATGAACTATCATTCAATTGCACAGATAACAAATAGTGTCTAGTTCTGTCATATACGACTTTGGATGTGCGGGGGGCATGTGCGGGCGCGGGACGACGGCAGTGAACGAACTAGTTCGCCCCGTTCGTCTCGCAGAGCGCGCCGCGAGTCGGACAGTCGTCTTCAGGCTGTTCAGAGGGAATACATATCGCCTAGGCCTGTCTAGCGCTTTAGCAGACACGACCGTTGATTTTAAAATCTCTCTGGAAAATTCCATCCGACCGGATAATTGCCAAGTTGCTTCATCTAAACGTAAATTCAGTGTATAATCCCGATTTAGGGTTTTATGCACGGAGTTTCACACTCCGAGTCTACGCTTCGGGTTGGGTAATTCTCCGAGCGACCACGCTCGTGTACTACACCCCGACCTAGCGAGTCCATCGGGAAGATTCCTCGTCGCATCGTCGCCGGCGCGCCGAGCACACCTGCTACCCTCGTGCGACATCACCGTACCGCGCTACACAGTTCTTCGGCCTACGACCACCTCCGGCCAGCTGCGGGATATCGCCTGCAACGACAGGGGAGTACCGATCCCTGCAGCAGTGACCACAGACATATGTAACCTTCGTCCCTACAAATTCGTGTGCCTCCGGCTAGGTTGCTTTTATTAAATTGTTTTAATGGTACACACCCGTCTTTTATTTTACTGTCACCTATTAAGGTTGCAATAAGACGGGTGGAGGCTACACTGGCGCCCAACGTGGGGCCCGAACCCACGACCCTGAGATTAAGAGTCTCATGCTCTACCGACTGAGCTAGCCGGGCCTGAAGCTCTGCTGTTGGTATCGACCTAGATGTGCCTGGCAAGGGCTGTGGTAAACTTGTTGTAGCTGAACTAGTATTACTGCATTGTTGGACTTCTTCCAAGTCGTTGCCTGATGAGGGCGTAGGTGATGGGAGATATTCAGAACCAGAATCTTGAAAGTCTAGGTCTCCAACTGTAACCAACATTGACTAGGTTACACAACAATATAAAAATACAACGTGACAAGTTTGTTTAAAATCAGCCAATCAGACTATATTTTTAACTTACCTGAAGTAATGTCATCTTCTGCGTCCATGGTTAATAACAAAAATATTGTTAATCAGTACGTTTATTTGAATATTTTCGATTTTTCTACATTTCCGTGAAATACAATAAACGTTTTCTTTCAATTTTACCGTTTGACAGTTGACACTGACGAATACGGATTGGACGTAAGCCACAGACAAACTTGTGTTGCCATAGTGCAAAAGTGGTGTATTTTGCTTACACCACTTTTGCTCTATTCCTGTGATAGATTAAGTTCTGTGCAAAAACGATGTTTTTAGCGCCATCTATTTGTTGATAACAAAAGGTGGCTTACTCCACTATTCTATAGAAAGTTGATAATGTAAGTAATGTAGCTTACACCAAAACTGCAATCAACACAAATTGTGGGTTACACCACTTTTGCGCTGAGAGCCTCTAGTGTCACACTGCTGGGCAAAAGCCTCCCCTGTCTCCTTTCATACCTCTCTGTGTTGTGCGATCTCCGGCCATGTTGGCCCTGCAAACGTGATCAGATCGTCACGCCACCTTCGTCGAGGTCGACCGCGTTAGAAACACCACCCTGCGCTCCATAACTCAAGTAGCCGATGTTGGAGAAAAAACGGTCAGGCTGAAATGGGAGTGGGCAAGCCACGTGGTACGGATACACCCGGACAGATGGGCAAACATCGTCACACACTGGACGCCTGAGGAAGGAAATAAGTATAAAGGGTATAAAAACCTCTTAACGAAGCCGAAACGCACTTGTTTTCCCCGTCACTGTGACCATTTTTTTCTTCTACGCCATACCTGGGAACCTTCTTAGTTTAGTGTAGAGATATTGGGAGTCTTTGCACCTTTTAAGCAAGCTTTTTTTTATTACAAGTTTTTATCAAATGATTTTTACTTCAAACATCTCCAAGCCCTCCGCAGTATTCAATCTAGCCATCGGCACAATGTTTTGAGTGCGTTATATTAAGTTCTACCACAAAACATTAAGTCCGCCTGTGTAGTTTTAATTGTGCATAAAGTTTTAATAAATAAATAAATAAAACATGTTTTTTCACCCCAATAATAAAAAATCTTTTCCCAGTAATAAATTTTCCATAGTTACTTAATTTGATAAATAAATAAATATCGCTGGACATTAGCGCCATCTAGTGCCACACTAAGCAAGGCTTGTGTCGTGGACACCAGATAGTTGATATACTACATACATACTTTTTTGTTTGTAAATGCACACTTATTATACATATTATTATTTAAACATGGATGACTCGGAAACAAATGTTGCCATGCTCATCACACAAACATTTGCTAGGACTACCGGGATTCGAACCCAGGACTCTCAGAACGTAAGGCAGCCCCCACTACCACTACGTCATTCGGGTCCTGATGTACAGAATGCTTGGTTGACGGCTTCGTGATGAGGTTGTTTACACCATGTCATATAGTAATTAATAATTGAGGTCATACTGTAAATTCAAATGATTGTGAGTCCTATAAATATAAGGGTTATATGGAAACCAACTAGCCGGCTGTACCGACTAGTCGGGCTGCTCCTATGTTGTGTATACCTTTCGTCACTCTGAAACGTGCGGTTCAGAGTGTATCGATCCACTCTTCGTCTATACTGACGGACACAGTTCGCCCAAGCACAAAGTTTCTGCTTCAAAAAGTCGATGTGCTCCGTAACACGTAACCTGTATTCTCGAAGACTGATTCCAGTTCCCGATGAGTGCCCTGGCCTGTGGCCTCACTAATGTGACGCTCAATCTTGCATTGCAGGCTGGCACGGCAGGTCTCGGTCGTGGAGCACGGTCAGTGTTTGGTTCACGACATGCCGTAACAGCCGTGCAATTCAAGATTCAGTGTGTATCGCAAAGATTTGCGCTGTTTTCAATCAAGCTTCGTAATTCAAGTGCTCTATTTTTTTTTATCCATGGACTATCAAAATCAAAATCAACTTTATTTGTGTAACATAGGTAGTGAATACAGTTCATCTTAAATTAATGATAGGTCGCTATGTTATGCCAAGCGGCGTACAAACATATGGCTGAAAAAAAATACCAATCATGCGAGAGGTAAACACATATTATTTGGTAGGTATTTTATGTCAAAAATTAAAAGAATGATGATATAAAAACAATATCGTTGTAATCGTGGCCTTAAATCAAACGGCGTGAACACTCACGAATCGTCTGTTTTTCCATCAGGAATTTCTGAGTTTTGTGCCCGATTGATGGCAATAGGGTCACCCTTTATTACATGGGATTTAAGCATTACCGGCGGAACTGTTAGTGTACCATTAGGTACACCTCTGCTTTACCAGGCGTGATGTTATACGATATAAGACCGAATTATTTGAAACGTAATTTGAAATCATCTTACGGCTCTGATCTTGAAATCTGGCTTGGCACTGAGTACCCAGAAACTGGCAGTAGGTGTTGAAGGTCCGGTACCCAGAGGAGTAGTCGTCCCCTGGGAAACCCGAGCAGCTAGACGACCACGAGAAAAAACCAGTCCCGCACCCATTCGGCGCGAAGTTTTCGTCGTTCGATACTCGACCACACACGTGCCCTATCCTATAACAAATATTTAAAAATAGGAAAACTGACTTATGCTCGAGTATTCGCTTATTTGATTATGATCTTTTATTTGACTTGCCTTATTAGTTGGTATTATTTACTTTCTTTACTTATCAAGTTAGGTACATTTTTCACTTAAAAAAATACATACCATACATAAAAACCGGCCAAGAGCGTGTCGGGCCACGCTCACTGTAGGGTTCCGTAGCTTCCCAGACCATTAAAAATACCAACATTTTTCGTCAGCAAAAATAACTTTGTTTTTCATAGTATTTGTATGAAAAACAAAGTTATCATTTGCGTTTTTTTGAAAAAGTGCTATATAACTCAAAAACTATTCAACTCATCAAGTTGAAAATAATTTTCCTAGAAAGTTCATATAAAGGTCTACTTCTGTGATTTTTTTCATATTTTTTAAACTTATGGTTCAAAAGTTAGAGGGGGGGGGGACACATTGTTTTTGACTTTCGGAGCGATTATTTCCTAAAATATTAATATTATCAAAAAATGATTTTAGAAAACCCCTATTCATTTTTAAATACCTATCCAACAATATATCACACGTCAGGGTCAAAATTAAAAAAAAAATCGCTCCCCACTTTACGTCTGGGGGAGGTACCCTAATAAAAATGTTTTTTTAAATTTTTATTTTTGCACTTTGTCGGCATGATTGATATACATATTGGTACCAAATTTCAGCTTTCTGGTGCTAACGGTCACTGAGATTATCCGCGGACAGACAGACAGACAGACATGGCGAAACTATAAGGGTTCCGTTTTTTGCCATTTGGCTACGGAACCCTAAAAAGAAAATAAATTGCTGGCGAAATACATAATCTCCTCTTTTTTTAAAAGTCGTTTAAAAATGACGCGCGTCTGTTGCAAGTCAGTACCGCATCAGCATTACATGATTGTATAGGACTGTAAAAAGGGACTCTTACCTCGGACGATTTTTAAGAACTCTCATCTTCATCATCATCTCCCGAGCCTTTGTCCAACTATGTTGGGGTCGGCTTCCAGTCTAACCGGATGCAGCTGAATACTATGTTAGGGTCGGCTTCCAGTCTAACCGGATGCAGCTGAATACTAGTATTTTACATGGAGCGACTGCCTATATGACTCAATCCAGGAAACTCGGTATCTAAGGGTGGTCCCACCCATCCACAGACCAACCTAGGCAAGCACGGCTTAACCTAAAGATCGACCCGAGCAGCTGTCATGCCATGAGCTTTCTTTTAGGAACTCATACCACAAAAGGAAAAACAACCGGAGCCCTCTAACTGGCGATTGACCAGTTCCTTTCAGAGTAAAGTTTACATTGTGTGTTCCAGCGTAATCGTTCGTTCGGTAATATTGTCCAGTAGGGGCTTATTTAATAATGGGTGTTAGTAGACCCTTAACGAAGAAGAAAGGTACTTTTTATTTTTAATGTTATAACATTGTATGCAAGTATCTCAATTTGTTGAAATTACACCTAGGACAACACATTGACGACGCGTCAGCGTACAAGTTCGCGTCCCGTGCGCAGATCTGTCGCACCGCGCTACGCAACGGAGCGCGGTACAGTGTGATAATCGCGCTAGGTACAGGGCATAACAACTTTCAGCCAAAATTGTTCCCACTTCTGGAATACGTGCCTCTTGTCTATGTGAGGGAATGTACAGTAATCCACCACACATGTTACATGTCCTCAAAATTTTGCTTCTTTCACCGTTTTGAGAGCAGCGCGGATAAATATAGGTAAAACAATCTCCTAACTGCAAAGACCTACTACATTTACGTCAAGGCCAGGGAGCCTTATCCTTATCCCATGGGCCGCCATTGCCCACTGACCACCAAATGATATGTGAGGATCACTAAAGGAATTAACTAGAAGTATTACACGTACCTACGAAGAAGATAACTACACGGCTCGCCGCATACTTTGATTAGTTCGGTTGTTGATTCGGCGGGGTTTGCCGTCGTCGTACTGAGAACCCACTCGCCGTCAATCCAGTACGGCTCGTAACCGTAGTTAGGAAAGTATTCATAATGCCATTTTGCCACTCTCTTAGACTGCATTAAAGCGAGAAATCCCAGTGTTGTCTTTGTCGTCCTCGTCCTTTTGCTTTAGAGAATAGTAATGATTTCGAAGTTTAAATTCAATGTAAATTAACTACATAGTTCATTAACTCAGGCCAATGGTGACAATGCTGTGTTTTTCTCTAATTGTATTTGGCATCTATTATTAAAAGTGATACTTCTGAACACAAAATTAAGTCACACAGACGGACGGATAGGCATACACACGAGTGATGTATAGGCGTTCCGCTTTTTCATTCGGACTTAGATACGGAAACCGCAAAAAGGAATGAAAGGAACAGATGGACGGACCTCAACAAAGCGCTATCCTTCCACAGTTATTGTGCGAACCGCCTAGCGCCTGTCGGTGGCGTTCCCTGTACCCTGGCGGCTTCTCTGATCCTTGGTCATTATAATGTGGATCTCTCCAACGTTGGAGTAAACCCGTTTCTTCAAAGCAAGCGTCTCCATCCCAGGCCGCATCTTCGTTTCACATCACGCGAATAGCGGCCAAACGCAATCCCCTTTTTTTAAGAAAACGTTATTCTTTTATGTTATACTAATATGACAAAAAAAAACTGTCTTACCTAGATGACACTGTTTGACTGTGAACATGGAATAAAAGAAAAATGAATCGTCTCACACGTCTTTTGATTACTTGATTGTGGCGTCTGATGTATTGACATAGCATCAACAATAAGAAACCTACAACCTAACAATTTGTTAGTCGAGTCCGTTGCCACTGGGCCAGTCTTGCCACTGTTGAAGGTGGAGGGCTCATAAGGAGGTATATAGACTCCCGTAATGAGTGCTCTTTTCGTTGTTACTAATTCACATTGCAACGCAAACAAGTCACGCCTTGCCACGGTTCTACCGGGCCGATCGAGTTTTCTGTGCTTGCTAATTGAAGTCAAGCTTCTCGGCTGTCATCCCCTAGGATCTTCTCTATAAGACTATACCTACTAAGAATGGTCTGTCCGGAGACGCTTAGTGTCAATTCTTGCAATTATTACATTTGTATATAAAAAAGACGCTTCTGAGTATTGTAAAGTGAGCCCGAGTGATTAAACTTGACTTGTTGAACTCGCGAGGATACTTGTGGAGTAGGCACTAATTTGATCGAGCGAGGACAACACACTGGCTTCCTGTAATGTTGAGAGGATGGCCCACTGCCTAGCCCCTTTTACTACGCCACTAACCAGACCTCAAGATGTTTAGAATGAATGAGTTAAAAAAATAAATTATTCATGATTTACATACGGGTTGCCCATGCGCGTGCATTGTACTGAAACATAAGAACAATATTTATAGAGCAATGTAAGAGCACACCACGTTTTTCATATGCGCTGACGACCCGCGTAGGACGCAATCAGGACACGCAGCAAACGCGACACTGAAATCACGTTGTTACTTTTGCACACAGTTCTTGCGTTTTCATCGTTGTAATCGCGCTGATATACGTTGTGAACGCGCGTTTGTAGCGATGCATCGGGCAGAAAACCGCTGCCCTTTGGAAGGGAACCACAGTATTGCCCACTTCTCCCCGCGCCACCTCCTTCCCCGCACCACCAATGCTGCAATGGCACAAACGCGATGTAAGCGCGCGTTTGAATTGATACAAACGCGGGTTACATTTGCGTTTGTACACTATACGAACGTATAAAATCTACTAAAAGTGTTGATAACGCGCAAAGAAAGCGCTGCCGCTGGTCATAAAACGCGCGTCGTCAGTTCATAAAAAAACGTGGTGCACTAATAGCGTGCGTGGTGGCTTAATAGTAGATAATGTGATGTCTTAATGGTAGATATAAACGCGGCGATAGCATTAACACACGACGACATGTCGTCTGGTTACTTCCCGATTTGCCAACTAAACAAAATACCATCACTAAAGTACCCTTTCGTAAGTAAATAAATAAATAAAAATCTTCAAAATTAGACGGTAAATCTGAAGTGGTTGCTGCAATCGCTTGGATGTTTATTGTTTATACAACATCATGACAGAACATCATGCCTGTATGCTCTGAGGGGGTACGCAGATGTGTACAATACTCCCAGATTTCGACAGTTAGATGTGTTAAGTTCCATTTATTGGAAATAAGGCTATTACCGTGACATGTACGGTTTTAAGGGTTCCGTAGCCAAATGGCAAAAACGGAACCCTTATAGATTCTTAACTGAATAGTTTGCGCAAGAGACACTTCCAAAGTGGTAAAATGTGTGTCCCCCCCCCTGTAACTTCTAAAATAAGAGAATGATAAAACTAAAAAAAATATAAACAGCCATTTACCTTTCATTCAATCTGCTACGGAACCCTTCCTGGGCGAGTCCGACTCGCACTTGACCCGTTTTTTATTTTATTTTATTGGAAAGGGTGTACTTCAAGGGAAAGTGTTAAAAAAAATGTTAGGTTCTGATTATTAGGCTCAGATCTTAGGAGCAAAGGACCATGCCCATCTGTGCCCCAGGAATGCCCAGATAAAGTATAATACAAGATTGCTCTAATAAATAAAACTAGAATTATGTTGTTAATTTGAAATCATATGAAGCACTGGTTAAAAAATAAAAACAAATAAGACATTCTTGTTGACATTGCAGTCCCCGCAGTACTTAGCATCGGCCACGGCATCGTTTCAATCGTGCTTTTTTTATTACGGTCTGGAATCACGTCCTTTGGCCCATGTATATTTTCATTCGTTGTGATAGTTTTGTTACCAATGATGATAACAAATACATATATTATTATAGTGTTGTGGTTTTATTATTATTGATACGATCGGCAAGACAAAACTTAACATGATTGATATTAGTCATAAGTGATTACTAAATAATCGAATCATAATATACTGCTTTACAACACAACCAAATAAAATACATTTTATATCAGATAAACATGTCACTTATTTGGAATTATCTAGTCTGTCTCCATTGTATAGTGTCAATATGTATGTGAAATCGAGTAAACAAAGCATAAGGTGAACAAACAAATAGTCCTATAAATGGCGTTGGTAAAAAACTAGTAGTTACTACTACTAGTTTAATAACATAGATAAGTATATAAAAGAACACTAATCTGGCTTGGCTTATGTAATGATCATGAAGTTCCTAGTGAAAAACTAATAGCAATGCAGTCTGTAAACGATAAAATGTATAAAAAACCAGTAGGAAGTTATCATGTTTAATGTCCAATATCTTTTGAATCGGTGCTTTATGTGACATTAAATCTAGATATCATATGAATACTGTTAAAAAGTTATCATATGACATAGAGCTGCAATTTGGGCATTGCATGGCATTGTTGACTTTCAGCTCCATACTAATATGGGCATGGTCCTTTACGACACTCAGCCAAATCTTTTATAGGCTACCCGGATATTTGAGTCACCTACCATATCGTCGTTAAGTTTTAACCGACTTCAAAAAGGAGGAAGTTCTCAATTCAATGTTTCCCGATTACTCGAACATGGCTGGACCGATTTTGTTTTTAAGCTATTGCATAGCTTCTATCGCGGGCCTTGAGCGTGGAGACCGAATCCAGAATGGTGATCTATGGGGTTTGTCTATCAAAGCGTGTACCTCAATTATTGAGACTGTAGCACCGTATTTAGCCTTAATATTTAATTTGTGCGTGGATCAAGGGGTCTTTCCGGATCTTATGAAATTCAGTAAGGTAATACCGCTGTTTAAATCCGGGGACAGTAAAGACACGAATAACTATAGGCCCGTATCCGTGTTGCCGGTTTTCAGCAAGGTGTTTGAAAAGATAATGCTCAATCAAATGCTTAACCATGTTAACATCAATAAAATATTACACGAGCAGCAGTATGGTTTCACCAAAGGACGTTGTACAACTGACGCCGGTGTCACTTTATTAAAACACATATTTACTGCGTGGGAAGAGGCACAAGATGCCATAGGAATCTTCTGTGACCTTTCGAAGGCATTTGATTGCGTCACAGATATTATAATACTTCGATTGCGTAAATCACGAAACCCTGATCTTGAAACTTGAGCATTACGGTTTAGGTAAACTTGCGCTCAGCTTAATAAAATCGTATTTGAGTGATAGGCAGCAGCAGGTACAAATAAATGGTGCGAATTCAATGGGTTTAAAAGTAAAAATGGGTGTACCACAAGGTTCCATATTGGGTCCCTTCCTCTTTTTAGTTTATTTTAATGACCTACCCCATTTATTTAACAACCACCCGCAAATGGTGTTGTTTGCTACTTCTTTAATATTTAGGATAAACAGACGTGCCACTAATCTTGACGACGTAAATAACGCCTTACTGCAGGTCCATGATTGGTTTACCGCAAACAATTTAGTTCTAAATGGAAAAAAAACTAAGTGCATTAGATTTGCTCTACCAAATGTCAAAAGTAGTGATTGTGACATAGTATTGAATCAAGAGAAACTAGAATTTGTCGATAAAACGGTTTTCTTGGGAATCGCGCGAGATTCAAGGCTACAATGGGGCCCTCATTTAACATCTCTTGCAGGACGGCTGAGCTCAGCAGCATATTATGCTGTTAGAAAATTCCGTCAATTTACTGATGTCGATACCGCAAGGCTAGTCTATTATAGTTATTTTCACAGTATTATGTCATACGGTATTTTACTATGGGAACGGGCTGCAGACATCGAGTCTATATTTATTCTGCAAAAAAGAGCTGTTAGAGCCATATATGACTTACGTCGACGTGATTCTCTAAGAGAGCTGTTCAAGAAAATTAATATCATGACAGTACCTTGTCAATATATCTATGAAAAGATCATGTACGTTAGGAAAAACCTGCATTTATTCAGTAAAAGAGGTGACAGACATCACTATAGTACTAGAAATAGGGATCAACTAGTTCAGCCAGGTTTCAGGCTTGCTAAAGTAGATTCAACTTTCATGGGGTACTGTTTAAAATGTTACAATAAAATCCCTCTCCACATTCTTCAACTGAATGAGACAAAGTTTAAATCTTGTATAAAACGCACACTATGTAGGCAAGCATATTATAAGTTGGGGGATTACATTAATGATAAAAATGCTTGGCTCAATGCTGGTCCTGCTCCACAACCATAGGGGCAAACCAATTGATTCCCAGTTAAGTTATTGTGGAAGCTGCAGAAGATTGTAAAAAAGATCCTTGCATTGTATAGATTCCATATATTAGTATTATATAACTTCATAGCGCATGTGTGAGTACTATGCACTGTAAAGCCACCATTTACATCTAGTTATTTTATTTTATTTGACTTGAATAAGCCTTGGTGGCTGAGAGAATGTCATGCTCACTCAAATGTCTCGGTGATGGTGGCGGGTGTGTCGGGTCATTTAGTTCCCTTCAATATGGTTGAGCTGAATGGTGCTGATACATGCGTCATGTTCGTGAACGGGCGCTTTCAGTTGAGACTGGTCATCTCTTAGCTGCCACGGTTAATTTTAATTACTTTATTTTTATGATGTTGATTTAATCTTTTCTCTGGAGTACGCTCTTAATGTGCACGTCTTTGTACATCGTTCTCACATATTATATGTTTAATCACAACATGAATGATGTAACCAAGATTTTGTAACAATATTTTGATTTAAAAGAGTGTCCATGGAGTTTCTTGCCCGTTCTTCTCCATAGAGATCTACGCTAGGGAATGGGCAACTACAGTACTTTCTCAAGTTATTACGCCTTGTGCCTGTGACTGTAGCTTTGATTTTTCTTTGTATTTTTGACATTCAAAAGTACCGTAATGGTCTAATTGAAATAAATGCTTTGAGTTTGAGTTTGAGTTTGAGAAATTCCGTAACGAAATAACCTAACACCCCATGTCACCCCATGTCAGGTAATGACAAGTTAGTTTTCTTTTTAATATACTGCCGTAACTAGGAGTTGTAGGTTGTATACATTTGATGTTAGACCTTCTTTGTAACCATTTTATTCTTCTATGTTCTAGAATCATCATTACAAAATTCATAATTTCATCGTGATGGGAAGCCGAGCCTGAACATTCAGTCTGCGTTTGGTCCTCGAGCCGGCAACAAGCGGAAAAATAAAATAAATAAATAATTATAATTGCATAGGTTGATAAAAATGCTTTGATAAAAAATGCTATGCAATAGCTTTACCGCAGCAGTCCCCGAGTGCCACACGTCTTTTTTTTTTCTTTATTGTTTGAAAGGGTGGTCCCATAATCATCAAGTCAGGATACTGATGATGGGATCCTGGAAAAATAGAGGGAACTCTTCAAATTTTATAGGCACAACACGAAGCGATTTGGGTAGTTTTAGGAAGAGTACTTTCTCGGAGTGATCCCGTTTCAATCTCAGAGATAGGCAACGGAACTCCTCAATAAATGAAAGCAAATGTACTGGGACTGCTGAAATCTCATGTCCATCTATTGTTTACACCAGTTCATAACAATAAATAACGCCAGTACGCTGTAAAAGGGCAAACGCTTTTGCAAAAAGTAAAACCGAAATCACACAAAAAATTGAAATTTAACTTTAGCTTTAGAAGTCGGTGATAAAAAACTAAATCAATCAAACAAAGGTCAGTATCTCTTTTATGTGACGCAGGACGCAGACGAAGTTGCGTGGGTCAGCTAGTTGATTAAATAATATCAAATTAATACTCTTTTTCGGTTTTCCGATACTCGACCATTGCGTCGGTTTAATAAGTATCCCATCCTGCCTCCCGCAGGAAAAAAGATATTAATTGCCCCTATCTCCTTCTTCTTCTTCGTGTTTAGGTATGCTTTGTGTGGTTGGTAGTTGGCTTTATATCTATACTTTATGTCAGAGTTTGTTTGTTTGTTTGTTTGAACGCGCTAATCTCAGGAACTACTGGTTCGAATTGAAAAAATATTTTTGTGTTGGATATTCCATTTATCGAGGAAGGCTTTACGCTATATCATAGTACTATATTAATATTCAATTTAAAATGTGTAGGTCGATGCGGCGGCGTCAGCCGGCCCGAAGTGCGTAATGTCAATAAACTGTGTTTCGTTTTCGGATAAGTACTTATTCATTTTGCAGGTATCTTCGAGTTCTATTATTACTAATATATTTATGTTTTCCTCTGTGACAAAAATATTTATTGAATATTATTTATTTATTACACACTTAGAAATGCATATTTAATATGACAACATTATTTTATTATAACACTATTACCCTTATCCGTGTGTCACCTACATCCGGGGGGCCTACTGAAAACCAGCGCCGAGTGTTTTACACCCAGCTTAAGCTGAGTTGGTTACCCTTTCTTAATGAATTGTTCAGCTGTTTGTTGTTAAAATGTATATTTATGTGCTGCTCTATTGTGTTGCTGCTGTCCATTAACGAATAACTACTAATAAATCACTATTCTTATCTTCTATAATATAAAAATGAATCGCAAAATGTGTTGATAAGCGCATAACTCAACAACGCCTAGTCCGATTTCACTAATTCTTTTTTTTTTGTTTGTTATTGTCAGGAGAAGGTTCTTATGAAAAAAAAATGTAGTAGTAGGTAGGTAGTAGTAGGTAGGTAGTAGTAGGTAGGCAGTAGTAGGTAGGTAGTAGGTAGGTAGTAGTAGGTAGGTAGTAGTAGGTAGGTAGTAGTAGGTAGGTAGTAGTAGGTAGGTAGTAGTAGGTAGGTAGAAGTTGTTAGGTAGTACTAGGTAGGTAGTAATAGGTAGGCAGTAGTAGGTAGTAGTAGGTAGGTAGTAGTGTGACGTGGTGGGTGCAGATGATGAAATAATAAACGTTTCTTATGTGACTTGGTGGTTTATTATTGTAGAAATCGTATGATTAAAAATAAAAAACCCGTGCGTCGGGTTTTTTTTTAGAACTTCATTAAATAGAAACCAGCTGTGCTAGTTAGAGCAAACACTCAATACTCTGGTAGTAGGAAGAAACTTAGGAAGATGTATATCGTTACATAATTTTGGTAGGACTGATGATAAAAATGGCTGTGCAGTCAATGCGACAAGCCAATTTTAAATTCGAATTTTGAAAGGACTGTTACATTTCTTTCTTTGAGTACGTAAGCACTATGGAGGTTTTTTAGTCGTCGTGGAGGTTTTACGTCCACGAGACTGTAAATGAAACGACATCGTTACAATACCGGGGTGGCCGGCGCAAAAAAAAAAAATCTTTAAGGATTTTTTTTTTTTTTTTTTTTTTGCAAAAGAAGGAGAATTGGTATGAAGAGGTGAAAGTTAAAGAAAAAGTTAGTTTGAAAGTTAGAAAAGAGAAAAAAAAATTAGTAAGTTAAGTTGTTATTAAGTCAGAGATAAATTAAAGTTTAAAAAAAATACGGGAATGATAACGATGTCATTATCACAATTACATTAAATTTGGTAGGTAAGTAGTTACAAAACAAGTCATTTTTATATAAAAATAATAATATAGGTAATAACATATTTGTTAATTAATGGAAGTGCATGATGAATTTGAATGTAAGAATGTTAATTACAGTGACAAATTTACACTAGGTTGGTTCCGGTTCCATTCAAATACTAACATTCATAATACTAACATTCATCGTATCTAACAAAGTCTTAATCAATAAGTCTGAATTAAGGCAACAGTTAAAAAGAGAAATCTTATATAATAGAAGATGTTTCTCAAGGAACTAACCCAGATTAGTGCAGGCTTATTGAATTATTGCCAGTCACCACCCGCTGGCGTTTGGTGATCGTGGTCAGTGTTTTTGTGTGTGATGAATGTCATGTGTAAGTGTGTGTGTTAAATGTTCTAAAAATTTACAAGTTTACCAACCCTAATAATGGTCAGGAAAAATCTTAATCTGCTTTGAGATTATAATAAGTAGGTACTTGTTATGAGTACATAATATTTTAGGTTTACGATGGCTTATTTTTATAATTAGGTGTCGTAACCCGCACCTTTTAAATAACCCACTTAAAATTCAGGTTCAAGGATATAAAATTACTATCTAACTTAAAAGTAAGGTTGACAAAGGCTTATTTTACGAGTTATGAAAACCGCTCGACACGATGGCTTATTTTAGGAGTCGTGTACCGCTCCATAATAAAAAAAGAAAAACAAAATCAAGAAATAAAATATGGTATTAACAAGCCAAATGTTTCATGAGGAGTATTTACAACTAAATAGTTTTTACAAGAATAGTAAATAAAATTATATAACGGAATGAGTCTATGCCTTTTTTTTTAATAAAACCATTTAAAAAAAATAACAAGTAAAATTAAATGATAGCAAAAGTAGGTATACAATATTTAAAAGAGTGATAAATTAAAGTACAATAGTCCGTGCAGGGTTAAATATTGAGTTTGAGAGAGGACTCTAACAGGGTATGAGAAGTAGGAGGGTATGAGAGGTAAGAGGGACTCGTCACTGAAGTAAGAGGGTGACTCAGTATGAGAGGGACTCGTCACTCAAGTAAGAGAGGACTTGGCACTCAAGTCAAGTGAGTGAAAGAGGTTCAAGTGAGTGACATACAGAATAAAGGTAAGAGAGGGACTAAAGAGGGTCTAAAGAGGGTTTAAATGATATGTTTAGGATTAAAAAAATCGTTCACATTGGAAACCGTTTTGGTGGTCAAATACGGAACTAACCTTAGTACTGGCAAAAAGACTAATACTCCATGAAGCGAGTTCAAAGACTATAATACTGTGGCCTGTTACCTAGCAACTACCTATGTATAGTCACTAGTTAATCATAAATATGACAAAAATGAAAATTTATACAATTTTCTTTCAAATGAGGAGGTTGAGGTATGATTTCAGGTTTGTTAAGTTGTGAAATATCCATATTGTATATATGGCTTTTAAATTGAACAAAAGGTATAAAACCTTTTCAGTCAATTAAAGAAAATTGTTGAAAATAAAGTGACAACGTCGGAGTATGACAGTTTATGTATTTAAATATTCAGAATATGATGATAATTTCTGATTATGTATTTTATTATATTATATTATTGTATAGTTGTGTATTTAGTGTTAAAAATATATTCTGTTAGCTGCATGTAATGTTTGTAAGAACTTAGCTTACGTATTCTCGAGTCGGCTTCGAAGGCCTAGAGAAATACGGGCTAAGCGTGTAGTAACTTGGATAAGGGTACTCCCCAAAGCCAAGGGTGAGGTAACCAACGTGTTTTGGAATAACTGCGAGGGTTTAAACTCCAAGAACTCGAGGGTTTATGTAGCTGTCGTTAGACAAGCCGTAGGTGTGAGTAGGTGATGTCTGTAAGGCTGTGTTGTAATAAGTATTGAGTTTTGTAAGTATTTGGTATATGAGTAATAGGTAGGTAATTAGTTTGTGTATGAATGCCTCCGGTACTAAGACAATCGGGAACCGATTACATTTGTAACCTGCCTTAGTAGCGTCGAGCGTGTTATTGTCTGTAAAATGTGTGTATAGTGATTGTAGTTTAGATAGTTGTGATACGTTCTGTTTTGTGTTATGAAAAATGGGGATGAAGTTTGACTGTAGTACTTACATAGGGTAGAATATGGTATAACACTAAAAAGTAATCACTATTACGCCGTTGTTATATACGCGCTGTAAATATTAATAAAAGTCTCTAATCTTCATTTTTTGATCCTATTAGGGTGGTCAGTGTCCTCGGCGCAGTCACGTAGAATGTAGCGGGAGATGGTGTAAAACGTTTCTGGTAGCTGGCGTGTCGGCCTCGTCTGGCGTGTCAGCGCTTTCTCGCCAAGCTTCTACAACCTCATCCCGGGGTAGTTCTTCCGGAGAGCCAGTGTTACGTGATGGGTGCAGATGATGAAATAATAAACGTTTCTTATGTGACTTGGTGGTTTATTATTGTAGAAATCGTATGATTAAAAATAAAAAACCCGTGCGTCGGGTTTTTTTTTAGAACTTCATTAAATAGAAACCAGCTGTGCTAGTTAGAGCAAACACTCAATACTCTGGTAGTAGGAAGAAACTTAGGAAGATGTATATCGTTACATAATTTTGGTAGGACTGATGATAAAAATGGCTGTGCAGTCAATGCGACAAGCCAATTTTAAATTCGAATTTTGAAAGGACTGTTACATTTCTTTCTTTGAGTACGTAAGCACTATGGAGGTTTTTTAGTCGTCGTGGAGGTTTTACGTCCACGAGACTGTAAATGAAACGACATCGTTACAGTAGTAGGTAGGTAGTAGTAGGTAGGTAGTAGTAGGTAGGTAGTAGTAGGTAGGTAGTAGTAGGTAGGTAGTAGTAGGTAGGTAGTAGTAGGTAGGTAGTAGTAGGTAGGTAGTAGTAGGTAGGTAGTAGTAGGTAGGTAGTAGTAGGTAGGTAGTAGTAGGTAGGTAGTAGTAGGTAGGTAGTAGTAGGTAGGTAGTAGTAGGTAGGTAGTAGTTGGTAGGTAGAGTATGTAGGTAGTAGTAGGTAGGTAGTAGTAGGTAGTAGTAGGTAGTAGTAGGTAGTAGTAGGTAGTAGTAGGTAGTAGTAGGTAGTAGTAGGTAGTAGTAGGTATTTAGTAGTAGGTAGGTAGGACAACGTCTGTCGGGTCGGCTAGTAATTAATAATTCCAAATGAGTACAGTAGGACTGGTATGGTATAGGTATTAATTGCCTTTTATGATGTTTCGTGCGTTTATTTAAGTGTACAGAGTAATTGCGAAACTATTACCTACGGCGTACCGCAGGGATCCATTCTTGGTCCCCTGCTGTTCATTATATACGTGAATGACATAAATAATCTAAATCTGGCAGGTGACATAATACTTTATGCTGACGACACAAGCCTATTTTTATTTCGAAGCAATATCGAAGAGGTAATCGAACAAGCACAACATGACTTAGACACTCTCTCTAGATGGTTCCAAGACAATTTGCTTACTGTTAATACCTCTAACGCAAACTATATTATTTTTAGTGCTAGGAACAAAAATATCGCAAACAACTCAAATCTAAACATAAATAAGAATAATTTAAGAATAAGAAAAAAGGGAGTCCGGTGGATGCGAGTCGCAAGGGACCGGTCAATGTGGCGACACTTGGGGGAGGCCTATGTCCAGCAGTGGACGTCTTTCGGCTGAAATGATGATGAAGAATAAGAATAATTTATTTTAAAAAGTAGATCATATAACAAAAGTGTACATTTAGGTGCAGTAGTGTTATTTCTTAAACAATCATATAATTAGTGCTAGAAAGTAAAATTATAACTACAATATAATATTTAACAGTTGCAAGTAACGAAAATTTCAAACTCAATGTTAGATAGCGAACTGCTTGATCTAGGTTTATTTAAACCTGTGTTTCAGGCCATCACTTTACAGTGCATAGTTTAATTAGGACAGTAAAAGTTTTAAAATAAAATAAATCTATTAACAATTATAACAACAAAAAAACTGGTACTAAAACATTAACCATTAAAACTAATTAAGGTATGTACAATTAAATACGAGGGGATAACAAACATACGATAACTTCTAGAAGTTTTTCTGTGTCCGTGTAGTTAAGTACCGCTAAATAATCTGATATTACAAGACTACATTTCCTATAACTGAGACTATAGAAGTTTAGTTTCTTGTTGAAACTATTATACAGAAAAGGTCCTAAAAACACATAAAATCGATTAGCAAAAGCATGTTTCGTTTGATGCTTTGAGCAAACCAGGTCATTCCTTCTCCTATCGGAAGGTACTGGGTCATAGGGGAGAGTAGAGTGCTGCTGTAGTATAACGTGAAGAATAAATAATTGCCGTACTGTGAGCACATTACATGCCTTGTAGAGCAGCTGTGTCGGAAATCTAAACGGACGAAAGGTAGCAACCTTCAGAATTGCTCTTTGAGCACGTTCTAGAGGGAGAAGAATCGAATTTCCCGCGCCACCCCAGGACGTTATGCAATAGGTTAGAATAGATTGACACAGTGCTAAATAAACCTGTTTAATTAATTTATTTAAAATCGGCTACATTACGTAAATACTTAAAAACATATATTAGTTTGCGAACTCTAGTGCATAGTAACTCGATATGTTTACGGAAATTTAGATTGGAGTCAATTGTGACACCAAGATATTTCAAATGGTCAGCTTTTTCTAAAGTAGGGCAAGAACATGCAGCGTCAGCGTACGAGCTACAGGTATGCGCGTTAATGACTAGGTTAGTAAGCGGTGTGTTAGTATTTCTCATTGTAAATGAAATGTATTTGGTTTTATCAGCATTCAGTGTTAGAAAATTATTTTGGAGCTAATTAGACACAACGTTGAAACCATTCTGAGCAACTTCGTAGGCCTCAGCTCTTGATTTAGCTGCAAACAACAGAGCAGTATCATCTGCATAAGACATAACAACACCATTTTCGAGTGGCAGGTTGCACAGGTCATTAATATAGATTAAAAATAAGGTAGGCCCTAATATACTGCCTTGTGGAATTCCAAAACGAGTATTAGAAAGATCAGAACTTGTATTCTGACCAATTTTTACACATTGCTGTCGATCGTTAAGATAATCAGATAATAGTAGAAGCTGCGGTCCTCTTATTCCAAGTCTTTCAAGCTTCTGAAAAATACTAGTGCAAGAAATAGTGTCAAATGCCTTGGCCAGGTCTAGAAAGATACCAACTGTATGCATTCCTCTATCCAGATTTGTGGAAATGTAATTAATCATTTTGTTTACTGCTTGGCTAGTTGATTTTTTGGGCCTGAAACCAAATTGACTGTCTGAAAGAAGTTTGTTATCTTCCAGATATTTTATCAGTCTACTGTTTATGATTTTTTCTAGAATTTTAGATAGACCCGTTAGTACTGAAATGGGTCTGTAGTTGTTCACACTCATTTTGTCACCAGACTTAAAAATAGGTGTCACCACAGACTTTTTTAGCAATTTTGGAAATATCCCTTTAGATAAACATAGCTGGAAGATGTGGGTAAGCGAAGGGGCCAGTAGTTGTTGAAATCTTATTGGGTATATCATCCCACCCCGTTGCGCAGACATCCTTTAACCCGTTTATTATTCTAACTACTTCGTTGACGTCCGTATCTAATAAAACAAAAGAATTTAACGAAGATGTCCTAGTTGGGTTTTGAGTAAGAGGAATGGTAATATTTATGAATTTTTCAGCTAAGTTTTTACCAACGTTAACAAAAACTTGTTAACTTTATTTGTTGCTTCGGATGGGTTTATTTCTGTTGAAAATAAATCTAGCGGAGGTTCGAAATTTTTGGACCTCAATGTATTAGTTGTTAGAAAATTATTTTGGAGCTAATTAGACACAACGTTGAAACCATTCTGAGCAACTTCGTAGGCCTCAGCTCTTGATTTAGCTGCAAACAACAGAGCAGTATCATCTGCATAAGACATAACAACACCATTTTCGAGTGGCAGGTTGCACAGGTCATTAATATAGATTAAAAATAAGGTAGGCCCTAATATACTGCCTTGTGGAATTCCAAAACGAGTATTAGAAAGATCAGAACTTGTATTCTGACCAATTTTTACACATTGCTGTCGATCGTTAAGATAATCAGATAATAGTAGAAGCTGCGGTCCTCTTATTCCAAGTCTTTCAAGCTTCTGCAAAATACTAGTGCAAGAAATAGTGTCAAATGCCTTGGCAAGGTCTAGAAAGATACCAACTGTATGCATTCCTCTATCCAGATTTGTGGAAATGTAATTAATCATTTTGTTTACTGCTTGGCTAGTTGATTTTTTGGGCCTGAAACCAAATTGACTGTCTGAAAGAAGTTTGTTATCTTCCAGATATTTTATCAGTCTACTGTTTATGATTTTTTCTAGAATTTTAGATAGACCCGTTAGTACTGAAATGGGTCTGTAGTTGTTCACACTCATTTTGTCACCAGACTTAAAAATAGGTGTCACCACAGACTTTTTTAGCAATTTTGGAAATATCCCTTTAGATAAACATAGCTGGAAGATGTGGGTAAGCGAAGGGGCCAGTAGTTGTTGAAATCTTATTGGGTATATCATCCCACCCCGTTGCGCAGACATCCTTTAACCCGTTTATTATTCTAACTACTTCGTTGACGTCCGTATCTAATAAAACAAAAGAATTTAACGAAGATGTCCTAGTTGGGTTTTGAGTAAGAGGAATGGTAATATTTATGAATTTTTCAGCTAAGTTTTTACCAACGTTAACAAAAACTTGTTAACTTTATTTGTTGCTTCGGATGGGTTTATTTCTGTTGAAAATAAATCTAGCGGAGGTTCGAAATTTTTGGACCTCAATGTATTAGTTTTTATAAATTTCCACACAAGTTTACTATTTTTTCCCGCTTTCTCGAGTTCATTTTTATCGTACTGGTTTTTTATTTTTTTTAAAAGGTAACTAGAGAAATTACGATATCTTTTATATGTTACAGAGAGTATTACGTCATTGGGTGCAAGTTTGGATTTTTGGTGAAGTTTGTCTCTGTGTCTTATACAACGAACGAGACCGGGTGTGATCCAAGGTTTAGTACAACTATAGGTACTTTCTAGGGATTATTTTAGTAAAAGTGTTTTTCCTTATTACATATTGTAAGGAATGTATGAAATATTCTAACGAAATATTTGCATCAACAGAATCGTAAATGGGGTTAAAATTAATGCTGCGTATGTCTTTTCCAAGGTTTGTCATGTTGACTTTAGTGTAGTTTTAGTGTAGCGAAATTACTGCCTATTTAAGCTTCACAACTCAGTTAATATTAATTCCAAAAGTACAATCAAATAACAAAACTACAACGACTCCAAGAATAATAGCAAGTTATTTAATTGTAGGCAGGCACCTATATGTAGGCACGCATGGGGCATGAAGATATACAAACAAAACTTTGCTTACCTAGGTACGTTTGATTGAACATGTTCTTTCAATGCATTGTAAAAGTTTCTAGCATTTTAATTTATGGGTATTATGCATTGCCAGTTGAGTATAGTAAGCAGGTATTCCTACATGCTACTTAATGTCCCGCAGCCGGATGGCGACTGTATAAAGGAACAAAAAACGACAGGTTGAGAGTGCAGCGTGCCAACATGGCGACCTATTTATTTCCAATACAAAGGTATTTTAATAAAGAGTTTTATTTCTACGTACTCTCCGGTGAATTTGCTTATTTACATGTTTGACTAGCTTTTGTGGGAGGCCTCGCTAGCTGTAGTTTGGAATTTGACAATCAATTCGGGTTGTACTCTGTTTTTAATTATATTTAATCATGAAACGGAAGACATTTGGCGCCATCTATATTTAATCATACGAACGTTATTGTTGTTTTCCTCGGGAACATTACTTTTTTTGGGATGAAAGGTACCCGGTACACCTGACAATGTAGGTATATGCTTTTCAGGTTGAAAGGTTCTGTTTCGTGCCGTACGTGTATCGAAACCGAACAGGTTCAATGTTTAAGGCGTGAAAAGGTAACAAACAAAATTACTTTTGCATTTATTAAATTACTAGCTTCTGCCCGCGACTTCGTACGCGGTTCCTGTTGCTTTTGCCAGCGACACCGGGTTCGTCAAAATCGAAGATCTGAAACCTCGAATTCTAAGAGCCCGGGGACGGGAAAATAACGGATCTTTCCCACCTGAGCAACACTTACCGTTTGGTTCTTTTTGCCATTCCACTCAGCTGTGGAGCTGTCAAAATGGCGCTGGCCCATTGGTGTGGGGCCATTCCGGGTGACCCCAATGAATCCGGCGCGTGTCATAAAAACAATGATAACTCCGAAACTACATTAGCTATCTCGCTATCAGTTATTTATATCATTGGAATCGTTATTAAATTAACTAACAGGAAATGCTGTTTTATATAAACTTTGCCTTGTAATGTATTAGTAATTGTAAAGTTTGTTGAGTGTGAGGCCGTTTTACCAGTTTCTTGTGTAAAGATCATTATAATTCAAAAAGTTGACCATTATATCCAAAAGTTATAGTTTTATTTCAACAAATACACATTATCCCATATAAATCAAACAAAAGAACAGCACTCGTCATACATTTTTTTCATCTCACAAGCTTTACAAAATCATGACGTCATTTACGAGTGCCGTGTTCGAAACAAAAGAATGGGTTTGTTTACGGTTCTATTCTAAGAATGCTAAGTGCCTAGTGGCTTTGTTGACATTTTAATATGAATGTTTGGTTTACATACTTGACACTGGCTGAGTATCAGCTGTTCAGAGTGTTTAGTTAATTAGTCTAAAATAATTAAAATATACACTTCAAAACTGGCGTAAAAAACACCCACTCAAACTTTGGATCACTGTTTAAATTCTGTTACCTAAATTTGAAATCTAATTTTACATTTTTCATATTGAAGATATTTACTAAACATAAAGCACATAAAAAAGGCTTACTGCTAACAAAATATTAATTAAAATCAACAATCAAAATAAACTATATCACTACACAAAACAAGGTAAACACGGGCTCTGATTGGCCAACGCTTCGCGGGCAAGTAAATACGGCTCTCTGATTGGGCCGGCGCTTCGCGTCGCCGTCGCTCATTGGCTGTAGCTCACGATAATTTTACGTAACTACGATTTTTGAATTGATCACAACAAAAACACGATTATATTGAAATTAAACGCCTAATACCTAAAATACGATATATTAAAAACATACGTAATAGACATAGTTTCCATTTCTATTAATGTTTACCGCTAAATAAGGCGAGTCAATTATGAAAATAGATCGTCGATGACGCTTGACCTGTTCGTACCGGTTTTCGACGTCCTTGAAATGACTATTTCTGCTCGAAATCTTCGGAAACTAAACAGTTTAATCATTAAAATATGTTCATTACTTACCCAGGCACGATTAAAACATAACACAACACCACACTTACACCTCACTACACTAAAAATTCACACACGGAAAAATTTGGTGCTATAACGTGGGGCGTCCGCCGCGACCGGTCGGCGCGTGACCGATTTAAGTACTGGGGGCACTGTAAAAAGCGTCGTTCGTTGTTGAACTAAGGAAAAATGTCTTTCTTGTTCTTCCTCCTACACTCTGTGCAAGTTTGAGCGAGATAGGCACAGGTTTAATCATCCATTTACGTCAAATTGAAGGCATAAATGACGCGACCACATTGTGGTCTTTCACAGATTAGGCCCAAAATTTGACGCGACCACCAGGTGGCCTTTCACAGTTGAGCGGGTCGCTCGCAGTTTTTTCTAGGTGAATTTATTTGCATTGTTAGTAAAACAGCTTGATGATCGGTAAGCGCAGAGTTAGTAACCAATGTTTTAGATGTTTTTTTATTTATTTTAGAATGATATGGTCTAAGCAAGACCCGCTTTGATGAGTGGGGTAATAGTGAGCTGGTAAAAGTCCATGAAATGCACAAATATTTAGGTAATTGTGTGTATGGGTATCGGGATTCCCGGAGGAAATGTTTATGTTGATATCTCCTACAAGTATGACATTTTTGAAAGTATTTATGGTTGCTAAGTTTGAGTCTAGTGAGTCTAAAAAACTGTCGATATTATGAGACGGCGGCCTTTAAATTGCCATGACCACTGTATCGGGGATAATTTCAATGAATAAGCAATTACTGTCTTGGAATAGTGGTTCTTCTTTGATAGTTCGCAAATTATTTTTAACATAAACTACAACTCCGTCGTTCTGATTGATATTTCTGTTTGTTTTATATGAATAAAAACCGTTCAGAGATGGTAAGTTGACTGTCTGTTTTGATAACCAAAATTCTGTTAGTACGATAATATCACAGTTTATATCAAAACTTTGTAAAAACACTTCAAAACCGTCCATATTTCGGTTGATGCTGCGAATATTTTGTGTCAGCAAGGTAAGCGATTTGTCGCCCGAGCGAAGAAGGTATTTACAGTCCTCAACATTGCAGATTTTGGATTCAGACACAGTAAAACTATCTAGATCACATAGTAGTAGTATTTTCCGTGCTTATTAGTACTCCCCCATTTTCGACTTTTTTCAGGCCACGTACCTGGAGCTTGAGTTGCTCTGGAGATATGAGCTTTTGAACAAGTGACTTGGTGTCGTCACTCGTTTTAGTTTTACCGCTAGGATAAATGGCGATTGCACTCAAATTTGCTGGACGGACGAAATTGTCGGAGCCTTTCTTCACCATGCTGGCATAAGAATTGTTGCACATATTCAGCTTTGAGTCTATAACCTCTTTGACCTGGTCCAGAGAGTTTGCCATGTTCTTCTGAAGCTGTAGGTGCTGAACGGTGCTGTGGGACTGGAGCATTTTCTGCTTCACCGACTGATAAAGGACAGCCATCTGAGAAGTCCCACTTTGGACCTTCCGACAAAGATTCACGACGCGTTGCTTCTGGTCAGAGTTCATTTTCCCTTCACCAACAATACTGCAGACTTCGGTCAAAATGCCATCAATAGACAATAACCATTTCTGAATCTCTGGTGTGCTGACAACATCACTCGGCAAAAAATTCTCCTCAGGTACTGGTGGTGGATTTGGGTGCACCAAATCCACCACCAGTACCTGAGGAGAATTTTTGGCAATTTGGGGGCAATTGTTCGGTAGGCGTTGGCGGAGGACTTCGCCGCAGTAATTGGCTACGACCAAATGGGCTCGATCCTGGGTTCGATCCCGGGTTCGATCCTGGGTTCGATCCCGGGTTCGATCCTGGGTTCGATCCTGGGTGCGATCCTGGGTTAGACATACTAACCGTTACACTTTATTGATTGTCTTTAGAATAACAAATATCATTCAGTTCATGTTGCACATAAAAGTTGCATTGGCACTTGTCACAGTTGACACACTTTGTTATAACTGACGCCGCAAATAATTATAGAAATGTTCGTCGTAATTGTTTATAGATAATTATTTCATTTAAGCAAGTACAGAAAAACACGTCCGCTTAGTCTCGCGTCTGGTAAGCGAGTCATAACCCAAGTTTCTTCATAGAAGTATCTTGGTCTCCATCTAGATAAACATCTGACGTGGCAGACACATCTAGATAAATTAAGATCTAAACTATTTTCTGTCATGGGCGCGCTTCGAGCATCGTCCGCTGTTTGCCGACATCTGATATTACTCTATGGTAAAACCTCACCTAGAATATCTCATAGAGGTGTGGGGCACTGCGGCTAAAACACATTTAAAGCAAATCGAAACCTGCCAAAACAAAATAATAAAACTCTTATTCCATTACCATTACCTAACACCGACAGAAAAAAATTACAAAGAAACTAAATTTATGACACTGTCACAGATATATAAATATAACACATGCATATTAGTACATAAGATTTTAAATAAAAATATACACTCTAAAATAACATTTACAAAAAAAGGCCGTAGTACTAGACGAAGAAACAACATTTGCTTAAGACCACCTCGAACTAATTACGGAAGGAAAAATATACTATACGAAGGAGCAGAGTTGTATAATAAATTGCCTAATGACATTAAAGAGATACAGTCCTTTACTTTATACAAAAAAAACCATAAAGCATCACATCTTAAAAGATTTCTCTAGGTTTTAAAGTTAAATTTAATCTACTACACCAATTTAATTCCTATCTACATCAATTGTCAGTATTTACTCATTTGCTAAATATAAAATTAACTAGGATATTTAATATGTATTTCCGAAACATTACAGAACATATAAATAGTTTAATGTGTAATTGCTATTGACTTGCCTTCAAGAATCGATATGTAACAGTAACTTACTTTTTTCTTTTACCCACAACACTGTAAAAATTATGCGACCAGTGTCTACTACTTTAACTTATTTATTTACGAGTACCTACCTACGTCCTTCTTCATAAGTAATTCTTTTATTTAGTTTTAAGATTACCTTGTATTTCTCATATTAAGTGAATTTTATTCTTTTTGAGAAATAAATGTCTTAAACCGTAAACCGTAAATGTGTGTTAAGTAGCTTTTTAGTTCTCTTAAAATATATTATTTTGTAACCTGTTCCCTAATCTGACTATGTTCTATCTTCCCTGATTCGAGTATTCCTAAATATTTATATATATGTCCTATCTATTCCTAGCTGTTCAAATGTATCTCCGCTCAGATGTATGTCCTTCACCTTTTTACATATTATTTATTTGTGATAAAAGCAATCTGAAGTAGTAAGAAGTTCGTAAATAGCAAAAAAACATTAAGTTATTTGTAACGCCGATAAATGTGAAACTTTACAACTCCACTATATTTTATCTTTTTAGCTGTCGAAGTCAAACGTGACATTACTATTTACTGACGGTTTGTTTGTTTTTATTTCTAGCGGCCGGTGTTTTGATTTATTTTCTTACAGGGGTTTTAAATTATCATTAATAAGGAACCCTACATTTATTGCAATACAAAATGGTGCTAATTGAGCAAATTTTCGCTCTAATTCTCAAAAGAACTGTCAAAATGTTGGCAGATTACCGCTAAAGTCAGTCATTCATTTGTACGAGACTACTATTTTAAGCCATTTCTTTCAATTGAGTGTCAGTGGTTGAACATTGGAAAGTCATTATGACGCCTAATTAGTAGATAACCAAACTTGTCAAAATGAACAATTATGAGATCAATGATAGACTAATTGTGACACTATTGCAATAGCAGAATCGTGGCCGTGATCTAATGTGTATTGTATAACATTTATTTAAACCGAAAGTCATACCCTATGTCATTTGTAAATATTTCAACACTGTCTTACAAAACTTTTGAATTATTTTTATTGTTAGCGTAAATCTTTAAGTCGTCCATGTACAATAAGTGATTTAACCAGAAGCTTTCATTTCATATTTCTTTAGGATTGCAAAGGTGACAGAGAGTCTCCATAGAATATGCCACGTTTCATGTAGATGGATTCGGTAGATAAGGATTGGTTGGCTCCACGGGCTGTCATGAGGGCTACATTCCATGTAGGCATAGTGATTTCAAGGAAAGCCTTGATCATGGTCGGACATTTGTAAACATCAAGGATTCTCAGAAGCCATTCGTGTGATACACTATCGAACGCCTTCTGATAATCTATCCATGCCACACTTAAATTCTTTTGGGACTGATGTGCGTCCTCTAAAATTACCTTGTTGACCATGAGGTGGTCTTTACAGCCCCGGGCTCCACGGCGGCACCCTCTTTGCTCTATCGCCGTGATGTTGTTCTCCTGACAATGATTGTACAATTGGTTGGCTAGTATGAATGTCAGTAATTTGTAACTGCTAGCCAAAGAAGCGACTTTTTTTTTGGGGTGAAAAATCATGTTTTGTGGTAGAACTCAATATGTTGATGAAAGGATTGAATAGTACGGAGGCCGTACCTGCAGGCGGGCACCATGCGCCAGGTGGGAGGCGTTCCAACGCTGCACCTGCGCCTACCTGCAGGCGGACACCATTCCACCTCATCTTTCTATTCACTAAAACAGTAAGAAATAATACTTACATAATACAATATTCACCAACAGTATGTGAAAAGTCACCATATCTAAAGTGAATTGTAATGAAAAACGTGGTTTGGTATTATAATGTATGATTACATCAGAGAAACGTAATCAAGTCATTATTGCAGTTGATCATGCACGTCCAATCTTAGAGCGTATTGAAAATGAGGAATATAGCATTTTAATTGACTTTTTTAACGTATCCTCCTTATTCCTATTATAATACCTAATCATAGAATGGAAAAAAAAATATGTTTTACACCCGTTTTTTTTAGGATTGGAAATCATCAAATGACTTCTCCCACTCTGGGCGGAGCGGGAGGGAGTGTCGGACTTTTACTGACTAAGACCCATCCATGTTCCTTCCTCGCCCTTTATGTTCCGGGGCCGCGGTATCTCTTTCGAATAGGCCCGCAACCCATGTTTTTACACCCACGATATGCTTCGGCAAAACAATCGTCATTCATGTAGGTATGTGCAATGTTCATTCCGCAGTCGTTTTGAGCATCTGCAACATTTTATTTGCGTGCGCCTACTTTTCCCTGTTAGACATAATATTCCCATCCTTTGAAGATGGTGCTAAACTGATACACCACAACTCGTTAACAAGTGTGCGAGTTCAAATCCAATAAATTTGACGACCCGAATAGCGTAGTGGTAGTGAGGCTGCCTTACGTTCTTGGGGTCCTGGGTTCGAATCCCAGTAGGAGCAAATGTTTGTGTGATGAGCATGGACATTTGTTTCCGAGTCATGGATGTTTATATGTAAAATAAGTATGTATTTACAAACAAAAAAGTATATATGTAGTATATCAACTATCTAGTGTCCACGACACAAGCTTTGCTTAGTGTGGCACTAGGTGGCGCTGTGTGTTAATGTCCAGCGATTAAAAAAAAAAAAAAAATGATTTTCTTTTTACACGTTTTTACGTATAAAACTAGATTAAGTCGACTGTATCCAACATGAATTTTGTAGAAAACATTACTGTCCGACGTACTAGGACTAAATCAGACTCCTTGTTGAACAACAGTGAGGACACTGGTACGACGTTAAATGACGTCACTAGTGTAACAAATTATAAATTACTTCTTAATGCAAACACACTATGTTCAAAAAACGCATGGGTGTAATAAGTGATTTATTATCACTGACTTTCACCAACCTGACAACCAAAATAATGAAAACAGTGACTGAATCAGAAGACACGGGACAGTTTTTTCGCAGTTTTATTAATGTAATACATAAAAATATTCCTGGATTCTTAAACAAATCAGGGGTATTAACAGTATCATTAGAAAACTTAAAAAATCAAGGGACATAACAAAATATTTTATTAAATAACGACCTAGATGGGCACTCATATAACGTTAAAAAAAGGTGCACGGTTCGCGTTGGTCGTTTCAATGGAGAAGAACCGGCAAGAAACTCTACAGGGTGTAAACCACCTCATCAGAAAGCCGTTAACCAATGATTCTGTACATCAAACTGAGTAACTTTACGCAAAAAATATTGCTGGGAAACAATTTTTTTTTGAGGTTATAAATCATGTTTTGTGGTAGAACTCAATGTAACGCACTTAGAATAGTGCGGGGGTCGTGGAGGTGTTAAAAGTTAAAATGTTACAAAAAAAACTTGTAGGTACTTATTAAAAAAAAAACTTGTCAAAAAGTTATAACTTTGACCCCCCATATCACCGTAACTAGAAGGTTCCCAGGTATGGTGTAGAACAAAAAAATGATCGCAATGATGGGGAGAATAAGTGCCTTTCGGCTTCGTGAAGAGGTGTTTTACACCCTATAGGTATTATTATAGTAGTAACCATGGAGTTTCAAATCATTTGGTATTACAATATTATGTTACAGCATTAGCACTTAATTATGGAGGGCACTGTAAATGTATTCTGTTTAACAGAGCATTTAATAACATATTCAGAACATTAGAGTTTATTGCAAATTCTTGTATTCTTGTAAGTTATTGGCACCTACGGAAGTACCAGATGTTGCTAAACAGTCTGATCAGACGTATTTTAAAGGTGACGGAAACGATTACATACATTCCTGGGCCTGGATGTGACGAGATGAAAGTGGTATGAATGAATAGATTCAGACATATCAGTTCCTCGCTGAAAATTCTGTAAGTTTCGACAATCTGAGAGACGACTTATTTGAAGTTTAGTAAAAGTGAGGTTATGTTACAGTCTCTATAAAAGAGCTGATTACTTATAAGTTCTTTAAGCACTAATGATGTTACATTTAGTGGATAATGTTTGAAATGTCATATTATGATTAAATATCAATGACTTGAAGCCTTAAGGGGCCGGCGGAGGATGCGTATTTCATACAAACGTAATACCAACATTATTTGTAAATCAAACATATTCTTAAGGTAGTCTGTATTTATTTCGATTGAATTACAGAATATCTATGTTCCCAAATATGTTTTTTGAGAGAATAGTGATGCAAAAACGAGATATGAGGAATTTAAATTTTCTATAGAAAACTTATTTTTCTTATAACTCTCGTTAAAATCAGTGTCCAATCAAAATATATATTTGGGAACCTAGATATTCTGTAATTCAATCGAAATAAATACACACTACCTTAGGAAAATGTTTAATTTACAAATTATTTTGGTATTACGTTTGTATGAAATACGCATGCTCCGCAGGCGTCTTAAATTGATAACACAAATGGATTTAGCGAAAAGGCGTCCAGAAAAATAAAAAAACACATTTTAATATAGTACATGGTTTATTCATCTTATGTTATCATTAAAATGTCGTCTAGAAATTGTGCAAGTGGAACTATATGATCTTGGTACCTTTTTTTTTTTTTTTTGTTGCCGGGGTGGAAAATCCTCGATGGATGTCCTCCGCTCTGGGGAGAGCGGAGGGGTCTGTCAGACTCATACTGACTAAAAACCACCCCGGTGTTCCCTTCCCACACTTGCACCGGGGATCATGGGAACTAGTGCGCCTTCCACGATCCCCGGCTAGTGCCGGCCCGCCACTGCGGGCCTCCTCAGGTCTGCGGGAGGAGTGAGGTGTACTCCTCCCGCGACGTCCTATAGGGGCGCGCGCGGAACACTACGCGCCACCGCCTCGGGTCCAGTTATTCGGCGGGGCGGCGGACCTCCCCAAGTCCACCGTCCCTCTGGACCCGTCTAGGGGGGCTGGAAGAGGGCGTTGTCCGCCCTCCGCCGACGCCCGGTTCGTCTGCTGCGGGTCGGGAGAGTGGTCTCGACCTCCCTCAACCTCTCCGCAGCCTCCTTCTGTGAGATGACCGTTTCACAGAAGGAGATCACCGCATCCCACGACTCTGCGCTCCCGACCATCGCGCGAGCGACGGCCGGCAGCGACAGATCGGTTCCCACTTCTGTCACGAGGGCACGGCGCGGCTCCTCCCATGCGGCACACTCTGCCAGCGTGTGACGCGCCGTGTCCTCCAGACAGTGGACGCAGTGATGACACCGAGCGTCCGGCTCCCTGTTTATGCGACACAGGTACTTCCCGAAGCAACCATGCCCCGAGAATACCTGCGTCGCCCGAAACGACAAGGAGCCGTGCCTCCTCTCGAGCCATTCCTCGAGCACCGGTCGGATCGCCTCGATGGTAGCGAGGCCGGCGGTAGGGCGTAAAAGCCTGTCCCGCCACTCCGCCACCAGGACCTCGCGGAGCTGAGACCGACGCAGATCGATCTCTCGCTGCATCGGTCCACCGCCCCGCGTCCGCACCTCCTCGCGCCACCGGTAAAGCGACGCGAGGACTCTCGCCTCTAGGTCCCAAGGTGGCGACCCGGCCAGTGCACAAGCCGCCTCGTAGGAGACTGTGCGATACCCCCTGATTGACCTGACGGCCATCGCCCTCTGCGGTTTCCGCAGCATCGCGATGCTGCCGGCCGTCAAGTCAGAGGCCCACACCGGGGCCCCGTACAGGGCCATGGATCGCAAGACCCCTAGGTACAGTCTCCTACAGGCGGTGCTCGGCCCCCCTAGATTGGGAAGCAGCGTTGCAAGCGCGCCCGCAGCGCCCATCAACTTGGGCGCCAGTCGCCGGAAGTGGGGGCCGAAGTTCCAATGGCTGTCGAGCACCAATCCCAGATACTTCATGGTGGACTCGACAGCGATCGGGGTCCCCCCTACCACAATTTGTGATCCCGGCGGCGGCGCCCGCCGGCGGCCGTGAAAGAGCACAGCCTCCGACTTGTTGAGGGCCACCTCCAGGCCCAGGCGCCGTATGCGGCCCACAACCTGTGAGACCGCACAGGTCGCTAGCAACGCTGCCTCTCTGTACGAGCTCCCCCGGGCCGTGACCAGTGTGTCGTCTGCGTAACACACCAGGGCCACTCCCGGTTGGAGCTCGCCCCTCAGCACCCAGTCGTACCCGAATGATCTTGGTACCTAGCCCAGCTAGGTTATAGGTTATTTACTTTCAGAGTAAGGTGCAAACCACTGCCGAATCACTGACGGAATTGTTTCACATCCGAGGGTCGTCGGGCTAGGGTACTGCAGTGATTAGTTGCAATCTCACAATTATTCACTCAGCGATCCATATTTTCAACGCCGATGGCAAAATCCAAAACACAATTCCAAGTCAAACGTGTGAGCGATCTTCGATGTGTCCAGTATGGAAGCAAGTGTATGCACAAGATAGGCAGGGTTGAAATCCGTAATAAGAAAAGCAGTGGTTGTTGAAATTATAAAATAATCGGGAATTCACTCAAAACGTATCGGAAAAACGAAACAAGCAGAAAAAATTGGCAAGTGTCAATGTCGGTCCGCTGTCAATGGTGTCACAGGTAATAATACCAATGCTGTTATTAAAAATATGATTGATTTTAATCGATACGAAATCTACAATAATTTCGTTTTTTCAGATATAAATTGACATTTTCTTTATTAATTACATGCACTATATTGTAAACCAGTATTCAAAGTGCATTTAAATACTTTAGAGTTAATTACCTAGTAGCAAAGCTTTTCTATTTGTAATTCTGTAATCGATTATTTCACTCGGTAATGTTATGAAAACTATCGTTCTCATTTTTCTCCTCTTCCAGATTGAGGATTAAGCTGATTTTTCATATTTTGAAATAAACTAGAATATGACAAACTTTTTAGACCATATCTCTTCTTCTTCTTCATTCTGGCCCATCTTTTTCCATCTCCTTAAATGATCTTTTCTCTAACCAAGACACTATTTGAACTTACATATTGTTATTCCTCATTTTAATCACGCAAAACTGCTTATTCAATCCTGAAACCGAAATGTTTTCGAATTCGAAATGTCGGACAACATGGATTCATATTTATCATAATTTGGTATGTTTTTGTAGCATTTGAGAGTAATTAGTAAACAAAGTCTGAACACGGTTGTATTAAAATCAAAAAAGTTACCATACATTATAAAAGTGGCTCCTCAGACCATACAAACACTCGTCATTTTTCAAAGAAGCAGTTGTTCAATTAATGCGCAATTTCTTCGTCATTTAGTAGTAAGTATAAAAGATTTGTAGGACAAGATTTATTTATTAAAAATGAGTGAATTGAGAGATACGGCATATTTCAACTGGCTCCTCAATCCTGACGTTTCTATACCTACCTTAGATCATAACTTACTCTGTACTTATCTGAGATCACAACGAAATCAAAAACCAAAGACACTAACATTTATTATAAATGTCGACTAAATACCTATTTACAGAACACCATTGTAGATATTCGGTATCTGAAAACCCAACTACTTTACAAAATTCCCTATGAATTGTATGTTAAGGGTGACCATGGTATATGAATGAAACCAGGAAAACTAGTTTTTGAAATTTTATTTTGGTGAAAATTACTTATATTACTACATCTGCATTCTTATTAAAACATAACTTTAAACTCAATACAAACTTACATACAACAAAAGAAAAAAAAAATGTCACATAACCTGAGGAATAGATATAAAAACAAAGATAACAGCTATTTTGGACAATTTGTCAATGACGTAGAAAGCCTAGCGGTGACAGCGGTTGCCTTGTGAATAGTTCCCAAGTTCGAATCCGTAGTCAAGAATTACTTTTTGTATTTATTTGGTTGAACAGAAACTTACAGAAAAAGTTGCATTGCATTTGCAACGCTTACCGGACAGTTACTAAAATACATTTGTGTTTGTAAAAGCCAAGTAATTCACAAAAAAAATTGTTTGGAAATTAAGGGATAGCTAATAACGTAGTGAACTCAATGTCATGTGTCTCTAATGGCATAATGCTGCTGAACAAAGTTTCGAGTAAGCGAGGTACTAGGTAGGTATGTACCAAAATCTATAATGATTTCTTAAATTATATACTTACGTTCATAGGCGTTATGGAATTTATCCCGGCAATAAGCGATGCTGGTATGGGCCACTATAAATGTCACTATCCAACGAAGGATGAGATGTTTTGTTACGACGACTATGATTCTCACTCACCGTAAAATTCGTAAAAGCACCAAACAATCAATTAATTTATTCTTCAACTTATGTCGAAATTGACTACTAAATACATAGGTACATATGCACCTAAAACATTTGAAGAAGCTCTGTATAAACCTATATTTAGACATTGTCGATTTGTTACAAAATAAAATTTCAAAAACCCTTCCTGGTTTCATTCATATACCATGGTCACCCTTAGCAGTGAATTTATAAGGCATATCGAAAAGTAATTTGTTGTTCAGAAACTGAATGTATACAATGTTGATTTGTACATAGGTATTTAGTAGACATTTATACTATATGTTGGTGTCTTTGGTTTTTGATTTCGTTGTGATCTCAGGTAAGTACAGAGTAAGTTATGATCTAAGGTAGGTATAGAAACGTCAGGATTGAGGAGCCAGTTAAAATATGCCGTATCTCTCAATTCACTAATTTCTAATAAATAAATCTTGTCCTTCAAATCTTTTATACTTACTACTAAATGACGAAAGAAATTGCGCATTAATTGAACAACTGCTTCTTTGAAAAATGACGAGTGTTTGTATGGTCTGAGGAGCCACTTTTATGATGTATGGTAACTTTTTTAATTTTAATACAACCGTGTTCAGACTTTGTTTACTAATTACTCTCAAATGCTACAAAAACATACCAAATTATGATAAATATGAGTCCATGTTGTCCGAAGTTCTGACGTGGCTCCTCAATCCAAACATCTAGATTGAGGTGCCACCTTTATATTCATATAACTTTTGAAGTATTGTACTACAAAATCGAGGATCGATCCTACAATTTTTTTAAACTTACTACTAAATAAGTACAATAATTTCATTGCGCTACAAAATAGTGGCTCCTCAATCCTTATCCTTACGGACAAAATGTTTTTTACATATTTCTTTAATTAAATGCACCATGAATACTCGTATAGTCTACAATTTAACATAGCAAAAAATAATGACACAATTCTTACACAGGTGAGAAGGCGCGCAGTGAGCAAATGGCCGCCTGGCGACATCTGATGGTAACAATCTCCTCCTCTAGCGGCCCCCGCGTACTTTTGGCACGAGTTGCGAACGAAAACAAATTTAAAGGCAATCGTTTTATAAATGATTAATAACGTTTTTTTGAGGAGAATGAATGCCACCATATAATGCTCATAGCGCGCCCACTCTTGGGTTAACGTACTGTGTGTACGTTTTTGTGTAAATAGATTATTGATTTGATTTATAGATTATTTTTTTGGTTGCAACAAAAGAAAGAACTTTAACTACGTTTTGGAGAAAAATTGGTTGCCTGGCCTGGTTATTCTAGTGGTCGCAATTGCGGCTGAGGTTCGATTCCCGGGCAAGATTCCAGGGACGGGCAAATTGATATTGGATTTTTTCATATGGAATATCTCAGTAGCAGCCACGGAGTCTGGATTTGATCCCAATTGATGACAATAGGCTCGCCCCTTATTATACCTGGCGAAATGAAGGAGTACTTGGAACACAATTGTCTAACCCTTCGGGGATTACAGGAATGATGTTATGTACCTATGCGAGTGTAAAACAAACCGGCCAAGTGTGAAATCGACTCGCACACCGAGAATTCCATAGTAACTTGTAACTTTCCCCGTGAAGAACGCATCGACGTCCGGAAGCAGAAAGTTTATGCATGGGCGAACCGTATTCGGCGGTATAAGAGGCGGGTTGATTGGTGCTCGCAAAATCGCATGTTCCAGAGCGATGAGAGGTGGTATACAGAGCTTAGGAGCGACCTGAGCAAAATATGACAGACGTGTCCCGCCCGGGTGATGCCGCCACGAGTTCCTTCTTCGCAGCTTTTGTTTGGTGCCCGTTTCTGAGGGTGACTGGATGCGTGATGTCGAGCAAGTGTGTGAACCTATTCTAGAAATGGAACCAATTTTTATAACACCACCAGATTGGGCCAGAGCAGTTCGTCCGTTACCGAATTGGAAATCACCGGGACCGGACGGACTGCATAAGTTTTGGCTCAAATGGTTTAGCAGTTCACACACTTTCCTGGCATCCCAATTCCAGTCATCCTGTCTGGGTCCCTACCTCAGTTTTTAACAACAGGTGTTACCCGTCTGCTCCATAAGTCAGGTAGTCCCGCGGAACCCAAGAATTATAGACCGATCACGTGTTTGTCGACAGTCTATAAAATTTTTACATTCATTTTGAGAACGAAAATTAATATACACATAGACAATGGATATAAGAATGGGTCCCGCGGTACTAACGATTTACTTCTCATCGACATGGCAATTAGCTAACAGGTCCGTCGATCCCGCAAGGATTTGTCAACATGTTGGATAGATTATAAGAAGGCCTACGACTCGGTGCCACATTTATGGCTCATGGGGGTGCTGGAATTGTACTAGATAGATGCAACTCTATACACCTCCCTTGAGTCATGTATGCGGCAATGGAGGACGGTCCATCGATATCCAGGATGTCGACAGGGCCAGGGGAACGATGAACCTGTATGGGTTAAACGGGGAATATTCCTGGGCGACAGTCTGAGTCCACTTTGATTCTGTTTAGCCCTGAATCCTCGAAGCACATTGCTGGAGAATTTAGGGCTAGGCTACCGGTTGAGGAAAGATGGTCAGGTTATATCCTGCTTTACATGGATGATCAGAAACTCTTTGCCCCCAACAAATTTCAACTGATGGAGCTACTGAAAGTAACCGAAACTTTTAGTAGCGCCATCAGGATGGAATTTGATGTGGACAAATGTGCAGTCATGTATGTAAAGCGAGGGGAGATTATGGGATCCGAGGGACTTCAGCTCTCAGATTCCATACACCTAAGATCCCTTTCCTCATCCGAGAGCTATAAGTATTTGGGTATGTTTGAAGCTTTAGGCAATATCGTAACTAACATGAAGCAATCGTTCAGGGAGCGCTTCTTCGGTCGCCTAAAGAAGGTATTAAATAGCCTTCTTTCAGGTGGGTACAAGGTGCGCGCCTTCAGCGGTTGGGTCATGCCGGTTTTAATGTACTGTTTCGGCATACTCATATGGACTCAGACCAAACTCGACGCCCTGGATAGAAGAGTTCGTACACTGCTGACCGAAAACCGGATGCATCACCCACGATCATCGGTGATGAGACTGTACATCCCGCGGAGGTGCGGCGGTCGAGGTTTTTTAAATGCGAAGAGCCTCCACAACCGCGACGTGTGGAGCCACAGAGACTATTTTCTAAAAGCCGAGGTGGGCACAGAGATGTGGTCGCAGTGGACAAGGGACTCACCCCGTTCTCCGTGGCTAAAGAAAACTGGTGCAAACTTGTAGTACTTACTACTGATGTCCGTAAGAAAGAATGGCAGGGCAAGCAGCTTCACGGGCGCTTCTACCGGGCTCTTCATGGGCCCGATGTAGATTTTCTAGCGTCCGTGGCCTGGCTACGTTTTGGCGACCTCTTTGGGGAAACTGAAGGATTTGTTTGTGCGGTTATGGACGAAGTTATGTTTACGAACACTACCGGAAATATATTTTAATGAAGGACCGGACCGTTGACGTGTGTCTCTCTTATAGTTTAGCTGGTCTGTTGCGGTTCTGCAACAGGTGTTCAAGTTCCCAAGATAAATTATAGCCTATAGCTGACCCACACAACTTCGTCTGCGTCACTTATGAGAGATAATGAAAGGACAAAAAAATCCCCATTTTTGCAAGATTTTTCGTTCCTGCTCGGCTCCTAATGGTCGTAGCGTGATGTTATATAGCCTTCCTCGATAAATGGACTCTCCAACACAATTTTTTTTTTTTGAACCAGTAGTTCCTGAGATTAGCGCGTTCAACCAAACAAACAAACAAACAAACTCTTCTGCTTTATAATATTATTATTGCTTCTGCTTTATAATACGAGTATATTAGTATAGATTATTAATTATCCATTTATTTCAGACATAATCCTTAGGTGTTAGTAACAGTTTTCTTAAGATCTATTTTAGTAAGAACATAATCTATTAAACATCACAATCCATATAAGTGTTAGTTAAAATTTTCTTAAGATCTATGTTAGTAAGTCCCTAATCTTCAATTTTCCCGGGACTATTCCCACCCAGTGAGCCTGTATGGGACAGTCATAGCGGGATGTAATCATTTTCAAAATGCTGTTGGTGCTACCGCGCAGCCGTTCGAATAATGACTCTCTTACGCATTATAGCGTGAAAGCCGTCAACGCGCGCATTCCCGAACATTTGCGACGCACTACAATACCGCGGCAACCCCAACAGCATTCTTAAAGCATTATTGTACTGAACACGCAGGACGTTGTAGGCTCGTTGCGTATACCGAACCCACAGGCCGCTCGAGTAAAAGGATTCGCAATATGTCCTAAAAAGTGTTGTCTTAACTTCCTTAGAACATCGAGCAAACCTACGGGCCAGCATATTGCTCCTTACCGCCAACGCCCTGCGTTCCATTTCTATATCTGGATCATTAAGTCCTCCGTGACCAGATGACCCAGATATTTAAAGTTCTGCACAATTTTCAGTGCCGCTCCCCCGACCATGATCGGAGGCACTGTACTGGGTCTCTGTTTCTCTGCTCTAAAAATCAGTATCTCACATTTCTGTGAGTTGTACCTAAGACCATGATCGAATGCATAGCGTTCACAAATATTCACCAATCTCCGCAAGGCGTTGACCGAGGGGGCCAGCAGAACCATGTCATCAGCATAGCTTTGTTGACACATGTTCCGTCTATCAACTGGTTCACATACAGGCTGAAGAGACCGGTTGATTTGAGGCCGCCCTGCCTCACACCACGTTCCAACTTATATTCATCAGATAGCGTATCCACCCATTTCACTTGGTTAGTTTGGTTCTTATACCAGAATTTTAGGATGCTGTTATACTCCGTTGGCATACCTGTTTCTTTTAGCTTTCGCCACAGCATGTCATAAGCTGTGTCAAAAGCTTTTGACAAATCGGGGAAACAGGCATAGATCGGTGTCTTTCTCTCCGTGTAATACCTGACAGTATTAGCACTCTCAGTGGATAGTCCGTGCGTCATGTAAACCTGCATGCCGGAAATTCTCGATGCTGATACCGTCATACCCTGGAGATTTACCCCTTTTCATCCTCTGAATTGCCGCAACAACATCTTTTGCTGAATAGCGAGTTTTTCTCTCAGGAACCGCTCCAGCACCGCCTGCATCGGTCATCGCTGGCCCTAGGGACGATTTTACCATAAAGTGATCTCTAAAAAAATAAAACCGACTCCAAAAAACACAAAAAAGTGAAAAATAACTTTATCTTCAGAAGTCGGTGACCTTTGTTTGATTGATTTACTTAGTTTTTTGTCACCGACTTCTGAAGCTAAAGTTATTTTTCACTTTTTTGTGTTTTTTGGAGTCGGTTTTATTTTTAGCAAAACAGTTTTTATTTTTCACTTTTTAGTGGTTCACTTGTGCTTACCCCTTCACAGCGTAGCGGCGTGATGTTATGAACTAGTGTAAACAATATATAGACATGAGATTTCAGCAATCCCAGTCCATTTGCTATCATTTATTGAGGAGTTCCGTTGCCTATCTCCGAAGTTCTTCATCAGATCTACACCAAATTGAAATGGGACCACTTGAAGAAAGTACTCTTCCAAAAACTACCCAAATCACATAAAGTGTGCCTATAAAATTTGAAGACTTCTCTCAATTTCTCCGGGATCCCATCATCAGATGCCGACTTGATGATTGTCCCATAATCAAATCAATCACTTGGCACTCCAGCCATCTTCGAATAATCGGGGAACATACATAAAAAAAAGGTTCTGACGAATTGAGAACCTCCTCCTTTTTGAAGTCGGTTAATGATTGGCAATACCTTTAGGATCACTGATGCCGCTGACGCTCACAGGTATACTTGGCTTAAGGCTCATGCTGTTTGTATTTTTCCAGAAGGTTGAAAAATTCCCCTCTGAAAGATTTGAGGCAAGAATATACATCTTAATTTGTTCTTGCCTGCTCTGACACCATTTCAGCTTGGACTTAAAATCCCAATACAACGGGTATGCTTCCGATACCCGTGGACCGTGATATATTTAAAAATGTAAATAAGTAATATGTTTTAAAATGAATAAACGAAATAATAATAATCAAATTTATTCGAAAATATAAGATGAACGCTTACAGTTTTTCTTAAATCTATGTCAAGTTCACACATTCACCCCAGGAAGAAAAACTATTAAAAAGTATAGAAATGAGCAAAAAGACAAAATACAAAACGCAAAACCCACCAAGACAAGACTGGATAAAGAAATCAATCATTAGTGAAATAAATAAAAGAAACACTCTAGGGAATCAACATAAAAAAAACCCAAACGACAAGCAAACGGAAGACATATTCAAAACGAAAAGAAACAAACTAACAGAATCTATACAACGAACGAAGTCAATTTACTACATGAAAGCCTTTGAAAACTGTAAGAAACAGCCATTAAAAATGTGTGGACTAATAAACAGCCTGTCCTGCAACAAATTCACAGAAAAATCCGCTCCGCGAAAACTTCAGTCACAAAATGGCACTGTCACTGACCTAAAGGACATCTGTGAATGCTTCAATGACTTTTTTGCAAATGTTGGTTCGATACTGGCTAAGCAAATACCGATAAAATATCACCCATCAGGTGGTGCTTTAACGAATATATCTGGACTCGGCTCGTCTTCCCTTAATGATCTGGAACCTGCCACAACAGATGAAATCTTAAAAATAATTAGTAATTTAAATAACAACACCAGCGCAGGTTTAGAAGGTATCACTACAAAAGCACTAAAATGTGTTGTAAACCTAATCCTTGATGAACTCACTAATTGCATCAACAAATGTATGAAGACGGGAACATTTCCAAATATCCTTAAGGGGCCGGCGGAGCATGCGTTTTTCATACAAACGTAATACCAAAATAATATGAAAATCAAACATATTCTTAAGGTAGTGTGTATTTATTTCGATTGGATTACAGAATATCTATGTTCCCAAATGTATTTTTTGAGAGGACAATGATACAAAGACGAGATATGGGGAATTTAAAATTTCTATAGAAAACTTATTTTTCTTATAACTCTTGTTAAAATCAGTGTCTAATCAAAATATATATTTGGGAACCTAGACATTCTGTAATTCAATCGAAATAAATACACACTACCTTAGGAATATGTTTCATTTACAAATTATTTTGGTATTACGTTTGTATGAAATAGGCATGCTCCGCAGGCGTCTTAAGGTTGCAAAAGTTACGCCAATTTATAAATCCGGTGTTAAATCAGAGCCGGGAAACTATCGTCCTATTTCAGTTCTCCCCGTACTATCAAACATTTTTGAGAGACTCTTATACAATCGCCTCGAAAAGTACTTAACATCTCTAAACTTCATATACGATAAACAATACGGTTTTATACCGAAACCAAATACACTCTCAGCCATGATAGACCTGGTGACAACTATAAAGCTTAACATTGATAAAAAGAAAGTGGCTATGGGTGTCTTTATTGATCTAAAAAAGGCATTCGACACAGTCAGTCAAGAATTATTGTTAAGAAAGCTGATGGAAATCGGGATACAAGGATCTGCCCTAGAAATTTTTAGATCTTACCTGTCAAATCGATACCAAGTAGTTAAAATTGGGGACACTCAGAGTGTTCCTAAAATTATTACATACGGTGTGCCTCAAGGCTCAATCTTAGCTCCCCTGTTATTCCTACTGTACATAAATAATGTCCATAAAATTGGTCTAAAAGCTGACTTAACATTATACGCA
Organism: Xestia ashworthii; assembly: GCA_950022955.1. Classification (NCBI taxonomy): domain Eukaryota; kingdom Metazoa; phylum Arthropoda; class Insecta; order Lepidoptera; family Noctuidae; genus Xestia; species Xestia ashworthii. The sequence continues at coordinate 22,380,162 of OX465566.1, forward strand.
GATGACACATGTTTGTTCTACTTTGGCCACTCAATCGATACGATTGTCAAGCATGCACAGAACGACTTGGACTTACTCAATCTGTGGTTTCAACAAAATCTTCTCACAATTAATACAGCTAAAACCAATTACATGATATTCACAGCAAAAAAATAAAAAAATAAATAACCAAACCATAAATAAAATAGACCAAGAAAAATATTTAGGACTAATTTTGGATAGCAAATTGACCTGGCTTCCACATATTCAAAAAATCAAATCAAAATTACAATCACTCACGGGTAGCCTACGAGGTATCGTTCGTTGCTTACCACGCCAAGTTTGCTATTTAATCTACTTCTCCCTTGTTAAACCGCATATTGACTACCTAGTGGAAATATGGGGTACGGCTGCTAAATCACATACAAATCTGCTACAAACTGCTCAAAACAAACTATTAAAAACATTATTTAACTAGGACTATCTAACTCCAACAGCAAAACTTTACAAAAAAATTAAAGTAATGAAAAAAATAATTAAATCATACTTATTCGGAAAATACTAAATAAAAATATACACACAAACATAACCTTCACAAAAAATATAAAAAAAAAACACAAAATGAAACTGAGACGTGAACAAGACTTTTTAAAACTACACCCCACCCGCACAAGCTACGTAAGGAAAACTATCGTGTACGAAGGATCTAAAATATTTAATAAGTTACCAAGAGACCTCAAAGAGTGTACAATGTACATCCAAATCACTTTTAAAAAGTTGCTTAAACATTTTATAGTAAAAGAATTACATTCCCTAACATAGTGCCGAGCCACATCCAGTCACCGTTTATCTGTGTTACAAATACTTGTTTACATGTATCGAACGAACATTTTGCCCGCAATGATTTGTAATCTACCTTCAAAACATTTTTAAAAGCGACGTCTAATTTTTTGTAATACCCCAACTTTTTGTTATTTTTAAGTTTTAGTATTAATATTCTCATGTAAGTGAATAGTGTGATTCTTATGAGAATAAATGATCTTAAACTTCACATGTTTTGAGCCTGAACCAGGTAATCCTGTGTTTCAGGCAATTTGAGGTAAAATTAATTGATTTAATAATCACATATCATAATATTAATATTATTGGTTAAAGGTAAATCTTAACTTAGCTAACTAGCATAAAAAATAACATAATAGCTTCCTTAAGGATTTTCTTGCAATTACTGCTATTTAAGGAATAGATGTTTCCTTTTTCAATGGGCAATAACAGAGATTAGAGCCCCACCCCATGAGGTACTGGAGTAAGTCAGAATCGACTGACAAAGAGCAAAATAAACTTACCTAATTATTTTTGGATCTGTAATAAATCGCAGCTTTTTGAATACGAATATCAGCTTACGAATTCTATTATTAAGAGCCATATGTTTTTTAAAGGAAAGGGTTTCGTCTATTATAATACCCAGATATTTTATTGTATTAGTCTTCTTAACCCTTAATTGGTCGCGTGGGATGTCATACACCCCAGAGCAGGTTTCCAGGCTCACAACCTCATAAAATTTGAATTTAGCGCGCTGTTCTTCTAGGTAGCTTCGTAAACACGTAAAACGTACACGATTCAGTTGCGAGCAGCGCTCTGTTGTCAACGGTTGGGCTCGGAGAGCGTTTTTGGGGTGCACGACACCCCAGGTGACTGTGTGGTCTAAATTCCGAGGTAATGGATGATTGTTAATTTCAATATTTCCGTTTTAAAACATTGTAATTTGACAAGTAATAAATGTTAAAAGTGTTCAATTACAATACTTCGACATTTTTGAGGTTATGTTGTGATATTTTTGTTTTAGGTTACCATTAAAATGCCACGTGGACTAAATGATCAGAAAATTATACAGATGATAGAAGAAGACGAAGAGGCTATCGATAGTGCATCTGAAAATGAGCAAGACTGTATGTTCGAAATGCCAAAAACATGTGTGCAATGACCATATGAATATAGTCTGTCAAAATTGTGATGATTAAAACTAGGATATGTAAAAAATATTTTTCATATTAAATAATAAGTTGATTTATGTTAAAAATACGTTTAAAAGTTGATTAATATGTAAGTTCAAATGTTCTAATTAATAAAAGTCATATTTTGCATGTATTTCGTATTTTTTTAAATTTTCTAATTCTGGGGTGCTAGACACCCCTCGCGACCATTTATGCAACTTTTTAGGCGCGCCCAATTAAGGGTTGGGACACTTACACTGGCTATCTGCCGGGACTGGACAATTGTTGCCCAGTCCCGGCAGATAGCCAGTGCATGCAACGCTGAGGGAATATTGGATATCTGCTTGTGCATTGAAAACTTAATGTAATTTGTCTTCTCTGCATTTAAAGTTAGTAAGTTATTTGAAAGCCATTTATTTACAAGACTAGGTAGCTGACCCACGCAACTTCGTCTACGTCACATAAAAGAGAGAAGCCCACAAAAGGAATTAATATTCCCTGTTTTTGCAACAATTTTCATTTATGCTCCGCTCCTATTGGTTGTAGCGTGATGTTGTATGGCCTATAGCCTTCCTCAATAAATGGACTATCCAACACAAAAATATTTCAATCAGTAGTTCCTCAGATTAGAGCGTTCAACCAAACAAACAAACAAACTCTTCAGCTTTATAACATTATATACATTAGTATAGATTAAATCCGTATTGTGCAAGCTTGCAGACTTAATTTTCTGAGTCAGCCGAAAAAATTAAAGCAGTGTCATCAGCGTTATGATAGTGCCATGATCAGCTTTAGGGCTCTTTAGTCAACTCATCCCACACAGGTGAATCCCGCGGGATCAGTCCACCTAATGAAATTTTGAATTGGTCAACTAATCCCGTTGATAAATTTTATGATTTGTATTGTCAAGTAGAAAAGTTTCTTGATATTAATTTATACACATATATATATACTTATGTTCCCCAAGATGTACCAGGCTGGCATGAGCTCAAGGTGGTATGAATTTCGTGTAATTTATGATACTTCTAATATACATATTATATCCCGGGATTAGCTAACTTAGTTTGCTACCTTCTTTTTTTTATTATTCTTTGATTTTTCCTTCGTTTCAAGCTCTTTCATGATATTCTTCCTTAGTTTCAGCTCTTTCATGATATTTTTCCTTCGTTTCAAGCTCTTTCATGATATTTTTCCTTCGTTTCAAGCTCTTTCATGATATTTTTCCTTCGTTTCAAGCTCTTTCATGATATTCTTCCTTAGTTTCAGCTCTTTCATGATATTTTTCCTTCGTTTCAAGCTCTTTCATGATATTCTTCCTTAGTTTCAGCTCTTTCATGATATTTTTCCTTCGTTTCAAGCTCTTTCATGATATTTTTCCTTCGTTTCAAGCTCTTTCATGATATTTTTCGCTCGCTCTACCACATGATTTTCTTCATAAGGGACAAATTTAAAAGAACAGTTGCCTCTATACAGCACTCTCCAACCTGAAAAAAATTTGGAGTTTCAGCTTTGGATCTAGTTTGATTTATTATTAAAAGATAATATACAGTCATTACCGATTCGGGTTTTACAAAGGAGGAGGTTATGAATGTATTCCACAACCATCTTTTATTTCATTCTTCTCATTCTCAAACTCCACCCGGAATACATCAATAAATTATAAGTCAGAATTATTTATTTGCGACAAAAGGTGGTATTGTTTCGACATAAACAAAATATGAATAAACACAAACATTAAACGTAGGTTACTAAATAAAAACAAATATTTCTAAGTTTAGTTAACTCAATAAAATAATATATTCTAACTTCAAAAAACATTTTTTTCAGTTATGTGGCTTGGGTCTTATCTAGGACCAAAGTAATCATCCAGAGGAATCAAAACATGCCCAAACTCGACGCGTTTAAGTGGTTTTAAAACGGACCGGGGTTGCGGGCCTGTTCCGGGGTTGCGGGCCTGTTCCGGGGTTGCGGGCCTGTTCGAAAGAGATACCGCGGCCCCGGAACATAAAAGGCGAGGAAAGAACATGGATGGGTTTTAGTCAGTAAAAGTCTGACACTCCCTCCCGCTCTGCCCAGAGTGGGAGAAGTCATTTGATGATTTACCATCCTAAAAAAAATAAAAAAGTGGTTTTAAAACGGAGATCCTATGCCTTAATCATCAGATCAGCCCCATGCCAGCATAATATAAATATAAAGTAAATAGAAGCTAGTAAGTAATAATAATTAAACGTATATTGATTTCTTTGTGCAGATTATTGTAACGAACAATGGCCTGATGACCAAGAGCCTCGACGAACATCTGTCGAGGCCCTCTTTAGACGGTTGGATCAAGGGCCTGATTCAGAAGGCAGTATTCCTCGATATGGCTCGCATAGTGAACTACTGGTAGCTTGGACCCTGCTCCTGACACCGGCGGACCTTTGTTTTTAGTTAATTGAATATTTTTAGTTAGTAGCGCACTGTTCAATAACAGAAATAGTCACGCATACGAGTGAGAGATGAGGATAATATTACTATTATTATTTTAATATTTATTTAGTATTTATTTAGTGTGGCACTAGGTGGCGCTGTGTGTTTATGTCCAGCAATTTTTGTTTTTTTTTCGAAATAGCGCGGCATCGCCTTTAAATTACATGTGAATCAATCTATCTAATCATGACAATTGAGTCAAAATACTTTCAGTAAGAAGTTCCGAAGAGAACCACGGACTGACAGACACGGCGTGGAACTTCATATATTTTCTGGTTAAGGGCCATTCCAAACACCATGACTAGAAAATTATCAAATATATTTAATTAGGCCGTGTTGGGGAAAAAACACATATCGTACCCGTACTTCTAAAAAATATTTATTACTTTTAATCATCATCATCAAGTAGTACGATTTCATCCAAAAAAGATGCAAGTTGTTCGACCTCATCTTGAGCCTATACCATCTGACATATCAGGCGCAGGCTATTGAATTGGCTAAAAGAAGAACAACACTGAGATAAGAGGAGAGAAGGTAGTAGAAGAAGGAGGAAGGCAAAACAGTTCACAGTAACAAAAAATAAAAATAAAACTTACAATATTAATGATTTTTTTCAGGTGAAACGTTTAGAACATTTATATGGCTTGCTGTTTGAGAGCTTCCCGAGCTCAAACAGTCAGGCAACTGGATGATATCAGAGATATTATGGAAATACAGCCAAAAGATAGGAATATAACACAGCAGTAACATCTCAAAGCGAAAGAAAAAGCTTGGTTGAAATGGAAAACGTACTTTAATGCGTCAGACTACGTAACTTTTTCTTCTCATCGTAAACGTTTTAAATCAGAATGTGACACTTATTTTGAAAAATACATGAGATCAGTCGAAGACAGTATACCACTCGGCATTAAACATTTCTGGACGTACGTTTCACACAAGAAGGGTAAGGCGCAGATTCCAGCGAATGTGTTTCTTGGAAATCACAACTCAAATAATCCAACAGAAATATGTAATATATTCTCCACATTTTTTACCTCCGTTTATGAACCTTCCAATTTTGACCCCGAGACGTGGCAGCCACCTAGCACATACGCTGATAATTCACCCTTTATCTCTGAAATCCATTTGCCAGTTAATGTCATACTTAACGCAATAAATCAGTTAGACTTAAATAAAGGTGCTGGTCCAGATGGCATGCCACCCATCTTTATAAAGAAAACTGCAGAAAATATTGTCCTACCACTTCATATTATATTTAATCAATGTTTAAGAGAAGGCACTTTTCCCGATACTTGGAAACGGGCACATATAACACCAGTGTTTAAGAGTGATGACGTAAACAATATAGAAAATTATCGCCCTATCTCTAATACTGTCCACCTTGTCGAAGCTCTTCGAGAGTCTTGTACATGGCGAGGTGGACTCTCACATTCACAACCTCATTGCTGGTGAGCAGCATGGATTTGTCAAACGACGATCGACAAATACTAATATCATGTTGTTCACTGACTTCCTATTCAAAAATATGGATGAAGGGGTTCAAGTAGACGCTGTGTACACAGATTTTCGGAAAGCTTTTGAAAAGTTGGACCACAAACTGCTTCTAGATAAAATTTCATACAACGGCATCCGTGGCAGTTAACTGCGTTGGTTTATAGCTTATATATTTAACAGGTCGCAAAAGATAGTTATTAATGGTTTCCAATCAAGCTCAATTATAGTCACCTCTGGGGTGCCCCAGGGCTCTATCATGGGGACCCTACTCTTTACTCTGTTTATCAATGACATTAAGAAATGCTTCATTCATTCCCAATTTCTAATGTTTGCAGACGACATAAAGATTGTTGTCTTCATGGTTTCCGTCTACAAAGAGTTGATCACATTTGAGATCTTGGGATTGTAATTGACTCAAAATTACACTTTAGTCTTCATATTGATGATAATGTTAACAAAGCGTATCGAATGTTTGGTTTTCTCTTCCTCTAACGACTTTAAAAGACCGTCTACTTTTTTACTTCTGTACAAAACTTTGGTCTGCTCTCAATTGGAATTCGCAGTACCGATTTGGAGTCCCATTTTTGATGTTTATATAAAAAGAATTGAAATGGTTCAAAAAAAGTATCTCCGTTCTATGCACTATAGATGCACTAAGTCAAAATTACCATACACTGAATTATTAAAGCGTTACAACATTCAAAGCTTGGAGTCTAGACGCAACCTGCTGATGGCCATGTTGCTGCATGGTCAGTGTTTTTGATTGTCCTGATATCACTAATAACTTATGTTACATTGTACCTAGAACTGCGATGTGCCGGGGGGCGCGCGTGCCCCGGCTGTTCCACACCGCAAGGTGTAGAACTCACGCTGGCGCAAGGGCGCCTCTCCGACGCATCGTAGATACGTATAACACACATTTTATAGAGCTTGATATTTTTGCGCTTACACACGTTAAGTTCAAAAAGATGGCTATTGAATCTTTAAAGTAACCATCTGATACCTTTTATCCCAAAATTACATATGAGTCTCACTTAATTTTCCGAATATTAATGCACGCATTTAACTATTCTATTGTTATTATTTCGCGGATATTGGTGTGGGTTACACGTTTATTTAGTTTTAAGCTTAATCTGTCATACTTTCATTGTAATGTGTAACTGTTTAATGTCCCAATAAAGTAAAATAAAATAAAACAAAAATAATGTTGGTCCCATAGTAAAAGTTGTTTGTTATCATGAGTACATTCATGTGTTTAAGTATCGTACACTAATTGCCAGTCACCCTATAAATGTCTTGTATTGAATCACATGTACAATGCGTATTATTCCGAATGATCATTTATAAAGGACTTGCCCAAAAATTGTATGAGCCTGTACCCCATCGTGAACAAAAATAAAATCGATGTCATTCATTATTTCAGCCGATAGAACTCCCCCAAGATATGGCGTATATTGACCGGTCCCGTGCGATTCGCATCCAGCGGATTCTCGCAGCTCTCGCCAGATCATCTGACCTCCCACTGGCTGAAGGCCTCCTATCAGGTATTGAGGGGCCTTCCAACAACACAGACGTATCAGAAGTGTTATTACTGTTTTTTTTTTTAAATATTAAAACAATTTCTAAATAATTTAAATTCATCAACAAAAATACAATTCGAGTCACGGCAGCGTTAGTAACTCCTTCCTTCGTGCTCGCCTGGTACCTGACCGCTGGCTACCCTGAACTCGCCCATACAGGCCGTAAGAACCCAATTACATTACTTATAACTGCGTGGGCGCACCACCCCTGCCAGCGACCACGCCCTCGGCAACCTAATTGGAGAATTAGGCCAGCGGAGACTCCACCCAGTATCTTGGGAGACCACCAGCTCCTCCTACGTCGCAGGCGCATTGGCTGCTATAACAAGTACGCCCTTGCCCAGCTTACTTCGGCACACTTCTGGAAACCTGGTAGTGATGGACTCATCAATGAATAAATCCGCTTCGGAAACAGATATCAACGTGATGGGAACCGATAAAACACCGCCTAACTTTGTTTATCGACGGACTAAACGAAACAGGGAAGAAATATCAGTAGGTCTGCAATTAGATGAATTTAAGGAAGAGATGAGGAAAATGATGTCACTTTTCACGGAAAAACGTGAAAAGATAATACTACCACTGTAACAAAAAACGAAATAAAATGCAAAAATCGCTTAAAAGGGATCCCAGTAATGAAATTTTAAAAATTACATTTAATAGATATCGAAATCATTGCAATAACCTCATAAAAAGATTGAAAAGGAAATGTCAAAAGGAATTATTAGCCAACTCTGTAAAAAACAATAAACTACTCTGGAAAAATATAAAAAATGTTACCTATTCTTATAAAACTAAGACAGAAAACACAGAATTATTAAACTTAATGTCATCCCCTACCGAGTCAGTTAATCATGTCAACGATTTTTTCGTTAACATTGGTAAGCAACTGGCCCAGCTAATTCAACCTGACTTGGACTCTGACCCCCTTCATGTAATCGAAAACCAATCCTCCGTATCTCATTCTTTTGTGCTCCATGATACTGACTGTGATGAGGTGGATAGAATTCTAATGAGCTTAAAAATTGATAGTGCTCCCGGTTGGGATAAGGTAACTACAAAATTTCTCAAATATATTAAAATGATAGCTGTTCCAATCTTAACTCATCTGACTAACCTTTGCTTTAATGAAGGCGTCTTTCCGGAAGAACTAAAGAAATCTACTATCACACCTGTACACAAGGGAGGAAACAGAGACGATGTCAACAACTACAGACCAATATCAGTCTTACCAGCAATTTCTAAAATTGTGGAAAAACTGGTAAATAATAGGCTCATTAACTATCTAAGTAAATACGACTTGCTGTCGCCCACACAATTTGGGTTCAGAAAAGGTTTATCAACCGAGGATGCAGTAACTCAAGAATAGCCATGGCTTCAATTTCTGTTGGACAACAAATGGGATTGTATACCTCAAAAAAAATGAAGACTCCGCACATATTCGTATCACCGACGCGGCTGACTTGGAAAAGATACGAAACACACTATGACTGTTATTTGTTACGAATTGTCTATTTAGATTGTTTATAGTTTTTTTAATGCATGCTTTCCTTTATTGTTTTTATCTAGGGTATTTTTTTCCCGCCTTTTGTAATACATATTTTAGAACACATTTACTTTACACACTAAACGTATTAACTCACCTCTATTATCACTCGTTCAGTTGTAGTTTTAAAATAACGCAAACACTTAATTTACACTACATATTACAAATCAACATACACACAAACATACCATACAAACCCTTCCTCATAAATAATATACATATTTTAAAAGCAACTTACTCCATTAAACTTAAAAATGCTCTCTATAGTAGTTCAATCCCCGATAAAAATTCGTTCCAAAATTATGTTTTTTACTAAAATTCAGTGATATTATCGACCTTACAGCTAACATTGACAGGTTATCCGTGTCCCACTCGCAGACTGCTGACGTAGAAGAATGTCACACTATCGTCACTAGTACTTCCAATCAAATGATTATATTAACGCAGAACATTCGCAGTATAAACTGCAATATGTCCGGCTTTGAGATATTATTGAGTAGGTTAAAACTAGATTGTGACATTTTAATACTAACTGAGTGTTGGCTCTCTTGTGTATCAGTAATTCCAAAACTAGATGGATATTGTCATGCAGCAACTAAAAAGAACAACAAACAAAATGATGGTGTAGTTATTTATTATAAAGCGAATCTCAATGTGCGCATAGAGGAACCCGACTTTCAAGACTGTAATTGTCTGGTGGCTATTGTAGAAGAGCAAGTCGCTATTATAGGTTTATACAGATCGCCATCATATACTAACATAGATCCATTCCTCTCTTCCTTAGACAAAACACTTCAACTAGTATCGATCTACAAGTACAATGTGTTAATGGGAGATATAAACATACCAATAAATTCAAACAAAATAGACATACATGGGGAACGGTATTTGTCTTTAGTTGCTACACACGGCTTACTTCCAGCACATAGCCTAGTAACTCGTAGTGACAGTGAAACTTGCTTGGATCACGCCATAATAAAAACTTTAAGCACTGCCACTGCAATAGTCCCATTTTCAACGTTAACAGACCATTTTCCGGTTTTACTATGCCTACAGCTAAAAAAAAACAGGCATTATACAACTACAACTATAACTAAAGTTGACAATGAGGGCATAGTACAAGACCTATTACAGCTTAATCTTGATTTAATTTATCATTCGGCAGATCCTAACATTACATTAAATTATTTGACTCAGTCCCTTCAAAATATTATTGAAAAAAACACACTAACAAAAACTTTGCCAAGACGGTCAAAAATCATCAAGCCTTGGATAACTACGGGATTACTGAGGTGCATGCGAAACAGGGACAAGTTACATAGAAAAGCAAAGCTATCACCGAAAAATGAAAATGTTCAAATAACCTACAGACGTTACAGGAATTTTTGTAACGCGCTGTTACGAAAAATAAAGAGAGCATATGAAAAAAACCTAATACAAAGTGCACAAAAAGACAGTAAAAAATTATGGAAAGCTATTCGAAACATCGCTAACACAACAAAACCAATGCAACGCACAAAAGAACTCCTAACATTCTCTACTTCTCCAGAGCAATCTTTGAATAAAATAAATAGTTATTTCATTAATGTTGGAGCTTCACTGGCTGATAAAATTTATCAAAACACAAATACACTAGATGCACATTCTCAGTATCATACAGACGAGTGTAACCAGCAGAATAATTCATTTGTTTTGATGGACACTGATGAGCAAGAAGTCGACCAAATTATAAATGGTCTAAAAACAGATTGTTCATCGGGTTGTGACAAGATAAGTGGTAAATTTCTAAAATTGCACAAACATATTCTTGTACCACCTATTACTAAAATTGTCAATGACAGCTTACAGTCAGGCGTATTCCCTGATTCCCTGAAAAGGTCGGAAGTGTGCCCAATCTATAAGAGCGGGGACAGAAACCAAATCAATAATTATAGGCCAATATCCATATTACCGGCGATTTCGAAAATATTTGAAAAAATCATGAACATTCGCTTAATAAAATATCTGGAAAAAAATAATATACTGTCTGAAAATCAGTATGGATTTCGGCATGGTAAGTCTACTGAACAAGCAGTGAACACACTCACTGGGTTTATTAGCACAAATTTGGACAAAGGAAAAAAATGCATTTCAATATTTCTCGATCTCGCCAAGGCATTCGATACAATTTCTGTTTCCCTCTTGTTGACTAAACTCGAGAAGATAGGAATCAGAGGTACTCAGCTACAACTCTTTAAAAGTTACTTGTCTGGGCGACATCAGTGTGTTCGTGTCAGTGAATACAAAAGTACCTACCTTCCAGTTACTCATGGCGTACCTCAGGGCAGCATCTTAGGACCCACCTTATTTCTTGTCTATATTAATGAACTCACGAGTCTTAAACTCACCCAAGGCCAAATCATCTCCTTCGCAGACGACACTGCTTTAGTTTTTGCCGCCAATACTTGGGATGAGGTATTTGATGCTGCTCAACAGGGCTATAATATCACTAGAAGCTGGCTTCAGGCGAACATTCTAACTTTAAATGTGGAAAAAACCAAGTATATTTCGTTCAGCATCAAAAATTATTCAAGTCTCAGTAGCAGCCGCAAAATTATTTCTCACGAGTGTAACCTGAAAGTCAGGTGCGCGTGTTCTTCGCTAGAGGGTGTACATACCATCAAGTACTTAGGTGTTACTATAGATAGAAATCTAAATTTCAAAGAACATATCAAGCTGCTAGGTGCGCGAGTACGAAAACTCATATATGTTTTTAAAAATCTGCGACACGCTGCTGAGCCTTTTATCCTTAAACAAATTTATTATGCCCTATGTCAGTCCTTATTAAATTATTGCATCTCATCCTGGGGGGGTACTTTTAAAACCACTATGAAGTCCATGGAAATCGCTCAGCGCGCAATTCTAAAGGTGTGTATTTATAAACCTATCCTTTTTCCTACTGTGTCTCTATATCAGATTTGTGGGGTTCTTACCGTAAGACAGCTTTTCGTCCTCAACATTATCCTAAAACAACATACAAAACTACCCTATGACCCACTCGTGCAAAACCGAAGAAATAAAAAAGTACGTATGGAACGGCTCACTTGTAAAAGCAAATTTAGTGAAAGATTTATTGAATTTCTTGGTCCGTTCCTTTATAGCAAAATAAATAAAGAACTAAATATTTACCCGCTCACTAAACATAAATGTAAACAAATAGTAAGTGAATATTTGCAACAACTAAATTATGAAGAAACGGAGTTGTTACTAAGCGTCAAACAGTAATTAAAATGCTAGGTTCGAATTAGTTTAAATAATCTTAGATAATAATCATGCTCACGCACTTAGATCATACACACACACATACCCACATACATCAACACACACACGCACCCACATCACTCAAACTCCACATAAATCACCACTAGTTAACACACACTCATAAACACTTCTCACTCACGTATAGACCATTCGTTTGTATACTATGTGTAATTTAAATTTTAAACAATAAGATTTTTAATTATTAGTACAACCAACTATATTTCTTTACTGGCATTTTATTGTCTAAATATCGAGGGAAAAGGCGCTGAAAACCGAAATACAGGCATTGCCTAGTTCGGTTGCAGTGGCTACATCCACTTATTAGAAATTAAAATTGCCATACAAATTTTTTGTAAAATACTACTAAGTTTTTTGAGAAATAAATTTATTATTATTATTATTGAGTAACTGCCCTAACATCACTAGTAGCAGATACTATCGATAGTGGCAGCAAATGTGTTACTGTCTTCTTAGATCTAAAAAAAGCATTTGACACCGTCTCTGTTCCAACCCTGGTGAGTAAATTAGAAAAATACGGAATAAGAGGAACTCCGCTTTCTCTTCTAAAAAACTACCTATGTAACAGGAAGCAGAGCGTTGGGATTGGAAACTATACCAGTGACTACGCAGATGTAACTTACGGCGTACCGCAAGGAAGCGTATTGGGTCCAACTTTATTTTTAATTTACATCAACGATCTCTGTAATTTAAATATCAAAAACGCCAAAATTTTCTCTTATGCCGATGATACGGCTATTGTCTTTTCTGGTATCTCTTGGGAAGATGTAGAGAACACAACTGAAATAGGCATGGCTAGGATAGCCAAATGGTTAAAGAGAAATTTACTTACCTTGAATACAAGTAAAACTAATTTTGTGTGTTTTGTGTGTTTTGGGTGCACGAACTGAACCGACGGATGATTTTAAAATTAAAATACACGATTGTGGAGACCTCGATAATAAAAATTGTAAATGCCCAAAAATAAATAAAGTAAAGCAAATCAAATATTTGGGGGTAGTAATAGACCAAAGATTATCCTGGTATCCACATATCGAACAAGTTGCTAGCAGGGTTAGAAAACTTTGTTGGTTGTTTAGTACACTGAGACATATTGTGCCAAAAAATATAATAAGTCGAAATAACACTTCCAGAAATCTCCTTAATGAGATATACGTCGCTTTGGCTCAGTCTGTCATAGTTTACTGTATACCTAACTGGGGAGGATCTGCAAAAACTAAATTCATAGAAGTAGAGCGTGCACAACGTGCACTCATAAAAACTATGTACTTTAAGAAAATTAGATATCCCACAGAAAGTCTTTATAACCTAAGCGAATTACTCTCAGTAAGAAAACTATATAATTATAGTTCAAACTATATTAAAGAAACATAAGACCCTACCTTACGATGCATCTAAACTGACAAAAAGGAGAAAGCATGCTGTTGCAGAAGTCCCCCAAACAAAAACTTTGGTTGCCTCCATGCAATTTAAAACACGGTCTGCTCGTTTATATAACAGAATAAATAAAGAAATATGTATATATAAAAACCATTATTATGAATGCAAAAAAATACACTGAATTGGATCAAACCACTTACCTATGAGGAAACGGAAGAGCTCTTGAAACTCACGGCATAACCTCTCACACAGGCACACAAACATACACATACCTACACACGCATACACACACACCCACGCACACACTCACTCACACACACATGTTGTTTTATTATTTTTTATTTTTGTCTACTTTACCTATGATATGTTTTAAATAATTTTCTTTCTTTTGTTATGGAAGAGCGGAGTCTTCTAATACAGGCATTGTTTGCTTAAAAGAAGGCTCCAATCACAAACTAATTGTTGTTATTTGGTTGAAGAAATAAACAATTTTGAATTTGAATTTGAACACAACTTCTTCCGGTTCGCGGTCGCCATTCCAGAACTTTTCGGCCCTTTCGGCCCCATCGGCCATCCCTTCTGCGAGCAATGTCCTGCCTATTGCCACTTAAGGAGTACACTTATAAGTTTGGCAATTCTTCCGGCTACGTCGGTAACTTTGCGGAATGCTGAATTGGATTATCGAATGTGGCCAGGCAAGCCGGATTCGACGATTGACCTCTTTCTCGAAGTTAGACCTACCTAACTGGACCGTTTGTCTCAGGTACACATAATCGTCTTCAACTTCTAGTGCAGAGTCTCCGATCTTGATAGGAGTGGGTGTGACATGGGCATTCAACATGACCTTGGTCTTATCGATGTTCATTTTAAGACCCACTCTTCTGGAAGCTCCACTGAGGTCATCGAGCATTGTACTGAGGTCCTCCATGGTCTCAGCCATGACCACTATATCGTCGGCAAACCGAAGGTGAGTGGTGCACTCGCCATTGATATTGATCCAGAACCTTGAAGACATCCTCCAATGCAGCGGTGAAAAGTTTCGGAGATATGACGTCTCCCTGTCTCACACCTCGCTGCAGAAGAATAAGTTCCGAGGCTTGATCCTGAAGTCGGACTGACATGGTGGCGTTTTTGTACAAACATTTCAATTTCAAGTCGATTTAGCACCGTTGGAGAGACTGCAATACAGCCCAGGTCTCGATCGAATCAAAGGCTTTCTCGAAGTCCACACACGCTAAACAGAGAGGCAGGTTATACTCTTCGGTCTTCTGTATAACCTGCCGCAGCATATGTATGTGGTCCAAGGTGCTACACCTTTTTCGGAAACCGGCTAGTTCGGGTGGCTGGAAATCGTCAAACCTGCGCGCGAGACGATTCATGAGGACTCTTAAAAACGACTTGCAGACATGGCAATCGGGCATAGTCGCTCCCTTGCATGCTGCATGCTTGCTTGGATACTGTATGCGTGCTTGGATTTGGAATGCTTGTTGCATGCTTGCTGCATACTTGATTCATGCTTGCCCCCAAAAGGTTACAGCAGAAAAGTTAAACATAGCAGTTCCCCAAATACAAAGCTCAAAATGTTCAAAGCAAAGACCTAAAAATGAAAAGTTGTGCGTGTATTTATAACCAGATGTATGCACTTGGAGGAGGCAAAAGGATTATGTAGGGATCGTAGCAGGAGGCGTTTTGTGGTTTCTATCTCCATGAGAAAAAGGCGTGAGTGCACGCTTTAGCTTCCTAAAGCGTGAACTCACGCCTTTTTCTCATGGACACATATCTATGTATTATAAAAAAAAATTGTATTTTTGTGTGTGTGTGTATGTTTGTAATAAATACACTCAAAAACTACTGTGCCGAAGTTACATTCACCCTGAGAAACAAAGGCTACATTTTATCCCCGTACTCCCACGGGAACGGGAACTACGCAGGCGAGACCGCGTGACGTCCGCTAGTGTACGTATGTATGTATTGTATCAATGAAACAGCTGAGACGTATGGTATACCTATGGTTTATGGTGAAAAAATATTTGAAAGACGACATCAACGAATTTCAATATCAGAGTCATCTTGATAGTAAAACTCCCTGGTTATTACCAAATAACTTAAATCGTTAAAATACAAAAAAAAAGATATAAGAACGCAACGGAAGTTACAAAAAGACGAATTCTACAACAAACTCAATGATATCACAATTGCTTTTTTATATAAATTGAAAAGAGGAATACAAATGAGGACATTATTCTTAGACCATATAGTCCGGTCAAATTAGCTTCAAAAATAGGGGTAAAGCGAGAAACAAACTGGGCCCACGTACGCAACGTATGCAACGCATGATTATGATATCTGGACTTGATTTTATATGAAAAACTATGCGATAGAAACACACTTATCGTATGCAACGCAATCCCACGCTTTCCACGCAACGTCAGCCTGCGATGTCCAGATCGGCGTGGCGGCGTGGGAAGGTGGAGGGGATGATCGTACGCTATCCCACGCGTGTGACCAGTGTGTTTCTAAAACTTACGCGTAGAACGTCATAAACAAGTAGACCTTTAGCGCACGTGTTTTGTTGTCAATAGGTATAGTAAAAATGGGAGACGAACAGCTGATCGATCTAATAAGGAAATACGATGTAATTTATTACATTAAATGCATTGAATATCATAATGCTACATTACGCAATGCAACATGGGAAGAAATAGCAAAATAAATCATCCTCAAACTCGCTATCAGAATCAGAAAACATGCCTTACAGATGCACTAGTGCACCGTCTGAGAAATTACAAACGCGTCTCACGCCAATTTACGTTGCATACACGGGACAAGTGTGCACCACCCATTCTCCCCCCACGTTGCATCGCATACGTTGCATACGTGGGCCAAGTTTGTCTCTCGCCTAAGGCTACATTAATTCGCACCCAGCTAAAAATTTTGCATGAATGTTGGGAACCCTATTACACAATTTGTCAATTATCCACATGAATCCAACGTGTGGAAATAGTATATTTTGATACAAGTGGAGAAAGTTTGTTATTGTAGTTGAAGGCGGTATTAACACACGAGCCGTAAGGCGAGGGTGTTTTTGAGCCGAGAACTGCAATAACAAATGTCCACGTGTATCAAACGACGTTTTTCAATACACTTTTGAAGAAATAAAATAAAATAATGTAAAATATGTGTGTCATGAATGTCACGAGACTATGATTTAAATTTTATTTTTTTCCGCGCTTTGCTTTCCCCAGGTTCAAGGAGAGGCAACGGTATGAAGCCGTAATACAGCCTAATCTATACATTTAATAAAAGAGTAAAAAAAACTGTGTCTGTACATAGAATATATTAAAAAAAGAATAATTGAGCGGGGTTTAGAAACAGCAATAGAGCACGAATCAAAACAAAAAAATCTGTTTGTCTGTTTGTTTGTACACGCTTATCTTCGGAACTACTGGACGGATTTGAATGATTTTTATTTTGTTGCATAGATATTAAGTCTGGGCAACATCATCATCATCATCATCAGCCTATAATGATCCCACTGCTGGGACACGGCCTCCTCTCAATGAGAGGGAATGGGCTATAATCTACCACGCGGGCCCAGTGCGGATTGGTAGATGTCACGTCTTCGAATTTTGGGCAACATAGGCTATAATTTATCTTGGAAACTTTAACACCTGATGCAGAACCACAACAGACCAGCTAAACTATAAGAGATACAAAAATGACACCATAGCAAAAAATATTCCGCGTGATGAGCATTTTCTGCTGAGAGAAAAAATTTGAAGATCTGGAACACCTGATGTGGAACTCCAAGAGCCCAGCTACACCATAACACATATAGGAATGACGTCTTAGCAAAAGTTGTTCAATTTGATGAGCACTCTCTGTTGGCTTATAAAAATCGAAGATCTGGGACACCTGTTGTGAAACTCCAATAGCCCAGCTACACCATAACACATACGGGAATGACGTCTTAGCAAAAGTTGGTAGCGGAAATTTGCTCAATTAGCACTATTTTATATTGCAATCTGTATAGGCTTCTTTAATAAAGATAATTTAAAACACTTGTAAGAAAATAAATCTAAACACCGACCACTAGAAATAAAAACAAATAAACATAAAGTAGAAATGTCACTTTTGACTTTGACCGCCAAACAGATACAACGAGTTGGATAGTTGTACATTTATCCACGTTCCACATTACTTTTTATGTTTTTTGCTATTTACGAACTTCTTACTACTTCAGATTGCTTTTTTCACAAATAAATAATATGTAAAATAAATATAAATTAAATCTGGCCTGAATAACAGTGTTAATTTAATAGTACATTTTCGAAAATCATTTCTATTAACAGGTTTTTCAATAATGGCAATACAACAATGTCATTCAAACATAATTACGAGACCATTGATCGAACCACTATGATGAATTTAGCAGAATATGAACTTTAAGCAAAATGGCAATAGCGATCCCATTGTCATTCATCAACAATTATGAGATCAATGAAAGACTATCCTGACACTATTGTAATAGCAGAATCGGGGCCCAGGTTTTCCGATGTACGTCTTCCTAATTGCAGATTTTCTTGTTACCACTATATGATGTTAGCATTTTGACGTAATGCGCCGGATCCTAGTTGATCAGATCGTATAAGATCTGTCTCTATCATCGGAAAACCTGTACAACCCAGTTTTATTAAAATACTACCTTCTCATGAACCATCGTTGTTTTCTGGTCATTCACATACTAAAAGAGGGTATTGTGGTACCATTTGGGAAAGCTAATGAGACAACAAAGTCGGTTCTGTAATCTGCACGACAAATGTAATACATTTATTTTGAGAAACCGGCCTCGAACAAAAAAAAAAAACAAAAAATTGAAAAATAACTTTAGCTTCTGAAGTCGGTGACCTTTGTTTGATTGATTTATTTTTTTTGTCACCGACTTCAGAAGCTAAAGTTATTTTTCAATTTTTTGTTTTTTTTTTGAAGTCGGTTTTATTTTTTGTAAAAAAGTTTTTATTTTTCACTTTTTAGTGGTTTACATGCGCTTCGTACACATGGAAAGTGCATACCGTTACAATTACAACAAGCCCAAACACGACTAGGATACATTGTCTCATTATGGAGTTCCGTGACTCTTGGCCTCATCATCTGATCTGATGGTAGAATGGTTCTTATCGAACGCAAATGCTTCACTTGTTGTAGAAAATACCAAAATCGCTGTACGTTATCCTATAAAATTTGAAGAGTTCCCTCGATTTCGCCAAGATTCCATCATCAGATCCCGACTTGGTGGCTATGGGACCCTTTGAAAAGTATACCCTTTCCAACCATAAAAGAATTTTTCAAATCGGTTGGCAAACGACGGAGTTATGAGCGAACAAACATAAAAAAAAAAAAAAAAAAAAAAAAAATAGAAAGCCGTCCGTCCGTCTAGTGACGACAGGCCGTGTCGACGGCGCGTTTGTGTTCCACGCGCGCCTCAAAGAGATGTCAGCAGAACAGAGGGGCCCGCAAGGGCCGAAGCCTACCGGGGTTGCGGGACTGTTCGAAAGAGATACCGCGGCCCCGGAACATAAAGGGCGAGGAAGGAACATGGATGGGTTTTAGTCAGTAAGAGTCTGACACTCCCTCCCACTCCGCCCAAAGTGAGAGAAGACATTTGATGATTTCCCATCCTAAAAAAAAAAAAAAAAAAAAAAAAATGTACTGTTTTGACAACTTGATTTTCGGAGGATACATTCGTTCATGAGCTATCAGAAAAGTATCAGTTTAATATCCTGAATGGCGTAGATTTCTCACAATCGGCACTTTATGGTGTAAAGGTGGAACATTTCAAGGAATACTTCGATTACAACTTTTTCAACTTTTTGAATCGTTATATCTCAAAAACGGTGGCTCTTAGGAAAAAAGTATTAAGATATTTTTATAGATCTGATCTACAATTTTTGTCTCAACTATTTTTATGATAAAACTTACCGTTTAGCTGGAAAACCCAAAAAACCGATTTTTGCAACATTTGACCTTGAATATTTTTTTTCCACACGTTGGATTCATGTGGTTGACAATTGTGTGTAATATGGTTCCCAACATTCATGCCAATTTTTAGCTGGGTGCGAATTAATGTAGCCTTGAATGTCTATCTTGACCGGACTAATACGCAACTGGGAAAAGAAAAGATAGGTATTGTTTTTAATTATTACCTTTAGATCACACAGGATTTCTGGTTGAGAGGCGATCTCGCCCGGGTTTATAATAATAACGTTTTTACTAAAACGTCTACTTTAATTCAGTTAGCGATAATGCACAATCAATTTCTCTGCATCTACCTCATGCCAAGGACCTTGAGCAAGTGGGAGGTGCTTAGCAATAGCGTCTACCCGTGCGTGAGAGTGGTCAGCAATACACTGCCGCCTGTCGCCCGCAAGCGCTCCCGCGTCAACGCGGACCAAGATTATTTGAAAAACCGGCCAAGAGCGTGTCGGGCCACGCTCACTGTAGGGTTCCGTAGCTTCCCAGACCATTAAAAATACCAACATTTTTCGTCAGCAAAAATAACTTTGTTTTTCATAGTATTTGTATGAAAAACAAAGTTATCATTTGCGTTTTTTTGAAAAAGTGCTATATAACTCAAAAACTATTCAACTCATCAAGTTGAAAATAATTTTCCTAGAAAGTTCATATAAAGGTCTACTTCTGTGATTTTTTTCATATTTTTTAAACTTATGGTTCAAAAGTTAGAGGGGGGGGGACACATTGTTTTTGACTTTCGGAGCGATTATTTCCTAAAATATTAATATTATCAAAAAATGATTTTAGAAAACCCCTATTCATTTTTAAATACCTATCCAACAATATATCACACGTCAGGGTCAAAATTAAAAAAAAAATCGCTCCCCACTTTACGTCTGGGGGAGGTACCCTAATAAAAATGTTTTTTTAAATTTTTATTTTTGCACTTTGTCGGCATGATTGATATACATATTGGTACCAAATTTCAGCTTTCTGGTGCTAACGGTCACTGAGATTATCCGCGGACAGACAGACAGACAGACAGACATGGCGAAACTATAAGGGTTCCGTTTTTTGCCATTTGGCTACGGAACCCTAAAAATAACCCAACTTGATAAATATTTCACGATCATGTGATCGTGGCCGTTGCTTGTCACATTTTAGTTCGGACGGCCGAAATATCTAGATCAAAGTGTGAAATGTTTTTTTTTTTTTTTAGAATTTAAACGTCCCTATATCTACGAATAAAACACAATAAAAAACGACTCACTCAAAGTCGTTGGCGTGAAGTGGCCCCTTAAACCCTTTGCACACCACGTTTTTTTATGCGCTGACGACGCGCGTCGGACGCAATGAGAACGCGCAACAAACGTGAGACTGAAGTCACGTTGATAGTTTTACGCTAGATCCTTGCGTTTCGTATCGCTGTAAACCCGCTGATACATCGCTAGAAACGCGCTGTGATGCATCGCGCAGAATGGCCATTGCCCCTTGATTATTACTGCCTCTTTCCTCGCACCACCAATGGCACAACGCGCCGCAAGGGCTCATTTTAATCGGCACAAACGTGCGTTACATTTACGTTTGTCGATACAAACGCATGTTTTAGCAGATTATTACACGTTAATATCGATACGAAACCGTGTAAAATCTGCTAAAACGTGGTTGATAACGCGCAGAGGACGCGCTAAACAGAAACGCGCAACAGGCGGAACGAAATTTCGGCCAATATTGGCCACATGACCAATCGAGTTGTCATTCGTTTTTAGTTCGGTTCCGTAACGAATCTTATGTCCGTCAGTGACACGGAGTAGGATACGCCCGTAACTTCGGCCGAAACTACGGGCTTCGTGCTTAACCTTCCTATACCCGCGCGTTGGTCTGTGAGACCGACGGAATGATTTTTCTAATTTATTTAATATCACAGAAACGCTAGCGAGTCGCATCTTTTGCTAGCTGCCGGATTTGTAGCGAGCTTCATGTGGGTGCTAGCCACGTGCTTGTGGGGAACGCACGTGTGTGCGTTTTTGGCGCCAATCGGTCCGTGAGACCGACGCGGGTATACGTGTAACTTTTTATGTAAGTATAAAATTATTGTTTATCAGGTTTTTTTTACTGTTTATTAATTGTTTATTGTGTATGTAATTGTGTATGTTTATTTTGAACAATTTTATTATTTTACAGATTATATTCTGCGCCAGAATGGATGAAGAGTGAATCCGGTCACTGTAAAACCGTAAGACTTAGGCTCGCTGAAATTTGTCAGTTAGATGGTCTCGAGTCTTCAGCGACATCTGATAGTAATAAAATTGGTCGTTGTGGATATTATTCATCCAATAAAAACCGCAAAACACGTTACAACTGTGCAACTTGCAAAAAATATTTTTGTTTGGAACATGCTGATAAGGTATGTCCTGACTGTTTTGGTGAGACTGAAAACTAAGTCAACTTGTGATTTTTTATTAGTTTATTAAGTGTTTTTTTAAATATTAAACTTTATTTTTGTTTTTTAGAAGAAAAAAAATGTTTTAGTTGTGTTTTTGTAGTACCTAAGAAAAAACTCTGTACTTTGAAGGCTGTTTTTTATAAGACTGATAGTCTGTTAAATAATTAATAATAAAGTGATTATATGATATATTTCTTTTCATTATATCCTTTACTTTTTAGGTCTTATTTTATTTATATAGGTCTTATAATGAAAATCATGTAAAACGGCGTTCCAAACTTTCGGTCTGCGAGACCGTACGCGGGTATAGGTGTCACAGAAATTGGCGCGGGTATAGGAAGGTTAAAGTGTAAACCTCCCGAAACCGGCCGAACCGACCGTTCGGCCGCTCGGTAGTGAATACTGCGGTCGCGTAGGCATAATGTAGATAGCGCGCGGCCAGTTAGCAGCATCTGTTGATTGCGAATAAAAAAACTGCCGTTTTAATACATTTAAAAATGTTTATTAAAGTAACTCGTTATTACAAGAATTTTTTAGGACAGTCTTTACAGATGCCTACCGCCTTCTCGTTATATTCGGGATAACCACTGATGAAGGTGTTGATATACTCATTTACTTTGCCTTTGAGTCCTTTTATCGAATACTTCTTTAAGGAAAAAATACAGTTACCCCTATACACCACAGTCCAACCTGAAAAAATTAATAGCGCTTTATCAAACAAACTGGGTCCTTTTTGATTAAAATGCAGCGTTATCAGTGCCATCTTAGAGTTAGGTGAAATTATTGACTTCAACCGTCGCATTAGTCTCAAATGTTTGAACCGTAGGTACATTGTTACTTTTATGGACCAGCCAATTACCTACCTATAAGTATATAGGATTTTCCCAACATTTGCTTTTTGTATTCGATAACTAGTTTTTAGTTACCAAACAAGAATTGCAGCCGCCAAAAGTTAGTCAAAGTTTATACCGTTCTCCAAGTTGGTTGCATTAAATAGCCCGTACATTTGAACGGCCATCTTAAGCCAGCAGTCACAAACATGCATGTCATCATTGGCTCTTCATTCTTCTTAGTCGTTCACTCTTGATGAGTGGTCGTGGTCATGAGGGGTCGCTCACAGCTGCGGTCGCTGTCTTATATCCAACGACATATTTACTTCCATTTGGTGATTAGGTATTCAGTGCGTGTAAATACACAACATGCACAACATTCACAACAAACAATAATTACATTAAACTAGCTGACCCACGCATCTTCGTCTGCGTCATATAAAAGAGATTGTTTGATCGATTTAGTTTTTTATCACCGACTTCTGAACCTCCTCCTTTTTGAAGTTGGGTAATAACGACGTTATGGTAGGTGACTCAAATATCCGGGTAGCCTATAAAAGATTTGGCCAGGTATCGTTTTGCTCCTAAGAATTGAAAAGTTTCGTTACTTTGTCATGGATCCCATAATCAGAACCTAACCAAATACTCATTAAACTACGCTTAAAGTACACCCTTACCAATAAAATAAAAACAGTATATGTCTCAGTAATAGACTTATCTATATGTCACCGTAAAATTGTCAAACACGTTATATTGTAATATCTCTAGCGATATTGTAAACTCTCGAATTATTGTCAAACGAACATACTGCTTACAATAAAACGTATTATTTTTCGTGAAATGCATGCGATGGTAGTCAGCTTACGCGGTGTGGAGGGAAGGAGGAGACCCCTTGCCCAGTGGTACCACTCTCATGTAAAGATACTGTACCATTCCTGAGAAATATCGATTAATATAACCTAATCTTAAAACACTTTATATTCCCCTAAAAAAGCGCAGTCGACGGAGCCCCGCTTCGCGGGGCCCCTATTTCCGAGTGCAGGGTTTAAAGGAACCTAACTAACCTAACGGGGGGGTACCCAAAGTCCCGATTATGGGGGCAGAGATACTTCCGTATGTTCAGTTGACAAATAATTCGAGAGTTTACAATATCGCTAGAGAGAAACACGTTTAATTGTTATATAACGTGTTTGACAATTTTACGGTCACATATACATATAATAAAATCGTAGGAAAGTCAAAACTGTACATTGAATATTTTTTAAAAAGAATACTTGGGGCGTGATCTACAATCGATATCGAAGCCAAAAATATAGTTTTTAGAATTTTTGTCTGTTTGTCTGTTTGTCTGTATGAATGTCCGGGCTAAACTCAAAAAGTACTGCATGGATTTACTTCAAATTTTACATGAATATTACTAAGAGGTCGGGTCAACATATAGGCTTCATATTATCACGCTATCACGTACGGGGGAGGAGCTGTGAATCTTTATGACTGACTGGGTGATATATCAACGCACAGCCCAAACCGCTGGGTCTACAGATTCCAAATTTGGCAAGTAGGTTCCTTATGTGGTCTAGGGGTGCATTAAAAAAGGATTTTTCAAAATTCACCCCCTAAAGCCCGGTTTCCACCGCAAGCGGAGCGGACCCATTAATGACTTATTTTACCTCACAGGAGAAAACTGCTTACTCATATTGTTTTTCCACCAACAAAAAGTCGAGCGGAAATGACTCAGCGAGCAAAAAGAGTAAATAATGAGCTCGTTAATTTCTAATGGTGGAAACATATGTAAGCAATTTTCTCTTGCGTGTTAAAAGAAGTCATTAATGGGTCCGCTCCGCTTGCGGTGGAAACCGGGCTTTAGGGGGTGAAACGGGGCTCCAAAGTTTGTATGGGGAACCCAGATTAGTTAGACTATTTCCTTCGAAACTTCGCAGTAGTACTTTAATTGAAAAAAAAGTGGAAACGGGTTTTAGGTTTTTTCAGAATTCCACCCCTAAGAGGGGAAATGGGGTAACCAAGTCTAAAAATCAATGCACAGCCCAAACCGCTGGGTCTACAGATTCCAAAATTGGCAAATAGGTTTCCTATGTAGTCTTGGGGTGCAGTTAGAAATAATTTACTAAATTCGTCCTCCAAAGGGGTGAAACGGGGCTCCAAAGTTTGAATGGGGAAACAAGATTAGTTAGTCTATTTTATTTGAAACTTAACAGGAGTACTCCTATCGATAAATGAACATTTGTTTCAGTTTTGTTCAGAATTCAACCCCTAATATGGAGAAATGGCGTGACAAAGTCTGAAAATCAACATGGGTGTTGTTTGTATTGTGTATCGGGTTGGGTGTATTACAAAAGCAATGATTTTAAGATTTAATGTGGCGGACCTGAAATTCCATCATGGAATGAAAAATTAAAAATCATTATGGGTGTCGCTTCCGAGATTATCAGGGGTGCTGATTACGAATATGGTATTTATTATGACACATCCAGAAGATGGCAGATTCGACTTCTGTACAGGATTATTGGGGTATCAGGACAAGTTTTATTTTTTATTTTATTTATTAGGGACAAAAACCGGCCAAGAGCGTGTCGGGCCACGCTCACTGTAGGGTTCCGTAGCTTCCCAGACCATTAAAAATACCAACATTTTTCGTCAGCAAAAATAACTTTGTTTTTCATAGTATTTGTATGAAAAACAAAGTTATCATTTGCGTTTTTTTGAAAAAGTGCTATATAACTCAAAAACTATTCAACTCATCAAGTTGAAAATAATTTTCCTAGAAAGTTCATATAAAGGTCTACTTCTGTGATTTTTTTCATATTTTTTAAACTTATGGTTCAAAAGTTAGAGGGGGGGGGACACATTGTTTTTGACTTTCGGAGCGATTATTTCCTAAAATATTAATATTATCAAAAAATGATTTTAGAAAACCCCTATTCATTTTTAAATACCTATCCAACAATATATCACACGTCAGGGTCAAAATTAAAAAAAAATCGCTCCCCACTTTACGTCTGGGGGAGGTACCCTAATAAAAATGTTTTTTTAAATTTTTATTTTTGCACTTTGTCGGCATGATTGATATACATATTGGTACCAAATTTCAGCTTTCTGGTGCTAACGGTCACTGAGATTATCCGCGGACAGACAGACAGACAGACATGGCGAAACTATAAGGGTTCCGTTTTTTGCCATTTGGCTACGGAACCCTAAAAAAACAGTAACATGTTCAGGTTTAAAATTATGAGTTCTTAAATAGATAGGTAAACATGTCAATATGTCACAAATGCGCGACTTAATGGCAACTAAGGTTTACTCTTGGTTAGGTTTACTCTACATCATCACAGGTGAATAAATAAATAAATCACCATCATCATCATCTTTAAAACTAAAAAATAAATTAAAAATTTTGTATAATCGGTAGGCCAGAAAACAAGTCTTAGGCTACTTTTATACCCCTAGGTGACAAAAGTGGTTCACGCGGACGAAGTCGCGGGCAACAGCTAGTCCCCAATAAATTATGTCCAAGATAAAGACTAAAATATTTTGTTTCCTTGACTACAAATAAAATGAGTAGGTCATTGAGTAGGTCTATACATATTGTTGAAAGAAACTGAAAATCCACACCCATTAAAGCATTCTGATAACACAAAATGTGAAATGAATAATTGATTGGTGAATAATTGGTAATGTGAACATTTGGTCAAAAAACAGTCGATATCAAGAAATACAACAATGTTGTTAATTAAATCCTAAGAAAATTAATTCAAACTTTAGCAGGCATATTCCAAGAGCATGCATAATGTATTTTAAAATGGAGGCCGATGGAGGCAACTTATCTGGGCTGATACTGCTACAAGTTATAATTTACTTGCTAAGCACTGTAGCAAACGTGGCTTTATTTAGATAAAAGAATTACAGATAGTATTACATCATTGCAGAGATAAACGTAGTGATTATATACTCTGTGTGCAGAGAGTGTCAATTGTAACAGTTGTCGTTGACAGCCTGTCACCATACAGCCAAGGAGGCCGCCATTAGGTATATCACCTCATTCTTCCCCGGTTGAGTTTTCACTCCCTTCTCCATCTACCACAATGTCGCTTAAATAGGAGGGCGGCTTTCTGGACCTGTTTGATCTCAGTTTAGTTTAGTTTATATAATAATAATCCACTTTTCTCAGCGGAAGAGCTTCGATCTGGAGTATTGGAGAAGGCGGCGAGCTACGTAGATCCTCTGAACGTTGCGGCGATGATAGCGACGAGGTGTCAGTTTCGGGTGGCGCTGTAGTGCTGTCTTCCATCTCTTCAGAAGCTGATTGAAAACTATAATCTCCACTGTAGTCAATGGTATTCGGGAACGGTGCCAATTGACGGTTTGATACTGTTGACGTTTCCCCATTGTTCCGTCGAATAAGAGAATAGTGAGGATTAGTTTCCAGGAGTTCAGCTTCTTCGACTAGAGGGTCTGTTTTAGATTGTCCGACATTCTTTTTTACTAATATCGGGCCTGGTTTAAGCCAGGACGGCAGTGAGTCTCCGTTCGGTGATCTTCGGTATGTAAAAAGTTTTTCATATGGGGTGGCATTAGTAGCTGTACATAAAAGAGAACGTACACAGTGCAATGCATCCTTCAGTACCACTTCCCAGTTTTCGGATGATAGTCCCTTTGACCGGAGGCTAAGTTGGATAGTTCGCCAGAGAGTCCCTTTTAGACGTTCCACTTGTCCGTTACCCTGGGGGTTGTAAGAAGTCGTTCTAGATGAGGCTATGTTTGCTTTTCTTAGGAATGACTTGAATTCTTCTGACATAAACGATGAGCTTCTGTCGCTATGAACATAGAGAGGCTGGCCAAACGTAAGGAAGAGATCTTTCAAGCAGTTGATGACAGTGGCAGATGTCATATCTTTACATGGATAAGCAAATAGAAATCTGCTGTACTCGTCGATTATCGTTAGTATATACTTGTTGGAGGTGTTAGACGCCAATGGCCCTTTGAAGTCTATGTTGATACGTTCGAGAGGGGCCATAGCTTTGATCAAGTGTCCTTTGATTTTGAGAAACCTTGGTTTTATCATCGGGCACGAGGCCGTCATCTTCTTGTCGTTCGCTGAATAGGGCAAGTTTTTGGATCTCACCCAACGATACATCCTTGTCACCCCTGGGTGAAAGAGCTCCATAACGCGCTCTGTCACCCAGGGGTGACAGAGCGCGTTATGGAGCTCTTTCAGCTTACTGATATTCATATAGGCGCACACACGGGATAGAGCGTCCGCAGCTGCATTTGTTTTTGTGCTGGTAATTGTTTAGTCTCAGATCATAATAGAAGCTATTGCGCTTCGTCAAGTATTTTAGAAGGCTTAATAACATTGAATAAGTTGATTATAAGATAGTTATAGAACTAAATGCTCTTATAACTGCGCCCAAATCCAGGCCTGTAGAGCATTATAAGCATGTTATAAGTACAGAAAAAAGTAGTCTCAAGAGCGTTATAAGTACTGATTTTGCTAGTTGGGTTAACGCACCTAACTGTTGAAATCTGGGAGTATTGTACACATCTGCGTACCCCCTCAGAGCATACAGGCGTGATGTTCTGTCATGATGTTGTAAATAAACAATAAACATCCAAGCTATTGCAGCAATCACTGCAGATTTGCCGTCTAATTTTGAAGAGTTCCATTAATATCTCTGAAGGTCAGCACTAGTTCTTAACCACACTTAACGGGAAGCACCGGCTTTCAAATAAAAAAGAATCATTAAAATCGGTTTACGCAGTCGAAAGTTCTGAGGTAACAAACACCAAAGAAATAAATATTCCCCATTTTTCATTCCTGCTCCGCTCATAATGGCAGTAGCATGATGTTATACAGCCTTAAGCCTTTCTAGATAAATGGACTATCCAACACAAAAATAATTTTTCAATTTGAACTAGTCGTTCCTGAGATTAGCGCGTTCAAGCAAGCAAACAAACTCTTCTGCTTTATAATATTACTAGCTTCTGCCCGCGACTTCGTACGCGGATCCTGTTGCTTATGACAGCGACAACGGGTTCGTCAAAATCGAAGATCTGCAACGGGTCCACCCTTTATAGAAGACTTTTTATGTCATAATATTATTTTGCATACCAGCTGATAGCATAAACTTTATTTGGTAGAAAATTGTTTGGCAGATACTCATTTATCATACGTTCAAACTCATAATTTTGTAAGCAAGAATCATCTTTAGGCATAAATTTCATATGCATAAGATTTAAAAGCTGAACCATCTTATCGCAGAAAGTTCACAGTCAGAATCATCTTTTGGCATAACAAACATTCATTAGAAACACTTAAAGCTTGTGCTATTGCGAGATAAGCGCTTGGCCAAGATTCCGTGCCGCTGAGGAGAGGGTCATTTGATGATTTCCGATCCAAAAGAAAAAAAAAAGAAGGCCTTTGGATAGGCATAAAGATAAATGGCGATCCTATTATTTCTTGGAATGAAAAATCCTCACGCCTTTCCCCCTTTGCAAGTCGTAGATTCAATTCTATTGGAGTAGCTACAGGCTTGCAGTCTTGCATTCCATATTTTTCTAGATTTTTTTTCGCGAAGCTTGCCTGTGATAAGGTTATACCCCACTTAAATCTTTGCCTCACTTAAATCTTTAATTTTGAACGCTTTGGCGATTGCCTTTTTGACTTTTTCTATGTCCTTCACTGAACTTCCAAAAATATAGAAGTCGTCGACATAAAGTGCTATTACAATCAGGGTATTATCTTTCCCCCTTTTGATGTAAATGCACGGATCATATTTCGATCTTGTAAAACCACTTTTAATGATGTGATCATGTATTTTGACATTCCAGCAACGTGCAGCTTGTTTGAGGCCATAAATGGCTCTCTTCAGCTTGCATACTTTCTTTTCATTTCCCTTCTTTATGAAAGATTCAGGTTGCTCCATTTAAAAATCCTCATCTAAATCACCATTCAAAAATGCTGTGGTGGCGTCAATATGGTGTACATTTAAATCCAATTCTGATGATAATCCCAGCAGAAGCCTAATGGAAGATAGCTTGACTACAGGAGCAAAGGTCTCGGTATAATCTTCTCCAAACTTTTGAGAGTAACCCTTGGCAACAAGGCGAGCCTCCTTATGCCGTTGGACCTTTCCATCTGCCCCGATTCTCAACTTAAAAATCCATTTGTTTTTGACGACATTAGCGTCTCTGGGAAGATCGACGAGCTCCCAAGTCTGATTCTCCATAAGTGAATCGTATTCCTCCTTCATAGCTTTCTTCCACAGGTCTTTATCAGAACGCTCCATAGCATCCATAACCGAAATCGGGTCAGTAGCATTCATGACATGGAAGTTGTATACCATGTCCTCATCTATTCTTCTGACTCTATTTCTTAGAGGATAACGCCGTTCCTCAGGCTCCTTGTGACGTTAGTAGACGTCAACATTAAATAATAGATGTATATATTTATAAATGAAACTAGTAAATGGGGAAAAAAATAGCTATATTGCTTAATAAAAAAAATAAACTATGTGGAAAAAGAAGAACCGAGTCGCGGGTACGTAAATCTCACTGAGTTCGTTCAGAGCGTTTCAAAAGGTAACCACTTCCCTGGCAGTTGTAGTGGTTGTCCGGGGTAGTCGTTGGGTGGATGACGTCACGGTCTTGCGGTAATGGTGGAATTGGTAGGGTCCGCTGCAGGGACGTAGGCCGCATGCAGGATAAGTAATTTGGGGTCGAGCGTGGTCTCGTACCGGGACCCTGAAATTCCGGGAAATTGGACATTTTAGATAAAGTCCGATTTCATGTTTGTGACTGCAACATCAATTCCCGTCCGGGACAAAAGCGTCGATTAGGCGAAGTGGAACCAAAGCATGAAATAATGATCAATGATGTTGCGATCACAAGTAAAATCAGCTGATACATTTACATAAAACATTAAGTTCAAAGCGCAGAAAAAAACAATTGACCGACACGTACAAAGCATGGGTCGCCCAATATGAAGTCGGAATGTGAAAATGACAACTAGCACAGAAGCGTTACTAAATAAATTAAATTAAAGCATTCAAAATCAAAAGTTCAACAATAACGAACATGTAGGTAAGTAGGTACCTTAACAAGCTACGAAGAACAATTTCGTGATAAAATAAGTAAATCACATTTTATTTACCATTAACAAGATGTTCGCTAGAATCTACTAGATAATCTTCAGTTTTCTAATTACAACTACACTAAATACAGACTAAGATTTCTACGTACTTAGGTACTACAATAATTACATAAAGTATGCAACACTTACCCAATCGGGGTTACACAAATTCACTGTTAGGTAAAAATAAACTTTGATTAAGTATAGAGATAGAACGTATTGCAATTATTGAAAAATATAAAAAATTGTAAAACCGTTAAAGTGGTTTGGAGGGAAATCAGCGACAAGGCAATGTATTCGCACGGCTAGTGTTTGCGCTGGATTGACGATCGGCTGGAGGTCACCTTTGAACCGGCCGTTAGCACGAGCCTTGCCGACAACATCCGAGTAGATACGAACGTCGCGCGCGCATAGAATCGCATCGGAAGACAGTTCCTTTCATTGTTTGATAGTTTAAAAGTGTTTTATAGTAATGTGAATGTAAAATAGTTTAATATTAATTATTATAGGTTAGTTTGTTAGGTAAAATAATAAAATATAGTGAGTTAATTTTTGATGTAAATAATGCGATTTTCAGATTATTCCTTTGAACTAGTTTTGTAAGTTATCAAAATCACACACAGTGTTACATCCTCTACAGCTTGAACCGGTTCTGTTGACGGTTCTTCGAAAGAGTCGTGAAACTCTTCTGCAGTTATAGTGGGCGATGAACTTGGTGACATAACCATGTTACTCTGGCTTGGGCCATCCTCAGGCGCCACAGCCCTAGAAATGCCTTGAGCAGTATCTCGCTCACAAAAAATTGGTACCTCTACATATTCTCGCCTCGGTTTCTCCCTCGAAACCTGTGCACTGCGCTCAGGGGGTTTAATCTCCTTGATTACTTTTGGCCGCTCGTCAAACACGGCGTCGCGAGCAACTATTATGCGGCGCGAATTGACCGGGTCGACAAATCTATACCCCTTTTGTACTTCACTGTACCCAACGAAGATAAGCTCACGGGTCTTGGAGTCGAATTTCCTTCGCCTATTATCTTTCACCAAAACCTGAGCTGTGGATCCAAAAACTTTTAAATTGGTAAGATCCACCTCATGATTTGTCCAAACTTCTTCAGGAACTTTCCCGGCGATTGCTAATGTGGGTGAGCGATTTTTCAAATAGATCGCAGTCCCCACCGCTTCTCCCCAGTAACGTTTACTTAGGTTACTGTCATGGAGCATGCATCTCGCCTTTTCAGTAATGGTGCGGATCGTCCTTTCCGCAACTCCATTCTGTTGAGGAGTATGAGCAACACTCGTCTGGTGATTAATTCCACATTTGACCAAATAAGCCTGGAACTCCTTATTGATATACTCAGTACCGTTATCGCTTCTAAACCGTTTAATTTTCCTTTCGGTTTGGTTCTCTACCAAACGTTTGAACTCCTTGAACTTCTCTAACACCTCAGTCTTTTTCTTCATGACGTAACCAAAAACCTTTCGGCTGAAGTCGTCAATGAACAGGAGGAGATATCTGTTTCCTCCCCAAGTCTCCACATCTATTGGACCAGCTACGTCGCTATGTATTAGGTCCAGCATGCCGGAGGCTCTAAAAGACTTCTTCCGCTTAGGAAACTTTTTTACGCACTGCTTTCCTTGACTACAAGGAACACAAGGGGCTCCATCACCCTTTTTGCCGTAATCTAGGCCCTTGACAATTCTCGGGAGACAAATGGCCCAATCTCCGGTGCCATAATTCAAACTTGTCCTGATTGTCTTCCCCTAAAAGAGTTGTCGCCTGATTACAACCGGAACCTAAAACATAAAGTCCGTTTTGGCGCGGTGCAGTAAACAATGCCTTACCATCTATTTTTACATTATTGTTAGAAACACTACATTTTGTTTTATCAAAAACAATAATATTGCCTGCATCTGCAAACTTTCCTACAGACATTTAATTGGTAATTAGTTCAGGAACGTGAAGAACATCATTCATCTTCACTACAGTGTCACGTTCCCCATGTCGCAGGCTTAACTCCACAGAACCTTGCGAAGTCGAAACAATTTTCTCACTATTCGTGCAAGTTATCGTTTTGGAGCAAGATTTCGTGGGGCTTGTTGTGTATGTTCACGCCTTTAGTTGTTTCCGTCCTTCTTGGATGGGTCTATGGTTTCGTTCTCTTTATAATAAACGTCTTGGACTGAGCACACGTTTTCTTTTCAACATTGGCGACGAGTAAAATTTATTTAATATAAAATGTCGGCGGGTCAAGTACGGGAGTTCAACGTAAAGACGGGGAACTGGTCCGCTTACATTGAGCGACTGGAAATGTTCTTTTTGGCCAATGCAGTCAAAGTTGAACTCAAGCTGCCAACTCTGATTTCGGTGATGGGTGAGGAGGCTTATGATTTATTGTCGTCTTTGGCGAATCCGCTCAAACCTGCGGAGTTATCTTTTAATAGGGCAGTGGAGCTATTGGCGGCACACTTGCAGCCTACCCCATCAATTTTGGCTGAAAGATTTAGATTCCGCCAGCGGCGACAATATTCAAATGAATCGGTGGCGGAGTACGTTTCAGAACTTAAGAAGTTATCTAAGCACTGTAACTTCCAAGCGTCATTGGATGAAAATTTACGGGATCAACTGGTTTGTGGCTTGAAAAGCGACACACTCCGACAAAGATTGTTCGCGGAGGAAAAGTTGCCATACAACAGAGCCGTCACTATAGCGCTGTCTCTAGAAGCTGCGGAGCGGGACGCCACTGCGGTGGAACGAGGTTCTTCAGCGGCTATGTAAGCAGCGGAAAATGTGAACAGAGTCGAGGAATGCCCAAACTGCGGTGATAATAGGCACAGGTCTAGCGACTGTAGATATAAAACCTTCGTTTGCAGTGGGTGTCGTGAAGTTGGGCATTTGAGAAGGATGTGCCCTCAGTATAGTCGAGGCAAATTGGCGGGTTCAGCCGAGGAGAGCAAACACAAAGCTTCACGTGGAGTGCGCGGACGCGCAACGTGGAGGCGAGCAAGGCACGGGCAGCGCGGTGTGGGGCCAGGTAGCCACAGGGCTCCATTATACTCCCTGGATGAGGAGGGAAGTAATAGCAATGGGGACGTTGAAGAGGATGAACAGCCCATGCACCAGATGTCATTAAGCAAGTATAAACCGGTGTGTATCACTGTAAAGGTACAAAATTGTTTACTTAGGATGGAGGTTGATACAGGGTCAGCCCTATCTTGTATAAATAAAAATGTGTTTATTGAGTTGTTTAGCAACTTGCACTTGAATAAATGTAATCTAAGCCTCAAATTTTACGAAGGCTCAACTGTTCATCCTATAGGATATTTGGTGACAACGGTTTGTTATAATGGCGTCATTAAAACGTTAGATCTCTATGTTTTAGAAAAAGGCTCTTCAAACTTAATGGGAAGGCAATGGTTAGCTGAACTTAAAATTCCTATTAAAGTTTCTAAATGTCATGTGTTATCAGATCAGAATGCTGTTCATGACAAAATAATAAATGAAATTGTTTCTAGGCATGAATCCCTGTTCGACGGCACATTGGGTAAATTCACGGGGAGCATGGCTGAGCTGCATGTGCGGGATGGGGCAGTGCCCATATTTTGTCGTGCGCGACCACTACCATACGCGCTGCGCGAGCGTGTCGACGCCGAGCTGGATGCCATGCTAAAGGCCGGGGTGATTGAACCGGTAGACCATTCCGACTGGGCCACGCCTCTAGTCGTGGTTCGCAAAGCTGATGGTGGCCTTAGAATATGTGCCGATTATAAGGTAACCCTGAATAGAGTTCTAGCGATCGATAGATTTCCTATTCCAAAAATGGAAGATTTATTTAGTAATCTTAGCGGAAATGTTTTCTTTACTAAATTAGATCTGTCTCAAGCCTACAACCAGGTACTTTTAACTGAGCACTCTAGGGATTATACAGTTATAAACACGCATAGAGGGTTATTTAAGTATAATCGCTTGGTATTTGGTTTATCTTCAAGCCCAGGAATATTTCAAAAAAATATGGTTAATTTATTTAAGAATAATCCTAATGTCATAGTTTTTTTTGATGACATACTGATTAAAAATAAGGATTCAGCTAGCCATTTAGAATCTGTGAAAGAGGTGCTGCAGATACTAGAGGCAAATGGCTTAAAAATTAAGAAAACTAAATGTGAGTTTTTCGCAAAAGAGGTTAAATACTTAGGTTTTATTTTTGATCAAAATGGTGTTAGGGTAGATCCAGACAAGGTAATGGCTATTGCAAATATGCCCCATCCAAATAATGTTTCTGAATTGAAGTCTTTTCTTGGCATGGTAACTTTTTATGGCAAATTCATCAGGAATTTAAGTATGCAGTTATCGCCTCTGTACCAGCTTTTAAAAAAAGGTAAGCATTGGAAATGGGGGACTGAACAAAATGCAGTGTTTGTTCGAATTAAGAATTATTTGTGTAGCACGAAAGCACTAGTGCATTTTGACATGGAAAAAGAGTCTGTATTCAAAATCAAAATCAAAGCATTTATTTCAAGTAGGCCAGTTACAGGCACTTTTGAATTGTCGAAACAAAAATGAACATTTAATGTAGCTACAGTCCCAGTCACAAGACATAAAAACTGTGAAAGTACTGTAGTTGCCCATTCCCTAGCGTAGATCTCTATGGAGAAGAACGGGCAAGAAACTCCATGGACACTCTTTTAAATCAAAATGTTGTTACAAAATCTTGGTTACATCATTCATGTTGAGATGGTATATTATGTGAGAACAATGCAGCAAGATGTGCACGTTAAAAGTGTCCATAGCAAAACCAAAACAAAATACAACTCAAAAACAAAATAATTAATTCAAATAAACCATGGCGACTAAGAGATGACCAGTCACAACTGACAGCGCCCGTTCACGCACATGACGCATGGATCAGCACCATTCAGCTCAACCATTTTGAAGGGAACTAAATGGTCCGACACACGCGCCACCATCAGCGAGACATTTGAGTGAGCGTGACATACTCTCAACCGCCAGGGCACATTCAAGTCGAGAACTGCCGTAGGTTTCCAGTGAATGATAGCTTACTAGTACATAGTACTCACACAATATGGGCTATGCGATTATATAATACTAACATTGAATCTATACAATGCAAAGATAGTTAAGTACAATCTTCAGCAGCTCCAACTATATCATTTAATGCTATCATTTTTTGCGCCCCTGTCCATGTGGAGCAGGACCAGCATTAAGCCAAGCATTTTTATCAGCGATATAATCGCTCAACTTGTAATATGCTTTTTTACATAGTGTGCGTTTAATGCATGTTTTAAATTTCGTCTCATTCAGTTCAAGAATACTTTGTGGAATTTTATTATAGCATCTCAAACAGTACCCCATGAAAGATGAGTCTACTTTAGCGAGTCTAAAGCCTGGCTGAACTAATTGGTCCCTATTTCTAGTACTGTAATTATGTCTGTCACCTCTTTTACCAAAAAGATGCAAATTTTTTCTAACGTACATTATGTTTTCGTAAATGTATTGACAATGTACCGTCATAATGCCAATATCCTTAAACAGTTCCCTTAGAGAATCGCGCCTACGAAGATTATATATAGCTCTGATGGCTCTTTTCTGCAGATTAAATATAGACTCAATGTCTGCAGCCCGTCCCCATAGCAAAATACCGTAAGACATTATACTATGGAAGTAACTAAAATAGACCAGTCTAGCGGTATCTACATCAGTAAATTGAAGGATTTTTCTAATGGCATATGCTGCTGAACTTAGCCGCCCCGCAAGAGATGTTAAATGAGAACCCCATTGTAGCCTTGAGTTAAGCGTAAGCCCCAGGAAAACCGTTTTATCTACGAAAACAGTATTAACAGTAGATGCTAGCGGGCGCGGGTTAGGCGCGGTGTTGGCACAGCGTGAACCAGGAGGGGAGGAATGTGTCGTTGCGTACGCTTCACGCTCGCTCATGACTCCTGAGCTTCACTACAGCCAAATTCATAAGGAGGCTTTGGCAATTGTTTTTGCAGTAGAGAAGTTTCATCAGTACCTTTACGGGAGGAAGTTTACACTTCGGACTGATCACAAACCACTTGTTAGCATCTTTGGGCCTAATGTAGGTATTCCTAGCGCGGCAGCAAGCCGTTTACAACGTTGAGCAATTAAATTATCGGCGTATGACTTTGATATTCAGTATGTCAAAACCGATAAAAATATAGCTGATTGTCTTTCACGTTTAATTGACTCACAAAAAAAAGATTCAGTAGCGGAAGAGGAAGTGTTACCAGAGCAAACATATTTACACTTTGCAACTGAAGCTCTTTTGCTAGATTATAATGTGCTTAAAAAAGAAACAATCCGTGATCCTATTTTAAGTCGCGTTTTGAGTTATATAATAGACGGTTGGCCGACAGAAGGCGAAATAAAAGAGCTTAGACCGTATTTTAACAGAAAGAATGAATTATATTGCGAATTAGGGTGTGTGATGTGGGGTAGTTATACCGGGGTCGTGTAGAACAAAAGTTATTTCGGAACTCCACGATGTTCACATGGAAATAGTTAAAACAAAGGCGCTAGCTCGTAGTTACGTTTGGTGGCCGGGAATAGACGAAGCGCTTGAGAAGGTATGTCGCTCGTGTGTCATATGTGCGGCTGTAGCTGACGCTCCGCCAGCACATGTGCCATGCTCATGGCCGTGGCCATCACGTCCCTGGTCCAGGCTCCATTTGGATTTTTTAGGGCCTATCGGTGGTTTGACCTATTTAGTTCTTGTAGATTCTTGTTCAAAATGGATTGAAGCAATAAGAATGAATAGAACTACAGCGCAAGCGGTAATTAATGTACTACGGAATTTGTGGTCGCAATTTGGTCTTCCGAAACAAACAGTTAGTGACAACGGTCCACCCTTTTCAAGTTTAGAATTTCAAATTTTTTAAAAACATAATGGTATAGAACATATTTTTACATCTCCATATCACCCAGCTTCTAATGGTGCAGCTGAAAGTGCAGTAAAAATTTGTAAACGCACTATTAAAAAGGCGTTCAAACAGAATATTAATGTTGATATAGCACTGTCAAGATTTCTATTAGCTTATAGAAATACGGAACACTCCACTACCGGTGATAGTCCGGCTAGTCTATTACAGGGTCGTAATCTTCGCATGAGGTTGGATAATCTAAAACCAGAGCGTGAATCGCAGGTAGCAGCGCGTCAAGCCCGTAGTGAGCGTGACGCGGGTGGGACGCAGCGTGAATTAGAACCGGGAGCTCTTGTTTGGTATCGCGAATATAGAGGCTCAGATAAATGGGTACCTGGTACGATTCTTAAACGTTTAGGTAACACCGATTATTCTATTAGATCCGGAAATGGAACAGAATGTCACAGACATATCGATCAGTTGAGGTTAAGGGTCTTGGGTAAAGTTGGTAGTGATACTCCTAGAGAGAGTACGGCGGCCACGTTAGATCAACTTGCAAAAAAGTTGGAAATCAATAAGCATGCACGTAATTCTCTATCGGTTCCCATGACTAGTGGCGAGGATCTAGATCGGGGTGCGGCTGGTCCTAAAGAATGTAGCGATGAGGGTGTTTCGTCTCCAAAGTCACTGACTCCTGCTGTAGTGGTGGCTCAAGATGTTTCCCCAGATACTTCTTGTGGGTCACCGGGAAAAACCAATGTGTCGTCCAATGGGGAGGTTTCTGGTAGTGCTATCGAAGTGAGTTACCGTCCGATGAGGTTACGCAAACCACCTGTTAGATATGGGTGGGATGACGGATAAGTTAAATTTATATTTAATTTTTAGATTAGAGAATTGACGTTACTTGTTTATGTTAAGTGTTGTAATTTTTACGTTTGTCTTACTATTTGTAAGTAAGGGTAGAGGTGTTGTGTATGTTCACGCCTTTAGTTGTTTCCGTCCTTCTTGGATGGGTGTATGGTTTCGTTCTCTGTATAATAAACGTCTTGGACTGAGCACACGTTTTCTTTTCAACATTCAAGAGAGATTTCACCGGTGTCATATGGGACGTGGCTCCTGAATCCAACATTATCACTGCTACCTACAGATGACAACAAGGTCAAAAAGTCTGAGTTCGCGTTCACACTGGTCACCATGGCCGAATTCGCATTTGATTTCTTCTTATCCGGCTGCTTGGCCTTGAACTGCTTACATTGCCATTTGAAATGGCCCTTCCGTTTGCAGAAGTGGCAAACAATCTCTCTGGTGTGGTCTCTTCCTCCACTACCACCAACGCTAGATGCTAGCGCCGAATCATC
Source organism: Xestia ashworthii (assembly GCA_950022955.1). Taxonomy (NCBI): domain Eukaryota; kingdom Metazoa; phylum Arthropoda; class Insecta; order Lepidoptera; family Noctuidae; genus Xestia; species Xestia ashworthii. Next base: position 22,419,610 of record OX465566.1, read on the forward strand.
CTTTGGGGCCTCATTCGACTCTTGACGTTGACCCTCCTTCGGAAGTGCTGATATGACCAGTTCTGAGGTAATTGTCGAGCGGGAATGCCATTACTAACGGATTGTAGTTATCCGTCAATCCCGCCAGCATTATTTTTCCGACAAATTCATCGTCAAGTCAATGCTTAGCAGCTGTTGCTGAATTGCTCGAACTTCCGTGACGTAGGCTTCCATACTTGGGTACGCTTCTAGCTTGATGCGGAACATTTTTCGCAGCAACGAAAGCCTCCGTATTAGTCCTGCATCCGCATAGGCATTTTTTAGTGCCAGCCAGGTCTCTCGTGCCGTCTTTGCTTCCATCACAAGGGGGTAAATACCTTCCGAAAGCATCAGGCAGATCTTGGCTCTTGCTCTAGCATCACGCTTCACCAATTCATTTGAGGTCGCACTGAACGTATCTTGAACACAATCCCACAGATCATTGTCGATAAGGAGCATTTGCATAGAAAACGACCATGTAGCGTAGTTTTCTTGCCCCGACAACTTGGAAATTTGCGTCGTATTTTGCGGTGTCCTTTTTTTATTCTCAATATTTATAATTGTCCCTAAAATTTAGTATCAACGAGGCTACGGACTGGGCCCCTGTACGGACGACCTGTTGTAAATTAGTGTACTAAAGGGAGCTAAACAACAGAGTTAACACGCAGTTGGTTTAAATAAGATCATTGTATTATAGTAAGACATTACAGTTAAAAAAAATCTTAATCTGACACTCTCAAATTATAAACAAGTTGTTACCTAGTAACAAACAAAGACTATATAAAATAAACTCTATGGGACGCATGACAATTCCAAACTATTTTCAACAATAACGATAAAATATGATTATAACATAAAAATAAAATAATTTAAAACGTATTTAATTAATTAAAACTTGGAGGAACCAAAATATTAGTGTTGACCCTGTGCCTACCTACACAGGTGGTTTCGTACAAAGAAAAATAATTCCTCCATCGAAACTAGTTACGTGCAAGGAAACATAATTCCTTCATCGAAACTAGTTACGAAACTACGCTTTCGTAGACGGCCGAAGGGGTAATGCATGACTGGCCAAGTTTCCGTGCCGGTGAGTGTATTATAGCTGGTGTTAAACAGCTCTCCGTCATTGATGTTATCATTAAGCCATATCATTAAGCCATGTGTCGGTCAACACAATCAAAATCACAATGCTTTATTTGTAAACATAGGTCAAATTACAATAATGATGTTACAGATAGGTTGTACATTGTCTTTACTTTAACAATTTAACTTTTGATATATCTTCGAGTAGTAGAATTACATAAAATTATTCAAACTTTCACATTGGTAATTGTATTGTATTGTACAACAGGCTGGTGTCCGCAACTCCACGTCAAAGCGCGTATTTTGCGTATGGGCTATGATCCACCACGCGGGCCCAGTGCAGGTTGGTAGATGTCACATGTCTTCGAATTTTTGGTTCTAGGACATGCCGGTTTTCTCACGATGTTTTCCTTCCTTCACATTAGTAATAAAAAGGTACATGCATGTCAATATTAATTGGGGATATAATCAATTTCAATAAATGTCAAAGAGATAAAGTTACTTACCGTCCATAATAATGCTAATCTATATATCTATAAATTATATATTACATACAAGGTTACTGGTTACTGGTTAATTTTGTTATTTGTTCCTTTACTTTTGTTTTATTTATGATTTTTTATGAAGTAGATAAGTTGTTTTATTATTCTCAACACCAAAATCAACGAAGTAACTAAACGAACTGGGTCGTACCCGTAGATTGAAGTTTAGAAAAACGTTTTCCCGTTACTTTCTTGGCAGAGCAGTATACATACGTAGATGACAGTTTTGTAATGGTTTTTTTGATAGGTATGGAGGCTGACCTTTTTATCTCTTAAACCTTTCCCAATAGTCGGCTTCTAGTCTAACCCGATGCAGCTGAGTACTAAAATCATTCATGGAGCGGCTGTCCATCCGACCTCCACATAATGCTAAGGTCCATGTTCACCGAAAAGATAACAGTCTGATTATCTAAAAACAGCTGTCACTGTGACATATTACCATACAAAAATGTGTTTTAAACAGCTGTTTTAGATAATCAGACTGTCATCTTTCATGCAGGTGATCATGGACCTAAGTGATAACATAATATTTTTTTTGTTATTTCGTATCCACGTCATGTCTCTGAGACAAGTAACTTTTTTCTCTTTGTTCCCTCTCCCAACCACCACCCAGTTACTGACTGACCACAATAACCTGATATCAGTCTTTCGGGCTTCCGACAAAGTTGTCCTTTCTAAAATTAGCGAATGGCAGCTGTAACCAACGGATTAACGTGCTCTCCGATGCACCGAGGGATGGAAACGGATGCAAGGATGAAGCCCATCTTCGGAATGACCTCGGAAACAGTAGCTTTACCTTCGATAGATCCGAGTGGCGGTAAATTATAAGCCACGAGCTTAAGGAGAGCTAGTGCCGTGTATTTTGATTATGATTATTATAGTTACCGCCTACGTTGGTGCAGTCTTGATTTTTGAGCTCGCAGTAGTTTTTAAAGGTTTGATATTTCCAGATACGTGCGTCATTTTTCGTTCTTGCGCATATCTTCCCATACCTGAAACAAAAATATTCGCGTCTTTCACGTTAAATATCGTCTCTCCTACCTCTTTCTGGGCCGGCTTCGGCGGCGCGCCGTCCGTCTTCCAGCAACCATCGCGCGTAGGGTGGAGATATTGAGAATCATTTTTAAATACTTAAGTATTTCATATAAAAAAAAAAAAACATTATAAATATAGTGATCCGCCAGTGTCGGAGCAACGTCCAAGCTAGTGGTGGTAGGGCACCAGAGACAGGAACCTCCTGACTATGCGAGCCATATGGAGGAGTACTGCCTTCTGAGTCGGGTCCTTGGCCATCAGGCCATTGACCGTCACGAAAATCAGCACAATGATAGACGAGTTCATATTCCACATGTCGCGAACCTCGTGTACCAGGTCGAGATATTTTATTTGTTTCTCTTTTTCAGCTTCCACGAGGTTCTCGTCATTCTTATCATTATTATCTTTTTTATTATAATTTCACATAATCGGTACACTTGGTTGCCAATAGCCATATCAACTTCCACACATCCATCGCGTGTTCCTCTATCTAAAGTACGGTTATAACCATACACTATTTTAAACTATCACGGTTCACAATTACTAAACTTAAAATGTCACTTAGGTACGGGATATCTTCCGTGGTTATTATTTTTATTGAGGTCCCGATATTTCGAAGAGTCACGGCAAAATTCACTCACAAAAAAACTTGGTGATACTGTGAGTGTATTTTGCCGTGACAGCCTTATCACACTAGCGAGTTGCGAGAAACAAAATAAGGGGTGGTGGGACGAGTGCGCAGCGAGTGCGCAGCGAGCTCGCCGCGAATTCGAAATGTGTGCCCGGCGAACACGCCGCGAAGAAAAACAAAATTAGCGATTGGACAAAACACGAATCGCACAACGCGAACTCGCTGTCCACCCGCCCCACCACCTCTAATTTTGTTTCTCGCAACTCACTAGTGTGATAAGGCCCGGTGTCGAGTTCCAGTAGTGCGCGTAGGAAAAGACAAAGAAAGAGTGTAGACAGATTTGTCTGCCCCTAATATATTTGTCTGCCCCTAATATATTTGTCTGCCCCTAATATATTTTTCTATCCACCCGCATTCTCCTGTCAACCCGCGATCATAGCGCTTGCAAAAGCGACAGTAAGTGACATTTTAAGTTTTCTTATAACCACATTTATTAGTGTAAACTGAAAATATTGTTCCTTATCCCCCCTAAACCTAGTTGTAACATTACAACCGATTTGCGCACAATTATTCGGTCACTGGCAGTCTGGCAACGGCGCTACTTCCAGCCTTTCTGTTTTGGGTCACTCTAACATCTAACTTTCTTCATGTTAATCTGACCTGCATCCACACAAGGCAGTTTTGACCAAACGTTGATGGTCCGCACCGAAGTAGTAAGAAAGAGGCCTATTCCAAGCAGCGGTGTTTTTATTCTGTGATGCTGAAAGAAGTAGTACCTATGTACTGAAATAATAATCCTACTGTGTGTACATACACAGTAAAGTAATTAAATTTTAAAGCAATAAAGATACTACTACTGTATACTGACTCTGAATACATCTGGGGGCATCGGACGCCACACATGTAGTGCGTAGGGTCCTTCTTGTAAGGGTCCTCGTCGAACACCCAGTCGCCATTCGCCCAGTAGGGCTCGTGGCCGTAGCTGGGATTGTAAAACTTGTCGCGCGGCGGCCCGCCCTCTTCGCTCGGCAGAAACAAATCGATATCCATGGTCGTTTGCGGTCTCTCGGTCGCTGGATAAATAAACAGTGCACCCGTTAATATGCCTATTACTCCTTCTTGTATAATAAAGGGTGTAAAACACATGTTCACGAAGCCGAAAGGCACTTGTTCTCCCCATCATTGCGATAATTTTTTTGTTCTACACCATACCTGGGAAACTTCTAGTTACGGAGATATGGGGGGTCAAAGTTCCAATTCTTGACAAGTTTTTTTTTTTAAATACCAGTTTTTTTGTAAGATTTTGACTTTTAAGACCTCCACGACCCCCGTACTATTCAATCCATCCACTAGCACAATGTTTTAAGTGCGTTACATTGAGTTCTACCACAAAACATGATTTATAACCTCAAAAAAAAAAGTTGTTTCCCAGCAATAATTTTTGCGTAAAGTTACTTAGTTTGATGTACAGAATGCTCCGTTAACGGCTTTGTGATGAGGTGTTTTACACCCTGTATAAAGAATAGTTTTCGATATAGCTTGTCGCGCATAGTTTTTTTTTTTTATTTTTTATTCAGGCTTTTTTTGGCTTGAGTAGACAAAGTGGAGGGGAGGGCTTTGCCCAGCTGTGGGACAGAGCAGGCAGTGCGCGATGCGTACTTGCGCGCATATTGTCTTTTGCGCGCATGGACACCGCGATTTTTCAATTGCTATGACACTGTTAATTTCATTTTATTTTTCCAAGTTTGTCATCAAATGTGTTTCGATTTTAATTTTGATTTTTAAATGCTACTTTAACTTTGTTAGCTCAGTTATATATTTAACTAGCTGGCCCGATTTACTACTACCTACCTACCTACTACTACCTACTTACTACTACCTACCTACCTACTACTACCTACTTACTACTACCTACCTACAACTACCTACCTACTACTATCTATCTACTACTACCTACCAACTACTACCTACCTATTACTACCTACCTACTACTACCTACCTACTACTACTACCACCTACCTACCTACTACTACCTACTGTAGAGTTTGTTTGTTTTGTTGGTTGAACGCGCTAACAGGAACTACTGGTTTAAGGCACCTATACGAGCTAAATTAGCAACTCTATTTGTGGTGGTTCAAACTTCGTTTGAAATGCTGTTAGAATAAAGTTCTAATCAGCTTGCACTACAAAGTGGTTGTTACGTCAGCCACTGCGGGCCAAATAGCGCGAAATGAGTGGTTTCGATCGATTTACAAAAAAACTATTGATTGGATTAAAAAACTAAAACAGTATCATGCTAATATATCGCTTGTAGAATTATTTGCCAAAAAAAAATCAGAATGATCGCATGCATATTAGTATGTTTTCTATTGTTTGAAAAATATTTTTAGAGGTAAGTTCGTGATTTCTTTTTATCGAGCCAAATTAATTGTATTATGTTTTCAAAACAGTATCATGCTAGCATATATGCTGAAGAATATCATATATTTTTCTGGTCTTGTTTATAGCAGTGAATCATATACTTTTAGTAATTATAAAACTCGCGTTTAGCTCGTGTAATCGCCTTAAATTGAACAAATCTTACAGTGTTGTTGACTCCCACTCCCTCTAACTCACAACATCTCTCTTATGTGGCGTAGACGAAGTTGCGCGGGTCAGCTAGTTATAAATAAATGTGTAGTGTAGGTAAATGTCAAATTACTTAGGTTTTAATCATCACGCGGTACGCCATTTTATTTTATTACATGACAGTTTTTTATAAAATTGTACACAATATGGTTTGATTTGAAACAAAAATGAGGTCAAAATGAAAATTCAAGAAGGCACCGAGTAAAATCTTGAATGTTCACTTTGAAAAACACTGAAAAAAGCACCCATTAAAAAATAAAGAATAAAAAACTTAACTATTTCTTATTCTGTAGAGTCTACAAATGTGTGAGTGTTAAATGTCCGTTCGCGTAAAAGTCAAGTCGCGCAAAACTCCAATCGCGCAAAACTCCATGCGCGCAAATGTCTTTCGCGCAAATGCCCTGGATCCGAGCTTACTTTGGCGTAAACGACAGGCGGTCTATGCGGGATACATAAATAGGACTCTTTTAATAGAGTTCGGATCTTTAAGCTCCTTGCCCAGCAGTGGGACAATATTGGCTTTAAATAATAACAGTTATAAACATACGTTTAGTCTCGTCGTCGTTTGCACGGATACCAGGGCGCTGGGGCCAGGCGCCGTCATGAAGCGTTGGCAGTGAAGTCATCTGCCTACACGAATAAAGATCGTTACTGCCATTATTTTACTGTCGCGTCAGCTGTTTAGATAAAGTTCGAGTCTAGAATGGTCATGGCAGTCGGTCTCATTTAGGCGATACAACGTAGCAATCCAGTCGGATCGATCGGTCTGAGGACGGCTCGACGGGTGAGACCACCCATTACATACCGAGTTTCTGCTGTGCCTCGGAATGTAGGTACGGCCGAACAAGCTATTTGGTTTACACTTTACCTACAATGTAATTTGTTCGTTAAACTGTAAACCAAATAGCTTGTTCGACCGTACGTTAAGCCGTTGGTCCCATTTAGGTGGACAGAGGTGGCTGTCAGATGTGCAGGTTTTTCCGGTTCCGGTGTTTACTTACGTCGCTTTACTAATCGCTCCTCGGTTTAAAAAAAAAGTGTACAGTTTTTTTCATGTGTGAGAACAACGGATAGTTGCATTCCTCATGTAAAAAAGTAAAATATTAATCTTACCATACAAGAATCAGCGTAATGGTTAGAATAAGCCCAATGATGGACTCCCGTTGGACAGACCGGCTTCAAGGGCTTATTCCATTACACGATTTGTCGGGCGCGATCGGCATCGCGGCAGGGAAGTAGCCCGCGGTCGGGACCACTCGACCACCCGATTTCTTATTCTCTTACCCTGCCGGCAGGGCCCGACAAATCGTCTAATGTAATAAGCCCTTTAGAAAAGGTTTTCTCACAATCGAACGTATCTACAACATTATTTTGGGTACTTAACCCATTATTTTTTAATATAGTTTGTTCAGAATATGCAACTGAATCGACTCATTTTTACGCCATGTTATAAATGTTGTCCCGAAATATTTAAACAAAGGATACAAGTTGGACACCGAGCGACACTATCCGATATCATACGCGCACAACTGACAGCTCATAGATTATATACTCTGTGGGTCATAGCGGCACAAGGCGCAGGTGCACAGCGCGGTGACCACTTTTTTACGGGCAACCAAGTAACAGAACAAGCTAACTTTGTGATTTTTCATGATACAGTCTTGAAATTATGTGCATAGATTCTTTACATAAGAATAATAAACACGTGTTTCACAAATACTAAAACTAATGATGAATAGAGTCAAACAGGCAATCGAACAAATAACTAAATATAAATTACTACGCAAAGGCTCACGACAGCGTAACCTATGAATACCTGGGAAACTCTAAAGCAACAATAAGTATTATATCAACATTATCGAAACCAGAAGGAGAGGAGAGGCAAGGTGACCCACTAACTCCAAAATTCTTCTCTGCCGTGTTAGAAAACATCTTTCGCAACTTAAACTGAGAAAAGTTTGGTCTAAACATAAATGGATTGAAAAATAAACTCAAAAAAAAAGAATCAAGATAATCAATCAATCACGATAGAAAGTCTGAGCGAAGAAAGCGAAAAAATTGGTCTGAACGTAAATTACAGCAAAACGTTGATGACTAACTCTAAGTCTAGTCCTAGTCCTCTACGTATTAGGCCTAAGCTTCCTCTTTTATTTTTTAACCGACTTCAAAAAGGAGGAGGTTCTCAATTCGTCAGAACCTTTTTTCTTTTTTTTTTTATGTATGTTCCCCGATTACTCGAAGATGGCTGGACCGATTTAGATTATTTTTATTTTGTTTGAAAGGGTATGCTTCACAGGTGGTCCCATAATCATCAAGTCAGGATCTGATGATGGGATTCTGGAGAAATAGAGAGAACTCTTCAAACTTTATAGGCACACATGAAGCGATTTGGATAGATTTCGGAAGAGTACTTTCTCGGAGTGGTCTCCCTTCAATTTTGTGAAGATCTGATCAAGAACTTCGGAGATAGAAACTCCTCAATAAATAATAGCTAATGGACTGGGTTTGCTGAAATCTCATGTCTGTCTATTGTTTACACCAGTTCATAACATAACATCACGCCAGTACGCTGTAAAGGGGTAAGCGCATGTGAAACACTAAAAAGTGAAAAATAAAAACTTTTTTGCAAAAATTAAACCGACTTCTAAAAATATAAAAAAATTGAAAAAAAAGAAACCAACGAATTGAGAACCTCCTCCTTTTGGAAGTCGGTTAAAATAGTGTTAAGGCGACCATGAAGTCAAAAAACCTAGGCATCTTTGGACAGATAGACCTTCAACTCATGTATACTCCCATGTCTGACATAATTATGGGTGTGAGACATGGGCCAAAAACTTGCCAAGTGTCAGAGCGCATTGGAGAGAAAGATGGTGGCTCAAAGAGACAGGACCGGATAAGGAACACACATCTCTGGTCCAAAACAAAACTGACCAATGTTCTAACAAGAATGGACCAAAAGCAAGGTTGGAGCAAAGTAGACAAATTAAATTGGGGAAAGCAGCCTACCCGCTAGGAGGAAGACATAAAGCTGGCAGCAGGGCCAAACTGGAGGAAGGTACCTCGTGACAGACGACAATGGAAATTAATAGAGGAAACCTATGCATGAGGCGAAATTCTAGACATTTAGTGATATTCGTGTTAATCATTATTGTAGGTGGGTGTAATTGTCTGATTTTGGAATAAAAGGCTTTATTACAGGTAGTCAGTGGCCCGAAAGTCTAACAAGCAGTCTAACGAAGGGGTACCGTATAGCGCAGTTTTTTTAAGCCCTGCAGACAGAAACAAAGACCCGCGTAGCGCTTGATAGGTCTACGTCGACTACGCCTTAGTTTGGAGTCATAAATGCTTTAATAGGACAGTAAAATGTTAGGATGCATTTCTGGTCTAACGACACACGACACGACACATAGTTTATAACCTGGATCAACACATAGAATACTTATTATCCCGGTAAATGACTCTACGCAGATGAAGTCGCGGGCTGAAGCTATTTATTTATTAAATTAAAAATCTTGTACAGTACCTTCGCTTTACACATTCTGTTCGTTTCCAGAACCGAAAACTTCCCACATTGATCCATGAACCCTCTACACAAAGTTTTTGAGCGCTTTTCTTGACGCCATGTCCGGGTTGAGTGAGTCTTGCGCTCAAGGGCAGCACCACCGCTAAACATCGGAGATCATTTGGTTAGTGTTCAAAAATCATTCCTGGTGATTTCACCAAACACACAACACAACTCTAAAGCTTCCTAAGTTTCAGATTTGATTCAGTTTCGGATTTGATTACTCCAGTAAAATTACGAGTATAACAATATTCTTTCATTGTATTTGTATTGCAATTCAACTAACACGGCCTCTAAATAAATAACTATTTTTGTATTCTCTTCAGCGGTGGCTGCGCTGCTGCTGTGTACAACGTACTCGTAACTACCCAGAATGTTTGGGACACACTCAACACAAAGATCGGACCCACCAATGGCAATAAGGCCTAGTTTCAAACCAGTCCAGATTTTCAAATACGTGTTCTAGTTCCTCCGTTTGCACACTACTGAGGCTCCTGGTGAGACTTAGGTACTAAACTTTTTGACGACCTCCTCTCATCTAGGATGACCAGTGGCGTGCGGTGGATATCCTCGTGTATAAAGGGTGTTGAAAACCTGCTAACGACGCCGAAAGACACTTGTTCTCCCCATCATTGCGATAGTTTTTTTTTGTTCTTCACCATACCTGGAAACCTTTTAGTTACCGAAATATTGAGGGGTCAAAGTTCCAACTTTTTGTTGTTTTTTTTTGAAATACAAGTTTTTATTATAAGATTTATTCTTTAATCACCTTCACGACTCCTCCATGTACCATCCACCAGCACAAAGTTTTGAGTGCGTTATATTCAGTTCTACCACAAAACATGGGTTTTCACCCCAAAAAAAGAGTCGTTTCGTTACTTAGTTTGATGTACAGAATGCTGGGTTTCACTCGTTGAAACTATGAAATTATAGTTAGACTCTTGGGTTTTCCATTTTTCCGGTAACCTTATTTATTTCAACCAGATATTGATGCTCAACAGTGAGCAAATGAATCAATCTGAAATACTGAGATAAAGATGCTAACACACGAAGAATACTTACTGATTAATAACAAAAAAGCAAATAATCCTAAATTATTATCCATTACGCTAAATCCAAATATTTTATATATCAAAGATTTTAGTCCTAAAAGCACAATGAGTTATGAATAACTTAAGTAAATCCATAATTCCATTACAATTTTCTGCATCTGTTGGAACACTTTACATTTTTTTTACCTACAGATACAAAAAATTGTAATGGAAATGTATGGATTTGTTCCTTATTCATCGCTCGTTGTATTTTCAGAACTAAAATATTTTTATGCCAAAGTAATGTTGTGGAGTTAATTGGTAGTTTTATGACCGAGACAAACTGCGACTGTGTCGACGTTACATCACACTTGTGAGCATTTTTTCAGGCCTTGCTTGGGAGACGTTCTAAATGCGGATCGGTGTATTCCCGATGACCCCACTGGTTCGTCCCACTGGTGGGGTCAACGGGAAGTTTGCAACTTTGTTCCCGCTGACCCCACTGGTTCGTCCCACTGGTGGGGTCAACGGGAATTCTGCAATGTGAATTCCCGTTGACCCCACTGCCGTACATACGCCTTTCATGAAAGAAGAAGATTACACGTACAAGGAAAATGGCGGGGACAATTAGGCGATGAGAAACAAGGATAATAGTCTCACCGAGTACCAGGAAGCCAAAATCATGAAAAAGTTTATTACTTATCTTTATTGCTTGCTGCATGATTGTCTAGGTGAGTTTGTGGATGGGTGACCACCCATTACATACCGAGTTACCTCCGTGCCTCGGAAAGCACGTTAAGCAGTTGGTCCCGGCTGTCATTTGTAAATCTTTGGCAGTCGTTACAGGTAGTCAGTGGCTCAAAAAGTTATACAACCAGTCTTACCAAGGGGTATCGTATTACCCAGTACTATCTGGGTTGCAGAGGTCAGATAGGATAGGATAGGATGATGGGGGGGAATGGATGGGATGGGATAGGATAGCTACATAAAAAAATTGTCTTCTGCCATTTTGTGGCAGCGGCCATCCTGGACCGATTTTCATCAAACATAGCTAAGAACACTCCCAACTATTTCACCTTTCAAACCAACAATGCAGACTGCAGTATAATTCTTAAACAGTATAATAAAGTCTATACTACATGGTTTAGGAGGCTGTTATTTTATGGAAACGTTATGGGTTTACTATAGTGAACCCATTTTATACATTTTGTTGCTGGCGATTCTCTCATCCGCAGGTGTATTCCCGTGGACCCCACTGCTCGTCGTCCCACTGGTGGGGTCAATGGGAACAATTTTTGATTATTTAATCATTTCCCGTTGACCCCACCAGTGGGACGACAAGCAGTGGGGTCCACGGGAATACACCTGCGAGCTGCGGATCTACCTCACGCATGTCGCATGAATACCAATATTTTGTCTTCCTGAGCTCCGATAGGCAGCCACTGCTATTGTTGGCTACGTAAAATATTGGCAATTAGATTTATCTGGTTAGACTGGAAGCCGACCAAAACATGTAAAATGGCTAGGTAGAGCACAGTGGTGCGGTACGGCTGCCAAGGGCGGTAAATCTAAGCATGCTCGGAATATGGAAACACCTCTGTTAATGCGTCACTTTCTTATTGAATAAATAATAAATGACATTCTTTTGTTCTTAAAAAAGTAGGTAAAGGAACCTTTTAAAAAACTCACTCCTAATCTCAGAACGGGCCTCTGTATAATTCAATTACATAAATTCACGACTGACGACTGAATTTTGAATAAGAAATTATTGAAATGGCAACAGGTACCTTGATTTACCTACTGTAAAGCTTGAGTCGAACGAAAGTTCACGGAATTATTTTTAAGTTTCACCTGGTTGGCCAGGGATTCGTATCTGAAACATGAAGTTTTGCTGTCGATGGAATATTATAGGACGGGAAATACTTCGGTGAGGGAAATATGGCAAAAAGGGAAGGTTCAAAGGAGTCAAGCTTGGACTTGGCTTTACATGCCATGCCGTCAAAAACAACACGTATACCTGACCCGGACCTGGCACATGACTCCGAAAAAGACCTGATCGGGACCCAAAGTTCCTGATTTCGCGGCGCTCGGCATGGCGTCACCCACAAGAATTGATTTCAGTCCGCAGTATGAGGTGTATAATATTCCAAGGCGAGTATAAATTTATCTAAGCTTAGTCTTCCTCTTCGCTCAGGCGCTTGCTTGGATCGGACGTGTTTGTTGAGACGTGTGAAAGCAATTCGAATATTTATTATTTTAATTTCTAAATTTTAAATCAGTGTTATTTTACAACCAAACTCGGATCCTCCTTTTTCATCTTGTGTGTGTGCCCATTAGACAAAGTGGCCATATTGGTTGGTGTCGGAAGTCTCACTCTCGCCAACGAACTGAGCCGTCAATTGGAAGAACTAAATTAAGTTGGAAAAAGTGCCGTCGCTGTCTGGTGGGATTTGAACTTGGGTTGCACCGTGCGCGCCGCATCGAGACCGCTGTGTTAACCGCTACGCCAAATCAACGTAGCTGTTACCGCTCATAACTGCTGTCCACTCTACTGGTTGGGCCACACATACGTCATCGCGTCTCGGCTACGCGGCAGCTACAAGTGCTACACGGCTACGTTATTTGCTACGCGCTACCTGCATCGACCCTCACTGCTCGTGATCTGCTACGCCGCTCACAAGTAAGGAATCAAAACAATACTACTGTTACGTTGTTGGTTGGAATATCGAGATCGAACATTACCTACGTTGTTTCTGTTTTCTTCGATATTTTTCATTAAAATACGATGGCTTCGCCGATGAATAAATCAGCCTCGGAGTCAGAGATTAACCAAATGAGCATTAACGCCAACGTCACTCCGCCTAATTACGTATTCCAGAGAGCAAAAAGAAGCAGGGAGGACATCTCAATTGCTGAGCAATTAGATGAGTTCAAAAAAGAAATAAAAGAAATGATGGCTTTATTTATGACCAAACACGAACGTGAGATACAACAAGTCACCTTAACCCTGAAAGAGATCCAGGAATCTAATATTAACATACTAGACACAATTAAACTCCTCATATCACAAAATCTAGACCTTGAAAAGAAAATTTACCAGCTAGAAAATCACGCAAAAGAGGATAAGAAACATATTAAGAACACTGCCCGAGTGACATGTAAAATTTTTGATCCGTATTTTAAAATTAAATTTAATTAGTAAATAAGTTAAATTAAGGTGTAATTAATATGTGAAACGCATCTTAAATGCGTAAATACTCAGGAAAACTGTTATCCTGATAATTAATGAAGTTTTCGGTAATACAAGGATACCGGTAACCTAAAAACAACAGCTGACGTTTCAACCACGGATGTGTACGGATAATTCAGGGGAAGTATTGTTTACTTTTATTTAAAAACAGCACACAAACGTCATTTTAACTCTAAATTACTTTCATGCCAATTTTTAGTATTAGTTTTTGCTGATTTATTACCCTGTACTGGTTCTAAATCTCTTTGTTGACAACCGGTCATTTAGCAACAAAACATAGTAGTTTCGTCTCTGTTCTTATTTTCAAATTGATATAATCAATACGAGTTCATAGATAGATCGCGTAGGATCATTACTGTAGATTACTGTGTTGAATTATTAACATAATAAGATCAGTTTAAACTTTTATTTATTTTATGCAACATACCCACATGAAAAGTAAATACCTAAGATAATAAAACCATTGAAATCTACATAGATTCAATTACATACATTGTATTAGATTACTTTTAAAGTTAATAGAGCAGCCTACCTCATTTAATCTCATAACTGCAATCTTCTCCCTGCTTTTTTTTGTTTTAAGTAGTTTTTTTTTTTTTTTTCTCCCCTTTCACCGCTAACTTTCTTTTATTGGTCTATTCTATAGGTTCTCACCGCTCCTTTACTTCTAATTTTCAGTAACCAATCCTGAAACCATGCCTGTGATGACCCGTAAGGCTACTGCCCTGGATATGGAGCTAAAATTGAGAACGGCCCTCCAAGAACTCAAAGAATCCAACCTCCAAGTCCAACAGCTGTTACAGGAGAGAGAAGAGAGTGAGGTGGAAGTCGATAAAGTTAATGGCAAAATTTCAAGCTTAAAACGGGAGCTAGTAGACCTACATCAGCAATACTTGGACGTTGTTGATGAACGGGATCAACTGAAGGTGGTCACGGATGGTTTCACAAATTGTAGTAACTTGTATGAGGAGGCTTTGTTTAAAATTAGGGACCTGGAAAATGACTTAATTCATGCCAATAATTGTATATTTAAATTACAGAAAGAAAGAGAAAGTACTCAGGTTATAGAAACAAACCTCTTATATAATGAATTATTAAATAGTAATTGTAACCCCCCTTCCTTAATAACTATTGACCTGACTGAAGATTCCTTACTCAAACAGAATTTTATAGTTAGCAATAGGAAGATTAAAAAATATGCAAGATTAAACAGAATTATTAAAAAATGCAATCAATTTAGGAAACAACATAAACGCTTTTCCAAATATATTCCACTAAGGAAAGAGCGTGTTGATTTAGTTAATAAGTTAAATAATTACCAAATAAAATTAGAGGACAGTATAAAAATTTATGAAATTGATACTCAGCAGTTGCAGTCTGAAATTCAGGTACTTCAGGATTCACTAAGTTCCCTTTCTAGTAGGTATAAGATTTCTCAAAACCAAATTAGGGAACATATTTATGCGGCAAATGAGTTGGTAATGGGTCAATGTAGTTGCCAGACAGTTACCAACCATGATATTATCAAGCCTCAGGTAATGGAGGACCCATACCAGGTTGAGAATTTGCCTCGGGACAGCACTCTAAATCAACAAACAATTAATATAACACAAGATGATTTACACGTGGTACAGCCTGAGTTATATGATAGTTTGCCTGAGTTTGGTAATTTTGTCTCATCAAATAGTAATGTTTGTGATCATTCAGTTATGTTCTCTGACAGTATAGGTAAGGGGCTAGGTAAATTAATTAGTAATAACCTGAGTTATTGTACCCAAAACAATTGTATGCCTGGGTCAACCTACAAACAGGTCATGGCATCTGTAACAAAAAGTGTTTGTGATCCTAGTACCACCATTACTATATGTGTTGGGAATAGTTCAAAGGTTAAAAAGGAAGACATCACTGACTATGTTTCTGAGTTGTTAAAGTTAAATTGTAAAAAAGTCATTTTGTGTGCTTTTCCATATTTTGAAAATGTAAGTAGTAGGAAAAACGATTATATTCACATGTTAAACAAACACATACATTTTTTAGTAGGTCACTATAGTGACAAACTTATATTTCTTGATATTAACACTTTTGTTGATAAACTTAGATCGACGCGGGGTAAAGTGTATCTACCTATTAGTTGTAGACACAAAATAGCTCGGCTATTAGCTTTTAATATTCACACAGACATAAGTAGTATGTCTAAGTTTAGTTCTATTATTGATACTGCGACTATTAGTACTAATACTAATGAACAGGTGGTGACCTTAAATAAATATAGCATTAGTGCTATTGATGTTTACAAACTTTGTACTGAGGAGGAACCATATGTCACCGTGGAAACTTCTCAATTAGCTCTTAGGAATGATAGGATCATGTTGTCTGGCGATGGATCGGGAGTCTCGGGGCTCTCTCCAGATCTTAATATTAATTTAAACTAGGAAGTGAGACAACAGAAGGTACCATTAACAATATTGTTAATCCTACCAACAGCAAAGTATCTTCTGGCACTTGATTAGTTCGTAAAAAAGGGCCTCAGCAGAACTCTTTAAAATTATTCCACCAAAATATCCAAGGCATTTCTTCCAAATTATTAGAAATTGAATTGTATTTAGAGAAAAGTATGTTTGACATTGTTTGCTTTACTGAACATTGGTTAAAAGATTACCAAATGCTTATTAATTATGAGAATTATATGGTGGGTAGCTGCTTTAACCGTAAATCTATGCTGCGTGGAGGTTCCCTAATATTAGTGAAAAATTGTGTTAAATATAAGCAACGTGCTGACATAGTAGGTCTTTCGGTTGAACATTGCGTCGAACTGTCCTGTGTTGAGTTAGATAAGCATATAATTGTGTGTGTGTACAGACCCCCAAACTATCAAAACTTTTCCTTATTTGAATCAATAATGGAAGATGTTCTGGCAAAACTTACAGCCAGTAATAAATCTACGATTATTTGTGGTGACTTCAATATCAATATTTTGGAAGATAATTCAAATAGCAGTCGGTTATTAAATCTTTTTAAGTCATTTGACTTGACTAACGTTTTTATAGAACCCACTCGAGTCACGCCTTCTTCTGCTACTTGTATAGATAATGTTTTCTGCGATTGTGAATACTTAGATAGAGCCGTAGTAAATAGTCTGCCGTCTGACCATAGCGGACAAACTGTAACTTTCAGGTGTAATACACCATTGCAAAAAGTTGATATTAAATTTAGACCTATAACTTCTAGTAAATTAAATAGGTACAATATTTCCCTACAGAACAAGTTAAGTGTTATGAGCCATGACAATATTAATATAAATCAATTCTATGATCATTTCTTTTCAATTGTTCACACTGAATTCAATAAAACTTTTGAAAAGAAGACCAAAAGCATTTGCCCTAAATTTATATTTAGTGATTGGGCAACTAGAGGTATCAGAAAAAGTAGGGAAACACTATTTGAGCTTTATGGCCTTAAGCCTTATGTAAACACTGAAACTTTTAACAACTATGTTGCTAAGTATTCAAAAATTTTTAGAAATTCTTGCAAGATTGCCAAAGTCCTGCACATTAGCAACAAGATTAAAACAGCAGAAAATAAAATTAAGACAGTTTGGAAAGTCATAAATAGCGAGACTAACAGGAAGATAGTACGTAATACTAGCTATACATTAGATACAGTATGTGGTCCTAAAAGCTCTAATCAGGAAGTAGCTCAGGAATTTGTAAATTTCTTTACCGATATACCGTTAAAAACTACGGAGGCTCTAAATTCCTCTTCTGAAGTCTCAATCGGTTTATTGAAAGCGAATGTATCTGGATGCCAGGCTGAATTTAAATTTAAACACATAAACCCGATGACAGTTATTAAAGCTTTCCGGCAAATAAAAATCAAACTGACCGAAGATCTATGGGGAATGTCTATCAAAGTTTGTACTTCCATACTTGAGACTATAGCTCCATACTTAGCTTTAATTTTTAATTTGTGCGTAGACCAAGGAGTTTTCCCTGATTTAATGAAATACAGTAAAGTCATACCGCTTTTCAAATCCGGGGATAGTAAAGATACTAATAATTATAGACCTGTATCCGTGTTGCCAGTTTTTAGTAAGGTGTTCGAAAAGGTAATGCTTAATCAGATGCTCAATCATTTCAACACCAACGGAATCTTACACGATCAACAGTATGGCTTCACCAAGGGACGTTGTACAACTGACGCCGGTGTAACCTTATTAAAGCACATATTCATGGCGTGGGAAGAGTCCCAAGACGCTGTAGGAATATTTTGTGACCTCTCCAAAGCATTTGATTGTGTAAATCACGACACATTGCTTTTGAAACTTGAGCATTACGGACTAGGTAAACTTGCACTTAGTTTGGTAAAATCTTATTTAAGTGATAGACTGCAATATGTTCAAATAAATGGTGTTAATTCACAGGGCTTGAAAGTAAAAATGGGGGTTCCGCAAGGCTCAATATTGGGTCCTTTCCTCTTTTTAGTATATATAAATGATCTACCCTATTTACTGAAAAACCAACCTCAAAATATGGTATTATTTGCCGATGACACTTCCTTAATTTTTAAGATAAATAGACGAGCCCAAAATCTAGATGACGTGAATAATGCCTTACTTGAAGTCCATAATTGGTTCACAGCAAACAATTTGGTATTAAATGAAAAAAAAACTAAATGCATAAGATTTGCTTTACCGAATGTTAAAAGTAGTGATTGTGAGATAATATTGAATAAAGAGAAACTCGAATTCGTACATAAAACTGTTTTCCTGGGGCTTACGCTTGATTCAAGGCTTCAATGGGGTTCTCACTTAACATCTCTTGCGGGGCGCTTAAGTTCAGCAGCATATGCCATTAGGAAAATCCGTCAATTCACTGATGTAGATACCGCTAGACTAGTCTATTTTAGTTACTTCCATAGCATAATGTCTTACGGCATTTTGCTGTGGGGACGGGCTGCTGATATTGAGTCTATATTTATTCTGCAGAAAAGAGCCGTCAGAGCCATATACAATCTTCGTAGGCGCGATTCTCTAAGGGAACTGTTTAAGGAAATTAACATCATGACTGTATATTGTCAATACATCTATGAAAACATAATGTATGTCAGGAAAAATCTGCATCTTTTTGGTAAAAGAGGTGACAGACACAATTACAGTACTAGAAATAGAGACCAATTAGTTCAGCCAGGCTTCAGACTCGCTAAAGTAGACTCGTCTTTCATGGGGTACTGTTTGAAATGCTATAATAAAATTCCACAAAGCATTCTCGAACTAAATGAAACCAAATTTAAAACATGCATTAAACGCACACTGTGTAAGCAAGCATATTACAAATTGGACGATTATATCGCTGATAAAAATGCTTGGGTCAATGCCGGTCCTGCTCCACAAGGACAGGGGCGCATAAAGGGATAGCGCTAATTTGTGTTGTTGGAGCTGCTGAAGATTGTACAACTATCTTTGCATTGTATAAATTCAATATCTTTAGTATTATATAACCTCATATTCCATATTGTGTGAGTGCTATGTACTAGAATGCTATCATTCGCTGGAAACCTACGTTTTTATTTTATTTATTTTTTGACTTGAATGTGCCCTGGCGGTTATGAGTATGTCATGCTCACTCAAATGTCTCGCTGATGGTGGCGCGTGTGTCGGACCATATTTAGTTCCCTTCAAAATGGTTGAGCTGAATGGTGCTGATCCATGCGTCATGTTCGTGAACGGGCGCTGTCAGTTGTGACTGGTCATGTCTTAGTCGCCATGGTTTATTTGAATTAATTATTTTGTTTTTGGGTTGTATTTTGTTTTTGTTTTGCTATGGACACTTTTATCGTGCAAATCTTGCTACATTGTTCTCACATAATATACCATCTCAACATGATTGATGTAACCAAGATTTTGTAACAATATTTTGATTTAAAAGAGTGTCCATGGAGTTTCTTGCCCGTTCTTCTCCATAGAGATCTACGCTAGGGAATGGGCAACTACAGTACTTTCACAGTTTTTATGTCTTGTGACTGGGACTGTAGCTACATTAAATGTTCATTTTTGTTTCGACAATTCAAAAGTGCCTGTAACTGGCCTACTTGAAATAAATCCTTTGATTTTTGATTTTGATTTTGATTATAACTTTGGAGCAGAAAATCGAGGAAATGGAAACAGGATGTCGTAAAACTAACTTTGTGATAAAAAATGTGCCTAAAATTGTGGGCGAGTCTAAGCAAGACTTAATAGACATGGTGATCAGTCTCTCCAAAAATATTGATTGTTCCATTATTAAAAATGACATTAAAGACATTTACAGGGTGCGTGGAAATAAACAGAACTATAATACTCCTATAGTTGTAGAAACAGGATCTACACTCCTTAAAAACGATATCCTGAAAATGGCTAAGAACTTCAATATAAAATACAAGACCAAATTATGCTGTAAACATCTAGGCTTCAAGACGCACGATGATACACCTGTATTCCTGTCTGAGCATTTGACTGCCATGGGTTCTCGCTTATTTTTCCTTGCCCGAGATTTGAAAAAATCCGGCGCTTATAAATATTGCTGGACTGCATATGGCAAAGTACTCGTAAAGCAGGATGACCAGGCTCCGACCTTAATCATTAGAAGTGAAGCACAAGTACAGCAGCTAATGCAGAAAGTATGACTATCTGCTGTTTATTACTTTTTTCAAATATTAGGTAACACTATTATTTTATCGGTTTCTCTCTTGTTAAGTGTCTTTTTGATTATATTCCCACCGAATATTTACTGTCATTTCACACTATGTAATCTTAATGCACTAGTTACAAGTTATTTTTTTGCATGTTATGTAAGTTTAAGTACTCACACAAACACTCACTCCCATAAATTCCTCACCCTATTTAATACTAACTCATACATAAATTTATCATACATGACTCAAACACAAGTCACTAAATACACACACCCGCCTCAAAAACTGCATAAGGAAATATATCATAACATATTTTATATATTGAAGGAAGTAGTAATATGTGCAACAATTATAGCAATACCACACAAACAATTACTCTCAATATCTATCAGAGATATTTACTATGTTCGAGCTGCGACTACAATTCTACTTAAAAATATTCGGTATGAGTAACACAGTACAAACAGTTAATGAACTAGATAAAATTGAAATCTCGAGTTCAATTGAATGCCACCCTTCGAATCTTTCTAATCATATTTGTGTTAAGAAAAATGATCTAACTATAATTTCACAGAACATAAGGAGCATATATTGCAATTTTGATGATTTTATTGTTACGTTATCTTCACTAAAACTTGAAACAGATTTGATAATCTTAACGGAATGTAGATTAAATATTAATAAACCTATACCACAGCTGGCCAATTATCAGTCTTATGCCACAGCCCGCCAATATAATCAAAATGATGGGGTAGTTGTATACGCAAAAAAATCATTAAAACCAAAAATTCAAGAAATAAAATTGTGCCAGGCCTCGTGTCTTCAAGTAGATATGTTAAATACTACTGTACTATGCATATATCGATCTCCGGCAAACACAAATATTAACAATTTCTTAGACTCACTCAGTTCACATTTAGATCATCTATCCTCGCCAAAAAACTTAGTAGTAGCTGGGGACATCAATATTAATATTAGACCCAAAGAGACAGAGGCACCTAATGAGCAAAATAACCGCCTCAATTACCTTAACACCCTGTCAACCTATGGCATATTACCAGGTCATACATTACCTACCAGAGAACAAAACTGCCTGGACCATTTCATGCTACGAATCAACGCGAAAAAAGTATGTGCATCAATCGCTATTTTGCGGACTTCGATCACAGATCATTTTACTACATTTCTATCACTATCGAAAACAAAAAATAATGAAATTATCCATAAAAGCGTTACCACCTTGAACTTTGAACATGCACTAAATTATTTACAAGAAAAAAATATACACGAATTGATGTTCTGCAATGATCCTAATGCTTTAATCGATGGACTTATAGAAAAACTTACTGAAACTATCAGGAATAATACTACAATAAGAAAAATTCCCAACAACAAACGCATCATCAAACCGTGGATAACCCCGGGAATAGTCCGCTGTATTAAGAATCGTAATAAATTACAAAAAAACTCACGGGCTGACCCACATAACGAAATTCTGAAAATCACATATAGCCGATATAGAAACCACTGTAACAACCTTATTAAAAAAATTAAAAGAAAGTACGAAAGAGATTTGCTGGCTAACTCAGTCGCCAACACAAAATTATTATGGAAAAATATAAAATCAATTACTTATACCAACAAAACAAAAAATCAAAGTACAGAATTACTAAATATCAAGCCTACTGCGACTGAGTCAGTAAACTACGTTAATAGCTATTTCGCGAATATCGGAAAAGAATTAGCCCAACAAATAAAACCTAGAAATAATAACAGTTCAGATGTCCAACAAAATAATATACATACACAAATAAATTCATTCGTGCTATTAAATACTGACACAGAGGAAGTAGAGGGAATCATAAGGAACTTGAAGCCGGATAGTGCCCCTGGTTGGGATGGTATTTCTACAAAATTCATAAAATACTGTAATAAAGAACTCGCCCCTGTTATTGCCCACCTAGCTAACCTCTGTTTCAAAAACGGAGTATTCCCAGGCCCCCTGAAACAATCTGTTATTACTCCAGTCCACAAGGGAGGGATCGGAAGCGATGTCAATAATTATAGACCTATCTCGGTGTTACCAGCCCTGTCTAAAGTAATAGAAAAATTAACCAACACTAGATTAGTAAATTATTTCAATAAATTTAAAATTATATCTTCAACACAATTTGGCTTTAGGCAGGGAGTTTCCACCGAGGATGCAGTTGGTGCCCTCACCTCGCTAGTAACCGATCATTTAGACAGAGGGAAGAAATGCTTGACGGTATTTCTAGACCTAAAAAAAGCTTTTGACACCGTTTCCGTTCCCACCCTTGTGGCCAAACTGGAGAAACTTGGAATAAGGGGAACTCCTCTCAATTTTTTTATAGACTATCTCACAAACAGGAAACAGAGGGTAAAGATTGGAGGGTATATTAGTGATGATAGTGATGTGTCGTTCGGAGTGCCGCAGGGTAGTGTTCTGGGTCCCACATTATTTCTAGCCTACATTAACGATCTATGTAACCTAAAAGTGGAAAACGCAAATATATTCTCGTACGCCGATGACACTGCTGTTGTCTTCCATGGGCACAGTTGGTCCGATGTTAAAATTAAAACGGAGACAGGAATGTTCCAAATTGCGACTTGGCTCGATAACAACCTTCTCACGTTAAATACTGCGAAAACCAATTTTATATGCTTCTCCATATATAAAAATACACAACCAGATGGAGTATTCAACATTAAAGTACACTCTTGTGATAAAGGTAACAATAACAACTGCGACTGTCCCTTAATTAAAAAAGTTCTGGAAACAAAATATCTAGGTGTAATTATTGATCACAGATTGTCATGGTACTCTCATATTGAACATGTCACAGGAAGAATTAGAAAATTAGGGTGGATTTTTAAAACATTGAGATATATTGCGCCCATAAATATAAATAAGAAATCAGGCTCACACAGAAATTTATTAAATGAAATATATATATCTCTAGCACAATCTGTTATAGCCTACTGTATCACAATATGGGGCGGTGCAGCAAAATCGAAGTTTATACATGTTGAACGAGGACAACGTGCTGTAATAAAAATAATGTATTTCAAAAAAATTACATACCCTACTGAAATCCTCTATCAAGATAGTGGACTACTTTCTGTAAGAAAGCTATACATTGTAAATACCGTACTTAAAAAACATAAGAATCTATCATATGACAAAACTGCAATATCGAAAAGACGGAAAGATCTCATAGCACAGGTTCCTCAAACTAAAACAAAATTTGCTGCCATTCAGTACAATAAGCTATCATGTCAACTTTATAACAGAATAAATAAATATATATATGTACACAATAAACAATTACACGAGTGCAAAAAAATTCTAACAATCTGGATAAAGGCACTAAATTACGCAGACACTGAGGCACTATTGCAACACACAAAATGAAACACTCACACACACCCACACACACACACACACACACCCACACACACACCCACACACACACACACCCACACACACACAAACAATGTTTATATCTAAGGAACCAAATAAATTGAATTTTGCTGTGGAAGAGCGGAGTCTCCTAACACAGGCATTACTTGCTTAAAAGGAGGCTCCAATCACCAACTAATGTAAAACTTTTTGGTTATAAAATAAAGATTTTGTATTTGTATTTTGTATTTGTATTTTTTTAGTCGAGATCCGGGCGTACCGGTAAATACTTAAGTAAGTAAGCACCTAAGCATCACATAAGTATTTGATTTACAAAATATCAGGAACGGCCCGGGATCCCGCACATGACAGAATAATAACGATTCGCTTCAGGAACAGACCTATTTACGTAAGACCCAAGTAAACCTTAAGAAAATATATCATGCCGCGTAATATCTTCATTTTATATAATTGATTGAAAATAATTATACACCTGTTCCTACGTCTGTAACTTTGCATATCGTGCTAATGAAGTGTATTTTAAGTTTGTCCCATCTTATTAATAATGGACAAACACCATAAGAAGTTATCAATAAATTCAATATTCTTTTTCTTTTACAATATCTTAAAAGAATAACAGTGCAGGTTTAATGTACGGTCGAACAAGCTATTTGGTTTACATTTCACAATGTAATTTGTGGGTCAAACTCTAAACTAAATATCTTGAACTCTTATATTTGTCACCGTAAAATTGTCAAACACGTTATATTACAATATAACGTGTTTCTCTCTAGCGATATTGTAAACTCTCGAATTATTGTCAACTGAACATACGGATGTATCTCTGCCCCCATAATCGGGACTTGGGGCACCCCTCCGTTAGGTTAGTTAGGTTCCTTTATACCCTGCACTCGGAAATAGGGGCCCCGCGAAGCGGGGCTCCGTCGACTACGCTTTTTAGGGGAATATAAAGTGTTTTAAGGTTAGGTTATAATAATCGGTATTTCTCAGGAATGGTACAATATATTTTCATGAGAGTTGTACCACTGGGCAAGGGGCACCCCTCCTTCCCTCCACACCGCATAAGTTGACTACCATCGCATGCATATCACGAAAAATAATGCGTTTTGTTGTAAGCAGTATGTTCATTTGACAATATTTCGAGATTTTACAATATCGCTAGAGATATTACAATATAACGTATTTGACAATTTTACGGTGACATATTCATCAACTTATCCGCGACAAACAGTTTCGCAGCAAAGCACAGGTGTTGCAGGAGGCGCACAGCGGTCATTAAATTAAAACGACAAAGATGAACATAATTCACCGAACTCATATCATAATTCTTAACAAAGTCGCTGGCTTGTAATTCGTCTGCACGCGTCCCGCGTCCCGCGTCCCGTACTCCCGTTCCCGTGATAATATATCGCCCGAGATTCTCCGCCGGAATAATTTTTCCCTCGCCTTTTCAAATTCACCCCGCTCCGTTGTGTTCACACATGACAAATTGCATTCACTTATATACCTACACACTTTATGACACACAAATTATCTTTATTGACTCACTGACACCCACATTTTGGTGTGTTTGCCTAGTTAAATCATGCTGTTTTATTGTCAGCGTTTTTGTAATCAGGCAGCTGGGTTATTTTAGGTAGATTTCCTTTTTTTGAAAAAAAAAAAAATCTACCTATTGGTCTCTCACCTACGGGGATATATATGAATACGTATGTATATGGGTGACAAGCCAAATTTAGCCACACTCTACAGGTCGCAATTATGAACCGATTGCTTTCAAACTTGGCCAAAAAATCGCAACGGTCAAAACTTAGGCTAAGTTCGTGAATGGGTGGAATTCGTCCATGGGGGGCGGCGGGGGGGCGGTTTTTCTAAAATCAGTTTTTTGGCCATAACTTTTTTCCTATGGAAAATTTTTTAATCGTTTCTCATTTTTATCATTCTGAATACGAATACGGACATCGTTAAATTAAAACTTTTTTGATGCAACCCCTAAATTGGGGAGGGGGTTGAAAATTCCAAATTTTTTGCGAAAAAGAATCATATCTCCGAAACAGTAAACATTTTGAACGTCGCAAATATTTTTTTTTGAAAGAAAATTGTTTACTTGTTTACTTTACAATTGTTACCTTCAAAGTTTAGCGATAAAACTTATAGTTTTCGAAATAAAAAATTATAACTAAACATTTGAGGGCGTTTCCATGCTAAACGGAATGAGAGAATTTAAAAAGGGTAAACTTTCCATTAGAGGACAACGATTCGATTTTTGTAGATTGTACACATAAGTACAACTCTTTATACAAATTTTAAATAGTCGGCCGCTCCAGCACCTTCTTCGAAATCTACCTCCTCCTGCGGCTTGCCGGAGGGATTTTTCATGTGGTTTGTTCATGTTTGGGTAGATAATACCTACATAGCATAAAATCACGCCTGTATCCCCGAAGGGTAAGGCACAGACGCAACACAACCACAACCACAACAACCACAACCACATTTCGCCAGAAACAAACATTCTGAAAAAAGAAGAAAGCTGAACGCTGGAAAAACTTACCAACCGCTCTGGATATTAAAAGGATGAGATAGTTTCAGAATAACCCCATATTTATAATTTTCTTTATTATTCTTAATTAATTACGTAGCACATGGTAATGACGTAAAACCAATTCATTTTCTTTTTTACATGAAGCTTCGTTTAGAATATTCAGGCCAGTTTCAAGTGGGTCGCTAATTTTCTCAGCTCTCTCGATCGCCAGAGAACGGGGGTTAAGCAGGATATACAAAAAGTGGACAAACACGGAATGTCCATTAGTGATCATTGAAATGTGCCTTTTTCTTAAAAACAACGACTCTCTGAACTTTTTGTTTGGTGCCTTGATCAATGTTTTTCGTTTTCGTACGTAGTAGGTAACGTAGGTAAGTAGTACCTACCTAGGTAGGTAACAAATACAAGATGACAGATGACAATGACTATGTCTAGTCTTTTATAATGGGTACCTAGGTACCTACATATAATGGAAATGATGCATCCTTTAATTAGATACCTACTAGATGTTACTGCTATACTGAGGAGCTCGTGGCTCATCAATTACATCAATTCAACCGCTCGGGTCAATCTTTGGGTTAAGCCGTGCTTGCCTTGGTTGGTCCGTGGATGGGTGCCCACCCTTATTTGAGTGTCAGACTTTTACTGACTAAAACCCATCCATGTTACTTCCTCGCCCTTTATGTTCCGGGGCCGCGGTATCTCTTTCGAACAGGCCCGCAACCCCGGCAGGCTTCGGCCCTTGCGGGCCCCTCTCTTTATGCTGACATCTCTTTGAGGCGCGCGTGGAACACGAACGAGCCGTCGACACGGCCTGTCGTCATTAGACGGACGGACGGCTAGCTAGCCGTCCACAGGCCCGCGTCTACGGTGGCCGGTAGCCACCACGTGGCCCCCGACGCCCGTGCGTCTCCCGCGCATGATGACCATGGATTGAACCAGGGCTGGACGCGAGAGGTCGCCGCCGCCGATCGCCGCTACGAGGACACGGCGTTGCTCCGCCCACGCGGGGCAGTCCTCCACCGTGTGCTACACCGTGTCCTCCGGTCGATCCTCGCAGTGGAAACACCCCAAAGTGGGCCAAAAAGTGACCCCCTCGGGCCAGTGATTTTTAGCTTAGCTATTCACCCTATTGTTCAGCAGCTAAATTCAAAATTTAACGTTTGGTATCTTGATGATGGAACCTTGGGCGGCGATGTAGATACAGTTTTAAATGATTTAATTTTCTTAAAAAATAATCTTCATTTCATTGGCCTTGACCTAAACCTTGCAAAATGTGAACTGTTTTTAGTGGACCATACCGACCGACAACTGACAATTTCTAAATTTAACGCAGTAGCCCCTTTTTTTTTTTTTTTTTTTGTTTAGGATGGGAAATCATCAAATGACTTCTCCCACTCTGGGCGGAGCAGGAGGGAGTGTCAGACTCTTACTGACTAAAACCCATCCATGTTCCTTCCTCGCCCTTTACGTTCCGGGGCCGCGGTATCTCTTAACATCAAAATTATTGACAAAAGTTCTCTTCGTCTCCTTGGGTCTCCAATTTTCGAAAATTCCTTTCCCGATTTCATCGAGGAAAAAATTCAAAATTCTAATGATATTTCGGAAAGGTTGCTCCAAATTAACATGCATTCGGCCATCACCATTATCCGTTATTGCTGTTTCGGCCCTAAATTAACATATTTCTTACGTGCTTCTCCTTTATGGAAGCACACTCATCTTTTAGACAAAATCGATCTAATCATCAGAAATTCTTTATCATCCAATTTAAATGTGGCCTTGGACGACCGGGCCTGGACCCAAGCTACTCTACCCATTCGTATGGGAGGGCTCGGCGTCCGCAAAATTTCTAGTATTAGTTTACCGGCTTATATATCCTCGGTTCATGGCACTGAGAAATTAATCAGGAAAATCCTGGCTTCCACACTGGTTGATTTTGATGTGCCGTGCTTCGCCGAGGCTATAAACGCTTGGAAACTAGCTTGCCCGAACTCTGAAGAACCCGATTACCCATTTTCCCAGAGACGGTGGGACGAGCCGCTCTGCAGAGTAGTTCAGATCAATCTACTGAACACGTCTGCTACTACTGCTGAGCGTGCGCGCCTGCTGGCTGTGGGTGAATGGGAGTCGGGTCTTTGGCTTCACGCACTACCTTCGTCGAACACAGGCACGTTGCTCGACGACACCACTTTCCGCCTCGCTGTTGCTCTACGCCTAGGCGCTCCATGTTGTTCTCCTCACCGCTGTCACTGTGGTGAAGTTGTCAACAGCCTCGGACACCACGGCCTGTCATGCAGCCGAAGTGCGGGCCGTTTTGCGTGGCACGCGAACTTGAATGACATCATCCGCCGATCTCTTGTTACCGTCGGTGTTCCAGCTTTATTAGAACCCAATGGTTTGGCACGCGACGATGGCAAGAGACCGGACGGTATGTCTTTGTGTCCATGGAAGATGGGTAGGCCTCTAGTGTGGGACGCTACATGTGTCGATACTCTTGCTCCTTCCCATCTTCCTAGTTCATCGTGCTGCCGCTGCGGCTGCGGAGAACCTCAAGCGGCGTAAATATCCGTAGCGCAACGAAGGTTGAGTGGGTGAGACGTAACTCAGGGGCGACGACGAGCAAACTTTAGGGTATTGTTTTTTTTAATAGGAAAATGTCTGAGAATGTTGTTTTTTTTTATTTTAATTTCCGATTTTTATTGAAATAGTTTTAAAAATGTTTTATGGGTTTTTGAGGGGTTTCCAAATCTTTAAAGTGCTTTAATGGATTTAAAAAATCTTTTAACGATTTTAATGATTTCTCAAATTTTACGAGGGTGAGGCGTAACTAAGGGGCGACGACGAGCTAAATTTAAAGTAATGTTTTTTTAATAGGAAAATGTATGAGAATGTTGTTTTTTTATTTTAATTTCCATTTTTTATTGAAATAGTATTTAAAATGTTTAAGGGGTTTTTGACGGGTTTCCAAATCTTTATAGTGTTCTAATGGATTTTAAAAATCTTTTAACGATTCTAATGATTTCTCAAATTTTTATGAGGGTGAATACTTCTCAAAAACACGAAACCTAAAATGCGAGCTGCGCGCAGCTCGCGTTCCCACCCAAATACTAGTTATACTATGTAAAAAGCTCGATTACCACTGACTCACTGACATAATTGTTCTCCCAGATGGTGAAGGGGAAGGTGGGTATATTTTGACAGATTCGTAAACAAGTAACTCTCGCGAGTATGGGAAAAGTGCCAAACCTCCCCTTTTCACCCCCCTTCCTCCCCCTCCCTATCGTATCTCGGAAACCCCCCCTTTAGGTGGATCTCGGAAGTTAAGAGACTAACTTTTTTTTTCAGATTCGTTTCAAGGGGCAATCAGTTGGTTAAAATCATTTTTCAAAACTCCCCCCTCTCCCCCCCTTCACTCCTCCCCCCATCGTATCTTGGAAATTAGGACACGTAGAGGCTTTTTGATTTGACTATATACTTTAGTATAGAGGGGCGTTGAAATTTTTATACCCTCCCCTCCCCTCCCCAACCTCCCCTAAAATTGAAAGGGGTGTAACTTCATAACGGTTGGGAATAGCCATTGGGTGTTTGAAGAAATATTATAGTAGGCGTCGAAACCTGTCCCGTAGCGTAGGGATAGGGTCAAGATAGCTTTCCGGTGGTAGGTAGGTCCTGGTCCCGGAAAAGAAAAAAGCCATTTTGAACCCCTCAAAAACCCCTAAAACATTTTAATAACAATTTCAATAAAAAATGGAAATTTAATTTAAAAAACAACATTCTCATACATTTTCCTATTAAAAAAACATTTCTCTAAATTTTGCTCGTCGTCGCCCCTGATTTACGCCTCACCCTCATAAAATGTGAGAAATCATTAAAATCGTTAAAAGATTTTTTAAATCCATTAGAGCACTATAAAGATTTGGAAACCCCTCAAAAACCCATAAACCATTTTAAAAACTATTTCAATAAAAACGGAAATTAAAATAAACAAAAACAACATTCTCAGACATTTTCCTATTAAAAAAACATTACCCTAAAGTTTGCTCGTCGTCGACCTATCTACCACCAGAAAGCTATCTTGACCTTTTCCCTACGCTACGGGGGTCGCCGGCTCGCTTCGCTCGCCACCTCCCCCTTACCACCACCGGACAGATTTCGACGCCTACTATAACATTTGTTCAAACACCTAAATGGTTATCTCTAACCGTTATAAAGTTACAGCCCTTTCAGTTTTAGGGGAGGTTGGGGAGGGGAGGGTAAACAAAGTTCAATGCCCCTCAATAATAAAGTAAAGACAATCAAAAACCCTCTACGTGTCCTAATTTCCGAGATACGATGGGGGGGGGAGTGAAGGGGGGGAGAAGGGGGAATTTTGAAAAATGATTTTGACTGATTCCGGGCCCCTAAGTATGAATCTGAAAAAAAAATATGTTCCGATTCTCTTAACTTTCGGGTTCCACCTAAAGGGGGGGGGAGAAGGGGGGCAAGGGGGGTGACTGAGAGAATAGCTCTTTTCTTTTCCGAGTTACGCTTTTCCCACTCAACCTTCGTTGCGCTACGGAGGTCGCCGGCTCGCTCCGCTCGCCACCTCCCCCCTTCGCTCCACTCGGTCTCGCAGGTTCGCTTCACTCAGGACCTACCTACCACCGGTAAGCTATCTTGACCCTATCCCTAGGCTACCGGGGTCGCCGGCTCGCTTCACTCGCCACCTCCCCCCTTACCACCACCGGACAGGTTTCAACGCCTACTATAATATTTCTTCAAACACCCAATGGCTATCCCTAACCGATATGAAGTTACACCCCTTACAATTTTAGGGGAGGTTGGGGAGGGGAGGGGAGGATATAGAAATTTCAACACCCCTCAATAATAAAGTATAAAGTCAAATCAAAAAGCCTCTACGTGTCCTAATTTCCGAGATACGATGGGGGGAGGAGTGAAGGGGGAGCGAGGGGGGAGTTTTGAAAAATGATTTTGACCAACTGATTGCCCCTTGAAACGAATCTGAAAAAAAAATTTGTTCCAAGTCTCTTAACTTCCGAGATCCGCCTAAAGGGGGGGAGAAGGGGGCAAGGGGACCAACTTTGAAAACTGGTTTTTACTTCCCCGAGCCCCCTCTATACGAATCCGTAAAAAAAGCAAAATACGGGTCTCTTAGTTTCCGAGATACGATAGGGTGGGGGAGGAAGGGGGGTGAAAAGGGGAGGTTTGGCACTTTTCCCATACTCGCGAGAGTTACTTGTTTACGAATCTGTCAAAACATACCCACCTTCCCCTTCACCATCTGGGAGAACAATTATGTCAATCAGTCAGTGGTATTATATAGTATAATTAATCATTCTTAGTAAAAATGACAAGCCGGATAAACTGTTTCGTGTATGGATACTTAAATACATAAAATAAATGTTGTTTAACCGCGTGTGTCCACACTGTTTTACAAATTAGTTATCAATGCTTTGATAGATGGCGTTGAACATTTTTCTAGATCGCGCTATTAAGATTCTCCGCCGATTAGTATATAAGGACCCGATAACCAAAATTCTTTCTCTTTCTGCAAATATACCATGGAACAAGTTGTGAGTTACCGTGTTTTATTAAAGTGTACCTAGTTCCATCCGAAGCCCTGAGAAGACCCTGGCTGGACATCATCAGGTCGAACATGGTCCTTCGAGCCGGATATAACCAGTATCTGGAGCACCTTGGCGATGGTGCATTTTTTGCGTAACTGAGTTGAGGG
This sequence comes from Xestia ashworthii, assembly GCA_950022955.1. NCBI lineage: Eukaryota > Metazoa > Arthropoda > Insecta > Lepidoptera > Noctuidae > Xestia > Xestia ashworthii. Next base: position 22,451,777 of record OX465566.1, read on the forward strand.
GGGGGAGTCTTCTGAGCATGCAGAACAGCTCGTGAGGAGCTGCTGCAGCATCAATCAAGAGCCAAGGTTTGGTGGTGAATCCTGCCTTGGACTTGGAGATCAATCAGAAGCCCAGGGTTTGGTGGTGAATCCTGCCTTGGACTTCGAAGACAAATCAGGAGCCCTAGGTTTGGTGGTGAATCCTGCCTAGGACTTCGAGACAGTCGCTGGTGCTGTCAGGATATTGGCCTCCGGAAGACACCCTGAAGAATCAAGGGTAAAGGAGCTGCTGCAGCATCAAGCAAAAGCCAAGGTTTGGTGGTGAATCCTGCCTTGGACTTGGAGATCAATCAGAAGCCCAGGGTTTGGTGGTGAATCCTTCCTTGGACTTCGAAGACAAATCAGGAGCCCTAGGTTTGGTGGCGAATCCTGCCTAGGACTTCGAGACAGCCGCTGGCGCTGTCAGGACATTGGGCTCCGGAAGACACCCTGAAGAATCAAGGGTAACCAGGTGGAGTGATGTCACGAGGTTGGTGCAATCGTGAGTGAGTGAACCAAATGGGCGAATCGTAAGTGTTTGAACAATTTAAATTAGTCACTGTCAAACAGCGACAACTGTCATTCGAAGTGACGGTTATTGTCATCGGTGTTGGTTAATTCTGCAAATTTTATGAAAACATTTCAGAGACTAATTTAAAAAAAAAAAAAAAAAAAAAAAAAAAATTGTGTTTAATAAGTTCATCTAGTTGTTTGTATTTTTAAGATGAAGTCCAAACTAGCACTTCAAAGCGACAATTACAATAACATTGTTAAAACCAGACGTAACTTTAAAAAGGTCCTTACGGAGAGTCCCTCACGGATCACGGATGTTTACGTTCAAGTGAGGTTAGAAGCTTTGGAAAATCTATGGAATTTATTTACTAATACCCACAGAACGTTAATCGAAAAATTTGGTTCTCAGTTAAGTGATCACGAATATATAAAAAACGATATGTATGATGAAGCTGAAGAATGTTATTTAGTATATAAAACAGAATTGAAATCTGTTCTGTCGGTATTTGGTAAAAAATCAAAAGATGAAACTGTATGCGCTGGAACTCTAGTAGACGAAACGAAGTCTCAGACTGTTCAATTACCAAAAATAGTTATATCTAAGTTCTCTGGAAAGTATGAAGAATGGGTTTGTTTCCGAGATCTGTTTATTTCGTTGGTTCATAATAATTCAAAACTGAGTAATGTCCAAAAAATTCATTATTTGAAGAGCTACTTGACCGGTGAAGCCGAACAATTAATAAGGCAAATACCGATTGCAGACGACAACTACGAAAGATGTTGGTCGTTATTAAAAAGTAGGTATAATAATAAACGGTATCTGTCTCACAACATAATAAGGCGACTTCTTAGTCAGAAAAACATTACTGCAGAATCAGCATTTCATTTAAAGGAATTAGTGGACACTACCAGCGATTGTTTAAGTGGGTTGGCAAACCTTGGAATAGATGTAGGAAATTGGGATATTATGATAATTCACATTTTAACTTTGAAATTGGACTTGGAATCGAGAAAGCAATGGGAATTTGAATTTAGTAGTACGAGTAACAACAATTCCGATGACTTGCCAACTTACAAGCAATTCAAAGATTTCTTAACAAATAGATACAGGGCTCTAGAATTTATTGAGAATAAACCTTCAGCAAACCGAACTTACAACAATAATAATTCCAAACTAACTTCATTACATGTATCCGAAGTTGTATGTTCATTTTGTTCCGAAGATACACATAGATTAAGTGGCTGTAAGAAGTTTTCTCGTGAGTTAGTGGACAAACGTCGCGATTTCGTCACTACAAGAAAATTATGCTATAACTGCTTGGGCAATAAACATTCAGCGAAGGTTTGTCGCATTAGTACCAAATGTAAACTATGCCATCGTCGTCACCACACACTGTTACACCCAAATAACTCAGATACGCCTGAGACCACTGATGTCAATTCAAATCGGGAAACGGGCAAATGCGTTTCGCAGGAAGAGCCGGAGTCTCCTAAGGCAGGGGATTCCGCTGAAAACCAAACGTCGGTAGTTAGCTGTTTTTCGACAGGTAAAATTTGTAAGCAGGTTTTGCTAGCGACGGCGCTAGTCAAAGCCGAGTCGAAATTCGGTAATCTTCACGTTTTAAGAGCGTTACTGGACCAGGGCTCGCAGGCAAACTTTGTAACAGAACGCACGGTTCAGGCGCTAAAACTAAAAAAGATCTTGTTGAGAAGTAATATTTCTGGTCTAGGGGGAGATCAAGAATTTATTTTTAAATCAATGGTGTACATGAAAATTCGATCTAGAGTCAATCCACATTACACATTCACCTTTAAGGCTCATGTTCTGTCCTCAATCACTACCCTCCTTCCAACGAGGAAGGTAGATATAATGGAATGGTCAGAACTTGGAGGGATTGATCTCGCTGATCCGAAGTATCACCAACCTAATAAAATTGACCTTTTATTAGGAGCTGAGATATATAGTCAGATTCTAAATAAAGGGTTGATGCATAGTCCTTCAGGTTCGCTTATTGCTCAGTCTACAGCTTTAGGTTGGATTTTATCTGGAGTTGTAGATTCATCGGTTACTCAAACTGAAGGTGTACTGTCATTACATTGTCAAGTACAAAGCGAAGAGGACTTGCTTAAACGATTTTGGGAACTGGAAACAGATCAAGAGGTATCTAGTCAACAAAAAATGACTAATGAAGAAATAAAATGCGAAGAGCTGTTTAAAGCTACGACGGTCAGAGATGCGAAGGGCCGTTACATAGTGAACTTATCATTCCGAAGGGAAATTCCAGGCTGCAAATATGGCGGTTCAAAATCCATAGCCATAAAGCGATTTCATGCCCTGGAAGGTAAAATTAATAAAAATGTGCGAGCTTGGACTGATTTCAGTATTGTGCTGGCTTGGCTTGATAGTTTGCCGATTAAATGGGAAATATTCGTCGCGAATAGAGCGTCAGAGATACTTACCTCGTTGGATCCCTGGCAATGGTCGCACGTTTTCAAAAACCAACCTGCCAACTGCGCAAAAAGGAGCAAACTATCTGAAGATCTAAGCAAGCACTCATTGAGGTTTTATGGACCTAATTTCTTGCGGGAAATAAACATTATTTATCATAAATTCCCAGACTTAAACGCTGATTTGAAGTCAATCGGAGTGCATCACGCTGTAGTAGATCGGGATATCTGTGAACGATATGCAACGGTGATGCGACTTACCAGTGTTGTAGCATATTGTAGGCGTATGTTATCAACAAGAAAAATCATATCGGAAAAAATGTGGAAAAAATGTAGGTTAAAATCATTCTGGCGAAAGTGGTCTCAGGAATATTTGAGGCAATTCTTTTATAGACATAGATGGGCTTCTGAAACTCCCTCTCTAAGAAGAGAAGATGTGGTTTTAAGCAAGGTAGACGGTCTTCTTACGTATCGTTGGCTTTGGGGTTTAGTAGAGGAAGAACATCCAGGTAATGACGGAGTCGTACACGAGTGGTCACTATTAAAACGAAAAACTCGATTGTTAAAAGACCTGTCCTATATTATTTACTTCTTGTTACTGAATAGCATAATATTTAATCTATGTAATAAACTTGTTGTAATTTAAATAAGAATTCAGGGTAGTTAAAATGATACTTTATTTTGTTGTTACTATTTTAGTTTACACCTACACAATTGTTAACATCATAATAATTTGATTGGATAGTACGTAATACTAAATGTGTTGTGGCATGAACTTGTTATAATATTAAGGGCAATTTATGCTTGCCCTTAATGGGGGGAGTATGTTTAACCGCGTGTGTCCACACTGTTTTACAAATTAGTTATCAATGCTTTGATAGATGGCGTTGAACATTTTTCTAGATCGCGCTATTAAGATTCTCCGCCGATTAGTATATAAGGACCCGATAACCAAAATTCTTTCTCTTTCTGCAAATATACCATGGAACAAGTTGTGAGTTACCGTGTTTTATTAAAGTGTACCTAGTTCCATCCGAAGCCCTGAGAAGACCCTGGCTGGACATCATCAGGTCGAACAAATGTCGAAACAAAATGTCCTTTTTTTATTTACCAGCTGATTGTGAAAGGTAAGTTATTAAAGTTTTATTTAATTATTTAGGTAACAATTAGTAATTTAAAAGAAACTCATAGTTCAGTGCAGTAAACGTTAATCCCACCAAAAACATTCTGTAAAAAACTAGCCAAGTCTCGATGGAGCTGCTTGTTTATCTCTAAAAAGTAATGAAATCTAGACAAAGTCGTGCAAAGTCTAAGGTTCCTTACTGCAATTTCTTTATTTTTATAGTTAATGTTGTGTGACTTGGCCGTTGAACATTCTTTATACGTTAGTGGGTGGGTACCTACAAGTCAATTTTGTAGTTACAATAGATATAACATTACGTGTAAACAAAATTAATGTTCAACGGCCAAGTCACACAACATTAACTATAAAAATAAAGAAATTGCAGTAAGGAACCTTAGCCTTGGCACGACTTTGTCTAGATTTCATTACTTTTTAGAGATAAACAAGCAGCTCCATCGAGACTTGGCTAGTTTTTTACAGAATGTTTTTGGTGGGATTTCACTTCTGTTTGTAGAAACGTGGGCATATTGATTTATTTTATTAGATTTTCTTATTTGACACATATTTTTTTCAGTAGTAGTTTTTTTATTATTACAAATCTGTCTTTTCTTTTTTTCCGGTTCAGATTATTGTATACAGTAGCAACAGTTTTTCGTATGGCCCATTCGCGTTCATTATTTATTCTTTTAGACGGTAAATTTCTGAAAGATCGGCGCGGTATTTACGCCTAAGCCGGTTGTATTCGGTGATCGCTGAAGCTTGAGCTTTTATACTCTTGAAGTCAACATTTATGAGGTGCACCCCATGAAGATTGGTTACTCGTGAAAGCGCCACGTAGGCTTGGCCACAAGAGAATATGTAGGTGCCAATGTCCATGAGGGCATTTTTAGACTTAGACCTTGGCTATTGTGAATTGTTAGGGCATACGCCACACAGATTGAGAATTGTTCTCTGTACACGTATACCCGGGGGTATGATCTCAAATTTTGACTTATTGCCTAATTCGTGAATCAAATTACTAGCGAATTTTCGAAGTACTGTTTCTTCATAAAATTCCTAAGCTATTCAAATCTTCGAATTGTTATAATAACAACCTGCTAACCTTAGCAAACCTCACGAAATAATAAGCGAAATCAATGAAATGCAAATAATCCCTCCTAATCCCTAGCAAACGTTTTCAAGCGCAGTAGAAGAATGTCGTAAACGACTGTAACGCGGCCGGTTGCCACTTCGCCATATAAGGTTATCGGAAAAACAAACGTAAGCTCGTTTTAAAATACAGTCAGCGCCATCTAGCGACGTTTGCGGGTATCACCGCCACTCTTAGTCCAATGCATTATATTTTGACAAAATTTTGAGCGAATTTACTCATCATCATCATCATCATCTGCCTATTAATATTCCCACTGCTGGGACACAGGCCTCCTCTCCATGCGAAATTAATATTTTAGTGTAATTTGTTTATTTAATTTGTGTAATGTTCGAGTAGAATAAAGTTAATCGTTCGACTATTTCTTCTTGTAAACTTGTAAGTATAAGTATAAAAGCCAGTCGAGTCTTATCCAGAGTTTTCCTTTAATTTTATTCATATGCGTATTAAAAGCAGAAGGGGAGGCATTCGCCCAGCAGTGGGACGCTATAGGCTAGATTAAATTAGAAGATGTGTCCCACTACGCTGGATTTTTGCAATGACAGTCGATTTTTTTTATGTACCAATAGTAGAAGGGGGCATTACCATATCTATACTTATATTATAAAGCAGAAGAGTTTGTTTGTTTGTTTGGTTGAACGCGCTAATCTAAAGAACTACCAGCTCGAATTGAAGCATTATTTTTGCGTTGGATAGTCCATTTATCGAGGAAGGTTATAGGTTATATAACATCACGCTGTGACCAATAGAATAGGAGCGGTGCAGCAATAAGAAATGTTGCAAGCGGGAAATTCACGCGAACGAAGTCACGGGCAGAAGCTAGTCTCTAATACAGCTGAGACCAGCTGAGGGTTCTTCATCAGATACTTCAGACCTTCGATTTTTGACATCAAATGAAGCGACCAACCATGTTGAATATTTTTTGTAAAGGCGGTATGTCGATCTCTCTAATAGTTTGGTTTGGCTCTTGTGTTTTCTAATCAGGGTCACCAGGTACTCTCGATCTTCGATTATCCCAGTTTTTATAGTTTTCCCTTTATGTGGCCATTAAACCCTAACTCTGTACCAAATTTCAGCTCTCTGAGTTTATGGGAAGTACTAGTTCTATTTTGATGATCATGAGTGAGTGAGTGTCATAAATGCGAAACTTTGCTTTCGCTTAACTTCGGAAGTAAATGACCTACATACTTGAAATTTTGGATTTTAAGTATGTGATTATAGCTTACTGGATGACGAAAATTTCTGCGTTCTGTCTTATCCAGAGGTTCTCAAATAGGGGCCTGAAAATGCGGCGAAATGGTTCCAGTAAAGGATGGTACGGCAGTGTTTGCTTCGCGCTCGACTTGGCGGGGGCACTGCCGTGCCCCCAGATAACAAGAAGTTAGGTAGGTAGACTAAGGTCCATGTTCACCAAACAGATGACAGTCTGATTACCTAAAACAGCTGTTTAAAACGCATTTTTGTAAGGGAACATGTCACAGTGACAGCTGTTTTTAGATAATCAGACGGTTATCTTTTCGGTGAACATGGACCTAAGTAGGTTCAAACAGTGAAAAGCGAAAATAACTTGGAACAGAATGGATTGACAATTTTTGTAAGGTTATACCATGTAATAGTTACCTACCTACTAGCATTGATTACGGAATACTAGGGGGTCTAAAATGGCCGCTTAAGCAGAACATAATATGAATCACGTTAAAAATTAAAAATTCTTAAAATGGACTTTATGTTTATAACAATAAAGTCCATTTTTAGATTTTTTTATCGTTATTCATATTGTGTTCGGCTAAAGCGGCCATTTTAGGCCCGCAGATCTCCTTTGATAGTTGACGAGATCCATCGTGTTGCCAGTTTTGCTGCTAACCTACCTATATTCGTATTAGACACTTACTTAAGTGTAATATGTAGGGTAGGTATGCTAGTTCCCGTAGCGGTTTATGAGGCCCAAAAAAAGCGAGTGTAAGAAAAATAAATTCAAGGCCAACGCTCATAACTCAATTAGATGAACTGCACTTGCTGTTGTTTGATATTCTACTTAGGTTCGGACTTGCTTGAAATAATTATGTATAGTTGCATACACTACTTTATCTACCCAAATATCATAAGGGCTCTATGATGGGTTCAGGAACCATAGGGAAATTTCGTACTTGGCCCTTGATTTTTATGGCAACAGGTTGTTGTATTCGTCGCTGCATTTACGATATCTGGCGGAGTGTTCATGTCAATTTCTGAGTCACTATCACTCATTTTCGACAGAAATAAAGAACTTATCAGAAAATTTGTCTACTCGTAACTGGAAATAAAAAGCTAACGAACAAATGACAGCTCGAAATGGCGGCGTTTCGGATATCTGTCATTTTTTTTAAATCATAGGCAAACGAACAAAGTCACTATTCTTGTGTCACTTGAGATCAAAATGTCGTGCGATTTATAATTAAAATCATACTGAATTGGGGTTTCGTATCGATATCTGATTTAATGTAGATACTAGAATAGCACACTCACTTGAATTTGACACCTGTTCCAAATTTAAACTCTTAACCTACTGTTTTCAGTAGGTTATGAGTTCATAACAGTTCCGTTTATTTCTGCTGGTTGGTACCTAATGCTGGTCATTGTCTATGGTTTTTGAACGCATTAGAGAGGGTTTATGATATTTGGGTAGATAAAAAATATTGCTCCATGTCCATGCTTCCGATCAGAGTTTATTTTAAAATTAAGTATTTGTTAGATTTCGCATTTATGCTGCTAATTACGAAGGTGACAGCCGGAGGACTTAAAAAAAAACCGAAATTTATTTAAAGAAACGTTTAATTACATTTCAATTACAATATTTTACTTATGTTAAATCTTATGTCTAGACTTGGACGATGCTAGTTCCGAAGTACCTAAAATAATTATTACAAAAATATAATTCTAAACGATTGCGAAATTGCGGATGCGCTGTCAGCAGAATAGAAGTAGGTGGCCGCCGGCTGCACGAGGCGTCGAGTCAGCAGAGTCGGCGTGTTGCAATTTGCGTGGAAATATCCGTTGTACGTAAATAGCTATCATGTCGCTATTCGGCCGATTTGGTGTAGGCAGGGCACGTAACATGCTAATAATTTTATAATCGTTATTTTAGAGAATGCAAGAAATATGTGAGACATTATACTAAAGTAAAACAATTGTAATTTCATAAGTTTTTATGAATCTTTAAAATAATATTACATTAAAATACAAAAATGTTGGTAGTATTTTATTTTTAGTACCTACTTGTGGCAGCCCTACCGATTGACCATCGAGATGCCGAATAACAGAAGCTAACGCGGGGCGTCAAGGCACAATTTAGATCGACCGTGCCCAGTTTATGTACTTAAAATGTCGGCTTTCTTCAAGATCAAAGGAGTGCAGCTTCTGTACTTTTTTATTCTGTGGTATGAGTGTATGATGTATGATGTAATCCTCTGTGGGGGAGGGGTTGTGTTGTGTGGGGTGAGTGGATGAGTGAGTGAGTGTTGAGAATGTATGCGTGGGTGTGTGAAAGTATGTGTTTTGTGTGCTTGTGGCTGCGTGGGTGTGAGGGATAGAAAATGACCTCGGTTTGCGTTTTATTTAAGCAGCGCCTCCGTGCCCTCGTAGGTAAGAGGTTTAATCCAACTAGTTACATTTTTTTTACGTTCATGTAGTTTCTTGTTCTGTACACAAATCTCCGAGCTGAGCTGAGCGTTTTTTATATTGTGGCGAACTTGGTTTTCGCCTGGGGAACTTCTGCTATTATGTCTTTTCTTCTTTTCAAGGTTTGGCCAGGGACATAAGGTAGGGTCTTGTGTAACTTTGATTTTCTCGCTGACAGTAAGTCGCTAATTTGAAAAATACTTTGGGTAGCATATCTAATCCTCTTAAAATTTATTAGTTTTATAAGAGCACGTTGTGCCCGCTCTGGTATCAGGTGAGAAACCACTCCAACACCCCGTAAATAAACTCTCAATCTCACCTACTTATTCAATTCTCCGCACAAACCCGCAGGCAACCGTCAGTCCAATAAATCACGTTCCATAATACTCCAGCCAAAATTATACTAACGTAAATCATAAAAGTGTCTGGAGCGGTCATCAGGCGTAGATAGTGGGGGACAAGGCCGCATCAATCAAACTTAGCGTCGGGGAAGGCGCGGCTGATACCGAAACGGCCGCAAGGATTTTTGAGCTCATTGAAAGGTCTTTTTGCAGTTGAGCTTTGGACCTACTAGGTACCTCCTCGTCTGCGGTGAAACCTACCTATAAGTAGGGTTATTGAATACCTAGTTGCTGTTGTCAAAATGTGAATTTAAGTACGATAATTTCAAGCTTCTTGTAATATTAGGTTCCCAAATACCTAGTTGTTTGACTGCTAACTTTTCTAAGGTTGAAAAAGCATCAAAACTTCAACTTACCCAACCTGCATTATAAGAGACCTCGATAACCTCATAAGCTAATAGAATTCACAGTGCCAGGCGTAGTGCCCCCAAATCCAGCAATATTTTTTTTCGATTTTTATCACGTCAAAGATTCGGACGGGTGCGGGCGGACAGACCGCTCGCTCGGCACTTTCGTCACAGCTTTCGTCCCTACTCACTTCTGATCACTCGGAGACTTGGAGATATTCGTGTCGTGTAGTGGGCACGCAGCAACACGTCTGTACCCTTCACAAGTCAAAGATCTTACGAAATTGCTGATTTTGCGTTAATGTTTTTGTTCAGTTCAGTTCGTAGTCGAAACGGACGGCCTAAAAGAAATGGAACAAGGAATTCTCTGTTTAGTTTTTTCTTTTATAACAACGGCGTCTGCTAGTAGGTACTTATGCTAAGTACCTAGGCTGTGCCAAATAGTATAATTATCCCACCAAAAACATTTTCATGTAAAATGTAGCCAAAACGAGACCTGACTCGCACTGTCAAAAAGTTATCAGATCTCAAGTAGAGCCAAGCTTTTAACTCTACACGCCCTAACTCTATAAGATCTTACTTCACAAACCACACACGCCTTGGTCAAAATATGTGGCTTGGCCATTTTTTATTTTCTTTATTTTGTCTCGAACCAAACTTGTTTGTTACCAGCTATCGATTGATACACATTTTATGCGTGTCTGATCAAACCACAATTGTGCTGAAGATCCCATCAGTATTTGGACTTAAACTTTGATAGCACTTATCTCGGAAACGTGACACTTTAGAACATTGCCTCATACAATACTCGTATGTATTGATAACGCAGCTATCGATTCATAAAAGTCTTATGCGAGGGTGTGCTAAAAAAATCAAAATGGCGAAGTTGATCCGCTTCATACAAAAAACTTCAAAGCCCTTTGAATGTTACACAATTTAAAAAAACTGTTATTAATTGAAAAATGTTATTAGAGCTCATACTATTGATGAATTTCTGAATGATATATTTGTCACCGTAAAATTGTCAAATACGTTATATTACAATATAACGTGTTTCTCTCTAGCGATATTGTAACATCTCGAATTATTGTCAACTGAACATACGGAAGTATCTCTGCCCCCTAATCGGGACTTGGGGCACCCCCCCGTTAAACCTAACTAACCAGTTAGATTCCTTTAAACCCTGCACCCGGAAATAGGGGCCCCGCGAAGCGGTGCTCCGTCGACTACGCTTTTTAGGGGAATATGAAGTGTTTTAAGGTTAGGTTATATTAATCGATATTTCTCAGGAATGGTACAGTATCTTTTCATGAGAGTGGTACCACTGGGCAAGGGGGACCCCTCCTTCTCTCCACACCGCGTGAGTTGACTACCATCGCATGCATTTCACGAAAAATAATGCGTTTTATTGTAAGCAGTATGTTCATTTGACAAAAATTCGAGACTTTACAATATCGCTAGAGATATTACAATATAACGTATTTGACAATTTTACGGTGACATATTCATTTATTTTGACTGCAGAATACACGCAATAGACAATTTTTTGTTGGTAAGTACCTAAATGAGACTACTTAATGGTAATTACGATTATTTATTTTAGCATTAACTGTTGGACATAAAGGGTGTAAAACACCTCTTCACGAAGCCAAAAGGCACTTGTTCTCCCCATCATTGCGATCATTTTTTTGTTCTACACCATATCTGGGAACCTTCTGGTTACGGAGATATGGGGGTTCAAAGTTACAAGTTTTTGACAAGATTTTTTTAAATACAAGTTTTTTTTGTAAGATTTTGACTTTTAACACCTCCACGATCCCCGTACTATTCAATCCATCAAAATCAAAATCAAAATATTTTATTTCACATAGGCCTAGATGAGCACTTATAAAACGTCGAAAAAGGTGCACGGTTCGCGTTGGTCGATTCCATGGAGAAGAACCGGCAAGAAACTCCATGGTTACTCTTTTCAAATCATTTGGTATTACAATATTTTTATGTTTCATTACAGCATTAGTACTAAAGTATGGGGGAACAGCGTAGGCCCGACAATAGGTCGTTGCTTGCTATACAAAAAATGTAAAACAAAGGAAATATTTAACAAAAGTTAAACAGCATCCGGGAATCTAAAAGGCCTACAATGTTCACTCATTCACAAATAATAAAAAAAAGCATCTATACAAATGTAAGTAAGTTAAAAAAAAAAGAACATTTAATTAAAGGACTAAATTAAACAAGTGACACAAATATTGTCATCAGTGCTGTAACTATTCTGAGCTAAATAAGAGAAAAAAAATGATTTGAAAACTACTGTAATAATCTGAATCAAAAGAAAAAGAATAATGAGATTGAGAATAGTTAGAGACATCCACAAATCTGTGCCGTTTATGAGCTACTAGGGAAGCCGCGTGCGCAGAGGGAATTATAGCCAAACTTCTTTGTCATCAACGTAGTCCTTGATTTTGTAATATGCTTTTTTCATAAGGACACGTTTAATATAGTTTTTGAACTTTCCATCGGTCAGTTCTATAACTGACTTTGGCAACTTGTTATAAAAGCGTATACTGTTTATAATAAAAGACTTGCTAGTTTTTGTTAATCTGAATTTAGGTATTACAATTTCATGTTTACTGCGTGTATTTTTGTTGTGGAAGTCGCTTCTAATTTTGAAAAGCCCTCGATTTTTGCGGACATATAAAATAAATTCAAAGATATAAAGTGAAAGCAGAGTTAGTATATCGATCTCTTTGAATTTTTCTCTGAGTGACTCGCGAGGACCCATTTTATAAATCGCGCAGACTGCCCTCTTTTGTAGTATAAAAATGGAGTCAACGTCTGCTGCTGATCCCCACAGCAGGATGCCGTAAGACATAATACTGTGGAAATAAGCATAGTAAACTAACCTAGCTGTGGCTACATCCGTTAACTGCCTTATTTTCCTAACTGCATATGCAGCTGAGCTTAACCTACCCGAAGGAGTTCTAATGTGCGCGCCCCACTGCAATTTTGAATCTATAGTAATCCCTAAGAATACAGTTTCCGCTATAACATCAAGTTTATTGCCGTCATGATTTAAATTTAGATCACGTTGTGGTACATTTGGTAAGGAGAATTTTAAACACTTAGTTTTGCTTGCATTCAATAAAAGATTGTTAGCAGCGAACCATTTCGAGAGAACGGTTCAGACTTTCGTTAACATGTTGGTCATGCGTATCTTTTCTATTTACTTTAAAAATTAGCGAGGTGTCATCAGCAAATAAAATTATATCTGATAATTTGACCATCATATAAGGGAGATCATTAATGTAAACTATAATAGTGAACAGACGTACGATCGCGCGCGCGTGCTCTAGTTGAGAGTATTCTGCAGACGCAGAACAACACCGTCGTCGCAGTGTACCTACGTCGATCTATCGGGGTCATTGCCATGACCTAGTTACAAGTGCGGAAATCATGAAGTGCTTACAATAATTTATTGTTTAGGTGTTAAACTCGCCTTACAACAAAATAATGGCTTCACAGTCTATTAAGATAAAAACTGACCTGGAAAAGCGGTTATATGACTGTTACATCCAAGAGAAAACAGACAGAGAAAACCTGCAACTTATGGTACGTAATCTGAACGATACCATTAATACTTTGCAAGAACAAGTACAAAGCCTTCAAGGAGAATTAAACTGCTTGAAGGAAAAAAATGAAACTAAGCAACCCTTAGAAAAACAGGAAAGCGAGAAAACAATATTTTCCCAGCGTACTAAAAGTGACGTTGAATATTGCACGGACGAGGATGAGCTCGCTAAAGAGACTGAGTGGATTAGGGCCAAGAGCAGGAAGAAGAGGAAGCTTAATACCTCCCTCTCTCCAAAACAACAACCCGAAACAAGTGCCCAACAAGAAAAACAACTTTTTGACGGAAGTCTCTTTCGCATTGTTCAATGCGAAAGAGACTTCCGTCAAAAAAGTGCCTCCGCCACCGCCAATCATAATAGATGGAGTTAAAAACTACCAAACGTTTTATGGCTCACTAACTGAAAAAATTACAGCTGAATCATTTATCGCAAAAATGATGAATGGGGATTGTGTGAAAGTTAACGCCAAAACAGAAGACTCGTATAGAGTAATTGCCAGGTTCTTAACAGAAAAAGACTACCATTGGCATTCGTACGAGGATAAGCAAGCTAGACCAATTAGAGTTGTTGTGAAGAAATTACATTCTTCTTGCCAACCTGATCGAATTAAAGACGATCTAACCACCCAAGGACTAAAAATAGAAAAAGTAGACAACAAATTAAGCTGGAAGAGTAAACAACCCCTCAACATGTTCGTTTTATCATTCAGTAATGACGAAGATGTCAGTAAAATCTATGGATAAAATACATTTTAGGGTGTAAAATTGAAATACACCCACTTCAAAATCCCAAACTCATTCCCCAATGCAAGAGATGCCAGGCATATGGACATACTCATAAATACTGCAGAAAAGAGCCAAGGTGTGTAAAATGCACTGGCAAGCATCTTACAGCCATCTGTACCAAATCTCCCCAGGAGAAGCCAAAATGTGTTCACTGTGGTCTACCTCACCCTGCCAATTATAAAGGGTGTGAAGTAGCTAAACAAATTCAAGTTATGAAAAATAAAAATATTATAAAGAAACTTGCGGTACCAACTACCCAACAGTCTCTTCCCTTACCAAAATTAGACAAACAGGCACAGAAAGCAAGTGTCCAGTCAACTGAAAAACCCACGCAAGTAACAAAAGCTGGTTCCTATGCGGAAGCTGCAAAACCAAGATCACAGCCTTTGAATCTGGAGGATAAGATTAATCAGATCTTAAAGTGCATTACCTCATTTGACAAGAGATTAGAGAAATTAGAATCCAGCACTAAAACAGCAGTTTCAAATAATCAAAAATGAATAACACACTTAAAATAATGGCTTGGAACTCTAATGGGCTCCTCAAACATCAAAATGAGTTGCAAGCGGTTCTGGACACAGAAAATATAGACGTGTGTTTGGTCTCTGAAACGCACTTCACTAAGCAATCTTTTGTCAAATTTAGAGGATACATGGTATATAATTCGCTCCACCCTGACAACTGTGCCAGAGGAGGTAGCGCGGTTATAATCAAAGAGAACATTAGTCACTACGTGCAGTGTAAATATGAAGAACAAGACATTCAAGCCGTGGCAGTATCTGTTAAAACCAAATTTTGTCACATATCCATTGCAGCCGTATACTGTCCTCCACGGCACATGATAAGAAAAGAGCGATATTTACATCTCTTTGAACTATTAGGCCAGAGGTTTATCCTAGGCGGCGATTTTAATGCTAAGCATACGCATTGGGGATCAAGACTTACTACAACTAAGGGAAAGCAGCTCTTAAGCGCAGTTAAAGATACACATTCTGAAGTTATGAGCACAGGTAAACCAACGTACTGGCCCACTGACCACCAGAAAATACCGGATCTTATAAATTTTTTTATATGCAAAAATATATCCGCCAATTACGTCAGTTTGGAGGAAGGTTTTCATATGAATTCGGACCACTCTTCAATTATACTAATGCTTAGTCAAAAAATCCTATTCAAACCAAGCCACTTAACACGGGTTAATAAATTAACAGATTGGCAAAGTTTTGCCCTTGATCTAGATAATATAATAGACCTTAACACTTCTATAAAAAAGCAAGATCAGCTTGACTCAGAAGTAAACAAATATATTGTTGACATCCAACAATGTGCGTGGAATAACACACCGCAATTAAAACGTAAATATAAGGGATTTATCTATCCTAAAGAAATTGTGGATTTACTATCTGAGAAAAGGAAACAAAGGAAGCAGTGGCAGCAAACAAGGTGCCCACGAGATAAAACATCATTAAATAACCTAACTAAACGATTAAAGAGGAAAATTCTACAATTTGAGGATGAATCTCTGAGTGCCAACCTTCTGCAGCTAACCAATGACAAATCAACGGACTACCCTTTGGAAAGCGACAAGAAATCTTAAAAGGCCGATTACACAAATACCGCCCATCGGAACAAGCGACGGAAAATGGGCCATAAATAATGACCAAAAAGCGTTCAGGTTTGCTCAACACTTAGAAGAAACTTTTCAACTCAATGAAAGTTCGATCGAAACACTTGTGAGTGAAAATTTATCACAAAACCAAAGAATTAAGCTTGTGACAGAAGTAATGAGAGAAATCCAAAATAACATAAGCTCGAAAAAGTCTCCGGGTTACGACCTCATTACAGGTGAAATTCTAAAACACCTCCCGCGCAAAGCTATAGTAAAGCTGACCAAGCTTATCAATGCTGCATTTATCTTAAAACATGTACCTGAGTCATGGAAGGTTGCTGAAGTCATTATGATTGCAAAGCCTGGGAAACCACCCCATGAAGCATCATCATATAGACCTATTTCTCTGTTGCCCGTGTTATCAAAACTATTTGAAAAACTGTTATTGAAACGGTTAAAACCAATAATAGTAGAAAAAGACCTTATCCCAAATCATCAATTTGGCTTCAGGGAAAAACACTCAACAATAGATCAGGTACATAGAATAACTAACATCATTGAACAAACACTAGAAAACAAGGAAGTCTGCGCCACCGTCTTTTTAGATGTCGCGCAAGCTTTTGATAAAGTTTGGCATAAGGGTCTAATATTCAAGCTCAGACGCATGCTACCAGAATTTGCAGATATCCTAGAGTCGTACATTACTAACAGAATGTTTAGAATACGGCAGGAGGACGCATATTCCGAGCTAAAAGCTATAAAAGCTGGTGTACCTCAAGGAAGTGTGCTAGGCCCAATTTTGTACTTGTTATACACATGTGACATCCCAGAACTGGAAAACAACACCATTGCGACCTTTGCAGATGATACTGCAATTATGGCTACTGGATCAAGCCACAGAGAAGCAGTAGAAAAAGTTCAACTAGCTGTGAACAAAGTTTATGACTGGACACAAAAATGGAAGATCAAACTGAATGAGTCAAAATCAATTCACATTGACTTTACAAACAAACACTTGGACTATCACCCAATCTACATAAATGGTACGCAAGTACCTTACGCTTATACAGCCAAATACCTTGGCATCACTCTCGAAGCCAAGTTGCGTTGGAAAGCTCATGTGAAAAAGAAAAGACAGGAACTCGATATACGATATAAAAGTATGTATTAGTTACTCGGGAAGAAATCTTGTCTATCAATACATAATAAAATAACCCTTTACAAGCATATTCTGATGCCAATTTGGACGTATGGCATCCAACTTTGGGGCTGTACTAAACAAAGCAACGTCAAAATAATCCAGCAATTCCAAAATAAAGTACTTAGGGATGCTGTCAATGCACCCTGGTACATAAGAAATGACGACCTTCATCGTGACCTTAGAATGGAATTCGTCACCACTATTATCCAAAAATTTGCTGAAGCCCACGAACACAGAATTCAGCTGCTAGACAACACAGACTTAGTGCGTAGGCTAAAAAGAACTAAACCTTTTGAATTCGTGTAGTGTACCTACAAAGTGAATGAGTAATAGTAACAATGTTGTGCTATTCATATAACACATGAACATAGTGTTTTATAAATTATATTAGACTCTAAGAAAGTGCTACGGACTTGTGTAAAAGTGCAAATGAACACTATTCTTAGTTTTAACATATTCTATCACGTAACATATTAAGTTAGAGTTAAATTGCTTATTAGTCTTTTAGGCTAGATCGTAATTAATTATTAAGACTTTTGTTCTTAATATTATAGTACAAAAAAAAAAATATTAATGTAAACAAGAAATACGAAAGGACCGAGAATTAAACCTTGGGGCACGCCTATCTTGACTAGAGACCCGGAGGACGTCGCCCCATTTACATTTACTTTTTGCTGCCTGTTTGATAAATAAGAAAGAACCAGATCAGCAGCTTGATCACGAATTCCGTAGTGATGTATTTGTATTGTATTGTATTGTATAACGGGCTGATGTCCGCAATTCCACGTCAGGCGCGTATTTTGCGTACGGGTGGGAACTTCACTCGATCCATCCCAGCTCCCCAAAGAAGGCCAGCAGCGCCCCGATGTTGCCGACAATCTCGCGGAGAGTACCTGGACGACCGAAGTACTTTGCCCTATATGTTGCAACCACTGGGCAGTGTAGAAGCACGTGGGCTGCTGTCTCGTCTTCCTCCATGCATGCGCGGCACAGGGGGCTGTCTGTGACTCCTATGACAAAGAGGTGTTTGTTAAAAGAGCCGTGTCCGGTGATGGCGGCTGTAATTGTGCGCAGCTGTGGCTTGGTTAGCCTAAGCGCGCGTTTGGTGAAGCGGCCGTCGATGGCAGGAAGTGCCTCCTTGGCTTGCCTACACTTGCAGTGGTCAAGCCACAGCTTGTGGTGTGTTTCACTAGTTCGTTTCCTTACCAGTGTGCGTAGGTATCCGAAAGGGAGTGGTGCGATGGGTTCTGGTCCCACCGCTGCTATGCTCGATCCCCTTCTAGCGAGTTCATCCGCCGCGTCGTTGCCGCGGGAATCGCTGTGTCCTTTGATCCATTGGATGGTTATGTTAATTGAGATTACCAACCTGGTTCAGGCGTTGATGACACTCGTGTGCCCGGAGTTCACTGTGTGGTTGTTTAGAGCCAGCAGCACCGCCATGCTGTCCGACAGTATACGGATTGAGTGGCCCACAACGTTCCTGGCAATGATGGCCGATGCCGCCAGGGAAATGCCCATGCATTCTGCCTGAAAAACCGTGTTGTGGGCCCCCAGAGGTGTGGCTATGTGGATGTTGAGGTCTTCCGAGAAGACTCCCCCCCAGTGCCAGTACCTGTTTTAGATCCATCTGTGAAGATCCGTAGTTCCGCGGGGTTTAATCCCTCGCAGCGGTGGTCCTCGTGAAGCTGGATTTTGTATTTCTTGTCGAATACAAATTGTTTCGGTATCCGATCGTTAATTGCTTTCGCCATGGGGAACTCGAAATAGAATTCCTCCAGTATCGCATTGTGCTGTGTTGCTTTCTTACCCCAGAGCTGAAGTGTTTTAAGGCGTACTGCCGTCATCGTCGCCTCCTGCTGTATGAACAGATGGAGCGGTGGGAGCCCCAACATGGCTTCGAGAGCAGCAGTCGGAGTTGTCCTCATGCAGCCCGTGATTGCCATGCAGGCAAGCCTTTGCAGGCGCTGCAGCTTGATGGATGCTGTACTTAGTTTAGTGCGTGGCCACCAGACCACAGCCCCATAGGCAATCATGGGTAATTTACACATCAGTGTGTTGTGGTCCACGCAGTCAAACGCTTTAGAGAGATCACAGAAAATGCCAATGGCATCCTGGGACTTCTCCCAGGATTCCAAAATGTGAGTGATGAGTTTTACTCCCGCGTCCGTTGTCGACCTGCCCTTCGTGAATCCAAACTGCTGACTGTGCAGAATCCCATTTGAGTTAAAGTGAGATAACATCTGGTCCAGCATGATTTTTTCATATATTTTACTCAATGCTGGAAGCACAGATATAGGTCTATAATTATAGGGATCACTCTTACACCCCGATTTGAAAATTGGTACTACTTTACTATGTTTCATTAGATCAGGAAACTTACCGCTATCCAAACATTGATTGAATATGCCTGTTAGGATAGGAGCGATTGATTCAATAATATCTCCAAGAACCTTGACGGATATGCCCCATAAGTCTTCAGTATTTTTTATGTTGAGACTTTTGAACGCGTTTATAATAGTAGCTATACATATTGGTTTAAATTTAAAGTTTGGTATATCCGCAGTAAAATTTTCTTTAAGAAAAGCTTCAGCTAATGTAGATGAGGACGGGAGAGATTTTGTAACTTCTAGCGGAATATTAGTGAAGAAACTTTCTAGTGTCTCAGCCACTTCTAGCTTGTCAGAAATGGTTTGATTATCTATTTTCAAGGACAATTCGTTCTAATCTCGTTGTTATGTCTTTCCAGTTTCTTTGTTAATAACCTGCCACACTGTTTTTATTTTATTATTAGAAATACCAATTTTGTTAATTATTATTTGTGATTTTGCTTGAGCGCAGACACTTTTGAATATTTTTGAATAATTTCTAACATAAGTATGAAAAACTTGATCTGAGGTTAGAGATTTATCGTGATATAATTCGTATAAATTGTCTCTGCTTTTTCTTATTCCCGCGGTAGCCCACTCACTAAATTTTGATTTAGAATTGACTTTAACTGTTTTCAAAGGACATGTTTTATTGAATTCTTGGCAAACTGTAGAAAATAATGTGCCGTAGTTTAAATTGGGGTCTTTTGAATCAAAACTAGCATTTGAAAGGTTACTTAGAACATTATTATTAAAAGATTTTAATTTATTTATTATTTATTTATTATTTAACAATTTATGTACACACTTATTACATAAAAGAAGAAAGGAACAGAAAATAGTACAAAGGTGATGCTTATTTCTAATGAAATCTCTTCCAGCATACCTGCGAAAGGAGATACTAAATAAAGAGATGTAGACATAGTGTGTAAAAGTAGGAGAGAAAATGGAATACATAAAACAGATTAAATATCTTAAATATATACAAAATTAGAATACATACATACTCATACATACAAAAAAAAAAACTAAAAACAATAAAAAAAAAATACAAATAATAAAAACAATTAAAAAAAAAAACAATAATAATAATTTGTTTTTATTAAGAGGTCTTATTTGAATAATTTTAGCTAAGTGCAACTTTTTGTCCAAATCAAAAGATACAAGTTGACCAGTATGGTCTGACCTAACGCCACTAAGAACGAATTTTTAACGTTACTATTAGTAAATACATTATCTATGCAGGAAGCTGAAGTTGCCGTTATTCTAGTTGCTTCATTAAATAAATCTTTTAAATTGAATGATTTAAACAATGAGATGAGCTTACATTTTTCGGGTGAATCGACTAGCAGATCAATATTTAAGTCACCACAAACAAAAACTAATTTATTTTCCCTGAAAAGTTTACTTAATATTTCTTCCATAGTGTTTAAAAACAATGACAAGTTAGATGCTGGTGGCCTATAGACACATAAGAAAGTATGGCCTTCAACCTCCGCACATGCTACCTCACATAAGCGATCAACAGAGTAAGCAGTGATATCCTTCCTTTCCTTATATCTGAGAGAGCTATTACAAAGTATCAGGGTACCACCACCCACTGTGGATCTGTTGAACGCGCTGGCAACTGAAAAATTACTTACATTAAACAACATCCTATCTGGTTTTAACCAAGTTTCACTAAAACATAAAATATCCATGTGGTATTTATCTACTAACATTTCCACGTCTAAAATTTTGCCGGAGAAGCGATTTATATTTTGGTGGTAAAGTAAAATATTACTATCCGTCTTCTCTTTTGTCGGCTCTAATAGTTTAAAGAATCTACAACAGTGTTATCATATAATACTGATTCATCACTTAACCTAGTCTCAGTTAAATCATCAGTAACTGCGTGTATATTAAAAGCTAACAATGTAGCTAGTAAATGTTTACTAATCTTGGGAAGAAACATATAATGATCCCGAATCAAAACAAAATCCTTAACAAAATTGTTAGTATCAAAAACTTTTTTGCAAAAAATAAAACCGACTTAATTTTCTTGTCACCGACTTCAGAAGCTAAAGTTATTTTTCACTTTTTTGTTTTTTTTTTGAAGTCGGTTTTATTTTTTGCAAAAATAGTACATTTTATAACGAGGGACTAAACGAAGCCATTATATACCCGAGGTGGTTTGACTCCCGAGCTTGCGAGGGAGTCATTAAAAAGCGAGGGTATATTAAGTTGGCGTTTAGTCTCGAGGTGCAAACTGTACTTTCCACTTCGAGTGCGAGGAAAATAGTCATTTAAAACCGAACAAATTTACACTCGACAAAAATTCTGAACTGAGCGGTCAGTTTTTTCTTCTATCAGGTCAGTCACAGATTAACAATTTAAAACACAACACAAACTCTCAACATTGTCGCAATGAAGATGATCCACACTCCACAGATAATTATTATTAGTACCTACATTACTGCAGCGGCTAGCAACAGATTACAGAGGCATTGCACATACTTTTCAAAATCAACGATGCACACAAACAATAATTTTTCTCGCGTTGAAGAGTTCATTTGTTTTTTTTTTTTCAATAAACCGCTTTCTATTTGCAAGCCAATTCGAAATTTAAATAATACCTTTGACCCATTAAAAAAAAAAAACGTTACTGTTTTGTGACCATGTTTCAGAGTAAAAGATCGTTCCATTTTTAAATTACTTTTTACTCCCTAGGGAATAAACGGTCACTTTAATCCCGCTTCGTAGGGCTATAATGGCGTACTTTTAGAGCATGAGAAGTGAAAAAGTTTTTATTTTTCACTTTTTAGTGGTTCACATGTGCTTGATACACATGGAAAGTGCATACCGTTACAATTGCAACAAACCCAAACACGACTAGGATACATTGTCTCTTTATGGAGTTCCATGACTCTTGGCTTCATCATCAGATCTGATGGTGGAATGGTTCTTATCAAACGCAAATGCTTCACTTCTTGTAGAAAATACCAAAATCGCTGTACGTTATCCTATAAAATTTGAAGAGTTCCCTCGATTTCGCCAAGATTCCATCATCAGATCCCGACTTGGTGGCTATGGGACCATTTGGAAAGTATACCCTTTCCAACAGAAAAAGAATTTTTCAAATCAGTTGGCAAGCGACGGAGTTATACGCGAACAAACATTAAAAAAAAAAAAAAATAGAAACATCTGAATTGAGAACCTCCTCCTTTTTTATTAGAAGTCGGTTAAAAAACAATAAACGGTCACTATGACGACATGATAAAAAATGCATCAACGTATTTAGGCTAGAAATATAATCATTTTCCTGAGCAAGTAAATTGTCAGAATAAAGAAATGCACATAATATTAATTTGCCTAGTCTTAACTTAAGTAGGGTGTCAATACCATTAACTATGTCCTTTTTTGATATACTAAGGCTATTTCCAACTAGTAAAACTACAGTACTTTGCTCATTCAATTGTGTATATTGAATTTTATGAATGAGCTCATTAAAATGCAGGTTATGGTGGCAATGGTTCAGTACTGTATGATTAGAACGGTTATTTAACATAGATCCAAAACCTGTTCCTAGTCTATCAGAGAACACTAAAATATTACTTTGGGTGGGGTTCAAAGTTGCTCGACTACTTATACTTTTTGATAGTTCTGTTTAATTTAATATATTTCTTAATTTTAATATGGCTACTTAGAACAATTGGACATCTAGTTAAGGTATCATCCCCAGTTAAATCTATGGTGACGGTGGGTTGCTCACACTCCAGTCCGGGTACACTATCAATCAGCTCACTGAACAGGTTGTTGGTGTTGGCAACCTCTTCGCTGGCTTTCAGAGAACTGATGGAGGTGATGGTGTTGTTCGCTTTGCACAATTCCGCCTCTAGCTCAAATATTCGTTTTAGTGCCTGGTCATGAGTGTCATGGCATTGCTGGAAACCCGACACTAGTTGACGGAGATGGTGATGCTGGTCCAGTATATCCATGTGCCATCCATCAGCACAATGTTTTAAGTGCGTTACATTGAGTTCTACCACAAAACATGAATTATAACCTCAAAAAAAAAGTTGTTTCCCAGCAATATTTTTTGCGTAAAGTTACTTAGTTTGATGTACAGAATGCTTGGTTAACGGCTTTGTGATGAGGTGGTTTACACCCTGTATTTCATACTGTGACATTTTATTATTTTCACTCCTCTTGCTCGAAAAGACCGTCATAATAGCGTACCAGAGGGGCCGTAAAATTGCTCATTATAGCCCTAGGGAAAATAAGCTTTTTTTTTTAAATTTCGTAGTCGGTGTTCGAAACCGCAAAGTCTTTACTCATAATTCATGAAGAATTGACTTATTACTGATCCATAAAAAAAAAAAACATTTTATTTTAAAAATGGAACCAAACGCGCCGAACGCCGAACTCTTTGGCAGGATGTGTGCGTTGCATTCCAGCTACAGAAGAAACAAAAAAAGGCATGGGCGCGAAATTTTAAGATTTTTTCTGAATTATTTATTTGAATAAGTAGGATTCCTTTTTATCTCCTACGTTTACCCCACAGACGACACAATATTATATTCGTCTTCACAGAGAACTGAAATTATGTTGCCGGGAAAAAAGCGCTAAAGCTCGGTAGTAAAACTTACCTCGTCTATAATGGGTCATTTTAGCCCCTTGTATCACAATGTACTATTTTATTTTTTCATCATTCTTTGACATATTATGTGGGTATTAAGTACCTACCTACGAAGTATAGGTAGTTCCTAATTGATGTTTTCCTCTCGCAAGATAAATATTTTTTTCATCCCCCTATCTCGGAAAGAGTATTTTTGCTCTTCGATATCCGAGTGCAAAAGCCGTTTTTATTCTCTAGCTAGAGGATAAAGTAAATTGAATTTAGAACATCGTGTGCACTAAGTTTGTGAATTCAAAACATCATTAAGTAAACCTATTTTTCACTTCTCATGCTCTAAAAGTACGCCATTATAGCCCTACGAAGCGGGATTAAAGTGACCGTTTATTCCCTAGGGAGTAAAAAGTAATTTAAAAATGGAACGATCTTTTACTCTGAAACATGGTCACAAAACAGTAACGTTTTTTTTTTTTAATGGGTCAAAGGTATTATTTAAATTTCGAATTGGCTTGCAAATAGAAAGCGGTTTATTGAAAAAAAAAAAAAACAAATGAACTCTTCAACGCGAGAAAAATTATTGTTTGTGTGCATCGTTGATTTTGAAAAGTATGTGCAATGCCTCTGTAATCTGTTGCTAGCCGCTGCAGTAATGTAGGTACTAATTATCTGTGGAGTGTGGATCATCTTCATTGCGACAATGTTGAGAGTTTGTGTTGTGTTTTAAATTGTTAATCTGTGACTGACCTGATAGAAGAAAAAACTGACCGCTCAGTTCAGAATTTTTGTCGAGCGTAAATTTGTTCGGTTTTAAATGACTATTTTCCTCGCACTCGAAGTGAAAAGTACAGTTTGCACCTCGAGACTAAACGCCAACTTAATATACCCTCGCTTTTTAATGACTCCCTCGCAAGCTCGGGAGTCAAACCACCTCGGGTATATAATGGCTTCGTTTAGTCCCTCGTTATAAAATGTACTATACTTATACATCCATGGTGCCGAATTAATCATGCCAAGGAGAAATGAATACCCCAAGCTTATATAGGAATCTCACATTTACTCGTAATATTTAAAAAATCATTCATGAATTATTTAGCATTTAATAATTTCCTTGAACTTGTGTGAACTGTTAAACATAAAAAAGTATATAAAATGTTTTTTATTTGCCTGACAAGTTCAAGGGGAAATAACAATACTGCAGGCTAGGGAGGGGTCATATCACTTTTCCAGTATGTCAAACGAAACTGTACTTATATCGATTTTTGATAATAAGTATCAAATCGATTTATGTTTTTAAGCTAAAGTGTTCAATGCGGTGTCCTGTTTAGTTGGTTGTTATTCGATTTTCACTGGGTTTTGATTCGGAAAATGGGGTTGTTTTTTAAAGTGACAATCGACTTTACTCAATTTCACTTTATTCTAATCAAAATCAAATAAAAAATAACTGAAAGCTTCGGACTGTGCTTCTTCGTTTATTCTTACTACCCACATATCTTGTGTCAAAAATACATGAACTGAATAGTGGTCGATAAAAACTTATTCAATTTTTTCTTTCAACCTATTCGATTATTTGATTGATTCTTTTACACTGGAAGTTCAATCCCCTCTCACAAACGTCAGATGCTAGTGTATCTCTGTCAGATGTCAGACAACAGAGCCGTTTCAACGCTCTGCAGTTTTCTTGTTCGTTGTGCTATTTTATTTTGGATTTTCAGTGTCCCTCGCTTGTTTATTGGACTTATTGTGTGTGATCACCTATCTACCGAGTCACTACTCGTTACGGACTTGCAATCAATTCATAATGTGATGCATAAACTGCGGTGTGGCCTCGCAAAGACTTCGGCGGCATATCACTTCTTCATTGCCTGCTGTTCTACTTACTATTGTGAGAAATAGAACTCTGGGCTGTTGCTGTCAGGTTCTGACAGTGATCTGGTATCTGGGGTTGGCGAGACACCAGAACACATTATCAGCTCCGTCTTCCTTTTAAGATTATGTTCTTGTAAGAATAACAGAATAATGAATAAATAAATAAATCGTATTTTTGTTGTTTTATTTCAATATCTACTAGGTGCTTGGTTACTGATGTGTATGTATGCGCATATAATTATGTGTGCATGCATTATGATGTTGTGTTGCTACGACAGTAATAAACTAGCATCCAAACGGTGGTTTCATTCGGTAGCTGACAGATTAGTTACTCAGTGCATAAACTAGATAACGTAGTATAAGCAAGATTCATCAATCACCACGTGCCTACTTACTAAATTAAGTCCCTCTGGCGCGTTTGTCTGTGAATCTGTCTGCCAACGGATGTATCAACAAATAGATTGTGAGGGGGTTGAGTTAGATTGGTTCTTTCGGACGGTTTAGGCATACCTAGATTCGTGTAGGATAATGAGAATAAAGTTTTCACAGACAATATATAAATAAATGGATGATATGATAAACGTATTTGAAAATAGGGAGTAATATTAACAGACTGACCCTAACAACTATAGATTTTTGTATTTGAGATAGATAAACAATTCAGCTAGGTAGGATACATTATTATACATAGGTACCTATATACAGGCGGGCGGGAGTGATTTTTGCGCGGATTGTAAAAAGCCCGTGATTGCCTCTTTGTAATATACTCAAGTACCACCGTACGAAATCGGGGTGTGTCGCTAGTCAAAAATATCGTAAATCATTCAACAGAAATATCCAAACGCCTAGGAAAAAGTACATAGCAATATGTCATTTGTTTGGAGTTTTTTATACCTATTGACGTAGGAGTTACCCAAATATATTTTCGGGATTGTAAAGATATTACAACTTTCTGACACTTTTTTCATATGAAATACTAATATTCACCTATTCAGCAATACTTATTGCAAGGTTCCATGTTTATTTATTACGGGGGCCGCGCCCATACTTCCATTTAGCCATTCTTAATTTGTTAATAACTCAGACTCGGAACCTTCTTGATGTACTTTTTTTAATTGGCTTTGCGCGCGCCATTTTTTTTTTTGACGTCATGTTGTTGTAAGCATTTTTTTTTTTTTGGATGGGAAATCATCAAATGGCTTCTGCCACTCTGGGCGGAGCGGGAGGGAGTGTCAGACTTTTACTGACTAAAATCCATCCATGTTCCTTCCTCGCCCTTTATGTTCCGGGGCCACGGTATCTCTTTCGAACAGGCCCGCAACCCCGGCAGGATATTGTTGTAACCTCAGGTTAAAAACAAGGAACTTGAAAACAAATGAAAAACCTAAAATTACCACTCATTATCTAGCGACAAGGAAGTTTATTTGACGCCAACAGACTTAACTGAATTTGTTAATAATAATGCGCATTTTTTTTGCATTTAGAAAATATCATTGGCGTTTAGTCATTTCCTCGCTGAGGTGGGATGAAAAGTTACGTGTGTGGTTGCACTTGAATGCAAAGATTTTTCACTTCGTGCTCTTTTGATTCCCTCGCTAACGCTCAAGATTCTAAGATTTGAATTTAGAATCTTTCGCTTGCTCGGTCATCAAAATTGAGCACACGGTTAAAAAGCAACTTTGCACTCTTGTATAAAAAAATACCGAACTATTATATCGCATGCAACCCTATTCGCAAAGGCTTACAAAGCAGACAGTTGCTTTCGCGTACAATAAACAATTACAAAAAATTCAGATTCAAACCAGACAAATAACACCCAGCAATTTAGAAAAGTTTAATAATAATTTAATTAGCAAGCTAAATATACCAGGCCATATTAGAAACAATGTAAATGAATTGTATGAAGAATTCTTTTCGGTAGTGCACACTGAGTTCAATAACACTTTAAAAAAGAAAACTAAAACTATTGGCCCAAAGTTTATTTTCAGTGACTGGGCAACACAGGGTATTAGGAAAAGTAGGGAACGATTGTTTGAGCTATACGGCCTTAAGCCTTACATCAAAACAGAATCTTTTAATAAATATGTAGCTACTTACTCGAAAATTTTTAAAACCACTTGCAAGGTAGCCAAATCTTTATTCATTAGCAAAAAGATTAAATCAGCCGAAAATAAAATAAAGACGGTTTGGAAAATAATCAACAGCGAAACAAATAGAAATAAAAAACAAAGTAATGACTTAACACTAGAGACCTCACGTGGCCTTGTCAGCTCCAACAGTGAAGTTGCTCATGAATTTGTAAATTTCTTTACTAGTATCCCAATTAAAACTACAGAAACCTTAAACTCTTGTCCCTTGCTCTCTATTGATTTACTGAAAGCAAACGTTTCAGCCTGTCCAAATGAATTTAAATTTCAGCATATTAACCCCATAACAGTCTTAAAAGCTTTCAAGCAAATCAAGATCAAATTAACTGAAGATCTATGGGGTTTGTCTATCAAAGTTTGTACCTCAATTATTGAGACTGTAGCTCCGTATTTAGCCTTAATATTTAATTTGTGCGTGGATCAAGGGGTCTTTCCGGATCTAATGAAATTCAGTAAGGTAATACCGCTTTTTAAATCCGGGGACAGTAAAGACACGAATAACTATAGGCCCGTATCCGTGTTGCCAGTTTTCAGCAAGGTGTTTGAAAAGATAATGCTCAATCAAATGCTTCACCATTTTAACACCAATAAAATATTACACGAGCAACAGTATGGTTTCACCAAAGGATGTTGTACAACTGACGCCGGTGTCACTTTATTAAAACACATATTTACTGCGTGGGAAGAAGCACAAGATGCCATAGGAATCTTCTGTGACCTTTCGAAGGCATTTGATTGCGTAAATCACGAAACCCTGATCTTGAAACTTGAGCATTACGGTTTAGGTAAACTTGCGCTCAGCTTAGTAAAATCGTATTTGAGTGATAGACAGCAGCAGGTACAAATCAATGGTGTCAATTCAATGGGTTTAAAAGTAGAAATGGGTGTACCACAAGGTTCGATATTGGGTCCCTTCCTCTTTTTAGTTTATATTAATGACTTACCCCATTTATTTAACAATCACCCGCAAATGGTGTTGTTTGCAGACGATACTTCTTTAATATTTAGGATAAACAGACGTGCCACTAATCTTGACGACGTAAATAACGCCCTACTGCAGGTTCATAATTGGTTTACTGTAAATAATTTAGTTCTAAATGGGAAAAAAACTAAGTGCATCAGATTTGCTCTACCAAATCTCAAAAGTAGTGATTGTGACATAGTATTAAATCAAGAGAAACTAGAATTTGTCGATAAAACGATTTTCTTGGGAATCGCGCTCGATTCAAGGCTACAATGGGGCCCTCATTTAACATCTCTTGCAGGACGCCTAAGCTCAGCAGCATGTGCTGTTAGACAAATCCGTCAATTTACCGATGTTGATACCGCGAGGATAGTTTATTTTAGTTATTTTCATAGTATCATGTCATACGGTATTTTACTATGGGGACGGGCTGCAGACATCGAGTCTATATTTATTCTGCAGAAAAGAGCCATCAGAGCCATATATGATTTACGTAGACGCGACTCTCTAAGAGAGCTGTTTAAGGAAATTAATATCATGACAGTACCTTGTCAATACATCTATGAAAACATCATGTATGCATTTATTCAGTAAAAGAGGTGACAGACACCACTATAATACTAGAAATAGGGACCAACTAGTTCAGCCAGGTTTCAGGCTTGCTAAAGTAGATTTCTCTTTCATGGGGTACTGCTTAAAATGTTACAATAAAATACCTCTCCACATTCTACAACTGAATGAGACGAAATTTAAATCTTGTGTAAAACGCACACTATGTAGTCAAGCGTATTATAAGTTGGTGGATTACATTGATGATAAAAATGCTTGGCTCAATGCCGGTCCTGCTCCACAACCATAGGAGCAAACTAATTGATTCCCAGTCAAGTTATTGTGGAAGCTGCAGAAGATTGTAAAAAAAAAATCCTTGCATTGTATAGATTCCATATATTAGTATTATATAACTTCATAGCGCATGTGTGAGTACTATGTACTGTAAAGCCACCATTTACATCTAGTTATTTTATTTTTTCTGACTTGAATAAGCCTTGGCGGCTGAGAGAATGTCATGCTCACTCAAATGTCTCGGTGATGGTGGCGGGTGTGTCGGGTCATTTAGTTCCCTTCAATATGGTTGAGCTGAATGGTGCTGATACATGCGTCATGTTCGTGAACGGGCGCTGTCAATTGAGACTGGTCAACTCTCAGCTGCCACGGTTAATTTTAATTTATTTATTTTTTAAGTTGTTGATTTCATCTTTTCTCTGGACGCTCTTAATGTGCACGTCTGTCTACATCGTTCTCACATATATGTATAATCACAACATGAATGATGTTACCAAGATTTTGTAACAATATTTTGATTTAAAAGAGTGTGCATGGAGTTTCTTGCCCGTTCTTCTCCATAGAGATCTACGCTAGGGAATGGGCAACTACAGTACTTTCTCAAGTTATTATGCCTTGTGACTGTGACTGTAGCTTTGATTTAGTTTTGTATTTTTGACATTCAAAAGTGCCGTAATGGTCTAATTGAAATAAATGATTTGAGTTTGAGTTTGAGTTTGAAGCCTCTTGGCATAACATAGCGACCTACTGTATTCACTACTTATGTTACACAAATAAGATTGATTTTGTTTTTCCTTATCCGGACCCTAGGTATAAAATTGCAGACGGGATAGTGGCGTCGCGGGTCCGTGGCACTCGATCAATTCCAGGTATAAAAGCTGCTTTGAATAGTAAAAGTTTTGTTTCCCGCGAGTTGCGTCTGGTGACAGCCGAATGTTTTTAGTGCACACGTAATAGAATTTTTAATGCGCGATGAATGTTTCTTGTAACTTGAGTCGAGGTGTTCTTAATGTCGGTATTCTCGGGGTATCTCTCTATAATGTCAGTCTGAGAATGTTCGCGATGTTTTACATAATATCAGCGTAAAGTATTTACGTCGCAGCGTGACTTGCGCTTCTATGAACTCGCGGAATATGATAAGCGCATTACTTTCATATTCAACAGTCGCATTTGTGTTGAACATACTTATCCTGTACTTCTGAAAACTTATATTTATGTTTTATGGACAAGTTGTTTTAAACTTTCACGATCAGAACACATTATAAAACATAAGAAACGGGTATTTATCGCAAATTTACCTTTAATTTAAGCCCGACCGACGCGACGTTTCAACCGGATTGCACCAGCCGTGGTCACGGGGATACTGAAGTATTGGAGGTATCGCGACAGCAAAGCGAAGGCGTTTATTCAACTCACTTGATCTTCATAAACATTTAATGCTAATTAGGGCCGGTTCACACTAGGACAGCACACTTACACTAAACGCCTTCGCTTTGCTGTCGCGGTACCTCCAATACTTCAGTCTCCCCGTGACCACGGCTGGTGCAATCTGGTCGAAACGTCGGGCTTAAATTAAAGGTAAATTTGCGATAAATACCCGTTTTTTATGTTTTATAATGTGTTCTGATCGTGAAAGTTTAAAAAGATAAGTTCAAAATGATATTCAACGTGTCCTTATTAAAAGAGCATATAACAAATCAAGGACTATGTTGAAGACAAAATAAGTTCGGCTATAGGTAGTTCCTTCTGCGCATGCGGCTTCCCTGGTAGCTCATAAACGGCACAGATTTGTGGATGTCTCTAACTATTCTCTATCTCATTTTTCTTTTTTTTCGATACAGATTTTTACAGGTTTGCAAATCATTTTGTCTCATCTTTTGCTCAGAATAGTTACAGCACTGACGACAATATTTTGTGTCACTTGTTTAATTTACTATTATATACGAATTGACTGCGACATATCTAAGGCGAGAATAATCCAAACGATGTAGGTAGCTAATTGCGGTCCTTTGCCATAAATAGTCGCGGGAAGGACCGTGGTGTGGGCTTGCGGCATGCAGCAACAGATGGCGCTGCGATAGAACATAGCACCCCGTGTAAGGTATTATCTGAACATTAGGACGCGCTAAATAACTGTCTCGTACGTATGCTAAATAGATTATGATACTTTTTGTTGTTTTGTTGTTGTTATTCTAAAACTAACTTCGGCCGTAATTGTGTTCGGACGCTCCAGAGTGGCCCGCGAAATTCAAATTTTCTTACGTTTGTTTGCAATTTGCAGGACAGTGTAGGTTGTATGTTGAATAAAATACGACTCGCGACTGTAAAGCTTGTTTTAGACTGCGCTATACTATTCTGCTATATAGTATAGCAAAGCAGGACCTAATGCTATGCTATATATGTCACCGTAAAATTGTCAAATACGTTATATTGTAATATCTCTAGCGATATTGCAAAATCTCGAAATATGATCAAATGAACATACTGCTTACAACAAAACGCATTTGTTTTCGTGATATGCATGCGATGGTAGTCAACTTATGCGGTGTGAAGGGAAGGAGGGGTGCCAATTGCCCAGTGGTACAACTCTCATGAATAGTACATTGTGATACAAGGGGCTAAAATGACCCATTACAGACGAGGTAGTTTTACTACCGAGCTTTAGCGAGGTAGTAAATAGGAACCGAGTTATAATGGGATTTTAGCGCCGTGTGTTACACCGTACTTTTCACTACGATTGCGAGAAAATAAAATAACCATATTTAATATGATAGTTTATTTTATTAAAATTAAATGTACAATTTGTACTGTTGTTCTAATGAGATGTTTTTTCCCGGCAACATAATCTCAGTTCTCTGTGAAGACGAATATAATATTGTGTCGTCTGTAGGGTAAACGTAGGAGATAAAAAGGAATCCTACTTATAATTCAAATAAATAATACAGAAAATATCTTAAAATTTCGCGCCAATGCCTTTTTTATTTCTTCTGTAGCTGGAATGCAACGCACACATTCTGCCAAAGAGTTCGGCGTTCGGCGCGTTTGGTTCCATTTTTTAATTAAAATGTTTTTTTTTTATGGAACAGTAATAAGTCAATTCTTTATGAATTATGAGTAGGTAAAGACTTTGCGTTTTCGAACACCGACGACGAAATTTAAAAAAAAACCTTATTTTCCCTAGGGCTATAATGAGCAATTTTACGGCCCCTCTGGTACGCTATTATGACGGTCTTTTCGAGCAAGAGGAGTGAAAAGGTACATTGTGATACAAGGGGCTAAAATGACCCATTATAGACGAGGTAGTAAATAGGAACCGAGTTATACATCTTTGTCCTAGCGGCCCTACTGTGAACATACGTTTGAACTTGCTCTATACTTAAAAATCTAAATAATATCCAAATCGGGTTTAATTTCCTAATAAAACACTTCATAGTGATCTAACAGTAATCAATCAAGTGTAATTCATCTAAAATTGTGTGCTAAATAGTGAAAATGAATCAATTTGCAGTGTGAACTGTCAAAAAGTTTAAATCTCTGCTGGTCAACGGGTGAGTGCATGACTTGACATTCCGCGCGTAGCGCACGCAACTCTCACGGTTACGCACTACGGCACTACCCATAAGTGATACTTCGGCGTGCGCGCTCACGTGGTGACGCATGCGGGCGCTCGCGACAAAGATAAATGAACGAAGACGGCGCATTGTTTTCTGCCTACTTGAAGTTGCCTCTGAGAGAATTATATTTTTATTTTTGCTCATATTTTTTGTGAAAGATTTATTTTTTCTTGCAAAAAATAAATTTGCTATAATGGCTAGTACTGCAAAAATCTCAAAAAATGACTCGACTTTGTCGACTCCAACCCGTAATATGGCTATGAAAAGAGGCAACAAAAGGTCCGCCAGTAAATCACCATCGGCATCACCACCTATTTCATCACACATCACATCAGATAAAGAAGAACTGCGAGCTATCATCCAGGAGATAATTAAAGCTGACTTTAGCGAGATGTTGACCCAATTTAACGAAAAAATGGTCAGCACAATGAATAACGAACTGGAAACAGTCAAAGCGGAAATGAAGGAGATGATTAAATCAATGCAGTTCATCAACAGTCAATTTGAGGAGTTTGAGAAAAACCAGAAGGCATCTAACGAATTGGTACAAAGACTAGAATTGGAAAATGCGGAGCTGAAAACGTCAATGAACAATATTCAAGTACGCATTAATAACTTGGAGCAGCAATCGCGTTCAAATAACTTGGAGTTACAGTGTATGCCTGAAACCAAGAACGAGAATGTGTACTCAATTATCACTCAACTTGGCCAGGTGGTCAATTGTGATATCCAGGAGAGAGACATATTGCATTGTACGCGAATTGCAAAAACCAACCCGTCCAGCAACCGCCCTAGATCTTTAGTTGTTCAACTAGCATCTCCAAGGTTGCGCGATCTACTTCTGGCATCTGTAATCAAATTCAACCAGAATAACCCAAAAGAAAAACTAAACAGTGGCCACCTGGGATATACCGGCAACAAGTCACCTGTCTATGTTGTTGAGCACCTATCTCCTGCGAACAAAACACTTCATGCAGCGACCAGGATTAAGGCTAAGGAAATGAACTACAAATATGTATGGGTCAGAAGCGGTAAAGTATTTGTCAGGAAAGTAGATGGCGCGGAATATATATTGATCAAAAACATGAGTAGCCTAAGTAAAATCATATAATTTTTTATTTTATTTTTTTCCTTTTTGTTTTGTTAGAAGCATGTCATAGTACCTATATATTGTAAAATTCAACAACTTAACAATTTATTACCAAAATTGTAGAGGTTTGAGAACGAAAACAAACACTTTTTACTGTAACCTTAGCTGTAAAAATTATGATGTTGTAATATTAACCGAAACGTGGCTAAATAGTAGTATACTCAACAGTGAACTCTTTGATAGTAGGTATGTAGTCTACAGAAGAGATAGGGAAACGACAGGCTTTCATCCCAGTAAAGACGGAGGAGGAGTTCTGATAGCGGTTTCAACAAAAATAAATTCAAAACGCGTTGACAAATGGCAAAGTAATTGTGAAGATCTCTGGGCCACAATCGATACTTCCACCACGCAACAACTAGGTCTCTGTGCAGTCTACCTTCCTCCACCAGCATGTCTCTCAACAATTGAACATTTCATCGAGCACTGTAATAACGTGTTTGAATCAACAAGCGTTCCAATCTGTATAGTAGGGGACTTTAACTTGGGTATAATAACCTGGACCCCGGGAGCAATCAACAGTTCACTTCCCAATACATGTCAAAGACTGTTAGAGTTCATGGATGTTAGTAAGCTAACACAACACAATCTCGTTAAAAACAGTTCTGCGCGTACTTTGGACCTAGTTTTATCCACATTACCTTCTTGCACAGTGAGTGAATCCACTATCCCTTTAACTACTGTTGATAAACACCACCCACCGCTTGATCTTACTCTTTCATTATTAAAAGAAAATAGTCTGCCTTACAATCAACAAAACACGAGAAAAAATTTCCACAAAGCGAAATATGATAAAATTAAATCCTATCTTATTGATCAAGATTGGGACCAACTATTTGCAAACCAAAATGATGTGGACAGCATGGTGGACGTATTCTATGACGTTTTAAACACGGCCATAAATAAATTTGTTCCAAATTGTAAGCCATCGTCCAGTCGTTATCCCCCATGGTTTGATAAATCGATTATAAATACACTCAAAGAAAAAAATAGGCTAAGATTGCGTTTCAAAAACCCTCTAGATGAAATAGAACTTAAATTAATTGCAAAACGTTGTCAACATTTAGCTAAAAGTTCATACAGTCTTTATATGAATAACCTAGAATCAGAAATCAAAGATAATCCCAAACTATTCTGGAATCACGTGAAGACTAAACGCGGAGGATCTAGTGCTTATCCAATGACAATGACTGACGGACAGACTACAACGTCTAATGGCTCGACTATCTGTGACCTTTTCGGTAATTACTTCTCATCAGTTTACACCCCTGAAAACACTACAGAATTTCAAAATAATTCAAGCTACCTCAGTTCACTGGAAACTAATAGCCAGTGCCTAACAACCCCAGACTTGGATGTGGATTCTTTACTCAGAAAACTGCAATCTTTAAACACCAAGAAAGGAGCAGGACCTGATGGAATCCCGCCAATATTTGTTTATAACTGTGCGCAAGAACTGGTCTCTCCACTCCTAAAAATATATAAGAAGTCGTTGGTCACCGGAACTTTTCCATCCGAGTGGAAAAAAACCAAAATTGTTCCAGTACACAAGTCGGATAATAAAGAGACTATCTCAAACTATCGACCCATGGCGGACCCATTGCCATTCTGTCCACTTTCGCCAAGGTATTCGAGTCAATGATCTGTCCCCATATACAACACCATTTTAAGCCTTAAACTTAACGTCGTTCACAGAGTCCCTGATAGAAACAATTGACTCGAATAAGCAATTTGATGTGATATACACCGATTTCAGTAAGGCATTTGATAAAATCTCCCATGCCATACTGTTAAGAAAACTGGCAACATACGGTATCACGGGTCCCTTGCTGAAGTGGTTAGAATCATATCTCGCGAAGTGGTAAGACCAGAAGCGTAAAATATCGCGACAGAGGTGTCTTAGAAACAGTTTTTGGGTATCAACCACTAAAAATCCATGAATGATATTTCTACTGTAGTAAAGATGAAGATATGCCTTGTATTGTCATACACTTCGAAACACGATTCCAGTGATTTGCCTCGATAGAAAAAAATCGTGAAAATCGTAAAAAATCGTAAATTTGTTGAAATTTTTCAATTTTATGGCGATTGTAAGGAAAAATCAAGTACAAAATTTACATTTTCATAAACTGTACGTCAAATCCCATATGGTAGTACAGAGGGATTTTTTCTAAAATAGAAGATATTTTTTACAATTAAATAAAACATACAGCGCTCGCGCCTACGATGCACAAGTAGCCGTCTCAGTCGGCCACGAGGCCTCGTCGCGAGTAGACACGTACTCCTTTGTCGCGCTCGCACGTTCTGTGCGAACATCACAAATAATATACCCATTTCGGCACAGTGATTACATTTTGATGTACAATGGGCAATAAAAGTCTTAGAGGAAGGAAAATAT
The DNA here is from genome assembly GCA_950022955.1 of Xestia ashworthii. NCBI lineage: Eukaryota > Metazoa > Arthropoda > Insecta > Lepidoptera > Noctuidae > Xestia > Xestia ashworthii. The sequence continues at coordinate 22,488,618 of OX465566.1, forward strand.
CCCGTTTGCGGAAAAGAAGGATCGCCCAACACAATCTATCTCAGTAAGTATCCACCTACCTACCACATAATGCGGAATGACTACCATTGCCTAACATTTTTTTTATTATCTTTTCATAATCTCGGTAGAAAATAAAAATATCAGTGAAAAAAATATTTCGATAATATAAGTATGTTCTTTACGTTCGCGCATTTTGACAAAGAATATCTCAAAAAGAGATAAAAGAATATCTCTTTTTGAGATATTCTTTGTCAAAATGCGCGAACGCAAAATTCTCGAACAGGATTGCTAATAAGGGTCACCGTACACTTGACCGGGTACCGGTATCGGAATTATCTGGTATTGATACCATTTATTGTTTTTTAATTTTTTGTTAAAAAGCCATTATCTTAGTATGAATATGAATGCTAATAAGGGTCACCGTACATTTGACCGGGTATCGGCATTGTCTTGTATCGGATTCGGTATAATTTTTTTTTTGTATTAGTGGGAATGATAATAAGTGTACCTAGGTACCTAACGTGAATGTTTTTTTTAGTGTGATTTGAATAGATATTTGGAAATTACTTATATTTGATAGATTAAAAATAATATAGAAGACTTATTATTTTGCAGATTACGAGCATTGGCTGAGCAAACAAATATAAAAGAATTGAGTTCAGAGAGTCCTGTTCAAGTGTCATCTACGTCTATTATAAATTTATCAGCGTAAGGAATAATCATTTATCAAATCATAAATTGTAGTTGTTAATTGGGAGTAAATAATAAATTATTACTAACGAATTTTTTTAAAGAAATAATAATATTTACTTACATTGCAGAACTCAATCATTACTTGACCAAAGTACATCAACGGAACTGACTCATGTGTATGCTGACCTATTGCCAACCACTTCTAGCGCTTTACGCTCAGAAACTGCACTAGAGTGAGTGTCAAAGCTATAATTTAACAACTTACATTTATAGTGTAGTTATACCATCGATGATGTACGACGATATTTTACAACATAGCAAATAAATAATAATTGAGAGATTTGTTATACGTATTTTTAACTTTCAGGTCCACAGACAATTTAGACGATGAACTTGTCATACTGCCTGAGAGTAAATCGGACTTCGAGGAAATTTGTGGCAGGAGAATAGTGGACATCGGCTATTTTTTCAAACAATTAAAAGAAATGGAGCATGAATCTTTATTTAAATGCAACTACAGTCATTTAAATTTACTACGGGAAAGGCGCAAGGGTCTAGCGTCTAGATTTTTGTTTGAGTGCGAATTATGCAAAAAGAAATTCGAGCTTTCCTCCGATAACCCCAGCAATGTGATGCCTGAAAGAGAACGGGTTGAAATCAACTTGGCTGCAACATCAGGAATGGTAGCGTGTGGTATAGGATATTCACAATTTGAGGAAATCATGTCAGCTATGGATATACCAGTATTTAATGAGAAGTTTTATGCTAAGACTCAAAACAAAATTTTCGATGAATGGGAGGAGATTGCAGATGAGACAATGGCATTGGCAGCTGAAAGAGAGCGCACAGCTGCTATAGATGATGGCAAATTGATAAACGGTATACCAGTAATAGATGTTTATGCTGATGGCGCATGGAGCAAGCGGTCTTATGGCACCAATTATAGCGCAATGTCTGGAGTCGCAGCAATCGTAGGTCGAAAATTTGGTGAAGTTTTATTTGTTGGCGTAAAAAATAAGTATTGCTTGATATGTTCAAGAGCAAAAAAACGTGAAGTCGAGCCGAAAACGCACGTTTGCTACAAAAATTTTGAAGGCCCGTCCAGTGGGATGGAATCTGCAATTATATGCGAAGGGTTTAAAGAATCTATGGACATGTACGGAATTATTTATGGTAGAATAATTGCCGATGGAGATTCCTCGACTTATTCTAAGATATTGGCAGCTGACCCATATCCTGGACTCACAGTCGTTGGCAAAATAGAGTGCCGTAATCACCTTTTACGCAACATGTGCAACAAATTAAGGGCTTTAGGTAACTATTTATCTTTTTATTACTAACCATCTACAACCACCACTTACCCCTACAAATTACTCTTATAGCTCCCTTCAATCTGTACTAATAACTTTATGTACGACTAATACTGACGAGGTTGAACGCGGAATGTATCATATAGGTATTCACATACCTTTTTTTTGCCTGACGCTTTGACCAAGTTGCACCGGCCGTGGCCACAAGCAGACTATCATGCAATGCGATAGTTTAAAAGTTAATAATACTAACGACATTTCGCTTTTTCAGGCAAAGACATCAAGTATCCAAAAGCACTGCGAAAATACATAAGTGACGATAAAATCTTATCAGTGCGAAAAGTGGTGTCTACATCTATATCCGCCAACAAGAACTTGCCAATTGATGAGGGTGTAGACAATATATATCGAGACATAACAAATGCAGCACACCATGCACTTGGTGACCACAGACAGTGCCATACCCGTTACTGTGCAAAAGAAAAATCCATTGCGTCTTCCACCATAGCAGAAGTTGAAAATTCAGCTTTGTGGTTCAGACTAAAAGTGATTTTGCAGTCTGTGGCATCTAAATCTCGCAGCCTTTTGGAAGACGTCGACACGAATTCGGTTGAACGCTTTAACAGCATCATCGCAAAGTTTGTGGGAGGTAAGCGAATAAATTTTACTACCCGAAGAGCTTATCAATCAAGATGCAATGCTGCAGTCGTCTCGTACAATACAAATAGACCATTATATACTCTGCACAAGAAGATGTTGGGCAAAAGCCCAAGAAACTGCATTAAACGGCTAGATAGAAAAAGAGATATGAAAAGAAAACAAGCGAACATGATTCAAAGAAAAAAAATCCGGAAAAGACTATTTCAACAGCAAAATGATTATGGTTCCAAAGTGGCCGCTCCAGACATGTCTGAGGAAGATTATGAAAAAGCCAAAGCAGATTTTATAAAAAATTTGGAGTCCTTGGTAAGTGACCGAAACGGTATCCAAGAAAGAACAGCAAGACAGAGAGAAAGTGGGGAATGGCTCGAAATAAGAAAACTATTACTCACAGCTTCAAACTTCGGTGCTGTAATAAAAAGGAAAAAAAATTTCCACTCACTAGTCAACAACATTCTATACAGATCTAATTTATCCTCTATAGCATCGGTAGCTCACGGAATCAAGCATGAACCATTTGCTTTACAACAACTGGCCCGGCAAGAAAATGTGATCATAGAGGAATGTGGACTTTTTGTCGACCTAGACCATCCCTTTATCGGCGCAACACCAGATGGCAGAGTTGGGAATGATATGATCATTGAAGTAAAATGCCCAGTCGCTGCCTTCAAACTTGGATTGGCTACTGCCATAGCACAAAACAAAGTCCAAATATTAAAGCACAACAAAAAAAACGGCAGCACTATAATAAACCAGAATAGTACCTGGTACTATCAAGTGCAAGGTCAACTACATGTGGCCGATAAAAAACGTTGCCTGTTCGGGATATGGGGAGGTGAAAATGAGCCCATGGAAGTTCTTTATATAAACAGAGACGATCAGTTTTGGAAGGATAAAATGGAGCAGAAAATTATACATTTTTATCACAACCACATCCTTCCTGAATTATTAGACTCGCGAAAAGCACGTGGAATGGTGCTCAGAGGTGCCGAAATCAGTAATAAAAAATGAATTTAATTTTTTTTTGTTCAGTTTTCCATTATAATATAGTAGTTATTTTGACAGAATTCTTATTTCTTACACTGCAATAAACATTAACCCACTCCCTTTATCTCTACTCTTAGACCTCGGAGAGTAGTTTGGAGATTGAATCGGAACCGAAGGCTCCTGCATCGTAAGCGAGCGAGCGCCCGCTTTAATTACCGATACCCAGTCAAATACGTTGACCCTAAATTAATATCGATACATAACAATACCGATATCACCGATTACAGTCAAATGAACGTAACCCTAAATTAGTATCGATACATAACAATACCGATATCACCGATACCCAGTCAAATGTACGTTGACCCTAAATTTTAAGTCAACTCATTCATACCGTTGAAAAATAAATTGGTATCCATAAAAGACAATACCGATAGCCGTTCAAGTGTACAGTGATCCTTATCAGTATTCCTACTCATACTAAGAAAACAATAAATGGTACCTACTTTTTGATACAAGATAATTACCGATGCCTACTGGTACCCGGTCAAGTGTACGGACTTCTAGTAGCAAAAATATAAGTTATTAGGTCCGCGAACAACAAGCGGGGGGAAGACGGTTGCCCCGCGCATGCTCCCGCCGTACTTCATACCTCACCCCCTCACAAACGCCCTGAACGTGTTCCCACTTCATCTTAATGGTTTTCGCTCTACCAACAATTATCACATGACTTCCGGTGCCCCACAGGGTTCCCATTTGGCCCCCATTCTATTTATCATTTTTATAAGTAAATGATCTTCCCCACTGCTTTCACTTTTCAGAGTGTTTTTTGTACGCGGATGACTTAAAGTTTGCCAGGAAAGTCGAGTCATCAAATGATATGGAGCTTCTGCAGGATGATCTGAATAGAGTGATTGAATGGTGTAAGAATAACAAAATGGAATTGAACTTCAATAAATGCTACCACATCTCTTTTTCTAGAAAGATTCGCCCAGTTACTTCGACCTACTTTATAGAAAAACAAAGTATTCATGAAGTAGAAACTATAAGGGATCTAGGAGTGTTGTTTGACAAGAAAGTTACTTTTATCCCCCACATTGAAAATATCGTCAAAAAAGCTTCCAAAATGTTAGGATTTGTACTACGCAATACCAAGGGTTTCAAGCAGGTCAGCACTAAAATACTGTTGTATAATAGCCTGGTCCGGAGCATACTGGAGTATTGTAGTGTCGTATGGAGACCACATTACGCAACTCATAAACTTCTCTTAGAAAGGGTACAGAAACGATTTCTGTGGCACCTTGCTTTTTTCAAAGGGAAAAGCAAGCAGCTGCCCTCCTATGTGTCCCGTCTGCAAACTTTCAAGATGCTGTCGTTATCGACTCGAAGAGAAGTTATGGATGCCCTGTTTGTATACAAGCTACTCAGAAAGCAAATAGACTGTCCACCGTTACTAGGTCTCCTCAAGTTTCGTGCCCCAACCCGCTATCCTAGAAATCCCATCACTCCGCTTTACCCGCCATTGCGTAGAACTGTCTTGGGTGCTAACTCACCAATACCGCGAATGTGTAAAATCCTAAACAGCTGTAGTGACCTGATTGACGTTCACCACGATAGCGTAGGAAAATTTTGTAGAATAATTATTGAATACTATTCTGACAATTAGATTATATGAATTACCAATTTGATAATGATTATGTTTTATGTTAATTAATTTTAAATAACTTATTAATTTAATGACCAAATATTTAATCTTAGTTTAATTTAATTTGTTTATCTGTTATTATGTTTTTATTATTATCAATATATTATGTTTAATTAAATTTGATCTCTTGACTTGTTTGTTAAGTTTCTTATTCTATTTTATTTTACACTAATTTTAACATTCATAATTCACAATTAATTGCAATAATATTAATGTCTAATGTAATTTGAATAAAATAGTGCATGTGGTGTTAGCCTGTAAGTAATTGTTGCACTCATAAATGTATATCGTGTACTTTTAAATGAAATGTAAAGTGTAAACAATTGTAGGCTAACCTTAAATAAACAAATAAATAATGGGATTTTAGCGCCGTGTGTTACACCGTACTTTTCACTACGATTGCGAGAAAATAAAATAAAATAACCATATTTAATATGATAGTTTATTTTATTAAAAAAGAAATATACAATTTGTACTGTTGTTCTAATGAGATGTATTTTCCCGGCAACATAATTTCAGTTCTCTGTGAAGACGAATATAATATTGTGTCGTCTGTGGGGTAAACGTAGGAGATAAAAAAACCGGCCAAGAGCGTGTCGGGCCACGCTCACTGTAGGGTTCCGTAGCTTCCCAGACCATTAAAAATACCAACATTTTTCGTCAGCAAAAATAACTTTGTTTTTCATAGTATTTGTATGAAAAACAAAGTTATCATTTGCGTTTTTTTGAAAAAGTGCTATATAACTCAAAAACTATTCAACTCATCAAGTTGAAAATAATTTTCCTAGAAAGTTCATATAAAGGTCTACTTCTGTGATTTTTTTCATATTTTTTAAACTTATGGTTCAAAAGTTAGAGGGGGGGGGACACATTGTTTTTGACTTTCGGAGCGATTATTTCCTAAAATATTAATATTATCAAAAAATGATTTTAGAAAACCCCTATTCATTTTTAAATACCTATCCAACAATATATCACACGTCAGGGTCAAAATTAAAAAAAAAATCGCTCCCCACTTTACGTCTGGGGGAGGTACCCTAATAAAAATGTTTTTTTAAATTTTTATTTTTGCACTTTGTCGGCATGATTGATATACATATTGGTACCAAATTTCAGCTTTCTGGTGCTAACGGTCACTGAGATTATCCGCGGACAGACAGACAGACAGACAGACAGACAGACAGACAGACATGGCGAAACTATAAGGGTTCCGTTTTTTGCCATTTGGCTACGGAACCCTAAAAAGGAATCTTACTTATAATTCAAATAAATAATACAGAAAATATCTTAAAATTTCGCGCCAATACCTTTTTTTATTTCTTCTGTAGCTGGAATGCAACGCACACATCCTGCCAAAGAGTTCGGCGTTCGGCGCGTTTGGTTCCATTTTTAAAATAAAATGTTTTTTTTTTTTTATGGAACAGTAATAAGTCAATTCTTTATGAATTATGAGTAAAGACTTTGCGTTTTCGAACACCGACGACGAAATTTAAAAAAAAAAGCTTATTTTCCCTAGGGCTATAATGAGCTATTTTACAGCCCCTCTGGTACGCTATTAAGACGGTCTTTTCGAGCAAGAGGAGTGAAAAATATATTGTACCATTCCTGAGAAATACCGATTATTATAACCTAACCTTAATAGTACATTGTGATACAAGGGGCTAAAATGACCCATTACAGACGAGGTAGTTTTACTACCGAGCTTTAGCGAGGTAGTAAATAGGAACCGAGTTATAATGGGATTTTAGCGCCGTGTGTTACACCGTACTTTTCACTACGATTGCGAGAAAATAAAATAACCATATTTAATAATTATGATAGTTTATTTTATTAAAAATGAAATGTACAATTTGTACTGTTGTTCTAATGAGATGTTTTTTCCCGGCAACATAATCTCAGTTCTCTGTGAAGACGAATATAATATTGTGTCGTCTGTGAGGTAAACGTAGGAGATAAAAAGAAATTCAAATAAATAATACAGAAAAAATCTTAAAATTTCGCGCCAATGCCTTTTTTTATTTCTTCTGTACCTGGAATGCAACGCACACATCCTGCCAAAGAGTTCGACGTTCGGCGCGTTTGGTTCCATTTTTTAACCGACTTCCAAAAAGGAGGAGGTTCTCTATTCGACTGTATGTATTTTTTTTTTTTTTTTATGTATGTTCACCGATTACTCGAAGACGCCTAAACCGATTTGAAAAATTCTTTTTTTGTTTGAAAGAGTATACTTCCAAGTTGGTCCCATAGTCGCCAAGTCGGGATCTGATGGTGGAATCTTGGCGAAATCGAGGGAACTCTTCAAATTTTATAGGATAACGAACAGCAATTTTGGTATTTTCTACAACAAGTGAAGCATTTGCGTTTGATAAGAACCATTCTACCATCAGATCTGATGATGAAGCCAAGAGTCACGGAACTCCATAATGAGACAATGTATCCTAGTCGTGTTTGGGCTTGTTGTAATTGTAACGGTATGCACTTTCCATGTGAACCACTAAAAAGTGAAAAATAAAAACTTTTTTGCAAAAAATAAAACCGACTTCAAAAAGAAAAAGTGAAAAATAACTTTAGCTTCTGAAGTCGGTGACAAAAAAATTAAATCAATCATACAAACGTCACCGACTTCAGAAGCTTAAGTTATTTTTCACTTTTTCTTTTTGAAGTCGGTTTTATTTTTTGCAAAAAAGTTTTTAAATAAAATGTTTTTTTTTATGGAACAGTAATAAGTCAATTCTTTATGAATTATGAGTAAAGACTTTGCGTTTTCGAACACCGACGACGAAATTTAAAAAAAAAAAAGCTTATTTTCCCTAGGGCTATAATGAGCAATTTTACGCCCCCTCTGGTACGCTATTATGACGGTCTTTTCGAGCAAGAGGAGTGAAAAACACTTTTTAATCCCCTAAATAGCGTAGTCGACGGAGCCCCGCTTCGCGGAGGGGTATTTCCGAGTGCAGGGTTTAAAGGAACCTAACTAACCTAACGGGGGGGTGCCCCAAGTCCCGATTATGGGGGCAGAGATACATCCGTATGTTCAGTTGACAATAATTCGAGAGTTTACAATATTACGGTGACATATACAAGGTGTAAACGGTAGGTAAACACTAAAGGTCGTGGCTCACTTGACAAGCACCGCACCAGCACAGCTCCTGACCGGCGCGGCGGTCCCCTCGCTTGCGGCGCGCGGACCGCGTGCGGACGCCGAGCCGCCCGCGAGGCGAGTCGTATGGTAGCGGCAAGCGCGTTGACCACCCGCCGTAAGCTTTTTCATATGGACATTAAAAAATGTGTTATGCGACACACGATTTAATGCTCTAATTTGAATGGCAAGTAAATTGCTGGGTTGGAGCGGTGCTGGTGCGGTGCTTGTCAAGTGAGCCACGACCTTTACTGTTCGTAAGTCGGGGCCGCCACCACTGGGCCACTGCTGCTCGATTTTTGATAATAGGTATCAAATCGATTTATGTTTTTAAGCTAAGGTCTTCAATGCGGTATCCTGTTTAGTTGGTTGTTATTAGATTTTCACTGGGTTTTGATTCGGAAAATGGGGTTGTTTTTTAAAGTGACAATCGACTTTACTCAATTTCACTTTATTCTAATCAAAATCAAATAAAAAATAACTGAAAGCTTCGGACTGTGCTTCTTCGTTTCGTCTAGTTTATATTGTGTCAAAAATACATGAACTGAATAGTGGTCGATAAAACTTATTCTATTTTTTCTTTCAACCTATTCGATTATATTATTGATTCTTTTACACTGGAAGTTCAATCCCCTCTCTCACAAACGTCAGATGCTAGTGTATTATCTATAGTCAGATGTCAGACAACAGAGCCGTTTCAACGCTCTGCAGTTTTCTTCGTAGTGATTATATACTCTGTGGTTTTCTTGTTCGTTGTGCTATTTTATTTTGGATTTTCAGTGTCCCTCGCTTGTTTATTGGACTTATTGTGTGTGATCACCTATCTACCGAGTCACTACTCGTTACGGACTTGCAATCAATTCATAGGTAATGTGATGCATAAACTGCGGTGTGGCCTCGACTACGGCGGCATATCACTTCTTCATTGCCTGCTGTTCTACTTACTATTGCGTGAAACAGAACTGAACAGAACTGGGCTGTTGCTGTCAGGTTCTGACAGTGATCTGGTATCTGGGGTTGGCGAGACACCAGCATTATCAGCTCCGTCTTCCTTTTAAGATAATGTTCTTGTAAGAATAACAGAATAATGAATAAATAAATAAATCGTATTTTTGTTGTTTTATTTCAATATCTACTAAGTGCTTGGTTACTGATGTGTAGGTATGTATGCGCAATTATAATTATGTGTGCATGCATGTACTATTATTATGATGTTGTGTTGCTACTAGCATCCAAACGGTGGTTTCATTCGGTAGCTGACAGATTAGTTACTCAGTGCCTAAACTAAATAACGTAGTTTAGGCAAGATTCATCAATCACCACGTGCCTACTTACTAAACTAAGTCCCTCTGATGGCGCGTTTGTCTGTGAGCCTGTCTGCCTACGGATGTATCAACAAATAGATTGTGAGGGGGTTGAGTTAGATTGGTTCTTTCGGAAGATTTAGGCATACCTACATTCGTGTGGGATAATGAGAAGAAAAAGTTTTCACAGACAATATACACCGTGTTCCTGAGGTTATACATTAACTTTGGCATGTTCTTCAGACCATTAAATTTACCATTTTTTACAATTTTTTTTTCACGTTTTTTTTTATTTTTTACCATTTTTTTCACTTTTAGTGGCAATAAGTAAAAACATATCGTGTTCATCTTAGATTACAAACTCATTTTATCACAACACAACACAAAATGCCTCTAACTTCAAAAAAATAATCCAAAAATCAGTTTCAGTCTTCTAAATTCAGTTTGATAATTTTGGTTGCACAAAGTGGCAACATCTCACAAATAAAGACTCTTTCTCACAGCACAACATAATTATATTGGTTAAACTTAAATTACGAGCTATAGATAGAAGTATTATTCAAAATTAATGTATATCCTCAGGAACACGGTGTATAAATAAATGGATGATATGATAAACGTATTTGAAAATAGGGAGTAATGTTAACAGACTGACCCTAACAACTATAGATTTTTGTATTTGAGATAGATAAACAATTCAGCTACGTAGGATACATTATTATACATAGGTATATACAGGCGGGCGGGAGTGATTTTTGCGCGGATTGTAAAAAGCCCGTGATTGCCTCTTTGTAATATACTCAAGTACCACCGTACGAAATCGGGGTGTGTCGCTAGTCAAAAATATCGTAAATCATTCAACAGAAATATCCAAACGCCTAGGAAAAAGTACATAGCAATATGTCATTTGTTTGGAGTTTTTACAACGAACCTCGAGGCGCTGGCGCGTCGTGTCCGGTCTGAGAATGTCGTAGATGGATAAATATCTATATGTCACCGTAAAATTGTCAAACACGTTATATTACAATATAACGTGTTTCTCTCTAGCGATATTGTAATATCTCGAATTATTGTCAACTGAACATACGGAAGTATTCTGCCCCCATAATCGGGACTTGGGGCACCCCCCCGTTAGGTTAGTTAGGTTCCTTTAAACCCTGCACCCGGAAATAGGGGCCCCGCGAAGCGGGGCTCCGTCGACTACGCTGTTTAGGGGAATATGAAGTGTTTTAAGGTTAGGTTATATTAATCGATATTTCTCAGGAATGGTACAGTATCTTTTCATGAGAGTAGTACCACTGGGCAAGGGGGACCCCTCCTTCTCTCCACACCGCGTGAGTTGACTACCATCGCATGCATTTCACGAAAAATAATGCGTTTTATTGTAAGCAGTATGTTCATTTGACAATAATTCGAGACTTTACAATATCGCTAGAGATATTACAATATAACGTATTTGACAATTTTACGGTGACATATGCATGTCACCGTAAAATTGACAAACACGTTAGATATTGTAATCTCTCTAGCGAGGTTATAAACTCTCGCAATAATTGTCAACTGAACGTACTGCTTACAATATAACGCTATATTTTTCGGTAGATTGTAATCTATCGAAGTGAAACCGTAATATTGTGAAATGCATGCGACGGAAGTATCTCTGCCGCCATAATCGGGACTTGGGGCACCCCGTTAGGTTAGTTAGGTTCCTTTAAACCCTGCTGACAGAAATAGGGGCCCCGCGTAGTTTTTAGAGGAATAAAAGTGTTTTGAGGTTAGGGTATAATAATAAATATATATAATAGGGTATATAAATAAATGGTACATTATCTTTTCATGAGAGAGGTACCATGGGGCAAGGGGGACCTCTACTTCACTCCCCCTCCTGCACAAGACGCGAGTTGACTTCCAACGCATACATTTTACAATATTACGGTTTCACTTCGATACATTACAATCTACCGAAAAATAATGCGTTATATATAAATTAATAGTGATATATAAGCCTAGGATTTTTTATTTCATTTTTACTAGTTTTGACAAATTCAAATTCAGGTTTTACAAAAAACTTCAGACGTCTGCGTTGCTTTTTCAGCGAGATATCGGCGATTACGTATTTTTTCACCGTTTCAATGGCGCGGCCATAGCGTATTAGTCTTATAGCTCCTAAAATATAAGCCCAGGATTTTTTTCTATATTTTTACAAATTCAATCTGTTACTTAGCAAAATTTCAGGTCTCTGCAATGCTTAGTTTTAAAGATCTCCGTGGCCGCGCGGTTCGGAGTGTTTCAATGGCGCGGCCACGTTCAAACCCTTGTAACTTTTTAACCATAGCTTTGACAAATTTATGGTTTTGGGAGTACTTTTACAATAACATGGCATAATTTAAAAAAAAAAAAACGTCATGGACGCGCCATCGAAACGGACACGAGGTAAAGTACACACAAAAAAGGGCCTTGCTGGGGAGTGGATACACTAACACATCACGGTAAGGCGACAAAATAGAGACACAGGTGAATTTTTAAATGTAAAATTTTTATTGTACACAAAAATTGTTACACAGCTATTTTGCATAATTGCTAATTTTATTGGCACAACGGCGACCATACTCACAGCGAGCATCATTACACTAACGCTGTATTTCTCTCGGCATTTAATGACTGGTTCAGTTAAGAAAAGTCCTACTGTACTAAGTTTTGTCTTTGTAACACATTAGCACTCGTTGTATACACATGCAACTGAACACATGTGAGATCACCTTAAAATATAAATTACAGACTAAATAACCTAATTTATCATTCAAAGGAGATTTCTATTTTTAATAGTAAACGGTGCAAGGCTTAGGCACTCTCTCCTGTTGAAAAACTAACCGCCGTTTTCAATAACTTATTAGCCGGTTTCGGTAGATATCTGTCAGTTTGACATTTTGCTTACTGGACGGTTAGAAAAAAAACTTCACAGAAAAGCTTTCTTTGATTTTTCTATGAATCAAGTGACAGGTAGTTTACACAGATAGGATATTCTGTGTTTATATAAACACCGATAGTTACGGAAGAAGGCACATTAACCAATAGTTATACGTAAGTTACAGAAAACGACCGTTTATGAATAATATCTATTTTAACATATCTCATCATATCTGTACAAGGCAGTGAAAATATAAAATCTACCGAGTCTTGATTTACTAACACAAAACACACGAGTACATACAAGATCGCCGAATAAGTGACGTCTAACGGTAACATTTGTTACGATGCCTATTATTGCGGGGCATCCAAATCACGCCATGTATGTTCCACGATTATGAGTACTTCGTAGGAGACAATAATTTTACCTTTAGACGTTACTTCTCGGTCACCCTGTATCGTGCAAAGCTCTTTCAGCAACTTTGATAAGGTAGTGGTGTTTTGTGTTGGTATACATTTGTGATATTGTTTTGTACAAGATATTGAACAACAAGATGACGGCAGTCATTGGAATTGTGACCACACGCTGAAAGACCCTTGTACTGCTATGTTAACGCTATTATGTAACTGTGAGTGTGGATTTTAAAAGAGACAGTGACCTCTGAGTTTGTTACGGCAGTTTATTCTCAGAGTACTGCTCAGGTACGAAACACCAGGCCCATTTAGGTTTAAAACATGACCACATGTATTAGTGTTTTTAAAAACTAATTATTTACGTGTTTTATTGCAGCGAATCAGGGGCCTCACAACTTATGATACCTTTCTAAGCGGCCATACACTTAAATACATGGTTAGTATAGAAAGCACGCACATGTTTTGGTTCTTTATGTACTTTATGTAGTTTGCATCGTGTCTTGTACTGGTGTGGTTTACCGGCGGGTGTTGACGGTTCGTTGTACCGACGACATGCCGTCCACGAACCGTGTCCGGAACAGCACGTTAGCGTTGTTGAACATCCCATCTTTTAGTGACACGATTATGAACTGCAACAAAAATTGAGTTCACTATGACGACGAGAACATCTTAGGAAAATGTATACAAATAAATAAAATTGAAGAAGTGTGATTCCAGCTAATTGATAAAGTTTATTTAAAGGATTCGGTTTTAAGCAGCCTGATATGATCTGACGTCACAAAGGGCAATGTCTAGTTGGGTGGCGCGGTGCACTCCACGCACGGGAGTACGAGAGTACGGGAGTACGAGCGCAGGACGACGCAGCAGACTGACATTCTGTTGTTTAGAAGTAGTGTGATTGTCTATGCACGGCATGCCTCCTCGTGCCTGGAGGCGCAAGAGCGCAAGAGCGCAAGGGCGCAAGGGCGCAAGGGGGGCGCGCCGCCGAGCGCGCTAAAGTTTACCAGGACGAAAACACTACTTTGTAAAACGCTTGTGTCCACTGTATTTTATTTCTTCTCTTTCTATTCTATTCTATTCTTTGCTCCTTTAACTGAGCACAAGGCGTAAACGCGCCAACAGTGATTTATAGTGCCTAATCTAATGTTACACTCAAGGCATTTATTTCAATAGGCATGACGATATCATCAGGATTGCTAATCTATTTAGTCCGTCAGTTAGAGTATTGTAAAAAATTGACACGTATTTGTTTTTTGTGTAAATCAATGAATATTGACATAGATAAAACGCATCAGTTTTGATGCGTTTGTGACGTCAGAACTCATTGAAAATTATACCAAGGCGTAATGTATTGAGAATTTTAAAAGCGTCGTATTTTCGTCAATTTTGGTTTACGTAATGAAAGAAAAAATACGGGTCAAATATTTTTTGATATAGTTGGTGCCACTTAAGATCGAATAGAATAGAATAGAATTCATTTATTTGTGAGAATGTAGTTTTACATGGTATGATGTTAATATTTTTTAAGTTCTATACACTCTACCACAACCTGTGGTGTAATAATTAAATAATACAATGTCATTCTTATAATTTAACCATATGTCCCAATGTCCAAATTAAGTACATGTCATCTTGAATTACTACAATATTCCATATATTCGCCGATGACGTAAATACAATTATCTAATAACCAATTTGTCAGCTTTTTCTTGAACATGGGGAAGGGAAGTTCCTTAAATGAGTTAGGTAACTTGTTATACATCTGAATGGCATTTACATATACATTTCTTCTAAAAATTTGCAATCTACATTATAATACATCACGAAATAGAGGTCATTGCTCCGATTTTCATCCCGATGTCGAAATATTAGCAATACTGTCCCTCCATCCGTACAAATACGTCGCAAATCTGATATCGCTTGAGTCTCATAATACATCCAAAATGACCCACATACACAACAAAGTGCACAACCCAAAAAAATAAGAAATCGAGCAAACGTACCCTACGAAATTAATTTAAAAAAATAATTGTTTTAAATATTGTATTTTCGTTTTTAACACTATTCTAACTTACTGAAACGTCAATTAAAAAAGTAAATAAATTAGTGTGCATCTTAAAATTAGGATCTGGGACTTTTGCGCGAAGGACACTTCTTGTGGGCACCCTTCTACGCGAAAAGA
The DNA here is from genome assembly GCA_950022955.1 of Xestia ashworthii. Taxonomy (NCBI): domain Eukaryota; kingdom Metazoa; phylum Arthropoda; class Insecta; order Lepidoptera; family Noctuidae; genus Xestia; species Xestia ashworthii. The sequence goes on from OX465566.1 coordinate 22,503,919, forward strand.
TATTATATGCGCGCATGGAGTTCAGCGCGAAATTGTGCAAATGGACACTTGCGAGACTGGAGTTTTGCCCACCTTATGGCCACTAAGGTTTACCTTATAGAGCAAACAAATCATCACGCCTGTTGTTACTTCAGCTCCTGAAATATGAACCTAGGATTTTTTGTTTTATTTTTACTAGTTTTGAAAAATTCAAATCTGGATTTTACAAAATACTTCAGACGTCTGCGTTGCTTTTTCAGCGAGATACTCGTATCGGCAAAAATGTGTTTTTCACCGTTTCAATGGCGCGGCCATGGCGTATTAGTCTTGCAGCTCCTAAAATATAATTATTATTATCCATTTATTTCAGACATAATCCATAATAATATGTGTTAGTAACAGTTTTCTTAAGATCTACGTTAGTAAGAACATAATCTATTAAACATCACAATCCATATAAGTGTTAGTAACAATTTTCTTAAGATCTATGTTAGTAAGTCCATAATCTACAACTTCCCCGTGACTATTCCCACCCAGTGAGCCTGTATGGGACAGTCATAGCGGGATGCAATCATTTGCAAAATGCAGTTGGTGCTACCGCGCAGCCGTTCGAATAATGAAGCCACTCTTTTACGCATTACAGCGTGAAAGCCGTCAACGCGCGCATTCGCGAACATTTGTGACGCACTACAATACCGCGGCAACCCCAACAGCATTCTGAAAGCATTATTGTACTGAACACGCAGGACGTTGTAGGCTCGTTGCGAATACCGAACCCACAGGCTGCTCGAGTAAAAGGATTGACAATATGCTCTAAAAAGCGTTGTCTTAACTTCCATAGTACATCGAGCGAACCTACGGGCCAGCATATTGCTCCTTACCGCCAACGCCCTGCGTTCCCTTTCTATATCTGGATCATCCATTAAGTCCTCCGTGACCAGATGACCCAGATATTTAAAGTTCTGCACAATTTTCAGTGCCGCTCCCCCGACCATGATCGGAGGCACTGTTCTGGGTCTCTGTTTCCCTGCTCTAAAAATCAGTACCTCACATTTCTGCGAGTTGTACCTAAGACCATGCTCGGATGCATAGCGTTCACAAATATTGACCAGTCTCCTCAAGGCGCTGACCGAGGGGGCCAGCAGAACCATGTCATCAGCATAGCTTATATTGTTGACACATGTTCCGTCAATATAGCATCCGGCATGTGTCCTGCTGAGCTCCTCTATCAACTGGTTCACATACAGGCTGAAGAGACCGGTTGATGTGAGGCCGCCCTGCCTCACACCACGTTCCAACTTATATTCATCAGATAGCGTATCCACCCATTTCACTTGGTTAGTTTGGTTCTTATACCAGAATTTTAGTATGCTGTTATACTCCGTTGGCATACCTGTTTTCTCTAGCTTTCGCCACAGCTTGTCATAATCTACTGTGTCAAAAGCTTTTGACAAATCGAGGAAACAGGCATAGATCGGTGTCTTTCTGTCCGTGTAATACCTGACACTATGCTTAAGGCACAAAATAGCACTCTCAGTGGATAGTCCCGCCCTGAAACCGAATGTAAATGTAAGTATCCACTGAGACTCTGGTTAAGCAAACTGTCAAGTATCTTAGCTGTTGTTGTAGCAAGTGAGATGGGCCGATAATTTGCCCTATTTGACACATCCCCTGTCCTGTTTTTAAGAATGGGCACAACCAAGGTTTTCATCAGCGATTCCGGTAAGTAAGAGTGACCGATGCACAGTGTAAAAAACATAGCCAGCACACGTGGAAGATGTACACCTGCATGCCGGAAATGCTCGATGCTGAGACCGTCATACCCTGGAGATTTACCCCTTTTCATCCTCTGAATTGCCGCAACAACGTCTTTTGCTGAAAAGCGAGTTTTTCTCTCCGGAACGCTGGCTCCAGCACCACCTGCATCGGTCATCGCTGGCCTGATATAAGCCCAGGAATTTTTCTATATTTTTACAATTTTTTTACAAATTCAATCTGTTACTTAGCAAAATTTCAGGTCTCTGCAATGCTTAGTTTTAAAGATCTCCGTGGCCGCGCGGTTCGGAACGTTTCAATGGCGCGGTCACGTTCAAACCCTTATAACTTTTTAACCACAGCTTTGACAAATTTATGGTTTTGGGAGTCTACTTTTACAATTTTTTACAAAATCATAGCATAATTTAAAAAAAAAAACGTCATGGCCGCGCCATCGAAACGAACACATTACTTGAAGGTGGTTTTTTTTTGGTTTTTCCGTCATGAGTGTCGTTTTATGGTATGCGAGGTCGCTTATTACGAAAATGAGATCAAATAAAACATCGAAGATGGCGCCAAAGAAATTTTTTGGTTTTTGATGATGGCGCCGAGGAAGCGACCCTGAAAACTATGAAAACGACAACTACGATACTCTACGATATAAGCATTTATCGCTTAATGGTAGACTTAGGTAATTAGTAAGTGTCATTATCGTTTAATGATGAAAAACTTGGTAGGTAGGTGTGAATGACCTCTATTTGGATCTTAACTGGCACCAACTAGTCTAAATAACGGGCTTATCAAGATTATTTTTGTCGTCTACCCTATTAGTCCATTACGGGCAGTTTTGTTTGTTAGTAAAACAAAGAAGACGAAGCTGGTGTGGTCTGGTGTAGTGGTACAGTGCCGACCAAAAGTCCATAGGCAATCTCACAAAGCAATAGCTTGACGTGCAGTTTGACTTACGACCTTCTACTTTCAAGAAAATAAATATTGTTGTCTGCAAGTAGTTGTAGTTCATAATTTCAATGTTAAAATCAAAGACATGATGGCCTAGTAGCCGTGAGTTCAAATCTCGCGCAGTAACTTGTAGACTTTTTGTAAGTTTTTACTCGACAGAAATATTTTATATTCTTTATCTTGTTCGCTCTGTTCACACATTTCGTAAAGTTAGGAAGGTAGATAGAAACATAAGTCAAGAATTAAGATTTCTGTGAGGTAGACATAAGTTTTATGAATATTTATTTTAACTTGATCGGAATGGACTTTGTCGTTTGGTTGTAGTTGATGGTTAGTGATGTGTGGTTTAATAGATAGCGGTATTGTTGTTGGTATAATAAATTCTCAAAATGCAGGCCAATATTAATATTGAAGCGACGGCGACTTTTATCGCGCTGCATAAAAGTGGCCTTAATATAACACAAATATCTGAAGAAACCGGACTGAATGTGAGTATTGTATTTATGAAAATTTATGAAACAAATCCACGCGGCTACTAGAAAAGCGGCTATTGCAAAGGGGTACAAATACGTGTGGGTACGTGACGGCAAAATTCTTGTAAGGAAAGCTGATGGTGAGCAAGCCAAACATATCAAAAGCCTCGACGCTGTGGCGCTACTGTGAAACCGTCTTCCAAAAACCATGCCTTAATACCGTACATAAGTAACAACAATTCAACGTATACTACCAGAACTTTATAGGTATGAAAACAAAATTGAATACGATTGAATTGGCCACAAAATTGCGCAATTATGATGTCATTATTGGCACAGAGACTTGGCTGGATGATGGTATAAGTGACGGTGAATTATTTGACACCAGCCCGCTTAGCATGACCACCGGAGAAACGAGAGAGACTCGACAAATCTTTTGTTCATATGTCATTGAATCGACAAAATGACAGATGAACAAAAGATTTGTCGACTCTCTGTCGTGTCTACGGTGGTCATGCTAGTACAACGTTTATCGTAGAGATAGAGCATCAACCGAGAATAGTGGTGAAAGGGGAGGAGGTGTATTGATTGCTGTTTTGAAGTCAATAGACTCTGTTCGAATGTCGCAATGGGAAACAGACACCGAAAACCTATGGGTCAGGCTCAAGACTGACAAAGGGAAAAAATGCTAAAACTTAAATATCTGCGCGGTTTATCTTCCCCCTCCAGTACAACAGCGTACACTAGACACGTTTCTTGACAGGATCTCCTCGGTCATCGACACTACTGGCGACGAAACCCTCATAGCTGGAGATTTCAATCTGAGTTTTATTGACTGAGAATTAGACAATACTCTTTGCCACACTTCCAGTACCACTGCTTGTAACTATGCTAATAATAATAAACCATTTATTTCAGGTAACAAAGACCCATACATAAATACCTTAACCTAAATATACATACTAATAACATTTTTTGTTAGTATAGTAACTTAAAAACTATGTTAGTACACGATGCACGCACGCTTGCACGATCTTTTGTGCGTTCTTGTGGAATCTGTCCGCGGAAACGACGGAACACCACATCCTGCGGCCAAAAACTTTCTTCCATCACCAAATGTAGCATACACGTTGGGATACGCACCACAAACGCCTTGAAATTGACGTTGCGGCGCGACTCCAGTAGTTGTACTCTTGGCGTGTACTTCAACCTTCGGCGCACGTACTCCTCGATGTCCTCAGCCTCCGTGGTGTAGTGTAGGCGAGAGATGTACACCGGGGTGTTCGGCTTCGCTGCGCGCAGTTTTACGTTGGGCTCTGCAGGAGCCTTGCCGGAGCGGTTCTTACAGCTTCGCTGACGGCGTTTCCTCCGCTGCACCGTCACGAAACCGTCATCATCAGCCTGGTCCGTTGCCTTTGCAGGCATGGGCTTTGCGGGAAGAGCAGCAGGGATGCTCGAAATGACCACTGGTCCAGGTGGCCGCGTCGGTCGGGCAGCGCTGCGGGGAGGAGCTGCGGGGGCGGGGGCGGGGGCGGGGGCGGGGCCGGGGCGGGGCGGGGGCGGGGCTGCGAGGCGCACTTACTGCGCGCAACGCAGACTCAGCAATCGGCGCCGGCGACAAAACTGCTGACGCGAAACTCGTTGCTGACGCATTGAGGCAGCTGGCTACGTTGCTAACACGTGCCGGTGACCCAGTTAATGCCACAGAGTGCTAATTGTTCGCGCAAGTCTGCAACGGTGCTCTGGGATGCAGCCAGATTTCTCTGCACATCAGCCAAACTAGCCTTAAGGAAGACAATGTCCTTCAGCAGGCTCGTAACGTCGACGTGGTCGAAAGTGACTGGAGGTAATTTGGTTAAATCCCTCGCCACAAACGTCGGCACGTCGTCTGGGTCGGTCGCTTTCAGCAGCGTGATGATATCTTGCAGGCTTCTCTTTGTCCCGTCACGCCTACGAGACACCATCTGGTCGATTTTATTGAGCGACCGAAACAGCAGCAGCTTCGCAGCAGCAATGTCTTCCTCACTGAAGTTCGATCCACAGATCTGAATGGCGGACACCTCGTCCATCACATCCAGTTTCTGTTGCAGGAACGCCAGCAGCTCGTTTGCCACAAGTGTGTCACTCATGGCTTCAAAAGTTTCGAGCGACGGCTTGCGCCGCGCTATACTATAATAATTATATTATTACACGTATCACCAACGTCCGCCTAAGAGCGCGGAACACACACGACTGAATTAGGCTTCTCACTGATAGACTTTATGTCGCTGTGTAACATGGAACAAATTAACCCAGTTAGAAATTGTTACAATAAAACCCTAGACTTAATATTATGTAACTTCTATGGCGGAATTGTAAGTGTATGCAATGACCCCCTATCATTAGTAGATGTCTATCACCCACCTGTTGAAATATCATTATGTAACATGTCCCCCGCTTTATTAAAGAGTAAGATTCCTGTCAGAATAAACTTTAAAAGAGCCAATTATACTATTATCAATGCTAAGATTAGCTACCTTGACTGGAACCAAATTTTCGCAAACCTAGACGATGTCGATGCGATGGTCACAGAGCTATATAGGCACCTTAAGGATATAGTCGATGAGCACGTACCTAAATCAAAAAAACCGAGTGATAAGTATCCCCCCTGGTTCTCTAAGCCTCTCATCAGTCTTAAATGAAAAAGAAAACTAAGAACACGTTATAAGACCTTGCACATATTATTTGATGTATACTCATGTTTTTACAATAAATATATTCTATTCTATTCTATTCTGTTATAAAATATATAAAAATCCAAGGGACCACTATGAATATAGACTGCTAGAGGGGAGATCTAAAGCCATGATGAATAGCTGCTATAAAGACTATGTGTGCTTCACTGAAAAGAGTATAAGACACAACCCAAAACTGTTTTGGTCGTTCGTCAAAACGAAAAAAGCTAAATCTAACGACATTCCCTCGGAGATGTATCTGGGTAACAAAACAGCATCCACTGGAGACGAAGTTTGCAACCTCTTTGCTAATCATTTTTCCTCTAACTTCACTCATCCGACTGGGTAACTGCTGCAATTGACACAGGTCCCAAATATCATCAGCATCAACTAGGCAAAGTAGTGTTTACGGAACGTGATGTCCTTAAAGCACTAAAGAAACTTAACATCTGTAAAGGGGCTGGGCCAGACGGTTTGCCACCAGTATTCATAAAGAAGTGTGCTTCTAGTCTGGCCTTACCACTTAAATCAATATATAATTACTCGATCGCGACATCACAGTTTCCTACGGAATGGAAAATAGCAAATGTTGTACCGGTTTACAAAAAAGGAGAAAAGATTTTCGAATCTTTGCTATGTCCTCTACTCACATCACTCATTAATCCTCAGCTAGTGACCCAACAACATGGTTTCTGTGTTCGTAAATCTACGACTACTAACCTGGTCCACTACGTCAATCAATTGAGTGAATTGATGGACTCTCGCACGCAGGTTGACTCTATTTACACTGATTTCAGCAGTGCGTTTGACAAGGCGGACCACAAAATCCTCTTAAATAAGCTAGAAGGTTTCGGCATATTTGGCCAATTACTCCTCTGGTTTGAATCATATCTTACAGAAAGACAACAAAGAGTGGTTGTAAAGGGGTATGAGTCACCAGCCTACCAATCAACGTCTGGAGTCCCCCAAGGTTCACACCTGGGTCCAATCCTTTTTTTAATGTTCGTCAATGACATAGTTCCTACAATGAAACATAGCAAATGCTCTATTTTTGCTGACGATCTAAAGATCCTTAAAGAAATATGTTCCTCCCGTGATGCCTAACTTCTCCAGGCTGATCTCAACGCGGTTCATAATTGGTGCCTACAAAACACTCTTCAATACTCTTGTGAGAAGTTTACTAGACTATGCATCTCCAGTTTGGAACTCTACCTACCGTGTCCATGTAAACAGAAAAGAACGTATCCAAAGAAGCTTCACCAGATATCTTCGTTTTAAAAGCTTTAGCTGTCCTCGGGATGCCTCTTATGGTCAAAGACTCACCCACTTCAATATGTGCTCACTCGAACATCGAAGAGACGTAACGGATCATATATTACTTTACAAAATAGTTAACGGTTTAGTTAATGCTCCCGAACTCTTAGCGGAACCAAAAATAGCTTTACCTCGACGAATAACTTCTAGGTCTGGACGCGAAACAATAACCTTTGCCACCACTGCAAGTCGCACTAACCTTGGCAGTACCGCACCCATCAACCGTCTAATGAGAAACTATAATAAAATTGCAGCACGGACCAGTAGCATCGACATCTACTCTAACCCCTTCCGTCAATACCGTAAGAGACTCTTAACCAGCTCGGAGTCTCGAGACGTATGTACGATATGAAACACCGGGTAATTAATTGCATCCACTTCCATTCTCTTCCTTATCTGGCTATCTTTTTTTTTTAATCTTCATAATTTTTTAATTTTAATTTTTGTTCTTAATTTATACATATTTTGTTTGCTTGAATAATTCTGTATTTCATCGGCTTAAAGTTGTACATAGCCCATCTTTGTGTTTTTAGTTTTTAATTATCTTTCTACTGTGACAAATTATGCAATGTCTGTAATATTACTTGCCCTTTTGATATTCTGTGAGTGCTGTGCACTTCTGTAAGTGACAAATTCACTATGCCGAAAATTTGTGATCTATATTTATGTATGCTTTAGTAAGTCGTTGAAGTGCCATATAAATAAAAAAAAATAAAAAATAAATGAATTGTAGCTTAAACTTATATAAGAAATTAAAAGCGAAAAATAGCGAAAAATACAACCAGCGAAAAGCGATAAATTGTTAATTTATTCGTCGAAATATGGATTACTTAATTCGTTGTTTTTTTTTTTAATCTATCATGCCAGATAAATAATTAGTGTTTATTATTAGGATTTATAAATACAGAGTGAATGAAGTCACTTTAGTATTTATTATAGCTGCCTAACATCACTATTTTTTTGTTTTAGAGGAATACAGTAAGTCTCTGGATCAAAAGGTATGAGGAAGAGGGGAGCCTTGCTAGTAGACAGCGAAGTCGAAGGCCGTCGCGTATTAGCGAAGCGCAGCGACAACATATGGTGGGCGTGTATGAAACCAATGGTTTCACACCTACGAGACACTTTGCGGAGTTATTCGACATGTCACCGCAAACTGGTCACCGTGCCCTCTACGCTAAAGGCTTCCATCACAGAAGACCAGCTAAAAAGCCTTTCTTGACAGAAAGACAAAAAAGAAGAACGATTACGTTTCGCACGGAAATATTTGGACTTTGACTGGAGTACTACCATTTTTTCAAAAAACAATAAGTTAATAGTTTTTGCATCAAATACAAATATTAATGTGGTTACAAAGAAACTAATAACCAAAATATTTTAAACGGGATTTGAACTCAGGACACGTTGATCGTGAACCCACTGATAAGTCTAAGCAGCTATCCTCACCTGGTAATCTTAGTCGAATTTTGCTATCCAATGCAAATACGATCATGCATTTGCTGCGTGTTTAACAAAAAAGAGACGGTATTATATTTCTTGTTGTTTCGTGGAGAGCGACGCGACAACTTGCGACAGTAGGCGAACTCTGTGGCTGTGGTGTGCGTACTGTATTGAGACAAGTGACACATACAGCCGCAGCCGCACGGACGCCTAGAATCCTTAGCGTGCCTATGCACTTATGAAGTTAGTGTACCTGCGAGTGTCGGAAGTGTTCGCGCAGCATGTGGCCGATGTTCTGCGTGTGGCTGAGGTCCAGCGCCGCGTCCACCTCGTCCAGTATGTAGAGCGGCGCGGGCGAGAACAGCAGCATGGCCAGCACCAGCGACAGCGCCACCAGCGACCGCTGTCCGCCCGACAGCTCGCCCAGCGACTCCTTCCATGTCTTGTTGAAGCCCACGCGGACCTGCACACACGTACACGGTGCAGGGACAGGACTGAGGGCCACCAGTAGGCATGCCATGCATAGGCAGGAGTTCATAAACATTATTCAATTATAACTTCAAATTCGCCGATTTCATATTGTAGTGTAATAGTGTGACCTGCTTAAGAGATAAGAGGCTTTTTTTGGCTTACGTTCATTAAACGCTAATTTGGTCTGTTAGTCCTGTCAAATTAGCTTCAAAAATAGAGGTAAGGCAACGCACCCAGCTAAAAATTGCTCATGGAAAAACCTGTACTACCCAGTTTTATTAAAATACTACCTGTATTTTAAAAACACTAGGTAGTACAAGTTTTCCGATGTACGTCTTCCTTATTGCAGATTTTCTTGTTACCTCTATGTGATGTTAGCTTTTTGACGTAATGCGCCGGATCCTAGTCGATCAGATTATACAGTATGTTAGTTTAAACGAGGGACTTATTCAAACCCGCAATAGTCCATGCTTACATGATACTAATAAACATATGAACAAAAAGAAAACACTAATACATAACAGATAGATCCATACCAAAAACTTCGCCTAAGTTTCGCAACGTGTGCGCCATGCGCTTATCGCAGAACATGTGTGCGGGTCAATGACCTTTCTAGGTATAATCCATTTTCCCTTCATACTTTAAATCTGGCTTTGGACAGGCAAATATCTAGGTAACTAGGTACTGACCGAATGTTCGCAGTCGTTGATTGACACCTTGCATAATAATTAACGGTTCCTCGCACAATATCACTACATAACACTTAAGCACGAACTGGAATGATGATATAATTTTTGGTTATTCAAGAACACGTTTACAGGACACTTAAATATCGCGAAGTAAGCGGGGTTGTTTGTTAAATGCGATACGCGGAAACGCAAATTAGACATGCGTTGCGTAACGGCGCTCGCGCATACACTGAGGTCAGCGCGGGGTGGCGCGGGGATGTGCCCTGTCGGTGCATCGGGGACATTACAAAGGAAAGGGGCGGAGTTTGCGCACGGAGCTCAGGACCGGCACGTGTTTTGCCGCGTGACACCTACTTGCGCGCTCAGTGTCCATGAGTAATGTATTTAATGGGGTCGGCAAGTTAAAGCTGATTGTAGATGGCGCGTCCACCGTATAGACCCTGGCGGTAAGTCCCCTCTTTGAGGAGTGGCTTGAGAGGCGCCACGGCGCCCTCACCTTCCGCCTGACGCAGGTCCTCACCGGACACGGATGTTTCGGGAGGTACCTGCACCGAATCGGGCGGGAGGAAACGCCCGGGTGTTTCCACTGTGAGGATCGACCGGAGGACACGGTGGAGCACACGGTGGAAGTCTGCCCTGCGTGGGCGGAGCACCGCCGTGTCCTCGTAGCGGCGATCGGCGGCGGCGACCTCTCGCGTCCGGCCCTGGTTCAATCCATGGTCCGGAGCGAGACGGAATGGGAAGCCGTCACCTCCTTCTGCGAAGCAGTCATGCTGGCGAAGGAGGTGGCGGAACAAGAGAGGGAGAGAGCCTCTCTTCCCGGCCGCCGCGGGAGACGCACCGGGCGTCGGGGGCCACGTGGTGGCTACCGGCCACCGTAGATGCGGGCCTGTGGACGGTTAGCTATGGGCTAGCTAGCCGTCCGTCCGTCTAATGACGACAGGCCGTGTCGACGGCGCGTTCGTGTTCCACGCGCGCCTCAAAGAGATGTCAGCAGAAGAGAGGGGCCCGCAAGGGCCGAAGCCTGCCGGGGTTGCGGGCTGTTCGAAAGAGATACCGCGGCCCCGGAACGTAAAGGGCGAGGAAGGAACATGGATGGGTTTTAGTCAGTAAGAGTCTGACACTCCCTCCCGCTCCGCCCAGAGTGGGAGAAGTCATTTGATGATTTCCCATCCCAAAAAAAAAAAAAAAAAAAAAAAAAAAAAAAACCGTATAGACCCAATCTGACCAATGAGGTCAAACTATTTTGAAATATAAAATGACATTGACAGATTTTCAACCAATGACGATGTTTTGGTTCAAGCGGTGCTAGCGCTATTAGTTCCACAGTTGCCAACCCCATTAGACAATTATGTCAAAAATTAAGGTTATAGGTTTTTTACATATTTGGATTGAGAATCGAATACTGAATACCTTCCCTCAATATGTCCCTCGTTTAACCTAACAGGCTGTATAAGATCTGTCTCTATCATCGGAAAACCTGTACTACCCAGTTTTATTAAAATACTACCTTCTCATGAACAATCGTTGTTTTCCTGTCATTCACATACTAAAAGAGGGTATTGTGGTACCAATTGGGAAAGCTAATGAAACAGCAAAGTCGGTTTTGTAATCTGCACGACAAGTGTCATACATTTGTTTTGAGAAACCGGCCTCGATAAACAAGAAAACTTTCAAGAAATTTTAAGAAAATGACTTTTATGGCGCCTATTTTCCAAAGGCATATGTATTGTTTTGGTAAAATGTACATATATATATTTTATTATTTATTGACACTTTTCTGATAGCTCATGAACGAATGTTCATGAGCTATCAGAAAAGTGTCAGTTTAATATCCTGAATGGCGTAGATTTCACACAATCGGCACTTTATGGTGTAAAGGTGGAACATTTCAAGGAAAACTTCGATTACAATTTTTTCAACTTTTTGAATCATTATATCTCAAAAACGGTGGCTCTTAGGAAAAAAGTATTTAGACATTTTTATAAATAATGATCAAATCTACGATTTTTGTCTCACCTATTTTTATGATAAAACTTACCGTTTAGCTGGAAAACTCAAAAAACCGATTTTTGCCACATTTGACCTTGAATAAATTTTTCCACAGGTTGTATTCATGTGGATAATTGACAAATTGTGTGTAATAGGGTTCTCAACATTCATGCCAATTTTTAGCTGGGTTGCGATTGCGAATTAATGTAGCCTTCAATGTCTATTTTGACCGGACTATGTGTCTTAGTCCATTGTTGTCGATGTAATGGATATTACAATTATTTTTTGAAAATTTCCCTTTTCTGCAATTATTTCGAATTTTAGGACCAAGATTTCTTTTGAAATTGGTAACGATGATACTATTCACAGATAACGGAATGTAAAATATTCAAGAAAAATATTTTTGCGAGTGAAGTAAAAAAGCCACTTTTTTATTTTGACCTCATTTTCGTTATCAGCAACCTCAAAAATCATGAACACGATACCTATGACGGAAAAACCGAAAATTTTCCTCAACGCCACCTTCCACCTTTCCTTGATACCGTTTGAATGAGTTAGTGTTATTCAACGAGCATAACCTAAATTACAAGCATTTTCCGTTTAAGGCTGATGCTCTAGGGTAGCCCGCGACCAGCAAGCGCGGGGGGATCCGAGGCAAGAGGGGGGGGGGCTCTCTGCCTACGGAGGTCGGCTAGGCTGGCCGAGGAGAGGCGCCATCCGGGCATGACAGCTCCTGGGTTAGGCGACGAGGCTGGTGCACCTGGCGGCTCCGAGGCGGAGCGTAAGGCCAGGTTCGCAAAGGAGGTGGAAGTCGCGTTAAAGTGTGCGGCCTTAAAGGTAAAAGTTTCTTCGAAACTCAGGGCCATACCCGCGGCTTCCGCCTCCATCATGGCGGAAGCGGAGGCGAATTTCTCGGGGCCTCCACCTCCCTCCCCACAGGGGGACGAGGTGAACAAACTGCGCGCGGATATGGCCCGCCTGACGGCCGCCATGGAGCTTCTCCAAAAGAACGCGAAGCTCCAGGCGGACCTGGCCAGCCTCCGAGAGTCTAGCTCCCGCGCGACGCCTAAAAATGGGGGGGCGCAGACCCAAAAACAGCCAATGCCGGTGGAGAACCAGGTCCTAAACCTGGTTCGAAAGGAGCTGGCTGCCTTTCAGGAGCGGTTCTCCGTCCTGGAAGGAATTGTTTTGCGCCCTGCCCTGGGCGCAAACAAGGCGAGGCCCGAGTACGGTCTCGTATGCGACGGCTGCGGCTGCTGCATCCTGACTGGGACCGTCCAGCCGGCCCTCCGGCGGGGCTGCGTTGCCCCCCCCATCCTCCGTGAAGCCGACCAAACCGGCGGTGGAGCAGGCCAAACTGGTGGCGGCGCCGGCCAAACAGGCGGCGACGCCGGCTAAGAAGAAGGCGGCTGGCCGGAAGAACGGCAAGGCAGCGGCACAGGTGGCAACTGTGCCGGTGCCAGCGCCTGCGGCACGTCGGCCGCCGCCGCCACCATCGCCTCCCCAACCCCCTACACCTCCCACGGCTGAAGCCGGATGGCAGATGCTCGGGGAAAAGGGTAAGGGCAAAGGGGGCGAACAGTGGCCAAAAAGGCCCGTAAGCAGGAGCGGCAGCGCCAGAACAGGGCGAAAAAGATCGCGGCCAGGCTTCGCGCCCCAAAGACCGCAGCTGTAGTGATAACACTACAGCCGGAGGCGGAGAAGAGGGGCGTGTCCTACCGCGACCTGCTGGCGAAGGCAAAAGAGACGGTGAATCTGGAATGCCAATAACGGCTCCATTACGCCTCCTCCAGGCGAACATCAACCATTGCGCCTGTGCTCAGGATTTGTTGCTACAGAGCATGGCGCAGTGGTCGATACACGGTTCGGGGACCGCCCCTGTGGAACATAGGTTACGAATGGGTGCTGCGCACCGACTTCCCTAGTGGTGTCAGCGTCGTTTGATACGCTGACGACACCCTGCTGCTGGCACAGGGGAGGTCGCACGAGGCGGCGGCCGATAATATGACAGGCGGGGTTGCGATACTCGTAGAGAGGATCCGAAAACTGGGTCTCGAGGTGGCATTGCACAAGTCCGAGGCCATGTGCTTTCATGGGCCTTGGAATGCGTCACCGTCAGGATCCACACTGACGATAGGAGGGGTATCCATCGGCGTCAAGTCGACGTTGTAGTACCTAGGTCTCGTCCTCGACAGCCGGTGGAACTTCGTGGAGCATTTCCGACGTTCGGCCCCCAGACTGGAACGAACTGGGGCTGCCTTCAGGCGGCTCCTGCCCAACCTGGGGGGGGGCAAAAGCCTCCTGCCGCAGGCTCTACGCGGGGGTCGTGCGGTCCATGGCCCTTTATGAGGCCCCAGTGTGGGCGCGTTCCTTGAGGCGGCGAGCCGCCCATTACCTGAACGCGCCCCAAGAGGTGGTAGCTGTGAAGATGGTCCGTGGGTACCGCACTCACTCCCGCGAGGCAGCGGGCCTGCTTGCCGGATTGCCGCCATGGGATCTGGAGGCGATAGTCCTCGCGCGCCTACACGAATGGCGCGCGGAGGCACTACGCCGGGGGGAACTCCGCTGCCGCGGCAAATTGCCGCCCAGCGGACTGACCTCCGGCGCGATCTCATGGCGACATGGAGAGAGCGACTGACGCAACCCCGTGCAGGGCACGCCACGATAGTGGCGGTAAGTCCCCTCTTTGAGGAGTGGCTGGAGACGCGCCACGGCGTCCTCACCTTCCGCCTGACGCAGGTCCTCACCGGACACGGATGTTTCGGAAGGTTCCTGCACCGAATCGGGCGGGAGGAAACGCCCGGGTGTCTCCACTGCTCTGATCTCGCGGAGGACACGGTGGAGCACACGGTGGAGGTCTGCCCTGCGTGGGCGGAGCACCGCCGTGTCCTCGTAGCGGCGATCGGCGGCGGCGACCTCTCGCGTCCGGCCCTGGTTCAATCCATGGTCCGGAGCGAGACGGAATGGGAAGCCGTCACCTCCGCGCTGCGAAGCAGTCATGCTGGCGAAGGAGGTGGCGGAACGAGAGAGGGAGAGAGCCTCTCTTCCCGGCCGCCGCGGGAGACGCACCGGGCGTCGGGGGCCACGTGGTGGCTACCGGCCACCGTAGATGCGGGCCTGTGGACGGTTAGCTATGGGCTAGCTAGCCGTCCGTCCGTCTAGTGACGACAGGCCGTGTCGACGGCGCGTTCGTGTTCCACGCGCGCCTCAAAGAGATGTCAGCAGAAGAGAGGGGCCCGCAAGGGCCGAAGCCTGCCGGGGTTGCGGGCCTGTTCGAAAGAGATACAAGTAAAAGTCTGACACTCCCTCCCGCTCCGCCCAGAATAGGAGAAGTTATTTGATGATTTACCATCCCAAAAAAAAAGGTAGCCCGCGAAATTCAAATTTTCCAACGTTTTTTGCAATTTGCAGGGCAGTGCCAAGTTGTACGCTGACGAAAACATCGTTCGCAGCTGCAAGACATATGCATTCCATTCATCATCTCATTTTCATAAACTTGGAAGTAGGGAATGCAATCTCGTCTCGCCGAGATCCCGATCTCGTGAGATCCCGGCCATATTTTACGAAAAGAAAGAAAGAAAGAAAAGAAAAGGCATTTATTGGCCCATACAGGACAAAACACATAAAAAATAACATTATTTACGAATATTGAAAACTAAACATAGATAAAAAATAAAAAAATAAATAAAAAAGAAATGAAAGGTCCTGAACAAGGCCAAAAGGCCCCTATCTCAGCATGGTGCTGTAACATTAAAAAACGCCACAGCGCTGGTATTCTGATAGGGCCCAAAGTGAGAGTGATGCCACGGTCAGATACGGATAAGATTAAAATAATTAATAAAAAATAAAGTGTAGACGAATAAACAATACATAAATGTGTAGTATAATAAAATACGGGGAAAAAACTAGTACATCTACGCCCCACGGAACCATATTATTCACCAAACTGAATTAATTTACGAGATTGTATCTCGTCAAATTTCGTACGAGATCTCGCGAGATAACGAGATCGACAAATGCAGCGTGACTACGTGTATTTCATAGCGCGGCTGCGCGCGAACTGAATCTGAATCCTGGCCGGCCGTGCGGCCGCGCCTGCAAAAATCGCTGAAAGCACTGAAACTGCCCACTGCTCGCTCAACAAATTCTACAACAAATACTTTAGACATTTTAATAAAAAAAGAAATTAATTTGTACGAAGCTGGTGGAGTAAGAGGGGAACTTTTAAACTTCGTACATAACTGCCTCTCAACTGTGGTTCCCACAAGTGTTGAGGCAGAACGAGCTTTTTTAGCAGCAGGGTATTTGGCATGCAAAATCAGAAGTCGTCTGTCAGATGATACTCTCGACATGATGTGTTTTTTGAGAAGCCATTTTCAGACAAACTAACTTGCCTTTCCGTACTTCCGTTTACCGTTTTATAACTTCATCTGACTTCTACTTTAAACTTTTTTTATTTGATTAATAGGTACGATCTCACAACATTTATTTAACAACTTGTGAAGTTAAGTTTTTGTGTTGTTGTATTTATTTACCATAAGTAATGTTCCTATTACTCTTAATAAATTATTGAAACTAAAGTAATAATTTACAAAGGACTAAAATATAGATAATTATTGTTTTGTTACCAACATTGTAAGAATTTGAACTGATTAGCTACAGTAGGTTTAATAATTATAGACATAAACAAATGTTATTAGAGTTAGAGACAAAATAATAAGTACTCTGTTGATTTTTAAAATAAAACTTTCATTATTTTTAGAACTAAGCAACGCAGTTTCTATTTAATTACATATCATGTCAATTACTAGTTCTTAAAACAAGCATTTGCATATGTTTTAATTGCGATTCTCTCAATCTCGCAAGATCCCGTAATTCGCGAGATCTCGCGAGACTGGGTTTTGAGTCTCGCGAGATCTCGCTAGGCGGAAATCTCGTACGAGATTGCATCCCCTACTTGGAAGGCTGCACTGTTGATTCTGATGACTACAATTTTGCAACCACATACGCCCCACAGCCGCGAACGGTACTTTCACCAACATACAACCCAGCACTGGAAAAAAACCCAAGAAAATTTGAATTTCGCGGGCCACCCTGACGCTTTCACCTTTCACATTAACCAATCTGCGCGCGAGGCGAGTTCCGTTGCATGGATTTCACAAATTTTACGATTTCACTTCAGTTATCTATCTTTCGAGAGTTTACAATGTCGCTATATAATAAATATAATATAATATAATAATAGATGTTGGGCGCTACCTCGAGTCCGTCCAGCACGGTGTACCCGGGCGGCGGACGCAGCTGTGCCTGCGCGCCGGGCAGCAGAGTGGAGAAGATGGAGCCGAAGTCGCGGTTGACCTGCTCGCACGCCGTCACCAGCGTCCTCTTCTTCTTCTCGTCCAGCTCCGCCATCACCTGCACCAGCTTGGCGCGGTCCGCTTCCACTATCTGCTTCTTGCGCATCACGTCTTGATACTGTAACAAACGCACGCAGCCTGCTATGACTTACATACTGTAACAGAAGTAACCGGTACCCTGGCTCCAGGGTAGCCCAATTTTTTTACGTTTTTTTTGCAATTTGCAGGCCAGTACTAGGTTGTATGTTGATGAAAATATTGTTCGCGACTGTAAGACGCAATATGTAGTTATAAATTATAATCATCAAAATCATCAATACAACCTAAGGCGCGGGACAAACACGAGTGGCGTATGGCGAATGGCGGTGGCGCGGGTGCGCGGGGGGCGAGGTAGTGGCGCCACTACCTCAGCCTGGCTCCAGCTGGGCCAGCCTGGCTCCACCACGTTATGTTCATACCTGTTCCTCCTCCTTGCCCAGCAGCGTGTGTGCCCGAGCGTTGAGTCCTCGCGCCAGCTTGTCCTTCCTCTCCTTGAGCTGGGCCAGCCTGGCTCCACCACGTTATGTTCATACCTGTTCCTCCTCCTTGCCCAGCAGCGTGTGTGCCCGAGCGTTGAGTCCTCGCGCCAGCTTGTCCTTCCTCTCCTTGAGCTGGGCCAGCCTGGCTCCACCACGTTATGTTCATACCTGTTCCTCCTCCTTGCCCAGCAGCGTGTGTGCCCGAGCGTTGAGTCCTCGCGCCAGCTTGTCCTTCCTCTCCTTGAGCTGGGCCAGCCTGGCTCCAGCTGGGCCAGCCTGGCTCCACCACGTTATGTTCATACCTGTTCCTCCTCCTTGCCCAGCAGCGTGTGTGCCCGAGCGTTGAGTCCTCGCGCCAGCTTGTCCTTCCTCTCCTTGAGCTGGGCCAGCCTGGCTCCAGCTGGGCCAGCCTGGCTCCACCACGTTATGTTCATACCTGTTCCTCCTCCTTGCCCAGCAGCGTGTGTGCCCGAGCGTTGAGTCCTCGCGCCAGCTTGTCCTTCCTCTCCTTGAGCTGGGCCAGCCTGGCTCCAGCTGGGCCAGCCTGGCTCCACCACGTTATGTTCATACCTGTTCCTCCTCCTTGCCCAGCAGCGTGTGTGCCCGAGCGTTGAGTCCTCGCGCCAGCTTGTCCTTCCTCTCCTTGAGCTGGGCCAGCCTGGCTCCACCACGTTATGTTCATACCTGTTCCTCCTCCTTGCCCAGCAGCGTGTGTGCCCGAGCGTTGAGTCCTCGCGCCAGCTTGTCCTTCCTCTCCTTGAGCTGGGCCAGCCTGGCTCCAGCTGGGCCAGCCTGGCTCCACCACGTTATGTTCATACCTGTTCCTCCTCCTTGCCCAGCAGCGTGTGTGCCCGAGCGTTGAGTCCTCGCGCCAGCTTGTCCTTCCTCTCCTTGAGCTGGGCCAGCCTGGCTCCAGCTGGGCCAGCCTGGCTCCACCACGTTATGTTCATACCTGTTCCTCCTCCTTGCCCAGCAGCGTGTGTGCCCGAGCGTTGAGTCCTCGCGCCAGCTTGTCCTTCCTCTCCTTGAGCTGGGCCAGCCTGGCTCCAGCTGGGCCAGCCTGGCTCCACCACGTTATGTTCATACCTGTTCCTCCTCCTTGCCCAGCAGCGTGTGTGCCCGAGCGTTGAGTCCTCGCGCCAGCTTGTCCTTCCTCTCCTTGAGCTGGGCCAGCCTGGCTCCAGCTGGGCCAGCCTGGCTCCACCACGTTATGTTCATACCTGTTCCTCCTCCTTGCCCAGCAGCGTGTGTGCCCGAGCGTTGAGTCCTCGCGCCAGCTTGTCCTTCCTCTCCTTGAGCTGGGCCAGCCTGGCTCCACCACGTTATGTTCATACCTGTTCCTCCTCCTTGCCCAGCAGCGTGTGTGCCCGAGCGTTGAGTCCTCGCGCCAGCTTGTCCTTCCTCTCCTTGAGCTGGGCCAGCCTGGCTCCAGCTGGGCCAGCCTGGCTCCACCACGTTATGTTCATACCTGTTCCTCCTCCTTGCCCAGCAGCGTGTGTGCCCGAGCGTTGAGTCCTCGCGCCAGCTTGTCCTTCCTCTCCTTGAGCTGGGCCAGCCTGGCTCCAGCTGGGCCAGCCTGGCTCCACCACGTTATGTTCATACCTGTTCCTCCTCCTTGCCCAGCAGCGTGTGTGCCCGAGCGTTGAGTCCTCGCGCCAGCTTGTCCTTCCTCTCCTTGAGCTGGGCCAGCCTGGCTCCAGCTGGGCCAGCCTGGCTCCACCACGTTATGTTCATACCTGTTCCTCCTCCTTGCCCAGCAGCGTGTGTGCCCGAGCGTTGAGTCCTCGCGCCAGCTTGTCCTTCCTCTCCTTGAGCTGGGCCAGCCTGGCTCCACCACGTTATGTTCATACCTGTTCCTCCTCCTTGCCCAGCAGCGTGTGTGCCCGAGCGTTGAGTCCTCGCGCCAGCTTGTCCTTCCTCTCCTTGAGCTGGGCCAGCCTGGCTCCAGCTGGGCCAGCCTGGCTCCACCACGTTATGTTCATACCTGTTCCTCCTCCTTGCCCAGCAGCGTGTGTGCCCGAGCGTTGAGTCCTCGCGCCAGCTTGTCCTTCCTCTCCTTGAGCTGGGCCAGCCTGGCTCCACCACGTTATGTTCATACCTGTTCCTCCTCCTTGCCCAGCAGCGTGTGTGCCCGAGCGTTGAGTCCTCGCGCCAGCTTGTCCTTCCTCTCCTTGAGCTGGGCCAGCCTGGCTCCAGCTGGGCCAGCCTGGCTCCACCACGTTATGTTCATACCTGTTCCTCCTCCTTGCCCAGCAGCGTGTGTGCCCGAGCGTTGAGTCCTCGCGCCAGCTTGTCCTTCCTCTCCTTGAGCTGGGCCAGCCTGGCTCCAGCTGGGCCAGCCTGGCTCCACCACGTTATGTTCATACCTGTTCCTCCTCCTTGCCCAGCAGCGTGTGTGCCCGAGCGTTGAGTCCTCGCGCCAGCTTGTCCTTCCTCTCCTTGAGCTGGGCCAGCCTGGCTCCAGCTGGGCCAGCCTGGCTCCACCACGTTATGTTCATACCTGTTCCTCCTCCTTGCCCAGCAGCGTGTGTGCCCGAGCGTTGAGT
Organism: Xestia ashworthii; assembly: GCA_950022955.1. Lineage (NCBI taxonomy): Eukaryota > Metazoa > Arthropoda > Insecta > Lepidoptera > Noctuidae > Xestia > Xestia ashworthii. The sequence continues at coordinate 22,524,124 of OX465566.1, forward strand.
CCTCGCGCCAGCTTGTCCTTCCTCTCGTTGAGCTGGGCCAGCCTGGCTCCAGCTGGGCCAGCCTGGCTCCACCACGTTATGTTCATACCTGTTCCTCCTCCTTGCCCAGCAGCGTGTGTGCCCGAGCGTTGAGTCCTCGCGCCAGCTTGTCCTTCCTCTCCTTGAGCTGGGCCAGCCTGGCTCCACCACGTTATGTTCATACCTGTTCCTCCTCCTTGCCCAGCAGCGTGTGTGCCCGAGCGTTGAGTCTTCGCGCCAGCTTGTCCTTCCTCTCCTTGAGCTGGGCCAGCCTGGCTCCACCACGTTATGTTCATACCTGTTCCTCCTCCTTGCCCAGCAGCGTGTGTGCCCGAGCGTTGAGTCCTCGCGCCAGCTTGTCCTTCCTCTCCTTGAGCTGGGCCAGCCTGGCTCCACCACGTTATGTTCATACCTGTTCCTCCTCCTTGCCCAGCAGCGTGTGTGCCCGAGCGTTGAGTCCTCGCGCCAGCTTGTCCTTCCTCTCCTTGAGCTGGGCCAGCCTGGCTCCACCACGTTATGTTCATACCTGTTCCTCCTCCTTGCCCAGCAGCGTGTGTGCCCGAGCGTTGAGTCCTCGCGCCAGCTTGTCCTTCCTCTCCTTGAGCTGGGCCAGCCTGGCTCCACCACGTTATGTTCATACCTGTTCCTCCTCCTTGCCCAGCAGCGTGTGTGCCCGAGCGTTGAGTCCTCGCGCCAGCTTGTCCTTCCTCTCCTTGAGCTGGGCCAGCCTGGCTCCACCACGTTATGTTCATACCTGTTCCTCCTCCTTGCCCAGCAGCGTGTGTGCCCGAGCGTTGAGTCCTCGCGCCAGCTTGTCCTTCCTCTCCTTGAGCTGGGCCAGCCTGGCTCCAGCTGGGCCAGCCTGGCTCCACCACGTTATGTTCATACCTGTTCCTCCTCCTTGCCCAGCAGCGTGTGTGCCCGAGCGTTGAGTCCTCGCGCCAGCTTGTCCTTCCTCTCCTTGAGCTGGGCCAGCCTGGCTCCAGCTGGGCCAGCCTGGCTCCACCACGTTATGTTCATACCTGTTCCTCCTCCTTGCCCAGCAGCGTGTGTGCCCGAGCGTTGAGTCCTCGCGCCAGCTTGTCCTTCCTCTCCTTGAGCTGGGCCAGCCTGGCTCCAGCTGGGCCAGCCTGGCTCCACCACGTTATGTTCATACCTGTTCCTCCTCCTTGCCCAGCAGCGTGTGTGCCCGAGCGTTGAGTCCTCGCGCCAGCTTGTCCTTCCTCTCCTTGAGCTGGGCCAGCCTGGCTCCGGCCACGTTAGCCTCTCTGAAGTCATACACGCCGCCCGCACCGCCGAAATACTGGCGGTCTGTCGCTATCCACGGGTTCTCGTCTTCCATTGATATGATCTGGTGAAATAATAATCGGGTGTATAACAGAAATGGATAATTTCCTCCACGTGGTAAGAGAACTAAAAACGCGGTAACTTGATATTATTGAACTGTAGATTTTACAAAAGGAAAAAAAATTGGTTGACTTGGCGAAAATGAGTGTTGGTATCCAACCGCTCAGTTGCGCGTACTATGATGCACTGCCATCACTATTGGGATGAGGCAGGCATACTGGCAGTGTGCAGTGGTGATGTGCGTGCGTACCTTGGCCTGCAGCTCAGTGGCCTCGGTCTGCAGCTCCTTGATGGCGTATTCGAGCTCCTTGATCTGCAGCTCGAGCTCGCCGCAGTTCTTGCGCAGCTGTTCCTTCTTCTGCGCGATGCGCGTTATTTCTGTGTTTCGCGTCGCTATGTCCGCCTTCTGGCGTTTGATGCGGGACTGCATCTCCTTTACGGCCTCCTAAAAAAACAAAAAGATTGGTTTAACATTATAAATAATTAGCAGTATTCTTTTAGTTCACCATACTAATAGCCAAGTGTACGTCAGTGGCGAAGGGTCATAATTGAGTCCGTGTAATAATATTTGTTTAGGAGAAAGTTAAATAATTTACATTAAAAAGTTCTGAGGCTAAGGGTTTTGTAGCCATCAGGTAATTTGTTATAAACAGTAATGGAAATGCAGTATACATTATTAGAGAACAATTTAATTCTACGTCTAGGAACATTAAGCATATGCACTTTGCGGCTAGGTGCTGGAAGTGGCAGTATTTTAAGTTTTTTGAATAGTGGAACACAACTGTCCAGTGGGTGCGCTCCACAAATTGAGCGTACGCATTTTCTCTGAGCTTGAAACACTCTTTTAAATTCAACCGAATTACCCCATATTATTATTCCATAGCGCAAAATCGATGACACATAGCCATGATATGCACAATTGCACATAGTGCCGCATTAACACTAGCCACACGTGTTAGTCTGTACAAAACGAATACAAATCTATCTATCTTCTTACATAGATCATCAATATGAAATTTCCAGTTACAGTTTTTGTCAATTATTACCCCCAAGAATTTTGCATAATCAACCTCTTCTATTGTCTCATTTCCATATTTTATTTTAAGCCGCGGACGCGTACTGTTATAAGTCTGGAATTGTATCATTTTTGTTTTGGTAATATTAATATGAAGATTATTGTGTTCGAGCCATGTAATAATTTTATTTAGTGTCATGTTTATTTCATTTTGGTACTCAACAATGTCGTCATTTTCGTTTATAATACTGAGGGTCGTATCGTCAGCGTATAGTATGCAATTGTGGGAAGTTACACTATGCAAGTCGCAAGAGCGCTGCCATATCGACGTCCATTAAAGGCCGTTAACTTACTTACGTGTAACTGTCAGTTAATAGGACGTTACGGGAGTATGCCTACTCTCGTAGCTATCGGTGGTTCTATAAACAAAGTTAGTCCTATCCGTGTCACCTACCTGTCACTTTTTTCATAAAAAAAAAAACTTGTCTGTGAAGTTTTGTTTCTATCGGCCGGTAAACAAAATGTCAAGCAGACAGAGATAGCAACCTACCGATACCCGTTGATAGGTTATTGACAATACTCGTTAGAGGAAACTTTAGTTACGTACGGTGGCAGCAGCATGTTCCTGCTTGGCTTGGTCCAGGCTCTCCTGCAGCTGTTCCGCAGCCGCCTTGGTCTCGGCCAGCTGCTGCTTGCTGGTGGTCACGGCGTTTTGTAGTTCTGACACCTCAAGCTTCAACGTCTCTAGTTCCTGCTCCCGCTGCTTCCACGAGCTGCCGTGCACTTCCGCGTCTTTTTTGGCTTTCTTCAACGCTTCTTCAGCCTTTTTGAACTCTCTGGTAACAAATTAGTAAGTTATCAATAGTCAGGCTAATTATTTCGAAGATTCTTTGAGCATGTATTACTACAAAAGTAGTGGTCATTGCAACAACCTCATGAGACATACCCATTTTCGTTTCCTCTCAAGTAAAAGGGGAAAATATACAAGTCCGCGGTTGTTTTCGCACTGTATGGATCAGAATGCTGGGCTGTGAAGAAGATGGATGAAAAAAGATAGCATGTAGCGGAGATGAGAATGTTGAGAGAGAATGAGGACGGTAAGATACTCGTAGAACGAACCTCTCCCTGTGGCCCTTGATGTCCGTTAGCTTCCCCTCGAGGTCCCTCGCCCGCGCCGCGGTGTACTGGTGCGTCAGCTGGTCGCGCTGCACGCCTGCCCGAAGCTCCGCCACCTACACCATAATCTTTTACTTACAACACCAAGTGCCGCCGACCTTCTAAATCTTACCACGACGAAGACACTGCTTTGTAAACTTTTTTCTTGGATTACACCAGATTCTATTTTTTGCTTCTGGAATTGAGCACAAGGCGTAAACGCGCCATCACTTGAGATTTAATATCTTTAGATCGATGATGTTATGTTATGTCGGAAAAGAGATATTCTCAAAAAACTCTTTTTAGGCGCCATCTTGCAAATATGGCGACGTAACCGGCAAAAATATGAGGTGGCAAAGTGGAAAGAGCACATGAAATCTATCAAATGAGCCCTTTTCCAAAAATGACATTTTAGAAACAATCGAGTATTAAAACATACTTGCGCCCTCAGAGTCTCGATCTCGGCGTGTGTCTGCGCGTGCGATGTGGTCGCCAGTCGCGCCTTCACCACGTTCAGCTCGTGAGACATTATCTCGAATCTGCCACACAACACGAAAGCGTCAACTTATCTCATTGCCATGTTTCTGATTCAGTCTTGGTTTACATTTAAAATTTCATTTATGACTATTTATACTGTATTCATGGTAAACGAAAGTAGCGTAACATTGTTGCAAGAACATCAGTTTGTGTTGCTAGCAATATGTTTCAGTGAAACTAGACAAAAAATATTTCCTGCATTGCAACACAATAAACATTTTTCTGACACAAGGTTGTTTCTTATAAATATGGGGGTTTTTAAGGCTTAATGTTAGAATCCTGTTAGAATGTTATAATAATATGTTAGCTTTATTTTATAATCATTCAACACAAATATTTGTAGGAAAGAAGTTACTTTTGGTGTGTAGTGGTGTACTTTTCCCCGGCGTGCTGCATTGCCTGCAGTTCGTTAGTGTACTGCGAGAGCTGCGCCTGCGCTGTCTTGAGATCTTGTTCTAACTGCTTGAGCTCTTGCAACTGGACCAGTATCGAGCCTCCCTGTAATTGATGATTTCATGAACTCGACACTTTTGTTTATTTCGTGCGTTGTCGATTTCCGAACAATTTTTTGATGTGTACCTACTTTTTATATACTGGATGTAGCGTAATTAAAGGATAACCATGTATTTGCGGGTGGGGGGAACTCAAGCCAAAAATAACTAAATAACAGAGTCAATGCCCTGCGGTTGTTGTCTCCCATCCGCAGATACAAGGTTGTCCGTTTTACGCTACACCTGTATATACTGGTATAATTTTTCGTTAAAACATTATTTCAGTTTTTTTAGATGAAGATCAATGGTAAGAAACATATAAAGCAAAACTAAGGATATGGATATTATAATATACTAGCCGATGCCCTCCTTCCTCCCATCCACCTTCCTCTTAAATCACTTTATCTATTAAAAAAACCCACATCAAAATTCGTTGCGTAGTTTTAAAGATCTAAGCATACATAGGGACAGACAGACGCGGCGGAAGACTTTGTTTTATAATATGTAGTGAAGTGATGATGCACACGGTGGAGGTTGTCCTCGTAGCGGGTCACGGCGGGGCCCGGCTGCTACCGTGCTACCGTGCTACCGTGCTACCGTGCTACCGTGCTACCGTGCTACCGTGCTACCGTGCTACCGTGCTACCGTGCTACCGTGCTACGGAGCCAGCCGGGTACCTTACGCTCCAGCCGCCGCGGGAGAGGCACCGTGCACGTAGGCGCGTGTGGACGTGAGCTATGCGCCGCTAGTGAGCCGTCCGTCCGACCACATGACGACATGCCGTGTCGACAGCGGCGCCAGACAGTTCCACGCGCGCCGACCAACATGTCAGCATAAGGGAGGGGTCCGCAAGGGCCGAAGAGATTCGAAAGAGATACCGTGGCTCCAGAACATAAAGGGCGAGGAATGAACGTGGATGGATTTTAGCCAGTAAAAGTCTGACACTTCCCTCCGCTCCGCTCAAAGCAGCAGGGGTCATTCATTATTATGTTGATAATATAATATCCAACGTCTAGCGTCACGCTGCGGCGCCGCACGGCCGGGTGGAACGTGACGCGCTTGGATATGGATAATATAATATAGGTGATGATGCAGTAGGTCGGTCCGCGCACCTTGATCCTGGCGCCGCCGGAGAGCGTGCCGGACGGGTCGAACACGTCGCCGTCCAGCGTCACGCTGCGGCGCCGCACGGCCGGGTGGAACGTGACGCGCTTGGATATGGATAATATAATATAGGTGATGATGCAGTAGGTCGGTCCGCGCACCTTGATCCTGGCGCCGCCGGAGAGCGTGCCGGACGGGTCGAACACGTCGCCGTCCAGCGTCACGCTGCGGCGCCGCACGGCCGGGTGGAACGTGACGCGCTTGGATATGGATAATATAATATAGGTGATGATGCAGTAGGTCGGTCCGCGCACCTTGATCCTGGCGCCGCCGGAGAGCGTGCCGGACGGGTCGAACACGTCGCCGTCCAGCGTCACGCTGCGGCGCCGCACGGCCGGGTGGAACGTGACGCGCTTGGATATGGATAATATAATATAGGTGATGATGCAGTAGGTCGGTCCGCGCACCTTGATCCTGGCGCCGCCGGAGAGCGTGCCGGACGGGTCGAACACGTCGCCGTCCAGCGTCACGCTGCGGCGCCGCACGCCCGGGTGGAACGTGACGCGCTTGGATATGGATAATATAATATAGGTGATGATGCAGTAGGTCGGTCCGCGCACCTTGATCCTGGCGCCGCCGGAGAGCGTGCCGGACGGGTCGAACACGTCGCCGTCCAGCGTCACGCTGCGGCGCCGCACGGCCGGGTGGAACGTGACGCGCTTGGATATGGATAATATAATATAGGTGATGATGCAGTAGGTCGGTCCGCGCACCTTGATCCTGGCGCCGCCGGAGAGCGTGCCGGACGGGTCGAACACGTCGCCGTCCAGCGTCACGCTGCGGCGCCGCACGGCCGGGTGGAACGTGACGCGCTTGGATATGGATAATATAATATAGGTGATGATGCAGTAGGTCGGTCCGCGCACCTTGATCCTGGCGCCGCCGGAGAGCGTGCCGGACGGGTCGAACACGTCGCCGTCCAGCGTCACGCTGCGGCGCCGCACGGCCGGGTGGAACGTGACGCGCTTGGATATGGATAATATAATATAGGTGATGATGCAGTAGGTCGGTCCGCGCACCTTGATCCTGGCGCCGCCGGAGAGCGTGCCGGACGGGTCGAACACGTCGCCGTCCAGCGTCACGCTGCGGCGCCGCACGCCCGGGTGGAACGTGACGCGCTTGGATATGGATAATATAATATAGGTGATGATGCAGTAGGTCGGTCCGCGCACCTTGATCCTGGCGCCGCCGGAGAGCGTGCCGGACGGGTCGAACACGTCGCCGTCCAGCGTCACGCTGCGGCGCCGCACGGCCGGGTGGAACGTGACGCGCTTGGATATGGATAATATAATATAGGTGATGATGCAGTAGGTCGGTCCGCGCACCTTGATCCTGGCGCCGCCGGAGAGCGTGCCGGACGGGTCGAACACGTCGCCGTCCAGCGTCACGCTGCGGCGCCGCACGGCCGGGTGGAACGTGACGCGCTTGGATATGGATAATATAATATAGGTGATGATGCAGTAGGTCGGTCCGCGCACCTTGATCCTGGCGCCGCCGGAGAGCGTGCCGGACGGGTCGAACACGTCGCCGTCCAGCGTCACGCTGCGGCGCCGCACGGCCGGGTGGAACGTGACGCGCTTGGATATGGATAATATAATATAGGTGATGATGCAGTAGGTCGGTCCGCGCACCTTGATCCTGGCGCCGCCGGAGAGCGTGCCGGACGGGTCGAACACGTCGCCGTCCAGCGTCACGCTGCGGCGCCGCACGGCCGGGTGGAACGTGACGCGCTTGGATATGGATAATATAATATAGGTGATGATGCAGTAGGTCGGTCCGCGCACCTTGATCCTGGCGCCGCCGGAGAGCGTGCCGGACGGGTCGAACACGTCGCCGTCCAGCGTCACGCTGCGGCGCCGCACGCCCGGGTGGAACGTGACGCGCTTGGATATGGATAATATAATATAGGTGATGATGCAGTAGGTCGGTCCGCGCACCTTGATCCTGGCGCCGCCGGAGAGCGTGCCGGACGGGTCGAACACGTCGCCGTCCAGCGTCACGCTGCGGCGCCGCACGGCCGGGTGGAACGTGACGCGCTTGGATATGGATAATATAATATAGGTGATGATGCAGTAGGTCGGTCCGCGCACCTTGATCCTGGCGCCGCCGGAGAGCGTGCCGGACGGGTCGAACACGTCGCCGTCCAGCGTCACGCTGCGGCGCCGCACGCCCGGGTGGAACGTGACGCGCTTGGATATGGATAATATAATATAGGTGATGATGCAGTAGGTCGGTCCGCGCACCTTGATCCTGGCGCCGCCGGAGAGCGTGCCGGTCGGGTCGAACACGTCGCCGTCCAGCGTCACGCTGCGGCGCCGCACGCCCGGGTGGAACGTGACGCGCTTGGATATGGATAATATAATATAGGTGATGATGCAGTAGGTCGGTCCGCGCACCTTGATCCTGGCGCCGCCGGAGAGCGTGCCGGACGGGTCGAACACGTCGCCGTCCAGCGTCACGCTGCGGCGCCGCACGCCCGGGTGGAACGTGACGCGCTTGGATATGGATAATATAATATAGGTGATGATGCAGTAGGTCGGTCCGCGCACCTTGATCCTGGCGCCGCCGGAGAGCGTGCCGGACGGGTCGAACACGTCGCCGTCCAGCGTCACGCTGCGGCGCCGCACGGCCGGGTGGAACGTGACGCGCTTGGATATGGATAATATAATATAGGTGATGATGCAGTAGGTCGGTCCGCGCACCTTGATCCTGGCGCCGCCGGAGAGCGTGCCGGACGGGTCGAACACGTCGCCGTCCAGCGTCACGCTGCGGCGCCGCACGGCCGGGTGGAACGTGACGCGCTTGGATATGGATAATATAATATAGGTGATGATGCAGTAGGTCGGTCCGCGCACCTTGATCCTGGCGCCGCCGGAGAGCGTGCCGGACGGGTCGAACACGTCGCCGTCCAGCGTCACGCTGCGGCGCCGCACGGCCGGGTGGAACGTGACGCGCTTGGATATGGATAATATAATATAGGTGATGATGCAGTAGGTCGGTCCGCGCACCTTGATCCTGGCGCCGCCGGAGAGCGTGCCGGACGGGTCGAACACGTCGCCGTCCAGCGTCACGCTGCGGCGCCGCACGGCCGGGTGGAACGTGACGCGCTTGGATATGGATAATATAATATAGGTGATGATGCAGTAGGTCGGTCCGCGCACCTTGATCCTGGCGCCGCCGGAGAGCGTGCCGGACGGGTCGAACACGTCGCCGTCCAGCGTCACGCTGCGGCGCCGCACGCCCGGGTGGAACGTGACGCGCTTGGATATGGATAATATAATATAGGTGATGATGCAGTAGGTCGGTCCGCGCACCTTGATCCTGGCGCCGCCGGAGAGCGTGCCGGACGGGTCGAACACGTCGCCGTCCAGCGTCACGCTGCGGCGCCGCACGCCCGGGTGGAACGTGACGCGCTTGGATATGGATAATATAATATAGGTGATGATGCAGTAGGTCGGTCCGCGCACCTTGATCCTGGCGCCGCCGGAGAGCGTGCCGGACGGGTCGAACACGTCGCCGTCCAGCGTCACGCTGCGGCGCCGCACGCCCGGGTGGAACGTGACGCGCTTGGATATGGATAATATAATATAGGTGATGATGCAGTAGGTCGGTCCGCGCACCTTGATCCTGGCGCCGCCGGAGAGCGTGCCGGACGGGTCGAACACGTCGCCGTCCAGCGTCACGCTGCGGCGCCGCACGCCCGGGTGGAACGTGACGCGCTTGGATATGGATAATATAATATAGGTGATGATGCAGTAGGTCGGTCCGCGCACCTTGATCCTGGCGCCGCCGGAGAGCGTGCCGGACGGGTCGAACACGTCGCCGTCCAGCGTCACGCTGCGGCGCCGCACGCCCGGGTGGAACGTGACGCGCTTGGCGGTGTGCAGGTCGCGGCACACCAGCGTGCTGCCGAACACCCACGTCATGGCGGGCCGCACGTGGCTCGGGAACGAGATCAGGTCCAGCGCCAGCTGCACGTTCTCTGGACCGCCGCCCTGCGGATAAGACAAATAATGCAATCGAGTATAACTACGGTCAGCGCGCAGTAAATGAGTGAGTTCAGAAAAAAAGTCGAGTGTTGAAAATCATAGTGAGTCATTAAGAATAATTATAGTGTCCATGCATGACATGCCTGCGCGGCCGGCGCGCTGGTGAGCTCAGCGAGCGCCATGAGCCGAGCCGAGCTTATAATTTATCGTAAAACGACGTAGAATCTGCACTTGGTAAAAAGTTGCTTCTTGTATTACACCAGATTCATGGCAGTCAGTAGACGTACGCGCGGACGAGGAGGGTGACGAGGAGGTTGATGAGGAGGGTGACGAGGAGGTTGATGAGGAGGGTGACGAGGAGGTTGATGGGGAGGGTGACGAGGAGGTTGATGAGGAGGGTGACGAGGAGGTTGATGAGGAGGGTGACGAGGAGGTTGATGAGGAAGGTGATGAGGAGGGTGACGAGGAGGTTGATGGGGAGGGTGACGAGGAGGTTGATGAGGAGGGTGACGAGGAGGTTGATGAGGAGGGTGACGAGGGTGATGAGCAGGTTTACGAGGAGGGGGATGAGGAGGGTGACGAGGAGGGTGATGAGGAGGGTGACGAGGAAGGTGACGAGGAAGGTGACGAGGTGGGTGACGAGGGTGGTGAGGAGGGTGAGCTGGGTGACGAGGAGGGTGATGAGGGTGACGAGGTTGTTGACAACGTGAGGAGGGTGACGAGGTGGGTGACGAGGAGAGTGATGAGCAGGTTTACGAGGAGGGGTATGAGGAGGGTGACGAGGAGGTTGATGAGGAGGTTTACGAGGAGGAGGATGAGGACGGTGACGAGGAGGTTGATGAGGAGGGTGACGAGGAGGGTGATGAGCAGGTTTACGAGGAGGGCGATGAGGAGGGTGACGAGGAGGGCGATGAGGAGGGTGACGAGGAGGTTGATGAGGAGGGTGACGAGGAGGGTGATGAGCAGGTTTACGAGGAGGGCGATGAGGAGGGTGACGAGGGTGATGAGCAGGTTTACGAGGAGGGTGATGAGGAGGGTGACGAGGAGGGTGATGAGCAGGTTTACGAGGAGGGTGATGAGGAGGGTGACGAGGAGGGTGATGAGCAGGTTTACGAGGAGGGTGATGAGGAGGGTGACGAGGAAGGTGACGAGGAAGGTGACGAGGGTGGTGAGGAGGGTGAGCTGGGTGACGAGGTTGTTGACAAGGTGAGGAGGGTGACGAGGTGGGTGACGAGGAGGGTGATGAGGGTGACGAGGAGCTTGATGAGGAGGGTGACGAGGAGGTTGATGAGGAAGGTGATGAGGAGGGTGAAGAGGAGGTTGATGGGGAGGGTGACGAGGAGGTTGATGAGGAGGGTGACGAGGTGGGTGACGAGGAGGGTGATGAGGAGGGTAGTGACACAGAAGGTACTCACAATCTGCTGCGCGAGCCGCACAGTGTCCCTGTCGATGACGTGTCCGCTGATCTTGTTGAGCGGGATGATGGTGGTGCGCGTCTGCAGCTGTCCGCGCTGCAGCAGCAACTTACTCGTCACCTCTGTGTCCACCACCACGTTGTACAGCTGGAACAGCGGCTAACTTAACTCGTGTCTCCGGCTGAAGCGGTACAAACGTGACAGCTCGATTGTACGAGCGCGTTTACACGCAGATAAGCGAAGCTCTATAAAACCGCTACTTCTCTAATAAGACGTAGTTATGGAATCAGGCGTTACTTTGCGGAAATCCATGGCATTTTATGCTATGATAAATATTTAGTTTTAATACCGCTAGACAAAAATATCCAGGTCTGAAAGCAGGACACAAATCCCACCGTCATGCATATGCACATGCACATATGGGCCCACCCTCCCGCCCTCATGCATATGCACACATACAAAACAAGTGAGAAATAATTAGCATGCCATGCAACCAAACCTTTACTCGACACGTGTTTCGTTTAAGAACTCAAAATATTGTATCAAATCGCGACTTCAAACGGTTACACCAAACAAGTTATTGATAATATAATTAAGAAAAAGCAGAATGACCGGGCACGCTCAGCACTTTATGCATGTCCCCCCGAAAGAATTAACAAGAATATCGGAAGTCTCACTTACATAGGCCCAATTTCAGATAGAATCGCGAATATTCTTAGAAAACACAATGTTTACGTAGCATTTCGTGAAATATCAAAACATAACAATAACAATGCATATACACTGTTGAATGACCAAACAAATTTAATTCCATCACCACTTCTAAGTATGATTGCAGGTAGTTCGGCACAGATGTCTTTGTGACGTTGTATCGACCGTTATTATAGCGTCATCGAAACGGTATATAAAGGGCCGACAGCGGTGCGTCTAGCTCATTCGAGCTCAAACGCTCGACGAGTCAACAACTCCTGAGGATGCCCCGTGGAGGGGCGAAACACGTGTCGAGTAAAGGTTTGGTTGCATGGCATGCTAATTATTTCTCACTTGTTTTGTATGTGTGCATATGCATGAGGGCGGGAGGGTGGGCCCATATGTGCATGTGCATATGCATGACGGTGGGATTTGTGTACTGCTTTCAGACCTGGATATTTTTGTCTAGCGGTATTAAAACTAAATATTTATCATAGCATTAAATGTAGTGGGTATCAGTTATCGACAATTTAAGTTGAGAAGTTCGAATTCCATCATGTTTTGAAGTGTTAATTTGTTAATTTCGTTTGACCACTATAACAAAACATAAATTATTAAAAAAAACTATTTAAATGAATATAGTACATAACGAACCCTTCCTCCGGCAGCGGTCTCCAAAGCAGTGCAGTAAATTGGATCAGACACGTCTATCAATCTACAAATTGGACCTGAAATAACATAGTTTAATTAAATTATTGATTTAGACTACATTAATGAGATTGGTACCAAATAAGTGAAGATTTGTAAATTGTTAGTGTCGCAAGCCACGCTCGATGTTTGCTAGATTTATAGTAAGCAAGACTCAGACGGGGCAGACAACGATGGCACAAGGAGTAGCATCAACTACTTCATATAAACAGTCTAGCAGTTTTTTGTCCGTGTCTTGCATACAAACACGGCACGACTCGCGCGCAACCTCTTGTAGCATACATCAGAATAATAGATAACATTTTATTTTATAGCAGATCATTCCTATTTTGAAATAAATATAATAAAGTTGTCAGTACGATGTACGAGTATCATGAAAAGGGATTCATTATCTGGAACCTGAGCTGCTTACGCTATATAGTTAAACGTACCGGACACCCTCCTGTTATCAAAGTCCCGCTCGGGCGGCTCGTAGCGGAAGTTGCAGCGCTGCAGGCGCGCCGCCAGCGCGTCGCACTTGTCGCGCCGCCCGCGCAGTGACGTCTGCAGCCCGCGCACACCCTCCTTCAGCTCGGCCTGGCGCGCCGCGCTGAAGCTCATGCCCGACAGCTCCGCCTGACACCACACACAATTAACTCACCAAGTGGACACGTCACCCGACGATTATGAACGTCACATCACACATCGTTACACAAAAGTGGTATAGGTACTTTTGTGTAACGATGATTTCATGTAAAAATACCCTTATCGAAGTCAAAAGGCACTCGTTCTCCCCGTCACACAGTGGATCGACGCCATACAAGCAAAGGGACATAGGCAACTTAAAAATACATATGTCAGTTTTTGAAAAATAAATCATTCCATCGTATAGGGCTACTTATAAGCTGTAAAAAACCTCTGAAGCATTTTCTTATCGGAATCTTATATTGAGAGCTATGGCACGAATCGTGATTTTTTTGTATGGGAAATGGCATAAAAAATAGTATACCTTCTGAGTTCCTTCGTGTTTCGACTTGATTTTTTTATATTATAGTAATAAGACATATATTTGCAACATTTTCTCCAAACAAACATGGTGCGCCACTCGCACCCCTTATGAGGTACAAGCGTTGACCGATTTTTTCCTTATTATCTACAAATTGATTCATAAGTTATTATTTCGAAATATTTTATCTCCAAATCTCACTTCACTGGTGACTTCCTGATAAATTGGTCAGGTCAAAAATCATCGGTGCACTGATAAAAGATTACCAGAAAACGTTTCATTGCACCCAATCTCTGGAAACGATTGTGTTGTTGACCACCTAACCATCGATTCCTGTTAAATTCTGTAAATCGATTTTTATTACAGCTAATGAGGCCATTACCTGAGACCCCCTTATAATTACTGATTACCTCACCGTTTGTGTATTAATGACCTTTTTTCAGTGAAAAAGAAGGAATTTGTAAATATCCTAGTTATTATAAAATTCAAGAAGAGAAGAAAAACCGGCCAAGAGCGTGTCGGGCCACGCTCACTGTAGGGTTCCGTAGCTTCCCAGACCATTAAAAATACCAACATTTTTCGTCAGCAAAAATAACTTTGTTTTTCATAGTATTTGTATGAAAAACAAAGTTATCATTTGCGTTTTTTTGAAAAAGTGCTATATAACTCAAAAACTATTCAACTCATCAAGTTGAAAATAATTTTCCTAGAAAGTTCATATAAAGGTCTACTTCTGTGATTTTTTTCATATTTTTTAAACTTATGGTTCAAAAGTTAGAGGGGGGGGGGACACATTGTTTTTGACTTTCGGAGCGATTATTTCCTAAAATATTAATATTATCAAAAAATGATTTTAGAAAACCCCTATTCATTTTTAAATACCTATCCAACAATATATCACACGTCAGGGTCAAAATTAAAAAAAAAATCGCTCCCCACTTTACGTCTGGGGGAGGTACCCTAATAAAAATGTTTTTTTAAATTTTTATTTTTGCACTTTGTCGGCATGATTGATATACATATTGGTACCAAATTTCAGCTTTCTGGTGCTAACGGTCACTGAGATTATCCGCGGACAGACAGACAGACAGACATGGCGAAACTATAAGGGTTCCGTTTTTTGCCATTTGGCTACGGAACCCTAAAAAGTGTTACCCTGATGACGGAAGTGCTATAACTATAACAGAATCCTCGGTTAAAATAACATTACAAGCATTGTTGGATTTAACTGTAAAGAGAATTATTCAGTCTTTGGGCCAAACTGTTGGCAAAAGTAAACTTTAGCTAATAAGCAAATGGGGTTTTGATGGAGCCTCAAACCAAAGCGTGTATCAACAAAAATCAGATGCTTCAAATTCAGATTTACAAAGTGTTTTCATGGCAAGTCTTGTACCATTGAAGATCACAGCAGAAGATGGATGTGTTATTTGGCAAATCCAACGCCCCTCCTCAACGTCTTACTGCCGACCAATTATGTGGAAGTTCATGAAAGAGACTGAGTTTAATGTCAAAAACGAAATGGCAGCTATAGAAACTGAATTTGAAAATTTAAGACCTTCAAATTACGAAAACGCAAATATTGAGCATAAATTGGTCTTGACGATGATAGATGGTAAGGTGGCATCTTACATCTCGGGTACTTCTGCAGCAGTTTGTGATTTGTATAAGGCGCGTCGGAAGGAAATGGATTACATAGAATTAGTACAGAACAGAACTCTTTCATAAACTTCCACATAATTGGTCGGCAGTAAGACGTTGAGGAGGGGCGTTGGTTTTGCCAAATAACACATCCATCTTCTGCTGTGAGCTTCAATGGTACAAGACTTGCCATGAAAACACTTTGTAAATCTGAATTAGAAGCATCTGATTTTTGTTGATACACGCTTTGGTTTGAGGCTCCATCAAAACCCCATTTGCTTATTAGCTAAAGTTTACTTTTGCCAACAGTTTGGCCCAAAGACTGAATTATAAGGGGGTCTCAGGTAATGGCCTCATTAGGTGTAATAAAAATCGATTTACAGAATTTCACAAGAATCGATGGTTAGGTGGTCAACAACACAATCGTTTCCAGAGATTGGGTGCAATGAAACGTTTTCTGGTAATATTTTATCAGTGCACCGATGATTTTTGACCTGACCAATTTATCAGGAAGTCACCAGTGAAGTGAGATTTGGAGATAAAATATTTCGAAATAATAACTTATGAATCAATTTGTAGATAATAAGGAAAAAATCGGTCAACGCTTGTACCTCATAAGGGGTGCGAGTGGCGCACCATGTTTGTTTGGAGAAAATGTTGCAAATATATGTCTTATTACTATAATATAAAAAAATCAAGTCGAAACACGAAGGGACTCAGAAGGTATACTATTTTTTATGCCATTTCCTATACAAAAAAATCACGTTTCGTGCCATAGCTCTCAATATAAGATTCCGATAAGAAAATGCTTCAGAGGGTTTTTACAGCTTATAAGTAGCCCTATACGATGGAATGATTTGTTTTTCAAAAACTGGCACATGTATTTTTGAGTTGCCTATGTCCCTTTGCTTGTATGGCGTCGATCCACTGTGCGTCATTACGATCATATATTTTTTTTCAAGGCCTAGTTACCTGGAAACCTAGTTACGGAGAAATTGGGAGGCAAAGTTGCTACTTTTTCACAAGTTTATTTTTTATGTACTATTTAATACAGCCTATGTGGAATAATGATGATAACGATGTAGTACTAACCTGCAGCGCGTCCAGTTGCGCCTGCGCGTGCACGATATCCTGCTGGTCCTTAGTGTACTGCGCACTATCTCTATTGAACTCCCTCTCCAGCGCGTGCAACCGGCTCTCTGCGTGCTTCTTCTCCATCGTGCTCTGTGAGATGCGGGTGGCAGCTTCCGATGCCTCTTGTTTGGCAGCTGTTACGGAGATATCACTAAGTGCTGTGTTCACGTGGATGGTAAAAGATTACGTACATACGTACGCGTGTGAAGAGAGAATGTTTGTGTGAGGTTTCGTGTTGCATGGTGCTGGTATAATATATTTTTATAGCATATTCGTATGCACTGATACAGGGACCAAGTAATTTAGTTAAAAGGTTAACTGATTAAACCCATACTTATACATATATTACATTAACCATTATACAGGTTAATCCTTTAAATGCTGCAAAGCATGGTCGCCCTCCCCCCCCCCCCTCCGCCGCCTCTCCTCTCCACCGGATTGGACCCAGGTAAGCTGTTTCCTCGGTTACACGCAGCTTACCTGTACAATAAGACTAGCTGTGGCGCGCCTACAGTTTACATCACAGCAACCACACTCATGACCTGCAGGCCCGAAGGCACCTTAGAAGCCCATTCCTACCGGCTTACCTTCGGGAACAAGGCACTCTACACGTAGTGTCAAAGTAATTACAAAAATGCAAAAAAAAATGTTTACAAAGAAAGCAACAGGTAGCGCCAAGTAAGCCGGAGCTCGGGTGTCAGAATTCAGAACTAAAATCGTATCCAGGACGCGCACACGTGACTTCGCGGCTAGCAGTACCGTTTTGTAGGGACCTAGGAAAGCCGAAGATTATCGAGTTACGGCAGGGGCAGAAAAAGAAAGTTATTATGTGTGGTAGAACGGGATAGAATGAGTAATGGTCGGTGTATCGTATTTGAAAGTTACCAACCAGTTTTTTTTTTTTTGACATGATAAAATCACTTTATTTAGTTTTTATAATCCAAAATGGCACCGACGAAATTTTTACTTTCTTCGTCACGGGTGTCGTATTCGTGGTTTTTGGGGTCGCTGATAGTGAAAATGAGGTCAAAATGAAAATACAAAATGGAGCCGACGACATTTTTTGGATTTTTCATCATGGGTGTCGTGTTCGTGGTTTTTGGGGTCGCTGATGATGAAAATGAGGTCAAAATAAAAATCCAAAATGGCGCCAACGACATTTTTTGGATTTTTCATCACGGGTGTCGTTTTCGTTGTTTTTGGGGTCGCTGATGATGAAAATGAGGTCAAAATAAAAATCCAAAATGGCGCCGACGACATTTTTTGGATTTCTGATCACGGGTGTCGTTTTCGTGGTTTTTGGGGTCGCTGATGATGAAAAAGAAGTCAAAATGAAAATCCAAAATGGCGCCGACGACAATTTTTGGATTTTTCATCATGGGTGTCGTGTTCGTGGTTTTTGTGGTCGCTGATGATGAAAATGGGGTCAAAATGAAAATTCAAAACGGCGCCGACGACATTTTTTGGATTTTTCATCACGGGTATCGTTTTCGTGGTTTTTGGGGTCGCTGATGATGAAAAAGAGGTCAAAATGAAAATCCAAAATGGCACAGACGACATTTTTTAGATTTTTCGTCATGGTTGTCGTTTTCGTGGTTTTTGGGGTCGCTAATGATGAAAATGAGGTCAAAATTAACATGAGAAAAAAACGTTAATAATTCGGCTTCCCCTCATACTATTTTCACCCTTCGCCACTGATGACCTGGACAGAGGACCTGGACCTGGGACAGAGTCCCACCTAGATACGAGCTCCGCAGTAGCGGGCCCAGGTATGGCTCCCGCGGCCAGGGGGCTCATCGCCCCGTTACCGCCTGCGAATGCTATGCACTGCAAGGGGCTCATTCCCATAGCGCGCGCACTCATTAACTGTTGCCCTTGATTCTGTTCACTTGATATATTTTGTAACGTAAATTTATACTTTTGTGTTTAAATAGATTACTTTTGTTGTTTGTGAGTTATTTCATTCCAATTCCTAAAAATAGGTTCATTATACAGGGTTAAGCTTTACTCTAGGGTTCTCCACTTCACCCTAAAAATAACCCAATTATAAGCCCTATAAGTGAACTTTTTCAGTTCCTGCTGATAATAGATACTGGTACTCCCTTGCTTGTTCTAAATTTTTTTGTCCGAAAATCATTATCCATAACACGTTTGCTATAAACTTCAGTAATCATAATGTTCAAAATACCGAAATTTTGTTTTACATAACTAACTTTACTTCTAATGCTGTTTTGTCATTCGAGTAATATCGAATACTATAATAATTGAATCTCCTAATTTTACATGACATAAAGCCGTGACTTAGGACGTACGGCTTTGTATTGTATCACATAATGTGTATGATTCCGAATGGTCATTTATAAATTGTTAGTGGCTAAAAAATTCCCTAAATTAGGTTTAGTGACAGAAACGAATCGCTGTAAATCCGACTCCACGCAGTTTTGTCTGCCCTACCCCAAGAGTGTAATTTAAAATCGCTTGGCGCTGCGGGGCGAGGCGGGCCGCGAGTTGAGGAGCAGGTGGTTGTAACACTCGCCGCCGCGGCTGAGCGCGCAGCAAGCCGAAGTGAACGTGGCGAGCGTTAAACCCATCTGCGACGATAAGCTCGCGTGAGGCCGCCGGAGTCCTGCAGCGCCGGAGCCGTGACAGAAACCATGCCTGCTGCATGATGCTTGCTCGTTTGCATGCTGCATGCTTGCTTGCATACTGTATGCTTGCTTGTATGCTACACGCTTGCTTGCATGCTTGCTTGCTGCATGCATGCTTGCTTTTCGCATGCTTGCTTGCTTGCTGTATGCTTGCCGCATGCTTACTACATGCGTGCCGCATGCTTGCTTGCATTGCATGGTTGCGTGCTGCATGCTTGCTTGCTGTATGCTTGCCGCATGCTTGCTACATGCGTGCCGCATGCTTGCTGCATGCTTGCTTGCATTTCAAATTCAAACTCAAACTCAAATCATTTATTTCAACTAGACCATTACGGCACTTTTGAATGTCGATAAAACGAAAAATAAAGCGAAGCTACAGTCACAGACACAAGGCATAATAACTTGAGAAAGTACTGTAGTTGCCCATTCCCTAACGTAGATCTCTATGGAGAAGAACGGGCAAGAAACTCCATGGACACTCTTTTCAATCAAAAATGTTGTTACAAAATCTTGGTTACATCTTTCATGTTGAGATTATACATATATGTGAGAACGATGTAGAAAGACGTGCACAATAAGAGCGTCCAGAGTAAAAATAAATAAATCAACAATTAAAAATAAAGCAATTCAAATGATCCACGGCAGCTAAGAGATGACCAGTCCCGACTGACAGCGTCCGTTCACGAACATGACGCATGAATCAGCGCCATTCAATTCAACCATATTGTAGGGAACTAAATGACCCGACCCACCCGCCACCATCAGCAAGACATTTAAGCGAGCATGACATTCTCTCAGCCACCAAGGCATATTCAAGTCAATGAAACATAACTAAATGCAAATGGTAGCTTTACGGTACATGGTACTCACACATGTGTTATGCAATTATACAATACTAAGAGATGGAATCTATACAATGCAAGAATATTTTTACAATCTTCTGCAGCTACCACAATAATTGTCCAATAAGTTTGCATCTAAGGTTGCGGAGCAGGACCAGCATTTAGCCAAGCATTTTTATCCTCAATGTAATCCCCCAGCTTATAATATGCTTGCCTACATAGTGTGCGTTTTACACAAGATTTAAATTTCGTCTCATTCAGTTGTAGAATGTGGGGAGGTATTTTATTGTAACATTTTAAACAGTACCCCATGAAAGATGAATCTACTTTAGCAAGCCTGAAACCTGGCTGAACTAGTTGGTCCCTATTTCTAGTATTATAGTGGTGTCTGTCACCTCTTTTACTGAATAAATGCAGATTTTTCCTAACGTACATGATGTTTTCATAGATGTATTGACAAGGTACTGTCATGATATTAATTTCCTTAAACAGTTCTCTTAGAGAATCGCGTCTACGTAATTCATATATGGCTCTGATGGCTCTTTTCTGCAGAATAAAAATAGACTCGATGTCTGCAGCACGTCCCCATAGTAAAATACCGTATGACATAATACTATGAAAATAACTAAAATAGACTATCCTCGCCGTATCAACATCAGTAAATTGACGGATTTTTCTAACAGCATACGCTGCTGAGCTCAGCCGGCCTGCAAGAGATGTTAAATGAGGACCCCATTGTAGCCTGTGGTCAAGCGTAATTCCCAAGAAAACCGTTTTATTGACAAATTCAAGTTTCTCTTGATTCAATACTATGTCACAATCACTACTTTTGACATTTGGTAAAGCAAATCTTATGCACTTAGTTTTTTTCCCATTTAGTACTAAATTATTAGCGGTAAACCAATTATGAACCTGCAGTAGGGCGCTATTTACGTCGTCAAGATTTGTGGCACGTCTGTTTATCCTAAATATTAAAGAAGTATCATCAGCAAACAACACCATTTGCGGATGGTTGTTAAATAAATGGGGTAGGTCATTAATGTATACTAAAAAGAGGAAGGGACCCAATATCGAACCTTGTGGTACACCCATTTTTACTTTTAAACCCATCGAATTTACACCCTTTACTTGTACATGCTGCTGTCTATCATTCAGATATGATTTTACTAAACTGAGCGCAAGTTTACCTAAACCGTAATGCTCAAGCTTCAAAATCAGGGTTTCGTGATTTACGCAATCAAATGCCTTCGAGAGGTCACAGAAGATTCCTATGGCATCTTGTGCCTCTTCCCACGCAGTAAAAATATGTTTTAATAAAGTGACACCGGCGTCAGTCGTACAACGTCCTTTGGTGAAACCATACTGCTGTTCGTGTAAGATTTTATTGGTGTTAAAATGGTTAAGCATTTGATCGAGCATTATCTTTTCAAACACCTTGCTGAAAACCGGCAACACGGATACGGGCCTATAATTGTTGGTGTCTTTACTGTCCCCGGATTTAAAAAGCGGTATTACCTTACTGAATTTCATTAGATCCGGGAAGACCCCTTGATCCACGCACAAATTAAATATTGAGGCTAAATACGGCGCTACAGTCTCAACAATTGAGGTACAAGCTTTGATAGACATACCCCATAGATCTTCGGTTAATTTGATCTTGATTTGCTTAAAAGCTTTTATGATTGTCATGGGGTTTACATGCTGAAATTTAAATTCATTTGAGCAGGCTGAAACGTTCGCCTTCAATAAATCCATAGAGAGCAAGGGAGAGGAATTTAAGGTTTCAGTAGTTTTAAGTGGGATACTGGTAAAGAAATTTACAAATTCTTGAGCGACTTGACATTGCAGGTCAACGCCTACATACGATCCAACATTTACTTAGAATAGGACTATTGATTGTAATACTTTTGTTAAACGGATTTAGGGCATACAATATTATATTTAGGGATTTCAACTTTATGGCATTGATATTATGTGATATAAAGTTCGGGTAAATTATCATTCGGACAAATGATGATTAGGACAAAAAAAATTATGACATTTTAGATTATGGATTAAAAAGTTAGGTAACACGATAGAGAACCTAGATACAGCTAGGTTCATATTGCTGTGTCGGGGTGTGTCGGGTCGCCGTCTGTTGTGTCGCGGAGTGTTCATACTAATGTGTTGTCTTGTGGCGCAATATGTCGCATTTTTAGATCATTCTCATTTTAAGAGTTGTGGAGTGAATACGTGTTTTAAGATGGAGTCGTCTGACAGGGACTTCGATGAAGATATTCAATTTTTTCTATTGATGACTCTTCTAAAATCTATATACATATAATAAAAGAGTAAAAAAGCTGTGTCTTTACATTGAATATTTAAAAAAAAAAATTGAAGGGGATTTAGAAACAGTAATAGAGCACGAATCCAAAAAAAAAGTCTGTCTGTTTGTCTGTTTATCTGTTTGTCTGTTTGTTTGTACACGCTAATCTTCGGAAGTACTGGACGGATTTGAATGATTTTTTTTTGTTGTATATAGGCTATAATTTTTCTTGGAAAACTGAACACCTGATGTAGAACCGCAATAGACCAGCTAAACTATAAGAGATACAAATATGACACTGTAACAATCGTAAATTGTCACATCAAATACAAAGAGTATATTTGGTTATTACATGATTCTATTTTTAGCTAACTTGTAAGTAAAACCACTTACCACAGCTAGTGTAGCGTTTAAATTTTTTTGTTGAAGTCTTAATGTCGGAGTTCGAGTGTTATAAAAAATTATTCGGCGCCATCGCCAGTGTGAGACCTTTAGTTGCACGAAAAAACATACAATATTAAACAAACAAATTGCAAGAGTGATAATATACCTTAAACATAGGGGAATAGGATCTAAAACTATAGAGGCTAAGACGAAACTGTATATTTGTCTTATGACGCTGGCTTGAGGGCATTCGATTACAAAGCCTATAAATCGCTCACAGGTGACATTTTTTAAACATTATTTTCTAGAATGTACCATGAATACTCAAGATGCAGATATTTCACTAATATAATGAGGGACAATAAAATTTGGGATTTATTGCGGTCCGGACATTTGAAAGTGGACGTTTCAGACGACAAAAAAATTATTTTATGAAAAATAGTGTGGGAAAAGAATGAGGGACGAGGGGACTGAGAGTTGACTTATGAAAGAGAAATGATTGGGAGTTAATCAACGTCGGGACGCGGAACTGTGTACATCAGGATTGGTTGTCCGTAGTGGCACGAAAGCCCTAACCAATTCTTTGTCTGTGTCGGTTTTGAAGTACAGTGACTTAATAATTACTTTGAGTATTAAATTAACCTTAAATTCACGCGTCGCGGGTGTATACCAATAGAGTAGTATTATAGCATGTATTATTATTTGTATGTAAAGTGTCTTCATTTTGGTAAGTCGCTAATCATATTTCTTCACAGAACAGTAGCAGGAATCGCGTTCCGTTGGAGCTGATGCTTTTCTTGTTGAATTAGGGGTTAGTCGGCGTTCCTTTTATAGCGTTAGCGACCAGTGGACAGCGGTGCAAGCAGAGGAGGTACGACGTCGTTTGGGCTAATTTCGTATTGAGTAGACGCAGCATTTAATTAGCTTAGACGTAGCACTGTTTAGGAGCGGAATGTATTTTCCTATCTCCCTTTTTCTCCTTCAAACATTTTTCACGCGTAGGCGCGAAATACAGACTAACGAACACTTTATTGTTTAAGACCGACATCAGATTTGGATATAGGAGATTTAATATTTTATTACTTCGGCTCACACTCGTTGAACTTAAATGTTGCCGACGATTGAATTGATTGGCAAGCTGTAGCTTCATTTCTATTTTAATTAAATCAAGCAGACAGTACAAGTATGTTTAAAAGAGTCACTTTTCAATAATTTTATTCATTGCAATAATTCATTCATTGAGACACTACATTTTAAAGAAGACCTTGTCTCGACAGAGCACCATTAATTCATAAAGCTGACAACTACAACGTAAATATTATTTAGATCTACATCGACCGCATGGAACATTCGACTTGGAATCGAATTCCTGAAGTAAATATTTGTTGGAGTTTAAATACAACGCATCGACTTTATTTGCATCTGAGTGTGAGCCACCCAATTAACTATATTCGCTAAATAAAGCGCAACGAGGGACCAAATTTACGCTAATATGAGCGCAACGAGGGATCAAATTGTCTAGCGACAATTTGATATGAGCGCAACGTGGGATAATGTTTCGCTATAAGCGACACCGTGGGACTCATTTATTTGACCTAGGAATTGTACGAACTCACAACTCGTATAATTCCTCACCTAACCTTGTACTCACGAGCCTTCACATTCATTAGAAATATAATTTATGGACGACGTTTTTTAACACAAAACTTAACCAATCGTTTGAAGTAAAATTTTAGGAATAGTTGCGTTGTTTGTTTTAAAAACTAACTTGTATGTCTCTTTAGAATAGGGGCGACTTTAGGATTGTAAGATCGACTTGTACGAGCGTTGCTGCTTTCATTAACTGTGCCATGCGGTGGGGGAGAGTGGCGTGTACATGACCCGGGGTTTTAACACCTTTGTGCGAACCACGTCCAACCATTTCTCCTTGGAGACTGGTCTGCCTACGTAGCAGCTTTTGAAGGCGAAAAGTGATTGCTCACTGCAGGACGGGCTTACTATTCTAAAGAACGCCACGAAGGCTGAAACCCCATAACTTCCGGTAAAACTTTCTAGTATAAATTGTAACTTGTTTAAAACTTCAAAGACTGTAAACTCATAACTTCCGGTAAAATTTTCTAGTATAAATTGTAACTTGTTTAAAACATATAATAACCCTTTCCTATCCCGAACATCAAAATCTGCAGATTCGTTTGAGGTGATTGCGAGAAGGATGGCGAGATGACGAGTATGAACTCAACAGGGCGTAGTTTAGTATAGGTCGGGAAATTTTGGTCGCAGGAGAAAGGGTTAGCGGGCTGGATTCTGACTCCGGACTTTCTTAAACTGCTAACTTCTTTCAGGATGGGTTAAAGGCGTGTAGGGAGACCCATAACTCTCTCGCTAGGGTTAGAACTCATGACCTAAAGGTCTTATTTCAAAGGTCATTTGGGTCGGGACTTCTAGTTGCAGCATAGCAGAAGGATAAACGAGCGAATTTCTTCGAGAGTGAGTAATTTAATCTAAACCATTATTGGGAAGCTTTAATTTTATTTTACTCCTACATAAATATTGATATATGTGTATTCATATACGTTTATTATATTAAACATAGAAATTAACCAAATCGGGCCCGTAATTGTCAAAGTGTAGTAAAGTGTTTGTAACGATAGAAGAAAGTTATGTGAGCGGGGCAGAGGTGAGTATTGCATGTAATTTTACTCTCACTTTTCTTTTAAACCAAATGTTATTTTGTGTGTCTGATGATAAACTCATCTATAAATGTATAATTGTTGAATCTATAATCACTTTGTTTCATCCTGTGCCTTCTTTTACAGCTTAGGAATTTAGAATTATGCTTTTGTAGGCAATAACTCGAACATTCCGGGCTATTTTCAGCGGATTTCTATTCTAATAACTCCCATTTTAAACGATCCGTTACCTTCTTATTTTCCTCTAGAGCTTGAAAAATTTAGTCAGACTTTCTTCTGGCTCATGTGTACGATTAATTATAAGTTATGCATAACTAAACAACTTTCGCATTAACATTCACACAACGATAAGGGGTCCAAATATTACCACTGACGATCACAGCTAAATTATACTTCGGCCAAACATGCGTTAACTTATAAATAAACAGATTCTAAGTTTAGGTTATCTAAAAGTTGTTTAAGCTGCTAGATTTAGGTCATAAGACTAGGTAGGATGAGGAGCCTCTGCAATACTATAGAAATATAACCTATAGTTAGACAGAAGGTTATTACAACACCATAGCAAAAAATGTTTCACGTGATGAGCATTTTCTGCTGAGAGAATAAATTTGAAGATCTGGAACACCTGATGTGGAACTCCAAGAGCCCAGTTATACCATAACACATATAGGAATGACGTCTTAGCAAAAGTTGTTCAATCTGATGAGCACTCTCTGTTGACTTATTAAAATCGAAGATCTGGGACACCTGTCGTGGAACTCCAATAGCCCAGCTACACCGTAACACATATAGGAATGACGTCTTAGCAAAAGTTGTTCAATCTGATGAGCACTCTCTGTTGATTTATAAAAATCGAAGATCTGGGACACCTGTCGTGGAACTCCAATAGCCCAGCTACACCATAACACATATAGGAATAACGTCTTAGCAAAAGTTGTTCAATCTGATGAGCACTCTCTGTTGACTTATAAAGCCTTGACAGCCTTGACAGCAGCCCAAATGCCGACATATTTGTGGATACTATTGGCACTTTAAGGAAAGATGTATTATCATTTTTATGCAATTGATTTGTAATTTTCTCTTATTTTATTTTATTTTAATCTTGACTGTTATATTATTGAATTTCACTGACATGTTGTAACACTAGTATTTTAGTTTTGACTTCGGCATTATCTGCCCAACCTTTTCGGTCGGCTACCGGTCTAACCGTACTTATATGACATAACATTTTATTATTATTATTTTCTTATGACATTTTATGACGTCTTTACATTATTTTATTGGTGATTTTATTCTACTTGACATGTAATTTTATTTTTTTTATTAGATTTCTCAATTATTGTAAATGCTAAAGGGCATCCTTTAGCATTTACAATAATTAATCATATTTGTAATAATGATTATTGTTAGCTTTTAAGCGTTTTGGTATAAAACTGTTAGCTTAAAAATGTATTTCTGAATAAATAAATAAATAAATAAATAAAAATCGAAGATCTGGGACTCCTGTCGTGGAACTCCAATAGCCCAGCTACACCGTAACACATATAGGAATGACGTCTTAGCAAAAGTTGTTCAATTTGATGAGCACTCTCTGTTGATTTATAAAAATCGAAGATCTGGAACACCTGTTGTGGAACTCTAAGAGCCCAGCTACACCATAACACATAGGAATGATGTCGTCTTAGCAAAAGTTGTTCGGTCTGATGTGCATTTCCTGTTGATTTATAAAAATCGAAGATCAGAAACATCTGATGTGAAAATTATTGCAAAGCTATCACTAACTTCACTGTGTAATTATAAAATAACAAAAACTGGGAGTACCTCCACGTGGTTTTGATTTTCGATGACGATGGTATATCATTTAAAATTTGACTCTACTGGCCAAAACTCCCATTTATTACACACATCAAAAGTGTCTAGGGATCAAGCATTTTTATGCGGATTTCTTGAGATTGAGATGTGGTTTTGTGTGTTTTCTGATGAGTCTCGTTTTGGTATGAGACCGGATACAAGACGTATACGACACTGGAGAACCCCTGGACGCCAACAGCGATTAAAATCCTGCCAGGAAGTCCATCCTTATAGTGGTGGAACCATCATGGTATGGGCGGGTATTCGGATCGGCGGAAGAACTGAGTTGATTTGGATCAGAGGCAACCTCAACGCTCAAATTTATGCTGAGACGATTGTATCGTTCCTCTACAAGTGCAAATCGGTCCCTTATTTCAGTTAATGCATGATAATGCACGACCGCACACCGCAAGAGTTGTAAGACAGACTCTCGCCGCAGCTAACATCAATGTCCTGCCCTGGCCTGCTCAGTCGCCAG
Organism: Xestia ashworthii; assembly: GCA_950022955.1. Taxonomy (NCBI): domain Eukaryota; kingdom Metazoa; phylum Arthropoda; class Insecta; order Lepidoptera; family Noctuidae; genus Xestia; species Xestia ashworthii. The sequence continues at coordinate 22,551,608 of OX465566.1, forward strand.
ACTTGAACCCGATTGAGCATGCATGGGATATGCTACAGAGAAGAGCTCTGCCGAATATGGAGGGTATCCAGTCGCAAGAAGACCTTTTTTTGTTGTTGCAACGAACATGGGCGGCCATTCCACAGCGTGATTTGGATGAACTCATTTTGAGTATGCCAAACCGATGTTCTTGTGTTGTTAGTGTTCGCGGTAGAAACACGGATTATTAATTGTTTAAGTTACCCAATAAAATTTTAAAGAAAACTGTTATTTCAGTCTTTTTTTCGAACTTTAATGTTAGTGGTTCAAATGTCAAAAATCCCTTTATTAGGAAAATGGCAAATTTCTTTATTAATGCAAAGGTGACTTGGTTTATCGTTACTGTGACAAACGAAAACACTTTATTTGATGAATCCTTAAAGAAAATTTTAATTAATATCAATCAGGCCCCTTATTCACAACCATTCGATACGTTTCCGTGTCGGTAAGGAACCGAATTCGACTATCTCATTTCCGAACCGAAGAACTGTCAAAACGCTATTCACAGATCCGAACGGATGAGCTTTTTTCTATCCGATTGAGATTGTGTATTTGGGGAACGCTACAAAATGGTAGTAAATAGATGATCGTGGTAGAAAATGAAAAGTAGTAAATAAAATTGGTTTATTTGAATATTTCATTCTATTTACATAAGGAAATATACAGCTAGTACCTTAATAGACAGCAAACGAAACAAACTTATTTTATTGAAATAAAGTAACATTAATTTTAAAATAAACTATTTCGAATAAACCAGCTTTGTAAACAGCCGTCTGTCAAACTGGCAAAGCGGAAATGGTGTTTTTATTTTAAGTTAAGTTTTCTTTTTTCTTTAATGACTGAAAAAGTATTTGATATCAGTGTTATACAATTCTTTCTTGACAACTAAAATCTACAACGAATAACACATTTTTGTAAACACATTGAATTTATGTAAATGCGGATACATCAATGAAATACGGTCAATAAAACAACTAATAAAACACAAACAACACCGGACAATAATAAAACTTCATTTACTTACTTCAGGCTGTGTTTAAAAAGTTTGGTATTTTTATTTTACTGAAATAATCTGGAAATATGGTTTATTTCTTCGTTTAAATTTTGTTCGATATGACTCCCGATAGCAAACAGCTGTCGGAAAGATTCGAGTCTTCTTAACGAATTGAACTGTCAAAATTATTCGGTTGCGGATTTGTGAATAGCGTTTGGAGGACATTTTCGACATCTAAGACGTTCGATTCGGTTCGGAAGCGAGTCGAATGGTTGTGAATAAGGCTGCAGGCGAAAAGTTATTGCAAAAATATATGTTGATCCCCAGACACTTTTGATGTGTGTATTTTTATTTTATCGAATAAATATGAATTCGAGCTTATTTTATTTGAGTGTTTTTGGCATGAAGAGACAGAAGAACAGCGCGAAGACTTCGACATTCTCTGAACAGAATGTCGATAACATCTGAAGAATCGGGTGTCTCAAGATATAGCCGTAGGGCATGACGACCTTCCTTGGGTTGATAAGAAACGGAGTTCATTTACGTATACTCCTATGGTTGAGTACGCCACATATTCCGCCATCGGAGGTATGGTTCAAAATTTTACTTTTTGTGAAGCTGTTAAATGGCAAAAAGAAACAAACGGTATGTGTTGCTCAGGTGGGAAAGATTATTACTATTTTCCCGTCCCCGGGCTCTTAGAATTAGACGTTTCAGATCTTCGATTTTGAAGAACCCGGTGTCGCTGGCAAAAGCAACAGGATCCGCGTACGAAGTCGCGGGCAGAAGCTAGTATCTAATAAAAATAAATAATATGTAATAAATATCTAATATTCTTATATTCCTTACATTTCGTGTCATAGAGAACTTTGTATTGCCGTACTAATTCAATAAGTTCATCAGACATTTTAAAGAACGAAAAACAGAATTATAATAATTGCATGAACTGTGTTCCCTCGCAATAACGCGTCGTAAATGATAGATTCACATAGTGTGGCGCGACAGATCCCCCACCACCTCTCTGGCGCGATCGGGCGTCGAGCGATTTTACTGCGACAGAACGCGCCACAACACAACACAACCTACTAATGTGAATCTATTCATAGTAAATGAACGTAAGCGATTGCGTTCTGGCGCGCCCCGACACACGCCGACACAGCAATATGAACCTAGCTTACTCCATAGCAGAGCCACGATTACAATCAAGATAAAGGCAAGAACATACCCATGAGCTGGTCCTGCAGCGACTCCGAGGCGCCCTCGAGCCCGGTACTGACTGCCAGGAACCTCTGCTGCGCCTCCGCCAGCGCCGCGTTACTTGACTCGCTCGTCGCGCGCAGCTTCTCAAAAGTTGACTCCACCTGATCGATAAAAGTTTCAAGAAATTCTATTAATGTTCGCATGAGAGCGGCTTTTATCTAAAAAGGTTGAATGCCACTTGCACGTCAATAAATGTGTAGAGCAGTGGTTCCCAACCAGCGGTGGTCCGCAAGAGCTTCTGATATGGACTTTGAAAGGTTAAAATGATATTTAAACTTTTTAACTCACAAAGGATTTGCTCAACCGAAACTAATTGAAAACTTAACAAAGGCGAGGTGCTAAATTTTGTAGGGCTTGCTGCGGTAGCTCTTGCTACATTCACAAGCATTTCTGCAAAAATCTACTTACTTATTCCATATTTGTATGAATTATTGCTAAATTCTTTCAGCTCACTTTGATCGCTCTTGTATCTTTCACTTTCTAAAGGTTTTCATTACATTTTTTCCCCCTAGATATAATCCTGTTGGGTGTCCTGGGACCTTATGGCCCCTGTTAACAATAAAAGTGATCCCTAGTCCAAGAAAGGTTGAGAACCACTAATGTAGGGGCTACAAGTAACAATAATGCAAGCAGGACAAAATGCTATGCTCCCCGCGCTTCGAGTCAGCGGCCAGACGTCTGCCTCGCGCTGTAACAATAACTTGTGTTCTGTATAACCTATTTATGAAGTTATTAATACATATTATGAATAAACTTTATTCTGAACACTGGTACTTTATTTACGCTCCTTCTCCAACCACAATACTAATAAAGTTGCAACAGTCAAAGCCATTTTTTTGCTGAAGACTTCCGGTTTCGATCAAACCAGAGTTTACCATCAAGATTCAAACTTAGTGGAGTTCTAATTCACAATGAATTTTTGTCAAAAGCACAACGCATAATATTCTATCTGCCTATCATTCACCTAAAAGTTTGAATGTACCGCATGTGTATTTTTGGTATGTGCAGGGTAATGTGGTGTCGTTCAACAGACGAGACTTGATTTCATGAGCTTATTCTGTTGTTTGCACATCACAGGAGCTGATGGACACTACTGAAAGTCCCAAACATGTCGCCAAATATTGGGCTGAGTAGATTACTGACTAGAAGTAGGGAATGTAAGAGTGACCTGGTCCAAGGCGTGCCTCTTGGCGGTGAGCGCAGCCTCGTCGTCCGCCAGCGCTCGCTCCAGCAGGCGCGCGCGCTTGGCGTGTGACGTCACGGCCTCGCGCCCCGCCTTGTGCGCCGACGACGCCGACGCTTCCGTCTTCTCTAGCGCTTGCAGCTCTGACTCTAACCCCTTCAGGATGTTGCCGCTTTCCTACGAAGTATGGGAGATCAATTACTCAAACAGCTAAAGAGAGAAAAGGCAACACGGAAGAGAGGCTTCTGCCCTGCACGAAAAAGGTTCATAATAGTAATGCGATACGTATGCTATTATATTTTCAGTTCATAACATAACATCACGCCGCTGTGAAGGGGTAAGCACAAGTGAACCACTAAAAAGTGAAAAATAAAAACTTTTTTGCAAAAAATAAAACTGACTTCAGAAACGGTGACCGGTGACGGGTTTTATTGATTTACTTAGTTTTTTGTCACCGACTTCTGAAGCTAAAGTTATTTTTCACTTTTTTGTGTTTTTTGGAGTCGGCGTCGTTTTTTTAATTATTTATATTTTTTGACTTTCGTTTTTGAATTTTAACTACATATAATTATGTAGTGGTGGTGGTCGTAGTGGCACCCAGTATTGACTGGGTTGTGGAGGTCAGAGGCAGTCATTCCATGTAAAATACTCGTATCCAGCTGCATCTGGTTAGACTGGAAGCCGACCCCAACATAGTTGAGAAAAAGCTCGGCAGATGATGATGTGGAGGAATGAGAAAAAAATAGTGAGGAGAATGTTGAGTACATAGCTATAAGAGTAGAGGAAGACCGAAGTAGCGATTGATGGACTGTGTGCAAGATGATATGGCTAGAAAGGAGGACTGTTGAGACAATGAATAATGTAGTATTTGGTAGTGAAGTATGGCAGAAGCCATGCTGCGCCGACCCCAAATAAATAGGGATACGGGCAGGAGAATGAAACTACACTACACTCTACCTCATCCAACCTCTTGTTGATCTCATTAATTTGTTTGTCAAACTCTTTGGATTCCTTTTCGTTGTTCTTTATCATATCTTTCTTGCTTTTAATTTGATTTTGCACCTCAGACACTTTGGCTACAGCCTCTTTAGCACGTTCTTCTGCTGTTACGAACCTGAAAAAGTATTGTTTTGAGTTTCATGTGAAGGTGAAATTAGATTTAATTAACATTACTAGTGAAGATATCGTATAAATAACAGTAAGTACACGTAGTCTGTATGCAGCATATTGCGTTCTAGAAATGGTTTGGCTTTGTAGAGTTGTCTCTAGCTACAACACTGTAGCAGCCCGTGCCACGTCCTAAACAAACCTATCATCGCAGGAACATGTAATCATCGAGTTATTTTTGTTGAGTGAACCTGAACCCGTCGTCGCGCCGACATATGGGCGAGACGATCGAAAATTCACGCGAACTATCGCTTTCGTTACGACACTGCGTCATATTAACTAGATGTGCCATCAATGAGCTACGTACTGTAGTTTGTACTGTGTATGGGTGTACATTCTACTGATGTATGTACAAATTGTACATCACTGTCTATTCTATGGAAACTAACTAAACAAAAAAAAACAAGTAAAATAAGCGTTTACATGAAAAGTATACTTACTTATAAGCTATGTATAATTTAGTGAGATTCTCAAGCTCCCTAACAACTTTTTGGTACTCTTGAAACTGAGCTCTTTCATCTTGTAATTTTTGTAGTTTTGGTGCTATATCCTCTCGGATTATCTGAAACAAATGAATTCATTCATTGAAATCTCTTGCTTGTATTGTTCTGGTAGACAGACAAATCATTTTACGGAGTCTTTGTACACATGACTACCCGAATGGCGCAGCGGTAGTGAGGTTGCCTTACGTTCTTAGGGTCCCGTGTTCGATCAATAATGGCAGAACTGTAGGGTCGTAGATGCTATGGAAATACATCTATCGTGAAATTCTGCCTTAAAAGTATCATCAATTGCTGGTCTGTTTTGAATTTTTCGTATTAACTTTGATACATCGATCTCTAGCGCCATGGTATTATACCGCGTACGTTACGTCTCCCACTAACGATTGCAGTTTGAATACTACAAGTGCGCCCCGCCTGCGTTAGCGTGCGTTGAAGCAAACGTTCTATTGATTTTGGTGCGGCGCGGCACGACGCGATCTGCCAGAATGACACGGATTTTTTGCGAGTCATATGCGTTACTATACATATACAGGAAAAGTTTTTAACCACTGCGTAAATTTTTTTTGGTAGCTCAGTGTTAGTAATAGAACACATTCCCATTTTTAGTTTTAATTTTTTTTTTTCAAATTTTTCCATCTTGTCCCATTTTAAAATAAGCATAACATGGACATAATTTAATTGTAATACTGTAAATGAAAACGCGCTGGCTGCTGACGTACGATGTGTCCTAAGCCCATGAAAGTATGAAGGAAAAATTGGAATTACGTTTACAAATAACATATCACAGCCTAAACTTAAAAAAGTAGCGCGAAACGGCGGTCAGTAACCGTCAGCGCGTAGGTAGGTAAGTTTACGTCGGCGCCGTCGCATCGAGCGAGCGCACCTACAAAACTCAGCTGATCTCAGCTTGCCGGTTGGGCGACCGGTCGACGCGTGAGTCGGTCGACCGGGCGCCCGACTGGCAAGCGACCATAAAATAAGTTTATAGGTAAATAAGTCTCGTAAGCGATAACTTTATTTTTTACTACTAACACATATCAAAATAAAAAATACGTGTCTATTAAAATACATTCAAGTTTATCATGTCAAAATTTGCGCACTGGTTAAAAACTTTTCCTGTATAATTGCTTAGGTTCTATTTTGACTTAAAAAGTGCGTCATGGATAGATGTCGTCTGCGCAGCGCCTTTAATGGGATATCACAATAGAATCTCAAAAAAAGACATTATGTAATTTACGGGCTAGCCGATCGCAGACAAAAAGAGAACGCCTTATTTGCAAGAAGTTAATTTTCTTATTCGTGTGATACACTTGATTAACAGTTGCTTGTAGGATGCACATAACTTTATAATAATAAGGGTTGCCTCGTTGATCTAGTGGTCGCAAGCTCGACTACTAAGCAAGTGGTCCTGGGTTCAATTCCCGGGTCGGGCAAGTGTTTTTGGGTTTCTCCGTCAGGAATTTCATTTTGAATTTCCCAGTTGATGGCAATAGGCTCGCCGTCCTGTTTCATGGGACTTTAAAATAACTGGCGAAATGTTGGTATACTATTATACAGGGTGTCTCATTCAAATCGGTCAGTATGGGAAAGTCTGAAACTATAAGACATACGAAGATCTGTTCTGAGGAACCATGTCATCGATTTTAATAACAAGAAAAACTGCATTCATACATTTTAAAAAACATCTGTACTCTGTTCGGGAATCGAACCGGGTTATTTTGAAAAAAAAACCTACACTATTTCTATTTAGATATTGATTGTGTAGGTCTTAAGCAGTAAATGTCTGTATGAAACATGATGTCTAAAATGAATTAAATGCATTGTTACCACATACTTTAATTTATTTTAGTAGGTGCTCGAAGTGACCACCGCCTTTTTCAATTCAATATTCAACACGTTTAGGTAACGATCTTACAATTGCATTTTGTATCTTCATGTGGTGAATTTGCGTTAAAATTTGGCCAATAATGTATGTAATGCAATGCTAATGTCATATGTATGTAAAGCGGTGTATGTATCAAGTTGCAACACCAGCAAAGAGGTACAAACAACCATAGAGACAATTTTAAATACCTGAACTTGTTTAATATTGTAAACGTGGTCAGTTCAAGCACCTACTAAAATAAATTAAAGTAGGTGGAAACAATGCATTTTATTCATTTCAGACATCATGTTTCATACAGACATTTACTGCTTAAGACCTACACAATCGATATCTAAATAGAAATAGTGTAGGTTTTTTTTTTCTTCAAAATAACCGGGTTCGATTCCCGAACGGAGTACAGATGTTTTTTAAAATGTATGAATGCAGTTTTTCTTGTTATTAAAATCGATGACATGGTTCCTCAGAACAGATCTTCGTATGTCTTATAGTTTCAGACTTTCCCATACTGACCGATTTGAATGAGACACCCTGTATATATGATACACCTCTCCCTTCAAGGATTACAGGCGTGATATTATGTTATGTAATATATTTTATTTTCGGACGTAGAGTGACTTAGTTGAGCTATCTCAGCCTTAGTACATTTTGCCTAATGCATGTTTTACCTAGTTAAAACGTGGATCAGGACACCCAAAATACTCACATCATTGAGCTCTCTGAGTTTGGCATCTTTCTTCTCAATAGTTTTCTGTGCAGCCTGTTTCTTTGCTTCATACATCCTGGTCCCCGCTGCCTCTTCTACCATTGACAGGATCTATAAAAAGCATAATTATACTGAACACTAATCTACACTTATAGCCACTATCAGTTATTGTTCATTTTATCTGGTCATTTGAGTATTCACCACAACTAGTACATTATCTCTTGAACCAAAATAACTGTGGGAATATTTATGGTCATTTAGATAATGGCCATAGATCTTGTTTTAAGATTGTCACATTGCCATGTTGATCTAGCCCACATACTATGTTAGTAATGATGGTGGAGTTATTTGGATTTCATACAGGGCTTTATTTTCATTTGCACACTGATATGTGCAGTTATTGTAACAGGTTTCCTAAAATAACATCTAATCTAAGCATTTGACGTAAATACTGCACACTTACAAGTGAAATGTGAAAATTTTAAGTTATAACACAGTCAGCCCAAACGGAATGCACCATGGTTAAATAATCCTTCAACACTTCATGTGCAGTCGAACAAGCTATTTGGTTTACATTTTACAATGTAATTTGTGGGTTCAACTGTAAACCAAATAGCTTGTTCAACCATACTTGAATGGGGTATTCCTAAATGTTTAACGGAACTTACCTCAGGAGGCTTCATGTTCAAGACCTTGGTGATGCGGCCCTGCATGATGAGGAAGTGAGGGTTGTTCACATTCAGCTGCACGGAACAGAACAGGTCCGACACCCTCTTGTTCTGCACATTGATGCCGTTAATCATGTACTTGTTCTTGCCTCCCATTACAACCTGATGAGTTTTGTGAAATTAATCATATTGAAGTTATAATAACAGTAGGTTCTAGTTTCTGTACATAGCAATCGGAAAAAGGTGAATTATATGTTAACAAATAAATTAATGTTTCCTTTGTAATCAAATTGTAATCAAGACAGCATTTTATGTTAATTTACTTTATTTTTAAGTTAGTTTGGAAAGGTAGGGAATTAAGATACAGAATTGTTTTCATTTCAACATTAGAAATGATGGATTCAATGTTAACACTTCAATTCAAATTAATTCAACAAGCAAACAAATTACTGTCACATGAAATATTAGTTTCAAAGTTAAATGGGGTTTTAGATCAAGAGATAATTACTTTGCCTGTTTTTGTAAACAAGAAGATTTTTTACATGGAGATCTAGGCCAGCTGCAATCTAATAAAGTTCAAGAAAATACCTGTCGTGTAACTGTGATCTCGTTTTGGTTTTCATAGCCAATGGGGCACTGCCTCCTGTCTCGGTTGTCAAAGGTAATGCTGACTGTGGCCTTGGTGATACCTGCCTGGCCATGCTTGTATATCAGCTCTTGCAAGCTGCCCGCACGCACCTAAAACATTTCCAATTATGCTTTCTATGTAGAATTCTAGGATGTTTTGGACTGAATCCTGAACAGTCTAAGTAGTATGACTTCATTGGCATGGGAAAATAGGTCTAGTGCAGTTAACCAAGAATAGACATTTTATGATAAGTTCAGACCCCGTATTCACAAACGTTCGACTCGTTTCCGATTCGACAACTCGTATATCTGTCTTCTTCTGGCATTACGAAAACGACCGAGATAGACATACGACTTTCCGAATCGGAAGCGAATCGAAGCGTTGTGAATACGGGGGCAGGTTTAAAATGACTAAAAAGCAGATTTTTTATGTGTCTGTAAGACGACTACGAGGTTACTATCGGTACCCAATATGATTTTAAGCCTGCAAAATCCATCTAAATCCATTAAATGGGAATAAAAAAAGCGTTGGCGGGAAAAAGCTTAACCAATTCAATATTTACAAACAACATGAAAACGAGTACTTACGTTTGATAAATTCGTGATTCCTAAGACAAAACATATTGAATCCAATATGTTCGACTTCCCTGTGCCGTTCAGCCCGGTGATGGCATTGAATTCAGGATCGAAGCCGGTGATCTCCACACGATTTCCGTATGATTTGAAACCGTCCAACACTATAGATTTGATATGCATCTTGATGATGATCAATTCATTGAAGAATTTGTGTAATCAAGCACTTTTGCATTTAATTCCCTACTAAAAATAACAAACACTAAAATCTCATGAAGCGGGACTCGAGAGCCGTTGTAAAATACAATTTTAACATTTTCTAACAACTGTCAACGTCAAGTATATGTGTTCCTCCAAGTGTCAACAAGTCAACCGCCAGCCGCCAGCCAGCCGCAGTGTTACCAACCTTCACCAAAATTTTCCCTCAAGTTTTTTTCTGAATGCCCCTAAAAACCCATAAAATTTATAGATATAAATAATGTACAGCTTGACAAAAAAGTCTAGAAACGGAACTATTTTTTTTGTTTGCAGGCAACGTTTAAAAACTTATGACGTTTCATGTAAACAAAGTTCGCAAGTTTATGAAATTTTTAATTGTGCCTTAGAAGCGTGATTAAAACTAATAGTGATAAAAAAATGAATAAAACCATCCGAAGTGCTGGCAGAGACATTATTTTTTTAAGTTCATAGGCGATGTTTGGCAGAAAAAGGGGCCAAAACCATTCTTACCGATCTCAAAGATGTTTACCCAAGAACCGCTGATATGGCAGGTATGTAACTGTTTGTTTTGTTGTTTTTCAATAAATTAAGAGTTCATTAATGAACCCAATTCTGTTTTGAATTGCTTGCATACGAAATAAATGGAATTTTGAACAATAATCATCGGTCACATAGGTTATGTTTTACATTTTGTCTGACATTACTTTGGTATAGCGCGCCAGTTTGTTGATACTTGAGTGGCGTACTTTGCAATACGTAAATTTAAATTCGATATAACGTACTTAACTGATTGTTGAATGTGATTTCAAGGTGATAACTATATTTATTGTTATATCACTAGAATTAGAAATTGAAAATTATGTTAGATAGCCTTTTTCCTTCCTCGATAAATGGACTATCCAACGCAAAAATATATTTTCAATTCGAGCTGGTAGTTTCTGAGATTAGCACGTTCACCAAACAAACAAACAAACTCTTCTGCTCTAAAATATTAAGTATAGATATAGATTCTACGCGCAAAATTACAAGCATACGCTTACTTATCAATTTTTTTGCAAGTACTGCTTGAAAGCCCCTAAAAACTCGCAAACATATTTGGAGCTCCTGAAAACCCCCAAAAACTTACTAAAAATGCCCCTTATACCACTTGTAGCCCCTAAATTTAGGGGCAACCCCTAAGTTGGCAACCGTGGCCAGCCGACTCGCGGCCGCGACTTCACAGCGCGGTATTTTCTGTTCCTTTTTTTTGTTTTTTTACCTCAATTTATTATTAAAGTATTTTAGTTTTCTCATTAGTTTTACTTTTTGATTAACATGCTGAAATGTAACTCAAAATAAACTGTGTTAATCGACCAATGTTTATTTTCAAATAGCCACAAAGCGAAAAACAGATTGAATAACATTTGACTTACGTGAAGGACTTCAATCGTGCGTACAGTGGAACGCAACATATTGATCTTTTGTTTGACGTAAGACGTTTTGACTTTTGAATTTAATTTGTGCCAAGGACTATGCGCTGTTTCGGTTATTTTGCTTAATTTATAATAAAAATGGATTATACTAGCACAGGTGCGATGAGGAGCCCGTTCTCACCTCGAGTGCGGCAGTCCATCACGGGACGAAGACCCATTGGGCTCTCGTCAGCTAAAAAGAACCAAAGGTTTGTACATAACCTATTGTTTAAATTGCATGGAAAATATGAGGGAATTAATAAATGCTTTTTATTTTTATCAGCAAGTTTATGCAGTCTACGGGGGAGCAAATTGGAGATGTTGTGTACAAGACTCCAGTGACTACAATAGAAACTTATGGAATGCCCCTCCCTGTAATGGTCACAGAAGCTCTTACATTTGGTAAGCGCAACTCTTCTACTTCCACTACAGAACACTTACCTAACCAAAAGGGATCAGGTTTTTCAGGTTTAGTGAAAGGCCACAATATCATGGTGAAGTTTTGCCTGTTTGAATGAAATGAAAATCATGCTGAACAGCCTATTGTTCATTTTTGGCCCTTTTTGAAAACTGGAAATCCTCCTGAATCTTTTCATAGCACGGCTAAGCCAAGCAAAGCACATAACCAGTCCTTTTGTTCAGGAAGGGACAAACATTGAAAAAACAATGTGAACTGTGTAATTCGCAACCCAACTATCACCCCTCTGTATATGTGCATGATTTTAGCATTCTTTCATCACACCCTTCTCAGATATCCAATTTTCATGCTGAATATGCAATCAAAAACCCTCTGAACTCTCTGATCTAAAGATGGGAGTCTCTAAGTCGTCTTAGGGGTAGCAATATTATGTAATTTGAATTTTAATTCATAACATTTCTTGCAGCCAGTGGTGAGGTGAGCGTACGGCTATCTGCCTGTGGTTGGTGCTGGGTGGTGTCAGGGAGACGCATCATATCCTGGCCTCGCAACTCCACTATATCCAATACTGCAACAGCTGCACCTGCCAGCACTATTGCTCGCGAGCTTTCACTACCACAGACCGATCTTGCACATAAGGCAGATCTAGTTGTGCTGTTTTATATGGAAGGGGCACAGGTAAGCTGTTACATCTGTTTATGTTTTCAAACAAATACTCATCCTGTTGGAATCAGCTTAGATTTAATAAGTTCAATTAAAAATTTCAAAAACTGTTCAAAAAAGCAACTAAATAATTCTTGAAATTTCGTCAGATGCCGTCATGCATAGGTGTATCCCCTGAAGGCACGGTCCGTTACTGGCCTTCCGTGGGCCAGGAGGGTGTGTACATTGATGTCTCATGTGAACTGGCTGGCCAGGAATGTGAGAAGCTCGGAGACTACACCCCCGAAGGATTGGTGCTGGCCACCACTACATGCACGGTTGTACTCCTCAACCCTACTGTTGTTGGTAAGTCAATAATTATTCAAAGAAACTTAGTTTTTGATCACCCTCAACCTTTTGAAGTCAAACTCATCATTATGAACAACAAGTAAAGACCAACCATGGAATCAACGTCATAAAAATCTTTATGTAGCCTCTGCCTTTAATTTTGACTTGCTTTAACTGACGGAGTTGATTACTTGACCAAATATTCACTAGTAAGGATGAAACAATAACCTTATTCATTAGAATTCTGCATTTCCATTATATTATCATTAAACTCAAATCCAAAGCATTTATTTCAATTAACCATAATAGTCACTTATCATCTGCTTAGCCTTTTCCCAACTATGTTGGGGCCGGCTTCCAGTCTAACCGGATGCAGCTGAATACCAGTATTTTAATTGATTCTGATTTTTTATAAAGTTATCTTGATGACTCAAGTCACGTGACTTAAGTTATCTCGTTGCCATTTGTAGTGTAGTACACGTCCAAAAAAATGTTATCTCTAAAAATTATGGAACCACACTGCATCCCATCACATTTGGGAAGTTTTTAAAACAAAATGCCTTCAAGAATATTATTAACGGGCTAACGGCAGTGTCGAGAAAATCGGGCGTAACAAAATAAGCATTTCTTATTTGATTTCCTGGAAGCGAATTCATTTATTAATAACTAGCTTCTGCCCGCGACTTCGTACGCGGATCCTGTTGCTTATGTCAGCGACAACGGGGTCGTCAAAATCGAAGATCTGAAACGTCTGATGTCGAATTCTAAGAGTCCGGGGACGGGAAAATAACGGATCTTTCCCACCTGAGCAACACATACCGTTTGTTTCTTTTTGCCATTTAACAGCTTCACTAAAAGTACAATTTTGAACCATACCTCCGATGGCGGAAATGTGGCGTATTCAATCATAGGAATGTACGTAAATGCACCCCGTTCCTTATCATCCCAAGGAAGGTCGCCATGCACTACGGCTATATAGGCGACTAAAAAGTTTAATTTTAAACAAAACCTTCCTGTCTCTGTCGATGGATTGCAGGAAACAAGTAAAATAGCTGATTTGTTTGCCAGTAAATTTAAAGTTAACCCCATGCAAGTCGATTGTAAGCTCAGCAATGATACCATCGTGACTGAGCCACTTCCACCATTTACGCTAGATGATGTGATCTCTGCGGTGAGGAATATGAAGCGTGGTAAGTCACCTGGGCACGATGGTCTCAGTGTAGAGCACCTTGTCTGGGGAAGTGCCGACTTGTTTCCGCATTTAAGCGCGCTATTTAATTTATGTATAAAACACGCCTACTTGCCGAAACTTTTAATGAGAACTGTGGTGGTTCCGATTGTTAAAAATAGAACGGGTGATTTGAGTGCATCTTGTAACTACCGACCTATCTCACTTGGGACGGTAATTGGCAAGGTGCTGGAGCGTCTCATTCAACCTGTACTGCAAAATAATATAAAAATTGACGATGCACAGTTTGGTTTCCGACCCGGACTATCAACGGACTCTGCGATTATTAGCCTTAAGAGTGCGGTAGCCTATTACACTCACCAGAAAACTTCCGTGTATGCTTGCTTCTTAGACCTGAGCAAAGCTTTTGACCTGGTTAATTATGAAATCCTTTGGGACAAACTAAAAAAGTCAAAAGTACCTCACCAAATCGTAGATCTGTTGAGAGTCTGGTATGAGGGTCAAACTAATCAAGTGAAATGGGGTGATACTCTATCCAGCAGTTACAGGTTGGCCTGCGGAGTGCGCCAAGGTGGGTTGACTTCCCCGGACCTTTTTAATCTGTATATCAACGGTCTGATCGAGGAACTCAGGAGAACCGGAGTCGGCTGTCACTTGGGCAATGTCTGTGTAAATAGCTTGAGCTATGCTGATGACATGGTTCTTTTGAGTCCCTCGATCAAAGGTTTGAGGAAGTTGTTGTCTGTTTGTGAGCATTATGCTGATGCTCATGGACTAAAATACAACGTTCTTAAGACCGAATCCATGGTATTCAGGTCTGGAACAGGTCCGGGGAACATACCCAGTTTGTTTTTGAATGGTGCGACCATAAAGGTCGTAAAGCAGTTTAAATACTTGGGGCACATTTTGACGGACAGACTCCAGGACGACTGCGATATTGAAAGAGAGCGTAGGGCTCTCTCAGTGAGGAGTAACATGCTCGCACGCAAATTTGTGAAGTGCACCAAAGACGTCAAGAACACTCTATTTAGAGCTTATTGTCTGTCAATGTACACCTGTCAACTATGGTGCAACTTCACAAAAAGGATGTACAACTCATTAAGGGTTCAGTACAATGACGCTTACCGAACCCTTATGAAACTGCCAAGGTACTGTAGTGCTTCGAGCATGTTTGCTGAAGCGAGGGTTCCTGATTTTTATGCCATTATGAGGTCGAGGGTCGCGTCCTTTTGGCAATGTTTGAGACGCTCCAGTAATAGCATTTTGAGGGTTGTCTCGTGCAACCTTGCAAGCCCTATATTTGTGCACTGGATTTCTGTTCACCTAAGCGGAAACAAAAAATGGCGAAAAAATTAATGTTATTTTTGAAGACTATGGGTACCTATACATACCTCCATGTTTTTAATATTTTAAGGGTCTTATTGATGTTGTTTTTATTTTTAATGAATGTTTAATTAATTGAATAATATTTTTGTGGAATATTATTATATTATTATTATTATGATTTTTAATTAAGTAATTTGAGTGACATATTGATATGACTTGTAATGAATTTAATGAATTTTTTTATGATTTGTAATGAATTTAATGATATTTTTATGATTTTTGATTTCTTTGCTACTATTATTTTATCGGGTTCAATTATATTTGTGGTCTACTTATGGGTATTCTTGCCTGCAATAAAACACTATTTATTTATTTTATTTTATTTTTATATCTTGAGAGACATCCGATTCTTCAGATGATATCGACATTCTGTTCAGAGAATGTCGATATCATGTCGAAGTCGATCAGAATTCAAACGTTCGTTGCGCTCTTCTTCTGTCTCTTCATGCCGTACTCCAGCAGTTATTTCTCTCTCACTTTCTAACTGATTATGAATATTTTGTTGTGTGCGTGTTTGGGACAATGTATGATAATCTCGATTAGCAGTTAGTTGCGCATCACGTTCATCACTCGTTTCAAAAGACCTGTTAGTAGATGTGCGAATACACTGAGAACTCAAGCGTGATTCTGTATCGGTAAACGTCTCCGACTCGCGAGACAATGCGTGACGTTCACGATCAGTGGTCAGTCGCGCATCTATTCTTCACTGGTCTCTAGAGACCTGGATGTGGATGCGTAAATACGCTGAGAACGCAAGCGTGCTTCGCGATCCGAAGAGATTTCCACGGAGCAAGTTGCAGCCTGATGTTCTCGAACAGCATCAAGTCTCTCCTGACGCTCTTCGGTAGATTCTTGGGATCTTATGATCCTCAATCTTTTAGCTCCTTTGGAACATTGGGAAAGATTTGACCTCTTTCTAAGCATGGTTATACTTTCGTTGTGAAGATACCTGATCAATTAAAATCTAAGTGACTGCTCCCCTGCGTTACCGGGTAGGCTACCGAGTCACGAAGATAAATGGAAAAGAAAATTAAACACTGAAATAACATGAGCCCGAAGGCATATAATATATTCGATAAAATAAAATAATAATTGGGAGTTTTGGCCAGTACAGTCAAATTTTCCATGATATACGAGTACCATCGTCATCGAAAATCAGTCCTAAACTGATACCGCTTTCACCGCGTTCAAATCCGTCTTCCGATTGATGCTCTATGACTGTTTCTAAACCCCCCTCAATTATTAGTTTTTAAATATATTCAATGTACAGACACAGTTTTTTTACTCTTTTATTATATGTATAGATTTTTCAAGATAAATACTTAAACCCACCATCTAAAAAGATGAGGACAAATTTCTCCCTTTGTTATGTCAAAATATCTGTATTTTTTCTCTTCCACTAGTCGCCATGCTATAAAGCGGGGGGTGAGTATCCACGTCTAATGTCAAAACCGGCCAAGTGCGAGTCAGACTCGCGCACCGAGGGTTCCGTACAAACCTGTAGGTATATAAGTAAAAGTTATGGTAATTTAAGATTTTCGGAATTTTTCCTATATGTGTACTTTATAACGTTGCTTCATGCCAAATTTCAAGATTCCAGGTCGTCTGGAAGTATCCTTTAGGTTTTGATTCCCTTGCGAGTAGTTGCGAGTTTCAAAATATGCGGCTTTAATTGCTGTATCTTTTGATTGCGTTGACGTAGAAGTTTGATTTTGTTACAGCTTAAAGATATTATAGACTTGAGTATTTGTTAAGAATTTCAATATAACCACTACGCGTTCATGAGTAAAGGGGTAATAAGTTTAAAATTATTAAAAATATTTTTATTATATGATGTAACTAAAAATTTATGCTTTTCGCAATTTTTCCTTTATCTGTGTTATAAGACGTTGCTTCGTACCAAATTTCAAGATTCTGAGTTCACGGGAAGTACCCTGTAGGTTTTGATTCCCTTGCGAGTGTCGAAAATTTGCGGCATAAACGGGAGTATCTTTTGATCGCGTTGACTTAGAAGTTTGATTTTTTCACAGCTCCAAGAGACCATAGACTTGAGTATTTGATATGAATTTCAGCTTGATACCTCCACGCGTTCCTGAGAAAAAAGGTCTTGACAGACAGACAGACAGACAGACAGACGGACAACAAAGTGATCCTATAAGGGTTCCGTTTTTACCTTTTGAGGTACGGAACCCTAAAAAGTGATATAATTCTCTTCCCTGTTGCCGTGCTTTGGCAGGTGGATAAAATAATTATGTCCCTTGTCAGTGGAAATAACCGGTGGACAAAAGTTTTATCCCGGCCCATGCTAGCCCTGCTGTAATGACTGCCAAAGATGGACAAATGACAGCCAGGACTAACTGCTTGACATGCTTTCCGAGGCACGGCATAATAGTCACTTATGAATGTCAGAAAAACAGAAGGCAAAGCTACAGGCACGAGGCATAATAACTTGTGAAAGTACACATAGTTGCACATAGTTTCCTACACCACCTTGGTTCGACATAGTAAATGTGTACAGTTTGTAGTAATTAACTGCGTACACCGATTTGTCATGAAGGTTTGTAAGTTTAGTTAGTATAGAGAAACACGTTCCTCTCAGATGCAGTAGTTAAGTTTATTTAAGTTAAGAGTAAGTTAGAGTAATTTTTTTTTTTTTAGGATGGGAAATCATCAAATAACTTCTCCCACTCTGGGCGGAGTGGGAGGGAGTGTCAGACTTTTACTGACTAAAACCCATCCATGTTCCTTCCTCGCCCTTTATGTTCCGGGGCCACGGTATCTCTTTCGAACAGTCCCGCAACCCCGGCAGTCTTCGGCCCTTGCGGGCCCCTTCACTTTACTGACATCTCTTTGAGGAGCGCGTGGAACACGAACGCGCCGTCGACACGGCCTGTCGTCATTAGACGGACGGACGGCTAGCTAGCCCATAGCTAACCGTCCACAGGCCCGCGTCTACGGTGGCCGGTAGCCACCACGCGGCCCCCGACGCCCGGTGCGTCTCCCGCGGCGGCTGGGAAGAGAGGCTCTCTCCCTCTCTCGTTCCGCCACCTCCTTCGCTAGCATGACTGCTTCGCAGAAGGAGGTGACGGCTTCCCATTCCGTCTCGCTCCGGACCATGGATTGAACCAGGACCGGACGCGAGAGGTCGCCGCCGCCGATCGCCGCTACGAGGACACTGCGTTGCTTCGCCCACGCGGGGCAGACCTCCAACGTGTGCGCCACCGTGTCCTCCGGTCGATCCTCGCAGTGGAAACACCCGGGCGTTTCCTCCCGCCCGATTCGATGCAGGAACCTCCCGAAACTCCATGTCCGGTGAGGACATGCGTCAGGCGGAAGGTGAGGACGCCGTGGCGCCTCTCCAGCAACTCCTCAAAGAGGGGACTTATCGCCACTATCGTGGCGTGCCCTGCACGGGGTTGCAACAGTCGCTCTCTCCATGTCGCCAAAGTTAGAGTACTCAGTTGTTGATAGCTACTCAGTTATAAGTTCACCATATTTTAATTTTTTAGTCATCTTGTTTTATTATTCTAAATTATGACGCGCATCATTGGCCTGAAGTAGGTTACCGAGTAAGCAGAAAAATCTGCAGAGTTGAGTCTGTACAAAATGTGTAAGTAGATAGTGGTACATATTTAATGCATTGTTGGCACTGCATTGATCAGCTGCCTTAATCAACAATGTTTTCCACCATTATGACCTTGTTCTTACATAGTAAATGAGTTGGAAATCAATAGTGAAACATTCTTCATGCACGTCATAAAAACAACAAGGCCCCTCGCCCACGGCGACTATTTGTAGCGATGCTGTCACGCGTTTATATAAACGCGCGACAGCATCGCTACAAACGCGTGTTATTTGCAACGCTCTGCGCCGCGCAGTACGCGTCTGATCTGTACGAAATGAAGGCTTCAGTCCCACAAGGCTCTGTGCTCGGGCCTGTACTCTACTCAATCTTTACTGCAGACTTGCCTAATTCTGATGACGTAGTAACGGCGACCTATGCAGACGACACCGCATGCCTTGCAAGTGACAAAGATTCGACTCAAGCATCCCAGAAATTACAAGTGCAGTTGAATAAAATTGATCTTTGGTTGAAGAAATGGAGAATACAACCTAGTATAACTAAATCAGTTCAAGTGACTTTCACCCTTCGAAAGGATGATTGTGCCCCAGTGTACATGGAAAACAAACCACTGCCAAACAGTAACACAGTAAAATACCTGGGCCTACATCTAGACAGAAGGCTTACCTGGGCCAACCATATTAAGGCCAAGAAAAAGGCAGCTACCATTGAAATGAAAAGTCTATCCTGGCTCTTAGGAAGACAATCAAAATTATCCATTAGCAACAAAATACTTGTTTACAAAGCTATAGTTAAACCTATCTGGACTTACGGAATAGAACTCTGGGGATCAGCTAGTCATTCCAATATCGAAATTTTGCAAAGGTTCCAAAATGTAGCCCTAAGAACAATCACAGTAGCACCTTGGTTTGTTAGAAACATAGAAATACACAACCACTTAAAGATACCAACAGTGAAAGAAGAAATATGCGAAAAAAGCAAAACCTACAAACAGAGACTGAGCAAACACAGCAATGTCTTAGCCAAGAACCTTCTAAACAGACAAGGGGATATTACCCGCCTAAAAAGATGGCAAATCCTAAACTTGGACCAGAGACAGTGAACACCCTTTTTTTTTAGGATGGGAAATCATCAAATGACTTCTCCCACTCTGGGCGGAGCGGGAGGGAGTGTCAGACTCTTACTGACTAAAACCCATCCATGTTCCTTCCTCGCCCTTTACGTTCCGGGGCCGCGGTATCTCTTTCGAACAGTCCCGCAACCCCGGCAGGCTTCGGCCTTTGCGGGCCCCTCTCTTCTGCTGACATCTCTTTGAGGCGCGCGTGGAACACGAACGCGCCGTCGACACGGCCTGTCGTCACTAGACGGACGGACGGCTAGCTAGCCCATAGCTAACCGTCCACAGGCCCGCATCTACGGTGGCCGCTAGCCACCACGTGGCCCCCGACGCCCGGTGCGTCTCCCGCGGCGGCCGGGAAGAGAGGCTCTCTCCCTCTCTTGTTCCGCCACCTCCTTCGCCAGCATGACTGCTTCTTCAAGAACACCCTGATGGTTGGATCTAGTTTCAACCTTATGTAATGAAGTTTCAATTCACTGGGAATTTTTGTCTAAACTTTAAGAATTTAATTTTATGATATCAATCAACGATGGATCTTCTGGCGGTGAACGTTAAACTGACAACGTTCAGCTCAGGGCCGAAAGTTGAAAGGCAACTGCCCGTCTATGTCTCTTACGACATTTCTTCCACTGTCGACATACTAAATGGCGATTGGTTGCAGACGGTCGCGCGACTGTGACGTGTCGCACTCTGCGCCCGCCTAGTGGTTGGCTCGGAGGCATCGGACGACGCGTCTCGCTACTGTTCTTCGGCTCCATGCCGGCCCATGCAGACACGGTGAGGAATCTTTATCGATTTGTGAATATTTATAGATTGCCCCACTTTAGTTATGCTTTGTAACGTGATGAATAACAATTGTTGCAGAAACTAGTTGGCGTTGTAGTGTTACCTGGGAATGAAGAGTCGGAGAGCACCATAGCGCTGGTGTCGGGCGGGCCGGCGCTGCAGCTGTGGCGCGGCTCCGAGCTGCACGAGCACTCGCTGCGCCGCGCGCTCACCGACGCACACCGCAGCACGCACCTAGCGCCGCACGGTGAGTACATATTCAATTGGATTTTTAATAAAGCCACCACATAGCTGTCAGTATAAAATCTTAACGGTGTGAATCGCTTCCAATCAGCAGGTGACCTGAACAGCCTAGAGATCATGGCCCTAGATGTGCGAGCGAGCGGCAACAACGCTCTGCTGCTGCTCATAGCCACCGTCAACGTGGCGCGCTCGCCTGAGATGAGATATGCTATAGGTAAGTAGAACAATGTGGCGACATTTGGGGGAGGCTTTTACCAGCAGTGGACGTCTTACTACTGAAATGAAGAAGTAGAACGACTAATATAATATTTTAGATTCCAAACAGGTCAGCTTCAGAGCTGGAAAATCTTCAGATGATGCATTTTTGCAGCTCACAGACACTGTATAATCGAGGGTCGACTTGCAAAGGGATCGAAATAACACCACTCCGAAACTTTTCACAACCCGTATATTAATAATAAGTAACAACTAATTCCAGTAGTTGTGCTGCTCACAAAATAAAATGATCCACCAGACCCAACCAAATGCATGTAACGAAGCCATAGCGACTTTTAATTTTTTCCGTGCTGCCATCCATCTAGCGATACGGTACTAATTGTCGAACCGTCAGCTATGATTTCGCTACTTGCTCAGACAGACACAATAATAGGCTATCTCAATAACAAACAAAAAACGATTGGCTTCTTCCTGGATCTATCCAATGCTTTTGACACCGGCTCTGTCCCCTTACTACTTTCCAACCTAGATAACATTGGAATTCGGAGAAATCCAATGATATAAGATACATATGATATAATATGATATCTTCCGCAGCTACTTGACTGACCGTCAGCACGTAGTAAAGATTAAAACCTTTAGTAGCAAAGAGGAGACACTTACTTTCGGTGTGCCTCAGGGTAGTGTCCTTGGACCTACCCTCTTCCTCATTTATGTGATTGAACTCTGCCAACTGTCTCCTCCAAATTATAAATTCATCACAAACGCCGATGAAACAGCACTAATAATTAACAGCAAGGGCTGGTCTGATACCTACAATAAAGCGGAAACGGCCCTTAGCAAGGTCATGTTCTGGTTAAACACAAACCTTCTCACGCTGAACATCAGAAAGACCAGGTTCATACCCTTTACCCCGGGCAGTTAAGGCCAGTCTCCCGTTCCCTTAAAACTAGAGCTCACGCTTGCACAAATACTGATTTTTCTACTTGCAACTGTACACCTATCCAACGCAATGACGACACTTTACGACGACTGACGACGATATCTTGGAGTAATCATCGACAATCTCCTTATATGGAAAAAACAGAAGATTGATTTATACAGGGTGACTGGCTCGGGACCCGCCATAGCAAATTCGCATATAGAGGAGGTCATTTGCTAATTACTGAACCTTACTTTCCCTTGCCAAAGTTTTATAGTTTAGGAGATATGTCAATTTTTATACTTTATTGAAATTTTTCCAAAATTTTACCTTCAAGCATTCATAACTTTTTTTTGCTTTATTTTTGTGGGTTTTTTTACTATTTGTTGGTAGTCACAAACATTGGTGATTTGTAATGGGTAAATAGCTTATATTCCTATTTTATTGATGTTAATATTTTAACTTTATTTTTTTTTTCTTGCCTTGTATTGTTTTTTTTATTTTATTCTACACATGAGTATTTTTAATTCTGAAATAATAGTATTGTCAAAGATAAATTGTCATTTTAATGTTTCTTAGATGTTGTGTTAAATTCATAACTACGTACATTACGAGTAAAATGTGTTAAATATTTTAATTTTTAAGTTTGAATGCTGATAGAAGTCAGCGAAATATGTGAAACCTTTTAATTTATAAGACCACCATGTAACATACCATATTTCATGCAAATAAAGAATCTTGAATCTTGAATCTTAAAATACCTCGGAACTTCCCTCAAACTGGGGTAAAAAATAAGATAGTACGCTTTTTAAAGAAAATAATGCCAAATCAAAATCATTACGATCAAATTCAACCTCAAATTAAAAAAAAGCTACGGTGTTTCAGTAATTACTTTTTATCAAAATTTGTTTTCTAGTTTATAGCCTTTCCAACGGTACCAAATTTGTATTTAAAAAGTTGCTAGTTTAAAAAAAAACAATTCAGAATAGGTTTGTTGAAGCTAATTGTGCAAAGTATTTTTTTGCAAAATGACTAGGAAGGTAGAAATGATTAGTGGATTTACATTTTTTATTAATCAAAAACATACTTTTACAACGAAAGCAAAAGCAAAAATTTAAGATTTTGCTGGAATTGCTGCCCGCGATTTCTGAAACATGCCTGATATCTTTTCCTCATTTCCGTAATGGTAAGACAAGCTTAATATCTTAATAAATAACTGAACAAGAATTATTGTTGTTTTTTTTTAATAAACTCTTCTTTTGTCCTTATTTAATTTTCTTCATTGCATTTGATTCTTTTACGTCTGGGGCCGGGCCAAAGAGTTGCCTGCAATGAAAAAATAAGGACAAAGGATTTTAAATTCCCGGTATCATTTCCTATAGGTACTTTTCTGGTTTACATTGTAAAAGTATTATTTTAAATAATAAAAATGTAAATCCACTAAGAATTTCTACCTACCTAGTTATAAATTTGCAAAAATTCTTTGCAAAATTAGCTTCAACAAACCTATTATATATAATTGTTTTTTTTTTTTAGACTAGCAACTTTTTTAATACAAATTTGATACACACCGCAGCTTTTTTTTATTTGAGGTTGAATTTGATCGTAATGATTAGGATTTCTCATTATTTTCTTTAAAAAACGTACTATCCTATTTTTTTACCTTAGTTTGAGGGAAGTTCCGAGGTATTTTAATCACCAATGTTTATGACTACCAACAAATAGTAAAAAAACCCACAAAAATCAAGCAAAAGAAAGTAATGCTTGCTTGAAGGGCAAATTTTGGAAAAATTTCAATAAAGTATAAAAATTGACATATCTCCTAAACTATAAAACTTTGGCAAGGGAAAGTAAGGTTCATTAATTAGCAAATGACCTCCTCTATATGCGAATTTGCTATGGCGGGTCCCGAGCCAGTCACCCTGTATAATATGTAAAAAAACTTAGGGGAGTTGCTGACTTCAAATGCCTGATAACTGTCTACCTTGCCCTCGCTCAATCAGTCCTTGGGTATTGAGTGACCGCGTGAAGTGGAGCGCACAAAACTACCATGCTACGTCTAGAGAGGGCCCAGAGGGCCTTACTAAAGGCCCTTTCAAAGAAATGAAACCGCTTTCCGAGAGAAGACATTTCAGGTTTATCAGCCCCAGACTTATTACAACATAAACAAGACCTTAGATATTTATCATTTACCCCTTAGTCTCTTGAGAAGGAAACTGAGTGGTCGAAATCATTGTCAAATGACGCAACTGAAAAAATTGTGGAAACTTAACTAACAAAAAAAACCGACTCCAAAAAACACAAAAAACGGAAAAATAACTTTAACTTCAGAAGTCAGTGACCTTTGTTTGATTGATTTACTTAGTTTTTATTTTTCACTTTTTAGTGGTTCACTTTTGTTTACCCCTTCACAGCGTAGCGGCGTGATGTTATCCCAACCAGCAAAAACTAGGCTTACAACAATCTCAAGACTACTCTTAAATCACTCCTATATATTCGTATAAGCCTGGGTTTGGGCACTAATTATAAGCTTATTTAGTTTAATATCGTTCTAATATCAGTCTAATTGAATGCTGTTTGCACTTACTGAACTCTAGCCAAAATCAATTTAAGCCGACTTAGGCTAATATTAGTCTAAGGTTAGAACCATTTGAGGCAATATACAAGCTCATTATGATTGTACGTCAGATCAAACTTAAAAGTTTGTTTGAGTGTTGGTTTCAAAGTTAAAATGAAACAATTAATAAATGAAAACAAATTAAAGTTGCCGTGAAGTTAATGCGTCAGTGTATTTAAGTTTTACGGCAAGTAATCGTATTGGAATTTATTATTTACTGTTATGTAGACCTCGTTTTACGCTTCAAAATTCATGCGCCTTGTTAAATAAGGTATTTTCTGTTCTCGTTTGATAATTTTATTTGTAAATTTCTATTGATAGTGTCGCCATTAGTATAGCTGCATTTTACAAGAGCAATATTAGACTATTGTAAGATTGTTTACTCTAATTTTAGCATTTGGTATGCTAAAGATAACTCCATATTGGAATGAAATTAGGGTTCCTCGCAATTTTACATAAAACCTTAAATCGAAAGGGAGAAAACAAAAATTACATAATTTTCCAGTTTTTGTAATCCATTATTTATTACTATTAAAATTAAAAAAAAATGAAATTAAATATGGCCAGCAAAATGACTCGATCTAAGATCAAACGGTCTTAAGGGGCCGGCGGAGGATGCGTATTTCATACAAACGTAATACCAAAATTATTTGTAAATCAAACATATTCTTAAGGTAGTGTGTATTTATTTCGATTGAATTACAGAATATCTATGTTCCCAAATATGTTTTTTGAGAGAATAGTGATGCAAAGACGAGATATGAGGAATTTAAACCTTTCTATAGAAAACTTATTTTTCTTATAACTCTTGTTAAAATCAGTGTCCAATCAAAATATGTATTTGGGAACCTAGATATTCTGTAATTCAATCGAAATAAATACACACTACCTTAGGAATATGTTTAATTTACAAATTATTTTGGTATTACGTTTGTATGAAATACGCATGCTCCGCAGGCGTCTTAAATGAGTCTTGTCTTTTGTATTGTAAATACATTATGTTGATCGAATATCACTCTAATATCATACTTATCCAGTGCTATTGATCTAATAATAGTTTAAAATAAGATCAGAAATGCACGTACTCACAGTACTCTTATGCAATGCTGATATTAGTCTGACATCTTACATAAGCATTTAGCAAGTCTAATATAAAATCAAACGAGCTTAGAAATTGCGCATATAAGAGCAAGTTTTCTCAAGTGCAACTAGTCTTAGTAAATGATCTTATATACAAATATGAGACTTGGTTATGAGACTGAGCGTTCTTGAGCCCATACCGGCTTATCTAAAAGTAATATAGGATCGATGGCATGTTCTAAAACAAATATAAGAGCGCTTAAAGCCTACCACTCTTATATAGTGCGAGTTCTGAGACTATTTTGCTGGTTGGGATGTTATGAACTAATGTAAACAATAGATAGACATGAGATTTCAGCAATCCCAGTACATTTGCTATCATTTATTGAGGAGTTCCGTTGCCAGTCTCCGAAGTTCTTCAGCAGATCATCACCAAATTGAAATGGGACCACTTTAAGAAAGTACTCTTCCAAAAATTACCCAAATCACATCAAGTGTGCCTATAAAATTTGAAGAATTCTCTCAATTTGATGATTATGGGACCACCTGGGAAGTATTTATACCCTTTCAAACATAAAAGAATAATTCAAATCGCTCCAGCCATCTTCGAGTAATCGGGGAACATACATAAAAAAATTAATAAAAGAAAGGTTCCGACGAATTGAGAACCTCCTCCTTTTTGAAGTCGGTTAAAAACACTTAGATACAAAAGCTCCACACCACACTCCACACAAGCACACACAGACACTCACACACTCCCCTGCAGGCACCCACTCACACACACTTCCACAAACCCCTTTTTTTACTAAAGTTTACCCCAATGTTGGTTATACTCATACTGTTTAAAGTTTAATTCTGGAACAATAGGCTTGTGTCCTAAAAAAATCTAATTAGTCCGTCAGTTAGATTATAAAAAAATATGACCCGTATTTTTTCTTTTGTTACATAAACCAAAATTGACGAAGATACGACGCTTTTAAAATTCGCAATACGTCACGCCGTGCTATAGTTTTTAGTGCGTTGTGACGTCACGAGCCCCCACTCCCGAGTTTTGATGCGTTTTATCTTTGTCAGTACTCAGTGATTTACAAAAACAAAAAATACGTGTCTATTATTTTCCAATACTCTAACTGACGGACTAATTAGTTTTGCAATTTATTGATGGTGGAAACTAGCCTATTGCTTTCTTGTTTAGATAGGCGTTGATAGCAGCTGCGATACATTTATAAACTTTTGTACTTAACTATCACCGTTTCCTTTGTCATTGTGTCAAATGTCTGTATTTCAAAATAAAAACTTTTTACTTTATTGTACCTATACGTCACAGGATTCATTACCTGAGGGTCGACTCCTAGGAAACTCAGTGTTTTATCAAACGAAAAACTGACAAGTCCATCATAACCAGTGATCGGAGTAGGTAGTTTGATTTTTGGTACTTGTATATCATTTAAGCACACGGAAAGAACATGGATAAGCCATTTTTCCGGAAAGTAATTTATTTCGGTATTTCCGGATTCAATTAAATATTGTTAATGTTGGTAGTGATATTATTACTACTTAATTCTAAATTTAAAGGAAGTTATCAAAACTTAATGAATTATTTATCTGTTGAATAATAAAAACAATCGAATTCCGATCGAAGTATTAATAACTTTTTTATTTTTAGCCTTTTTATGGCCACAACATTTTATTTTAATGTTCAGTATACGCCGGCTCGTGTACTAATATTATAACATTGTAAGTTGATCCCTTCGTCTGGCAGCCCACATCTCCGTGGAAGAGCCGAGTGCACCGCGCGTGACGTCAGTGGTGGGGGCGCGCGGCTGGGCGGGCGACGCGGAGGAGCCGCCGCGCTTCCTGCCGCTCGCGCACAAGGCCATCCTCTACACCACCAAGTACATCGCCATCGTGTCCAGTAAGTACGACAGCCCTTAGCGTACTGTTGTGAGCCGAGTGCACCGCGCGTGACGTCAGTGGTGGGGGCGCGCGGCTGGGCCAGCTCCCAGCATTGACTAAAATCTACGAATAAATCATGCTGGACCAGATGTTATCTCACTTTAACTCAAATGGGATTCTGCACAGTCAGCAGTTTGGATTCACGAAAGGCAGGTCGCCAACGGACGCGGGAGTAAAACTCATCACGCACATTTTGGAATCCTGGGAGAAGTCCCAGGATGCCATTGGCATTTTCTGTGATCTCTCTAAAGCGTTTGACTGCGTGGACCACAAAACACTGATGTGTAAATTACGCCACTACGGAATTCGTGGTCAAGCTGCTGATCTGGTTCTTTCTTATTTATCAAACAGGCAGCAAAAAGTAAATGTAAATGGGGCGACGTCCTCCGGGTCTCTAGTCAAGATAGGCGTGCCCCAAGGTTCAATTCTCCTATTTACTTGACGGCAATAAACTTGATGTTATAGCGGAAACTGTATTCTTAGAGATTACTATAGATTCAAAATTGCAGTGGGGCGCGCACATTAGAACTCTTTCGATGGAAAGTTCAAAAACTATATTAAACGTGTCCTTATGAAAAAAGCATATTACAAAATCAAGGACTACGTTGAAGACAAAAGTTTGGCTATAATTCCCTCTGCGCACGCGGCTTCCCTGGTAGCTCATAAATTTTCTCATATTTTGCTCAGAATAGTTACAGCACTGAAGTCAATATTTGTGTCACTTGTTTAATTTAGTTCTTTAATTAAATATTCTTTTTTTTTTCACTTACCTTTGTATAGATGCTTTTTTACCTATTATTTGTGAATGAGTGAACATTGTAGGCTTTTTAGATTCCCGGATGCTGTTTATTTTTTGTCAAATATTCCTTTTTTTTTACATTTTTTGTATAGTAAGCAACGACCTATTGTCGGGCCTACGCGCCGTCCCCCCATACTTTAGTAGGTACTAATGCTGTTATGTAACATAATAATATTGTCATACCAAATGATTTGAAAAGAGTAACCATGGAGTTTCTTGCCGGTTCTTCTCCATGGAATCGACCAACGCGAACCGTGCACGTTTTTCGACGTTTTATAAGTGCCCATCTAGGCCTATGTGAAATAAAAAAAATAGATTTTGATTTTGATTGACACGGAGGAGCCGAATAGGAGAGAAATATTAAAAATATAAATCTTTCTTCTTTATGATATTAGAATCTATAGGAAGGTGCATAATACAAATTGGTAATCGGTTTTTTGAAAGGAGATCACCCAGCCTCCATATATTTTTGGGCTATTTTCAAAATAAACCGGCCGGCCAATCAAAATAAACTTATTATTTCGATAGAGCATAACATAATAAACATTTTTTTATTATTACGCCTAAGTCGTAACTCAATTCACCGAGAAGTTGTTCAACCACAAAATATCTGAGGTCACCCAGATTGTTGTGGTAATATTTTTTTTGCCGGCCAACTAAAATATACGCAGTAATTAAATAGAGCTTATTAATATAAACATTTTTTATTATGCCACCCAAGTTTTAATTAATTAATAATAATAACTAAAAAACGCTACTGATCGATGATCAAGGGAGATCTGCCGATTTCCTAGAAGCCCAAACTCATCGATATGTTTTATCCTGACCGTCCTAACCTACGGGTACGTATCAAAATCCCGAAAGTTCATAATACCTATGATTGAAATACCGACGTCCAAAACATCGAAACACAAAATACCGATGTTCAATTTATTTATTTATTTATAGATAATTAAAACGGTAAACACCAATTACAATAATTAACATAGAAACACCAGTTACAATAATTTACAAAACAAAAGTCGAAATACAATACAATGGTTTGAATTAAATTAATTACTAAAACTAACATGGAACAGTGGACACTCTTGCATACTTTCTCTCACAGAAAATCAGACATAACCGCATAACCTTACTCCATTCATCCGCAAACACATCACATTCGGGGTTGGCAATCAGAAGGGCGTTGAGCGTCTTACGAGTACGACACACCGGAGATTCAGCTCTGGCGACAGTTTTAGATGACGGACGGTGGGGCGAACAAATTATGTCGGCGGCACTGGCGGTGTCCGATATATTTATCGGGCACGAATAGCCGACAGAAAAGGCTGTGGAGCTCAGGGCAGTCGATTAGTCCTCGTAGGGTTTTACAGGCTACCTTGAGCTGCTCAGCACCTCTTCTCACCTCCAAGGAGTTAAAGCCCAACGTCCCTAACAGATAGTTGGTAGGGTACAGGAAAGGAAAATAACAAAATAACCTTTGGAAAAAGCCTCTTAGAAAGGTTTTCTGCACCTTTTCGAGCATCAATGTCTGGGCAGCGGTGTAAGGGTGCCAGACACAGGCACTAGACTCAAGTTTGCTTCGAACTAGAGTGGTGTATAATAAACAAAGGACATTAGGGTTGCGGAAGTCACGAGCATTCCTTATCACAAAGCCCAGACGCCTGAAAGACTCCTTCGCAAGGGTAGAAATGTGGTCTTCAAATGCCCGAAATGCCGAAATCCCTAATGGACGAAATCCCGAATGGACGAAATACCAATGGATGAAATACCGATGGATGAAATCCCGAATGGTGTTAAAACCCTCTGCGACGATAAGCTCGCGTGTGACCGCCGGAGCCCCGAAGCGCCGGAGCCGTGACAGAAACCATGCCTGCTGCATGCTGCATGCTTGCTGCTTGCTTGTTGCATGCTTGCTGCATGCATGCTGCATGCTTGCTGCTTGCTAGACAACTTTTAAGTGTTTTGAGGTTAGGTTTCCAAAAAATGGGATTTTGAACCACGGGATTTTAAACTTCGGGATTTTAAATTTTCAGGCAAATGAACTTTCGGGATTTTGAACTTTGTCTTTTTAGACTTCGGGATTTTAAACTTTCGGGCAAATGAACTTTCGGGATTTCAAACTTTCGACCAAACACCCATTCGGCGTTTTGATTTTCGGGATTTCGTCCATCGGTATTTTAAAATTCGGTCTTATAAAATTCGGGATTTGGATACGTACCTACGGTGCTCAGACCTAGTCACTCGACTTATTGCTAAAGTTCCGCCTTGGGGTCTGCCGAACGAGTCACCTCTTTTTAGACTGGCCTTGGCGGCGTCGTTATCCTCAGGCTGATGATCTGAACGCGTTATGCATTTGTTTTGTATAGATTTTACATATTTTTCAGTAACCTTGAATGTCCAACTACTGGGTAAAAGCCTTCCAGGCGCTCCTCTCCTGCGCCACCTTGAAACATTGCCTTCGTGATGCGTGTTCAGATCATCACGTCACCTCTTTCTAGGCCGGCCTCGGCAGCGCCGTCTATCCTCAGAAACTCATCGTGTTGAGACCTTTGCCCAGCGGTTGTTGTGCTTGCGGCCCACGTGACCTACCCAATCCCATTTGAGCCTGGCAGCGTTTTTGCCCACATCTTTATCTCCTGTTTTTAAGCGCACCATTGTCTTCCGTATTTTATTTTCTCTTTAAGCCCAGAATGCTCCGTCAGTATTTGGTAGACCCCAAGGCGGTATTTTTGCAATAACTTGAGTGACTAGGTCTGAGCACCGTAGGTTAGGATGGGCAGGATAAACACATCAATGAGTTTGAGCTTCAAGGAGATTGGCAGATCTTCTTTTATCATCGACCAGTAGCCTTTTTTGTTATAGTAATCATTATTACTTATGTAAAACTTGAGTAGCACAAAAAAACATGTTTAAATCCATAAGCTCTATTTAAATATTGCGTTTAATTTAGTTGGCCGGCAAAAAATATACTACCCGAGTCTGGGTGACCTCAGATATTCTGTGGTTGAATAACATCGCGGTGAATTGAGTTACGACTTAGGCGTAATAATGAAAAATGTTTATTTCCATAAGCTCTATTTAATTATTGCGTTTATATTAGTTTGCCGGCAAAAAAAAATATTGCCGCAATCTGCGTGACCTCAGATATTTTGTGGTTGAATAACATCTCGGTGAATTGGGTTACGACTTAGGCGTGATAATGAAAAATGTTTATTTCCATAAGCTCTATTTAATTATTGCGTTTATTTTAGTTGACCGGCAAAAAAAATACCATAATTGGGTGACTTCAGGTATTTTGTGGTTGAATAACTTCTCGGTGAATTGAGTTACGACTTAGGCGTAATAATAACAAATGTTTATTATGTTATGCTTTATCCAAATAATAAGTTCATTTTGGTTGACCGGTACTTTTGAAAATAGCCCAATCTGGGTGATCTTCTTTTAAATTCGTTACTTTTAGTGAATATATGTCCTAAATTGATATTGTGTTCGCCAGCAACAGTTTCGAACGACAAGGTGGACTACATCGACGTGTCGTCCGAGGGCGACAAGGTGCTGGGCGCGGAGCTGTGCGGCGGCGTGCCGCTGCTGTTCAGTCACAAGCACGGCGTGCTGGCGCTCTCGCAGCCCGACACCATTCACAACACACCGTCAGTAAACACATTACTAAAACAATAAGTACTGCCTATTTTAAAAAAGAAGTGTTCTGGCCTCGGACATGTGTGTACCAGTACAAATGTTCAGGTATTATTTGGAGACATGCCGACCACAAAAAACTAAAAGAGACTATGAACTCTGAGTTTGTTTCGGGTGTTTCTTCTCAGAGTTGTCAGGTACGAACCACCGGCCCCATCTTGTTTAAAAAAAAAATGTCGTGTTAAAGTGTTTGTGTAAAACCTTCTTACAAAATGAACATCATTATAAATTGTTTTGTTATCAGGTCCATGTGTGAAAGTCCCTTGGGCTCTCCCTGTCCGTCTGACATGTACGATGGAAACCTATCGCTCTATGAAATTGATCCTCATGAGGTAAGTTCTGAACCACTACTCACTACCACATTGTCACTGTCGATCAAATTTTACATGTCACTCGGGCAGTGTTGCCACTTTTTTTCTTGCCGAGTTTCTTGCCGGTTCTTTTCCATAGGAAACGACCAACCCGAACCATGCACCTTTTTGTCTACGTTTTAATATTAAGGCTAATATAAAGTTAAAATAGTTTAAAGTAAAAAAAAGGTAAGTGCCAGCCAGCACAAACTTCAGTCGGTGGTTGGAGATAACGCCAGTAGGTACCGTTCCTTTTTTTTTGAATTTTTAAAGTTTAAATTATAAAATAGGTTTTAACAAAATATCAAGGTGCAACCTTTCAGTTAGATGAAAAAAAAAAAAAAATTAAATATTATTTCTTTTATAATTAAATATTATTTAAACGTTGTGGCTGTTAATTTCCAACAACTAAAACAATAATACTTAGAAATGTATAAAGAATGATGGTTGATGACCTCCCATCAGGTGAGCATGGTAACGACAGACGCGTGCGGCAAACTGAAGACCGCGTTCCTGTTCCACGTGCGGCGTGACGTCACGGCGTGCCGCGCGCTGCTGTCGGAGCTGTTCCCTTGCGCGCGCGAGCATGACGTCAGCGACGTGGACGCCGTGCTGGACCGCAGCGTACTGCGCATCGCGCACGAGATGCTCGACGACATCCCTGCCGGGGATCCCAGGTCAGTGCCGGACATACTTTTGTTCCTTTTCCACTCCTCTGCCATTTCTATGAAATCCCCACAGGAAACGCTATGTGTGCCAAAAGAACCGTAATAAAAGTACCGGGGTTCAAGTCACAAGTTTTTACAGAAAATAATAATAAATTAAACTATCAAGTACGTGGAATCCAGTGATAAACCTAATAAAAACTAACATGCGTCTCCATTATAAAGAAAAGCCGAGTGAAACTGTGAGTGCGTTCTGTCGTGAGTAACAATCGAGTTTCAGTAGTGCGCGTAATAAAAGACTAAGAAAGAGGGTAGACAGATTTGTCTGCTCATAATAAATAATTTTCGTCCCACCCGCATACCTCTTCAGTATTCCCGCGATCATGATGCTTGCAACAGCGTCGAAATATCGGGTGGTCGTAAAAACAAAAGAAAATCACGGATATAATCCCGTAAGTACTTTATGTGTAATAATAAATAATAAATTAGCATTGAAATAAATATGAAATAATTGAATAAAAGAAAATAATATCCCTGGACAATAATTAGAATTCTGCCAGTACAAGAATTTTATGAACTTTATTTAATTATTAATTTTAAAAAACCTTTTAAAAAAAGCTTCAAGTATTAATTTTCAAGAATTGATATAATATAATAATAATAATAATATTTTATTTCCATTAAGGTAGGTACAAAAAAGACTTAATCTAATAACAATTTAAAAACTTACATAAGAGGTTGTACGCTGTCACATAGAATATTAAAATTCTCTAACTCCTAAACTAAGTCAAGCTTGTATTATAGGAGTTAGCGAGCTGTTGACCTAGACACAACCTTGAAGTTCAACATGTGTAAACTGTGAAACTTTATAAAGATATTGCCTTAAAAAAATATAAAGAAGAAAAATAATAATTTAAAAAAATAAGTAAATAAAAAATAACATAACATAAATCTCCTGCAAAGTTATATAAATAAAAACAACTTAAATCTACTGTAAACAACATAAATCTACTGTAAAGTTAAAACAAAAAGATATCAATAAATGTCTACCACTTTCACATACCTACAAACAATACTGGACTCCCATTGTAACTGCTTACTTTTTAACTGTTAAAAGAAATTCTGTCTGATCATAAGTCAGAGTTAATAACCAATTGTTCAACTTATGTTTTAATTCACGTTTAGTCAAATTATATATTGCCAGTATTTTATTCACCTCATTATACAATCTTGAGCTAGGGACCTCATATTGGCGGCTTGCAAAAGCTGTTCTGCAACTAACGCCGGGACATACAACTGCACCGGAGCGCTTTTTATTTGTAATTTCATTTAAAGGTAGCCGGAAGTGTCTTCGGAGAATGGTTTTTAGTATGAATAGCTGTCTCACGGTCAGTACGCGGCATTCAGCATATAGTTTAGTGGTTGAATACAATCGAGGCCTATTATGAATTACCTTCAAGACTGCTCGCTGCGATCTTTCCAGCATAAGCAATAAGGTTTTATATGTACCACCCCATATAGGTATGCAGTAGGTTAGCACAGATTGGCAGAGGGCAGTATATACCATGTAGATTGTTGATTTATCTGCAGTAGATCTGAGCTTCTTGAAAATATACATAAGCCGTCGAATACGGTTAGTGAGGGCAACCACCTGTGGACGCCAGTCAAGTCGCTCGTCTAACACTACTCCAAGGTATTTGATGCTAGTCACTCGCGTTAAGGACAAACAGTCACAGCCCGTAGGCTCGGCACATGTATGAAGTTTCAATAACTCAGTAGACTCGGTTGGAACTGGAGCATTTGGCATATGAAAACGGATGAATTTAGATTTTTCAATATTTAGTGTTAGTAGATTCTCGCTTAGCCATTTCTTAATTGTACGCAGTCCATTCTCGGCATGTTTTTTTGCGGAATTCCAGTCTGCTCCATGTGTTAGTAAAACGGTATCATCTGCATAAGTAGCTATATCTTAATTTGATATTTTGAGACTACACAAGTCATTTATGTATATTAAAAACAACGTTGGACCCAATATACTCCCCTGAGGAACGCCGTAATCAATTTGTTCTTCATCGCTCACTACAGTACCGATCCTAACAGATTGCTTGCGATTTGTCAGATAGTCTTTGAAAGTGTTTAAGACTTGACCACGTATACCGATACGTTCCATTTTAGTAGTAAGTGTGGGAATAGAGACCGTGTCGAAAGCTTTAGACAAATCTAGGAAGATACCATAGCATTTTTGCTTTTTATCCAGCCTGTTAATCACATTGTTACATAAGTTTGCTACAGCATCCTCCGTTGATAGACCTTTCCTAAAGCCGAATTGATTTTCCGAGATAATTTTTGTTTTATCTAAATAACTTAATAAGCAAGTATTTAGGACGCGTTCTAATGAAAGTATCTCTGATGTAAGTAGGAGTTGAATTTATTTGTCACCTCAGCACCTCAAACAAGCAGGGCCTCGATGGGATGAGAATGGAATCGTGTTGGAGTGACGAATTTATTAAAATAGCAGAATTATGCCCGTTTTCACCGACATCCCCTATACTACCACCTACGTACGGGACCCTTAGCTTAAAAGCTCCCCTAAATTAGCCCGTAAATAAATTTTTGTTTCACCACCATTTCCATCACTTAGCTAGGGGACTCATAACTAAGTGACGTTTTGTTCTCGATAGTGGTGACTGATTCGTTTTTGAATTTATCGATACTCTGAAACATGAGTTTTTTTTTTATTAAAATCTCTTAAATAAACACCTAAATGGATACAGTTATCACTTAATCATGGTCTATTAACAATATCATTATGATTTCATTAAAATTTTCATAAATTTTAAATTTTCTTGAACAATTACTCTGTGCGTACATTACGATACCTTGCGTATTATCTGTGGTCTATTACTGATTTTGTTTTTGACACGTCTGGTCTTATGTAATTCATAGTCGTGAGATATGAAAATGTTTGTTGTGCGTTCAGCGTCGCGTATCGTTAATTCGAGATTTTCGTTCCTTTATGGATATACCCCTTCCTATTTCTAAAGAGCTCTGCATCATCTTCACCTTACAAAATATAATAAATTTAATTTTACTTCATGTTACAGATTAATTTCATAATTTTAATTTTAACTAGTTTCAAGGTGTTGTGCTTTCACCTGGTTATTATATTTTCATATTTTGTACAATCAATGCATCCAATTACATGGGGAACCTTGCAATATTATAAAACCCCATCTTCACTTAACTTATTCCTCACTGGTTTCAATAAACTTGATATACTCCGGACGTAGAGTCACTATAATTGCTGCAAACACTCTTTTTATTATTCGACTTCAAATAGCCACACTGATGCCACCCATTTCTGCCACGGCCAATAAATGGTTAACCGTAGCATAAAAACTCAATGCTATCAATAACTGATTTGATAGAGATATAAAATTATTTCTGAAAAAATAAAATGTTTTCACTGTAGGAACCACACAGACAACATCAATTAATAATAGGTAATAAGGCCTGCTTAACAAGTGAATGGTAGGTAGGTAAATTGATAAAGTATTGTCAACAAAAAACCATGTTACTACGAAAAAGTACCACGAGGTGTAATTTATTTTAAGAGCAAGGGACATGTAAAAACTTGCGTGTGTTATGTACTCACCTATTATCAGGAAATTCTAAGGCGAGTTTAATCTTTTCCAAAAAATATAACACTGAAGTTTTACTTAACCTTTATGGAGATATAGGTTAAGTAAAACTTCCAAAAATATATCGGAAACGACCCAATTATAATGAAACTGACTTTTAAAGGAGTTTAAAAGTCAGTTTCATTATAATTGGGTCGTTTCCGATATATTTTTGGTCTGCGGCTGTTTTTACGTTTATAGCATTGAATATTGTAGAAACAGTTTCTAAATTTACAAAAATTTCGTTGAGACCAGAATCCATCTTCGTGTTTTGGGAGATCACTTACTTAGGTGCCGGTTTATGGGCTGGAATTTCGACCTCCTAAATTTAGGGGTCCTTTGAGCGTTTAAGTGACCCCTAAATGTCGGTGAAACAGAAACCATCCCCTATCGGTCCCCTATCTATGTTTAGGGGATCCCATAAACTTAGGGGATGTCGGTGAAAACGGGCATTAGGCCCCAGGTTTTGCTGTTCACAGACAGTGAGCAAAATTGGATTTTGCTGCGAGCGTGAGAGAAGTAACTTTTTTTTTAACATACCGAGAACTGTGCAGGTCTACTCACAAAATTCGAAAGATTTCAACTTCACTTTGTTTTGTCACTTTCACTCCGATACGAAAAAAGCGAGCGACAAGTCGATTCGGAATTCGATTTTCAAATAAACCATAAAATAGCCCAAAATAGAAACAAACAATAATACGTTCGGATACGGGTATTGTAAATTATGTGTTTAGGTTTTAAAATGAAGTAATATTTCGAATAATCGAATTATACAGGGTGATTGGAAGATGGATGCAAAGCTTTAAGGTGAAGATAGTTCAGACAATTTAGAAGCCATTATTATTTAAAGCCATTGTTGTCTTAGACGAAGTCTTACCATTTTTTTAAATCTAATTTTTGTAATGCTAAGATAAATATTTAGTTTTAATACCGCTAGACAAAAATATCCAGGTCTGAAAGCAGGACACAAATCCCACCGTCTTGCATATGCACATGCACATATGGGCCCACCCTCCCGCCCTCATGCATATGCACACATACAAAACAAGTGAGAAATAATTAGCATGCCATGCAACCAAACCTTTACTCGACACGTGTTTCGCCCCTCCACGGGGCATCCTCAGGAGTTGTTGACTCGTCGAGCGTTTGAGCTCGAATGAGCTAGACGTTCGTTCGTAATCAGTGCTGTGTCCCCCCCGTCAGGGGGGGACGCAGCAGGCGGTACCAGGACGTTGTCCCCTGCCCGCGGAGGCTGTACCGGGGCCCGCTACAGCGTGGCCCGTGTTAGGTGGGGCGCTGCCCCTCGGTCCTACTGGGTGCATGGTAGCTACATGCACCCATGTGTGTGACTGCTCTGATGTAACTGCAGGCGCGCTACAGCGCTGTCACACAGCGCTGTTTTCTTCACAGCACCTCGGCGGTCCGTCCCCGCCAGGTGAGACCTCCGGTTACCCGGAGGAGGCCCGGCGGGGGACAACCAGCGACGGAGGTGCCGACTTAAAGCGCACCTACAGTAGATGTGTGAGTCCCGCCCGCCCCACTAACCAGAGCTAGCCGGCAGTGGTACGGACTAAGGACCCGACATGTGTGTGTGGGCGGTATTGTGTTGTGTAACACCGCCCATGTGTGCGTGTATCGCAGGCCCTAGGGCCGCGACAGCGCGTGAGTCTACATGTGTGTAGAGAGATGCATGTCTGGTCATGCTACGTGACATGCCCATATTAACTTGGCACACGTCACGCAGCTGGGTGAGAGTACTGTGTGTGGAGTCTTACTGTGCAGGTAAGCTGCGTGTACCGAGAAAACAGCTTACCTGGGTCCAATCCGGTGGAGAGGCGGCGGAGGGGGGGGCGACCTTGCCTTGCAGGGCCGCAGGAAATCCCCATCCCGACCGGCCTAGCCTTGGTACAGCTTGTGTAACGAGGCCAGGCCGTCCAGGATGATGAGCTCGATGCCTTGGCCCTGCCTGATGGCCTTCATCAGGTCCACCAGCAGGCGGATGGCACGGGCTGTAAACTCCTTCGACGTAGTAGAGGCGTGGCCGGCAGCTGGGCCGGCAATGGTGGTGCCACTCTCGGCACGGAACTCTCTTGTGTTTGGGGCTGGGGGCCGCGCCATGCTGGCGCCAGCCGTCGGACCCTCGATCTTCTTTGGACCAGGCATCGGTGGAGCCGTGGTCGGTGACACAGCCCGCGCCCGGGACGAAGGCAGGTCGCCCGCTTGGTCTCCCTCAGGAGCGGTGTGGGGCTCGGGTGCCCTACCCTTGCCCCCTCGCTTCCTCTTCTTTCCCCTCCGCCGCTTCGAGGAGGGGGGAGCTTCTCCCCTGTTGGTGGGCCCGTTGGCCGCCGCCATAAGCGACTCGCCTTGGGCCTCGGTGGTGGCCACGTCCTTAGGCCCCTCTGCGGCCTTTACTGGCCGCCGTGAGGCGGTAATGGCGGCGGCTGTGCCCGCTCGCCTGTTCGCCCTTATCTCCGACTGGTACGTCGGGCACTTGAGGTTGTTGGCGGGATGATCGCCCCCGCAGTTGACACACGTGGCTGGTTCGTCACGTGGTCGGGGGCAGTCCCGCGCTGAGTGCCCTTCACCGCAGCGGACACAGGCGAGCGGTCGGTGGCAGTGGTGCGACGAGTGCCTCCATTTCTGGCACCGGTGGCACTGGGCGGGCCCACGTTTGCCCCGCCAGGCTTCAATTGTGACACCTCTCATGTTCAGGAACACGGAGGTGCCGAGGATCCTGCGTACGTCAGGCGTCCTGCTGAGTACGGCGTGGAACACGCAGCCGGGTCGTCCCAGGCTCGCCTTAATGTGGCGAACGTACTCCGGCTGGTATCCCATCGCGCGGAGCTCCTCCTCGATTTCTGATGGGGTGGTGTCGGCAGGCAGCCCCCTGATGGCTACCTTGAAGCTTCGCTCCGCCTGCAGCGAGTAAGCGAACCAGGCTGTGCCTTCTTCTTTCTCTAGGCCGGTCAAATAGCTCTGGACCACCCTATATTCGACTTCACTCTCAGGAGTGAAGCGAATTCCAGCGCCGAAAGGTCGGGCGCTGGGGGGGTGGCCCAGCTTTTCTTTGAGGGCCCTGAAATGGGAGGCCCATCCTGGCAGCTTTTCCACCACAAGCGGAGGATACCTAGACCTCTTCTGTGGTTTCGGCTTTGGCTGGTTGGCGGCTCTGCTGTCTGAGTCCTGGGGGGCCGCTGGCTGTGAGGGAGAGACAGTGTTAGCACTCACCCCATGCTGCGTCCCTGGATTCGTCGTCTTCGGTAGTGGAGAGGGTGGAGGCGTGCGGCGGGTGGCCTCCGCAAAGGTAGGCGACCCGGCGGCGGCCCGCCCCCCCCGCTGCGGTGCGCTCTCGCGCTGCGGCAGCGGGTCGAGGCAGTACCGTTTCGCCTCCTCCTCTACGGACTCGTCCGTGCTGCGGCGCCGTCTCTGAGGCCTTGGCTCCGACCTAGGGCCGTGACCTTGGCCCCTCGACGGCGACGGAATCTTCGTCGGTGTGAGCCTCCCCCCTGCCTTCGGCACAGGATCGCTCGAGCCCTCGGACGCGAGCGACATGCTCGAGCCGGCCTGCGACGAGCAGGCCGACCGCTCCGCGGGCGAGTCGTAGGCCGAGGCACGGGGGGGGGCCGGCGATACCGGCACCGGGGGCGCCAGGGGTGCCGGGCGCGCTCCGGAAGTCGGCTTGTTGCTGCGGGCGGCGGTCCCTGCCGCGGATGCAGCCCCAAGGGGCGCAATCGACGCGGGTGGGCACGCCGCCGTGATGCCTTGTTGTTGCGCGGCTGGGCGTGCAGGTGGCGCTGGTGTCGGCGCTGTAGGCGCCGAGATGCAGGTGGTGGTGGTGACCGCTGGGGTGAGCAGGAGCGGCGTGGGCGCGCGCCACGGGATCGCAGCGGTCTGCACCCGCGGCTCCTCTTCACTCGTGGTAGGCGTCTTCTTTTTCTTCTTCCTTTTCGAGGAAGACCCCTTCCTGCCGGACGTCTTCCTCTCCTCAGCTTGAGGGGGGGGGGGTCCGGACGGCTCTGGGTCGGGCAGCACGATGTCGATGTTTGGCATCGACACCGTCCGCTCCAGACCGTAGGGGTCCACCGTGTAGACAATATAGTTGTCTCGGAACTTCTTCATGTTTAGGCTTCACTGTTGGGATGTGGGCTCGCGATCGCAGCGGTGCAGCGGCACCGGGCCGCAGGTAGCTCCCCCTGTGCTCGCCCCAGTGCTGGGCACTCGCTCGAACACAGGGAAAGTGGGTAGGTTGCGATCCGCGCGAGCGGAGAC
Source organism: Xestia ashworthii (assembly GCA_950022955.1). Classification (NCBI taxonomy): domain Eukaryota; kingdom Metazoa; phylum Arthropoda; class Insecta; order Lepidoptera; family Noctuidae; genus Xestia; species Xestia ashworthii. The sequence goes on from OX465566.1 coordinate 22,592,824, forward strand.
TTTCGCCAAGTACCCCCAATCAAGTTGGTTTTTGGCGAAGTCTCCTCCGAAGTCCGTTGGTGGCGCTGCTCGTCACGGGAAACGACTTCTGTGGACCACTGGCGAATCCTGAGCTAGACGCACCGCTGTCGGCCCTTTATATACCGTTTCGATGACGCTATAATAACGGTCGATACAACGTCACAAAGACATCTGTACCGAACTACCTGCAATCATACTTAGAAGTGGTGATGGAATTAAATTTGTTTGGTCATTCAACAGTGTATATGCATTGTTATTGTTATGTTTTGATATTTCTAGCTGTTCCAACACACTCAACCGGAAACCCTTATCGCAAACATGCAAAATTTTATAGGAATTGTTGTCGCTCAAGGAGTGGCCGGTGTCAATTAAATGTTTTGCGAAATGTGATTTATCTGGATGGCCATTCCTGTAAGCGGCAACATGTTCCCTGTACCTAATTTCGAAACCACGGCCTGTCTGACCTACATAGACCCCGTTGCAATCATTGCACACTAATTTGTAAACTCCGGACTTTTTTGAATTCTCTAATTTATCTTTACCGTTACATAGTTTACGCAAATTATGATCCGATCGAAATGCTACGTAAACATTGTGTTTTCTAAGAATATTCGCGATTCTATCTGAAATTGGGCCTATGTAAGTGAGACTTCCGATATTCTTGTTAATTTTTTCGGGGGGACATGCATAAAGTGCTGAGCGTGCCCGGTCATTCTGCTTTTTCTTAATTATATTATCAATAACTTGTTTGGTGTAACCGTTTGAAGTCGCGATTTGATACAATATTTTGAGTTCTTTGACGTAACTATCTGTGGACAGTGGGAGTGACATTAAACGGTGGACATAGCTGCGGAAGGCTGCTAGTTTATGCTGTAGTGGGTGACAGGAAGATGCGGGAATCGTTGTGTCAGTGTGCGTGGGCTTTCGATAAATTTGGAAACAACAACGGGGTCTATGTAGGTCAGACAGGCCGTGGTTTCGAAATTAGGTACAGGGAACATGTTGCCGCTTACAGGAATGGCCATCCAGATAAATCACATTTCGCAAAACATTTAATTGACACCGGCCACTCCTTGAGCGACAACAATTCCTATAACATTTTGCATGTTTGCGATAAGGGTTTCCGGTTGAGTGTGTTGGAACAGCTAGAAATATCAAAACATAACAATAACAATGCATATACACTGTTGAATGACCAAACAAATTTAATTCCATCACCACTTCTAAGTATGATTGCAGGTAGTTCGGCACAGATGTCTTTGTGACGTTGTATCGACCGTTATTATAGCGTCATCGAAACGGTATATAAAGGGCCGACAGCGGTGCGTCTAGCTCATTCGAGCTCAAACGCTCGACGAGTCAACAACTCCTGAGGATGCCCCGTGGAGGGGCGAAACACGTGTCGAGTAAAGGTTTGGTTGCATGGCATGCTAATTATTTCTCACTTGTTTCGTATGTGTGCATATGCATGAGGGCGGGAGGGTGGGCCCATATGTGCATGTGCATATGCATGACGGTGGGATTTGTGTCCTGCTTTCAGACCTGGATATTTTTGTCTAGCGGTATTAAAACTAAATATTTATCATAGCATTAAATGCCATGGATTTCCGCAAAGTAACGCCTGATTCCATAACTTATCTAATTTTTGTGTTTTTTTTTTCAAAAATTCATTTCAGGCTAAATTGAAATAATAAATGAATTCATTTTTATTTAATTTAATCAAAGTAATGTATAAGCAATCGAGCAAAACATGTTTGAGGCCTCTGTGTCGTTAGACATTTATTTTACAGACATGTTCTTCATATTTACACTGCACGTAGCGACTAATGTGCTTTTTGATTATAACCACGCTACCTCCTCTGGCACAGTTGTCAGGATGGAGCGAATTATATACCATGTATCCTCTAAATTTGACAAAATATTGCTTAGTGAAGTGCGTTTCAGAGACCAAACACAGTCATGTCTATATTTTCTGTGTCCAGAACCGCCTGCAACTCATTTTGATGTTTGAGGAGCCCATTAGAGTTCCAAGCCATTATTTTAAGTGTGTTATTCATTTTTGATTATTTAAAACTGCTGTTTTAGTGCTGGATTCTAATTTCTCTAATCTCTTGTCAAATGAGGTAATACACTTTAAGATCTGATTAATCTTATCCTCCAGATTCAAAGGGTGTGATCTTTGTTTTGCAGCTTCCGCATAGGAACCAGCGTTGGTTACTTGCGTGGGTTTTTCAGTTGACTGGACACTTGCTTTCTGTGCCTGTTTGTCTAATTTTGGTAACGGAAGAGACTGTTTGGTAGTTGGTACCGCAAGTTACTTTTTATTATTTTTATTTTTCATAACTTGAATTTGTTTAGCTACTTCACACCCTCTATAATAGGCTTGTTAACTGAAAAAATCTAATTAGTCCGTCACTTAGATTATTAAAAAATATTTGACCCGTATTTTTTCTTTTGTCACATAAAACAAAATTGACGAAGATACGACGCTTTTAAAATTCCCAATAAGTCACTGTTCGGTATCATTCTTAGTGAGTACTGACTCCCGAGTTTTGATGCGTTTTATCTTTGTCAATATTCGTTGATTTACAAAAACAAAAAATATGTGTCCATTATTTTCTAATACTCTAACTGACGGACTAAATAGATTTGCAATTTATTGATGGTGGAAACAAGCTTATTGGCAGGGTGAGGTAGACCACAGTGAACACATTTTGGCTTCTCCTGGGGAGATTTGGTACAGTTGGCTGTAAGATGCTTGCAGTATTTATGAGTATGTCCATATGCCTGGCATCTCTTGCATTGGGGAATGAGTTTGGGATTTTTAAGTGGGTGTATTTCAATTTTACACCTTAAAATGTATTTTATGCCATAGATTTTATTGACATCTTCGTCATTACTGAATGATAAAACGAACATGTTGAGTGGTTCTTTACTCTTCCAGTTCATTTGTTGTCTACTTTTTCTATTTTCAGTCCTTGTGTTGTTAGATCGTCTTTAATTCGATCAGGTTGGCAAGAAGAATGTAATTTCTTCACAACAACTCTAATTGGTCTAGCTTGCTTATTCTCGTACGAATGCCAATGGTAGTCTTTTTCTGTTAAGAACCTGGCAATTATTCTATACGAGTCTTCTGTTTTGGCGTTAACTTTCACACAATCCCCATTCATCATTTTTGCGGTAAATGATTCAGCTGTAATTGTTTCAGTTAGCGAGGTGGCGGAGGCACTTTTTTGACGGAAGTCTCTTTCGCATTTTTCAGTTGTTTTTCTTGTTGGGCACTTGTTTCGGGTTGTTGTTTTGGAGAGAGGGAGGTATTAAGCTTCCTCTTCTTCCTGCTCTTGACCCTAATCCACTCAGTCTCTTTAGCGAGCTCATCCTCGTCCGTGCAATATTCAACGTCACTTTTAGTACGCTGGGAAAATATTGTCTTCTCGCTTTCCTGTTTTTCTAAGGGTTGCTTCGTTTAATTTTTTTCCTTCAAGCAGTTTAATTCTCCTTGAAGGCTTTGGTTCTTGCAAAGTATTAATGGTATCGTTCAGATTACGTACCATAAGTTGCAGGTTTTCTCTGTCTGTTTTCTCCTGGATGTAACAGTCATATAACCGCTTTTCCAGGTCAGTTTTTATCTTAATAGACTGTGAAGCCATTACTTTGTTGTAAGGCGAGTTTAACACCTAAACAATAAATTATTGTAAGCACTTCATGATTTCCGCACTTGTAACTAGGTCATGGCAATTACCCCGATAGATCGACGTAGGTACACTGCGACGACGGTGTTGTGCTGCGTCTGCAGAATACTCTCAACTAGAGCACGAGCACGCGCGCGCGATCGTACGTCTGTTCACTATTATAGTTAAACAACAACTTAAAACCTAATTTAAATAAAACACGAAGGGTGCTTTTTTTGTTCAAACCTTTTTGAAAACATGCTTGATAATCGCTCATTCCCTTCAGGTATCATTTACGCGGATATCTTACAAATTATTGAAATAAGGACCTACAAGTGGCGAGTACATCACTCACCTTCGGTTTGCCGACGATATAGTGGGGTTCCCTATCCATTTTGACGACCCGAATGGCGTAGTGGTAGTGACGCTGCCTTACGTTCTTAGGGTCCCGGGTTCGAATCCCGGTAGGAGCAAATGTTTGTGTGATGAGCATGGACATTTGTTTCCGAGTCATGGATGTCTATATGTATAATAAGTATGTATTTACAAACAAAAAAGTATATAATATGTAGTATATCAACTATCTAGTGTCCACGACACAAGCTTTGCTTAGTGTGGCACTAGGTGGCGCTGTGTGTTAATGTCCAGCGATATTTATTTATTTATTTATTTGCATAAAATTTTAAGGCCTGATATAACTTAGCATAATTTTGTTTGGCATAATTATAATTTCGCATAATATAATTACGCATAACAGCTTACGCATAATTTTTAAGCATAAATTCTCTAACCATAATAATGATTAAGCATAATATTCAAAAGCATAAATTTATTAAGCATAAAGTTCTAAAACAAAACTTTTTTAAGCATAATGTCCTAAAGCATAAATTTATTTACGCATAATGATATAAAAACATATTTTTATAGGTCAATTAAATAATTATTAACACTTAGAATATTAGACACTCTACACGTTTATACAATTTTGCTCTAATGAAATTTGTAGGCACTTGATATTGTAGGTAGAATAGAAATTATTTTGTTTATTTTTCTAAGTACACGGTGGTGCCAGGTAATATATAACATATTAATATAATATAACGTATTGAACAATTTTGTGGGTTTATTTTTCGCTGTAGGAAGCATGAAGCAAGCAAGCATACAGCATGCAAGCAAGCATGCAGCAAACAAGCAAGCATACAGCATACAAGCAAGCATGCAGCATGTAAGCAAGCATGCAGAATGCAAGCAAGCACGCAGCATGCAGCATTCAAGCGAGCATGCAACATGCAGCAGGCAGGGTTTCTGTCACGGCTCCGGCGCTGCGGGCCTCCGGCGGCCCCACGCGTCCTAATCGTCGCAGACGGCTTTCGCTCACCACCACAGCTCCGGCTTGTTGGCAGCCTCAGCCGCGGCGGCTCGCTCGCAGCCGCCTGCTCCTCAGCCCGCGGGCCGCCTCGCCCCTACGCGCCTACGCGATTTTAAATTACACTCTAGGGGTAGGACAAACAAGACTACGTGGAGTCAGTTTTGCAGCAATTCGGTTCTGTCACTAACTTTTGTTGCACAGCATATTAAATTTTTACACAACATCTAATATATTCTTCAGATAAAAGTTATCTGGCGATTGAAAAATCGTTTGTTACTCGTACATACTGTTATGTAGAATAAATCATTTGCATGAAAATTGTTTTTGTAATTTATATTAATTGTATGCCTAAATATTATTATGCTAATAGTCATTAGGTCTACTAACGTTATGCGAATCAAAATTATGCCGAAACTAATTAGTCTTTAAGATGATTATGCCAACATATTTCATTTCATTTCATTTCATTTATTTCCTAAACAATTTTTACATTGTGTCGAAAACTCATTTAAAACTAACACAACATGGATTTTAACGCTTACAATTCAAAAATAACATAATACAATTAAAATTTGGATAACATTAACAATTAAAAATATATGCTTAGTACAATTAAAATTTGGATAACATTTAAATTTAAAAATAAAATACTTAACACAATTAAAATATGAATGAAGAATAATTTCAATAAAATAAATCAAGTTAACGAAAGAATAAATCATGTCATTTAAATATAAATCGTGTAAAATAGAAGATCGAAAGAGATTGAGATAAAAACAAACAAAAATAAATAAATTATGTCACTATAAAACAAAACACAAAAAAAAGTATGTCAATAAAAAAAACAATTAAATTAAAATGCGTCAATGAAAAACAATCGTGTCATTAAAAATAATAATAAAAATAATCCTTCGAATAAAAATAGATCATGTCAAGTGGTTTAGACATTCACATCACTGAGAAACTCATCAAGTGTATAATAGCATTTATCTAACAAAAATGACTTCAGCTGGTGCTTGAACTGATTTATATTATAAATTGACTTAAATTCTACGGGTAGTTTATTAAAAAGTTTGATTGATTGATAGCATGCAGCATGACTGACTACTTTCATAATATGAAAGTAGTCAGTCATGCTGCATATACCACATATTATGTGGTTGTATTTTATATTGTAAGTCCTTACGTCTTGTAGCTTCTCGCTTATTTCTGTCCTCAAGTGTCTCATAATCCCTTAGTTTTTTCATAAGGTCTGTAAGTATAACTAGAATGTACAAGCAAGGGACCGTTAATATCTGTAGTTCTTTAAAGTGATCCTTACACGATACCCACTGCGGAATTCTCACCATAGTTCTTATAGCTCGTTTTTGTATAACAAAAGCAGTATTTACATTGTACGCGTAACTACCTCCCCATAGAGCAATACTGTACCTAAATTTTGACTCAACAAGCGAGTAGTATACTATTTTTAATTGTTCAATAGAGATTTCATCTCGAAGGGTTCTAAGAGCATAGCAAGCTGAACTAATTGAACTTTCTATGGCTGATAGTTCCTTTTTCCAATTTAGGCTTTCATCAATATAAATACCTAGAAATTTCACACTATCTACTAATGTTATTATATTATCATTCAAGGTTATGTCAATCGAATCCTTGTTTCTCGACGTTGTTCTAAACAACATGGCGTTCGTTTTATTGGTGTTTAAGATAAGATTGTTAATGGTAAACCAAGAATGAAAGAGCGCCAGAACTTTATTTACCTTACTACTAAGAGTTACCAAATCTTTCGCGGTTACAATGGCGTTCGTGTCATCAGCAAAAAGAACGAGTTCAGTATCTGTCTGTTTTAAGATGTAGTTAGTTAAATCATTAATAAACAAGATGAAGAAGATTGGTCCTAATATTGAGCCTTGTGGAACTCCTTGCCTTATTTGTTTTAGTCCCGATTTGAAAATTTTCTCACATTTCTCTTGTTCTACTTTAATTTCTACATATTGTTTCCTATTTTCTAAGTAAGATTTAAATAATTTTAAAACTGATCCTCTCACTCCATAATGCTCCATTTTTGCTAGTAGTAACTTGTGATTTACTGTGTCAAAAGCAGAACTTAGGTCTAGGAATAACCCGACGACTTTTAATTTATCATTAATTCCGTTCACTACTTCCTCCATTAACTTACTCACTGCATCATATGTTCCCACATTTTTTTGATAGCCAAATTGTTTGTAATTAAGAATTTTATTGCGATTTACATGTCTAAGAAGCCTTATTTTTAGTATTTTCTCAAAGATTTTAGAAATTATAGGCAAGAGAGAAATTGGTCGATAGTTATTGGGTTCGTATTTGCACCCTTTTTTATAAATTGGCAAAACTCTTGCAATTTTAAGTTGTTCCGGGAACACACTCTCGTTCAGGCACTTATTGATAAAATGTGCCAGTGGCTTTGCCAATAAGTCAATATGATTTTTAAATATTTGGATTGGGATTTCATCATGACCAGCGGATTTCTTGTTGGCCATTGCATTGACAATTTTTTTAATTTCCCCTGCAGTCACTGGTTCGCAGGTCATTTCTACACTAACTCTACTAACGCTATCATTCAAAATGTTTATAGCTTGTTCATAAGTATTGAGCTCCCCAACAAGGCCGGCTTTATCGAACGTGTTTGAGAAAATTTCAACTATTTCCTGAGGATTTGATATTATTTTGTTTCCTATCTTCAAAAAAATGTCCTTACTACTTTCACGTTTCGATTGAGTGTTCCTATGTCTATTTATAACTCCCCATATAGCTTTTGTAGAATCTTTTGCTTTTTCAAGTTCTTTCCTAACCGATATACGTTTGGCGTTTTTTAAGACTTTTCTATATATTCTAATATAAGTTTTTACATACATTTCTATTTTCTCATTGCAAGTCATCTTACATAAGTCTTGAAGTATGAATCGCTTCATTTTGCTTGATACTTTTATTCCTCTTGTTATCCATGTTGATTTCTGATTTTTTTAGGATTAATTTTTCGTTTCTTTTTTTTAAAACTACTGCGAAATATTTGTCCAAATTTTTTTAGGAATCCATTTAAACCTTCTTCTGACCAGTTGATATTTTGTATACGTTGTCTAAAATTATTCGAGTTACTATCACTAAACTGCCTAATTTCTATATTAAACAAGTTTTGGTTGCCATTTGAAACAATTTTTTCAGTTTTTAAGCCACATACCAATGCTGCATGTCCATCAGCCAAGCAATTGTGATCAACAAACTGTTCATTGATAAAATTATCCGGCAGATTCGTCAAAAAGTTATCCAAACATGATTCCGCACTATTGCGTCTATAAGTTACTTCGTTAATAATGGGTCTGAAATTGTAAGATGTTAATAGTGTTAAGAAATTGATCGATTTTTTGTCATTTTTAAGTATGTCAATGTTGAAATCTCCACAGATGATGCACTTTTTATTAAAGAAGTGTTCCAATAATTGCTCTAACTTGGACAGAAACGTTTCATAGTTATGTTCAACAGGATTTCTGTAACAACAAAATATGTATATGTTGGTGTTAGCATCTTTAACACCACATATTTCAAAGCTTTCAATCTTATATACTTTTTGACAGTAGGGCACCTCTTCACAAACAACATCATTCGTCGCCAATATTAGGCTGCCACCCCTCTTTTTATTTTTCCGTGCATTAAAAGACACAATTTTATAATTGTTTATGTTGAATAAAATGTATGCCTAAAAAAATTATGCCTAAATATTATTATGCCAAAACAAATTTTGCCAAAATCGTTATGCCGAAGTATATTAGGACAAAGAACATTAGGCGGAAAGAAGGGATCCCTATAGTGGCCATGGCTGAGACCATGGAGGACCTCAGTACAATGCGCCTTGTATTTTTTATAATTCAATCAAGATGAAGAATGTTGAAGAAAATAATAGGACAATCTTACCATGTTGGTTTATGTTTTTGCATGTTGTGGCATGGAAAAAAATAAGACCCTCTTACCATGTTGTTTTTTTTTTTCCTTTAGGTTTGTTCTCGCTGCTGAGGTGAAAAGTTGTATGTGTTACACGAGACCAAAGTAATTTGCATCTCGTATCTTTCTAGAATCACTCGCTACGCTCGTGATTCAACTGTAGAATCCTTCGCTTACTTTGGATTCAAAATCAACACACAGCGAAAACCCACTTTGCTCTCTTGTTGCACAATTATTGCATCATAGAAGGAAATGAAAAGTAGAGTGTATTGTACACACTTAACCGCGACGAAAGAAACAATTTTACATCATTTATTTGTCCGATTTGACGCGGTAAAGTATGCGAGGTTTTATAGGATTCATACAAGTAATTGTAAACTTCGATTCTTTCGGCTCTGCAAAAATATTTTTCCCTCAAGAGATATACTTTGAATTCCTCGCTACGCTCATGATTCTATTTTAAAGTCCCTCGCTATGCTCGGGATTCTATTCTGTTCGCTTCGGTTTGGATTCAAAATAGCGATTTTGCCGTAAAATATAACTTTGCTCCCTTGTCATACAATTTACTATTCTTAGTATCTAATACCGCGTGTCCCGCAGATGGAAGCATCGCGGCACAGCTGCCACAAACATCTGCCTGGGCAGCTCGGCGGCGCTGCAGGTGGCGGCACAGCTGCGCGACAAGCAGCGCGCCTTCTCGCTGTTCTGCGACTTTCTGCGCGCCGTGGGGCTGTGGCAACGCCTCGGCCTCGTCACTAGAGGTACGTCACACACACCCCGACGTGACGGTGACTCACGTCACTTGTCCACCGTAAAGATCTAATTGTAATGTATTACAGAGAGCGGCGGCGGCGTGGTGAGCACGGAGAGCGCGCTGGGCGAGCTGGCGGAGCAGCTGGCCATCGCTATAGCACTGCGCCGCCTGCAGCAGGGACCCGACGCGCAGCTCATCGACGCCGCCATATACCAGGTGCCGTACTAGCTGGAGCTACAGAGCTCTGTACCTGTCGCTATTGCTGTACGTCGAACTCACACGCGGTTTTGTCTCAGGTGGTGTGCGGCGACAACCCCGAGGTAGAAGAGGAGCCGGAGGTAGAGGAGGCGCTGGCGTCCGGAGCGCTGTCCCCGGGAGATGTGTGCTGGAGGCGAGTGTCGCGCGCGGGACGTGTACTGCGCGCGCTAGCGGCCGCGCCCACACCGCAGCACGACGCGCGAGCGGCCGCCAGCCACGCCGCCGCCACCATGAACATACTAACTGTGAGTTACACCTAAGTATTACGTCATGCTGGCGGCCGCGCCCACACCGCAGCACGACGCGCGAGCGGCCGCCAGCCACGCCGCCGCCACCATGAACATACTAACTGTGAGTTACACCTAAGTATTACGTCATGCTGGCGGCCGCGCCCACACCGCAGCACGACGCGCGAGCGGCCGCCAGCCACGCCGCCGCCACCATGAACATACTAACTGTGAGTTACACCTAAGTATTACGTCATGCTGGCGGCCGCGCCCACACCGCAGCACGACGCGCGAGCGGCCGCCAGCCACGCCGCCGCCACCATGAACATACTAACTGTGAGTTACACCTAAGTATTACGTCATGCTGGCGGCCGCGCCCACACCGCAGCACGACGCGCGAGCGGCCGCCAGCCACGCCGCCGCCACCATGAACATACTAACTGTGAGTTACACCTAAGTATTACGTCATGCTGGCGGCCGCGCCCACACCGCAGCACGACGCGCGAGCGGCCGCCAGCCACGCCGCCGCCACCATGAACATACTAACTGTGAGTTACACCTAAGTATTACGTCATGCTGGCGGCCGCGCCCACACCGCAGCACGACGCGCGAGCGGCCGCCAGCCACGCCGCCGCCACCATGAACATACTAACTGTGAGTTACACCTAAGTATTACGTCATGCTGGCGGCCGCGCCCACACCGCAGCACGACGCGCGAGCGGCCGCCAGCCACGCCGCCGCCACCATGAACATACTAACTGTGAGTTACACCTAAGTATTACGTCATGCTGGCGGCCGCGCCCACACCGCAGCACGACGCGCGAGCGGCCGCCAGCCACGCCGCCGCCACCATGAACATACTAACTGTGAGTTACACCTAAATATAAATATGGTGTCGTGATTACCAAATGTGATAAATGAAACGCATGTTGTCCATTGCAGAACGTCCTGAGCGCAGTGCACGCTAGTCGCTTGCCTGGGCCGGGCGGGGCGGGGTTGCCGGCCGGGGTTGCGCTGGGCCCCGGCGCGCTGCTGCCGGCGCTGGCGGGGTTGGTGCGGCGCGGGGTGGGGGTGGCGGGGAGGTGCGCGGACGCGGTACTGCGCGCACACTGCTGCGAGGCGGCGGCGGCGCTGGCGGATCTCATCCTGACGGACGCGGAACATCTGGACGGCTCGGAGCACACGCAGCATGTCTACGAACGGATCAGGCGGGAGGTTATACAGCCCTTCAGTGAGTATACCGACACTGGCACAATTGCCAAAGTTAAATCAAATTACGACTCAAATCTCGCACTTAGGGGGCTGGCGGAGGACGCGTAGTTCATACAAACGTAATACCAAAGTAATTTGAAAAACAAACATATTTTACTAGTCTCTATTTATGTTTCTATTGTTAAAATCAATTCCAACCACTATTAATTTGTCTTGATATTATTACCATATAATTCAATTTGAATCTTTTAATCTTTAATAATAGCATGATTGTTTAATCGTATAATTGAATGTAATTTTAATTACTTTTCAATTATGTATTTAGAGCATGTGTACTCGATAATGTATAAATAAATAAATATCGCTGGACATTACCACACAGCGCCACCTAGTGTCACACTAAGCAAAGCTTGTTGGACACTAGATAGTTGATATACTACATATTTTGATATACTTTTTTGTTTGTAAATACATACTTATTATTCATAATTATAAACATCCATGACTCGGAAACAAATGTCCATGCTCATCACACAAATATTTGCCCCTACCGGGATTCGAACCCAGGACCCTAGTACGTGAGGCAGCGTCACTACCACTACGCCATTCGGGTCGTATAAACTGAGGTTACCTGTAACTGAGTGTGCGTTACAAGACCTAGTTTTTTGTAATAGTTTTCATTTTGTAAGAAATTGTAATGGTGCTTGTTGGTAATCCGAAATAAATTGTAGCCTCCACCCGTCTTATTGCAACCTAATAGGTGACAGTAAAATAAAAGACGGGTGTGTACCATTAAAACAATTTAATAAAGGCAAACCTAGCCGGAGGCACACGAATTTGTAGGGTCGAAGGTTACGTATGTCTGTGGTCACTGGTGCAGGGATCGGTACTCCCCTGTAGTTGCAGGCGATATCCCGCAGCTGGCCGGAGGTGGTCGTAGGCCGGAGAACTGTGTAGCGCGGTACGGTGATGTCGCACGAGGGTAGCAGGTGTACTCGGCGCGCCGGCGACGATGCGACGGGGAATCTTCCCGAAGGACTCGCTAAGTCGGGGTGTAGTACACGAGCGTGGTTGCTCGGAGAATTATCCAACCCGAAGCGTAGACTCGGGGTGTGAAACTCCGTGCATAAAACCTGGAACCACCGTACCAGCTGATCAGAACTCAGCCTAAAACCTCCGTGCTGGGGTACCACCGACGTCCACCAGGAGGTAATACCCACCCAGTAGCAGTATTGACGGGGGTGGTACAGACCAGAACGGAGTTTACATAAGAAACAGCTGAGCAAAGTAGGATTGGCAGTAATATTGCAGTTACTAATCGGTTAGGCGTTTAGAATTTGAATAGAAATTATTAAGAAACTTGAGGGTGGAAGGAAATTTGATAGCATGAATTTACTGTTAAAACTTGTAACAAAGGAAATTTTGCAATCGTAAAATTGTGCTTATCTATAGCAATGAAATAAGCAACAGCAAATGAGTTACACATGAAGTATCGAAGACACAGAATAATGTTTAGCAATAAAATGATGATGATGTGCGTAATTTTTGTGTGCTATTCAAAACTTACCCTAAACCGGGATTATACACTGAATTTACGTTTAGATGAAGCAACTTGGCAATTATCCGGTCGGATGGAATTTTCCAGAGAGATTTTAAAATCAACGGTCGTGTCTGCTAAAGCGCTAGACAGGCCTAGGCGATATGTATTCCCTCTGAACCACAGAACATATATACCCTAAAGGGAAGAACGTCAACTTCATACTTTAGAAATGCTTACATAGAAGCACACTAGCGCTGCCGTTCGTGCCATCAGTAACTTTCGATAGCGCGGGAGATTTGAAGTGTTTTCAATTTCCTTTTTTTATTTAGTCGATACCGGAGTTTCAATAGGCGTGAGTGACAATTAACTAAATGGTACATTTAATTTGTCACTCACGCCTATTGAAATTCCGGCATCGACTAAGTCATAGAATGTTCCTTTCCTGTTTCATCATCATCTGCCTAGCCTTTTCCCAACTATGTTGGGGTCGGCTTCCAATCCAACCGGATGCAGCTGAATACCAGTATTTTACATGGAGCAACTGCCTATCTGACCTCCACAATCCAGTTACTACTGAGTAATACGATGCTACTTGGCAAGACTGGTAGTCAAACTTCTTGGGCCACTGACTACCTGTAAGAACTGTCATACATGTACAAATGACAGCCGGGACGAACAGCTTAGAAACTCCTTATATGTAGGGTCACCCATATCCACATACAAACCAAGGCAAGCTGTTTTTGTTTAGCCACAAGCTCCTCGTTCGTTTCCTGTTTAGCAAATATAATAAAAATAATGCTCGGAATTTCTAAGTGATGTTAAATAATACAATTTTTTTAAACATGTTTGAGTATTTTTATTTTTCTTAATAAAGATTTTTTTGAGGCTTCCTCAACAAACCCTCGATTTTTAATCGTGCAAAACCGCTTCAGGCATATCTCAACTGTACTATCAACAATTATTTTTAAATTCATCTCATAATGATCGTCACACCCCTTCAGCCAATCTTTATTTAAATTTTCGCACGTTTTTAATAATGAATATTTTAATTTTTTCTTGTGCGAATTTTCTTTTAGGTAATTGTTTATTATAATTGCAGCATTTTCAACCATTTCACAGAAACTGGGCTGGATGTATTTTAAACTTGATTTTACGTCATTGTACTCCTTAAAGGATGTAAATAAATGACATACCTCAGTGTTCGGATCAGCAAGCATAATTTTTTTACACTGCGCGCAATTCATCGACATCTTTTTTGCTATAAAGCCGCACACATTGCATTTCTCCAGAACACTGAGGTATATCTAACTCTTCTACACCTTCAATAGAAATTTCCGCTGGAAAAGGTGTGGAAGAGTTTTCATCATTTATTCGTTGCTCACCTTTTTGCAGAAACACTTTGAAATTATTCAGAATGTCGTTATCATCATCCAGGCAGTTTCTGTTTTTATTGTTATTAATTAAATTGGTTATTATGCTAGTTTTCAATGCTGCAATAAATTGGACTGAAGTGGGGTTTGGATTACAACCACAGTTGCTCCGAATGCACCCGAAACAGTTTTCGAGAGGATCTTGATTTAGCCTTCGGACACATAATGTGTTAATATTATATTTTTTTAAATTTTTAAATATACGCTCGATTGCATTCATCGTCCTCAACCAGCCATCTTGTGATGGGGGCTTGCTTCTCGCCCCTACAAACTTCATTTGTGTGAAAAATTCTCTCATTTTATTAAAAAAATGTAAATGAGGGCTGGTTGAAGACATGTTGGTAAGGTATTCTTTGCCTCTTTTTCTATCAGGCGTGTCACCATTCATGGCGTCAAATAATTTATCAATATTTGCGATAAGGGTCGCAGTCCCCACGGCATCTTGTGGTAATTCGTCTGAAACCAAACAAAAAAACATTTGTTAAAAGGAATTTCTGCAACTAACATGACATGACACTGACTCATTGAAATGGGTATGAGTATTATTGTAGTGGCATTTTACATTGCAGTAATTTTCAACAACAAAACATAACGATTTTTTTTTAAACCTCTTTTCTACTGCAATCTGTCCCAGTTTGAGGACAATCAGCTGTACTTACTATATTCTCGCAGTTGCACTTGCCGGGTACGCATCCAGTGATGCACCCTCTCTTAGGTTTAACTTGATGTTATTGTGTCCTGTGGTATTGTTTTCTTCAATCATGCAATTATCAGTATTTAATTTGATCTGAATGATTTTATCGTCTTTTGTCAAAGAATCATATTCACATAGTCAAGAAAAAAACATGACCCTCCTTATGTGCATTGCCACAGACGGGAAAAAAAGCTAGAAAGATTGAAAGTACATACAAA
The DNA here is from genome assembly GCA_950022955.1 of Xestia ashworthii. Lineage (NCBI taxonomy): Eukaryota > Metazoa > Arthropoda > Insecta > Lepidoptera > Noctuidae > Xestia > Xestia ashworthii. Next base: position 22,608,193 of record OX465566.1, read on the forward strand.
TATATTATGCTGAAACTTACTTAGGGCTACTTTGGCCAATAATCCTGCAGCAACGGAATGACTCAAAACTTGAGCAGCTAGCCGAACTTTCATCTTTTGTTTGCCATTCGGCTGAAGGTGTTGCTGGGTCAATGCTGGAGCAAAAACGAAGTTGGGGTTCTTGTTATCTTTATCAAAGAATTCTTGAATGTGGCTCCATTTAGCTACTCCTGCAATAGATTATAAAATCAATTAATATTCTGGTTATTTGACACACAGAAATGAATATAATAATAAAGTTGGATATTTGTTTTTATTCTTTAATATATCAATACATTCTAAGATAGAAATATTAAGGTGGATTCAATGTAATGCCCAAAAAACAACAGCCCTGCTCTAGATTGTTGATGTTTCAATTGTTTGATTGTTGGTGTTTAAACTTATAAACACCAAAGATCCAGTGCGGGCTGAGAAAAATAGTACTTTCATTTAAATTTAATAAATTAATCACGAACAACCACTAGAAATGCGACGTTGCCAGCCCGCGCGGGCTGAACGCTCTTAACATAGGAATGATGTAAAGGCCTATTCAAACCTAAGCAGTATTCGCTGCCGCTGTAGGTAGAGGTACATGCCGCGCAGGTTTGGATCAAGTATTTAGTATCAAGTTCCGCTCTAGCCGCGGAGTAGTTATAGTAACAATACAGCATACCCACTCTGTTTTCTCTCCCGCTGACGGTAGCGAATACCGCTTAGGTTTGAATAGGCCCTTATTGTTAATTATATAAAACTGTTAAAAATACAAGCTGCTAAATCTACAACACGAATAATAAGCAATAGGCACCAACCTATTCTTCGTTGACCTTCTATTTGTACATCTTGTACAAATTGTACATTATGTTTTAAAAAATTGTTTCTAAAACATTTAAGCAGGTGGGGCGGGTCTAAGATGGTGACAATTTCATGTCCCTCATGGTCGAAGAATGGGTGATCTTTCGATGAGCCTAATAAATTTATTGCCCGTAAATTAACGCCATCCAAATCACATACGACGCCAATGACTTCCAATCCAGCACCAAAACAAGTACTCAAAACCTGAAAATTCATATTTATTTTAATCAATTAATTTATATAGTTTGAGGCTAAGATAATTTAATATTATCACACAAACAGAAGGCCCACCTCCTTAATAAGTACAGCTAATCTGTCAGCTGTGACGCAGTCTCCCGAAAAATAAAAGGCTATCGGCTGTTTCCAGGCTTTTCTAACTCCTATAGCCATAAAAGTTAGGGCATGGCTTGCAATTTCTTGCGTTCGGCCCTGGGCAGCATGATCCTGGTAGCCATCTAATTGGTCTAGTTTTGTGTTATAGCTCAGGTTTTTTCTTATTGACATTTCGTCATAAGCCACAACACACAAATTGTCACTGACTGACCTCTGTTTTGTGATTTCTTTAATTGTTTCAATCACTTGATTATTTATTCCGCACATCATGGGTATTTTGTTCAGTAATGCCTTTAGTGAACTCACACTAGGCAAACAAAATAGCCGACTTAATAGCCTATAGCATGAACTAGACTTTTTATACATGCTTAAGGCTAAAACTTTATCGTCTAGTGTCCATCTCCGCCCAGTTAACTTTCTCGACACATTTTTTAACTGGCTTTGTAGCAACAAATAAAATGAACTGCTTAGTTTTCGTTTCATTATGTTGTTCACCGCATCATCATCGTGCAAAGAACCTAAAACATCCCTGTTGCACTTCTTAACTTTTCTAAATTTTCTTCGCAGTCTCAAGATTTCAGTTAAATTTTTTCTGCATCTTCTGTACAGTTTTTGTTTTCTGGGTGTTAGTTCGGTCATTTTTTTGACATTCAGGTCTTTTAATATGCCTTTGCTTTTCGATGATTCCTGTAAAACATATAATAACCATGTCAGAGCATTCAAAGGGTTAGGACATACTTTACAGGTACTCAACATATTCATAGATCGCTTTATCATAATCCAACAATAACTCAGACCAGCAAAGTGTCCTCATTCCATAAAATTTCATCTGAATCGAATAATGTTATGATAAACTGATTATAATTATATAGTATGACTTGCAATATTATGTAACAATTACCAAATAAATATATCTATGTCAACAGCAAAATAACATAAATTATATTTATCTAGACTCGAGCAATAATGAATTTGTTCTATTCAAAGAAAATATTAATATATTAATTGAAGTACCTGGGTCAAATCTGAACCCTGAAGGTTATATACATTTGAGGGTTCTATGGATGTAGAACACTGAGATGTACTGGCCGTAACTTCCACATCCATCTGCATCTGTGTAGACTCCTGATACTGAAATATTTTAATTTTATTGATTAACTTTCCTTCTATGAAATGTTTATTTTTCTTGCATATCTTTACAATTATTGGTGTTACTATTGAAACATTTTATGAAAATTTCCTTTTTTGTATGACATGTCTATTTGTTTTTGCTTATCTTGCAATAAAATTAGTCTAATGAAATCAGCAGATTTTTTTGTGAGATTCTTACATTAAAGAATCTGCCTGTACATATTATTATAATAATCTATTAAAAACCTTCATCTGCTGCGAGGTAGACACAATAGTTAAACAATGGCGTCAGACCGATTCGGTCAGGCTTCACAGACGAAGGGTTAACATTCAAACAAGAGAGTGTGAATTTTGGTCTGTGTATATGTGGAGGGTTATCTCCAGAATCACTGCACTTATTTGAAAGTTCTCTCACTTTGGAAGGTACATGATTGCAGATAGATGTAGGCTATTATATTATGGCAAGTTCAACTTGGGCCAGGCTAATTATTCCACTCATAAAATATTATTACAACTTATTGAATTACCTTGGCCAAATCTGGGCTCTGAGGGTTATTTGCATTGAAGTGTTGTAGGGATGTTGAACACGGTGAAGTACTACTGGCCGTAACTTCTACATTGGTCTGCGTCTTTTGAGTAGTCTCCTGATACTGAAATATTTTAAGCATATTGATTAACTTTCTTTCAATAAAATATTTATTTTTCTTGCATATCTTAGCAATTTGTTGAATGAACCAGCAACAAATGTTTTATGAGAATCCAATTGACTAGGGAGTTTCTTTCTTTCTGCTAAGAATCTGTCTCTATATATTGAGAGTAGTAGAAAGAGTATTTTGCATTTTATTGATAACAAAACTGGTATGTTCTCTACTCCAATCAGTCTAAAGCTGGAACTTTGTATTAAAATTATTATTATTACTATAGCTAGCCTGTATTGTCCCACTGCTGGGCAAAGGCCTCGCTCCATTCCTTGTAACGATCACGATTCTGTGCTCTTTCTTTCCAATTCTCAAGGAAGACATCCAGTTCATCCCACCATCTCTTTCGTGGTCTGCCGCAACCTCGTGTATTAAAATAGTTCTTAAATAATAAAAATACTTACTTGAGTTTTTTGTGCTTCTATAGGTGGTTGTTCATCTCGTAACTGGGCCAAAATATTTTGAGCTTTTGTTGGAATGGCAAACTTATTCAATCTTGTTTTGGCACTGCTAGTAAACGATGAATCTTCAAAATGATTGCCGCATAACATCTTATGCTGCTTGTATAGCTTCACCAATGATTCATCTGAAGACCAATCATCATTGGGAAAACAAAATTTTGCCCAAACTCGAGCCCTGAAAAAGATTTTTTTGTATTAAGTATTAGAAAAGTCATGCAATTTTTTTTATTTTTATTTATTTATTCACAAGGCAACTACAATATAGGTTTTGACCTGATTATCACCCAAAGCATGATTGATACACATGACTAGTACACAACGACCCACTGACCATATTGTATAAAGGGATCTGTTTGGATGTTTGTATTAATAGAAAATGTAAGTACCTAAGCAAACATACATATCTTTAAATAGTAATGAAGCCACAACCAATATTTTCAACTTCATACAACCTACCACAGGCCTGCAAATTGCAAAAAACGTAGGAAAATTTGAATTTCGCGGGCTACGAAAGTGGGCTAGGTAATCAGAAATTAGTTATAATTTACTAAATAAAGAGAATTAACTACTAACTAAGGCATAGTATCAGATACTAAAGTGTAAATTAACGCAAAATAGACTTACTTTATAGACCCATGAGTGGACGGGAGAGGAAACCTGTGAAAAGTCAAGGAAGAGTTTTCCTTTGAGTTAATGCCGCATTTTGCACACTTAACATTCCCTTTTCCAACCATGGTGGAAAAATAACACAAAAGCGTCAGTATCGTATACAAGTATACAAGAATAAGTCAGGAAAGCGTCAATTTCGCACAGGAGTCTCTATCTCACAAATATTGAATTCACAACACACAAAGCGTCAATTTCGCACAGGAGTCTCTATCTCACAAATATTGAATTCACAACACAAAAAGCGTCAATTTCGCACAGGAGTCTCTATCTCGCAATTCAATAAAACGATAAACAAACCGGCAAAAACACAAAAACAGCAGCTGAAAGCAGAGAAAAAAGTTTGAAAAAACTTTTCTCGTAGTGACAACGGCAAACGGGCCCGGCCGGGTTAAGTTGTAAAAGTTACCATCACATAAAATAAAAGTCCAACCATTATCTGGTTGCAATAATTATAATAATTAGAATCTATATTACTGCAGAAATTTTAATTTCAAAAATAAATTCGAAATAATTAAAAAAAAAAAAGGTAAACATCCATAATCTAAATATTTCACTTATCAAAATATAACATAATCTACCAAAATGGTAGGTAAGTTTTCAATCGGGCATGTAAATTTTTAATCTAACTATTACATTCTTTCGTAGAGCGCTATCCCTTTTTTGCAAATCGTGCCACTGTAGGCATTGGCCGCTTAGAAAGCTGACCACCCCTGCTCTGAACAGCCTGAAGACGACTGTCCGACTCGCGGCGCGGCGGCGCGCTCTGCGAGACGAACGAGGCGAACTAGTTCGTTCACTGCCGTCGTCCCGCGCCCGCACATCCAAAGTCGTACATGACAGAACTAGACACTATTTCATGGAACGTTTCGTTACAAAATAAATAAATATTCTTAAGGTAGTGTTGGAGACAGATCTGGCAATGCCGTTGTTTGTTTTTGCTATTTTTATTGTGATAAAATTATTTTTATAGAAATATAGTTCACTTTTGACTGTGTTTCCTTTAAGCTGATTTATTTGCGACTAGTTTAAAAGTACAATTTCTTATTGAAATGAGGGCACACGTAATGTTGAACTACTGCACACATTCAAGGATTCTAAATCAACAATAGGGAATATGCAAGAAATGCAAAACTCTTTTTATTTATTAATAAAAATGCCCTGTATTGGCGCTTATAAACATTATGGTGTGCTTGTTTCTAATACATCACTTATTTTACAATTTTATTGTTTTATATTTAGCATGTTTATATTATTATTTATAACGACAGTGGTAAATAATAAGCAGCAACTGATTAAAACTTTTATTCGGGCAGAGTTTTCCCTTACAATTATTATCAATAAGTCCGCACACAAAATCATTGCTCCGGGCTTTTATAAGCATGGCTGGCTGGCGGCTACTTCACTTCCCCTGGCTCGCAATTTGGCGGGGCAGGCTCCCGTGGTGGGGAAGTGACGTAGCGGCTAGGCATGGCGGGCTTGACAGCCGGCTCGGCTTAACGGCTGGCTAGCGACATCTAGCGTTACATATTATAGCATGTTTTTGGTGAAACGGAACGCACTTTGAAAACACGTCGCCCTCGATAACGGCGGTAGTGACATCAAAATTCATATGTCAAAAAATAACTTTTTTTTTAAATGTGGGTAAAGTTGCACTACGATTTTATTATAATATCGTTATCGCAATTTTTGCTTGAATAAAGCACATACAATTAGTAAAATTACTTTATTAAGGCCAAAAAAATAGATGTCAACAAAGTATGGTCGCGACAATCACGGACATTTGAACTGTCATAGAAAATTGCAGGAGTTTAGTATTATTTTTAATCGACAAGCAGTAGTTGAAATTAACTTTTAATACTTTTCTTGGGTTGATAATAGTGTAGTTAATTGATTTAAGTGAAGAAAAAAAATACATGCAAATTCCCTATTATTATACCCAATTGCATCTTATAATAACTTCTTTGATTTGGTGCCTAATAGGTAGTGTGTATTTATTTCGATTGGATTACAGAATATCTATGTTCCCAAATACACGCTGAAAGGACCATGCCCATCTGTGCCCCAGAAATGCCCAGATAAAGTATATTACAAGATTGCTCTAATAAATAAAACTAGAATTATGTTGTTAATTTGAAATCTTATGAAGCACTGGTTAAACAATAAAAAAAATAAGACATTCTTGTTGACATTGCAGTACCCGCAGTACTTAGCATCGGCCATCGGCATCGTTTCAATCGTGCTTTTTTTATTACGGTCTGGAATCACGTCCTTTGGCCCATGTATATTTTCATTCGTTGTGATAGTTTTGTTACCAATGATGATAACAAATATATATATTATTATAGTGTTGCGGTTTTAATTGCGTATTATTATTGATACGATCGGCAAGACAAAACTTAACATAATCGATATTAGTCATAAGTGATTACTAAATAATCGAATAATAATATACTGCTTTACAACACAACCAAATAAAAATACATTTTATATTACTACTACTAGTTTTTAACCAACGCCATTTATGGGACTATTTGTTTGTTCACGTTATGCTTTGTTTAGTTCGGCGCTAAATAATTGGCATGATAAATAAAATCTTCGAAAAAGGAATCGTTTTCTTGTTGATGATCTAAGTAATCGATTCCAATATCGATTATTATCGATAAGTATATAAAAGAACAATAATCTGGCTTAGCTTATGTAATGATCATGAAGTTCCTATTGAAAAACTAATAGCAATGCTGTCTGTAAACGATAAAATATACAAAAAACCAGTAGGAAGTTATCATGTTTAATGTCCAATATCTTTTGAATCGGTGCTTTATATGGCATTAAATCTAGATATCATATCAATACTGTTAAAAAGTTATCATATGACATAGAGCTGCAATTTGGGCATTGCATGGCATTGTTGACTTTCAGCTCCATACTAATATGGGCAATATGGGCATGGTCCTTTTAGTGTTTTCCCGAAGCGAAATGAGTTTGTATCGGTAATACAATCGATTAATATATAAAAAAAAATATATACATATCGATATATGGCAGATTAACAATTGTGATAAACAAAACTCTAAAGCGAGTTGAACCAACAGTAATACCTACGCGGGACGCGGGCCGGGCGCGGGACTGTCCAGAACAGTCGCGCGGTCGTTGCACTTCGCGTATTATAAATCAGCTGATCACTACTCTTGACTTAATAAAACACAAAACCCATTAAGTTATAAAAATAATTTGAAAAATTTTTTTTTTTATTTTTTTATTTAACTTTGCATTTCGATAGTGCTACTGATGGGTAATCGTCCTGCCGCGGGAAAACAACCATTAAAATTTCACGCTGTATATATTTTGAAAAGGCAATGATACAAAGACGAGATAATTATGAGCTATTAAAATAAAATTTCTATAGAAAACTTATTATTTCTTATTACTCTTGTTGTTGTTATTCAAAACATATATTTGGGAACCTAGATATTCGTCCGTCAATCGAAATAAATACACACTACCTGAAGAATATGTTTGATTTACAAATTATTTTGGTATTACGTTAGTATGAATGCGGGCATCTTTATCAAGTTTAAAATTGAAAACAATTAGTTGAATTGATTTTTGTTGTAACATAAATTAATAAGTTTGTTGTAAAATTTTCAGTCGACGAAGGCCAAACGGAGCGTGCGGCGGCTCTCGCTGAGAAGTTCAAAGACTTCGAGTTGTTGATAGACATGTGCGTCAAGAACAACGACATGGACAAGTTGTTCTCATATATCGACAAGTATTCTAACGAGGTGTGTACTTATTTATTTTAACTTGATGCAGATATTTTCAACTAGTCAGCCTTTGAGTTCAATAGGATAACTTTTGTTGTGTTATAGTTCCGCGGCTTCATGAACTAGGTTTATGAATTATATCAGAAAAAGTTGTTCGTTGTTTGTTAGACAGTTTGTTCGTCCGCGTGAATGTCAGTTATCGAGACAAAAACTTGACAAGTTGTATACTCAAATTTTCCTCCAGAACCACTCTATCCATTATTGAAAATAGCATGAAAATCGGTGTAGTAGTTTTTTAGTTTATCGCGAACAGACAGACAGACACGGTGGAGAAGTTCGTTTTATAATACGTAGTGATCGTGTTTAAAGTGTATTTAGTTACATAGTTAAATAATGATCAAAACTGTAGAGAATATAATAGATCGTGAGTCCCCTCAGGGTATCGCGGCGGTGACGTTCGCTTGGCTGTGCGGGCGGGGCGGCGCACAGATGGCGCTGATGCTGCGTGCGCTGGGCCCGCGGTACGGGGCGCCGCTGCGGGCGTGGCTGCGGGCGGCGCCGGCGCGGGCGGGGTTGCTGGCGCTGCACGAGGTGGCGGCGAGGCGGCCGGCGCACGCCGCGGACGCGCTGCTGCTGTGCGCCAACCACGAGCTGGACTCCGTCAACAGGCTCACGGTGACTGCGCTCTTCCACTTATTTATCTGCTCAAACTGAAACCATATTTACTTTTCATTTTAATTACTTCATTTACAAATAAACTGAATACTGACGCCCTCAGCAATCCAGTAACTAATAATACTTATGCCCGGTCCGCATTGAGCTTGTAGTCCATTTAAACGACTTCACTCACACTTAACAAAAAAAACATTATTCAAATATGAGCTTTATGTATCTCTATTTAGATATACTTTACATTGACAACATAAATCAGCAGCCAACTCGCTGTCAGCGGACTTACCGCTGTCAATGCCAATGTAAAGAGAAATAATTAAGCCCATATTTGAATTATGTTCTTTTTGACTGGTGGGAGCGGAGTCGTGTAACTTGACTAAAATCTTTAATCCGATCTCGTAATTCAGCGAGTTAATCCAGCCCAGTGCGAAACCGGATCGTATCGTCTATATTATTCGTAATTATTAAGATTTAATACTCACTGTTTAACGTTTATCCAAGCACTAGATTGACCGTTTACACTATTCACTGACGCTCACATAGACAAATTAAAATGAAAAAATAGACCATCAATACCACAGAACATAAAAAACAGTAGAAGTCGCATGTGGGCGGGGCGCGCGTACCCCGAGCTTTGCACTGTTCCGCAAAGTGTTTCGCCCGCGCACACGCCACGCACATCACTCTAGATAGAAGCGTCACAGTGACAATAACTTTAAAAAATATACTAAAATGCCCTACTGTGCTGTTCTGGAGTGTAAAAACGATAGTAGAACCAAAAATGTATCAAATGACGGTATATCATATCATCGATAAGTCTTAATTTACTTTATTTCGATTAAAATTTGAAAAACATAATTTTAGTAAACAAGAGGAGAACAAATAGACTTTATTCTTTAAAACATAGGGTTTACTTTCTTTTAAACTCAAACATATTATTCTCGAAGATTCCAACTACGCACATGTCACAGTCCGCTACTCAATTAGAGATTGACGTTATAGATAACGAGTTATCGATATTTTAAACTAACAATGTTCTATGATGTATCGGCGAAAAATTAACCGTGCGTGCGATTTTTTTTTATGATTCTATTTTAGGAAAAGGTAGTATTTCCATGAAATGTTAAAACCTTTTTGTTTAATTTTCCTTATCCAGGTCTAAAATAAATTTAAAACAGATACATATGGGGAATCTATTCGTAATATTCAAATTGAGAAAAAGTTTATCGACCTTAGGTCATTCACAAAGTCTCGAATCTATAAATATTTGGTTTCGTATTATTTTATGGCTTCAGATTTCCTATGGATCCAGACAGAAAAGAAAAATGGATTGAAGCGACTTTCTACCAAATAGTATAATTTATTTTCGAAATCAATCAGTAGTTTAACATGACAGTATTAACAGAACAATAAATTCTTAACTATTCTTTCTGTATTATATCATAAGCATTATTATAAATTTATAACACTTGATTTCAAACATGTACTTATTTCATTTTGAAATTTTAAAATATTTATCGAATCCTGTATTTTATTTAAAAATAAAACACAGTGGTGTCGATTCTGTTGAGCACAAACTAAACTTAATTTAGGCTATTACTATCTTTTTCTCACTAATAAAACGAGAAAGAGACGGACGTAATTTAGAGCTGTCAAATTTAATTCGAACTAATATTTCCATACAAATGAAGGGTGCACGTAAAAACATGTCGACTAAAACGGTGAAGCGCAAGGCATGATCTAGTTTGACATCTCTAACTTAGTGCATAGCTATAGCCGTCCTTTTCTCGCACTGCCTTTTAGTAAAAGATAGCAATAGTCTAAATTAAGTTTAGTTTGTGCACAACAGAATCGACACCAATGTCGATAAATAAGGCAACGGCAGTGTTACAACCCTAAAACAGGACGAATAGCACACAAATAGTAATGAGCTCGTTACGGAAATATCAATCATATTTCTAAAGGAATAAAGTTTTATTAAATGCATTTAGTGTAGTGACATCTAGCGGTGAGTAGCAGAACTTGTTTGTGAAACTATTCCCTATGATCTAATACGTAAACAGATTAGATAATAAATCACTTTATCAACATATTCTTAAGGTTTATTTTCAAATAAACGTAAACTAATCTAATACTTACTTTCATTCATTATTAAATAACCAATCACACCACGCTTTTTTTAGTGTTACGAAATACAATTAACCTGTTTATGTGTTAGTTTGGGGTACGCTGGTTCCGATACTAATAAAGCGCCATGCGATTTCTACTGTTTTTTTTTATGTTCTGTGATCAATCCAGTCACTGTCCTGAACCACTCACATAATACATTCAGTATTGATTCACATTGCTGCAAAGACATTCCAGTACCGCATTCAATCACTGGACTGAAATAATGTAAATATTTGATTGATTTGATTGATGTAACCTATTTGTCTTCCCTCACTAATCCGATAATACAGTCATCTGTCACGAGTTCACGACCAAAGCGTTTGTATTCCAAACTCCAAGCTATTATTGAGAATTTCGTAATGAAAGCTGATGATTGAAGTGAGTACTAACCGTATGAGTGTGCAGAGCTGCGCGTCGCTGGGCAAGCTGTGCCTGGCGGCGTCGGAGTCCCCGGGGAGTACACAGTCGGGCGCCTGGCAGCGCCTGGAGTCGCGTCTGGCGCTCGCCGCGCAGCACGAGGCACTGCCGCGCGACATCCGCCTGCATCACGGACTGGACGGAGACGACACCAGGGTGCTGCCGCCCGAAGATATCGTGCAGGTACCGCCACCGTCTACCTAGCCGGTCTGTTCGACCCTTCCGAAACTATATAAAGCCTATGGATAAACGAACATTTTCCTTGTAGATGTACATCGACTCGGAGAGCAAGGCTCTGACGGAGTACGACTTCAAGAAGGCGCTGGACCTCACCGACTACATACAGGACATGGAGCGTCGTGACGAGCTGCGACTTCGGGTAATTAATCTCTTGAGTTACACCTGTTTTCTCAAATTTCTTCATGACACGAAATATTTTGTCTTGGTTGTTTAAAATGTGGGTGTACACTGTTGCATAAACAGTACATCCACAGTTTTGAAGAAAACACAACAAAACAAAAGTTAAGAAATAGTTATTTATCCAACATGTGAGGAAAGTTCGTTTTTCCTATGAGTTTTGATTAATCGAATAGCAAATGAACTTGCTCACATGTTGCATAAAAAACTTTTCACCACTCCCAGCAAGAAAGTATTCAGTCATCATAGGTAAATAAATTAATATTTCTGAACTTATACGCTTACAATAATTTGATAAATTTTATAAAAAACATTAATCTTAACTTATAAATATTTCTATTCGAAGCATAAAATTATTAATTTTTAAAATATCTTTAAAACTTAACATAAAAAAATCAGGCAAGGTTAGTTTCTGAACGGGATCATTACTTTCCTCACTGTTCAATTCAAACAGTGAGAAAAAACCAACTTTCCTCTCTGTTTTAATTGAGGAAAGACACTTCTTTCGTGCGGGAGTGGTGAAAATAAAATGAAATCATAGATTTTTATTTCAAATAAAATGTAATGTTTCGATATTCATATCATAGAATATCAAATCAAATATTCTACTAATATTGTTTAGTTAATACTAGCCGACCCGACACACGTTGTCCTGTTAACTATGAATATTGATTCGAATTGACCTACTAACCTACCTACCCACTACCGACCCACTACCTACCCACTACCTACCTACTAAAAAGTAAAAAAAAAAATATATAAAACTTATTACCAAGAAAAACAGTTTATTGAGTGACAGTTTCTAAATGTTTGAATTCATACACCCAGAACTGAAATGTGTAGCAATTATTATTCAAATACACTTGCACACCTATGAATTTTACTTGGTCTATTTTATAAATTGATAACACTATTTGCCGTAGTATAGATATATGAAAGCGGTTTATAATTGTCGGAGGGTTCAAATTATGCTATAGCGACCAATTTCGATGTAGCCCACACTCGCACAGCGTACACTTCTAACCTAACCTATTTGGCCGGGTCTCCGAAGGGGATAGCATTTTCGTTGAAAAATATCATGAAAAAATACACCGGACAAACAATATAAATAATTCTACTATGTGATAAGTTTGTTAAATAAAAAAATGGAATAAAAATTTCATTGAATTGTGTTTCGGCGAAACTATCATTGAAATAAATAATCATTAACACAATAATATGGGAAATAAATATACCACGACGCTTCTGGGCAAAACATAGAGGACTTACCTATTATGTAACATCTCTATTGTAATTTGACCTATGTTTACAAATAAAGCATTTTTTGCAAAGATTCTGATTAAACATAATGCGTCACATTTTTTTTCAAAGAAACAATAATCTATGAAATTTCTGTCTGTGAAATAAGGGGCACCGTAAAATGTAAACGGTAGCCTATAACATTACGGGACTCTGAATATTTTTGAGTAAAGTCCGCATACCTCGTGAATAAATGGGCTCGTTAACTGAAATTTTTTTGCGTGGGTCTTTAAATGAGTTGTTGACGCTTTTACGTCGATTGATCAATTCCGGGAAGAATTTAATCCTCTTTTCTAGTTATTGATCTTTTTAACAAGAGTGAGCAAAGCAAGCTCTGGACTTGGGGCACCCCAACTCCGGACAGGATAGGTTCGAAGGCGATGGCGGGCTCTAGAGAGCAAGCGAAGCGAGAGCAAGAGAAGTTTCAGAGACAACCTCAATATACCTTGCCTCTTTATAATATTAATTTAGATAAATGGTGTGTTTAATGTATACTGTAGGTGTGGTGCGCGTGTATCCGGCGCGACGACTGGTCGCAGTGCCGCGTGGACGCGCCCGCCGACGAGCTGCACAACAAGATGTTCTTCCGCCTCATCGACCTCGTGCACGTCATGGGTGAGCTAGTGTGTGTGTGTGTGTGTGTGTGTGTGTGTGTGTGTGTGTGTGTGTGTGTACATCCGGCGCGACGACTGGTCGCAGTGCCGCGTGGACGCGCCCGCCGACGAGCTGCACAACAAGATGTTCTTCCGCCTCATCGACCTCGTGCACGTCATGGGTGAGCTAGTGTGTGTGTGTGTGTGTGTGTGTGTGTGTGTGTACATCCGGCGCGACGACTGGTCGCAGTGCCGCGTGGACGCGCCCGCCGACGAGTTGCACAACAAGATGTTCTTCCGCCTCATCGACCTCGTGCACGTCATGGGTGAGCTAGTGTGTGTGTGTGTGTGTGTGTGTGTGTGTGTACATCTGGCGCGACGACTGGTCGCAGTGCCGCGTGGACGCGCCCGCCGACGAGCTGCACAACAAGATGTTCTTCCGCCTCATCGACCTCGTGCACGTCATGGGTGAGCTAGTGTGTGTGTGTGTGTGTGTGTGTGTGTGTGTGTACATCCGGCGCGACGACTGGTCGCAGTGCCGCGTGGACGCGCCCGCCGACGAGTTGCACAACAAGATGTTCTTCCGCCTCATCGACCTCGTGCACGTCATGGGTGAGCTAGTGTGTGTGTGTGTGTGTGTGTGTGAGTGTGTGTGTGTGTGTGTGTGTGTACATCCGGCGCGACGACTGGTCGCAGTGCCGCGTGGACGCGCCCGCCGACGAGTTGCACAACAAGATGTTCTTCCGCCTCATCGACCTCGTGCACGTCATGGGTGAGCTAGTGTGTGTGTGTGTGTGTGTGTGTGTACATCCGGCGCGACGACTGGTCGCAGTGCCGCGTGGACGCGCCCGCCGACGAGCTGCACAACAAGATGTTCTTCCGCCTCATCGACCTCGTGCACGTCATGGGTGAGCTAGTGTGTGTGTGTGTGTGTGTGTGTGTGAGTGAGTGGGTGGGTGAGTCTGTGAGTGTGTGTGCGTGTGCGTGCGTGCGTCTGTGCGTGTGTTTGTATGTGTGTGCGTGCGTGCGTGCGTATGTGAGTGCGTGTGTGTGTACTCTTGTGCACCTCAATCAACCGAAGCGACCATCAGAAAAGCGCCAAGTCCCGAAAACACAAACGTTAAGGACTTTTATTCTAAATGTTAGCAATGTCTCCCACAGGCGGAGATCTGGAGCTCCTACTACCTCCCGTGGAGGACATACTGACTGCCCCCGAGCTAGCCGAGCTGGTCTCTGACCCTCGGTTCCACTTCATCATCAAGTACGGCTACGAGTGCGTCGACACCACGCGCAACGACTCCATGCAAGAAAGTTAAACCTAATGGCCGACGAGTACGCTCACCTATCGTTTGCTTATTTGTATATTATAATATGACAAGGCTCTTAAGTGTGGTTAGTTAGAGTCTTTGTTAGTTGGCTGTACGTTTAACCGGATGTCAGTAGTTATACAAAAATACAAATACTGTCCATCATCATCATCATGACATCATCACATCATCACAAGACGTCCACTGCTGGACATAGGTCTCCCCCAAGTGTCACCACATTGACCGGTCCCTTGCGACTCGCATCCACCGGATTCCCGCAACCTTCACCAGGTCATCGAATAATACTGTCCATACTGTCAATACTGTCCATACTGCAACACTATTAAGGCGTTGTCAAAGTCAAATTGTTACGATATGGACATACGGTAAATTAAATGTTAAGTAAGATTTCAGTACATTTATGTGTAAAGACCTACTATATTATTCAGGCCGTTAATTTAGTCACCTGTATTCTGACCCACATAGTCCGGGAGGAACCACTGCATTTTAGGTATTGTTTTTACGCCGATCAGGATCTTGTTCAATAGATCTCGAATGACTGATTAGCAAACCCAGCGTCAGCTGACGGTGGGTGTAGATTGGGAGGTTAGGTTATATTAGAAAAAAAAGATCAGAACAGACACCTTGTTTCATAAATAGTTTACATCATACTGAGCTTAAAACACATCGTCAGCTGCTTAGTGGTGGCGGGATTATGCGTCAGCCGCTCGCATGTACAAGTACAAGTACAAGTACATGCGAGCGGCTGACGCAAATGATGCACGCCTTATAAAAAACTAAATGCAAACTACCTCCAAGTTAGAGAGTGTGTGATAGATTGCTTTTAGTTTTTAGTAAAAAGTTTCAGCCTACTATGACTTATTTTTTATTTATTTTAACAATTTCCGTAACCTCCCAATCCTACTATTCGGCGCGACCCGCGTAAACGCCTCACGTAATAAATGGACGCCACCTAAGAAGGTGTATCTGAACCAGGTTAAACTACAGCCTCTACAACTGTTGTCTTTTATAAAAAAAAAAGCTTAGTTTATACCGTCAATCCTTGAACCCTTAACCTAAAGCGTGCTCTTGGATACGCAGCCTTCAGCTCAGCGCCGAAACTTGAAAATCGAACAGCACACCCAAGGTTCCAGCCGACATTTCAAACATCCACCGTCGTCGATAAAACATCGACTTATTTTTGCTCTTGCGCATGTAAAGACTATACGAGAACTGTTATTAAAGAATAAGACGAGTACATAATGCTAAAAGACTTATTAAAGTCTGATAGTTTATAAATTTAGTATAGATTCTAAAAGCTTAGTAAATGTTAGTTATCTGTAGCAAGGCTTGTGAAACAAATGGCTTCTATGCCAATCTTGTTCTTTCTTTGTTCAAGCTAAAACTTATAAGTATCTATGTGGTTGTAAATATGACATCATAATCTCGTTTTAGAAAAAGTTCGTAGAGCGTCTTCTGTCACTCATCTATGTGTCTCTTTCTAAAACTCGATGCGACTGACCCGAGTACAGTAGAATAAGTTATTTTCAATTACCAGTATTTTCATTTTATTTGTAGTGTTGTCTTTCGCTATTCGGTTTAAAACATCGAGGTTTTAATCGCAAGTATTTGATTGTTAAAGACTGTAAACTTTAGAATGTAGCAAAACATTTTCACAAAACAGTTAGATTAATAGAGTGCACCTTTTTCTAGATTGCTATATTCATGAAACAAAACTTTTTCGCCTACATAACAGTTGCACATAACTATATAAGGTGTTAAAAAATTAACTGCAAGAATTTCGTGTACATACTCGGTATCAAAAAACAAATATATTTAAAAAAAAAAACTTTTTTCGAGCAGGGTTAGTTTTTACATAAAAAAAACATTGCCAGTCCAAAGTCTGCAAAATGTGATGGGAAAGTTAGAATCAGCTGTCTACGTTTGCGCTGTCGCAGAGGTGAACGACCCCGCGCACGGCGCCCTGCACGGTGCACTCACAGTACAGTCAAGTGCGCATACTCAATCATTTTGTGTGCAGTGAAAATATTGCATATCTTTGAAACGGATCGTTACTTCGAAGGTTACTTATATAATTTTTTTTCGTGATTATTTTCTATTTATGGTTCCAAACAACTCCTCAAGTTTCTTGCAGTTAATTTTTTAACACCACATATAATAATATACTTGTTACTTGGTGATGTTATGTCCAATGCACCGTTAGCCTGTTCAATCTGATCTGTCAGATCCAAATGCTGGATTGGTGAAATATCATCATATATTTAGCTAATATGATGCATAGTGAATGTCGCGGACCACCATGAGAAGCGTCTATTCCTGCACGTCAGTGGTGTCAGTAAACTGTGAGAGGCTTGGTTGGTATGCAAACACGTGACTACCTACCGCGGTGTCTGCGTGTTCCTGGTATATACCCAGAGCAAAAGAGGTTTTAGTTACTTTTGGTTGGGTCCACACTCAACCAACAGTAACCAAAAGCTACTAACCAGCACTAGGAAGTTGGACAGCCAATGGTATGCATTGAAAACAGATTAAAAAGTATCTAGAACTTCAGAATAGTGAGAGTTTACTTAAATTAACATAGTTTAGGATATAAGTTAGATAATTCCCGCTCCGGCTGGGTTATCGAACCGCGTCCGACTGACATTCTTAGCTCACACGCGAGTTTCGAACTAGACCACCTAAACCTGATTACGTTCGTAAAACTCTCAAGTCACAAGTGGCGGCAAAACATTTAGGTACCTGAACCCGCTTGCACCACAAGTCGCTATAATACGTTTATTTAATCCCGCCCTAAGCCGTGGCTGGTACACCAGCGCCCGGCGGGTACGAGTATGTCATTTATAAGTTATAGCCCCCTGGCTGGAGGCCTTACTCTCAAGCCACCGAGGATACTCACACAGAGGATAGTCCGGTTAAGCAAACGACAACCATGCAGCCCGCTTAGCATGATCACCGGAAAAACGAGAGAGACTCGACAAATCTTTTGCTCATCTGTCATTGAATCGACAAAATGACAGATGAACAAATTTGTCGACTCTCTGTCGTGTCTACGGTGGTCATGCTAAGCGGGCTGGTAACTCATTTGTTGACAGATGTTGAGTAGGTACTTAAACAAAATTAAGAGAAAACATCATTGCCTCTGATACCTTAACACGACTTGTTTTAAATTCATTTAGCACTTATTTAATGTATTTTTTTGTTGAAGGTAGCCTTGTACATTTCTTTTAAATATGAGATCAGTTTAAAATTTGACCGTCTTCTTTACGTGTTCGTCTGCACGTCTAAATGTCTCATATATATAATTATATGAGCTCAGTTGTAAAGGAAGTTTTACAAACAACAGAATTTTTACTGACGGATTTTTTTTTGAACATTGCATACGAAGTAAAAGAACTTGTTAAGGGAATAAAGTTCGAATAGTATAGTGAGGTGAAGAGTGTCAGTCGAATTGCAAACATATAACTCACCATTCGATGATGTGCTGTCAGACTGATTTAGATTTAATTAGTATTAGTGTTCGGAACATAGCTACAGATAACGAAATGTTGCGAAATTAAAACAACTACTATCGGGGAAATGAATCGGTTACCAACTGACGCTGCACGCAGACCTGGCGGGAGATTCGCATCGTCGGTCGTGTAGCGCCAGAACAGACAACTGGATACTGGACAGTATCGTATCCAACCTAAAGCACGTTACAAACATTTAAACTCACATTACACATACACAAACTCCCAGACCCGAAATAAGCACCTGTAGTCCATACAAGTATTTATTCCGTGTGGGTATCGGACCCGCGACATGCAACGCAACAACCAATCGCTCAGCCACTGCGCCAACCGTTTGATTATGCGGACAGAGACGATTCGGTGAAGTATTCGATTCCCTGTTTGTGCTGATTTTGCGTTGTAGGTAATACATTTTTAGCAACCCTGGGATTGTTATGCCTAACAATATGGTTCAGGGATCTATAATCTGGCAGCGACCACAGCTGTAACAAACCGCGTGCAATTTAAAAAAAATGTCACAGATACAAATAATAATGTTGCAATAAGCAGCGACAGTCTAGTTCAGTTGGTCAGTAAGAATGAAGAATATCAATATTCATCGTTATTTGTAGATACGCTCCGAACTTGTAACTTTAAGTTTTAGGGCCCACACACGGCGTTTTTTATAAACTCGTTCCAAGTACAAACGTAAAAAATATTAACAATTGGGTTTGCGGCGCCAACGCAGCAGCAGCGCGAATAAACGCGTAATTTATGCGAAGAAAACGCCGTGTGATTAGGTCCCTATTTCACTGAGAGCCAAGACAAGAAATACTAGATTTATTCGGCAGCGAAGTCGGAAATTGTAAACGTGTTCGGGAAATGATCCCTACATTAGGCTTCTAATTCTTATAAAAATACTTTTCAGTAGGCCTACAGCCTAATTCTTTGGGACTGAATGTAAGAATAAACTATAGATTTGCTGGCTCTTAGTATAAGATGGAATACATTGTCCAATTTTTGCTCAGACTTGTTAAATCCATCACTATGTTCAGACTAAGACCTGTTAAATCCATCATACTGTCAAATGGTTATAGGGCTTTACGCTGCTATAAATCAGACGTCATGTTTTGAGAATTGAAGTGTTGGGCTAATCTAATTAATATATTGGAGCTAAATTGGACATTGTACTCTTTAGTGTTAAGTGTCGTAGTTCTCGTGATACCGGTGGCGGATACGGAAGGGCTTCACGAAGGCCTAGAGATTCAATGAAATTCTACTACACGAAGTTATAATTCGCAAAGTGAGATATGGATGTAGCGGGCCAATATCTTCTAACAAATCCATAGCACGTGTATCTGTAGACAAAAATAATTAAGAGCAATAAAATTCGAAGACTGTTCATTTTACTTTAATTAAAATTTCAGCAAAAGGATAAGATATATTTTTATTAAAATGCGTGTTAAAAGTCTGAATGTTTATTGATCAAATAAAAAGATAATAAAACTTATAGGAATACATTGGATATCATACCTATTCGAATGTACAAAATAAGGGAAACATGTCTTCAAGCCTCTACTTCGTTACAAAATTTTAATTAAATTTTAACTATCATATTATTATTAGTTGTTACTAGTTATTATAGTAACAAGCTACATATAACCATGCTGTAATAAAACTAACATTCGCTGTACCATGGATTTACTTAAAGCTATTGATGTTGATTTTGTTGAAAACTGTAATAATAATTTGTGTGAACAACCTTGTATCATTATTTTGTTTTAAAATTAAGATTTTTGTTGATCTGATTTATTTTGAAATAAAGTTTCGTTGAAAAAACATGCATCGTTTAAGTTACCCTGTGTTCCGCGGCGCGGCGCTAGGCTCGTCGGTCGGTCGGTCGGTCGGTCGGATGGCGGACGGCGGATGGCGGCAATGTGCCGGCGGCCGCGTCCCGGCGCGCATGCGTGTCGCGTCCTGACAGCTTGAGCGCCTTTTGTTTACCTCCACACGACAGTTACCGCGGCCGCGTCGTGAATCGTGAATAATTATTAACATGGTTTTGGATTAAAATCACTTTAATTAATTATTGAGTGAGTTTGCATCAGTGCAAGTTGGAAATCAATACGTTTTCTGTGCTCTGAAGGATTATAAAAGAAAACGGATTTTTGTTTCTGAGTCGCCGGCTCAGCTGTGTAAGTATTTAAGTCTAAAATTTTAAATTGCTATTTAAGTATTAATTATTAGAATAGTATTTATTTAAGTACCGAAGCAACAAAATGTTAAGTGCATTGAATTAAAGGAATCCTAACATTTTATTTTTATAATTAGTAGTTAATCTTGCTTGAACAGCTGCCAAACTACCTAGTTTTATATTTTGTTACATCATCCTGAAAAAAATAACAGGACCAAACACACATTTCTTTTAATTTTTCTAACAATTTGTAGCAACAAATTGATAGACCAGTTAGACTCATGTTAGAATCGAAGTTTATATTTTTGCATGAAAACTACTTGGGCGATTGAACTTCATATATTGGCCTTGTGTAAGAAACAAAGTTATTATGTTTACTGCAAGCTGCAGTTTTAGGAACAATACTGAACAGGGCAAAATATTTTTATCATCACCAAGTATTTGGCGTCAATGTGGGGGACAGCTACAGGTACACCGCTGCCGACCCTTTGGAATAAATAAACGTGATGTTTTGATGGAATTGTGTAGGCGAGGCTAATGCCAAAAGCTAAGAAAGCATAGAGAGCTTTGGAATTCATCATCTGCGTAACGTTTTCCCAACTATGTATGTATGTGTTAGGGTCGGCTTCCAGTCTAAGTGGATGCAACTAAATACCAGTATTTTACATGGTGCGACTACCTATCTGACATCCATAATCCAGTTAGTACCGAGTAAAACGAAACTTCTTGGTAAGACTGGTTGTCAGACTTTTTGGGCCACCTGTACCTAACGACTGCCAAAGATCTACAAATGACGAACTTCTTATCGTGCTTTCCGAGGCACGGAGCAAACGCGGTGTATGAATAGGTAGGTAATGGGTGGTCACCCATCCACAGACCAACTTAGGCAAGCACGATTTAACTCATAGATCGACACGAGCGGCTGTTATTATTTAGTCACGAGCTTGGAAATGTAGAAATAAAATTCGACCGTTGACGTAAAACAATCTCACCAGATTTGCCTCAGTACCGTAGCCAGGGGCGGATTTGATACGTTAGCTACCCTAGGCCTACGAAAGATTGCCGCCCCCCCCCCCCCCCCCCCCCCCCCTGTGTGCTGTAAAGCATGAAAAATTAAATTAAAATGAAAAATAATCTATAGTCAGTAAGTGATTTAACTATCTCAATCAGTATTTCAGATACCTACTGATGTTTACCATTTCTATTTGTGAGTTTTTGAGGTTTTACAAAAAGACGCGTGGGCAACCACAAAAAAAAAATCGACCAAATTTTGCCGCCCAAGGCCCGGGCCTACTCGGCCTTTATGGAAATCCGCCTCTGACCGTAGCTACCCTTAGCATCCGAGGATCCTACTTTTTATCCACTGATTGGTTACTTGAGCTCATATTCCACTTGTAGATAAACTTAGCCAGATGTAGTACGTATGTACAGTTTAGGTGTACCTAAGTGGCAAGCTTCATGTGCGTAAGGGGTAGGTAGGTACTCGTTCCCGTACGCGCCACTAATCGCGTGTCACCATTAATTCAACGCTGTTTCCCAGTTAGCCAAGCCGTAATTGGAGTAATTCTCCACGCGCGCCGTATTGGTTAAACTGTTGTTCTACTTGTGCTAATTTCCTTTACCAACGTTTTGTAATAACTTCATAGGGGCTCACTAGGTATGTCCTAACAGGAACCCAAAGAACCAGAATCAGCAAGCTAGATGTATAAATGATAACAATCCATCCAATGATTCTAATTGTTTTATCTGCACAACTGTTAAAAATCTGAAATCAATGAAATTCAAAAGCCCATTCAGATACCATTCGTTACTATACATGAACGATACTGGCACAGGAAAAACTTACCTACCTACTTGTAAGAGACACACTTTCTTATAGATGGTGAATTATTAACACTAAATTAGGGCTCACTGCTCATTGGAAGGTTTTCGGATTTTTCCAGATTTTGAAACTGTTACAGTGGCCACGCAGAACTTATCAAAAATAACAAGAGTCAAAATTTCTATTAAGTCCCTCCTTCAACATCAATTTCATGGGATCGCGATCGTCTGATCAGCGATGACCGCTCAGATTATCGGCACGCTATACCGGTTAGCCGCCATTACCAGTCGGCACCTTGGAACGACCTCACTGTTTCATATCTGATACCCGACACGAAACCAAGCCAGACGGATTTCAGCGAAATTATTATAAGGCAACAATAGTAGGTACATTGTTATCCAAGGGGTGAAAGTAACTTATTTAGTCCCGAGACGGGGTTTGGCGCCCAAGCGTAGCGCGGGCGCTAATAGCTCGAGGGACTAAAGAAGTCTTTAACCCGAGGTAAACACTGTGCTTTTCATTACGAATACAAGGAAAATAAAAACAAAAACACGAAACCACTCGAAAAAAAATTGAAGATCAGATTGCCGCTTTCCCGCTTATTTTGTTTTTTTTTCTGTGGCCGGCTATTCAGCCGTTATTTTCACTATAGTCACTGAAAAAATAGTAAATATTTTGCCCAAATTTTTGTTATTCAAAAGAAATATTTGTAACTAAATTATAACTAAGTTATTTAAAATAATTATATTCTTTAATTAATACTGAATTTTATGTTATTTCAATTTTACATCGCGCTGTAATTTACAGGCTGTATAGAAGTCGGAACATGGTTCAATAGAAATGTGAAAGTAGAACTAGATTTTTTTTTAATAATGTGACAGCTGTCAGTTGAAAGTGATTCTCCCTAGGGCTGAAAAGTATTACTTTCAGCCCGCTCCTCAGGCAACTTCAGACCTACTTTCCGAGTATGAGTAATGAAAATAATTTATTACCTAATGTTTCTCAACGACAGAGAAACACTTCAAAATGACTAGTACCTATCATTTAATTGGCAGCAGCGGATCAATACCAATTTCGCATTCATTTTATGTTGTAACCACGTCGTTGTAACAATCTATCAGTCAAGTCTTGACAATTACTTTTCTCTCCGTGTCGCAAAACACCGTCATCAATGATACCTACCATTACTGCAGACCCAAACTGCCTAGCTGGCAGTAGTTAACTCAAGCCTTCTGAAACCCTTCTCTGCATTGGGTGACTTTCATTTCATTATCCAAACTGATAACTGTTCCTTGCTGCAGACCGATGACGATTAGAAAGAGAACTTTCGATACAATCATACAAGAACACAGTAGAAGTTAGGTACGAAGTTATCAGACTGTTCATTATTGGATTCATTCTCATTAGCTACATCCTGTCGGGGTGTTGTTTTCAGCCTTTGTCGCAAAAATAACGAACTAATTTACATTTGGCACAACTAAATTACGTTCTATGCAGACAGGCTCTTATCTTTTATTGCGAATTATACTAATTTGTAATTCTTTAATCTTTCTGTAGGTAGGTACCTATACATTGGTCGACTGTTTACTGTTACTGTAGGGGCGCCGTTTTATGTGCCTGTGACGTCATCTAGGGCAGACTGCACGCGTCATAGTTTGAGGGGGTGGCTATTAGATTGGAATCCGAGAATATACGTAGCCTTCGGGAGAGATTTATGACGTCAACTGAAATTTTATCTAGGTATTTAGGTATTACTTAATTGCTTTTAATAGTACCTATTTACTGGATGATATGATTTACGTCTGCATAATAAGGAATTTGCAAATTAAGTAGGTAACACAGGTAGCAGTAGGTATCATAGTTGCTTAACCTTATCAGCCCAGAATGGGCACTTTAAGTATCTGAAAATATTAATCACGTAGCGGTTTGGTTTAGGTAAGACCTACTTTATCGTACCTACGTCGACATTCTACATTTAATAACTAACGTAATAATTATATCAAACTGCAGAAGTGGTGGCTTTTACCCTGTATAAGCTACCAGTTACAGGCAAGTCAACACACCTACTTAGTCAATCAAGGCGCATGTTGGTTCGTGATTACCATAGAAACTGGCTTTCCTACTGTATGTTGTGCCAAGTAGGTGGTTACTCATTGTCCACACCACATGTAATCTAATAGGGAAAGCCTTCCATTTCCTTCATTTTAATTACCCATTCAAAATTCTTTTTGTAAGTTACAATGAACTTAATAATGCAATTTACTGTAGTTAGTGCATATCAATACCAAGCTAAATATTAGTCATTGCTGGCAACAAAAAGTGACTAACCTATAGTGTGCCTATAGGTTTGTAATAAATAATATAAGGGGTAAACGAACCCTTCAAGAACTTGTCAGCCAAGCATTCTGTACCTACATCAAATTAAGTCAACCTTATTAAAAAATATTGCTGGGCAACGACTTGTTTGTGTGAAAAGCAAAGTTAAATGACTTTTTCTTGAAATAGTTATTGAAAGAGGTGACATGAACATAGAAGGTTGTATAATGATTACAATTCTGAAACCACATTGGTGGTAAGGTAGGTGTGACTCATTTTTCATCAACATACTCCTGACACTGACCTGCTACGCAAAAAATACTCGTATATTCAAAAACCTAAAGAATATTTGAATGTTACGAGCCACCCCTATTGGAAATGACTCAACTAAAGAATATTTGAATGTTACGAGCCACCCCTATTGGAAATGACTCAACTGAAGCATACACCTTTTCTCGACGGTTTATAAGTACCCATTTAAACCTAATAGAAATTGTGTGTTATTAAAAAGTTTTCATATGTTTTCACTTCAAAAAACTAAGGCAAACAAAGGGTTTTGTGCAAAACCTTGATCATAGCGATAATGCATGAATTCAAAACTCACACCTAACTGATCATTAGGTCCGATAGTTTGCACATAATAGGGCAGACCTAGTTAACAACAATGCTATTACCTGCTACGTCAGCTCGTGAGAAAGTCGTCTAGTCAATGCTGGCGGCTACCGTGCTCGGCACCCGCACACCAGCGCTATTGCCCCACAGGCCAAACGTCAGTTTTTCTTCGCCTATTGTGTGCTAATTAGGTGGCGTCTAGTCATACTGATATCTATTATACTTTATATTGGTTTAAAAATAGCGTTGATTTTATTCTCAATAATAATTTTAGCCTGTGGCTATGGGCCACTGCCTGTTCCCTTTTGAGAGAAGTAAAGATATATATGTAGGTATACTAGCTAACCCGCGCAACTTCGTCTGCGTCACATAAGAGAAAGAAAGGGTTACAGAGATTGGGTCGTAAGCACCTATAATACAATTTTCAAAGAGCACATCATACACATCCTTCCGCATAATGAAAATGCGCGCGCCCGGTACATCATCATTATTTTGCTGCGGATTTAAAACGGTGTATCTCCTAAGATATGCATTGAAATCAATTAACGTGCAATACGAAACGCGTCCATCAATTCTGTTAATATTGTTGATAGCAAAATTTGAAGTAGGTTGGAACAAGGAATCACATTTTCACATACAAACTTTGCCCCCCACCTTTTCACCCTCTTAGGGGTATAATTTCAGAAAGTCCTTTCTTATCGTATCATAGGCATACGATAAGAAATGATTTTCTGAAATTATTATACAAAAAATACACCCTCCAAGCTTCAGGTTTCTACAATCTGCGGTAAAGGCTGTGCGTTGATCCATCACAGTCCTTCAGGACAAAGCATTTTTATTATTTGTAGATAGTAGGATTTGACCTCGTTTGCAAGTATTTTTAACTTTTCGGGCTTTATGTCTGATGTACATTCGTATAGTCTACATTTTCTTCGTAGTATTATTTTATTTGTAAATACAGGGTGGAAACGATTAACCGGGCAGAAAGGGGAGCTTCCTTAACCGTTGAGTATTAGAAACAGGATCGATTGGTATCAAAAAATGTTTTGTGTAAAATAGCAATTTTCTTGCTAACTGTACTTTTTTTAATCTGTGAATGGGGATCAAAATTTCACGAAAAATTACGGATGGTTTCCTCAGACCATTTTCATGTAGCTGCAACGGTTAAGGTTTATCATTATTGGCATCAAAAAAATTGTTTTATGTAAAATTTTCTTGCCAACTGCACTTTATTTTTAATTAAATCTGTGAATGGGGATCAACATTTAGCGAAAAAAATATGGATTGTTTCTAAGACCTTTTTCGTGAAGCTGCAGTTCCCCTTACTGCCCCGTTTACCGTTTCCACCTTGTATTACCAACTACTTATACCGAGGAAAGCCGATTTTCTTGAGTTCCGCTATTTTGGGCGTATTCACTTCAAAAATCAAATTTCAAGAAAATTGAGAAATTAGGTATATTTACCTGTATTAGATTTGAAGTATTTACAGCAACTTTTAAAGGTTTACACTTCATTGGATTTTGTCCTATAGGTGTATGAAGTTTATTAATTTTAAACACAAAACCCTCTTATTTACGTCTCTGGATGAAATTTTTTGAAAATGCTGAAACAGATATTTCTTAATTTTTAATAATATGTATTTACTCTGAGTTTCATGATTCTAGAACAATCTAAAAAAAAAATTCATACAAACTTTACCCCCCCTTTTCACCCCCTTTTTCCAAAATTTTCCATAATTTCTATACCCTTAATGTTATTCTGAGTTTATTTAAATAGATTAGTGAAGTTTTCATCAAAATCCGTCCCGCAGTTTTTACGTGATGCGCGTTCAAACAAACAAACAAACAAAAATTTTAAAAATGGTTTTAATAATCAGTTACTTATTTTAAGTCACCCTGGGCGATTTTTTTTTTTAATCTTCAATGTACAGATTTTTTGGTCTCAACAATTTTATTATATGTATAGATGTATAGATACCTACACTTACACGCTTGCGTAGTAGTAAGCACGCGCATGTGTGGCCTGTAGAGGATCTTTTAATAGTGGCTTGTCGGCGATTTCAAACCACTCATTGTCCGTTTCCCTAATAAGATTATCTCGGAACAATAATTCTTGTGAAGTCATCCGCAATTTCGCCACTGAGACAGTGACTTTGTCTTCGTCACTCTCCGCATAAAAATCCAGAATTCTCCTTACACGCGTTTCAATTGTTATTTCATTCACTTCACGTCAATTCAACAATGCGTTTCCTATCAAACTGGAAGTCTGGAAGGTTAAAATTATTCTTTAAAACTATTTGAAAATAATGCATGATGGAACGTAGTATGAAACACGTGATCATTTTGTCTGATTAGTTAGTACCTAGTCTGCAGTTTCACAACCAGGCCTGATTACAAGCTATTATTGAGAAGTTATAGCAGCGTGTGTTAGGTTAGGTAAGGCAATCCAACAAGAGAACACGTTAAATGGCACTTTAGGTAATACGGCTCATTCCAGTAAGGAGGATTTCCTCCATTGTCTGAAATCATCAGCTAATGCAATGATCTGTCGTCTGTATCTGATAGCGGTGACCTTCGCGATGATTAGCTAATCATCTGCCACTCTTCAACTGCAGCTCACCCACTTACACTTTAGTATTCAACACCAGCCCCCGGCTCGAACTGGACTTGCGAACTGTCGTGGACACACAATATTATGTAAGTGAACAAATACTTCATTTATTTCGACTAGTCTCTTCGCCCAACCCAATCACTTAGCCTAGCTATCAATAGATAGGTCAATACCTGATGAAATGTCATAATCTACTCAATTACTTAGTCGTTAAGAGGCCTGCGGAGTTTGCGTTTTTCATACAAACGTAACACCAAAATAATTTGTAAATCAAACATATTCTTAAAACCATTTTTAAAATTTTTGTTTGTTTGACCGCGCATCACGTAAAAACTGCTGGACGGATTTTGATGAAAACTTCACTAATCTATCAGAATAACATTTAGGCTATAGAAATTATGGAAAAAGGGGGGGTAAAGTTTGTATGAAATTTTTTTTTAGATTGTTCTAGAATCATGAAACTCAGAGTAAATACAAATTATTAAAAATAAAGAAATACCTGTTTCAGCATTTTTAATTTTTTTTATCCAGAGACGTAAAAAAGAGGGTTTTGTGTTTAAAATTAATTAATTTCATACACCTATAGAATAAAATCCAATGAAGTGTAAACATTTAAAAGTTGCTACATATACTTCAAATCTAATACAGATAAATAAAATTTCTCAATTTTCTTGAAATTTGATTTTTGAAGTGAATACGCCCAAAATAGCGGAACTCAAGAAAATCGGCTTTCCTCGGTGTAAGTAGTTGGTAATACAGGGTAGAAACGGTAAACGGGGCAGTAAGGGGAGCTGCAGCTACACGAAAATGGTCTTAGGAAACAATCCGTAATTTTTTAGCGAAATATTGATCCCCATTCACAGATTTAATTAAAAATTAAAGTAGGTACAGTTAGCAAGAAAATTGCCATTTTACATAAAGCATTTTTTTATGCTTTCTGACACTGATCAATAAGTTCTTCCAGACCAACCCAGGTTAGATAGAGTATTCAAAAAGTCAGAAATTGCATTAATGGTGGTTCGAGTTAAAAACAAATTTTAGTGTTGGACAGCCCGTTCATCAAGGAAGGCTAACATCACCAATAGGAGCGGAGCATCAATGAAAAATTTCCCAAAAACAAAGATTTATTCCTTTTTCTTTGCTTCCGTTGCAAGCACTGCATAACGCGGTTAAAGTTACACAGCAATCACGTACGAAGGAATTGTTCCTCTAGTCCGCGATAGCATATGTCTATTTTTTAAGGTTGACTCACACTTTCTCTAACCCTCACTCGCAGACGAAGTTGCGCGGGTCAGCTAGTGTGACAATAATTTAGTATCAATGGATCCTTTTTTTATTTTGATGATTGACATAATTATCGACATCATCAATCATTTGATTTTCTTACATACTTACCTTTTCTCCTTATTAGTCAGACATACTGTGCTTTGCATCTCTCCGCCCAAATAACCAAGATTGGGTTGCACTATCGGCTGGGATCGGCATGCGGTGCGCAAACGCATCCTACTGCATAATTCATTGGCTTTGTTTCGAGCCGCGCCCGGTGGTTGCGCGTGTGCGCAGCTTAACATGCACTACAATTTATTAGCTCATTCATATCGATTACAGCTCTGATAACTGATGCTATCTTTAGACTTTTAGCCAGTAAAACAAAGAAAGCCGGATATAATCTACAACTTAATAATACGGTAGAAAGTATCATCTCTCATGTCAGCCGAAAAATGCGAGAATGCAGTCTGTCAGTAGTAAACGTCTTTGGGCGGTTACCTATACCTACTAGGTAGCCACATGAGTCCCCAAAATGTAAAACTTTTTTGTTGGAAGGTGTGACTGAATACAACCTCAATGCCACGTATTTTAAAATTCAAAAGTGTGAAGTCGTGTTTCACTAATAAGCTGAGTGTCGCCAAAATCTTGAGGACTACATGAACACGTGTATGTAGATGTACTTAGGTAGGTAGGTACATAAATTAAATGTTCAATGAGTTACATTGTTAATAGGAATCAGAATTGTCGCTTTACATGATAATTGAACCGGTACATGAAGAATTGAAGTTGTCGTATTTTCATTGAAATGAATTATGTAATTCGTCAATGTCACTTATTTTTCAGTAAATAGTCGTGAGTTTTACGACCTTGTTAGGTGCGATTGTGAACAAAGTGAGTTTCGAAAAGGACGGTTGGTTGTGGTGTTACAGCAATAAGCAGAAATCTACGAAGTTAGGTACATCTTATCAATAGTTCTCAATTTACTACTTATCTCTTGATTAAATTAAGCTGCTGAATATCTAGGTATTCCCATTCAAGTTTTTCATTGAATTGAACGCTACTACAACGCCGCAACGTATTATCGAAACCATATAGCGATTGCGACACAAACCACACAGAGTTTTCCGCGGACAAACTTCGCAAACAGGACGCCCGCCGCCGTATCGCAAAATAAATAAAAGTTCGCAAGCCCACACCTATGTGTTTGCCATGGCTAGCTCTACGGAACACCTATAGGCGCTAGGTTCTGTGTGTTCTGATATAATGGTGTTGAATGAGGCATTATGTCCCCACAGCAGCAGCTGTGCCGGACGTGGCTATTCAACGGGGACTCGACGTCGAGCCGCGCGATGTAAAGGGATTCATGTATAAAAATGTATGGCTGTCCGGTAGGCACGTCTTTTGTGATGGGCATGAGCATGACTACAATAGCGTTAAAGTTTGCACCTGTTATGTTCCCGCTGCTGACGTAACCGCTATGCAGATAGCTGACGGATGAATAAGCAGAGTGACTTAGAATGGAATGAAATACTGTTGAAAGACTGTTGGTGAATTTTCAATGACAAAGAAGTACCTACGTGGAACATTTGATCGAATTGTTATGGGTGAGCCCAGTAAAGAAATTTGTTGGTACTAAGTAAGTTTTTTGAGTGAGTTGGTTAGGACGGTTAATATCAGGTTTTCGCTGGTTAATTAAGTTTGTGTAGAAGTTCCCAAATACTTATGCGAAAAAAATTGTGCCAAAAGTATATTTATTTCAGTAGGATGGTGTAATAATATCAAAACAAATTCGGAACGACGGAGTCAGCCAGACACCCCGGTGACCTAGTTCCCAAACTTGGGGTCCCACCCACCTGCCCCAAGTCGCGACCCTCTGCAAAGGGTAGCTGAGTTCGACGAACTCTCGTCTGAAGGTCAACGTTCCCTATTTCTGTGGCTCCTTCCTTATACTTACTTTAACATTTTCGGTTAAGACGCCTGCGGAGCATGCGTATTTCATACAAACGTAATACAAAAATAATTTGTAAATTAAACATATTCCTAAGGTAGTGTGTATTTATTTCGATTGAATTACAGAATATCTAGGTTCCCAAATATATATTTTGATTGGACACTGATTTTAACAAGAGTTATAAGTAAAATAAGTTTTCTATGGAAATTTTAAATTCCTCATATCTCGTTTTTGTACCATTGTCCTCTCAAAAAATATATTTGGGAACATAGATATTCTGTAATCCAATCGAAATAAATACACACTACCTATTTACAAATTATTTTGGTATTACGTTTTTATGAAATACGCATGCTCCGCCGGCCCCTTAATCTGCGATGTAAATAGTTTACATTAGAATCAGAATGAGATAAGTCCAGTCAACCGCGAAGGCGAAAAAAAATCTTAGCAAATATTGGCGGACTCCAGCTGACCTACATTACATGTAATAGGCAGAGAGAAGTATAATAATTCAAAGAAATAATTCATAGAAGTTTAATTAATAGTATTGGAGTTGAATTATAACATACTAGCTGACCCGCGCCACTTCGTCTGCGAGTGAGGGTTATTTTTTTAAGCTATTGCATAGCTTCTATCGCGGGCCTTGAGCGTGGAGACCACAGAGTATATAATCACTACGAAAATAACTTAGAACCAAAGAGTATGTAAACCCATAACGCCCCATGTCACCCCATGTCAGACAATTCGGTATGTAAAGTATTTTTCAGGTATTTTTTTTACATTTTTATTTCGTAAAACATTTAATTTTAAGCAACTAATTTTAAGCTTTTTTTTTCCAAGTTACAGTTTCTTTTTTATTATTTTTTAAAGTATTATTCTTGATGACGTCATTTCATAGCCTGAATAGCTTTAAGTCTTTGCCACGTTTTCAGTACATACAAAAAACACTAAATAACTTCAAAGTTGACATTGATGACAGTTGACGCTTGACAGATAAGTGTTTTTATTTTGTTGTGAAATGTGAATGCTGTGATCGTGACTGTGATGTAAACTTTTTGTTTGAGTTTCTTTTCCTACGATTTTTAGCAAATTTTAATTTCTATCCATTATCCGTGCTGCGTATCCGTGCAATGAATCTGTCATCGACAACTAGTGCTAAATGCTTCGTACCGTCATGTAAAAACACTACAACAAATAGCCGACACAAATTGTTTGTAAATGTGAAAGAAACGCTAAAAAAGAAGTGGTGCAAGGAAGTAAATGTGGAATACAAGCCTGGGCGTCGTCTTTTTTGTTGCGAAGATCATTTGAACGCGAAATTATCAGCGCGCGATGCATTCAAATAAATAACACAGTAACTAGCATTGACAGTTTTGATTTGACACTGACGGTATGACAAATAAAAGTATTTTTTTTTTAATTTATCTTGAAAAGCACGAAGGATGTAGTCTATTCAGGCTACGTTATGACGTCATTTAGAGGTCAAATGAAAGTCAAATGATTACAAGTATTATTGTGAAAATAAACACAATCTTGTGATATAGAAAGCTAAAAATAGAAAAATAAGGCATAAGACCTTAAAATCTCCAAATGGTTTTGGAATCAGCGTAGGTTAATTTTTACTTTACATACCGAATTACAAGCTAGTTTTCTTTTTAATATATTGCCGTAACTAGGAGTTGTAGGTTGTATACATTTGATGTTAGACCTTCTTTGTAACCATTTTTTATCAACTTATGCAATTATAATTATTTATGTATTTTATTTTTCCGCTTGTTGCCGGCTCGAGGGTCAAAAGCAGACTGAATGTTCAGGCTCGGCTTCCCATCACGATGAAATTATGAATTTTATAATGATGGTTCCACACACACATACACAGACACGTCAAGCTTATAACACCCCGTCGTTTTTGCATCGGCCGCGCGCCTGAACATTCAATCTGCGTTTCGTCCTCGAGCCGGCAACAAGTGGAAAAATAAAATAAATAAATAATTATAATTGCATAAGCTGTTGATAAAAAATGCTATGCAATAGCTTTACCGCGGCAATTCCTGAGTGCCACACGTCTTTGTTTTAATAAAAAGTATCCTATGTTACTACCTCTCTCTAGCGAGATTGTAAACTCTCGAAATATTGTCAACTGAACATGCTGCTTTTATTTTTCGGTAGATTGTAATCTATCGAAGTGAAACCGTAATATAATGAAATGCATGCGACGGAAGTAGGTACCTATCTCTGCCGCCATAATCGGGACATGGGGCACCCCCACGTAAGGTTCCTTTAAACCCTGCAGACGGAAATAGCGGGGCTCCATCGACTACGCTTTTTAGGGGAATATAAAGTGTTTTGAGGTTAGGGTATATTAATCGGTATTTCTCAGGAAAGGTATAAGTATTATCTTTTCATGAGAGTGGTACCACGGGGCAAGGGGGACGCCCCCTTCCCCTCTCATGCACACCGCGCGAGTTGACTTCCATCGTATACATTTTACAATATTACGGTTTCTTCACTTCGATAGATTACAATCTACCGAAAAATAATTGCGTTATATTGTAAGCAGTACCTATGTTCGTTTGACATTCTTTCGAGAGTTTACAATCTCTCTAGTTATATTACAATCTAACGTGTTTGACAATTTACGGTGACATATTATGAGCGAAATCTCATCGACCGACATCAGACGCCTCACGCCTAGCTCGCCACTCCCATAATGTCCATCCCGTTGATGCATGTTTCTAATTCCGTATTATAATGACCGAGAAGTAATCATATCACATTGACTCCAACCAGAGTCACGGTTGGAAAACGCTGGTCCTCCATGATTCACTGGCATACTTCTGTGGACAGCGAGACAGCGTGATCTTGCAGCTTGAGTCAATATTATTATGACGTATGAAACGCAGAGTAGTAAGAGAATGGAGTGCTTGTGCTTGGAATGTCGTCGTAAACCAAAGTACTTTTTTCGTTTTATTACATCTGTGCTGGATATTTATTTTGTTTTGTTATCAATGTCTCTCGAGTATATAACCTCAAATCGAAAAACTCGATAGCGCGGAAAACTTGCTTAAAGTAACTACACTTTAACAGTGTTGATTAACTGTATTACCGGTTGCTCCAGGTCCTTAAGTTCCCGCTCAAATTGGGATATGTCTGATGGCCATGTCTGATTTTTTATAAAGTTATCTATAAGAAAAATCAGACGTCGCGCCATTTGTAGTACACGTCCAAAAAAATGTTATCTCTGAAAATAATGGAACCACACTGCATCCCATCACATTTGGGAAGTTTTTAAAACAAAATGCCTTCAAGAATATTATTAACGGCAGTGTCAAGAAAATCGGGCGTAACAAAATAAGCATTTCTTTTTTGATTTCCTGGACGCGAATTCATTTATTAATAAATTTTCAAAGAGATATAGGTACTTAAACCCACCATCTAAAGTTGAGGACAATTTCTCCCTTTGTTATGTAAATATCTGTATTTTTTCTCTTGTACTAGTCGCCATGCTATAGGCGGGGGGTGAGTGAGTATCCACGTCTAATGTCAAAAAGTGATATAATTCTCTTTCCCCCTGTTGCCGTGCTTTGGCAGGTGGATAAAATAATTTTGTCCCTTGTTGTGGAAATAACCGGTGGACAAAAGTTTTATCCCCGGCCCATGCTAGCCCTGCAGGAAGTTTAAGTCTTTTAAAAACATAAGGCATGGGTAAAGCATGTCAGAGGCACTGCATCCGTGTACAAGTCTAACATAACTTGCTGGTGATCGTCTCATTTAGTGCTGTTATAGTTTAGTTGCTTCCAGCGGCACACTTAAAAAATTCGATGAGATCGATTACGTTTCCATTTGTTCTCTATTCCGATTCGGTCACGGTCCATCAGTCCGGCCGAACGGTGCCGAGTGAGGGCCGCCGGGCGCACCTTCGTGCCCAGTGGAGCGTGTCAGAGCAGGCACCACTTGTTGATGATGTAGCTTCTGACTCCTGATACTCCGATACATTACTTTCGCGTGCACACTGCACAGTACGTGATGCGGATGTTTACGGGACTGCATTATAAGAAGCCGCTAAGCGTAAATTGCGTTTTTTCTGCAAGATTCTCCGGCGATGTTTGGGATTGGTATCAATGGGCGATGATGCGTGAATGGAAAAAACATATTTATCTACCTGTCAAATCAAAAAGTAAGAAACAAACGTATGGAAAAGCTCACTTTTGCATATTATTGCAAAAATAACTGGTGCGCTATCGTTTTTGAATATCTCTATATCTAGCGAATGTTGAACTATATAGTTACAATAGGTACATACTGACACCTGATATCTAACAAATGGTAGATATGTAAAGCGCGTCGTGGGAGCAGATTATTGTGATTCTGATTAATATGGGTTATATATAATGGGTCGTATATTACGGCTGACTGGGCCAGGTGCTGACGAGCGCTACTTATGTTGCAGGCTGATTGATACATTTGAAACGCTAGCGTAGGCCCATGCCAGCTGATTCATAGCGGACGTCATTGATACAACTACATACCTAGCCATCCGAAGGCAACAAGACTTCGAATAAGAACAACTTTTCCACAGGATCGAAGTCTCCAAATGGAACTTGTACAGATAGTGCACCTGATGACTGATGTTAAGAGATGTACCCTAGAGTAAGATATATCTTAAAGACGTAAGTCTTATGAAGTCGCATCTAATTTTGACTTAATTGCTTATGTATTGCGCCCGCCCAACGTCCAACGGTCATGTTTGTCATCTACCAATAACAACTGAAATCGATCAAATAGTTTCATAGACCCAAGGGGCGTTTAACCGTTAGGTACTCACT
This sequence comes from Xestia ashworthii, assembly GCA_950022955.1. Classification (NCBI taxonomy): domain Eukaryota; kingdom Metazoa; phylum Arthropoda; class Insecta; order Lepidoptera; family Noctuidae; genus Xestia; species Xestia ashworthii. The sequence goes on from OX465566.1 coordinate 22,644,102, forward strand.
GCAAAATAAAAACTTTTTTGCAAAAAATATAACCGACTTCACACAAAAAAGTCAAAAATAACTTTAGCTTCAAAAGTCGGTGACCTTTGTTTCGAAGTCGGTTATATTTTTTGCAAAAAAGTTTTTATTTTTCACTTTTTAGTGGTTCACAGGTGCTTACCCTTTCACAGCGTATCGGTGTGATTTTTGTTATGAACTGGTGTAAACAACAGACAGACGTGAGTCTTCAGCGATCCCAGTACATTTGCTATCATATTTTATTACGCAGTTCAGTTGCCTATCTTCCGAAGTCACCAGATCTTTATCAAATCGAAATGGGATCACTCCGAGATTGTACTCTGCCTAAAACTACCCAAACCGCTTCTGGTGTGCCTATAAAGTTAAGGAGTTACCTCTATTTCTCCGGGATCCCATTGAATGGAACTTTACACGTCTAACTGTCGAAATCTGGGTGTATTGTATACTTCTGCGTACTCCCTCAGAGCATACAGGTGTGATGTTACGTCATGATGTTGCATAAACAATAAACAACCAAGCGATTGCAGCAATTACTGCAGCTTTGCCTTGTATTTTTGAAGAGTTCCATTTATATCTCCGAAGATCAGCGTAAGATCTTAACCAAATTGACATGGAACCACACGGAAAGCACCAGCTTTCAAATAAAAGAAGAATCATCAAAATCGGTTCACCCAGTCGAAAGTTCTGACGTAACAAACATTGTCGAAATCTAGGTATATTGTACACATCTGCGTACCCCTCAGAGCATACAGGCGTGATGTTACGTCATGATGTAGTATAAGCAATGAACCTACAAGCGGATGCACCAATCACTGCAGATTTGCAGTCTATTTTTGAAGAGTTCCATTGTATTTCTCCGAAGATCAGCATCAGATCTTCAACTAATTAAAATGGGACCCAACGGGAAGCACCAGCTTTCAAATAAAAAAAGAATCATCAAAACCGGTTCACCCAGTCGAAAGTTCTGAGGTAACAAACACAAAAAAAAAATACAGACGAATTGAGAACCTCCTCTTTTTAGAAGTCGGTTGAAAATAGGCCACAATCCGTTACCGTTCATCGTTGCAAAAGGCAAATTCTACCAAGTGTTAGAACAAAATGATCGGCACGGAATCATGAATCACTTTTGTTTTATTTTTGCTCTGCCATGCTGCTCTGAAAACCGTTGACCATTTGCAAAAGCCATGGGATTCTTGCTGTTACAATGCAATGCTATTATTGCTATTACATGCTACTACAAAGTTGTTCGGACTATTCATTATTTTGTTTAGTTTGTACCTTAAAATCTCCTATGTGTAACTGGCTGGCAACCAGGGTCTCTAAATTAATGTTCTAGTTAGTAGTTACTAATTCATTGGTAGCCTCGTGTCCCAAAGTCGCGTTCAGAGTATACATATAATGAGGTCAAATATCGTGGAGAAGTAAATTACAGAACTCAGTTGCGATCTGTAGCACAGAAGCCGAAATTGTAGCTGCAAGAGCAATAATATGGGTTAAAAGATTGATTGAAGGCATAGAGCAATCATTGATGACTCCTCTTCTTCATGTGGATATAACGAGACTGCCATCAAGCTGGCTCAGAATCCTACATTATGACATTTCTTTATACGAGAAGCCATGGCTGATGGGACTATGATGATAGCAAAGAATGGTACAGAAAACCAAATTAAACTTAAAATCTCACTTACGGGATATCTTCCGTGATTGTTATTGATATTGACGACCCGAATGCCGGAATGCCGTAGTGGTACTGAGGCTGCCTTACGTTCTTAGGGTCCTTTTTTTTTTTTAAGGGTGGGAAATCATCAAATGACTTCTCCCACTCTGGGCGGAGCGGGAGGGAGTGTCAGACTCTTACTGACTAAAACCCATCCATGTTCCTTCCTCGCCCTTTACGTTCCGGGGCCGCGGTATCTCTTTCGAACAGTCCCGCAACCCCGGCAGGCACGTTCTTAGGGTCCTGGGTTCGAATCCCGGTAGGAGCAAATGTTTGTGTGATGAGCATGGACATTTGTTTCCGAGTCATGGATGTATATATGTTAAGTATGTATTTACAAACAAAAAAGGTATATATGTAGTATATCAACTATTTGGTGTCCACGACACAAGCCTTGCTTAGTGTGGCACTAGATGGCGCTGTGTGTTTATGTCCAGCGACATTTATTTATATTAAGCTCCCGATATTTCGACGCTGTTGCAAACGCTTAGTTGTGAACCGTGATAGCTTAAGGGGCCGGCGGAGGATGCGTATTTCATACAAACGTAATACCAAAATTATTTGTAAATCAAACATATTCTTGAGGTAGTCTGTATTTATTTCGATTGAATTACAGAATATCGTTGTTCCCAAATATGTTTTTTGAGAGAATAGTGATGCAAAGACGAGATATGAGGAATTTAAATTTTCTATAGAAAACTTATTTTTCTTATAACTCTTGTTAAAATCAGTGTCCAATCAAAATATATATTTGCGAACCTAGATATTCTGTAATTCAATCGAAATAAATACACACGACCTTAGGAATACGTTTAATTTACAAATTATTTTGGTATTACGTTTGTATGAAATACGCATGCTCCGCAGGCGTCTTAAGGCGATTACACGAGCTAAACTCGAGTTTTATAATTACTAAAAGTATATGATTCACTGCTATATAAACAAGACCAGAAAAATGTATGATATTCTTCAGGATATATGCTAGCATGATACTGTTTTGAAAACATAATACAATCAATTTGGCTCGATAAAAAGAAATCACGAACTTACCTCTAAAAATATCTTTCAAACAATAAAAAACATACTAATATGCATGCGATCATTCTGATTTTTTGGTAAATAATTCTACAAGCAATATATTAGCATGATACTGTTTTAGTTTTTTAATCCAATCAATAGTTTTTTTGTAAATCGATCGAAACCACTCATTTCGCGCTATTTGGCCCGCAGTGGCTGACGTAACAACCACTTTGTAGTGAGAGCTGATTAGAACTTTATTCTAACAGCATTTCAAACGAAGTTTGAACCACCACAAACAGAGTTGCTAATTTAGCTCGTCTAAGCGCCTTAAGACAGTGTTAGAAAACCAAATTACTGGTATGTTTACTAAGGAACTGTATAAGATAAGCCGTGACTGGCTATGCTTTGCTGTATGATTGGCCTGCATGTTTAAAGACTGCATTCATTCCCTAGCTTCAAAAGCTGTTAAGAGTTTGCAAATTTAAATTTTATGAAGGTGAAGCTATGGAACCTCGTTTTGTTACTAAAAGAACTATTGTAAAACAGAAAAGTAATGAACAACGGATAATTTTTCCCCCTTAGGCCTATATGAATTTAGCGAAATGGCCAAGCCACATTTTTTTACTAAGGTGTAAAGTGAATTTTGTAGAGTTAGGGCGTGTAGAGTTAGAAGTTTGGCTCTACGTGAGATCTGATAACTTTATGACAGTGCGATTCATATGGTCTGTGTTGGCAACATTTTACATGAAAATGTTTTTGGTGGGTACCTATAAACGCAAATCGCAACTATAAATGAAATCCTAAACTCAGCAGGCAACATGTACCTACTATATGCGTTGTGAATTACTTCAAAGCCAAACCTTTAACTGAACCTGTTTATGTCATTCCGAAACCATACCTCACAAACTCACAACTACTCAAGCTTCGTTTAAGTGGTCGTCACACCCTTCTACTACACTGTTTCACGAAGTATCGCAACATCGTATAAATCCTAAGCTTATCGCCGTTCAAGTTGATTCCGTTTAAGTTTTGCTTGGCACATCGCTGACATCGCCACACCGCCACACCGGCGCATGGGCTTGTCGAGATAAGATAGCGAGTGTCACTAAACCGTAGACTGGATGCTTTTACGTGAACGTGCATGAAGTTGACTGCTATTATCTAACACGAGGTGAAGTTCTGTTACAACTTGCGAAACAGTTCCTTCTATTTAATTACTATCGGTTCTTCACACGTAAGAAAAAACATGGACATCAACGTCTTGGGAATGGCAGTTTCCTTCATCCACTTTGTTGATCGCATAATTAAAAACTTACAAGCAACATGTATTTTCTCTATTAGAGATTCAAATTTCTCCTCCTCGACGTAACATTTTCAATCTTTGTAAGGATAACATCTGATCTACCATCACCCCTTCAAACCAACCACGGTGTTCGTAACATCTTAGTCCCAATCATCAAAGGGCCACGTGATTAATTAGCAAAAGATCAACCACTAAGTGGTATCTAGTAGCCGACGACGTGCGGTGCAACGGTGTGCATGACAGGCAGCGGAAGAGGCACCGGGTGTCGCATTACAAAGTCGCGGACGTAGGTACGACATGACACACATTCCCACATAGATATGTCGCACGTTAACGCTGTATCTCGAACCGTCTGAAGTTTCCGGGAAACTAGGCCAGCTCTGTGGCTTTGACTTGGAACTGTAATAACTGTGTCAAACCCAACAGGTTCCTCTCATTCAGCAACGTCAAGACGTTCTTGTAACTACAACAAACAACATATTCATAAACTGTGTTTGATCGTTTGCATGCTGCTGTGTTCATTCCTTCGCGATAGAAGCTGTACGACTGTCAAACTTTTGCATTACAGTTCGAAATACGGCAAAAGGTGCTGATTGTCTTGTCGAGAGCTAAATCTACTAAAATAGAGCTACTTTATCTCAAGATCAAAACTTTACGGTATCTTTATGTGTTGAAATAAAACACCGATATAACTTTCAGCAGTCTTCACAATTTCTAACAATTTTCAAATTGATTCGAAGGTAAACAATATTTTTAGTTTACGGCAATCCATCGGCAACGTTTTATTGATCTTTTAATAGGGAGATGAGTGGATGCTGCGGTTATACGATGGACCTTGAAGCTGCATTATCTGAGATCATCGGAACACTTCGGCTAGACACTTAACATTGTCGTAAATCGCATTCTCATAAAAAGTTTGGGTGTTATAAATTGGAGCTCTCGTTTCAAACTTTAATACTTCATCTCACTGTGGTATAAAGCGATAATATATTATGTATCTGTACTCGTACAAGTAACGAAACAGATTGAGTGTATGATCTTCAAAAGAATACAAATTAGCAAGTATGTACAATAAACATGTGTTAAATGACATTATGCACAAATTCAAAATTTTTCTGCTTTCAAAGTAGTACAAGAGTATGGTAGGTACCTACATATTTTTGACTCATTTGACCATCTGAAATAATAGAAATGTTTGGCTAGTCAGCCCGAACAACACAGTCATCGTTCACAATACGTTTGATTTATTGAACCATATCTTTCAGCGAGTTTATGAGATCGTTAGAAACACTACTGTTTACATTATCATTTGCAAACATTACTGTTATTTACAACGATTTCACAAAGATCTTTGTGCACATAAACATGTAACGCTTGTGCAACCAATTTGAGTGTAATACAATTGTAAAATAGCTGACAGTGTTACCTACGGAGAGTTTTTCTCAATCGGTTTACGTGTTCGGTTGGCATTTTCTACGGGAAGTCGATTGAAGGCCGTGTTTTTGTCGTCGATTGCTCAACTCTAGCAATTTGTTTCGCTTGGATCGATTCTCTCAACGAGGATACTTATCCAATATTGCTATATTTTTTCCTGATCTCTCGGTTGCGACCTTACATTTCACTCACCATGTTTACAGCATGATTCAATAGAGGGCTTCATAATTGCAGTGGAATTGAATTACTGCATTCAATAACATGTTTTATTGTAACGCTAATGAGTCACTCTATATTAATTACTTCGTTATAGACTTATAGTAATATCCACTGACTCTTTATACAATTTTAAAGTTATATAGCTTCATAGATTGTACAGTTGCGTGTTTGAAGATGGAATAAAAAAACATAAAAGGTGTCTGATATCGGAGAATCGAAGTGTGCAAGTGACATTCACAACTAAGAGTGACGACTTTACAATGAGTAACGGTGCGGAGCTGGCGATGGTGTTGGGAGGTGTAATCCTCGCCGTACGTGCCCCGGGACACGTCGGACCTTAAACCACTGACCCAATAAGTGTGACATCAATACATATCGTGGGCATGCCCTTTGGTTGTTGGTTGTAAAAACTTTCTTTTTAAAAAAATGGTCCAAACAGAGAAAATAGCGGTAGAAGTAAGAGGGAAGGGAGAGGAAGGAAAACAGAGTGGACACTTAGAAAGCTTAAGTATGTTAAGGCAGCTAATCTTTTGACGAAAAATACAAAACTGATCGTCGCCTAGCCTTTTCTCAAATACGTAGGTGTCGGGTTCCAGTCTAACCGAATGCAGCTAAATACTAGTACCTAGGTATTTAGCATGGAGTTACATCAAAAAATTTAGAAGTTAATTGTTTTTTTAATAATGAAAACTGCAAGAGTACAATAAACCAGCGTTCTTGTTCGTATGATTTTCACTGTGTTAGTCATCAAAACTTTTCCAGGAAGAGTAAGAAGTAAAACATTCCGTGTCTTCTCATTCAATATTTGTATGTTTACCTCATAAATAACTGGGTGAATAGCACAAACTGATCCCATGATTCCAGTGGTTTGTCTCCGGCGTACTAATCAGCGACCTTTCGAGTGGTTGGTATCATGTTGGTATGCTCCACTACAGGGCTGCGACAGTCGCACGCGCAACGCATTCGTAAGCATCCACACTGCATTGTGCACTGACACGGAGTATTTAACAGCAGTAGTTTTACTCTGTAAAAAATGTAGATATACTCAAATAATTGCACTCTTTTGCCTCACAGCGACATACGCTGTTGTTTTTTTTTAGATACGTAATTAGAAAAGAAATAAGTTGCAGATTCACATTTCTACATACTCAGGTATTCCTACAACATGAACTCCGCCCCTTTAAGACGACCGCAACCCTCTTCCTAACAACATGACAGCGATCCCGACACGGACGGAGGACAAATTCCGTACATGCGGATCATACCACCCGTCTATAAAACACCATACTTTGCATATCCCCTCCTCTCCGAGGCGTGTTTACTATCTTCGTCTTTTTATTGTGTTGATGGCAATAGATAACAATTAAGCTGCGTTTGCACAAGAGATTTCGAGGATGCGTTGCGAGGGATGTATGTAGAACTAACCAATCACATAGCTAGAATATCTCTAGCTGTGAAAAAGAAGCGATATTGGTTAGTAGGAAACGCAGTCGTATATGGTTGCTTAAAGGCTTATTTTATTTGTCGTAGTTACGGTGACATTCCTTTATTAATTCGTGACGAGTTATTTCTGGTGCTTGTTATTTGGTTGACGCTGCACGTTACGGTAGGACATTACAATACGAGCTCGAGACTGGACAGTAATGCAGCTATTTATACGACTTGCAGGCTTTAGTGGCGCACTCGTGTGCTTAATCGTAGAAATCGACTCCTGATTGCAGTTAGTCAGCGGACAACAATGCGTTTGACTTGACATAAAACGCTTGGTTATGAAGGCAGATTTGTTAAGGGGGAATGACGAGTGCACACTGGCTGCTAAATGGAGTTCAGACCAGAACAGCGTTCCTCTATTTATCGAGCCGTTTTATAACGAAAACTCTGTACTTAAAAGAAATTATCCTGAACTGAGATTTGTTACAATGTCCAAAAAGTTTTGCTTACAGTACACCAAGAAATGATAACATTTGTGTACCCGTTGACAGCAAAATACAACTATTTTAACATTTAATCTATAATACAAAAGGAGGAGCTCGTAGCTAAATAATAACAGCCGCTCGGGCCGATCTTTAGGTTAAGCCGTGCTTGCCTAGGTTGGTCTGTGGATGGGTGACCACCCTTACCAAATTACGTACCGAGTTTCCTCCGTGCCTCGGAAAGCACGTTCAGCTGTTGGTCCCGGCTGTCATTTGTCCATCTTTGGCAGTCGTTACAGTGAGTCAATGGCCTAAATAGTCTGACAACCGGTCTTATACCAAGTGGTATCGTATTACCCAGTATTAACTGGGTTGTGGAGGTCAGATAGGCAGTTCTTCCATATAAAATACTGGTATTCAGCTGCATCCGGTTAGACTGGAAGCCGACCCCAACGTTGTTGGGAAAAGGTTAGGCAGATGATGATCTATAATACAAAACTGGGACGCATAGCAATAGCATGACCGCGTCTATCTACTCAACGAAGAATACAGGCAGATATACATAGTTACATACCTACTGCCCTTTTGTGTCATCATCATCATCTCAGCCGAAAGATGTCCACTGCTGGACATAGGCCTCCCCCAAGTGTCGCCACATTGACCGGTCCCTTGCGACTCGCATCCAAGGGATTCCCGCAACCTTCACCAGGTCATCGGTCCACCTGGTGGGAGGTCTTCCAACGCGCCGTCTTCCGGTTCGCGGTCGCCTTTTTGTATGCTACATATTTTTTTCTTTTTATTTTGTGTTTCGTTTCATCCATTTCAGCGATAGTATCTACAGACGCGTGCACATTTTGTTAAAGTATTTGTTATGTTTTGATAACTACAAAACTCAGGTTTAACCAGATCTTTGCATTGTTGCAGCGTTGAGCACACGTTCGTGCAAGCGATGGGATGGTGAGTGCGCGGCGGAGCGGCGCGTCATGCGCGCGGGCGTGCGCCGGCGCAGCAGTGGTGCTGCTGGCGCTGCTGTCCGGCCCGGCCGCCAGCGACGTCATCTTCAGAGTACCTGAAGTACTGGTGAACCATGTTTTGTTATCTAACTACCACAAGTTCTCAAGATGTTATCTTACTATTAATGGAAAATCTTTCTCTTTGTCGACATGTCTGCCTTTCCAGTCTGAAAGTTTCAACATTCCAACCAAACAGCCATACGAACCCTGAGTTAACGCTAACTGCCTCCTCGTCGTAACCCGCAGGTGCGTCATGCGGCCGCGTCGAAGTCGGTGGGCACGGGGCGCGCCAACGGGACACGCAACGACTCGGAGGCCTGGGGCTCCGACGACACGCTGCTTGAGGTGCGCTACGAGGAGTACTTCGTGGAGCACGACGTGTCCACGGCGGCTGCTCGGCGGGCTGCCGCACAGCTTAACGTCAACGACGGTTAGTGCACTCAATTATTTTTCTTCCGCAGTTCGGATCCTAGGCCGCTAATAATACCTATTCGAATCACTGAAACTCACCGAGCAATCAATTTTGTGTAACAGTACCTACGTAATATTTTTCGTCTCATGTCTGTGAGATTCCTGCCTCAAAGGAGTTTTGTAAGGTCATGTCCATCATACGTAGGAATCTGTAAGGTTAAAATCTACAATTCCCATCACAATAATCGTCAAACTACATTCGAGTCTGTTAGCCACTCGTAATTCGATGAGCGCGGCGGTCTCCTATAAACATTGCGAAGTAAGTGACGCAACGACAATTGCTTGAGTTACTCCAATTAAACACCATCAGCTCGCAAATTAGAACAACATTCAAGGATGCGGGATTAAAACGTGCCCCCAGCCCAGGGGTCACGGCTCACGGGGCACGTGGCACACCGGCAGACCTTCAATAATCTACGTCTTCTAACGTTTCCAAATTAGCTACCTGACGATGTGATTTTTAAGCAAAGCTTTTAAAATTAAACCAGTAACGAAGACGTACAGCCGAATTGTGTTGAGTTTCGCACTTTCAAAAGAATTTGGAAAAGCGCTAAGAAAAGTGTAGAATAATTCCATTTCCTTGCTTTGCGTTTCCTGTCTTACGAGTTAACACTAATGAACGTTTATAACCCATAATCACGTTGATGAAAGCTGCCTCATCAGGTTGATACTAGATCTGATTTAGACATCAGACATCCGTAGGCGTGTCATCATCCACTAGCCGATGAGTAAGCGTGCTTCTAGCTAACGACTAGTCTATCTGGAAGACAGTCTATTAATAGCCGTGACTTCCTCTAATTGATTCGTCTGATATTCTATAATGTTTAATTGATGATAAGGCCTCGTTGATCAATGAAGTTCCAGTCCCATTCAATTGAACTTTATTGAATTGTTATTTTGTTATCATTGTAATATCGATGTTCTCTTCCTCGAGGGAAACGCTTAAGGTTGTTTCGGGGATGTCTCATACTTCAGCGATTATACGCTTGTCTAGTTTGTAGCTTGTAGCCGACTACTTGCCTGGATAGCTGCATCAACAAGTGAAGCTTTTGATGTAACGTTATCTCGAATTGAGTTCAGAAATCATTCTCATCTAGAGACTGTGCAAGTCAGCACTTTTCGAACTCCGAAAGTTACAATTAGAGAGCCCCAATATCAGAAAAGCCCTGCTGCAAACTCCGCAGTTAATAAATACGGAGCTAGAGAACATTGTTGAGTAACTACATAATACTACACAATTTTGCAGATAAAATAAATTCTCCTGCGGCGCTAACAATACGCATCATACAGTGGTCGAATGTGAGTCTATCAAAAGAAGATGATACGTCGACGCATCTGATACCCGAGGAGGTACACGTGTGTCATTATGTACTGCGCTACGTATATGTTAAGCGCAATCTTCAATGCAATTATGTCATGGATCAAGCTGAAGTAGCTGTTAGTTACCTTAAATTATAATCTATACTCGTACGTGTGTTGTTGCCTTCTTGGTCATCTACAATGTTGAAAGCTTACATCTAAGAACTAAAGCCACATACAGTTTACGTACAGCATCACCTTTGCTTATTAAAAACTTGTATTCTTCGACATCTTCTTCTTTTGTGGTCACAAAAAACTTTAGTTCACTTCTGTCTTTAGCATTTACTCTATCGGTCACTTCCCTTGCATTTCTTTATCAGTAATAATACATAATTATAATATCCAACTTCTGTATGGTCTTCCTAGAAGATAAGACAATGCCGATGGACAGAGAAGTAGAAGTCTACTTCTCTGTCCATCGGCATTGTCGCTTTACGTAATGATGATGTGGTTGGATGGAGAAGTCTCCATCCAACCACATCATCATTACGTAAAGCGATAGAAATGAACGTTATTGAAAATCTCACTGAAAAATGTTTCCATACCAAACAATGAATGAGTCATAGTATCTGCGTGATATTGTCGCCGCCACTATTAGCTGGGCGACGAGTAGTTGAGCGCGATCCCATGAGATGTTATCACGTGCGCAAGGCTGCGGGATTAGCAGTTAAGTGCAGCATCATAGCTTAGTGTCACTATAATATGACTAGTTGCACAATTACGTGGAAATAACAATACGTTAGGATTATTAAGTCATTTCACGGAATAAATTCAACTACCTAAAAGGTGTGTTGTTGTGGAAATTCAGATTCATTTAATGTAGTGAATAAAAAAAAAACCGGCCAAGAGCGTGTCGGGCCACGCTCACTGTAGGGTTCCGTAGCTTCCCAGACCATTAAAAATACCAACATTTTTCGTCAGCAAAAATAACTTTGTTTTTCATAGTATTTGTATGAAAAACAAAGTTATCATTTGCGTTTTTTTGAAAAAGTGCTATATAACTCAAAAACTATTCAACTCATCAAGTTGAAAATAATTTTCCTAGAAAGTTCATATAAAGGTCTACTTCTGTGATTTTTTTCATATTTTTTAAACTTATGGTTCAAAAGTTAGAGGGGGGGGGGACACATTGTTTTTGACTTTCGGAGCGATTATTTCCTAAAATATTAATATTATCAAAAAATGATTTTAGAAAACCCCTATTCATTTTTAAATACCTATCCAACAATATATCACACGTCAGGGTCAAAATTAAAAAAAAAATCGCTCCCCACTTTACGTCTGGGGGAGGTACCCTAATAAAAATGTTTTTTTTAATTTTTATTTTTGCACTTTGTCGGCATGATTGATTTACATATTGGTACCAAATTTCAGCTTTCTGGTGCTAACGGTCACTGAGATTATCCGCGGACAGACAGACAGACAGACAGACATGGCGAAACTATAAGGGTTCCGTTTTTTGCCATTTGGCTACGGAACCCTAAAAACCGGCCAAGAGCGTGTCGGGCCACGCTCAGTGTAGGGTTCCGTAGTTTCCCGTCCGTCACAATAAGTGTTCAATCCAATCCGATTTTAATAATTATTTTTTTGTTTGAAAAAAGATACGTTCAGAATAATAAAATATGTAAACGAAGTTAAAAAAAATGCTTGCATATACGATTATACTACAAACTTAGTCCAGAGATTATTTTGTACAACTTTTTGTCTTTTTTGTACAAAAACTTGTTTCCATCCAAGTTCAAAATAATTTTCCTAGAAAGTCCTTATAAAGTTCTACCTTTCAGATTTTTTTTCATATTTTCTAAACTTATGGTTCAAAAGTTAGAGGGGGGGGGGGGGGGGACACATTGTTTTTTACTTTTGGAGCGATTATTTCCGAAATTATTGACATTATCAAAAAATGATTTGTGTAATTAAGATGTTTTGAGTAAGCCCCTATTCATTTTTAAATACCTTTCGGTGACAAAAAAACTAAATCAATCAAACAAAGGTCACCGACTTCTGAAGCTAAAGTTATTTTTCACTTTTTTGTGTGAGGTCGGTTATATTTTTTGCAAAAAAGTTTTTTCAATACCGATGTGAAATTGATGAAACACCTTCAGTTTGAAAATCCCACTTTACATAAAGCTCTTTTATTTCTTGTCGTTTGATGTTCATTTAAAAAGATTTAAGTGCATTATAATGTAAACATTCATAATTCGTTCCATTCTCATATTAAGTATCTAAACAGACCGCTTTTTGTCTAGATTTTTCTTTCATCTGCGTATTTTCTTGAACTGTCGACGCAACTGCTTATTCACTGTGCAAGTAGTTAGATAGAAATTTATCTGATGAGACCAGATAAATTGAACACAAAATGCTATACTTACTTGTAAATAACTACTAGTACGCTATTCATTGTACGCCAGATTAATGACTCTAACTATTGTTACTCATAGGACTGGGTCTCTCTTGTAGCATGGTCCCTAGTGCCGTCCTTCGCCTGTATCACATGAGTTATGATAACGACGTATCCAACGTTTCAACTAGAACTTAATTCATCTAATTGCGTTGTTTTTTCCTCCGGCTGACAACCGCAATTTTCATGCACTTGCACATGATGTTATGAATTACGGTTGTGCTGAAGGTCGGCAGGCGGGTCGTGTCTCCGTAATGTGTACCCTGGCAAGGTCTGGGGGCGGGCAGCCGATCTGTCACACCACTGTCCAGCCAGCCATTGTGTCACGCTGTATGTCAATGTTACACTATAGCACCACATGCGGTACGGACGGTGCGGTGCTGCCTACGAGCGGTAATAGTGGGTTGCACATGCATATCATAGCTCTGTTCTGTAGTTCTGTTCTTGTTATCTTGTTGACGATTGTTTTATCTAAAGTGCTAGAAATATTGTGAAGACGTATATGGTGTTGTCGAATTGATTTTCGTCCTCGACTTCATAGGGCTCCTTTCTCACAGACGCAGAGTGAGAGTATCACACATCACATTATAAGCGTATAATGTTCCTACTTTGGAGAGCTTCGTTGAAGAAATTTTGAAAGCTAGCGATATTTTCACTTATTGAAAACTCAAATAAACTTAGTTAACTCAAAACACTGAAATCAAAGATTTTCCAATCAGCTACGCAGTCTCTCAAATAACAGAAGGATCATCTTAATATCTTGGCTAGTAAATCTACTGCAAAACTACTTATTAGAAGCAACAAGTTTTGTATGAGTCAGAAGATGAGAACCCTCCCCTACCACCTGACCGGGCAGACTCATAGCACCGCCCAAACGATCTATTGATCACTTAATGTCACATTGTTATTAGGCACACATTGTGATATTAATCCGATTAACAATCAGGAAGGAAGCATTGTATTTACATTATAAATAGTCGGTGATCTTAGAGCTATGTAATACATACATTGCGCGGTGGCTGGTCACAGCCTACTGGTCACCGTTTATTGAGGTTTTTGTAATGGACCTTCGATTTATTGCCGTCACGACACTTCACGACCTTTACGCAGTAACGACATCTTAATAAAAACTTTGCTGTTTTGTATAATTCCAACAAACTGGAAAATTGATAGTGATACCTTTCTTAGTAGTTTTTGTATAATGCTTTGTTGGCTACTACGTGCCTACAAAATTATTAAAGAGACGATTAGGAGCAAACTTCACAAAGTTAAGCTAGTGTCATATGCTATCCATGATTATTCCTGATAGGTATGATCAGGGTCAGGAACTATTAAATTTCATCATGAAAAGCTGAATTACTAACATACTTTCAATCAACTGCAACTGCCCATAACTTTCAAATCAACTGCAAATAAAATCTCAATGTGCCAAGCGAAAACCTCGGCTTTGTATCGTACCCTTGCAATATCGAGCGCATCCCTCGCACAACCGGGGAGCAGCTTAGGGCGCGCGGGCGACTAGCGATGAGGCAGGTAGCTATGAGCTGTAGGTTGCCTATCCATCTAGACTTGCGAGCTCGTAAATCAATATAATGGGGCTGACTGCACATGCGTCGCCGAGGCCCGCCGCCACCGCGCGCCGCCTGTTGCGCTCTGCTCTTACCGCTGCAGCGCCCGCCGCACCGCACGCGTCCCACACATACACGCAGGTAATTATATCACCGTATTTTATTTTTCTTGTAAACTTTTACGTTTCGAATCGTTGTGTGAGTAGTTAGAGAGATTATGTCAATCATTTGCATCTGAATTATGCGTGTTTCGATAGATTTTATCGGTCATCTTAAGTCGCATTGCGAGTGCGCGGATGCGTGTTTGTCTCGCCATCATCATGGCATCCAAACTAATCCAGTGTTCGAACAGCTCTATTAGGTACCAAGTATTTATACCAGCTTGTTATGTGTTACTGAACAATGTTTTACGTTTTACTTCGGCGGATTGTAAAATGTCGGCAGCCATTTTCTTTGAGCGTTACATATCGTAGAGCTATAGGATGTGGAAGGCAAGACAGTGAGGCTTAGGTCAGACAGGAAGGTCGCGTGACGAATCCAAGTATTATATTAAATTCATTAACGCATTTAAGCGCACTAGCACGTCCACATAAGGGTTGAGTCCCACTGAGCTGAATTTGCTTCGCATTTCGGCTGAAGTGTTGCGTCGTCTCTGCTACAACGTGTCGCACACGTCGCGCGTCGTATCGTCACGCTACGTGTAGCAAACTGAACTCTTATACGCACACTTAGTTCTTACATTAATTAATTTATCTCTGCGCTCATATTTCGCTTTACGCGGACGCAGAAGCATACTGTGGTACAATGAATGGCAGCAGCGTTTTCGGTATAAAAACGTGGTGTGCCTCTATCCTAAAGCGGCCATCATTGTTCGCCCGAGACGTGACATTTGCATTCATCGTGCGAATAATAACTACATACTTAGGTTTGCTCAGGATGGTCTTAAATCATTACACGCGCGTATCACGTAACATAACATCACGCCTGTAATACAAAGCGATAGACAGAGGTGCACCTAATAGTACACACACCTTTCTCCTGTTACATTAAGTCCCGTGCAATAGGGGACGAACCTATTCCCACCGACGCACGTGACGTTGACGAATAAAACTTCTACTTCCTTGCTTAACTTTTGATATGATTAAATGCTTGAAAATACATATTATTGTAAGAGTTCCCGAAGTGATTAGAAAGTGGTAAAAGTAAAAAGATATTCTCAGAGCTTCGTCTAGCAACATCGGATTGTTCCTCATCTCCTTCTGCAGTATTCAAACAATAGGAGATTTCCATCCTCATTCTTTGGTAAACGATGGGGCGGGGTATTCCCGTTGACCCCACCGTGGTTCCACTGGTGGGGTCAGCTGGATTGGATTAAAAGTGCGGTACGCTTGTCTCTGCCACTGAAATTCCTGAAACCTGAAAGTGTGCTTGACATCATTTGGTCCGCCTCCACCTCCACCAATATGTAATGTGTCCATGTACTGTCGGCAGTGCCGGCCACGCGGCCCGGCTGCGGCACGTGCAGCGAGCGCGAGCTGGAGTACTGCGAGACGCGCGTGCTGGCCGACCACTGCTGCTGCGAGCGGCGCTTCGTGCGCGAGCCCTTCCCCTGGCTGCCGCACACGTGCTACGTGGGCGCGCGCCGCTGCCGCCCGCTCGCGCACGACTGCGCGCAGTACGCGCGCCTGCGCGACTGCTGCTGCCACAGGAAGCTCGCCGAGCGATGTAAGTTAAGTCCCTACATATCGAATGGAGTGGAGTGGAGACAGTGTAGCTAGGTCAGGAAGGATGCGGCAGGCAGAGTACAGGGAGTTGTGGCACAGCTTGGGGGAGGCTTATATGCAGCAGTCTGAGCCAATTGATTGAATGATGCTTGTCCAAAACGATACACTGTATTTAAATTATATGTGACGGTTTGGCCAAGTAGTTTGTTGCTGATGGAAAAAGGTTAATTTTACGTGGCATAGAGATATGCACGTCATGACAGCGTCCCAACTACATTCATATAGATTTTCACATCAAAATGTTCCTGCATTTAAAACGGTGTTTGATGGTCTTCCACAGGGAAGGGCATCCTGTCCAAGTCGACCCGGCTGGGCGTGAGCGGCGTGTCGCTGCTGCTGCTGTCCATGCTGCTGTTCGTGGCGCACCTGTGACGTCAGCTGGCGCCGCGCGCCGCGCTCGCGCCCTCCATCGTCTGAAGCCGCGGCATCGTGCATGTGCCTTAACACCAGCGATATGACTCTTAACTATATAACTAACCTATCAGTGCTTTGATAAACTTGGTTTTTGGTTCAGCAATCTGTTCAAAATTCTTGCACATTAATGTTTTCTTTTTTAAGGACATTTCATTGGATTTCATTAATAGACACGTACTATGTAGATACATTGCTGGTTTAGTAAATTAGCCCGTTACATTACTTGCTAACTGTTACATCATAAGGGAAGTACCTTGTAGGTAGGTATTTTCAAAATGTTTACTTATATATTAACACAAATTAAGGTGTTTAATGTAAGTTTGTTTGTTTGTTTTCTACTAAATTGATAAACGCTAAGTCGTTATTGGAATTTGACTAAGTAATTATTGTAACTAAAGCTTAGTTTCTTTAAAAATGGAACTCCTGTCAAAGAAGCCTTTTTTCTATTCTTTAGAAAACGTTGTATTTAATCAGTAAGTACGTAGAATTAACAAGAGGTCAGAGGAAAGTAATGCAAAGCAAATCTGTAGTGTGTACAGTACTACCTAAGAGTAACAGAGGTAAAGGTATATCTTATGTAGGAGAATTACAAACGTAAAGTAGACTTATGAAATGGTACAGTGTAAGATATTCTATGTAAAAATATTATTATTTTAAACTAGCATAAAATTAATAATAGTCATAAAATTGCTCTAAGAATAGCTCTAAAGATGACACTTCTACTTCGAACTATCGTCTTCAACAATTCAAAAAGAAAGCACCGGAATGGATACCCCACAAGTACAAGCATTTATATAATTCTACATAGTTAACATTAATTAGCTATAAATACCGCTGATAATAAATACACCTTGCTTCAAAGTGGCTCGATACCTGAATCTTCACTTCACCTACAATATCAAAGGAAAACTTTACTCGTTATCAAGTTTCGAAAAAATATGAATCAAAACTGAAAACTTCAAACGCCACTTAATACAAGTAAACTGAATCAACAAACACAATGAAATATTGAAAGTAAAAGAATCTTAATCGTATCTTTGTCTTGATAGAATGAATCTAAAATATTCACTAGAATTAAAACCAAAATGTATGTAAACAAGTAGTCTGTACATAATAATTAGTAAATTCTAGAATTAATTGGTGTCTAAGTTAAAATACGATTAAATTGTGCCTGTCCTTCCTTATGTCTAACATCATTATGAATCGGAAAGGAATCGGAATAAAGGAAACGGATTAACTTCATGAAGTAAACCCGATTCCTATATTGTACCTACTCAAATACCTTACTGGTCCATATATTGTAATCTGTTTATTTTCGGCATAGAAACGTGGTATACAAAACGAAGACAACTCAAAAACAGCAACTTTTTGAACTTCGAAGTCATAATAGACAACGCTCATCTCTTCCTAGCTAGAGTAATATCCAAAGATGAAACTAAGTTACCTTACAAACGGTTCGATCCGTCAAAAAAAGAGTGCATTTTAGCGAGACTTTTCAGATCTAAGTAAACTCATACTTAGTGTTTGTTGTTTTTGAGAATTTGAAGTATTACGTGGGTCAAACATTATCTCATATAACGATAAGGTCAAATTGAATTAACTAACGAAACATCTAGATGGGTGTAGGTCTAAGCACGGAAAAAATACATACGGAGCAGTCTTTGGGGAGTACCGATAGAAATGAACACTAAGTAATCTATATCTACTACGGGTTGTGCCCGCGTGGTACTACGCCGTAGCGGATCGGCTACGAGTGCTACGAAGCGTTAGGTGAAGGTCACGCGAGTTCCATGATTTTTGTTCACCCAAAAAATGCACACCCTTGAAGAAGTTTTCACTTTAAAAATAGATTTAATTCGAATTAAAATGAGAGTTTTCGTCAGTAATTTATAACCCTAGTTAAAAAACTAAAAACAAAGCTGCTTAGAAAAAAACATGTAAAATACTGGTATTCAGCTGTATCCGGTGAGACTGGAAGCCGACTCCAACATAGTTGGGAAACGGCTAGGCAGATAATGATGATGAATCATTAAAATCCAAGTCGAAATAGTACATCATTCAAATTATTTTATTTACTACGAGTAGATAATTATATACCAAGGCACATAAGTTATTTTATAATGTCCACTCTTGCTTTTATCTATCTCAATTTCAATCGGTTATTACTTTTTAGAATATTAACATGTTAAAAGATGGAAACTTAGGTAACTATACGGAATTTAAATAAATCTTAAATACAACAGATTTGGAAAAAATGTACCTTAAAAAACTTTTTTAAACCAATTACCAGTTTTTTGTTACAAAAATCTAAATAAAACTATGAAGGCTCTATGCTGTTAGATTATAAGATTTTGCTTAATTGTACCCATACAAAATATTTGTTAACGACATGAATCAGTGATTTATATTGATTAGATATTAAGTAGGTTGCTGCTACCGTTGCTTCAGCGCAGTACCTAGGACGGAATTAAGTATTTCTAAGTAGTGTTTATTGTACGTATAATGTACGGTCGAACAAGCTATTTGGTACACATTTTACTATGTAACTTGTGAGTTAAACTGTAAACCAAATATCATGTTCGACCGTACATCTACAGTATACTTGATGATAAGTATGTGAACAACACTGAAATGATTGTGTGATTAGAAATAGAACTAAAGGAGTATCGAGCACAATATGCCAACATACTCCCACATCTTAAAACGTCATCTAGGATTGCGAGTTATAAACTATAATAATAATAATAACTTTATTAGGAAAAATACAAGTTTGACACATAATAAAGTACACAAACTGGACGAAGTTAATCTGCCAATAGTTGCCAACCCATAATCCTTGTTGATTCAGTAAATTATTTTATTTTATTGTGTTGGGGCTTACAGCTAACGATACAAAACTAATAGTGAGGTATCCTACGAGACGTTTGACAATTATGTCAAACTAATCCAATAATTTAAATGAGATATTAGACCCGTAACAAACAGACCCCATATAGGTGGTTTTTGTTGTATGATTTAAAATTAATGTGATCAGCGTTACAGCTATTAAAGGTACTAAAATCATTACAATTTCTTCGGAAATGGAAGACGTTTTAACATTTTACTTGGGGTTGGTACATTTTAGCCGAACTACGCTTATTTATAGTTGGGTAAGCATATCATCGCGCATGCGCTTGCAATACTTTGTATGAAGCTTCACCAACATCTAGTGACCACTGGTTACCTAATAAAGTAATATATTTTGTTTATGATTAGTAAATAAGATTGTACATTCAGGAGAACTCCTGTACAATAAAGGCAGAGATGGTCTTATACTTGGTGACCCATTGGTGCATGAACGATTACTAATGTCTAGTTTTACTAAGGGTCACCTAAATGAATACATTAGTAGTATCACTATCTAGACATATAGTAAGGTTTGTACATATAGAGAACACGGTTTTAAAATGGTTTTAGACACAGATCATTATTAGTACTCGTTAGTAGAAGTAAAGCCAAAGGCTCCATGTAAGTGTATGTTGATTGTTTCAAATGTTTATTAGTTATTTAATTTGTTTGTGTATAGTGTCGTGGCAGGGGGGAGTGGGGAACAGGGGATGCCTAACAAGTACGGTAATAATGTTTAAAAAAAATCTTACGTTCAGTATTTTTGTTTTGCTTTGAATATTTATTTGATAGCCGTGCCTAACAATGAATAGAGATAATAAAAAAGTAACAATTGTAATTTCCTTCAATAAATATACCTACTTACTGAAATTAGGCGATGAACTAATTATCATCTTTAACTTATTGGATTTTAATTAGGTTTAGCCTTAGACATGAAATCTATTTGTACATGTCAACCAACGACCATACAGCCTCTAGACTCCTAATAACAGGCGACCGATGTCTGTCAACACATAAGGGGTATAAACTTCGATCAATAATAGTTATTGATCGAAGGGTATAAATCTTATAGCCGTCGTCACTCACCGAGTTCGAATTAGTTTCGACCACTCCTGTGAGCCGCAAACACTTCCGCATTACTCCTTTAAAAAATCGAGAAAATAGACATAATATGGCTCCGTGTATAATACGTTGGTGTGATAAAGAAAGCCGGACTTCAAGTTTCCTGAAAGACGGTATCACATTTCATCGGTAATTTAAAAGTTCCATAATCTAAATTAGATTAATTTTCTGACAATATTTATCAGAGTTCATCTTATACTGGTCATTCTTGATGTCTTTTATGATTGCGTCCCTTTCTTTTGAAAGTGTTTTTTTCTCTATCTCTTTTCCTCGATGTTACGTTAACATAATTAGTGATGTTCCAAATCGTACGACCACCTCTGTTGTCGATAAAGCAAAAAATAAAACCTATTACTATTTATTTATGCAAAAAATATATTTTTAATAGTTAAAAATTACAACATTTATTTATTTATTAATATGTTCACGTCATTTTACCGAAGATTATTTTATCCCTATGAAAAACCGTCGCCGCCTACTAAGTTCATATAAGTTCAGATATTTTACCTACATGATGCAATCGTAATTAGAATAAAGAAGGTAATTTAATGCAAGTAAAGTATGTAAAACATATTTTATTATGCCTACAGTTAAAAAATATCGATACTCACTTGTTTGATTTAAAACTGTCCCTACCCTAGTGAAATGCAATGACCTTGAATTGGCCAATCAGAAAGCAGTACCCCGTCCCCCTCGCGTACCTCGTACTTCAGCGAGTTGACAGAATAGTTTTCGTGCGTTAGATCGTGTATTAGGCGTCTATAGGCTGTGTGGTCGTTGATGTCAACATAATTATAGTCTTATACTATTGTAACAAACATATTTAAATGTAATACGCAGTAAAGAATTGAATTGAACTAAATGCTACATTATAAGTTATTATAAGTGTATGGACTTCCAAAGAGCTCGTTGAACAACTAATAGATGTTAATATTTTATAAGTTAAAGAATTGTCTATGATATTTCTCGTAAAACATTGATACATCACATTCTAAATGCATTACATTACACGATACTCGTAGTTTGTAACTCGGTTTACCAGAAGATATTGATGTTGTATACAGTTTGTATCACATAATAATTATAAGCTTATCAAATATCATTAATGTCAATCGATGTGAAATAAAAGTTACCAAAGTAATGATGTTTTATTTATTTATTTTTAAACTGGTTTTGCAATCATATCAAGTTAGAAGTACAATAGCTTGCCTACGAACGCAGCTCAAGGTTCTACAGCGAGTTGCTACACGTCGTAGCTGCGTAGCGCGTAGCACGTAGCACGTAGCGCGTAGCACGTAGCACGTAGCGCGTGGCCCACTGAAATTGTAATGACTGCAAAATAATTTGAATGTAACTTAGGAAGGGAAGGAGTCTGAATGTTTCACAACTCCTCTCCCTCCATACTTACGTTTTACAAGTTGTTATACATACGAGTAGCATGCTCCACACACATCCTTCACTCCGACAAACAATATTAGGTTTGTAGGATTTTAGAATATTATAGCTGGAATATATTGTTAAAATATCACACATTTAATATAACAATCTGATAACAGCTGGGTGTGCTGCGTTTATTAAAATATTAATTATTCAAAGCAAGTCGATTACTGTTTCTGTTTAAATAAAATAGAACCTAGTCACGGAAGCATTGTTTGTAACAAAACTAATTAAATAGCTTATCGATACCCTACCTACACAATACAGCCATTCTAATTCACTGAAGGGACAAATCAATTCAGTTTTCAGTTCCGGATTGACTTCGCGTTCTAACTAAAGGCTCTAAATGATTCTGCTCTAAATATCTATTACGAGTTTTTTTTATAGATATTTAGAGCAAGATGCGTACAGTGGACCCAGAGCTGTGGTCCCGCAAGGTCAAACTCCCCAAGGTCCAAATGTCACGGCACATGAGGTTCGGGCAGCAGCATACGACCTGCGGGCTGGAGACTAGGCTCCGGCGGAGTCTGTGGGACGCCGCCGACGAGTTCTGGCAGAACTCCTCGCTGGCAGCCGCCAAGTTCTACCAGCTCGACCACATGATTACGTATGAGAGGTGAGTACGAAGCTGTAAGCTGGAGAAACAAATACGCTCTCTTTATCATATAGCCACCATTCACAAAAATATCACACAAGTTTGAAATACCTATCCATATAGTTTCCAGGAGAATCTAAGGCAAGAGTGATATTTAATTCGCATCCAAGCTCACTTCCATCTAAGATCATCAGACCATGGCTTCCTACCTTGCCATTGCCAACTACTCCGCATAGATGGCGCCACGTGTTGACACTGGTGGCGTCGCTGGTGGTGGGCTTGTCGCTGCTGCTGCAGGGCAGCGCGGCGCTGCAGGCGCGCCCGCCGATCATCGTGAGCCTGCAGGACGACGACACGTCCATCACCAACTACAAGTTCCCAGCCGTGGCGCTCTGCAGCAACCAGATCATCAGCAAGGCTGCCTTGCAGAATTTCGCCAGATACTTGTTTAAGTAAGATTGTTCACCTTCACATCATTATTATTTAGCCAAAACCCTTATGTTTGTTAACCACAGTTTGAAACATTTCCCTAAAATATTTAAACGTAAATTTCGTTCTACGTTTGCTGAGCTCGACTTAGCTGATAGGAGTAACAAAGCTAGTTCAGAGTCAGACCACTCGCATTACACACTTTCTGACTGATACAATGTGAACGTACGACACTGTTCACATTCAAATCTGGATATAATTAAATTCTTATCTTTCAATTTACGCCGACCTCATTACATTACAGTAATATAAACTCAAAGTACGAACCCGTACGCTACTATGATGTCTAGTTGCGACAAAGTTAAGTTAAGTAAGCTCATAGAAAATACACTTGGTGACCCCAAGTGTATTTCCTATGAGCTTACAATGTTTCTCTCCAGCCACCCCAGGAACAAACGGTACGAGTACAAAGAGAGTCAGTTACAACAAAATCTGCTGGATATGGGTGCGCTGCTGACCCTCGCGCTGCCGCCCGTGAAGATGAACTTCCAGCAGTTCTTACACGAGGTGGAGCCTACCTTCAATGTCACGGATATCATGTTCAGGGTATGATAAGGACTACCAGTACGATGGTGAAAGCGTTTTGTCTAGAAGGAATGATGCGAAACTTCTAAAAGTGTATCGTACTTTACTAAGTAACAAACTAACAATGTTTGTTTGTTTTACTTATCTGTAGAATGTAACAAAACATAAAATGCCTCTAATCCCCGAGTAGGAAATGTTTTATCAGTTATTTTTATGAGGGCGTGGGTACTTATTACCATCGACCGGGCACAAATCCAGAGTCCCGGCTCTGGTGGAGAAAAACCCAGTATCACTTTGCCCGAAGGCCTCGTGCTTAATAATAGCGCTTGCGAGCACTAGACTACTTGCTATTAGATGTTATCCTCAGGATCTAAGCTAATTAGTACCGATGTGTCTTTTCCAGCTGTCCGCGAACTGTTCTTCGATCCTGCAGCGCTGCAGCTGGCGCGGAGAGCTGGCCGCGTGCGAGCGCCTGTTCGCGTCCCGGCTGACGGCGCTGGGGTTCTGCTGTGTCTTCAACTCCAGATACCAGTGAGTCCATGAGTGTCATCATCATCCTCTGGCCTTACTCCAATTCATTTGTGACCGCCTCCTTCGTCCATACTTCTCCTGTTTTACACGACTGCCCAAAAAAAGGAGTGTTATGTTTTTCAACTCAAGTACTTAATCAATTAATACATCTGCATAGCCACATCATTCATATCATGGTCCATCGTTTATTTTGTGTTCCTCTCCATGTAAACATCCACATTCGTACTGAACATTCCTCACAACTGCGTTGCTCATAAAGATAGTTAGCGGGTGAAAGATATCTATCATACATACCTATATCATGTTGTCCTATTTAACCCAATGGTTGACTGGTAGAGAATGCCCTGTAGCAATCAATCCAATCATAATTCACAGTCCCATTGCTAGGTATTGGTATGGTATTTTGTGCCAGCTTCAGGCTGGTTTTATCCTCGATAGCAAGAATGTAAGGAATATTATCAACTAGCTTCTGCCCGCGACTTCGTACGCGGATCCTGTTGCTTATGCCAGCGACAACGGGGTCGTCAAAATCGAAGATCTGAAACGTCTGATGTCAAATTCTAAGAGCCCGGGGAAGGGAAAATAACGGATCTTTCCCACCTGAGCAACACATACCGTTTGTTTCTTTTTGCCATTTAACAGCTTCACAAAAAGTACAATTTTGAACCATACCTCCGATGGCGGAATATGTGGCGTATCAATCATAGGAGTATACGTAAATGCACTCCGTTCCTTATCAACCCAAGTAAGGTCGCCATGCCCTACGGCTATATCTTGAGACACATCCAATTCTTCAGATGATATCGACATTCTGTTCAGAGAATGTCGAAGTCGATCAGAATTCAAACGTTCGTTGCTCTCTTCTTCTGTCTCTTCATGCCGTACTCCAGCAATACTTTCTCTCTCACTTTCTAACTGATTATGGATATTTTGTTGTGGCGTGTTCGGGGCAATTTATGATAATCCCGAGCAGCAGTTAGTCGCGCATCACGTTCATCACTCGTTTCAAAAGACCTGTTAGTAGATGTATGAATACGCTGAGAACTCAAGCGTGATTCTGTATCGGTAAACGTTTCCGATTCGCGAGACAATGCATGTCGCTCACGATCAGCGGACAGTCGCGCATCACGTTCCACACTTGTCTGTAGAGACCTAGAAGCAGATGCGTAGATACGCTGAGAACTCAAGCGCAATTCTCTATCCGTGAACGTCTCCGACTCGCGAGGCAATGCGTGACGTTCACGATCAGCGGTCAGTCGCGCATTTATTTTTCACTGGTCTCTAGAGACCTGGATGTAGATACGTAAATACGCTGAGAACGCAGGCGTGCTTCTCGATCCGAAGAGGTTTCTCGAACAGCATCAAGTCTCTCCTGACGCTCTTCGGTAGATTCTTGGGATCTTAGGATCCTCAATCTTTTAGCTCCTTTGGAACATTATGAAAGATTTGACCTCTTTCTAGGCATGGTTATAGTTTTGTTGTGAAGATACCTGATCAATTAAAATCTAAGTGACTGCTCCCATGCGTTACCGGGTAGGCTACCGAGTCACGAAGATATAAATGGAAAAGGAAATTAAACACTCAAATAACATAAGCCCGAAGACATATTTCTACACTAATATTATAAAGAGGAAAACTTTGTTTGTTTGTTTGTTTGGTTGTAATGAATAGGCTTAAAAACTACTGGACCGTTTTTAAAAATTCTTTCACCATTCGAAAGCTACATTATCCACGAGTAACATAGGATATATTTTATCCCCGTACTCCCACGGGAACGGGAACTATGCGGGTGAAACCGCGGGACGTCCGCTAGTATTCGATAAAATAAAATAATAAATGGGAGTTTTGGCCAGTGGAGTCAAATTTTCAATGATATACCATCTTCATCGAAAATCAGTCCTAAACTGTTACCGCCTTCATCGCGTGGAGGTACTCCCAGCTTATGTTATTTTATAATTATATACAGTGAACTTATATTGTCACTTACGGGATATCTTCCGTGATTATTTATTGTTTTGAGCTCCCGATATTTCGACGCTGTTGCAAGCGCCATGATCGCGGGTTGACTGGAGACTGCGGGTGGATGGAAAATAAAATTGTTACGAGCAGACAAATCTGTCTACCCTCTTTCTTTGTCTTTTGCTACGCGCACTATTGGAACTCGACACTAAGTCACGACTCACGACAAAACGCACTCACAGTATCACCAGGTTTTTTGGAGTTTTTTGTATGATGCCGACTGCTACTTTTGAGCATACTCAAAACTGGATTCCACGTACTCGACAATTTGAAGCCATCCTCTCGATTGAAATTTTTATACTTCTTTATTTCAATTGCTTCTCTTGTCAGCCTTGGTAGGTAATGTTTGTCCTTAGACAAAATACGTGGCTTGTGAAATTCGATCCAGTGATTGGGCCCTGACTGCAGTAGATGCTCAGCTATGGCAGACTTTTGCTCATCCTTATTTTTCACAGCCTTTATGTGTTCTTTGATGCGGCATGAGATGGTTCGCTTAGTTTGACCGATGTATGAACTGCCGCAACTGCAGTCAATTTTATACACGCCAGGATGTTCAAGAGGGATCTTGTCCTTCGGGGAACGCAGACTTTGCGCAATTTTCTCATGAGGAGTAAACACGGTCTTAATTGAGTATTTACTCAGTAAACGACCTATCCTGTCCGTTACCCCTCTCAGATATGGCAAGAAAGTTGGTTGACGTTCCACTGTAGATCTGCTGGCTCGATTCTTATTTGTGATAGCTTCGCAATAGTTTTCACATTTATCATTTATAAGTCAACAGGAAATGCCCATCAGACCGAACAACTTTTACTAAGACGTCATTCCTATATGTGTTATGGTATAACTGGGCTCTTGGAGTTCCACATCAGGTGTTCCAGATCTTCAAATTTATTCTCTTAGCAGAAAATGCTCATCACGTGGTTTTTTTTTTGATGTGGTGTAATTTTTGTATCTCTTATAGTTTAGCTGGTCTGTTGCGGTTCTGCATCAGGTGTTCAAGTTTCCAAGACAAATAATAGCCTATATGTTACCCAGACTTAATATCTATACAACAAAAAAAACATTCAAATCCGTCCAGTAGTTCCGAAGATTAGCGTGTACAAACAAACAGACAAACACACAGTTTTTTTTTTATTCGTGTCTATTATTGTTCCTAACCCCCCCTCAATAATTATTTTTTTATATATTCAATGTACAGACACAGTTTTTTTACTCTTTTATTATACAGGGTGTAAACCACCTCATCACAAAGCCGTCAACCAAGCATTCTGTACATCAAACTAAGTAACTTTAAGCAAAAATTTTTTTGAACTTGAAACAACTTTTTTTTTGAGGTTATAAATCATGTTTTGTGGTAGAACTCAATGTAACGCACTTAAAACATTGTGCTGATGGATGGATTGAATATTACGGGGGTCGTGGAGGTGTTAAAAGTCAAAATATTACAAAAAAAAATGGTACTTATTTAAAAAAAAACTTGACAATAAGTTGTAACTTTGACCCCCCATATCTCCGCAACTAGAAGGTTCCCAGGTATGGTGTAGAAAAAAAAAATGATCGCAATGATGGGGAGAACAAGTGCCTTTCGGCTTCGTGAAGAGGTGTTTTACACCCTTTATGTATAGAATAGATAAATATCACAGAGTACTTTTATATATAAATATTGAATGAGTTCTAACAAGTGAGATGTCTGTGCCACTTGTACCAGGCCCGCAGACGAGGACCGCGAGCCTGCCGTGCTGGACCTGATCGGGCAGGACTACGGACTGGGCGTGGTCGTGCGCGAGATACGCGATGACTTCGCGTACGTGAGGCGACCAGCTTTCGGCATGGAGGTACCTATCTATGTCAAAATAAATAAACGGTGGTGATCAAATAACTACCTACAACTAGAAATCCTGACCAAAAACGATAGTGTGTAGTCTCAAAACGATTCGACTAATCAGTCCTAGCTGATTGGTGTGTATTATCCGTCCCCAATGAAGAAGAGGGGACC
Organism: Xestia ashworthii; assembly: GCA_950022955.1. Classification (NCBI taxonomy): domain Eukaryota; kingdom Metazoa; phylum Arthropoda; class Insecta; order Lepidoptera; family Noctuidae; genus Xestia; species Xestia ashworthii. Next base: position 22,672,333 of record OX465566.1, read on the forward strand.
AAGTGTCAGGTAATTCTGGCTGTATAGTTACCTACTACTGAGTGTGCGCAGTTGCTGTTATTCGAGGGTGACGAGTTCCCCCTGGTGGAGAGCGGCGACGTGCGCCTGTATCCGCTGCCGCGCAACTCCTCCGTCTACTTCAACATCCGCGCCTACTCGCAGCACCCGGCCGACGAGCTGCGCCACTACACGGAGGAACGGGTAAATACGAAACAACGTGTTTCTTATGTGAGCGACATATGAACATAATCTAGTCGTGTACACTACTTGAAGACGTGATGCCTCTCGAACGCGCTACACTTTGTTCAGTGAAAACTTGTTGGACACGCCAGAGTTACCGCGCCGTACGTTACTTGGAGAGAAGTTGCTCTATGCTTGGTTTTGTAGACTGCGTGAGTGCATGCCTATAATATTACTTATATTTACTTATACTTATGAGTATTACTTTACCGGTGGCATAGACCACGAAAATGTAGTATGATGTGCTTGTGCATTAAACTTAATTTTATAGTACAGTAATTTTTAAGTTTAGATTTATAAGTACTTAAACGGACTAGTCCACTTGAATTTTTGTCATTCTAGAACGATGGGTTCGTTCGTAAGTGATGATTTCAATCAATATCAATCAATTTAACAAACATTAAATAAAAGGAAAACCATGAAATCTAAACTTATAAATTCAATGGGTTACCACTTTTACTCTTAGGCCCATTGGATTAGTTGTAGTACCTACGTAATGAATATTTAACAGATAAATTCAATAATCATTCATAATCTTGTTAACTGGAAAATCTAATTAGTCCGTCAATATTTATATTTGACCCGTATTTTTTCTTTTGTTACATAAACCAAAATTCTCAATACGTCACTGTTTGGTATCATTTTTAGTGAGTTCTGACGTCACGAGCCCCCACTCCCGAGTGTTGATGCGTTTTATCTTTGTCAATATTCGTTGATTTACAAAAACAAAAAATACGTGTTTATTATTTTCCAATACTCTAACTGACGGACTAATTAGATTTGCAATTTATTGATGGTGGAAACTAGCCTATTCTGAAAAACAGACATATAATAAATATAATACTTAACCAAAATTAAATAAAACTATAATACGTTTACACACAATATATTTTATGAAATAACTATAATTAAACTAATGAAAATGAACAATTTTTAAGCTAGTAAATAAATAAACAATTTCAAACATAATTATACAATAAACATAATCATAAATAAGAAATGATTCGGTAGACTATTATTGTTATTAGAGACTATTATGATTATTAGATAAATGAGAAATAAATATTTAATAGTATCTATACATATAATAAAATCGTTGAGACCAAAAAATCTGTACATTGAAGATTTCAAAAAAAAAACCGATCAGGGTGACTTAAAATAAGTAACTGAACATATTAAAACCATTTTTAAAATTTTTGTTTGTTTGTTTGTTTGTTTGTTTGTTTGTTTGAACGCGCATCACGTAAAAACTGCTGGACGGATTTTGATGAAAACTTCACTATTCTATTTAAATAAACTCAGAATAACATTTAGGCTATAGAAATTATGGAAAATTTTGGAAAAAGGGGGTGAAAAGGGAGGGTAAAGTTTGTATGAAAAAAAATTTTTAGATTGTTCTAGAATCATAAAACTCAGAGTAAATACTTATTATTAAAAATAAAGAAATACCTGTTTCAGCATTTTTTTCAAATCTCATCCAAAGACGTAAAAAAGAGGGTTTTGTGTTTAAAATTAACTAACTTCATACACCTATAGAATAAAATCCAATGAAGTTTAAACCTTTAAAAGTTGCTGTAAATACTTTAAACCTAATACAGGTAAATATAATTTCTCATTTTTTTTGAAATTTAATTTTTGAAGTGAATACGTCCAAAATAGCGGAACTCAAGAAAATCGGCTTTCCTCGGTATAAGTAGTTGGTAATACAGGATGGAAACGGTAAACGGGGAAGTAAGGGGAGCTGCAGCTACACGAAAATGGTCTTAGAAAACAAACCGTATTTTTTTCGAGAAATGTTGTTTACAGATTTAATAAAAAAGTAAAGTAGTAATTTTTTTGATGCCAATCGATCTTCTTTCCGACACTGATCAAAAAGTTCTTCCAGACCAATCCAGGTTAGAGTACTCAAAAAGTCACTGCAGCTACATGAAAATGGTCTTAGAAAACCATCCGAAATTTTTCGTGAAATTTTGATCCCCATTCACAGATTAAAAAAAAAACGTACGGGTAGCAAGAAAATTGCTATTTTACACAACATTTTTTAGATGTCAATCGATCCTGTTTCTTATACTCGACGGTTAAGGTAGCTCCCTTTACTGCCCCATTAACCGTTTCCACCCTGTTTATTACATATTACAAATAAAATAATGCAACGAACTACTGGTCCAATCTATTTCAAATTTTTACAGAATTGATGGAAGACGTGTTTAATTGAAATTGAATTGATGAAAAAAGGGGTAGAAAGATATTTTGGCGGTGATTTATTTCGAATTTGATATCAACACTCCTTAGTGCTTTTGATTTAAACTACATGTTATTTTGATAAATGTTTGAAAACTCAATCCTATTTTATTCAAAAAAAGGTTGGACTCACATAAAAACTTGGTGCTAATACTCTTTAAAATTGGAATGTCCCGATAGTCACCGTACTATATTAACACCGCATTTGAAGGTTTAAGGTTGTGCACTTTAGGACACGGCCTCATAGGCACGTAGAGTTCGAAATTTGAAATGGCTTATAGTTGTAAGAGGTCCGCATCAGTTTACAGCAGCTATATCGTGTCGCGGCTCATTTCATACACGTTGATGAGAACTTCAGACCTAGCTGGAGTATGAGACTGTCATCGAGTGTCTAAGGATGAAGACGTTAGGACGTCGAGAGAAGCCCTTCAAACTGATTTTATAAACATGGTAATTTATCCTTATCAAAATAAATACGTTGCTAATCACAAGTATTTAATTTTAAACATAATTGCCCTTGGATACGTAATTTCATTTCAATGAATATCAGAGATACACCGTTTTAAATAACTCAGCAGCAAAATAATGATCATGTACCGGACGCGCTTTTCATTATGCGGAATGATGTGTGTGATGTGATATGCTCTTTGACAATTGTATTAGAGGTGCTTACGACCCACTCTCTGTAACCCTGTCTTTCACTTATGTGTCGCAGACGAAGTTGCGCGGGTCAGCTAGTAAGTTATAAAGCGCTTTTCCTCTCTCTATTTATTTACTTAAAAAAAAATAAAACCGACTTAAAAAAAAAACAAAAAAGTGAAAAATAACTTTAGCTTCTGAAGTCGGTGACCTTTGTTAGATTGATTTAATTTTTTTGTCACCGACTTCAGAAGCTAAAGTTATTTTTCAGTTTTTTGTTTTTTTTTAAGTCGGTTTTATTTTTTGCAAAAAAAGTTTTTATTTTTCACTTTTTAGTGGTTCACATGTGCTTGGTACACATGGAAAGTTCATACCGTTACAAGTGCAACAAGCCCAAACACGACTAGGATACATTGTCTCATTATGGAGTTCCATGACTCTTGGCTCCATCATCAGATCTGATGGTAGAATGGTTCTTATCAAACGCAAATGCTTCACTTGTTGTAGAAAATACCAAAATCGCTGTACGTTATCCTATAAAATTTGAAGAGTTCCCTCGATTTCGCCAAGATTCCATCATCAGATCACGACTTGGTGGCTATGGGACCATTTGGAAAGTATACCCTTTCCAACAAAAAAAGAATTTTTCAAATCGGTTGACAAGCAACGGAGTTATGCGCGAACAAACATAAAATAAAATAAAAAAAAATAGAAACATCCGAATTGAGAACCTCCTCCTTTTTTAGAAGTCGGTTAAAAATTGCTGTGCCCGACAGGGTCCCTAATTGTTACTATAATTTTATTTACCACCATTTCCCACATTATGGTTAAAGCAATAAATGATTTTGATTTGATTTGATTTGATTTGAACCCCTCAGCGCGGCTGCCGGCTGCAGGGCGCCGGCATGTCGCAGTGCCTGGCGCAGTGCCGGCGTGACACCGCGGAGGCGCTGTGCGGCTGCGTGCCCTACACCCTGCAGCCGCAGTTCGTGCCCACGCACGTGCCCACGTGTACGCTCAACAAGCTCGGTTGTCTCAACAAGCATAGAGGTAAGTATCGGTCTAGTGGCGGCTTAAAGCCACCCCCACCCTTCCCGTGTCCCACATCGATGGTTGCGGGAAAGCGCAAATGAACAAAACGCGATTATTTTGTCACCATAGAACCTTCTACTGTGCGACATCCTATAAATGAAACTGACATAAGCCATCGATACGAGTACCTATTTTTGAAAAGTCATGGTTCGAAAGCATTTGTCACTTGTCAAGTTTTGTCACTCATGGCCTTTATGTTGTATAGAGAAGTTCATGTACGTGTACCCGGGCGTGGACGCGGACCCCGCCCTCAGCCAGGAGCTGCAGGATGCCCTGGACTGCCCCGACTGCCTCGTCAAGTGCCGGCGCCAGCTGTTCTCCGCCGCCGTGTCCTACTCCTTCTACCGCAACAAGTCGCGCATCTTTCGGAACTTCCTCTCGTTAGTATCAGTATAGTAAGATAAATACTGACTAGTATTTAAGTGGTGTACAGCTAGAATAATGCGGAATTTTCTGTAATTAGCCAGGAGCAGAGGGCTGTCTCTAACAGCATATCTAGCTATGTTGTTGTGAACTCATTTCGTCATTGTTCCCCAATTTGCATAACAGACTGCCAAATAATATCCTCCAAGATCTGTCTTTTTTCTCCGACGATGACATGTTAAGTTATACCGTTTAAGTAACCACCTTGTGTAATACAATAAATGTTAATACACTTTCTCCTTTCTAGGGCAAACCTGTCGCTGGTGAATACGACGACCATCCGACTGTTCTACAGCATTGACCACCAGGAGTGGTTCAAGGTTGAGTCTATAACGCGGGGCGCAGACATCTTCTGTACGTTTCTTTATGTGTATCGTCCGCGACGCGTGACGTCAATTACAAATTATTAACAGAATCAGTTTGTGATTGGTGGCGTTTTACACGGACCGCCGGGAGAATGTCACAAGCACTTATTTCAATGATTGAAATAAGTGCTTGTGACATTCTGGCACTAGTGCTCAGTAATAATAAGGGCGAATAGCTGATGTTATAAAGAGTAACTTATGATAATTTAGAAACCGAATTAGGGTTCTAAGAATGTTAAGGTAATGTTATAATGTGAAGCAGGTAATGTTTCTATAATAATGTGGCGCGGACGAAGGTCCGACAGTTAGCGCGAGGGGTGACGTGACGGACGAGTATGACGGCAATATCGGCAATGGTAGGCGTTCGTTTTTTTCTTCATTCCTAGGTCCTCTTAGAATTAGCATAGGTATAAACTTGACATAGAGACCATGTTTGTCTAACCTATAAGTAAACAGCAAAAAGAGTCACCTTTAGACATTGCTCTGATAATACTTTTTTGGAAACAACTCAATCTTGTCCGTACCCGTACCTTTACAGATTGATCTAAACTAATTTTAGACGTCCTAACTCTTACGTTACAGTAAAGCTAAGCAGGCAATGGATGGTGGTGACTGGCGTGTCGATCCTCAGCTACTCGGAGCTCATCTACCACGCCACCTTCAGATGGCTGCATCACTATAAACGACGCACCAGGATCGCCAACATGCAACCAGTAGCGTCATCTATGTAGCGCTCTAAGAACCAACTGTGAGATCAGCGCTCTCTAGGAGTGAGGTTCTTGGAAAATAAACCGAATAGTTCTAAATAATTAAATAACGTTACAGATGGCGCTGTAAGTTTTTAATTTAGACTGTGGAAAATTCTTTTGATTAGTTTCATTGAGGTTTCTTTGTTACTACAGTGCTCGTGACGTGTTTATGGTGTTATGATTAAAGATTTTTATTTAAACCTTGATGTTGTTAAGATTTGATTGATAATGAATTAATATTTCCACGTTTCGAAAGTAGGTAGGTGATGCAAAAAAAATAACAAACCTTTAGCTACGTTTTTGTAAAAAATTGTGTGAATTAATTGTTATAAAATACCTACTTGCTTAGCTAAAAAAGAGGCTCGAATATTGCGAGTAAGTTGTTCACGTTGATTATTCAGCAAGCGGTGTATTTTTTGAAAGTTTTCATTTCACCACAATTCTCGAACATAATTAGGCTCCAGCCATAAATAACGCGTGGTATGTGACATGGCATGTACCGGCAGCACGGCAGCACGGCAGGCAGGCAGCAGGCCGGTGCCGGTGTGGGGCGGTGCAGCGGTGGTATCACCACTATACATCAGATGGAACACGCCCGTGTGGGCGAGGCTGCGGCGGACTGCGGCGGGCTGCTGGTGGTGTCACGATAACGTGACACGCTCGACCTGACATCACAATACATACTTAATGTACTTGTCGCTTTCAAATTTATTGAGCGCTAGTTGAGCTTTGTGCTCTGTTTTACTGATAACGATCTAACTTTTAGAGATACAAGTGCTTACTCTTGTCTTGACTATTATTATTATCTCATCCAGGTAAGAGAGTGCCTATATCCACCTGTCTGAACCGAAAACAACAAATTTTTGACGTCAAGACAAAAAATAAAGACCGCTAAGAAAACAAGCATTTTGCTTGGGGGGAGGGGAGGAAGCCCTAATTTGACCACTCTTTTGTTTCAGTCCTCGTCGGAACAAGCGTTACCTATTTACGAAAAATCTCACTGCTAGGACATAGGTACATACGCCAGTATGAGAAATTGATAGCTGCATGCACTGCCATTGCATCGAACGTACGATCAAATATGTCAAAGTCGGCGGGAGCTAGTACCGGTGCTAGTACCAGCCAGCTGGTATTTTGACACTGACATTAAAACTAGCGAATGAAATGTCAATAAGTTCGTTAACAACATACCTAACATATGAAGCCGCATAGTTTTAGAGCATTAAGTTATTATAAGCTAATATGTAGCTGCATCGTCTCTTCAACCTTCACCGCAGATAATCTCCATTTCAATTTGCCGCCACGATATCTTAGATTGCAATTAAAATGGCCGCGCAGTTCTAATTAACATCTCTAATAAACCGGTGCCGCATGCCGGTGGAACTCAGTGGCAGTAAGTACTTACTAACAGTACCTTGAGAACGTATATGCTCCATCAGTACTTTTTTATTATCTTTCGTGTAAATTAATTTAGTCATAATTACATTATAGATGGCTTAAGTACAGTCAGAAGTATGTGATCTTATGAGACGGTTTTTCATTTTAATCCTGGTTTAGTTTTTTTTTTTGTTTAATTTAATGTGTTTTTTTCCAATATCCTTTACTTAAATGACATTGGAAGATTTAGGCAGAGGCACGAGTGACAAGGTTGAATGGTTATAGATACAATTATTTATTTACCTGCGAGGGCTCCAATGGTGTTAATCCTCAGTGATGAGGGTCCATAGATATAATAAAGTATGTGAGGGTCTGAGTCCGATTTGAAGAATTATTGAAGAAAATATTTTCATTAAATAACATGACATCACACCAGTAATCCCGGAAGGGAGAGATAGAGCTCAGTTGTAAGCAGCCCTATAGTACCGTCACCCAAATATCTCTAGTTATGTTTGAGTCCATACCACCGGGGGTAAGTTAGCCTATTACCATCAATGGAACACTAATCTTGACTCGAGGCGTGGTCATAAAAAACCCAATACTTATCACTTTGCCGGACTCGAGAGTCGAACCCAGTACGATCAGGAGCACGCTCAGCAGTAACGTTTGCGACCATGAGACTAACGAAGTGGTCATTGTTTAACCTGCCGCCAAAACATTCAATTTTCAATGGTTAATGCCCACTTCGTGCATCACCCACACAGAAACCAACAATCATTTACTTATTACTTAATTAAAACCTTGAAAGAGACCAGAGTTCACCTTCAGATCTATATTAATATTATATAAGAGAACCGAATAGAGCCGAGCACTTCCGAGTAGTGCCGACTGGTTCCGAGCCGGTGGTGGTGGTGGCGGACATACCCGAACCAGGTCAAGGAGCCGAACTCAAAGTTGAACAAACTCAACTCAGACTGAACTCAACTTTGACATTCGTTTGAACCGAGTTATGTATTTAACGAGAATTTGTTAAAAGGTTTTGTCAATGTTTGGTGATTTTTATGCATTTTCTGAGGTTGATGTTGAAAATGTTGAAATACATAGCACTATCGCAGACTGGCCCTAACATCGTGGACTTTGTTAGTGACATTCATATTGCGGAACTGAATGACTGATTACTGTGGTTTATGCCAGCGTTTTGCCAAGTCATACCTAGTGGATGACAAAATAATTAGCAACCTCTACTGAGTGAGCCATTAGTCGGAACTCTGGCCTAGGATATTAACTTACGATACATGTAGATTATGTACCTATTAAGAGAGAAACCTATTACCTACTAATTCCAGATGAATGAACGGATTACATGTAAGTAATCAAATTCATCACGATGACGACGCATTGACGTCGACACAGAATTCCAAGCCTCATTATGCAAATCCTTCTACATCTTATCTTTATAACATTAGTTTTAAACTGTCATTATTAAATGCTATAAAATCTTCGAATCGACGATGTGTCGACCTTGTTTGGTCACATAAGTCTTCGACTTTTAATGTCAATATTATTCAAGACATCTTATTATTCTCGTTTGACAGCTCTTTCTGAGCTACTCAAACCACCTACTCCACATTCAGCGTTAGTTAAATGTTTTCTTGACTTTGCGCATAAATTAAAGTCTATTATAGTGTATCCAAACAGATATTATTACAGACTCAAGTCATTGTATTACATATTTACACAAAAGACGGTGGGACGCTTTTCAAGTACTTACCTAAGTTATTTACTTACATCTGTGTGAACTGGACACCTAAGCTGTCTGGACGATACTGGTGCAATACTCGTGAAATTCTGAGGACCTTATCCGAAATCTCCGACACAGAATGAATCTCTTTGCTCTCAGTAACACACATCCTCCTCCGTCGCCTGCAGCTGTGCTGGTAGCCAAGCTTTAGAACCAGCCTGGTCGGCACATTGTGGGGAGTTTAATAAGGCGCAGCGCGAATACCGGCCGGTCACCTGCCACCCGCCGGGGACTGCACTATGTGCACAGGGAGATGTTCGCCGCACACGCACAGGGGAGATCATTACTTATCATATTCATACGCTTTCGATAAAGCACATGAGATACTGACCCTAGTACTAGAACATGAATTAATCTTGGTATAACTGGTATATGTATATCGTTAGTTACACTAGTTAGGTAAACTGTCCAATGATACAATACGATAACTAAAAGACGACGAAGATATCAGGTACTTACATGTACTCGTACCTGATATAGATGGTGATGACGATGCTGATAGTGGTGATGGTAATGGTCGTTTTTTAGTCTTAAATCTGGCAATATATAGGGAGTAAAACACCTCTTCACGAAACCGAAAGACACCTGTTCTCCCCATCATTGCGATCATTTTTTTGTTCTACACCATACCTGGGAACCTTCTAGTTACGGAGACATGGGGGGTAAAACTACAACTTTTTGACAAGTTTTTTTTTTAAATACAAGTTTTTATTGTAAGATTTTGGCTTAGTTTGATGTACAGAATGCTTGGTTAACGGCTTCGTGATGAGGTGGTTTACACCCACTATAAACAGGAACTGGGGCGAGGCGGGAGGTAGTTTTAGTATCATAACTATCTGATTAATTACATAACATAACATCACGCCTGTAATACCTGAAGGGTTCGGCAGAGGTGTACACCCACTTTTCGCCAGCTAGTTACGTTCAAGTGCAATGTAAAAGTGGGTGAGCCTACTGCCATCACCCGGGCACAAGTGCACGACACCAGACTCCGGGCTGCTGCTGAAAAAATTCTGACTGAAAAACACAAACAAAAGGCTTGTGTCCTGAAAAAAATCGAATTATTTTAGTCCGTCAGTTAGATTATAAAAAAATATTTGACCTGTGTTTTTTCTTTAGTTATTTAAACCAAAATTGACGAAAATACGACGCTTATTAAATTCTCAATACGTCACGTGATGGTATAATTTTTTGTGCGTTGTGACGCCACGAGCCCTCACTCCCGAGCTGTCAATATTCATTGATTTACAAAAACAAAAAATACTGGTCCATTATTTTCCAATACTCCAACTGACGGACTAAATAGATTAGCTATTTATTGATGGTGGAAACTAGCAAATTTGCAATTTCGACATGGGAATTGAACCCAGGACTTCATGCTCAGCAGTCGCCACTAATAGCACTACGAGCACTAGACCAACGAGACCGGTTAATTAATTCTTGTGAAATATTATACTTACAACTGTTGAGCCTTTCGTTAAACTATAAGCTAATAAGCAGGAAACATGTACCGAATATATTATTGAAACATAAAAAAAGGGATAGTAGTATGTTATCGACGCGGCCGCCATACATCATGCAGATACCGGACATATTTTATCCTCCACTAACATTACTCATCTCTATCTCCTACCATACACACACACATACACACATACAGACGGATACATACGAACCTATACATTAGCACACATTTAAATAACTCTGATTGTTGCAAATATTTATTAACCTTGACTAAAACTTACATGTACATACGGAAGCTGCTAATATTTACAATATAACAATAAAAACCCGAATATTACACAAAACTTTAACCTACACCAGTTTTTTCTAGATTTATGATCTTCCAAAATTATTAACAAAACACTGTGTAATTAACTAAAATTGGTCTTGAAGAGAATCCTTTGCAATTAATCACAAAAGTGTTAGCTGGCCTAGTTTTTATAATATTGAGCCAGGGAAATCAGAAGGCAAAACAGCACAAAGGTATCCAACCGAATATCGAAAATGTTATTGAATTGTCCTGCATAACCTGCATTGGCACGTCAGAGAGTATATTTGGAGGTTTTGGTCTTTCGATATTATACATTGAAGAAGTGTCTATGTTCAGCAGAGCGCTGGCTAGACCAAAAGCGTCTTCTTCGTCGTCTTATTACTCGTAACAATCTTGGAAGATACTTATCACAATAAAGTAAGTGTATAATATAAGCTAAGACTGTCTGTCGTTGATGTTGACAGGATCGTTGGGTGTGTCGACATCACCTCCACCGCTCGCTCCCGACTCGCAGCTACCGGGAGGTACCGGTTCGCCGATGATCGCGGGTATCACCTGGAACAACAAGCAGAGCATAGCAGATAATTGAGTCATCATCAGCGTAATAACAACTACTTACTCAGTTATCAATCAATCAATCGTTTTATTTTCAGACATCTTAAGGCGATTACACGAGCTAAACGCGAGTTTTATAATTACTAAAAGTATATGATTCACTGCTATAAACAAGACCAGAAAAATATATGATATTCTTCAGGATATATGCTAGCATGATGCTGTTTTGAAAACATAATACAATTAATTTAGCTCGATAAAAAGAAATCACGAACTTTCCTCTAAAAATATCTTTCAAACAATAAAAAACATACTAATATGCATGCGATCATTCTGATTTTTGGCAAATAATTCTACAAGCAATATATTAGCATGATACTGTTTTAGTTTTTTAATCCAATCAATAGTTTTTTTGTAAATCGATCGAAACCACTCATTTCGCGCTATTTGGCCCGCAGTGGCTGACGTAACAACCACTTTGTAGTGCAAGCTGATTAGAACTTTATTCTAACAGCATTTCAAACGAAGTTTGAACCACCACAAATAGAGTTGCTAATTTAGCTTGTCTAAGCGCCTTAAGGCCCATTGATAAAATACACAAAATCACATTACAACATAAAAATACACTAATACATACAAAGTATAACTTATAAACTATGAACTATGACACACGAAGACGACAATAGACGGGATTCTACAATCTATAAATGATGGTTTAATTAAGGGGAATTTACATAATCAGCAAACTGATTGGCAGTTGGATTTATTTGATTTCTTAACATGACCACAATTTTATAGGAAGGATTCATCGGCGTCTAGCCCACCAACTTTAATATAATATTCTACTTCACCTCAGGAGTAATTCCGGAGCCGTTCACGACATTCACGACATTCACGACATTCACAATGGTGAGCAATGCTTTATTTTTTGCTGCAACTTACGAAAGTTACAAAATTGTATTGGACAAAAAAATTAGAAGTTTTTTTTTCGAAATATGACCAAAATTAGCAACGTGGATCAAATGACAAAAGGAGCATTATAGAACGGTGTAAAAAATTGGCAATATTCGCAAAGGAACCCTCTTTCACAAGATTTGGAGTTGTCGTCGATGAATAGCAAAAGGGTCGCATTTGATCTGAACTCTTTTTTACTTCGGAATCCGATACCTTATATTTACGTATTAGCGAGTACTCGCGCTTACAAGTCACATCTGTTCCGTCTATCGCGCCTGGGATTTACAGCGTGACCCGACACGCCGGTAATCCTTTATTTGTCACGTCTGTCACTTTATTTATTTATCATTATTATTACTGGCAACTCTCAATTCTGACTATCCTTTTCACAAATCACACCGTGTTATTGTGCTTATTCAGATAAAGTACTTCACTCCATGCTTTTATTGAGGAATAAAAGTAAGACAGACTCAAATGAAATAACAGACACCAGACACTTTTAAAATATCAAAAGCAGAAAGATGAAGCTTCAGCCGAAGTAACTTATGAAAGTACTGTAGTTGTCTATTACAAAGCATAATAGAAGAAGGAACGAGCAATGAACTGATGAGCGAATGAATACGGGCGAAAAAGAACAAACAGTTAAAAATCCTTAAAAAAAAGTGATTGAATTTTTTTGAGACTTTTAGCAGTCTCTATCTATCATTTTTGTAGAGTCGAGTCTTACTCAAGTCACCGTTTTATGGAGTGGAGATGTTGTCGTAGAGACTGACCATCGACGCAGGAAATAGATTTAATTGCTCATGCACGCGTGTGTGCACGCGCAGGTGCTCACTCATAATTCGATGGTTTGCCATAATTGCCATTCTAACATGACCAGGTGGATCGTGGGACCAACTGCTTAACATGTTATCTTTCGTAAATTGTGTCAACGTACCCTAGCCCAGTACCTGTTGTCCGAGCGTGACGAGGATTTGCGCCACTTTCTTAATGGCCTCCAGGTCCTGAGAGGAGGGCAGGGAGGGCAGACCGAGGCGAGCGGCGTCCTGCAGGCGGGAGGGGTGCGCGCCCAGCCGGGAGGTCAGCTCTGACACCAGCGTTAGAGGGTGTGGGGAGTCTGACTGGAGCGCCTGTGGGGAAATGCAATTCAATTGACCAAAATCACTATACTTAGTAGGTGAATCTGAAACTAGAGAGTGAATTAGAAAATTTAATATTATGTTACTGCTGGCCATACGTAATAAATGTGGGACGGACACTGACTGTCCAGCGTCCACAACTATTTGTCTGATAAGTAAAAAAATCACAGACTGAACTGTACTAAACCGCTCCTGTAACTTTACCTGCATAATTTAGATCTGGCTAACAACATTACACGCAAGGACACCACATTGAATCTTCTACAACCTAGCTGCTCAGTCGTGCAACCACAAGCTCAGTCACACTCACCACGGGCTCGCCCCACACCTGCCCCACCACCAGCCCACTGACGAGCCAGCACAGCGCTACCGAAGACACCATGACGACGAACTGCAGCCGCCCATTATTACCCACCCATCTTATACCATAACTCCGTAATAGGTCAATCTCACCGTCATTCCATCCACTTGGCAAATTGATGCAAATTGGACGTTTTCCCTCATTTCAAGTAATCATATTGATTTGATTGTGTTCTCAGGATATTTATGGAAGCTGTTTGCTGAATAGCCGTTCATACTTACGAGTATTTCTATTTTTATATTGAACAATTTATTTGGTCGAGCTGCTTTATTACTGAAGCCGTTCTGTGCTCTATTTACATCATCATAACCCGATGATATACGCTTTACTAACACGAAACTAATATAGCTGAGATAACATCTAATAGAATACAAATGCTGACAACACTTAAAATAATACACAGTGCTTAAACAATCTGAAAACAACGCTGAAATATGTATTGGAGGAAATTCAAAATGTGTGGTATTTAGATGATGGAACGCTAGGAGGTGATGTTGACACTGTTTTGGCTGACCTACAACCCCTCAAACATCAGTTTAAATCCTGATCCATTGGCCTGGACCTTAACCCCTCAAAGTGTGAAATTTACCTCTCTGACGTTACCGACAGACAAACGACTATAGATAAATTTAATGCAATCGCTCCTCAAATCAAAATTTTAGAAAAAAGTTCCCTGCACCTCCTAGGTTCCCCCATTTTAGAAGAAAGTTTTTCATCTTTCATCGATGACAAAATTATACATTTCAATGATATTTCGGATAGACTCTCCAAAATAAATTTACATGCGGCATTCACCATTATCAGATATTGCTGTTTTGGTCCAAATTTTATGTATTTTCTCCGTTGTTCTCCTCTTTGGAAGAAACCACAACTTTTGGACAAAATTGATCAAATAATTCGCAACACATTAACATCCATTCTTAATGTGGCCCTGGACGACCGAGCGTGGCTACAAGCCACCCTACCAATTCGTTTTGGTGGCCTCGGCGTCCGCAAAATTTCTAGTATAAGCTTACGTTCCTGTCTTCTGTCCACAGCACTGAAAAGCTAACCAGGAAAATTTTAAGCCTTTCCCTGGTTGACTCGGAAGTGCCGTGCTTGACCGATGCAGAGGACGCCTGGAAATTGACTTGCCCGGACACGGATCGGCCCGAGAACCCGTTTTCCCAGAGACAGTGGGATGAGCCGCTCTGCAAGTTGGTACGGAATAAACTTATTAATACGTCTACCAATACTGCTGAGCGTGCCCGCCTGCTGGCTGTGGGTGAGTGGGAGTCGGGTCTCTGGCTTCAGGCACTACCGTCACCTAATATAGGGACTTTGTTAGGTGACGGTTGAAACACTAGGGCCATGGGGTCCGAGTGCCCACCTGGTATTTCGGGAAATCGCCAAACGGTTGGTCGACTCTTCACCTGACCAGAGGGCGGGCCTATTTTTTGGCCAAAGAATCAGCATTGCCATCCAACGTGGCAATGCTGCCAGCCTTCTGGGCACTTTTCCTGTTGGCAGCGATGTGGACGAATTTTTCGATGCCCTGTAACCCCTTTTTGATACTTGTACATATTTTTATTTCTATTATTGTGTTAGTGTGTATATATTGTAGGAAATAGTTTCATGGCGTTTGAAACTGTTGCCGTATTTCAGCGTTGTATTGCACTACCTATTCTAATGCCCACTTTACATTAAGCCCTAGTGTTTGTTAAGTACCTCAAATCTCGTAATAATCAACTCATCATTTCAGCCGAAAGACGTCCACTGCTGGACATAGGCCGCCCCCAAGTGTCGCCACATTGACCGGTCCCTTGCGACTCGCATCCAGCGGATTCCCGCAAACTTCATCAGGTCATCGGTCCACCTAGTGGAAGGTCTTCCAACGCATCGTCTCCCGGTTCGCGGTCGCCACTCCAGAACTTTTCGGCCCCATCGGCCATCCGTTCTGCAAGCAATGTGCCCTGCCCACTGCCACTTAAGTTTGGCAATTCTTCGGGCTACGTCGGTGACTTTGGTTCTCTTGCGGATGTCTTCATTACTTTTACTAGTATTTAACTTTTTTTAAACCCAATACTGTACCTACATAAGTATAATAAACACCACACAATCTTCTGTGCGACATTTATTATGTTATTTTTATCCTGCAGTGCAAGTACGTAGGATTCGATAGGACTAGATTAGATAAATTTGACAGTTATTCTCGATAAAATGAGTTTTATGTACTTAGTCAAAAACTCATTTTATCGAGAATAACTGTCAAAATCTAATCGAGTCCTATCGAATCCTACGTACTTGCACTGCTGATTCCATAGCGATATACTTACTTATGTATGTATAACTTGCTTATCGTATAAATTGTTAAAAACAATAAACTTTATGTATGGTGACATTTGTCATTAGAATATGAATTATTGTACAGAGCCGCTAAATAAATCCCAACTCACTAATGCTTCAGTTGGGGGGAACCATGGGGTAACACTACTCATATGGAAACCTTAAATGGCTTAATGATTTCTGATTGGTGTTCAAAGTCACGTGACTGAATGCCAAATTTTTTCCCGAATTTATTTTCCTATACTCGTACAGTACAAAAGTGAGTTTTTTTGTTAACTCCATGTAAAAGAAAGAAGAAGGAAAGAAAGAAAGAAAAAATGTTTATTTGACGTCAGTACATAAAGCACACACACAACAATATTAAAAAAGTTACAAGAAAAAAGAGAAAATACATAGTATGTACTGTGTGCCTCACGGCTGCGCCAAAGAGGTCCATTTCAGCATTCATGCCAGACAGGTGATGCTGTCTGACGCTGGTCTTCCAATGAACCTTGAGGGGTTTAGTGACATACAGAAAACAGTTTCAAACATATTAAATAAATAAATGGTTAAACAATAAATAGATAGCGTGTACATTAATGATATGTGTACCTATGTATGAGTAAAATCTACACAACAAACAACAACAAACTTCCTTATGCCAACAGTTGGGAATGTATTGGCAGACGGTTAGTTGTTCCGCCAACCTAAACTTAAAATAGGCCCATTGTCATAAACATGCACTATTTGCCCAACGAATAGCCAACAAAGGGCCTTCTGTTACTATTCCTACTGTTGGGTGATTTTTGCACGGATTTCAGTTATTATAACAACATTGGGCCAACCAACGACGGGCCTGCTGCATCTATTCCCACTGTTGGGAGATTTTTGTAGGGATTTAAATTACTAAAACAACATTGGGCCAACTAACGACGGGCCTGCTGCTTCTATTCCTACTGTTAGGAGTTTTTTGTAGGGATTTAAGTTATGATAACAACTTAGGGATGATACGTATATACTGGTACAGGTATAATTACCCAGTATGAGCTTACTAGTACTCTCTTAACTCTTAGTAACTCTTAGATTTACGAAACATATTTTTTATATTTTTGTTTATATTTAAGATTTATGGTTTATACTGTAAACAAAGTGCAAAATTCAAAATTAAGGATAATTTAAGAAGGACATTCCGTCACTAAATGTCCTATGTTCATGCCGAAACCGTAAAGATAATATCGTAAAGGTTCAAAAGTTGTACCCCAGCCTCGATAGATGGCGTTGTAGTCCAATTAGAAGTCGCTATCGTTGTGTTACCACGATTTGGTTGGGTTCGTGTGAATTTAGTAAATATATTACTAGCTTAGATTAGATTAATTGGTTGTATGTCAACCCTATTAGTGTTCACATAATGTTGTTAGTTCAACACTACCAGCTCGGTTCGGTAGTAAAACATTGGTAGATTTGGTAGTAGTTGAAGGCCCAACGTAGGCAAATCCACGTTGGCCCCATCGCAAGTCGGGCCTTCGTAGGCAAATCCACGTAGGCCATCAGTTTTGGGCCCAACCCGCAAACTGCCCGCCAATTGTATGCATATTTTGCCAACTAACCAGAGGTATGTGGCCCAACTAAATACCAACAAAAAATGCTACTAGGGCACAAGTCTATCAGGTACCTTCTTACACCTCAAATGTCAAAAATGGATATTGCTATATTCAATCTATCTATGTATACAGTAGTGATGATCAGAGAAGATCATCAATTCATCGTTCTTTATTATCGATTCGTGGTTCTAATGAGCCACTTGATCTTGACGCCCTAATGTTAAGGCTGTCCAGCCCGCGCCGCGTAAACAACGCCAAGTAAGGTTGTATCAATCTGCCATGACCAAGCATGATGTACAGTCGTGCACAGTTCGCTCCCGCCAGCCACGGAAGAGCTCGGGAATTGCCGACGACTACCGAGCGTGCAAATTGACCGCCAATCAAACATGCTGACGTGACCATGTACAGCGTGATGCGGCATTTTTTGTATTAATTCTACCTTCATGCACTTACTGTCACGTTCAAATTGAGTTGTGGGTTTTAAAATACTTAACCATCATCAATACTCGGCCATCTTCAGAAAATCGCTATTAATAAACAACCGTGAAGGCAAGGTAACAAATAAATATTGCAGATTCTTTGATTCATCGATCGCGGCAAAATATTTTACATTACCGACTCATATGTTATTGGCATCTGATGAGGCAAATAGAAAACATATTAATAAATGATTGGCAGCAGCCACATTAGCGTAGGTGGTTACATACTTGTATGTAACCTTTTAGAGACAAAAACCTCTTCCGTAGCTCAACTTTCACGAGTAGGTACTCAGTTTGACAAGGCACTCTGCGTTACTCACTCATTCTATCAATCAAGCTTATCCCGGTAACAGATTAACCAGGATCGGTTATCGATATGATACGTCGGAGCTATCCGGACAGACGCCGGACGCCGGACGGGTGACATGGCGGCTCGGATTACTATGACAGCCGCTGTCAGATGAGCCGAGTTGGGCTAATTCTGTCTCCAGCCGATATCGATTGGACACGACCCCTTTTACTACGCCTTTGCAAGTTATTCATTCAAATCGTGTAGTGGTAAACAACTCTTTACCAAGAACTTATCTCCATCAAATATTCTATTCTTAGCTACCGTATCTAAAACTGAGTGTTCCCGCATAAATATTCCGGTGAGACAACTCCATCGAATTCCCGAGACTTTGGGCGGAGGCTGCGAGATGCGTCGGCGCCGCAACCTAACAACATAAGAATTCCTTTTTAAGATGTTTAAAATTACAAAGGGAACATAATTTAAATGTTTAGCCGCTGTTTCGTGCAGTCGCTGCCTGCCTCGAGGCAGCGGGAATGTGCGGCCCCGGCGCGGGGGAGGGGGGGGGGGCGGTGGCAGGTTACGGGGTGCGTGCCGGGCGTGCCAGCACAGCGTGCCGATTATCAGCAGCATCCGAAGAGCGGCGCGCCGCCGCCGTCACGAGCGACCGCAACCCTCCCTACCTACCTACCCTACCTAGGCACATAGCTACGCCTACCTAAGCCGTACTCACGGCCGGCCGACTTACAATAATACTCCTTTGTCCCCCGGCCTGCGACCGCAATGCTAACTAGTGCTCGGGAAAGGTCGAATAGTCGCACGAAACACGATTGTACCCGAATGTACTAATTAATTGCAGATACGAAACGGGAATGTTGTATTAAACGGACGATAACAATCGCTTTAACCATACGTTATTTGTGGTACTTATTGTACATAGTTAAAAATATAGCTAAAAAATAGAAGGCACAGACATTCAGTATTGTGCAGACAGTTCAACTTTTGTTCGTTCTAATCATTAATCTGCACTGCTAAACCTCGTTCCGTTGCCGCTTCGGTGACGCCGTTCAAGGCGTGCAAAAACGAGATGAATTTAATAAATAGCTTCTCGTCGATCATGCCGATAGTACAGCATACCTACCTATGTGGATAGCGCACGTACGTGAGAAACGGCTTGTCGGTATATCACATCGGAATCTCATATCGCTACGGAGAAATTATTATGAAAGACGGTCGTGTCGCGCCGACATGCGACAGCCCTATTCTAATACATGATACCATGTACCAGGGTAGATAGAGGTGCATAGACATACCTACTGTTTTGATTGGAATCATGTGGCCATTGTCCGTTCATTAGTAGTAGAGGTTATGCATTGTGTCATTGACCTTCTGCGGATGTGTGTCAGTGTGTTTGCTTACCGATCGGAACATTCGGATCAGGTTCACCTTAAAATGTATAATCTACAATAATATGTATAGTGAGCGTCGGTGCACAGATGTGTCCGCCTAGTTCCGGCTGCTAATGCTCTTCAAATACTAAGGTCGACTCTTAATCGCCAATGTTTTGATCCGAAATCTTATTTTGATTTGAGATTTATGCTCAACGATCTGTCTCATCGGCGGCGATAGGTCATCGCCCATCAGGTCGTGGGTTCGAATTGAACCCCGTTACAGTTGACAATTTGACATAGGTAGGTAGGTACGCACCGGTATATCGTCAGAAAACGTCGAAATCCAAACGTCGTAATGGAAAATTCAGTCGTTTCATTCCACAATAGGTTGAAATGGTTTTTTACGTCCATTCGTGTAAAATAAGCTTTAAGCCAGTACTAACACTATTAATTATACACTACGGATACTGGCTAGAACTGAGCGACTGATCCAGAGGGTGCAAAATGCCTGCGCTAGATTCTGCTTCTCAATTCCACCAAGAACTCACGTAACGCCATTTTTAAATAAGCACTCTATCCTTAAGATGAAGTCACGACGTAAGTTGCACCTGGCATGCATACTTTTTGGAGTTATAAAGTACAGGCAGCCGACCTACCTGTACAATAAACTGAGCTGGATCGCTAGCAGAAGAGAATGCACAAGAAGGCAGTGCTCGCAGCAACTCTCCACTCAATCCCACAAGACAGCTGCTTTTAGAGGAAGTTTTAGATACGCCGCATCCAAATGTTGGAACAATATTCCCCCGCCGATAAGGAATCTTAAATGTCTTGGTACCTTCAGAGTTCGACTGCGGCAGTTTCTTGTTGAATCACAGAAAAAACTGGGTATCTCTGTTTCGAACACGTCCATTATATAACTGGCTGGGGTATTCGTGCCGAGTCCTGTGAACAAGGGGGTACTTAGTGACTGCATTGTTTGTGATTTTTTTTGTTGGCCAATAATTATTAATATAATACCTTCAAATGACATTAATCTATATTTATCTATTGTAAACATAATTCAGTCAAGCCAAATCGTATTTTTTATTCTTCTTCATCTATACCTACACAGCTAAAATATTAGTATATTAAGATTATTTATTTAAGCACTTTATATTAATACGTATTAAAACACACGTCAACAAACAATAACGTTTCGAACACAGTAGAGTGAACTTACTGTAAAATACTTTATTTAATTTGAGGGTGTACTTACATAATTTCACTCCGCGCATGAAACACTTTGTGCACAACACCAATTTGTATCGCCTACTCGATGTCCGTATGTCACTGCACAGGGATCCAGCAGAATATCAGCGTCAGGTGCACGCCTGACACATGCTGAGCTGGACTCCCATTTGGTGCAACCCTGAGACGCACACCGCACCTTGTATTCCTACTTGTTATTATTTTATTTTGTTATAAAAGTCTGTCACGGTGTTACTATATTATTATTTCGTAAATATGTTTTTCTTTTTGTATATTGGCACCTTGCTTTTTACTATATCATTTTGTTTTAACTATATCATTTAAGTGTGTTGTGCTGTGTCTTTTGTGTGCACTAAATAAATGATTTATCTATCTATCTATCTATCTATCTAATTAACAAGAGGCCAAACACACAACGTAAAAATAGTTACATATAAGGTACATAAGTACCCATTACTTTTTAAACACGAATGTGAGTAAATAGTAATGAACCTAATAAATAGTTAATTAACTACAACATAATATTATTGGATTACGTAGGGTACGATTATTTGATGAAGCATAACGTGTTCCTGAGAGAGAGTGTTACATAGATTATGAAGCAGACTTGCTCTGTATAGTTATACTCGTAGAATCAAGTAGACAGACAGATGTGTGTGTGCACTAGTGCAGGGGATGAGGGCAGTGTATTGCGCCGTTTCTCCCCAGCGCACAGCGCACAGCGCGCAGCGCACAGCGCACAGCGCACAGCGCACACACTAGGGAGAGGTGGACAACCGGCGTGTGTGGCACTGTCTTGTGTCATTTTTTCAGGTTCAAAAAGGGTTGATAGAGAGTCTAATTTGAATGAAATGCCTCTGGATATTGCCTGTGTTCACTGTGTTAATAATATCGTCTGCACGCAACACCCGCGCCGCGCCGGTCAGCAGACACGTAGTCATCGTTATGTAGTCTAAAGTCTAGACATTATGTAGCAGCTTCCCTAATACATACAAAATAAACATGGTGTGTGATTCACAGCCATCAGTCATCCGCGAGCTTTCAGAGCCGAGGTCGCGCCTGATGACTGCGTGTTACTGAAATACATTCAATAATTATTTGTGCTATGTATACATAGCACAAATAATTATGCTTTGAATGGAACTCTTGTCATACAACGTGTCTGTCGCTGTAACACTGTTACAGGAACTTACTGTGGGCGGGGCGCAGCGCGCAGCTTCCGGTTTGGACAGTTCTAATTAATTGTTTGTGCTCCGTACAAAGTATGTAGGTAGGAAGTTAGGCAGACATTGAGTAAACCGGCAGTAAAGGGTCTCTGGCACACCAACTATACATTTGATGATTTAAAAAAAGATTTTGATTTCAAGTTTAATTTAATATTTGATCTGAATACCCTAAAATATTTATTATTTCAGATTGAAGAAATTAATGGTGTAAATTGTTAATAGAAGTGAGTAATATGATTAATCGGCGAGAAGATACATTGTTTGATATGAGTCAGTTCTTCATACTCCTACAGCCTATACTATTATAAATATAAAAATCACGCAATCCAGCACACACGCCTACAATTAGTATAATCTATGTAGATCTGTGTGCATGTTATCAACAGTCTGCATCAGTTCCGAGTGGACACTGCTGGCTGATGCTGACCTTCGCCCCTGCGGAGGCGAAAATGTATAAGTAAGTACAGTCGAACAAGTTATTTGGTATGCAGGCATCAAATACCCTCACATTTGGCTTGTACATACCTTTTGTTTGTCGCCTTCTACTCACCCTCTCACGGCCACATCATTTAAACCTCCTCTTTTCATTTTTGCCACCACATCTTCTACTTTATTTTCTTTCTTAATGCTAGGATCTGATTTGAGTTTTTGATTATAGAACACCAAAACCTCGAAAGCCAAAATTCAAAACTTAAGTAGAATTAGACATGTCTTTAACTTAAATGAGGTAAGTACTTAATCAATTCAGGAACCGGAAATTAATCAAAATCAATTATAAAAAAAAAACAAAAACAATAGATAGACAGCGATACCTAAAATACCCAAATATAGAGTCGGCACACTCAAATCAAACTTTTAGAAGTATGTACCAAATAGCTTGTTCGACTGTATTTACTACGAGTTAAAATAATTGATGTATAAGGTAGTCTGCGTGTGTTCTCTGTGTTGGCATTGTTTCTGTTTCACGTACCGAACCATTATTGGATGTTTTTTAGCATGTTTAAGTGCTTAAGATTTTCTCGTTTGTATTCTAATCTTTATTTACATTGTTTCTTATTTTGTCACTTTGTTCATTACTGTATTCTTCCCAATATGTTTTGTTAAAAAAATCCGTTAATCGCCTAAATCTGCTTTGTTAAAAAAATTGCTTTATGCTCGTATATTTTAATAATATAAACTAATTAATAATCTTCATTATTGCGCATTAAATAAATAAATAATATATCAACCCATTATAAATAATGTTACAAATAGATATACCTACACACAAAATGTCCGTTTTTTCCTCATGGAAGTTAGAACAAATATAACACTAAGAATTCACGAAAAACACTGGTTCACTGTTACTTCCCAGGAAGTACTTATAAAACGACTAATTTCTCTGTTAATGGCGAAAGCAGAACAGCTGGTTGTTCGTATATTTAATGTTCGATGAAGCCAAATATGTGACAATGTATTGAGGCAGACACAACGTGACAAACGTTTTAATTGACGATTTATTTAAATCGTGTGTTAGGAGAGAGTTTAATGATCCTGGGAACTGTACAGTGTACACACACAGAACGGATGGTGACAGCACCTGCTTTCAGATCTTTAAACGTATTGCATGAACAGTTCAGTGTTGATGAAAGGTATAGGTAAGGTAGGCTGTGCGGTTCATTTGTTTTTGCCAGTCACGCACCTGAGCGTATCGCGGAACTGAGTGCATCTTCTTCTTAGCGTGTCGATGACAAATATTTATTAAATATAGCATACACACTTAAAATCTGAGCCGTCCAAAAACCCCTATCTGAGCGCCGCAGTCTCGAGCATCTAGGATGTAGAGACTTTCATTACTCGCTAGCATCATTATTGCAACCGAATTTATTCGTTAGTTATTAGCAATCGAAAGTTAACGATTTTGTCGTTATCTATGTCGAGACTGCCGGCCCTGAGGAGATTATCTTTACTACGACCGACCTGGGTTCGGAGTCTATTCAGAGATTTCTAAGGCGGCCACGACAAAGCATTCCCAGGTGGAAGTCTTTTAGACGGCTCGATGAAGCCGTCAGGGGGCTTAAACAGGGCTGCGGGACTGTCCGAAAGAGATACCGCGGCCCCGGAACGTAAAGGGCGAGGAAGGAACATGGATGGTTTTAGTCAGTAAAAGTCTGACACTCCCTCCCGCTCCGCCCAGAGTGGGAGGAGTCATTTGATGATTTCCAATCCAAAAAAAAAGGGGCTTAAACCGAGAGCGAGATCACATCTCGCTGTGGCGGCATTACTATTAGCTGGACTAGCTGGACCAACACACCCAAACAAGCTTTTACGGTTTCAGCCGTTCTCTGGGGCACCGGAACGTAACTATGCATGATCATGAGACACGAAGGTGGGAATATGGATTCCCATGTTCGAGCTCCGCCCGTCACTGTCCACGTGCGTAGCTAATGTTGCCCATGGGATGCTGCTGCTGCGGAGTGTGTGGAGCGACGCCTTTGTAGTTTCACGTAACGTAATTGTATTGTAGAGTATAGACTAAAGTACGTCACACATGGTAACTGAAGTAACCTCACTGTTCATGACACGTCACATTCTGTGAGCGACGTCCGTCAAATAACTCCTCGTGATGATTTACACTTTCATGTGAACAAATATTCCTGCAATATCGCAATTTAATAAACTGATTCACAAAGAACAACGATAAACCGCGGGTAACTCATACAGCGATATACCTAATTATTCGAGTTTGACTGGCGAAAGGCACATTTTCCAATAAAATAAGTAACTAACATTCCGAAGATTGCCTGCCCTATTTAGGCAGAACCACATAAAAAGTAATTGAACGATGTTGGCGAATTATCCAGATTGTTTGGAGGAGTGCCGAATTAATCGGTGTCAGCCGGAGTAACGGTGCGGGCGATGCGTCCGGCCGTTGCCCACTCGTATACATAAACCGGGCATACCCGGCCCAGTGCCCACATATGCTTAACCCGTCGCTTTGTATGCGGAGCTGCGAGCAGCCGCGCGAATGCGAACGGACGCGATTTTTGATATATCGGCTCTCGACCGCAATTTCGATTTGGCGAGGTTTCAATACTTGATAGGATTTGAGTTTGTATGTACGACGAGGATCATACTACAGTCGTTGAGTCGTCTACACGGTGCAAACGTCGACAATTCGATACACGCCTAACACATTATGATTTTTAAATGTACTAACGGTATGTAAAAACATCAAATTTGTGCTGTGTTATCCCTTATCCCTTGATAGGTGTAAGTTAACTCACCAAAGTTTTATTTATTAGAACTAATTAAGGCGCTACCCCAGGCAAAATTAGCAACTCTATTTGTGGTGATTCAAACTTCGTTTGAAATACTATTAGAATAAAGTTCTAATCAGCTTGCACTACAAAGTGGTTTTTACGTCAGTCACTGCGGGTCGAATAGTGCGAAATTAGTGATTTTTATTCTTTATAAAATCAAATTTCCGTCTTTTGAAAAAAAAAAACTAGCATTATGTTCATTATTAAATTGTCTATCTATTAGTATAAGAAGCAAATCAAAATAATGTTAACTTTACGAGAAGAAGCATGTTATAAATATTTTTTTCTCATTTTTGTGGTTTCATTGTGAGGGGATTTATTACACATTATGAGACTTAAAATAAAAAATAAAACTACCACTTTGCAGTCTAAGAATATGTAGAAATTTAATGTATTTTTATTACTTGGTATTTCTTTTGGATAAAGAGGAGTTGGCTCCAAAAAACTGCACAAAAAACGGCTTTTGCCTGGGGTAGCGCCTTAAGTGCAAATAAGAATGAACTTGGTTTAATAACCATTGATACAGGCAACCCACACTTTTCGTTTTCTTTCCTAAATCCACCGCATCCATCATGGACGTGTAAGACAGCATACATTTATGTAAATTGTAACACATGTAATACAGTTGATTCTCAATTTTGGTGTACCTACAACAAAGTATATTCTATATCTATTATCATGTCATGACGAAGTGATATAATAATATAACGTGCAATATTGTCGCCCTTGACACAGATTTCACTTATCATAATAATATCAAGCTGTAAATGTACATCGATGAACATGTCAAGAACACTTTAATGACAGTCCTGGGGTAATTGTCACATCACACTTGCTCGGCATGAACGTTATTACGTTGATTCCATGAGCACTGAAGTGTACATCGGGCGCACACCTCCGGGTATTGAGCTCTGTTACTATGTCACCTTGCTCATCATCAGCCTAGCATTTTGCCAACTATGCTGGGGTTGGTTGGCAGTCTAACCAGATGTAGCTCATGCAGCTGAGTACCAGTATTGTACGTGAAGCGTCTGCCTATATTTATTCCTCCACTTCACAGGTTCTGGCAGACAAGATACTGTCGGACTTTAGGAGTTCTCCCTTCGCCGTCAACATGTACCACCATGCTCATTGCTGACTAGCTATTCATTAATAAGGACCTGACCACGGCATGAACTAGACGCAACAACTGAAAGAGAAAATATCAGCAGACAACAGGTCACTGCTGACCATCTCCTTGGGCCACTTGGACGCACACGATGACAACTTGTGGGAGGATACTAGTCTAGAGGAAATGCGCCTGTCCTTGTCGTGTCTTATCTTCACACGGTTTGCACAAAAACCGTTGTATCAAATCAAGGTATACTTACCTATGTGCAAACACTTCATCTTCTTTTATTTTGTTTTTCTTCATTGATATACCTACTCAACTGCTGGACGTAGACCTCCTCCAAACATCACCACATAACTCAGTGTATCTCACATTCAGCGGGGTCCCACGAGGTCGGTCTACTTGTAACTACTAACTATATTACTACTCGTTCTGCGGAAGCGGAACCCCTGGGCGAGGTGAAGCAGTGCTGACTGCTGTGACAAGTGTCAGTTCACCACTGTGACTGTGACATCATTACGTCCGTGACTCCGTTTGTCACGGTTTGGGGAGTTGTTGACTGTGGGTGGACCGAGGTGAAGGCTATGGTCACATTCTTAATGCACACCGGTTTTAATGCGTATCATAATGATATCAGAGATTTATTGACGGAAATATTTTCAATGTCAAAAACACGAATTAATGTGAGGTCAAAGAAACCTACAGGCTATGGGGCGGGAAGCAAAACCACTATTGGAGAGCGTAACTGTGTTCACGCACAGAAAAACCGGGGTTATTCCATAAGTCTTCCTATTTGCCAAATTTTCCACGGACCTCTAGAAATAGAAGCACGAGAAATACAGTATAAAAAACCTGTAAGTGTAGAATTAAATAACAACGCAGAGATCGGTTCTTTAATTATGCATAAATCCGTCGGAAACCACACATCTCAGCGCTTTTTACAGCGATCATTATTGTAAATGCCTAAGTTCTTATAGTATTACAAGCGAAAAAACGTTCACAAAAACATGCATGATTTATATAAATACAATACATAGTAAAAATTAGTTACAAAATTCACATCATTTGAACCAAACGTTGTCACAGAAGGTCCACTAAAACTAGGGCTGCCAATCGTACTATAAGTACTATAATTAGTACTATACTGCCGCCATAAGGAAAAAAGACGTTTCTACATGAAGTAAGAAAAAGAGAAAAAAATAAAAATGTATTTAGTAAACTAAAAAATGCGCTGTGCTAAAGGAAATAAACCAAATAATAATATTGTGGTGCAAAAGTGTGTATTAAAGTTTGGTCTATCAGATATGAAATTTAATTTTAATATAATAATGTTATGTATTTCAATAAATAACTTTTTCTTTTTCTTTTTAGTAAAAAAAATGCAAGAAAATACGTGATACTGCAATGAAAAGACGCTTCTGGCTAGAAACGTCCTTTCAACTTAGTATTTTTATAAACGTCTTTCCTACTTAGTGATCATTTCTTACCAGGTTCTAGTTAACTAAATAAAAAAGACGTTAATAGCCATTTGCTGCTTTTCAACTTAGTAATAATACTAATATTCTATTAACTTAAAAAGACGGGTACATTGTTAGATAGCTAAAAACCCTAAACCCTTATTTAAACTAAAGTACGTTTTAACATGATAATTATTTTGAATTAAATAAAACACAATCTAAAAAAAAAAACTACTCTATTCTATTTTATTTAAATGAGAATCAGACATATTTTTTTTTAATGAACTAGCTTCTGCCCGCGACTTCGTACGCGGATCCTGTTGCTTATGCCAGCGACAACGGGGTCGTCAAAATCGAAGATCTGAAACGTCTGATGTCGGATTCTAAGAGCCCGGGGAAGGGAAAACAACGGATCTTTCTCATCTGAGCAACACATACCGTTTGTTTCGTTTTGCCATTTAACAGCTTCACAAAAAGTACAATTTTGAACCATACCTCCGATGGCGGAATATGAGTTCAATCATAGGAGTACCTATACGTAAATGCACTCCGTTCCTTATTAACCCAAGTAAGGTCGCCATGCCCTACAGCTATATCTTGAGACACATCCGATTCTTCATATGATATCGACATTCTGTTCAGAGAATGTCGGAGTCTTCGCGCTCTTCTTCTGTCTCTTCATGCCGTACTCCAGCAATTTAATCTCGAGCAGCAGTTAGTCGCGCATCACGTTCATCACTCGTTTCAAAAGATTTGTTAGTAGATGTGCGAATACGCTAAGAACTCAAGCGTGATTCTGTATCGGTTAACGTTTCCGATTCGCGAGACAATGCATGTCGCTCACGATCAGCGGACGGTCGCACTTGTCTCTAGAGATATAGAAGTCGATGCGTAGATATACGCTTGGTACTCAAGCGCAATTCTCTATCCGTGAACGTCTCCGACTCGCGAGACAATGCATGACGTTCACGATCAGCATTCAGTCGCGCATCTATTCTTCACTGGTTCTTCTTCAGACCTGGATGTAGATGCGTAAATAGGTACGCTGAGAACGCAGGCGTACTTTGCTATCCGAAGGGGTTTCCACGGAGCAAGTTGCAGCCTGATGTAATTCTCGAACAGCATCAAGTCTCTCCTGACGCTCTTCGGTAGATTCTTGGGATCTTATGATCCTCAATCTTTTAGCTCCTTTGGAACATTGGGAAAAATTTGACCTCTTTCTAGGCATGGTTCCTATAGTTTTGTTGTGAAGATATCAATTAAAATCTTAGTGACTGCTCCCCTGCGTCACCGGGTAGGCTACCGAGTCACGAAGATACATGGAAAAGGAAATTAAACACTCAAATAACATAAGCCCGAAGACATTTGTTCGATAAAATAAAATAATAAATGGGAGTTTTGGCCAGTAGAGTCAAATTTTCAATGATATATCGTCATCGCAAATCAGTCCTAAACTGTTACCACCTTCACCGCGTGGAGGTACTCCCAGCTTATGTTATTTCATACAGTGAAATTAGTGATAGCTTTGCAATAATTTTCACATCAGGTGTCCCAGATCTTCGATTTTTATAAGTCAACAGAGAGTGCTCATCAGATTGAACAACTTGCTGAGACGTCATTCCTGTAATGATATGTGTTATGGTGTAGCTGGGCTCTTGGAGTTCCATATCAGTTGTTCCAGATTTTCAAATTTATTCTCTCATCAGAAAATGCTCATCACGTGGAACAATATTTGCTATGGTGTCATATTTGTATCTCTTATAGTTTAGCTGGTCTGTTGCATTTCTGCATCAGGTGTTCAAGTTTCCAAGATAAATTATAGCCTATAGCTATATTTTCCGTAGTTATAGCTGAAAGAGACGGGCGCGCGTGTGGTCGCTCTGATTGCTGGACGCAACTGAAGTGCAGTATTCCTACCGCGAACCCCTCTTCACCCCGCACAACTAGCTATAATAAGTAGAAAAGGCGCTACTGCCACTTGCGCCTGCCTATTTTTCGTAATACTAAGTTAAAAAGGCACATCTACGCAGAACAGTCTTTTCTTCTTATGACCATGTAGAAGTGTCTTTTCATTTTATAATGAATAAAATGTTTTGTAAATAAATGAGACGCTTCTACTAAAATGCGTTTTTTCAACTTAGTGAACGTCAGAAATGCCTTTTCTATTTCGTAATAAGTGATTCATATCGCAGATACGTCTTATTTAACAGTAGGATTTATAGGGTTCCGTTTAATTTATGCGAAATATAAAAATACTGGTTGATGCCATTTTTTTTACTGATTTTGAATATGTATGTAACTCAATTTCGTAAAAAATGTTAGATACGTCTTTTTTCCTTATGACGGCAGTATATTTCGGGTCTGCGTACTATATACTGTCGTAGAAATATATGGTACGCAAAAATACTATATTTTCAACACCCAAAGCTAACAAAAATTTGTTTGCTTCACTTATAGAAAATTTTAACATTAACTTTTGACTGATACCATCATTATTGCATCAGCAAACATCTGTCAAAAATAAAAGATTGTAGTGATTCGAGTTTACTGAGAAAAGTACAGGCCAAAAATGGTGACACATTTAAACAAATACCAAAAACAACTTACCAAAACAGTAATTTCCGTCCTGCTCTCTATTTCGCCACTTCTCAGAGAGGACATTTTCTGTCATGAATTCGAAATGGCGAGAAGAAAGAAACAGAAGTAGTACGTTTATAGGTAGGTAGGTAAGAAAAAAAGGGCAATTAATTTATTTATATATTCAATTTATGTAATGTATGTAATGTAATAAAGCATACAATATGACACTTTTTTTAATGCAAGAAGTGCAACAATAAAGGGTGTAAAACACCTCTTCACGAAGCCGAAAGGCACTTGTTCTCTCCATCAATGCTATCATTTTTATGTTGTACACCATACCTGGGAACCTTCTAGTTACGGAGATAGGGGGGTCAAACTTACAACTTTTCCTTTTCAAGTTTTTTTTTAACGATTTTTTCTTTTAACACCTCCACGACCCCCGTACTATTAATCCATCCATCAGCACAATGTTTTAAGTGCGTTACATTGAGTTCTACCACAAAACATGATTTATAACCTCAAAAAAAAAAGTTGTTTCCCAGCAATAATTTTTGCGTAAAGTTACTTAGTTTGATGTATGTACAGAATGCTTGGTTAACGGCTTTGTGATGAGGTGGTTTACACCCTGTATATATTTTTTTGTAAAAAAATAAAGAACAAATGAATCTTGGTCTATTTTTGGCTTTTTCCATAAAAATACTGTCTTTTTGGGGTGTACTATATTTTTTATAGCTTATTTTGAAAAATACTATAATTTGCTGAAGAAATGTTGGCAACCCTAACTAAAACGTAAATCACGCATAAAAATGAATTATGAGCAGTTTTTTTTTCGGAATTGCAATTTCATTACTTTACGTCGCGTAGGCACAGTGTAGGTTGTAGTTGTCTGCTCAACAATACGAGTACATTCCCAGCTATGCGCACGTTCACTCCACTGAACTGATGTTCCAGCATTCACCACATGCTGCTGCTTGATAACAATAAGAATTTTATTTTCATTGTTACAGAAATTACCTTTATGCAAAACTATAATTATTTATTTATTTTGTGTGCTGTATTTATTTAATCTGTAACTATGTGACAATCGGTTCATTTGATCGGTGCGCGGTGTTCCCCGAGGTACACGCAACGACTTCGTTTGGGACTGGCTTGTATCTGTATCTCGGTGAGCAAAATGTATAGATACACCTTGATAGGTGCCACATGTCTTAGAATTTTTGGTTATAGGACATGCCAGTATCCGGGTTCCCACGATGTCTTCCTTCACCGTTATGTGTCCTCTAATTGAACCATTCGTGAAATCTTTGCCACCGCA
Source organism: Xestia ashworthii (assembly GCA_950022955.1). Classification (NCBI taxonomy): domain Eukaryota; kingdom Metazoa; phylum Arthropoda; class Insecta; order Lepidoptera; family Noctuidae; genus Xestia; species Xestia ashworthii. The sequence continues at coordinate 22,704,346 of OX465566.1, forward strand.
GGAGCAGCACATGAGTATCTAACATACTCGTACGTATGTGACGCCTGCGCCGCACTCTCGACACACGTATAAGGAGTGGGTCTTCTAAGCTCGCTGTTATCGTCGCTCGTCCGTGGTTCAGTATCAAGGGTGCCGCTACGCGCTCGGCCGTTGGTCGTTGTTAAAACTAACAGTTACGTAAGCGCGCGCGCAGTGCCGGTATGAGACGCGCACGGCACGATGCGCCCGCGTCGGCGGCGGCGCTGGCGCACGCTCTCACACTTGCTCTTGCCGTAGTGGCTTCTAAAGCAGCATCAGCAGCTTCACCACCACAGACTCCTGACAGCCCCCTGTCAGTCCTAGGCGCCATCCTCCCGCCCTTCGTCGGCAACCACTTCGATGAGCTGGTGAAGGCGGCGTCTGCTAGCTGTACGTGTTTGTTGTGATCTTTTGTTAATGATAGTGTTATCATGAAGTGATGCATTGTGATAATGTGGTGATCAGTGTCCCTCGCCTGAAAGTAGACAACGAACTGGTGGTATGATGTTGAGGCTATCATCATCAATCATCTCGCACTAAATATTTCCGCCGTAATTGTGAGAACTGTCGCTGGTAGCAATGAATAAAACCATCATCCGCTTCAGACTCGTCTCCCAACATCCAATTTAACACTGCTTACTCTTTTACAAAAGATTGGGTGAAGATTTTATGAAAACTTTTAACATCCAAATACTTCCAACTACCCACATGTTATTTAAATGAATGCATAATCTGTCACGCCGAAGATAGATAATTGAAGCCAACCAACGGAAATATAAGTGACTTAATTAAAAATGAGAAATGCAGAGATCACAAGAGATAAAGGCTATTTAAACTTCCATAGAAATACGAGAACAGAGCTCGTATCACCATCGCATTGTGTCGTACACAAATCTGCTCGATCTCTATTCACTGGCACTGTTGGACATGAGAGTCTCACAGCTAACCCACAAATAACTTGCCGCTGCCACAACGGGTACCTGTACTTAGTTGTACATAGCGATCTCTGAATTCCGTTGCCAAAAGTGAACGTCCTATAAGCCGCTTAGTTGTATGAAGTATTACTTCAGCTGAAAATAACACGTAAAATTGATCTCTGATTTATCTTAGGCCATTAGGATTGTGTTTAAGTCTACCATAAACTTCATAAAACGAGGGTGCAATCAGAAATGCAGGTACCCTTTTCTCAGTTTGAGAGTGCCAGCATTATTGTAGGACAGGACTTGTTTGCATAGACTTTGCTTCACTGCAGAACCTAAATTCAAAAAGTCCCGCTGTCATACATTAGTGCTGTTGCACAGAAATAAAGTGAATTTCTATCAGTGAAATTGCTAGCAGTGCTGTGTAATCATCAAATGATGGGCCGGATACCAAAAAGGTTGTGTCAGTGACGTTTAATAGCGCTGTAGACATACTAAATTTTTGAAAGCGTATAATACTCGTACCACAGTAAAGTTCAACATACATTTTTGAAATTAATCAGTCAGAAAGTCAATCGTTGTTACTAGAAGAAGTCATGCGACACTTGACTTATTTTTACATTGATTCACTTCAGCTTAGAGTAAACAGTGGCTAACCTTTGCACTGTATCAACAAGTCTAAGTTAAACACAATTTAATGAAGATCACATTAAGAGGACCTCCACACACCTCGCACAAGATCACACTTCAATGTTCGATGCTTGGACTATTTGCCTCAATGACTTTCAATATTAAATGTCATCATTATCAAATGTTAAATAACTTTAAACCTGCGTTCTATAATTTTCAAAGAAAAAAAAATTAACATAGAATCTCAATGGATCGAAATCTATTATGTACAAAGGTAATAATTTTAAAATACATCGACAAAGGTCAATGTTAGTAAGTTGAACAACACCAACAAACGATCCCCGCTGCGAGGGAGTCGAGTGGGCGAGTGCAGCACCCAGTGTAACATGAACTGCGATCAAACTGAGAACTACATTCACTTGTACTGAAATTGGCGAAGTTTTTGACAGTCGCCCTTACGAGTAGCGCCTCTTCGAAGGTCTCGATGTGTGGTGAACGCTTTGCATCTTAAACAATGTATATTAAAACGTGATTTATGTGCAATTACTACGGATTAAATTGAAACTTAGTAAACATTTTAATCAAAATCACTTTATGATCATGTTAATCATATTATTTACTTTGTTCAGGTATTTTCCTTGGACAGTCAATTCATAACGGTAGACCAGCATAAGCCAGTGACGGATTAACCCTTAATCAAACTAAGCAATTGCCTAGGGCATCACGTCTGGGGGGCACCAGAAGAAGCACGAAAAAAAATCCGGGCACGCCACGATAGTGGCGATAAGTCCCCTCTGAGGAATGGCTTGAGAGGCGCCACGGCGTCCTCACCTTACGCCTGACGCAGGTCCTCACCGGACACGGATGTTTCGGGAAGTTCCTGCGTCGAATCGGGCGGGAGGAAACGCCCGGGTGTTTCCACTGCTCTGATCTCGCGGAGGACACGGTGGAGCACACGGTGGAGGTCTGCCCCGCGTGGGCGGAGCACCGCCGTGTCCTCGTAGCGGCGCGCGGCGATCGGCGGCGGCGACCTCTCGCGTCCAGCCCTGGTTCAATCCATGGTCCGGAGCGAGACGGAATGGAAAGCCGTCACCTCCTTCTGCGAAGCAGTCTTGCTAGCGAAGGAGGTGGCGGGGGGGCCCCACAGGCGTGGATTGCTTAGGGCATCAAGTAGTCTTAATCCGTCACTGGCTAATGCCCAAAACGTCGAACAAAAAATGACGTTCCAAGTGAAACGATGCAATCAAAATGTTATAATTTAATAACCTCTATAGAAAATAGCAGCAGTGTTTGCCTTCTCTAAGTGAATGTAGCGTTACTTGCAACATGTTCCAGGTGAAGCTCTCCCGCACCAGCTGCTATTCGCGCGCACCACGTCGCTGGCGGCGCCGCAGACGCGCATGCTGCGCTTCAAGCGCGGTGGGCGGCGCACGCTCAGCGTGTCGGACGCGGCCGAGCGCGTGCGGCGCGGCGACGCGCTCGTGCTGTACGTGCCCGGCTGGTGGAACACTCCCGACGACGTCTCCTCGCGCGCCGTCGTGCACGCGCTCATGACGCGCCACGCCGCCGTGCACCTGCTCGACACGCGCCTCTCCTTCTGCCGCGGGTACGTCACTGCGGTCTCCAACGTGGCGCCTCTCTCTCACATGCTCTTCAACTTCTTTGAGACGCTACACAAATCAGGATACCCTCTGTCTTCAATTCACATCATAGGCTTCAGTTTGGGCGCACACGTTGCCGGCTTAACGGGGAAATTGGTGAGAATGAAACTGAACAGCACACTAGGGCGCATCACAGCGCTGGACCCGGCGCGGCCCTGCTTCGCGCGCTCCGAGTACCGGCTGGACAAGGGAGACGCGCAGTTCGTGCAGGTGATACACTCGAGCACGGGCGTGCTGGGCATCGCGGAGCCGGTGGGGCATGCCGACGTGTATGTGAACGGCGTGAGTGGCAAGCACCCCGAGTGCAGCGGCCGCAGCATCAGTCTGGAGTGCGACCACGCGCAGGCCTGGAGGCTGTACTCGGCCTCGGCGATGAACGACCACTCGCTGATGGGGCGGCGCTGCGCCAGCTGGGACGAGCTGCTGCAGGGCGACTGCAGCGGCAGCCAGACCGTGCTGGGCTACTCCTGCAGCCCCAGCGAGCACGGCATGTTCCTTTACAAGTCAGGAGAGAAGCCGCAGTTGCGAACATACGAGCTGCAAGTGTTCAACCCGTTTAACTTGCTGAGACCGTTAACGAACTGGCTTAGTAATAGAGAATAAACAAATATAATAAACGTCCACTTAAACAATACGGTGTATCTGTAATTCAGTGTTCGTGAGTTGTGACAATTTTTGCTGTAAATATAATTAATTTATGATTACCTACGTAATAGTAAAATAATTTGCTCCTATAATATTTAAGTACTACACTACGTTGTGATTACGTGACTGTGATATTAGTTAAGTTTGCGTTTGTGAAATGCAGTTTTAAAGTAAAAATAAAAATGACCAAACAGCGTGTTTTTTTTTCAAGCGTCCAGCGCCATCTATTTTAGTTGAAAACTTTTCCATGTAGGAATGCTTTTGTAACTATCCGCTTGGCGCCGCCACCGGCGTCTGTAGTTAGTCAAGATTGATGGCCAGGGTCTGCTAACCATTAAGTTGGACAGAGATTTGTGCGGCGGATATATACATTACTTATTTAACCAGACACATAAATTGTGGTTATCTGCCGGTTGGTAACCTTAAAGAACAGCTCCAGCTGGTACCAATGCACCCGCTTGAAATAAAACCATTCCGTGGACCGTGACTGTCTTTCAGACTAGAGTGAAGTTTCCAAACGGAAATGCAATCAAAGAATATTGTGTTCGGGCTATTCAGTAACTGTTAACAACTACCTATATTGTGTCGTAGGCTCTAGGCGCTCCCACAGCCATGCGCAGCGAGATTTAAAAAAAACTCAAAATGACATGAAAGCATCACTAACTATTGAATTAAACGACCGGACGACTACGATTAAATGTTTACTTTTTGGGATTTAATATCTAAAACGTTGCACGCCCGTTCAGGCGTCTCCTAAACTATTCAAATCAGATTGATAGCTTTCCTTTTGGGCGTGAAATTTCATTAACCTCGCTGTAGTCGGCGCAGCAATTTGGTAAAATATCACGTTTCTCAGGCCATTTATATTCCATCAGAGCTCATCAATATATCCGGGGGCAGCACATCGTGTCCATGACGGCTGATTAATGGTACTCAGCGGGTCGGGGCGGGCCCGGGGGGGGGCCGGCTGCGGTGAGGGGGGCAGGTCGGGGGGGACTGCACCCTCTCCGCCTCGCTGATAGTAGACCCGTCGAGTCCAGATTGTATAATAACTACTCCGTCTATCTATTTTTTATCGATTAGTTTCGGGATGCGGCGCGCAGCGTGTCGAGCGTGTCGAGACGAATGTACGTCAGCGTGTCATTGCTCAGAGGTCTGTGCGAGGGACCTGCACACAGATGTTATTGTAAGAATTCGCAAGGCGCCACATATTTTAGTAAAATATCTACCTACTCAGTTTAAGTTATTTTCCGAAATAAAGCTCTAATATAAGTTCATTCGTAATATTCGTAAACATATCATCATCATCATTCTCTTGACCTTTTCACAATTCATTTGGGGTCGGCTCAAGTATGATCTATCAATCGGAACAAAAAGTTTGAGCTGCATGTTTATTATGACTCTCACGAATGTAACGAAACTAATAAAAACAAGTACATATAAAGTTATAAAGCGTCAAAACACAAATCTTAATCAATTAACAGAAATGTGTGAACAATAATTCACAACGAATCAGTTGCACACCGTTTATCTTTTTCACCCACTTGGATTTACAAGGAACAGAACAACTTATCATAAAAACTAAACCTTATTGTACCTTCCATAAATATACAATAAGGTAAGTACTATATCTTGCAGCATTGATCAATTCTTCTAAAAAAACACTCGCAGGGAAGTACCTAAGTAGGTACCTATACAAACATACACAATAATATACTCATTACCTACTAACTTATCAGCTGTTGTAGAACAAATAAAGCAAGTCGGCGGGCGGCACCTCGTACCTTGTAACTGTCAGATAGTACACTCGAGAGCAATGAATCCGGGTCACTTAAAGAATCCTAAAAATCTCGGAAACTAAAAATGCTAGGTTAATGCAATAAATTGTATTTAATAGACAATGTAATACTCCTTAAATGAAGGTATTAAAACTTCTTAGTTATTGTAAAGTTATATCATAAAAAAATCAAATTTGAAAAAGGGCCACTTTCGAAGATGGAACTACGAAATTACAGCATTTGGTTTTGCTTTTGTTTGTAATCTGTCATTTATGTGGGTACATAAACCATGTTGATAGTGCTCTATATTCATTATTCAAGCTGAAATTATGTCGCTTACGCCTGAAGAATGCACCAGAATACTTACAATGCTGGAAACCGGCCGGAGTCATCGCGATACAGCCAGGACTGTCGGTGTGTCGCTGTCAACAGTACAAAGAGTTCTCCGACGTTACGAAGAAACTGGTTCTAACCTACGCAGACCAGGAACGGGCAGAACCAGGTGTACCACAGCACGAGAAGACCGATACTTGGTGAACACCATGCTTCGAAATCGCTTTCTCACAGGAACTGAACTCACAAATCAGTTTCGACGCCTCGGAGGAAGTAACCCAAGTGCATGGACAGTAAGACGTCGGCTTGCTGAATCTAACTTAAAACCCCTTAGACCTGCAAACGGCCCTAAACTGGAGCGTGGGCATCGTATTTCAAGACTAAGATATGCCCAGAGCCACGTAAATTGGAGTATTGAAGATTGGTCAAAAGTTATGTTCTCCGACGAATCAAAATTTATGCTCTACAAGCACGATGGAAGACACAGAATGTATCGAAGACCAGGGGAAAGATTCAAGCAAGCATGCATCGAAGAAAAAGTAGCCTACGGTGGTGGGTCTGTACTTGTGTGGGCCGGAATTTCTTCTGAAAGTCGCACAGAGCTGGTGATCATAGAAAACGGCTCTTTAACTAGCGTAAGATATGTGGAAGAAATCCTCAATGATCACGTTGGTCCATTTATGGTCAATTTAGGTGAGGATGCTATATTTATGCATGACAATGCCCGACCTCATACAGGTAGGATTGTGAATGACTACCTTCAAGAGATGAACATTACTCGTATGAAGTGGCCAGCGCGCAGCCCGGATATCAACCCGATCGAGCATGCTTGGGACGAGCTAGGCAGATGCGTAAAACAACGAAACCCTCCCCCAATCACGCTTCGTGAGCTCAAAATTGCTCTCACAGAGGAATGGGAGAATATTCCCCAAAATCGTATAAGGAACTTGGTGAACAACATGCCAAACCGCGTAAACGCAGTAATGGAAGCACGAGGAGGCAATACGAAGTATTAAAATTCAAGAAAATCGTAGTAAAGTTCAAAAATTTCATGTTTCCTATTTTTGTTTTAAGTAGAGATCAGCAGTTTTTTTCTTTATGTAATTTTGTGTTAATAAAATGTATGGTGACTCATATTTTTTTTACTTTCATTTAAAGAGTATAACATTGTCTATTAAATACAATTTATTGCATTAACCTATCATTTTTAGTTTCCGAGATTTTTAACATTCTTTAAGTGACCCGGATTCATTGCTCTCGAGTGTATTAAGTTGCTCACTGACAACTTTGCGCATAGATGACGGCAGGTGTTCAGTGTTCCGACCGAGCACTGCACCGCACTGTACGTACCTACTTCTGAACAGACAGACACAGTGAACAAGTTGCCGAGGTGACGATTAGTCGTACTCAAGTGGAATCGTAACTCGTCTACAGTGGCTTGATTGGATCCAGCGGCATTTTGCGCAATTATTACTTCTTCACGTGATTGAGTTTTGCCCATTTTGTTGGAGAGTACTTTCTTAAATAACAATAAGTGTGATTCACAATAAAACAGCCAAGTTTCTGCATCTTTCACAAAGTTCAGTAGTCACTGCAATGTTTTTGAATACCATGCCGAATATGGTTTTGCTCCGACGAGTTCTATGCGGTATCAAATACACGCGCCTGGCAGGGTCGCCATGTACGGTACGGGTCGAACGTTAGGAATCAAACACAACGAATGCTGAGAATACACTGGTTTATTAATGTGAATACATTGGATTATATAGGATAGCGATTACATACGAGTACATAGTATAGAGGGGACCTCACATCACAGTGCTGAGTGCTCAGTGCCCAACGCTGAACTACAGAGCGCGGCCGGAGTTGACTATTGTTCGTGCTGATTATTGGAGCAGTCCAACTGCGAACTACCTACTTGTGTAGGTTTCTGACATGTCTTGCTTCTCTTGTTGCTAGCGTTGATTGTTTTATGTTGAACAGATGAATTTAAAACAGTAGTTCGTAAAAATTATGAAAAGATAGTGACGTTCTAAAAATTGCCTTTTAATATTGAATTCTCCAAATAAATTCATAAAAGGGGGGGGGGGGGGAGTTTCTAAGGTTTTGTTTTCTATTTTATGGTGCCGGCGGAGCATGCGTATTTCATACAAACGTAATACCAAAATAATTTGTAAATCAAACATATTCTAATATAGTGTGTATTTATTTCGATTGGATTACAGAAACTAAAAATTAAAATTAATATTTCTATAGAAAACTCATTTTTCTCATAACTCTTGTTTAAATCAGTGTCCAATCAAAATATATATTTGAGAACTTAGATATACTGTAATCCAATCGAAATAAATACACACTGCCTTGGGAATATGTTTGATTTACAAATTATTTTGGTACCTATTACGTTTGTATGAACTACGCATGCTTCGCAGGCCTCTTAATAAGTACCTTTACCCAGGTCGCTCTTTTGGGAGAATATTTTAGTAAAAAATCAAATGTTATCTACTTACATTTAGATAGAGCAATGTTTATCTGTGTACATAAGAACTACTGGTAGGTAGGTAGAGGTACTTAGTCGGTACATGAGTAGGTACTGTTACGGGTTTAACAAATAGGGGTCAAATATAGGTCAAACAGTACAATTAGTAGCGTGATAGCGTGTTAAATAAATAACCGTTATTACAGCCGACATGTAAAATATTTTGTTAAATAAAAGAGAAAACATCCGTGAATAAGTATGCTTTCCAGTTCGCTTCAGTAACAAGATTATGAGAACAAACTAATGACTTTTACTGAGAATCGCAACTATCTTGAGAGTACTTTAATTGGCTGCCCATCCTGCCGGCAGTCTGTCCATTAGGTCGGGCCCCCGGGCCCCGACAGGTACCCGTGTTTCCGTGGAGCCGTGGAGGCTGCCCCCCGGTTGGCCACGTGGCTGGCCACTCGCTGCCCGATAATTCTAGGAACATGTAATGAGTGCCGTCCAGCGGTCCAGCCCGCCTGCAGACACAACAGAACAACAGGAGACGGTCGAAATCATTTTAACTTCTATTACGGATAGTACGGATGCCTGCGGTAATGGGTAAATTCCTTCAGGCACCTGTAATATTTAAAGTACATTTTTAGATACAGAGAAACAATATTTTTATTTACTGCGAATTCCGAGAACTCCGTCATTTCACGTGAAAGGCTAGGTCTGTACCTACATTGGACGGCAGTTTGAGTTTGTATAAACTATAAACACGTGGCTCAGGTGAACACGTGGCCCGAAAGTCACGCTGCGGGCTCTCTATACATAGAATCAAGCATTATTTTCTTCCCATCTAGCACCTTTTGAAAAATATGTTGAAGACTTGAAGCAACAAACAGGAAAAAGAATATTTTTATAAAAGCTTATCGCCTTTAGTTTTTTCTGCCTTTTCTATTCACGCGAAAGTTGGTTAGTTATTATGTATTGGTCAAATCTTGCAACTGAATTTCAAACCAGTTCTTCGCGCTGAAATGTTGCGCACACCTTTGGTTCTAAAGACAATACTATAATAATAGGGAATTTGTTACGTAGTGAGCAGGCACCCGCTGCTTCCTTTCTTTATTCATTAATACTTATTATACTTAGTACGACTTGGCCATAGCACACGGCAATAGAATTTAAATACAACAAAACCGACCTACCTAATATGTAGTAGGTATGTGTTAGCGCCCTGAGGCCTGAGCGCTATTATTACTGTATGCAAGATAATTCTTAATTATGTGATTATATCGCCGCGTGACACGGCCACCATTTTATTGATTAAATAATAAAAAAAAAATACTGTAAATCTCACCATTATAAAATTAAATTTTCGTTTTGTTACAATTTAGTAGGTACCTTACATTACATTAATTATTACAATATAACAAGATGAAAGATCAAGATGTCGAGATCTCGAACTTTTTGCAGTAAAACTTCGGGCAACCATAGGGACCCTACTAAACCTCCGCTGTCCGTCCGTCTGTCTGTCCTCATGTTCCTTAATAGGTAGACAGTTGAAAGTTTCTGTTGCCACTATGACAACACATAATAAAATTAATTTATAGGGGAACTTAACGACGATGTTACTGAACTGACACGCCTTTGGCCAGTTTTTTTACATGTGTGAAGTTTTTGATGGGATATTATTGGGATGACAAACGCATATGGCATAACTAAGTCCTAATGAAGTGCCTAGTACCTACCTACCATTATTTATAACACCGCTTGTACGGTCTCATCAACCGTACATTTACTTTGCGAACGCAGCAACCTACTTGGATGTCGTTCGTCACAAATATTACGCTATAATTGTAACTTTTCACTCTAGGCAGGGCGAGTCAGACAACAACTGTGGAACTAACCACTTGTCAAGAGAAAGAATGGCTACCACTTTAACTATTGTAACTTCTACATATTAATATAACTTTAAACATAACTTGTGGTTCTTTCTGTGTACTCCAACATCAACTAAGTGATAGTGTACGGTGCCTGACTGCCTGCAACCATTGGCTCCTACACCGCTATTGAACAGAAGGTCGAGCGCTTAAAAAGTCTGCGTCCAATGGGGTTGGAAAGTAAAAGCTGATCTCAGATGGCGCCACCACTGTACAAACCCTTGTCAAAGTTGTAATTGAGTGAGATAAACTTTGAATTTTGTAATTACGTTGATTTCTTGGCAATGGGGACTATCGCGCATGAATCCGCCGCTAGGGGCGCTCGTGTAAAGTAAGGTCTTCCGAAATGTCAGATGTCATAGATTGTTCACGCTATGCGCTTTTTTTAACACGTATTTCTACTAATATTCGCAATTGTGGTCTAGATTGAGCCATTCCTGATTAATAATGACTTGAGTAAACAGGTTGGATTTTCGACATCTAATTTGTTAGTACTTGCGGAAAAAGATTTTTAAATGTTCAATGCTTGCTCATTTTATGGGACATATTGTAAATACGAATCTAATGTATGCACAATATGCAATAAAATAAACTTTTAATGAAGTTATGGGTACCTACTTTATAGTATCAAATAGTAATAGAATAACTGGACCTTAGTCACCAGTGGCGCCATCTGGTGAACTCAAAAACGATAAGTAGCCCCTATTTGTGATTTAAAATATGTATTCCTCTTCGAAACGTAGAGTTAAGAAAAAGAGACGCTTCTTTACGTGGAATGAAAGCAAGAGGTAAGGAAAACAAAATTAAAACTATTTAAATCTTTCCCGTAAGTACAGCAGTGCCAATACTTTATTTATACATTCGAGAATTTAGTTAATGTTCTTTTTGAACAGAGTTAGCGTTTGTTTGTCGATTCTATTCTGTAGAAAATATTTCACAAACAAAGTTGTGGATCTCGACCATTCATTACGACCCATTGTGCTTTATATGAAAAGAAATCTATAGAGTTTCACAATGTTCTTTGTAATGATGAATAATATGAATGACTGGAGATCCGCGTCGCATGGCTGATTTGGTAATAATACCACTACTTGGTTCTTGGTACTTGGTATACACAGATTATTCTAATAATATTAAAATGAAGTAACTTACGCTTAAAGTATTATTTACCTACAGTTAACCTTTGCCCACGAGTATACGTGCATTTAGTATTTCATGATACAAACAAAAACATACGAGTATTCAGAAAAAAAATGATCCTACGCCAGGTCATCTTTTTCGGGATACTTCAAGCTGTTACAGTAATTAGGTATCTCAAGTCTGAAATAGATTAATAAGTATTCAATCTCATTTAATGTGAACAATAATTTCCAATACCTACGATACAGAAGAGGCGCTGAAACCCCGACCTAGTTTTATTTGTGCACAGTGAACCCATTTTACAAATAAAGAGCTCAATAACGTATACTATTCCTACTACTTAGGTAGGTCGTGATCGTAGGTAATATTCTAGTGGTGTTCTTGTACATAATAATTGACTACTTAGGTAGGTCGTGATCGTAGGTAATGTTCTAGTGGTGTTCTTGTACATAATAATTGACTACTTAGGTAGGTCGTGATCGTAGGTAATGTTCTAGTGGTGTTCTTGTACATAATAATTGACTACTTAGGTAGGTCGTGATCGTAGGTAATGTTCTAGTGGTGTTCTTGTACATAATAATTGACTACTTAGGTAGGTCGTGATCGTAGGTAATGTTCTAGTGGTGTTCTTGTACATAATAATTTACTACTTAGGTAGGTCGTGATCGTAGGTAATGTTCTAGTGGTGTTCTTGTACATAATAATTGACTACTTAGGTAGGTCGTGATCGTAGGTAATGTTCTAGTGGTGTTCTTGTACATAATAATTTACTACTTAGGTAGGTCGTGATCGTAGGTAATGTTCTAGTGGTGTTCTTGTACATAATAATTTAAAATACAAAGTAAGTTATTTGCAGGCCAGTGCCAGGTTGATTAAAATATTGCTCGCAACTGTTAGGAACGATTCGTTCCTACACCTTTATGAACTTGGAGGGTTGTATTGATGGTTATAATTCTGTAACTACATACGTCTTACAGTCGCGAACAATATTTTCATCAACATACAACCTAGACCCTCAGATCAAATAAAAAAAGTAGATACCGCACTTAGAACAACAAAGTGTCGCCATTTTTTCAACTATGTGTGAGTAAATGAAGTATTGCCACGTTTTGAAAACAAAATCCCTTAAAATTGCTTAAAATAGGTAATATGCCAATGGGAAAATAAATGTCTCATAAATTACAATAACATTATAAATATGTAGGAGGTGTGTAGGATCACTTTATAGATGGTCTCAACAGATAATCCCGAAATAAAATACAACAAGGTTATGTAAAGAGTGTTTATTAAAAATAAATAACATAAAACAAAAAAAGACGGAATCATTTCGACTCGTGTCGAATAGCGGCTACCCATTCATCTCTTATTAAAATATTTGCTGGCAACCTAAAACCAATAATATTTGGTGGTAAAAAATAGAAGGTAAGTACTCGAGAATGTAGAAAGAAACGAGTAAAAAAAAAACTATTTACATATGATGTGATTATAAAATAAAACAATAATTATGTCCACTCTGTGCCTAATTATTTTGCTATGACTTTGCCTACAACTTACTAACCCACATTTTTGGGTATTATAAATACGAACTCCTGGCAACATTCTCTCGATACGTCATTTCGGGACATTGACGTTATTTGTGTGGAATAACCTCAAAACCCTATTATATATAATATTTCCCTACAGAACAAGTTAAGTGTTATGAGCCATGACGATATTAATATAAACCAATTTTATAATCGTTTCTTTTCAATAGTTCACACGGAATTCAACAAAACTTTTGAAAAGAAGACAAAAAGTATTTGCCCTAAATTCATATTTAGCGATTGGGCAACTAGAGGCATCAGAAAAAGTAGGGAAAGACTATTTGAGCTTTATGGCCTTAAGCCTTTTATTAACACTGAAACTTTTAACAAGTATGTTGCTCAGTATTCAAAGATTTTTAGAAATACATGCAAGGTTGCTAAAGCCCTGCACATTAGCAACAAGATCAAAACAGCAGAAAATAAAATAAAGACAGTTTGGAAAGTCATAAATAACGAGACTAACAGGAAGAAAATACGTAACACTAGCTACACATTAGATACAGCAAGTGGTCCTAAAAGCTCTAATCAGGAAGTAGCTCAAGAATTTGTAAATTTCTTTACAGAAATACCATTAAAAACTACGGAGGCTCTAAATTCCTCTCCTGAAGTCTCAATGGGTTTATTAAAGGCGAATGTGTCTGGCTGCCTGGCTGAATTTAAATTTAAACACATTAACCCTATGGTAGTTATTAAAGCTTTCCGGCAAATAAAAATCAAACTGACCGAAGATCTATGGGGAATGTCTATCAAAGTTTGTACATCCATACTTGAGACAATAGCCCCATACTTAGCTTTAATTTTTAATCTATGTGTAGACCAAGGAGTTTTCCCTGATTTAATGAAATACAGTAAAGTCATACCTCTTTTCAAATCCGGGGACAGTAAAGATACTAACAATTATAGACCTGTATCCGTGTTGCCAGTTTTTAGCAAGGTTTTCGAAAAAGTAATGCTTGATCAAATGCTCTATCATTTTAACACCAACAGAATCTTACATGATCAACAGTATGGTTTCACCAAGGGACGTTGTACAACTGACGCCGGTGTAACCTTATTAAAGCACATATTTACTGCGTGGGAAGAGTCCCAAGATGCCATAGGAATTTTTTGTGACCTCTCCAAAGCGTTTGATTGCGTAAATCACGACACATTACTTTTGAAACTTGAGCATTACGGACTGGGTAAACTTGCACTTAGTTTGGTAAGATCATATTTGAATGATAGACAACAACATGTTCAGATAAATGGTGTTAATTCACAGGGTTTAAAAATAAAAATGAGGGTTCCACAAGGCTCAATATTGGGTCCTTTCCTCTTTCTAGTATATATAAATGATCTACCCTATTTATTGAAAAACCAACCTCAAAATATGGTGTTGTTTGCTGATGACACTTCCTTAATTTTTAAGATAAACAGACGGGCACAAAATTTAGATGACGTGAATAATGCCCTACTTCAGGTCCAAAATTGGTTCACAGCAAACAATTTGGTATTAAATGAAAAAAAAACCAAATGCATAAGATTTGCTTTACCGAATGTTAAGGGTAGTGATTGTGATATATTATTGAATAATGAGAAACTTGAATTCGTAGATAAAACGGTTTTCCTGGGGCTTACGCTTGATTCAAGGCTACAATGGGGTTCTCATTTAACATCTCTTGCGGGGCGGCTAAGTTCAGCAGCATATGCCATTAGAAAAATCCGTCAATTTACTGATGTAGATACCGCTAGACTGGTCTATTTTAGTTACTTCCATAGTATAATGTCTTACGGTATTTTGCTATGGGGACGGGCTGCAGATATTGAGTCTATATTTATTCTGCAGAAAAGAGCCATCAGAGCTATATATAATCTTCGTAGGCGCGATTCTCTAAGGGAACTGTTTAAGGATATTGGCATTATGACGGTACATTGTCAATACATTTACGAAAACATAATGTACGTTAGAAAAAATTTGCATCTTTTTGGTAAAAGAGGTGACAGACATAATTACAGTACTAGAAATAGGGACCAATTAGTTCAGCCAGGCTTTAGACTCGCTAAAGTAGACTCATCTTTCATGGGGTACTGTTTGAGATGCTATAATAAAATTCCACAAAGTATTCTTGAACTGAATGAGACGAAATTTAAAACATGCATTAAACGCACACTATGTAAAAAAGCATATTACAAGTTGAGCGATTATATCGCTGATAAAAATGCTTGGCTTAATGCTGGTCCTGCTCCACATGGACAGGGGCGCAAAAATTGATAGCATTAAATGATATAGTTGGAGCTGCTGAAGATTGTACTTAACTATCTTTGCATTGTATAGATTCAATGTTAGTATTATATAATCGCATAGCCCATATTGTGTGAGTACTATGTACTAGTAAGCTATCATTCACTGGAAACCTACGGCAGTTCTTGACTTGAATGTGCCCTGGCGGTTGAGAGTATGTCATGCTCACTCAAATGTCTCGCTGATGGTGGCGCGTGTGTCGGACCATTTAGTTCCCTTCAAAATGGTTGAGCTGAATGGTGCTGATCCATGCGTCATGTGCGTGAACGGGCGCTGTCAGTTGTGACTGGTCATCTCTTAGTCGCCATGGTTTATTTGAATTAATTATTTTGTTTTGAGTTGTATTTTGTTTTGCTATGGACACTTTTAACGTGCACATCTTGCTACATTGTTCTCACATAATATACCATCTCAACATGAATGATGTAACCAAGATTTTGTAACAATATTTTGATTTAAAAGAGTGTCCATGGAGTTTCTTGCCCGTTCTTCTCCATAGAGATCTACGCTAGGGAATGGGCAACTACAGTACTTTCACAGTTTTTATGTCTTGTGACTGGGACTGTAGCTACATTAAATGTTCATTTTTGTTTCGACAATTCAAAAGTGCCTGTAACTGGCCTACTTGAAATAAATGCTTTGATTTGATTTGATTTGAACCGTGTTTGAATAATACAGCGTATTAGGTTAAACGAGGGACATATTGAGGGAAGGTATTCAGTATTCGATTCTCAATCCAAATATGTAAAAAACCTATAACCTTAATTTTTGACATAATTGTCTAATTAAATACATTACTCATGGACACTGAGCGCGCAAGTAGGTGTCACGCGGCAAAACACGTACCGGTCCTGAGCTCCGTGCGCAAATTCCGCCCCTTTGCTTTGTGTCCCCGATGCACCGACAGGGCACACCCCCGCGCCACCCCGCGCTCACCTCAGTGTATGCGCAAGCGCCGATACTTCCGCATGTCTATAATTGCGTTTCCGCGTATCGCATTTAACAAACAACCCCGCTTACTTCGCGATATTAAGAGTGTCCTGTAAACGTGTTCTTTAATAACCAAAAATTACGTCATATCATTATTCCAGTGAAGAATATTGCGATTTTGGTTCGTGCTTAATTGTTATCTAGTGATATTGTGCGAGGAACCGTTAATTATTATGCAAGGTGTCAATCAACGACTGCGAACATTCGGTCAGTACCTAGTTACCTAGATATTTGCCTGTCTAAAGCCAGATTTAAAGTATGAAGGGAAAATGGATTATACCTAGAAAGGTCATTGACCCGCACACATGTTCTGCGATAAGCGCATGGCGCACACGTTGCGAAACTTAGGCGAAGTTTTTGGTATGGATCTATCTGTTATGTATTAGTGTTTTCTTTTTGTTCATACGTTTATTAGTATCATGTAAGCATGGACTATTGCGGGTTTGAATAAGTCCCTCGTTTAAACTAACATACTGTATAAAAAAAAGATAGTCTTGTGAGTACTTACGTGTGAAACGATATTCCTTCAGACTTTTTGTTCACTTTCGAGTTGTTTTTACACAATTTCATAACACACGACGGCATTTTTAAGGCAAACTTACTGCACGACGACCCGTAGGATAATATTAATAACAAAAATGAGCATAGTTTGGTGCATGTGTGTGCGTGAGTGCGTGTGTTTACTTGAATGAGCAGAGTTTTGTGGCTTCACTATTGGCAAAGGCCGTGCGGTATCTACTTTTTTTATTTGATCTGAGCCTAGACCTAAGATAGATCTAAAAACCTAAGAAAAATTGAATGTCGCGGGCTTCCCTGACGCTTTCACCTTAAGTTTAGGTTAATTAGAATAACTTTACACTTGTACACGTAGACGTAGTAGGTAATCACACAATACGTTATTGGGCTGCCATGTGTAGAACTGTAGACGTACTGTCGGCAGTAACTCGTTCATTATCATTACTGAATGGTCGGTTTCATCGCTCATAAAATACTTGGCGTCTATGGCCGACGGTCATGAACTCATGACCGACCATGATCATTTCAGTATTGTCGCCGCCCGCGCCCGTCGCGTGCGCATACCGGCTACGGTGGCTACTATTATGACGTCACTGCTGTAAAGTTAAACGATGCAACGCGAGGAAATCTTGTTCGACAAGCACAAGTCATCGTCTGCATAGCCTTTTCCCAACTATGTACGAGTATGTACATGGAGTGAATGCCTGTCTGACCTCCACAGTCCAGTTAGTACTGGTGTTTTCTATTCTGTGGTACTGGGTAATACGATACCCCTTGGTAAGACTGGTTGTCAGACTTTTTGGGCCACTGACTAGGTACCAGCTTTAACGACTAACGATTGTGAAAGTTCTACGCTTTTAACGTATTTTCCGAGGCACGGAGGAAACTCGGTATGTAAGGGTGGTCACCTATCTAAAGACCAACCTAGGCAAGCACGACTTCACCTAAAGATCGACCCGAGCGGCTGTTATTATGTAGCCACGAGCTCCTCGACAAGCACAAGGAGGTACATATTACATAAAGCTGATAATATTTTGTGCGCGGTTATCTAGAGGAATCGGTACTTACTTATAGCTTTTACAAACTCAAACTCAAATCATTTATTTCAACTACACCACGGCACTTTTGAATGTCGATAAAACGAAAAATAAAGCGAAGCTACAGTCACAGACACAAGGCATAATAACTTGAGAAAGTACTGTAGTTGCCCATTCCGTAGCGTAGATCTCTATGGAGAAGAACGGGCAAGAAACTCCATGGACACTCTTTTCAATCAAAAATGTTGTTACAAAATCTTGGTTACATCTTTCATGTTGAGATTATACATATATGTGAGAACGATGTAGAAAGACGTGCACAATAAGAGCGTCCAGAGTAAAAAAAAAAATCAACAATTAAAAATAAAGCAATTCATACATAGGGACGTGTTCAAACACTTGTTGAGTAGAGATTTGCCCTCATTGCATGCAAATGTGCATGATTGCATTTAACAATGAGGGGTAGCTTGAATACAATCAACGCGTACTGTTACTTAATCTAATCAACTATGACATCCATGAAAAGCTTATAGGTAATATGTATAAAAAATATAAATAAACAGTAAAAAGCAAAAAAAAAGCAGTCCGATCTGTTTTTGTTACTGAATAAAGTCGAACTCCATATTCATAAAAGAAATCGTGAATATATAAAAGATATTTTACCGTTCCAAAAAAGTACCGAGGATTAAATTATCGTAGTGGGGTATCAGAAATACAACAATAGTATGGAATTATTATTAGTACCACATTGTGCCAGCCTCGGGCATTTCCCGAAATGGCCGGTCACGCTCGGCTGGCCCGGGCAGGCGGGCATGCAAGCGGGCAGGCGGGCGGGCATTGTCGCCCGCAGCCCCACAGCTCCGCTTGAGCAGGACTATTGTGGCAATATTGTAGGCCGACAGGTTCCCTGATGAGAACCAAGCCAAGATTAAAGTCACTTGACAGAATTGAGAAAGTATTTGTTGAATCGATTCTCCGAGTTATGTGAATCTATTCCATCCGTCGGGTGACGGGTATTGTTGTCAGACTTGTCGTTAAGTTGGCTCCACACAATGGGATATTATTTATTACTTCATAGTATACCAAATAACTTTCTATCAGGAATCCAGCTGACGCACAACACGATGCACCGTTAAATTGATAGATAGATAGATAAATCATTTATTTAGTGCACACAAAAGACAAAGCACAACACACAGATATACAATTAAATGAAATAGTTCAAAAACATATTTACAAATTGAGTTCATTTAGTATATGAATCACTGCGAACATAATGCCCATTTATTTAGTTGTAACGTCATACCAACTAGGCAAGTCCTAATTAAGTCAAGCCATAACTAACAACGTCATTTGCACCAGATACCTAGGCTGTTCTTAGAATAAGTTAGTGCTATGCTAACTTGGGATAAGACTAAGATTTTAGGCCATGCGTAGGATTAGTGGAAATTACAAATGGACACAAATGACAAGCGAACTGTGTCTATTTATGTGCGGTGTATTAGCTAGCACAGTTTTGCTACATCACGTGGACCCAGCCTTAGAGAAGTAACGTTTCAACAAAAACTAAGTACCTACATATGTCAGCCGCCTTCCATCAGTCACATTAGTGCCATCCCATACAACTCATACACGTGGGTATTAACAGAGGGAAGTAGGTGAACGTGCTTCTCTTAGTATTTAGAACATTATTACAGAGTGTATGACTGTGTGTACCGGCAGTACCGGGGTACTTGTCCCTTTATGTAACGTGTCACACGTGTCCTCGAATGTATTCAGCAGCGGAGCTTTGTTCAACGAGCAAACCCGAGGGTGAATACAAAGTGTACGGGAGCTACTAGCTATATACATAGACAGGTATCTTTACAACGCTGTTTAAGAAACTCTCAACGGATCTAATACCAGAGCTTGTTACTCCGGACGTGACGTGCGTCGCAATGCTGTACCGAGCACAACTTTGTGAACTCAGATCGATATACTTACGAGAAACTAATGGCATTCGTACGACGATGCGACGTGTCTCTAGTACAGCCCGAGCACATGATGGGCACACAGGACACCGGACTGCGCGCCACTTCTCTAATGGAGTTTTGATACGCGCCCCGCGGACCGGACGCGGCCGACATTAGGCGCGGCTCAATTGGACGCGCCCAACTAGGAAATTATCGTTTTAGCCGCGGCTAATGCTCCTACGATTATTCTCCAAGTTTCCTGGAAACTCATAATCATAGTTTCGTTAAATAGAGTTCGTTAGGAAACATTTACCACGAACTGTGCGTGAAATCTATACGTTGATGACAACACTCGCACGCATTCCGATGTTCTCGTTAATAACGTTTACAAAACACACAGTTCTGAAGACCGTGCTATGTTTAACGTGGATCTAGTTAGCCTTATTTATTGTTCTGTTAGCCGGTGCCACATTACTGGTTGTTATGTAAAAAGTACTGGTTGTTATGTAAAAAGTGTCATGTGTGCAAATAGCGAGATAAGGGCGATGGCAGATAGTCGCACACCCTCGCTCCCGCGCCCCTCGCCCCCGGGTAGGTACGTGTGCACTGCACAATATGCGACGGAAGCGCGCGATTTAATTGTTACCCTCCAACTAGCTGCATGTCGCTGCGACGGACATGCTATTTACACAATGAGTAGGTAGGTATTGCAGAAACAAAACTTTTTTGCTAAATTGCCGCTAGCGCTATGGCTATGCAATGAGAGCGCAAAAGAGATGAGATCGATTGATGGTAGCACCTGCGCTACACTCAATGCCCTTATAAGAAGTTAAGAACAGACAACAATAAGTTAATCTCTCCTTTTCGTAAACAGGATGCAGCGACTTATCACTAATCCTAGCATGTCTGGCATCGGCATTGCGATCGCATGATGTTGTCTAGATTCCGTTCGCTTGCTTCTGCCAAACTGTGAGAGACGCCAAACATCGATGCATCATCGATCCTATCGCGAATTCGTGGATACCAAAACAAACGCTGATTCACTGAAACGCGATATGTTACAAACAACAATTAGTAACAATAGGTACTCGAATTTAGCGTCCAAAACGTTAATTGGCAACGCTAAAGTATCGCATGTGCCCCGGTCGCCTGTCGCCGCGCCCCGTCGGACTCCCGGACGGCAGGTAGTGTGCCCTGTCATTTGCGTTCCCTCGTAATTGGCCCGAAATGATTGGTTGCTTGCTATATTCCCTTTCGTGTCGCTACTTACGACTTTTTTGGACCAGCAAATTAAATGAACTGTCTATGTCTGAGTTGACCGGTTGAAAAGCAGTCGAGCTATATTTAGCGTTGCGATTTATACGCGTTTTGCATGCGGCCATGTCGTGGTCCGCTGCGCGCTGCGCTGCCTGTGCCGCTCGCAGCGCATTGGCAGTCGATACGCGGCCGTGCGGCCCTTAGCCAGCGTTTCCTAAAAAGCCCTCGAACCACACACAATGGAGTTACATATCGGTAGCTCGTTTCTCAGAAACAGCGAGACTTGCCTTGTTCGCCTAATGGGATCTCGGTGTGAGAAGTTCCCGTTGATGTGTCGTAGGGCGAGCACGCAGCAGGCGCGAGGCGGGCCCTGCGAGCTATTACAAAGTTATAAATTCTTGTAAATAATGTAAGCCGGTCGTTTGTCATCGAGTCCTAACATAACAGCTGGCACAGCCGCCACAGTTCTCAGGGCGGAGTTACGAATAAGGATTTATAATTAACGTGCTGGTTTCCTCGCTATACTTCGTGTCTCGAATCCGGTACTTAATTTTTAAACATGCGCCTGTTGGTAATTACTAGAGCCGGGCCCTATACCGATACCGATACCCTCGACCGCAGGGTTATCATGAAACTGTACACCTCATAGCGAGGCACAGGATGTGGCCATGTGCGCCTGTGCGAGCACGCCATGACGTTCACCGGTACACAAACTCGTACATCATTTATTACATGAAGTGAGTCGCCTGTTCTTAATTATAAACATAAAATTCACGCTTCAATCCAGTTTAACGATGCTCTTCAAAATGTTTGAGTGCTAATGCAATTAGAAGCAGATATAAGAGCTGCTCGATAAATTAATTAGAGAATCATCGCGCCGAGCCAGCCGGGTGCCGCATGCCGCCGCGCGCCGCCCGTGCCGCCTAGCCGGGGGAATACTGAAATATACTGCCATGTTTAATATTTATGCGAATATTATATTTAACTTTCAAACTAGTTTTATGCATAACGCATTACACGTTCGTAATTCCCAAAGGGGCGAACCAAATCCGTCATCGGGCCGTTTCCGATGAGTGTTGCGATAGCGTCAGTAATCGGCCAGCACGACGACAAAGCATTATTATATAGGTACCTAGTTAGCTATGGACTGCATTTAGTATGGTTCACAGGTAATACCGAACACATTTTATTCATTAGAGAGCCCACAATGCATTAATTGCGTCATTCTGTGGCTGACTTTCACCTACATCGACATCGTTTATTCATCGTCCAATTTAATTATCTTTAGGCTACAATTTTGGAGCTATAACAGTCCGGCTGTCCGTGGCGTGGAGGCCCACTTCTAAAGATGGGCTTCCTCATCGAGCGCTACTCTTATTCAAGTAACGCAGTGGAACCTCAATTTATAGGTATTGCGGCGGACTAGACTTGGGTACATGGCACCGTGGCACGCTATGTTGACTTCACCCCACATAACATTACGACAAACCGCTCGACGCTCTAAACGTCACCTACACTAGTAGTGTACAAGTAGGAGGGCTCTAATAAGCGCTTGTTCTGATTGATAGGTTGAGGTAATGATTGGTTCCGTTGATTGACAGCTGGAGGTAATAACCAGGCACGTTGCACTTACTGACGACAGATGGCGTCGGCGGTTACGTTCTCAGGACATTGCACGATATTCACGATTTTACATAAAATGCGGGTTTTTTCAATACGTACGTAAGTATCGATTTTTATGTTGTATACCAGTGAGAAATACTTAGAGTGATGTGTATAAAATTGCGCGCATTTCTTTTCGCGTTTGTTGTTTCTAAACTGCCTCAAAATTACAGTAATTCAGAATAATTACTCATACATAAAACTCTTTATTTTTCATTACATTCTTTTGTTACCTTCTACGAAATTCTCCTCAGTGACTCTACATTCGAATTATTTTGTTTTAATACCTATTTAAATCCATATTTCAGCTGTAAATATGAATAAACTAATTAAAATGAATGAATATAATTTGTATAATCATTAGTTCGAACAGACTGAATCATCAGACCAAATATTATTTAAGTACTTACTTACTTAGTTAATTTATGTAAAGTACTCGCATTTGCCCGGGAGAACTTTATTTTAGAGATATCAAAAGAACGATAAAGTTCAACAACATACTGTGTACCAACATATTCATTTCAGTTTCACTTATCTACAAATCTTTTAATTGACTACTTCAACGTTTGAAAATAAACTATTTATTATTATAACTTAGTAACGTACACTTTCAGCATTGGCCACGTTATAGCCACGCCTCAGTCTCAAATGACAGTCATACCGTCTGATATAGAAAACAGTTATTGTTACATTATTAAATACAAACAGCCTGTGCCTCTGCCCCTCTGTTTAATAAAAAACCATCGCAAATGTTGAAACCATTCTACAAACTGACTCCACGGGGCTACAGGGCTGAAGGGGTGCGTCCACTTGTCCCCAGCAGATGCATTGACATCATATCTAAAGTAACAAGCATTGTAATCGGTGGATCCATTACATTAGCAGCGTACAATTACACCCGACCGACAAGCGGACTCTAATATTATTATACTGACGTCGAGAGCAGTGAGCGTAGAGAGGTAATGAAAAGCATAATTTATACATCTGCCTGTAATACAAATCACCATAATGTTCAGTCTCTTGCTCTCTAGGCTGCTACTTATGAGCTGTCTGTCTGAGACCTAGGTATACAGTCCGTTTGAGAACTAACTTGAACTAAACTTCGGAGATCGGACTGCGCACTGCGCAACTCGAAACACATTCATTAAAGTAAGATATAAACAGACATCAACTTTATTTACACTGAAATAGACGTTAAGTAGTCGTATGTAGACAGATCCTCGTTACTACAACATTACTTGAGTTTAGTGTGAAAGCAGGCATTTATAAACTATGATTTTCCATATTGTGCGGCCTGCAAGACATCCCTGATTACCTATTACAGCTTCAAATGAACGTGTATAGTAGGCATTCGGATAGGCACTCGCTTCTAATTAAAGTTGAATGACACTATAACCGAGTTTGTATATGTATGTGAATAATATGTACTAGGTACTCCGTATTATTATTATTTTTGAACTCTGTATAATACTTAATTAATAAGCTCTGTATGTGTTTGATTGTAATGATGTTGCTCTATGATAATTAGGTGGGATCGTTTCGCACATCTGTTATAGTACAGTTACGTCAGTTACAGTGGTTACAGTGTGTCTGTGTGTGTGTGTCTGTGTGTGTGTGTCTGTGTGTGTGTCTGTGTGTGTGTGTCTGTGTGTGTGACTGTGCGAATGTTTCACTGTACCCGTCATGATCATTTGTGTTGGTTAAACTAACACATGATCATGAACAGCAAGCACTTGCTAATACAAGAATACGATTAAATAAACTAAACCTTCATGGATTACCGGTGTGATGTTATGGTTTGAATTATATTTAAAGTTTTAAATTAAAACCCAAATAAAACTTCAAAACGGACTACTTATAGATACTAATCTAACAACACAGAAAACAAACATCATTCCCGTGCTATAGGAGAGGTCTCGGAGGCCTACGTCCGGCGTTGAACTGCAATAACGACTTGATTGAGCGCCCCACATCATAGTTCCACAAATGCTAGCTAACTTTACTTCAAAGCTGTTTGTTTCCAAGAACACAGGTACTGTAGTCAGTCGATACTCAAAGACACGCGGTACTTCTGGACAGTGGGGCCAGACCACGACACATAAATAACGCACGGCTTTGTCCGGGAAACATACATTTTTCACGCGGACACACGGACACCCGGACACCGGACACGGCAAACACAGCCGACGCGAGACATGATGTATGTGTGGAGGATTATAGATGTCGCTGCTGATACGGGATACCGTAACAGTGGAAGAGTCTTTAGAAATGTGTGTTGAGAAAGAACTGACGCCGCGTCGCCGCGTCGTGCGCTGATGAGTGTGATGTATTATTTGTGTTGTGCTTTAGATGTGAAGAGAGACTATTATGGAATCCTGCATTTTAGTAAGAAATATTTACTTAAGTACAGATATACCAGTAGGTATACTTAAGTAAGGTGTGTCCATTTGCTTTTCTAAGTAGGGAACTACTATACATTATCTTGGTGATAATACCTACCAATAATGATTTGATAATGCTATTCATCTAATAGATCTGTTGATACTAATTAGTGATAATAAAAGCAGTACAGATAATGAAATGATGTAATAATTCATGAAGCCCTACTGAACTAATACTTGTATGGTTATGATGACTACTGGTTATAACGTTATGACCTAGTGACGTATCCAGCAACCGTGAGCTGATGTGCAAGTCAACGCCAACCGACAATATTCTTCACAAGTTTGATCAAAATCAGCATGAAAGTTACATATTATAGGGTCGAGTCGGGGCGCAGCGCCAACATTCTAAACTTTTGCGCGAACAGTTCGGGGATTTGATTTTCAGGAGGAATATAGTTTCGTAGGTAATATATTATGTGAGAAACAGAATAAATGCAAGTCTTAGCGGTGCGACTGTCGATGTCGTTTAATTTGATGCTAATTTGGATTTAGTAGGGCCTCACTTACAGTTAGCTGTTAGGATGCTTGCGCCAACATACCAATGAACTACGTTAGTAAGTAATACAACATTACTACAGCACACATTCCCCTATCTACGTATTACATAGTAATCTCGTACTCGCAAGTAACTCTAATAAAGTACATTCCTTCAGCAGTTTTATGGGCAAATAGCAAGTCATAAATGCGATACGATCCGAGATAGTTCTCATTGCTCAGCTCTTGTTGGACTATAACCGGCACAATGCGGCCGGCTTGCAAACTATCCACATCTCACGTAATGGCTGTGGGCTGCGGCGATATTACCCTCATCACGTCAAACAGGTGACGTATTTAAGTGGAATTACTCCAATTTCGCTACACAGCGCTTATAGTCAGCCACTCCACTCTGTATGACTGCCCGGCTGTAGGAATGGTAATGACCCGCTTTATTCGGAGCACTGAGCTACAAAGGTAGCAGACGCGAGTAAATAAAAGCTAAAATACGAACATTACAGCAGTTATTCGCGCACAATAACGAGGATATTAGTGAAATTTGAATAATTTGTGTCTCGTTATGACTGTTGCTAGTTTGAACGAGCTCGCTTGTAAGAGTTGTTTGCGCACGCCAGCCGCCATAGCACCGCCTGCACCGCGGGAGGCCGAGGGTGTGGGACGTGGGGGGCGTGTGGGGGGGGGGCACCAGACGTGCGCTCACAAATTAATGCTTAAAATATTTAATTAATCATCTCCGGCTTAATGATGCGTCTGCTGGGCGTTGCCATGACGATCTCTCAGTATTACCAATTATACCGTAGAGAGCCGTGAGCCGTGAGGCGGCATGCCAGGGAACATGATCGGCTCTTAGTCACGACTTTAGAATTCAATCTGCTTTGATCGTCTGCGCGCGACGTGTGTCTGAATACCTTCACATTTTTTCCGTAAAAACGCTTTCGATTCTACAATCATATGCAGGAAAAATACTCGGAACACAAACAAATGTTTTACGACTACACCCATTCGCGTTTGGCACATAAAACAATATTACTGCAGTTGCCAGTTGCGACCATTTTAATTACTTTCTGTAAACAAAGTCGTTCCATCCTTACGACGATCAGGCGCTGCAAGGATTCGTGTTGGGAGAGGTTGCAAATGGCTTACCGCATGGGGGAAGAGGGAGCATTTTACTAAAACTTATCCCAGGGTAGCACTAAATATTATGTAACAAAATGCATGCCACGTGTGTAAGTAGTTTAGGATTTGGTGAAACTTTAAACGAGTCCCAACGTAGAGGAAGTTTCCTAGCTATGTCGCTGTCATGTTTCATACGAGTACATGTCGAGGTATTGGGCGAAGTGGTCGCGCTCGGCTCACGGCTGCCGGCGACGATTGACTCCTAACGACTCGATATAAAACGGCTCAGCCGTAACTAGAGCCTCAGACGAACAATGCTATAGCTTTTAACGGTCATAATAAAAGGAGAAAGCCCATAAAGTGCGAAATATAAAATGCTCGCCGTAAAAAGGTAAGTTAAATAAGTTTATTGCGCGCCGTTACTTTAATTTGGACCTCCGGAGGTACCTAATGTGCCTATAGGTACAGATACGGTGCTCCACCTAACAATGGTGTGAGAGCTTGAACAATGGTAGTGGTATGGTGTACTTTGTCGGCCCCGTTACGTGTTAAATATCAGGCATTGTCCTTTAAATAACACGTCGCCTTTTTACCTTCATGTTTTTTTCACAATAGCGTTCGCGTGAATAGTCGTGTCGCAGTCGTACTCAAGCAAGTCGTACAGCTACTCGTGCACCATTACATTACAAGTATAAGTTGCGAAATTGCTTTTGTGCAGACGTAGAGCCGCCTTGGATGCAATAAAGCCCTTACGGAATTGTTGGCCAAGTCGATAAAAGTAGCTCGGAGTCAAAACGACCTAGAAACTAGAAAGAATCCCTACAAGCTCTCGCAAGGCTCGCATGCGATGCCTGCGTTGTGTTACTATGTACTGTGTGCTGATGTGTAAGTAATGGCTTCACTCCCGTGCACGATGTGGTGGATATAAACGGGTGCAAAAGACGATGTTATAGAAGTAGTCGCCTTGATCGAATTGGACCTTTTCCGCGGGGTAGGGGTGGGGTCGGTTGTCGGTTTCTAGTGAACGTGAACGGGTTCGCTTATTTCAGAATTGTTATTAACGGTAATCCTGACACTTATTGCATTCGACGTAATAAAGGATGTTCTAAGTTGTTATTGAGCGATACCATCTCATATAATATGTAAGTATGTAATAGTTACACATTGAAACACCTCACCGCGTTACCGGTGGGTCTTCTTCTTTGGAACTTTACACCGAGTTCCCGAGTTTAGGATTATTCTAAATTCTAAGCAACCACAACAAAGTAAGTATATTGCAAATGAGATGTGTCGTCAGGTCGTCTCGTAGTCTATGGTGCATACTTTACTGCCACTGCCAGCGATAAAACGAAATAGTCGCGCGGTGGGAGTAGTTCCGAATAGTTGCGACTGCGGCTGGCAGAGACGCGGAGGGAATAGAGGAACTGTGACGTCATAACACATAACCACACTAATGGCTATTTTATGGATCAAAGAGGTTTTTATGACGTCAGCTATCCTCGTGCAGGTTGGCAGTCGTGCTAATGGGCCCTTCTGCCGTTCTTCATACACTTTTACAGTCAGACTAGTGTTGCCCAAAATCAGTCTTGGTCTTGTTCTTGCATTTTTGCAAGACCAAGACCAAGACCAAGACCGACGTATTGTAGCAAGACCAAGACCAAGACCGAACCCTGCAAGATTTGAGCAAGACAAGACTAAGCCTGCAAGACTCTTGCGTCTCGCAGTTAAGTCAAACTGAGATTTGGGCGTTATTAAGTAGGGATTTGGTTTCAATCCCGATTGTGAGAGTCGTTTTCCAGTATCAAAACCGTATCGTCATAATAAGAGATATTGTATTGATTATTATATTTCGACTATTTATTAAGTAGGTAGCGTGTTACTCACAAATTTATGTTCCCATGTGATAAAAATGTACTTACCTAACATAATTTTCTGGCAAAGTTCATTTCATACCTTGTAGGTACCTATAGTATTATATTATGCTTGTCTAATGTGCAGATCTAACGTTAGTAGTTTGGTAAACATTATGTAGGTACTTATGTTTCAAAGTTTATGTTATTCTTCTATTCAGCAAAATTTAAAACTAACAGCGAGTCGAGTAGGTCTAGTAACAGGTTTTAGGCCAGCCAATGTTATGGAACAGATGCCACCACATCAAGCTACTACAATCTGCCAAATTTCTATAACAGATTTTCAACTTTATCGCTAAAGCATTATGGTTCATGATTGATTGGGAAAATTTGACGTTCCGCGAATAAACCGTTGGTCGGTCGGTGTCTTATGTACCTACTTACTTGACCATTTACCGACAAAGACGCCGCAGTGTATCAAAGAGTACGGACAGAGGCACACAAAATTATTACCTATTTTGGTTGGGACAAGAGGATAAAACTAAATGATCTTGAAGATGTATGTAAATAGCAATAGGCTAATAGGTATTTGCAAGTAGTCTAGTCTACATTATGAAATATATGTAAACGGGAATTTTACCTTTATTATAAGCCCGACGTTTCGTCTGTTTTCCGTTTAGTCTAGTCTAAGTAGTAGAGTCTCGCAAGACTTGCGAGACTCTTGCTGCAAGACCAAGACCAAGACCAAGACTGAGAGCGCAATACCAAGACCAAGACCAAGACCAGGTGTATTGACGCAAGACCAAGACCAAGACTGGCTAAGGTCTCGTCTTGGTCTTGCATTTGGGCAACACTAAGTCAGACGCTACCATGTTTGTTATAAAAGATTCCCTACGAATTAGAACACAACTGATAAAACATCATTGATACAATTTACCTACATTGAACTTGAATCTCATGATTTCCATATTGCCAAAGACTTTTTCGGTCAACCACAATTTGCGAAACTCCACACCTTTTTTCCTGAATTCGCTAAAAATATTTGTTTTCGGGGGAAAATTACCAGGAAATAAAATGTAGAAATAACACCTTTGTTTGCCAAAACTTTCCGCGGAAAACACGTGGCGGCGCGCGCCCCCGGGGTGGACAGTGGGGGACCCACGCTGCCGCTGTATCGAGTATCGAGTGAATAATGTCACCGTAAAATTGTCAAATACGTTATATTGTAATATCTCTAGCGATATTGTAAAGTCTCGAAATGTTATGTGTGTCCAGTTTATCTACACTAATATTATAAAGAGGAAAACTTTGTTTGTTTGGTTGTAATGAATAGGCTTAAAAACTACTGGACCGTTTTTAAAAATTCTTTCACCATTCGAAAGCTACATTATCCACGAGTAACATAGGATATATTTTATCCCCGTACTCCCACGGGAACGGGAACTATGCGGGTGAAACCGCGGGACGTCCGCTAGTAAATAAATAAATAGACAAAATGTTTATTGGGATAAGTGAAATAAGCATTGGTCATTATAACTCACACACCGCACAATCCTCACTAGTCACACTCACACCCACACTCACTCACACACCCACCCACTCACTCACTCACTCACTCATGATACACATACCACACGCACACGCGCGATCTGGCTATTCGCTATCCTCCTCCTCTGCATAACGTTCACTCATTTGCAGAGCTGTTTGTATATTCTAAAGTTACTTTTTTAATTTGTATAATTTTATTTTATTTTATTTGGAAGTTTTGGATTTTTATTTTTATAATTTTTTTGTTGTTTTTATTAGTCTTGCATGTTTACATTGTCTACATTTCAATTACATAAACTGCCAAGTGGAAGTGCGGAGTCTCCTAATACAAGCAATTTCTTGCTTAAAAGGTTATCTCCAATAAATTATGTATCAAAACGCCTACTGTAATTGAAATAAAGATTTTTATTTTTATTTTTTTTTATTATTGTCAAATGAACATACTGCTTACAACAAAACGCATTATTTTTCGTGAAATACATGCGATGCTAGTCAACTAACGTGGTGTGGAGGGAAAGAGGGTCCCCCTTGCCCAGTGGTACAACTCCCATGAAAAGATATTGTACCATTCCTGAGAAATACCGATTAATATAACCTAACCTTAAAACACTTTATATTCCCCTAAAAAGCGTAGTCGACGGAGCCCCGCTTCGCGGAGACCCTATTTCCGAGTGCAGGGTTTAAAGGAACCTAACTAACCTAACGGGGGGGTGCCACAAGTCCCGATTATGGGGGCAGAGATACTTTCCGTATGTTCAGTTGACAATAATTCGAGAGTTTACAATATCGCTAGAGAGAAACACGTTATATTGTAATATAACGTGTTTGACAATTTTACGGTGACAAATACAAACTATACATTTGGGTGAATTTCCCAAATGACTTATTTTTTTGTCTTCGGTGAAATCGATGAGTATTTGAAAAAAGGAATATTTTTCTGAATTTTTTTTTTTTAGTAATCCATAGGTCGTTATTGGGTTGTGGCAAAAATATAATTTGCCTAGGACAAAGGTAGAAATAGAAATAAATACATAACCTCTATTTTTTCAAATCGGTGCTGTCCCTCTACTTTTTTTACAAACAAAACAGCTTAACTACAACACTAATAAAAATAAGTAAGTTAACTACACTCGCTTCCAAAAATAACGGGTTAGTCATATAAACCCGAATATCTCCCGAACTACGTATCCCATCCTAATGAAGCGAAGACTGTTCAATTGAGAATTTAATTATACAGATAAAAATAAAATAAAACTTAGTTGCACCCACAATATTAATCTCTAAATTTAAAAAAAACTAAAGTAGTCATATTTTTCTTAAGATTACATTTTTTTCATGATTGTTTTTTTGCTGTTTTTCATCACTTTCTTCATTTAATACTTTGTATTGCCTCCACGAGCTCTCCTGACAGCTTCCAGGCGATTAGGCATGCTGTACACCAAATTTCGGAGCCGGTGCTGAGGAATACCTTCCCATTCCTCCACCAGTGCTTGTTTGAGCTCGGGAAGCGTGATTGGTGGGGGGTTTCGACCTTTCACGCATCTCTGAAGCTCGTCCCAGGCGTGCTCGATGGGGTTTAAGTCCGGGTTTCGCGCTGGCCACTGCATGAGTTCGATACCGACCTCTTCAAGGTAGTCATGTACAATTCTGGCGGTATGGAGACGCGCATTATCATGCATTAATATGCCATGCCGGTCCATCCTGGCCATGAAAGGACCTACATGTTCATTGAGGATCTCTTCCACGTACCTGTCTGCATTTAGAGTTCCATTTTGAATGAGTACCAGCTCGGTGCGGGCCTCAGCAGAAATCCCAGCCCAAACTTGTACGGAGCCTCCACCGTACTCCACTTTTCCTCCACACACGCTTGATGGAAGCGCTCCCCTGGTCTTCTGTACACTAACTGTCTACCATCATGCTTATAAAGCATGAATTTAGACTCGTCCGTGAACATTACCCAAGACCAATCGTCTAGTGTCCAGTTTAGGTGCT
The DNA here is from genome assembly GCA_950022955.1 of Xestia ashworthii. Taxonomy (NCBI): domain Eukaryota; kingdom Metazoa; phylum Arthropoda; class Insecta; order Lepidoptera; family Noctuidae; genus Xestia; species Xestia ashworthii. Next base: position 22,736,601 of record OX465566.1, read on the forward strand.
CGCGCACGTATCTCTGTCTTGCAATTCGATGTCCCCGTTCCAGTTTGGGGCCATTTGCGGGCCTCAATGGTTTCAAATTTGCTTCAGCAAGACGTCTTCTATCTGCCTCCAAAGCGAATAAAGTGAGTTCTTAGACCAACAGCAGTTAGAAAACGATTTCGGAGCACTGTAGCCACCAGTTGTCTGTCTTCCCTGGCCGTTGTGCATCTTGGTCTGCCATTTCCTGGTCTTCTAAGGTGTGATCCGGTCTCTTGGTACCGCTGGACTACCCGCTGAACAGTCGACAAAGATACACCAATGTTTCTGGCTGTTTTACGCTGGCTCCGCCCAAGTTCCAAAACAAGTTAGGATTCTGGTACATTCATCTAGCGTGACTGCCATGTTTCACCTCACAGAATAATAATTATGCACGTGGAAGACGTTCACGATATTTTTTTTTGTGACAGAATAGAAATGGAAAGCATCCTTAACGACATTGAAAAAAAATTGTTTTTAAAAATAGTCATTTTTTTTTATTTTGTGTTTCTAATGAAGATTTTTTCATCAACCAGTTTAAATAATATGCTATTAGAAGTGCAACTAAAAAGTCTTTATTCTGTTTTTTATTTCATTGATCTAACAGTTGCTCCCGGACAATTATTTGATATTATCGGTGGTTGTATTTTTCTAGTGTAATGAGTAGTTTTACTATTGTTGTTTGTTTCTAACAGAGATAGTAAGTGAATTCGCTTCATTGTCTGTTATTGAATTTATCCTAGATATTATGCATTTTTTCTAATTTTCTAAAAAGTGTCCAAAAATTTCTCACGTCGCTGTTCTCATATCGCTGTAATCGGTGGTCTTTATTACCACCGAAATGATAAGAAAAAATTAATCGGTGTCTTATATCTTGCGAAGGTTGCGGGAATCCGGTGGATGCGAGTCGCAAGGGACCGGTCAATGTGGCGACACTTGGAGGAGGCCTATGTCCAGCAGTGGACGTCTTTCGGCTGAGATGATGATGATGATGATGATATCTAATATCGGTGTTTTGATTCATAATCTTCGCACAGTTTTGTCACATCGGTGGATTGCTTTATCATATGGGTAGACCATGGGTATCATCTCGGTGAGTCGTTTTATCATATCGGTTGATCCCGTGTCATTTCGTTAAATCAAAGAAACAATGGAACATACAAACATACATACAGACATTACCTACATACAAACATTCATACATACATACATATATACTTACTTAACTACATAGACTGCCAAAATCATTACCACGATACGTACCACTGGGTAGTAGAAGATGTATAAATGTATCATTATGGGAGGTCTGTATTCGGTAATGTACGTCTATAGGCTGAGATGATGATGGTGAGGTGGAGCAATTGAACGCATTAAAGGTTTCTCTAAAAATATTTTCTAGCTAAAAAATAGTAAGTAGGTACTTACATAATAATAAATAGATAAAAGAAAACATAATAATAGCTTAATTTTATTTAAGAATGCCGAGGCCAAAACTAAAAGAGGAGGAGAAAATTTAGAGAAAGAGGTTGTTGGAAAGAACAGCTAAAATCAAAAGCGATCCTTTGTATAGAGGAGCATTTAAGAAAAGACAGAGAACGTTTAGCTACACAAAAGGCAGCCGGACTTATCCCAACCCGAAGCCAAATGACTGCACATGCACGTCGCATTGCACAAAAAAAAACCGAATCAGTGCCCGTGCATATTATCAGAGGAAAAAAGCTAAGGCAAATGTTACCCGAAACAACCGAACAAGTGTTTCAGTGACCAATGATGTAAGTAACAGAATCGCTGCCGAAGTTTTTTAATTCTAAGTACCTATAGTAAATATAATCCCACCAAAACATTCTGTAAAAAACTAGCCAAGTCTCGATGGAGCTGCTTGTTTATCTCTAAAAAGTAATGAAATCTAGACAAAGTCGTGCAAAGTCTAAGGTTCCTTACTGCAATTTCTTTATTATTATAGTTAATGTTGTGTGACTTGGCCGTTGAACATTCTTTATACGTTAGTGGGTGGGTACCTAACTACCTTCAAGTCAATTTTGTAGTTACAATAGATATAACATTACGTGTAAAGAAAATTAATGTTCAACGGCTACAAAAAGAAGTGAAATCCCACCAAAAACATTCTGTAAAAAACTAGACAAGTCTCGATGGAGCTGCTTGTTTATCTCTAAAAAGTAATGAAATCTAGACAAAGTCGTGCAAAGTCTAAGTAAGGTTCCTTACTGCAATTTCTTTATTATTATAATTAATGTTGTGTGACTTGGCCGTTGAACATTCTTTATACGTTAGTGGGTGGGTACCTACAAGTCAATTTTGTAGTTACAATAGATATAACATTACGTGTAAACAAAATTAATGTTCAACGGCCAAGTCACACAACATTAACTATAATAATAAAGAAATTGCAGTAAGGAACCTTAGACTTTGCACGACTTTGTCTAGATTTCATTACTTTTTAGAGATAAACAAGCAGCTCCATCGAGACTTGGCTAGTTTTTTACAGAATGTTTTTGGTGGGATTTCACTTCTTTTTGTAGAAACGTGGCATATTGATTTATTTTATTAGATTTTCTTATTTGACACATATTTTTTTCAGTAGTAGTTTTTTTATTATTACAAATCTCTCTTTTCTTTTTTTCCGGTTCAGACTATTGTATACAGTAGCAACAGTTTTTCGTATGGCCCATTCGCATTCATTATTTATTCTTTTAGACGGTAAATTTCTGAAAGATCGGCGCGGTATTTACGCCTAAGCCGGTTGTATTCGGTGATCGCTGAAGCTTGAGCTTTTATACTCTTGAAGTCAACATTTATGAGGTGCACCCCATGAAGATTGGTTACTCGTGAAAGCGCCACGTAGGCTTGGCCACAAGAGAATATGGAGGTGCCAATGTCCATGAGGGCATTTTTTAGACTTAGACCTTGGCTATTGTGAATTGTTAGGGCATACGCCACACAGATTGAGAATTGTTCTCTGTACACGTATACCCGGGGTATGATCTCAAATTTTGACTTATTAGGCAATAATTTGTGAATCAAATTATTAGCGAATTTTCGAAGTACTGTTTCTTCATAAAATTCCTAAGCTATTCAAATCTTCGAATTGTTATAATAACAACCTGCTAACCTTAGCAAACCTCACGAAATAATAAGCGAAATCAATGAAATGCAAATAATCCCTCCTAATCCCTAGCAAACGTTTTCAAGGGCAGTAGAAGAATATATATAATAAACGACTGTAACGCGGCCGGTTGCCACTTCGCCATATAAGGTTATCGGAAAAACAAACGTAAGCTCGTTTTAAAATACAGTCAGCGCCATCTAGCGACGTTTGCGGGTATCACTGCCACTCTTAGTCCAATGCATTATATTTTGACAAAATTTTGAGCGAATTTACTCATCATCATCATCATCATCATCATCTGCCTATTAATATTCCCACTGCTGGGACACAGGCCTCCTCTCCATGCGAAATTAATATTTTAGTGTAATTTGTTTATTTAATTTGTGTAATGTTCGAGTAGAATAAAGTTAATCGTTCGACTATTTCTTCTTGTAAACTTGTAAGTATAAGTATAAAAGCCAGTCGAGTCTTATCCAGAGTTTTCCTTTAATTTTATTTATATGCGTATTAAAAGCAGAAGGGGAGGCATTCGCCCAGCAGTGGGACGCTATAGGCTAGATTAAATTAGAAGATGTGTCCCACTACGCTGGATTTTTGCAATGACAGTCGATTTTTTTATGTACCAATAGTAGAAGGGGGCATTACCATATCTATACTAGTATTATAAAGCAGAAGAGTTTGTTTGTTTGTTTGGTTGAACGCGCTAATCTCAAGAACTACCAGCTCGAATTGAAACATTATTTTTGCGTTGGATAGTCCATTTATCGAGGAAGGTTATAGGTTATATAACATCACGCTGTGACCAATAGGAGCGGTGCAGCAATAAGAAATGTTGCAAGCGGGAAATTCACGCGAACGAAGTCACGGGCAGAAGCTAGTCTCTAATACAGCTGAGACCAGCTGAGGGTTCTTCATCAGATACTTCAGACCTTCGATTTTTGACATCAAATGAAGCGGCCAACCATGTTGAATATTTTTTGTAAAGGCGGTAATGTCGATCTCTCTAATAGTTTGGTTGGGCTCTTGTGTTTTTTAATCAGGGTCACCAGGTACTCCAGATCTTCGATTATCCCAGTTTTTATAGTTTTCCCTTTATGTGGCCATTAAACCCTAACTCTGTACCAAATTTCAGCTCTCTGAGTTTATGGGAAGTACTAGTTCTATTTTGATGATCATGAGTGAGTGAGTGAGTGTCGTAAATGCGAAACTTTGCTTTCGCTTAACTTCGGAAGTAAATGGCCTACAGACTTGAAATTTTGGATTTTAAGTATGTAATTATAGCTTACTGGATGACGAAAATTTCTGCGTTCTGGTCTTATCCAGAGGTTCTCAAATAGGGGCCTGAAAATGCGGCGAAATGGTTCCAGTAAAGGATGGTACGGAAGTGTTTGCTTCGCGCTCGACTTGGCGGGGGCACTGCCGTGCCCCCAGATAAAATAGGTACTTACTTACATAATTTCAAAAAAACATATGTTAATTGGATTTCTAAGAAGTTTAGGTCCTCAGTTCCTTTATGATGTTCAAAGGTAGATAGATTATCTCCTGATCCTGATCCTGATCCTGTTGCTTATGCCAGCGACAGGGTCGTCAAAATCGAAAATCTGAAACGTCTGATGTCGAATTCTAAGAGGGGACCGGGGACGGGAAAATAAAGGATCTTTCCCACCTGAGCAACAAATACCGTTTGTTTCTTTTTGCCATCTCAACTCCGATGGCGGAATATGTGGCGTATTCAATCATAGGAGTATACGTAAATGCACTCCGTTCCTTATCAACCCAAGGAAGGTCGCCATGCCCTACGGCTATATCTTGAGACACATCCGATTCTTCAGAGGATATCGACATTCTGTTCAGAAAATGTCGAAGTCTAGAGACCTAGATGTAGATGCGTAAAAACGCTAAAAACGCAGGCATGAAGAGGTTTCCGCTTTCCACGGAGCAAGTTGCAGCCTGATGTTCTCGAACAGCATCAAGTCTCTCCTGACGCTCTTCAGTAGATTCTTGGGATCTTATGATCCTCAATCTTTTAGGTCCTTTGGAACATTGGGAAAGATTTGACCTCTTTCTAGGCATGGTTATAGTTTTGTTGTGAAGATACCTGATCAATTAAAATCTAAGTGACTGCTCCCCTGCGTTACCGAGTAGGCTACCGAGTCACGAAGATGCATGGAAAAGGAAAATAAATACTCAAATAACATAAGCCTGAAGACATATTTATTCAATAAAATAAAATAATAAATGGGAGTTTTGGCCAGTAGAGTCAAATTTTCAATGATATATCATCGTCATCGAAAATGAGTCCTAAACTGTACCGCTTTCACCGCGTAAAGGTACTCCCAGTTTATGTTATTTTATAATTATGCAGTGAAATTAGTGATAGCTGTGCAATCATTTTCACGTCAGATGTTTCTGATCTTCGATTTTTTATTAGTCAACAGGAAATGCCCATCAGACCGAATAACTTTTGCTAAGACGTCATTCCTATATGTTATGGTGTAGCTGGGCTATTGGAGTTCCACCACAGGTGTCCCAGATCTTCGATTTTTAAAAGTCAACAGAGAGTGCTCATCAGATTGAACAACTTTTGCTAAGACGTCATTCCTAAATGTGTTATGGTGTAGCTGGGCTCTTGGAGTTCCACAACAAGTTTTCCAGATCTTCGATTTTTATAAGTCAACAGAAAGTGCTCATCAGATTGAACATCTTTTGCTAAGACGTCATTTCTATATGTGTTATGGTGTAGCTGGGCTCTTGGAGTTCCACATCAGGTGTTCCAGATCTTCAAATTTATTCTCTCAGCAGAAAATGCTCATCACGTGGAACAATTTTTGCTACGATGTCATTATTGTATCTCTTATTGTTTAGCTGGTCTGTTGCGATTCTGCATCAGGTGTTCAAGTTTCCAAGAAAAATTATAGCCTTAATTATAGCCTTTTTTTATATATTCAATTAACAGACACAGTTTTTTACTGTTTTATATAGATATAGATTACGTGTTTCTCTCTAGCGATATTGTAAACTCTCGAAATATTGTCCCCATAATCCGGGACTTGGTGCACCCCCCCCCCCTGTTAGGTTAGTTAGATTTCTTTAAACCCTGCACTCGGAAATAATGAATGGTACATTATCTTTTAATTAGAGTGGTACCATTGGGCAAGGGGGACCCCTCCTTCCCTGCACACCGCGATAGTTGACTACCGTCGCATGCATTTCACAAAAAATAATGCGTTTTATTGTAAGCAGTATGTTCGTTTGACAATATTTCGAGAGTTTACAATATCGCTAGAGAGCTTACAATATAACGTGTTTGACAATTTTACGGTGACATGTACATCATTTCGGTGGATAAACTTATCATATCGGTGTACAGAAAAAATAATCGGTGCCGGTTTGTCATATCGGTGGAAATCAGAATTCAAACTGAATTTTCTCCTTAGGCTTAAATGATACGTTGATTATATTAAATTTGGGGATATTTGATATCCTAAAGATTACAATCATAAAACCTGAAAAATATGCAAAAAAAGTATTATTGAAAAAGTTCACCGATATGATAAAAAAAATGGCATTTGTTGAAATTCACCCATTTACTCGGCATTTTAAAATAGAATGTCTTTTTCAAAGACGAATATGAGCAACGAGATGTATTGTACGCGTGGTTGCGATCTCAAAATATACTAAGGGTCCTAGGCTACCCATATCGAAAAAAAGTTCATACAAAAAGTCGAACATTTGCAGAAAACTCCGAACATTTTCCTTGATGTTATTATTTAACCATGAAAGCAGGGACCTTCAGTAATGCTCGCCATGGCTTGGCGGCGAACCCTGATACCCTTGAGAGCGCTAGTTCAAACAGCTTCCAAGCGCCTGTATCTACATATGTACCGTACAGTACACAAGTATACAGGCAGATTAGATAAGATTGATTCGATTAGTCTCCGCGTGTTTGTTGTGCACATGTATACCGAAGCGAGTCGCGAGCACTTCGCATGGGATGGGAATTGGGAAGCCGCAGCGCCACTCGATCACGCATTATGAAGTTAAATAACGGGATGCCAGATTAGCACACCAGTGGCGAAGGTTCCATACAACTCGATTCCTACCGGATTCCCTTTCCTTTTTTTTTATTATTCTATAGACAAATCATATAAACAATTAATCACATTAATGAGATGTAGGTATTCCGGCTTACCTCTTTCAAAAATTGACCCTTCGCTACTGTAGCACACGATTATTTTTATGCAGTTCAATAGTTCAAAACACTTTCACATCCCAAAACGAGAACTTAGTTCCTCGTTTACAGAAGTGAAAGTATTTGTCGATTAAGGACCTTGTCTATCTTGGAAAAAAACAAGTAGACAAAAGGAACTGTGGTCACAGCGCGTAGAACCGCATTTTTACGCTTCTTTTTAACTTTTGAAATTCTAAAGAATCTCCTCACTTTGTAAGAAGAAAGAAGCCTCGCCTCCACTTGCACGAGACCTTGCACACTGTCCGTACGGTGCGTTATTCCGGGAAGGGACACGTTCAAGCTGTGTGCAAACACCTTTGCTTCGCTTTGTGTGTTATGCCCCGGTGAGCGGTCAGGTTACATTGTTAGTGGGGTCCCACCGACCCTACCTCACCTTGAATACATACAAAAATATTATTCAATTATCTCGAGATAAGGTTTACGTGAGATAATTCCATGGTTTTCTAAAGAAACTTGTTTTCTTTCAACCTTTCTTAGCTGAATGATTTATTCTTGGTTCAGACGGTTGGTTTGCTTTTCTCCACACCTTGTGTCATAGCTAATAATGATAGTAGGTTACTTCGTGTCTGTGCAATCATTAATCTGTCTAAATTCAAGCATAATGGTAACACCCCATTCGCTCGAGGCCCTGTTCCGCTGTACATGTTCCGCTGTACATGTTCCGCTGTACATGTTCCGCTGTACATGTTCCGCTGTACATGTTCCGCTGTACATGTTCACGGCTGTTAATGCCTGGTTATGGTTGCTTGTGATGTCTAGGTTCATTATCCTGTGTATACTTTATAGGAAGTGTGAACCCCAAACGTTAACTCCAATAGTATAATTTACATTCCTATAAAAAAGCCAATCTCCACCCGGCATCGCCACCACACTCATTATGTACGCTTTTTTAACTAAAGGAAAATGTTCGAGTCATCTTCGGCGCATCTACTAGTTTCATTCATAACGGCTTCGATCCAAAATCGATTATTTTGATGTATAACGGACTTCTTTTGTTGCGCAAATACTTTCAAGTTACAGAAAATGTACAGTTTCAATCAATAATAGTTACCAAATACCAATCTCAATGCTCGAGTAGGCCTCCGAGAGTTAACATGGCATAGTAAATCTTAGATCCTATTTCTGTATCAGTTAAGTTCCGGTGTCCTCACCAGGTAATCGGTTATCTAGGAAATTAACAGTACCTGGTCTATATAATTTAAACAATCAACAAAAAAAAGCCAAATAGCGTGAAGTCACGTCACAAGACTCACAAGTCAGAAGGTCGTGGGTTCGAATCCGCCACAGAGCGCAACCATACCGAACAATACATATAATTTGTGGAGCACTCAGAAGTGAGCCAGGCTAAGGTTGAGGTATCCGCGTCGTACTTGAACAACTAAATATTATGTTTTTGTGGCGTCACAACCTTTACCGCTACAACAAGTTAACAGCTTTCTTTAAAGTGAAAATATATTGTGCAAATTGCAATTATTTTAACAACAAGGTGTTAAATTCATGGCTGCAATATAGCTAACGGCATAGCAGAATATACATATGTGCTATAAACAACACGATCCGTCGCATAAAACTCTCCCAATATTACGAGAGCTGTTCAATGCAGAACGCTGACAATGCACAAGCAAGATGGATCGAAGTGAAGTGTGTGTGTGTGTGTGTGGGTGGTGTGTGTGTGTGTGTGTGTGTGTGACGACTACAAGTTCAAAGTAGGAACACAGCCTACAGGTTATAGACGGAAAAAGGAAAATGTATACTTATGTATTATTAACAATAGAAGCCATCTGTGGCCGTGGCCAACTGTCATATAAAATCAGACAAACATCTTATGTGGAATGGTGCCTGCGCCATTTTGTCCTATACGCAATGATATATCTATGTTCTATATCTACCCACCTATTGCGTGCCGGGACTATCAAATTATCAATAACATCGCTTGCCTAAGGGCAGTACACACTGGCAGACAAACATTTCGTTAGGGTAGTATTATGTTGTCGCTCTCTCCACCCCGTCCCTTGCTGCCGCTCCCTTCCCCCGGGCCGGCCCTCGCCGCTTTGATCTCTCTGTTCTTAATTACTGGCTTCTAAAAAATCCGGCGCAAGTTTTATGGAAGTTATAAACGCTCTGGTGTAGCTACCGCACCTCTCACACATCGGAGATAAGTCAGTAGGACTGAACGAGCACGAGCACCCATTTGAAGACCTTCAAGAATTAAACACGTTTCTATTTGCTGCCGACGTAATTTATTTACGTATACAGACAGACCTTTGAGCTAACACAAAGTGAAATTCGAAGCTATAGGATGTAGTAACTCGATTTAGCAGATATAACGGTTGCACCAACTATCACAACGGTGTCGGCGTTGCTTTCCGAAGTCTAAATTGTCCAATTTCTTATATCACAACATAGTGAACCTTCTGTGCTTATCTACTGGATGGGCGCACCCGCCTCCGCCACCGCCGCTCCGCCGCGATCGATCCTAATGAGATATTTTAAATACACTATACCTGTAGGCCGGGGCCGGCCCAGCCCGAGTACAGACACAAAGTGAACACCGCCGCGCCGCGTCGAGCACAGCGCAGGCACAGCGCGAGCACAGAGCACAGACGTGCCATCACTCGTGCACGCCCGCGAGTGTGTATCTAGCCTTAGGACGAACCGTTCCTTTTAGCAAATATTTGTACCGAAAGAACTTTGAGAAATATTTCTCGGTTATTCCTTGAAATCTTACTTAGTTGAACTAATACTAGATGAAGACTTTATTTTTTGTGTCTATTATTAGATTACTGAGAACATCTACTCGTATGATAATGGTGCCGATTCTGTTGTGCACAAACTAAACTTAATTTAGGCTATTACTATCTTTTTCTCACTAATAAAACGAGAAAGAGACGGAAGTAATTTAGAGCTGTCAAATTTAATTCGAACTAATATTTCCATACAAATGAAGGGTGCACGTAAAAACATGTCGACTAATAACACGGTGAAGCGCAAGGCATAAACTAGTTTGACATTTCTAACTTAGTGCATAGCTATAGCCGTCCTTTTCTCGCCCTGCCTTTTAGTAAAAGATAGCAATAGTCTAAATTAAGTTTAGTTTGTGCACAACCGAATCGACACCAATACCAGCTTTACCTGAAACCATCGCAATTTGAAGAGCTAAAGAGTACGTTTTCTCGTACATAAGTAGGTAATACTCTTTGCTATGTACTATTGCCAGTACATAAGCCGGGCAAGGCTGGCGCTTATAGTAATTCATAATTAAATAGCGTCCCTAAGTCTCGGTGAACGAAGCTCTAGTAAGCTAAGTACTCGCGCGAGCGGCACTCGGCGGCTCTAGTACAACGTAACGTAATCCATTGCACTACACCTCGACAGGATTCCACTTACGTAGGTATATAACGCTATTTATTCTCCGTGCTTCGTGAGCCCCTTCTGATTATAATCTAATCCCGAATGCTAATCAATAGGGACTTAGCTTGAGCCCTTTTAACGTCAGAACCAGCAGTTGAACTATTTAAACGGCAGAATTATTTATTGTTCTCGGCGTTCTCTTGTTCTCCTAATGTATGTAAATCCCCATTCAATAACGTTCTCACGAAATGTAATCGATGTTTAATTGATTTGGGCACTGTTCTCATAAAACTCGGGAACTTGTTTCAGTAATCTTTTACACTGATCTGGAAATAACAAAACATTAAAGTTATGTGCTTTTTATTGAAAAGAACTCGTAAAAAGTAAAATTATTATTGTACGATAGCTCAGACGGATAAGGTACGATAGCTCAGACGGATAAGGTACGATAGCTCAGACGGATAAGGTACGATAGCTCAGACGGATAAGGTGCGGACGATCAATCTCGGTTCTAAATGATCATATTCGGTCTTTTCACTTTTCTTACCCTTAATACAAGTACTATATAGCTATTTCGGGACTAATAATACAATAACAATGGACAGCAATAACAATGGACTTTCGAGGAAATACATCCTCGAAAGTCATTAGCAAAACCGTGCTGTTTGGGCCAGCGCTCACACGGTACCGGCGCACTTAGCAGACCTTAGCTTGGTAGTACCTACGGCCCTACGGCCCTACGGCCCTACGGCCGGCAATAGCCAAGCCTGCCAAGTTCTGACTGTTCGAGACGAGCACAGGTGACATCTACTTATATTTTTAGACTACCTATCTGCTACTCGTTATTTTCTGCTAAGTCGTTAAGACACATAAAGTCATGCGTCATCTTGATATCCGTAATAAATGGTGATCCTCGTATCAATACAATGCGGTTGATGTGTTGTTCAGCAATATTAACGTAGGCAATGGAAAGCCCCGTTTGATGACAGCTACCTAGTTCCACTGGTTTCCTAGTATCGAGTTCATTTGGGGAAAATACGTGACGTCATCACGCGATAAACAACTTTAATCAGATTATTTAAAGCCTGTTTCAAGAAAAAAGCGTTTCTGCTGAAACAATGACTGTATAGCTAAACCCACAGACAGCACTAAAATAAAGTATAAAAACATAATAACTGAGTGTAATGTAAGACTGCGTTTTATTTCCCAACACATAACGATTTCTTGGAACATTATATTAGTTTTACGTGTCCTGCAATAAAGTGTCGCTTAAATTGTAATTTATTGCGGAATTACGATCATTTCTCAGATTCAATCAGATCTCCGCGTGTTACTGTAGGACACCCTACCCGAAGGTTTGCACACCCGATTGTTTATTGAAAATAGTAGGCAGTGGGTGCTAAACCTGGCGCCACCCGGTAGTCTGGTACCAGTCCAGGTTTCTTCAGTGACCTGATTGTTGTAGTTTCTGAGAAGATAGTTTCTTCGTACGAGCTGAGGCCTATGGCCTGCAGTGGCACAGTTGCAGGATCATATATTATTTATAGCAGTTCCATCGACTTGTCGCCTGAGTCGGGGGCAGTCGACTGCTGACAGCGGCTCGTCGTCGCGTCGCCGTCTTGGACATCGCGGCGGCGGCACGGCGCGGCGCGGCGCGGCGGCGGCGGCGGCGGGGCCCATTCTGATAACCTTTCGATTCCATTGATTTATTAATCGCTGCCGTCCCGCCGCCGGGGGAGGGGGCAGGATGGGGGGCACCTCTCCCTGAACCATTATTTTTAATTACTTATGAAATATCCGGTTTCAGTGCTAAGTGTGGTGTGGACGTCAGCGGGGTTGTAGGGGAGGGGAGGGGATGGGGGGGGGTCAACTAAGTGCTGCTGCAAACATAATTACTTTTTAGATAGAGAGACTTAGCTAAGTGAGTCAGTCCTCCCGAGCTATTCGATGCAGGTTTTGAAGTCGTGTTTCAAACGTTATTTAACTTCAGCTTAGAGAACGTGGCAGCTCTTAATTGTATTTAACCGCAGCGCCAACATAATGTAATGTAGGTAGGTACTATACTAGGCAGACTGGTGTTACAATGTGACCGTAAGCTAACCTAGCTAGAACTTAGGGTACAGATATAGGTATCTCAAAGCAACCATCGTTCTGCAAGCCACCACTCTAGATCTCTTAGGAAAACTGTAGAGCTTAACTACAATCTTAAAAGAAGAGAATTATCATCTCATTCCCAATTAAACAGTACGTAACAGCTCATCTCACTGTAGAACGTAACATAATATTATTCCCGACACGACGTCATAACCTGTGTGCCGCGGGAACCGACCCCGCGACGCCGCGGGACAAAGGTTCGGGAAAGGGACGGTTGTAACCGATATTTTTCTAAACTGTAACTTAATTCTGTGGGTACAAAAGTAAAGAGTTATCTTGAGCCGATATCTGTGCAGTGGTCCGGAGCAGTGACGTCATTAACATGAGAATGTGATCTCCCATCAAGATGTGATGTCGTCTAAACAGGCCACGATTGAAGGGCACCTCTTTGTGACGTTTGAAACGTTATTCAGATGTTTAGTTAATTAATGCACGTTTTGTGTGAGAGTATCATGCATACAAATATGCACATAACTTTGGAACAATTTTATAATTTGTGGCTTTCTACTTTGTTGTGGAGAGCGTAGTGAATCCTTCAAACGAAGTTACTACGTATACGTACACATAGCTATGTACTTAGTAATTAACTACGGCGTAGCCTCGTAGCGGTCTGTAGACATCCAGTGACGTCACTCGTAGACTCGTAGATGATCATGCACAACCAGCACAAGCAAGCCTTCTAAGTTACGACTAGATTGGCTTCCACGTCGAATTAATACCTGCGTAGGTGCAAACAGTCAGAATTGACTAAATTCTAAGTACGTAGAAGTAAAATACAATGGATTGTTTTCCGAATTGTTTGTTGAACATGTAGGACGTAAGTACCTACTTGGCTTGAATTCTGTATTCTGCTCAATTATTATCGCTATAAAAGGAAATGGTTTTTTTACATCAGACGCATTCTTTTTTTATATTCACAACAAAGCCGAGGCTAAAAAGCATTAGTAAATTCTACGATCCGTTATGTTATTAAAAAATCCAAATCCCTTACAAATACCCCTTAATATTTTATTATTAAACAGAACCGGCGATAATATAAAATGTTATGTGTCGAAGGGGATCCGCGCAGAGCGCACTGTGAGAGAACGACGCAAATTATCGTCACAACAATAACATTAAGTGCTGTGTGCACGTGGGGCGGTGGGGCGGTGGGTGGGGCGGTGGGGCCGAGCGCCGAGAGCCGAGCGCCGAGAGCCGAGCGGAGCGCCGAGCGCCGCGCCCGGGACCGAGGCCGAAGCCGAGTGAGTGTAAAATCGAACGTAATTAAAAAGCACGTCGAGACTACTACTGCCATTGTCGAGCGCTGAACGCTTCATGTGGAATAGCCTATTATCGAAAATGCCCCACGAAACATAACAAAAGCTATCGCGATGTGCAGCGTTATGAAATGAAACGGAACGAGGGGGGGGGGTGCACTGAGGCAGCGGGGCGTCGGGGGGGAGCTCTGAGGGGCAGACGAGCGCAAACATTAATGGCATCGAACCTATGTATCGATTCGTTTCGTTTTTCTATCAGGCGCCGTCAGAGGCAGGCGAGGCAGCTGACGCGGGCGCCGCGCCGCCGCCGCCGGGGGACGCCGCTCACTCGGCTAACTGCAGTTGTTATTCAAGGCTCGCAAATGACCTGCCTCCCATTTACAAACGAGCAAGTTGGAACTTTTGAGCACGCTCATTTGTTTTTCTCGGTAACAGACGATATACGACTATTTAATTACTGTATTTTGTTAACAAGTACTGTAGGAACTAGTTTACCGACGAAATTGTACCTAAACTGACCAATTTGGAAAGTTTTGAGGCGACAGCAGTCTTTCAACACGCTCAAAAACTGCCTCAGTTCGTGACATCAGAAACAATACCCCCAGGCTAGTAAAGGAGGGTCAAAAACTTCTCTTGCCCAGCGAGGTAATAAGTACCTACTTTTCGCCACTTGCAGAAAAATAGTTGTCATATAGTGACACACGCGAGTCAACATGAACAGTATTAACTTGACAACAAAGCATGGAGTCAGTACAGCCTGTTCTAATCCGTAGGACATGGTATTTATGTTCAACCCGCGCCGCGTGCTGACCACCGGGTTACAAAGCATACCTTAGCCTAGCTCACGGACTATGTGTGCTACGTGTAGGGTTGCCAACATTTCTTCAGCAAAATATAGTATTTTTCAAAATAAGCTACAAAAAATATAGTACACCCCAAAAAATATAGTATTTATTGAAAAAAGCCAAAAATAGACAAAGATTTATTTGTTCTTGATTTTTTTTTTTTACATAAGTATATTTTGTTGCACTGCTTGCATTAAAAAAAAAGTTTCTTTAAATGCTTCATTATGTACATTTAATCAAACCAAAAAATCTGACGTTTTTTTGTATTAATCTGAAACCCACTACTTCTGTTTCTTTCTTCTCGCCATTGAAAATGTCCTTTCTGTGAATGCCGAAGGGGCGGGAAAAGAGAGTGGGACTGAAATTACTATTTTGGCAAGTTGTTTTCGGTATTTTTTTTATATGTCGCCATTTTTGGCATGTAGTTTTGTCAGTAAACCCATTACAATCTTTTACTTTTGGCAGATGGTTGTTGATGAATGATGATGCATCAGTCAAAAGATAATGTTAATATTCTTTTGCACGTTTGTAATTTATTTTATGAAGGATTTGTTTGTTAGATTTATGAGTTGAAAATATAGTATTTTTGCGTACTATATATTTCTTCAACAGTATATAGTACGCAAAGCCAAAATATAGTACAATACTATATATTATAGTACGGTTGGCAACCCTAGCTACGTGTGCCATTTATAACTACTATCAATGAAATATGTTCTGATCAGTCTTGAAAATATACACTTTCCAGTTTATAATGAGTGTAGATGTAGGTTGCAGACAACGTTAAACAAAACGATGGACGGAACTGTCTCTGCAGCACATACACCAACCAGCTACCATCACTGCGTTGCAATGCCCTTCTGTTGGTTGATTGCAGCCGTCACCGGGCCACCGGGGCCACTGGGGCCAAGGAGAAGATGTTCAGATTCACGAAGCACGCCACAGTTCCGCTAGGATTCTGGCGTGACTCCACGGTGCAGCGGTGGTCCGTTGACCTCCGCGCTCGGTGAACATACTCTAATAGTGTAACTACCCACATGGCAAAAATGGTTAGGAGCTTAGGTATGGGGGCTTCGCTCCTTTGTACAAGTTCAAAGGACTACAAGTAAGTACTCATTATTAATAAGTGCACACAATAAACGCTAGAGTGGTGGTACGTACGACACTATGGATACTTCGTCACTCCCTTCCCGATAGTGAGGCGCGGTGTCGACATT
Source organism: Xestia ashworthii (assembly GCA_950022955.1). Taxonomy (NCBI): domain Eukaryota; kingdom Metazoa; phylum Arthropoda; class Insecta; order Lepidoptera; family Noctuidae; genus Xestia; species Xestia ashworthii. The sequence goes on from OX465566.1 coordinate 22,752,818, forward strand.
GTGTATGATCGATACGGTAGCTAGTTATCGTGACAAGCTAACCGTGAACAGTCCACTACGAGTACATTTGCAATAATGTAATATTTTTTATCAGATACATACCGGTTTCGTAAACAGTTGTTTGATTTAGCTCAGATAGCCACGACTCCTACTCGATTTTACAAATAAGTAGGTAAAGGAACAATTAAGGAAGGCTTTAGGTACTAAGCTCAGCTTTGGAAATTAATAAATAAATAATAAATAATAAATATCGCTGGACATTAACACACAGCGCCACCTAGTGCCACACTAAGCAAAGCTTGTGTCGTGGACACTAGATAGTTGATATACTACATATATACTTTTTGTTTGTAAATACATACTTATTATACATACCTATAAACATCCATGACTCTGAAACAAATATCCATGCGCATCACACAAACATTTGCTCCTACCGGGATTCGAACCCAGGACCCTAAGAACGTAAGGCAGCGTCACTACCACTACGCCATTCGGGTCGTCAATTGAATGATAGCCAACTATATTTCAGCTTAAGTTTAGCAATGTCGTTCGGCAAGATATACATAACGAGACATTCATGTAAAGTACACAACATAATTACATTGTAACGGCACCATTTGTCTACGTAACGATGTATGAAATACAAAGTGCGTCACTTGATCCAATATTTGACTAAACTAACAAAGGGTTCCCAGCGCTCTGCCTCTGTTGTCCCAAGCATTCAACTACACTGAAAAAAGTATTTAACAGAACTAGTTGAGTTAACTGACAAATAGCCAAACCTTGTTAACTAACAAACGAATTTCATTTACGTATTGATCAACTGCTTTTGTTGCACTTTACAAAAATATTTTAGCTATTTGAATTGGTTGAAAACTACTAAAGTTTATGTTATCTAATACAACATTCGATTTCGGTACTATGCAACATAACATGTTTTGTTATAATTAAACACACCTGTGACTTACAGTTGACCCAACTAAATCTATTTTTAATCGATTTGGTGCTATTTTTCAACTCTGGTATTAGTTTGTATCTAGCTGTAAAGTATTGTTGAGATTTGTGTTGTAAAGTTACTACAAACAAACAAACAATTTGACTGAGACCAACTAATATTGATTATGTTGTTTCTAGAATATTTTTGGTTATCAATAACACAGCAATATAATAAGTGGTGATTAAAGTTATGCTGCACATAACGAAACGTTTTGTTTCCGCTTGCTGACAGTGTTGTGTCAAATCAAATGGAACCTGTGGAAACCTGTTCTTTTCTTCTTTTCGTTTTGCGAGGCGAGACAGCCGGTGTGCCGCGTGGTTTGCGTTGGTTTTTGAAAGTTCTTGTTGTTGTGGGACAAGATCAGTGTCCCCAGTGATCTGTGCAGTGGTAAAACAGTACCTAGTTGTAATTTGTATGAATATATATATATATAGTATATCAAGCAACATCACAAAACTTTCAAAAATGGAGCTGCCGCCGACAGACGACGCGGCGCGGCGGAGAAAAGAGTCTGCCTGCACGGCGTGCGGCGTAGAGGAAACGCCGCCGCCGCCTCATGAAACTCTACCACATTGTCAAAGATTGAACATTTTGGAAGTTGGACATTTTGGGAATTGGACTTTATGACCCTGAACGAATCTCAGACTATCTGCGGAAGCCTATATTTTTTAATATTATTCCAGTGTGTATAGCAAGGTTAAGTGCAAGTGTAGTGTAAATATAAGTTCATACTAAAATTAATTGATTTGATACATAAATATACATTATAATTGTAACAAAAAAAGTTATTTTTCTTATTCTATGTAGAGATCTCAAGTTTGTAGCCGAAATTAGTAGGTACCTAAGTACTCGTATATGAGGAGTTTTGGTAAGATTTGAGGAAGAATATAATGCATATGTCTTGCTGAAACTTCTTATACTCAGGTACATATATTATTTTCGGCTATAAGCTAAAAACCTATTACAACCTATAAAAAAACACCAATTAGTAACTAAAAAGTTATGTTACTTTTTAACCGACTTCCAAAAAGGAGGAGGTTCTCTATTCGACTGTATGTATTTTTTTTTTTTTTTTTTTTTTTATGTATGTTACCCGATTACTCGAAGACGCCTAAACCGATTTGAAAAATTCTTTTTTTATTTGAAAGGGTATACTTCCAAGTTGGTCCCATAGTCGCCAAGTCGGGATCTGATGATGGAATCTTGGCGAAATCGAGGGAACTCTTCAAATTTTATAGGATAACGTACAGCAATTTTTATATTTTCTACAACAAGTGAAGCATTTGCGTTTGATAAGAACCATTCTACCATCAGATCTGATGATGAAGCCAAGAGTCACGGAACTCCATAATGAGACAATGTATCCTAGTCGTGTTTGGGCTTGTTGTAATTGTAACGGTATGCACTTTCCATGTGAACCACTAAAAAGTGAAAAATAAAAACTTTTTTGCAAAAAATAAAACCGACTTCAAAAAGAAAAAGTGAAAAATAACTTTAGCTTCTGAAGTCGGTGACAAAAAAATTAAATCAATCATACAAACGTCACCGACTTCAGAAGCTAAAGTTATTTTTCACTTTTTCTTTTTGAAGTCGGTTTTATTTTTTGCAAAAAAGTTTTAACCGGAAAGTTCAGTTACAGATAAAAAAATAGTTTGGTTACAGTAATAATAAAGTGATGTAACTAATAACTGAACAATACCAAACCCATGACCAAGTTTTTACCAAACGGTTTTGTACGCGCTAACAAATAATGTGGCTATTTTTACATAACACTTTGGTATAACGTGAATTATGAATTTGTTAGGAAATAATCATTTTTGTCGAGCTACTAATAACATAACTAATAGTAACAAAACTGAATTTGTCTACTAGGAACTATAGTTATGTAGTCACTATTTTTATGTAATAGGTTACTCAATTGTTTGTTATCTGTTACTCAAAACTTTTCAGTGTATACAACTGTGTCGATATTCTTCGGTGAGATGATGTCGTATTACTTATCCCAAAAAAAAAAGGTAACACAAACAATTAATTTGTTTAAATAAAACAGTCCTATCACGCTTCACAGAAAAAAAAATTAGAGGAAGGTCACGATACTTGTTGGCAACTTCCTACGGCTTCAGGGCTTGAGCAACCTCCCGGGTCCAACTATGTGAAGGCGAACGGCTTCCAAGTCAGCTTCAGGGCTTGAGCAACCTCCGGGTCCAACTATGTGGAGGCGAACAGCTTCCAAGTCAGCTTCAGGGCTTGGGGCGCGTCAGAGCGTCAGCGCCACCAAGGTACAGCTCCAACCTCCTGGTCCAGCTCAGTAGAGAGCGTGGAGTACTGCTTCCTGATCAGCTTCAGGGCTTGGGGCGCGTCAGAGCGTCAGCGCCACCAAGGTACAGCTACAGAGGGCGAACTTCACCGTGAATTCGGTGACTTGATATAAGTAATATCTTGCTTCAGATCCCGTAGTAGACTGCCTGAAATGTGTCAGGAATGCCCTTATAAACCCAAAAATTCTTTTTTTGTTCAGTTTTTCCACATCAGTTGTTTTATTTTAGTTCTTTCATTCTCTCTAGATTATTTTGATTTTAAAATCAAAAATGTGAGTTGCCTGTATTTAAAACGACCAGTATTATTCAGTAAAAAACTTCCTCGAAGAATTCTGTGAGCGTGCTAATTAATTTTATAAAAGTAAGATAAGATACTGTTATTTAGTAAACAATCGTAATTAACTCTAAAATACATTATTTGAGCTAATATATTGATAAAATAAAATAAAATTATATAAATCAAAAGAAACCTTCATAGACCTAGGCCAGTAAGAAAATTAAAAATAGAGGAAAAGTAACTGACAGCTTGACAATTGACGTAATGTCAAAAAAAGTAAATATTGAAAAAATATTTTTTATTTCAGCTAAAATCGATGTTAAAACATCGTTCTAGATTGAAACTAACGCGAGCTAAAATAGTTACTGCCAAAGCGCGACTTAGATGTAAAAAGAATATACAAGGATAATGAATATGAATGATAGTAAAAAGTGTGTACCTATAGTGTGTAAATACTAAATTTCCTCGTAAGTATAGAGTGTCTGAAACCTGAAAATACTATAATGATCTAGTTTAGTTTAAAGTTGTCTCCTTTGCAAAGCTGAGCCTGTGACAGACGTTCAAACAGCTTCACAATCCTATTTTAATTTATCACGAAATGTTGACACCGAATAGGGTTCGACAAAGCGCACCGCTGAAATACCTACCACGAGCTTATAAGCCTGGTGTTATAAACTAGTACACAATCCATTACTGATTTTGCTCCACATGTCCTGATAATTTCCTACCAAAACCGGCAATGGACGGCGTAATATTGTTTATGTCAGAATCCGGAGCGATTCTCAGTGGGGTCGGCTAGAGCTCGTTTCCAAGTCCACAAAGCCTTACTTACACAAAAAATAAATGAAAAACTCCTTTCATCTGACATAGACGTCGCACCGGCTTTGATGGAGCCTGTTATTATAACTCACTTGTTATTTTTATCGGCGGGATAATGGCCGCCTGTCAGACTCCACATTCGTTATAGCATGAACAGAACTGTAGCAGAGATGATCATTGTGTAGCTGACTAGCTGGCGACTGGTGACTGGGTACTGGGGACTGCGAGAGAGGCTCCCTTCTCTTGTTACACAGATAAGCACATTATGTACTTTCACATTTAATCTCTAGAACCTGATATTGTCGCTGAATCCGACACCAGCCATAGTTACTGCGTCATTGAATACATATGAAGCCGAACGTTACGGTATGAATAGTGATCTTCGTATTGTATTTATAACACAGCAAACAGGCTATACTATGGAGCGTCAACACTAGGCAGCCGAGCCCCAGCTGCGCCGCGGTAGTTGGCACCAGACGCTCTAATCTCAGATTAAATTCATCATTTCAGAAGGGCTCCGCAGACGGGTTGGTAATCCTTCAAAACTCTGTACTTATGTAAATACGCAACACAATAAATACGTCTATTTGAACCAACATTTGCATTGAAAAGCTCCGCGCGTTGTGTGACAGTACTGACAGCGCTGCTCTGAACACACACAATGCAAATGACACTAGCTTCTAAGAATAACAGAAATGAAATCTTACGTAACGTTGACAAAGACATATTTATCAATTAATGGTTCAGCAGAAGGTTCTGTGAGCTGTCGCATGTACTCGTATGTACTGGTGTGAGTGGTGGGGACCGCCTGCTCACTGCTGCTCATATCGTGTGCGGGCAGTCGGCAGTAGTCGGCAGTAGTCGGCAGTCGGCAGTCGGCAGTCGGCAGTCGGCAGTCGGCAGGCGGGACGAACAATAAATTGTTCGCAAGAAGCATTTCATTGTCCCCGATTCTAATGAGTTCGGTTAATTGGTAGCCGTGCGATGGCGGAGATTTCCTTGTGAATTAGTTATAGTGGCAAGTCGTATTCATTCGTTAAACTATTTAAGTAACTGTTACATTTAATAAAAATCTTTTGATAATCTAACCCCCGAATACTGAAACGTCACTCAAAATGTAAGAGCTGCTTAACATTTGAGAAGCTCCTAAACTTACAATTTTGTATGGCCAAACGTCATTTTTGAGTATCTGTTAAATATAAGTGTTACTTAAATTTTGAGTGACGTTTCAGTATTCGGCCGTTAGTATGGCATTTAGATTTCTCCAGGAAATTATTAATTTAATCGGTTTCTCAATAACATTTTCATATATTATATTAGAAAAAAACCATTGAAAGGATTTCCTGCTATTTGAGATTGAGTGAAGTCACTGCCGATGACCTGGTGAAGGTTGCGGGAATCCGGTGGATGCGAGTCGCAAGGGACCGGTCAATGTGGTGACACTTGGGGGAGGCCTATGTCCAGCAGTCTATTATCATAAGACATAGGCTGAGATGATGATGATGATGATGAAGTCACTGCCGGTGCATATGTAGTGCAGTGCATTAGTGGCAGGGATATGGGAGTGCTACCACTTTTTATAAACACTGATAACTAACAGTCTAAACTTAGTTTATATGTTGGATTGGATTTACGAAAGCTTCGAGCGAAATGTGCGCTGTTTCCGAGTGAACCGCGCGTCGAGGGCGCTGTTAAGACAATTAAACTCTGTTCTCTTAATCCGACAATTAAATACGTTTGTTTAAGTGCGAGCTCTCACCGGAGCAGCGGGGACCATTCCTGCATCACGTTCAGTGTACAGAGTGCAGCGTGTGGCAACAATGGCAGTGGACTGCGGAGGGCAATCGATACTGCACCCGACATCATATTCCTCGCTGAGTGGAACACACGTCGCTGTATCAGCTTTACTATACCACTGCACAGATACTACAGAAGTTCCAATTTCATAAATATTTTAGGTACAATAGGTACTAAAGTTTGGTAAAATCGTGAATTTCCTCTTAAAGAAGTTCCAAATCAAGAGTTAAAATGTAAGCGGTACGTCGTGGGACAAAACCAAATGGAATCCGCAATGCTGCCGCATTCAATTAGGTGCTGGTGCAGGCCTGCTTGGGGAAACTACGAAACTTTTGTCCCTCATTACATGCGTAGAACTTTTTCATTTTGCGTCGTGTTGCTTAATATAATATGCATGTTTGCATAGGGATCAGACCTTTTCCGCTACCTACCTACAGTTTTTTCTGATCTATTTAACTTTGTAAATGGTTCCAATATTGCACAAATTTCTTTAGATAGATAAAGGGAACTTCTTCTGAAGTAAGAAGACTTGTTTTCTAACATAATTAAGAGTTGGGACTTTTTCATCGTAATGTTGCGTGACGTCGCTCGTCGGCGTCACGTCGCGCCTCAACAGTCACCTCTCAAGTTCCCTGCACACTCTCGGCCTGCCTCCTGCCTCCTGCCTTGTGCCGAGTTGTGCCTCGGCCGCGCGCCTCGCCTACACGCCTTGCCTCGCTCCAAAGCCTGTCTGTTTCAATTTATTGCCCGCACTCAGCTATCTTGAAATGAAGTTTTCGTTTGATTGATCACGACCAAGTTCGTGCAATGTTTCATTCATGAGCATACGTTTTTAAAATTCAAAACTTTCTGCGCGGCTTGCTGTCTGGACCGGACGTCCTCGGGGCTAGAGCGGTGGAGCGGAGGGAGCACCCCCCCTGCCCCCACAGGGCTCCAGCTAATAGTTTCTATGACTTGTATAACTGGGTGCCACTGGTGATAAAACACCCTAACTGTCGTCAAAGTTGTCGCCCCCGGCTTGTTGTTCTCAGCGAAGCAATTTGTTGATTCAGCTTCCGTTGTCAAACAGAGTAATGGTCGCTTATAAAATTCTGATAAAATATGGATACCGATATAAGGCCGCAGCCACACTGAGGTGTGGCCGCCCGCCGCCCGCCGGCGCCGGCCGGACCCAGACGCACGATCAAATGACGGTAATACCATCAGGTAAACCGGGCGGCGATTTCAATATTTTCGTAGAAATCATCAAACTGAACGATATAGGTTACGCAAAACGCATAAAGTAAGTATGTACTTGTGTAGGATGTTATGAAATAAAGCACGTTATGGGGAAATAAAGTGCCATTACTGTATTTTATGGTATTTTTATGCAGCCAAGTATGCCGGGCACCTAATGTATGAATAGTCTATTTCCCCATTCCGTTTATAGCCTCGTCTTCATAAAGTTTGCACTGGCTGTATCGAGCGACCCACTTCCACCTTCGGCCACGTCCACGAGCCGACAGCCGACAGTCGCCTCGTCGCCGACAGCTGCATACGACAACATTCATATCCGTGATATATGGTCGCTGTCGCGCTCAATCGCTGCACTTATTTATTATCTTATTATTAGGAAAAAACTCTCCACAATCGGCGACAATCTCGTATTCATGTTTCCACAGCGAAGCACAAAAAAGCAGTCATTTTAACGGCTCCCCGAAGTGCTCGAGCACTAAACGGGAACAAAAGAGCACCCCAATTCGGCACTGCGCGATTCTGGAAGCAAATTGCTTGTTTTTTTTGTGCGAAAATGTTGGCAGCCGCGGCACCGGCGCGCGGCGGCGGCGCAGCGCACAATGGCTCAACATTTATAGTGCGCTTCCCCGGGCGCACTCACTGCCTGCCATAGATAATAATACACTACAATATAATACAAGATAGACGCGCAAATCTGTTTTTCGTTTTTAAAACTGTGTACCTTAACTGTTAGATGGCACTGTTAGTTGCTGTTCAACCAAATAAATACAAAAGTAGGTAATTCTTGACTATGGATTCGAACTTAGGAACTCTATTTCACCAGGCAACCGCTGTCACCGCTAGGCTATCTACTTCACTGACAAATTGTCTAAAATAGCTGTTCTGTTTATGACAGTTGTAAAACAGTCAAACAGTTGAAAAGTTTGTGTACTCAAACATACAGATGGCAGCACTATCTATGAAAATTTTGTTTGACGCCCCCTGCTGCCTGCCCACTCGCCCGCTCGCCTGCCCCCTCGCACAGCCTACCCGGCCGCGACATTGCGCTCTGCTAAACAACTTTACTTTACTTTAATTCTTTTACGATTGACAATTAAAAGGTCGGCTAACGACTTAACTTCGAGCGAGCATAAAAATGTTTTCGAAGATTTTTAGCGAAGACTCTTTAGATTTTCCACGCTCAGAGGTAGGGATGGGCAAGTGAACAAAATATATCGATATTTATCGTATCGATATTTTTAAACAGTGTCTATAAAATTTTATCGAGTGAAAAATATCGATATATCGTCAGTTTTCGTATGATTATTCATACATATTCCCAAAGCCAAATGTAATTCCCAAATGAAAGAAAACAGTATTTTATTGATGCTTGAACCTATACACCGTGTTCCTGAGGTTATACAACTTAGGCATATTATTCAGACCATTAAATTGACCATTTTTTCAATTTTTTTTTAGCATTATTTTTTACTTTTATTTTTTATTTTTTACCATTTTTATCACTTTTAGTGGCAATAAGTAAAAGCATTCGTGTTCATCTTAGATTACAAACTCATTTTATCACAACACAACACAAAATGCCTCTAACTTCAAAAAAAAATAAAAAAAATCAAAAATCAGTTTCAGTCTTCTAAATTCAGTTTGTTGGTTTTGGTTGCACAAAGTGGCAACATCTCGCAAATAAAGACTTTCTCACAGCACAGCATAATTAAATTGGTTAAACTTAAATAACCAATAACTTAAAAAACTATGCCATTTAAAATACTACTTCCTTTGTACGATATGTTTAACAAGAGCTATAGAAGTATTATTCAAAATTAATGTATATCCTCAGGAACACGGTGTATAAACAATAATATACAATTTAATCAAACCAACTTTGCGTTAAAAAAAATCGAATTTGATACGAATTCTATACTCTAAAATAAATATCGATTATCGATATATTCCGATGAAAAAATATCGACGATAAATATCGATATAGGTTTGGAAAAATATCGGTATATCGATATTTTTTGCCCATTAGGCACTCAGAGGTCATTGATCGTCGCACAGTTCGCACACAAACACAATAAAATATCCCAAAGTTCGCAAAAAATTCCAAGTAATCGAATAAGGGTTGATGGCAGTCATCAAATTACTCGTACTGAAGGGTTCGGCCGCCGACATCGAGAACTGAAACTGACACCCGCGCAGCCGACAGCTGGACGGAGCACTACCTCCGTACATACATAACAGTGAAGCAATACTCGAGTTATAATGTAGATCTGTAAAATATGTAATTTATACATAATACCTATATCCGCTGGCTGTGAAAATATAATCCAATCAAACTGGTAACTGGTTACTTCTCGGAAGAGCTCGGCAGTTTCGTTATTAACCTAAAAACGTGAATGGTTTAGGAAGTCACCCGGGCGAGGCCGCGCGGCCGGGTGGCGACCGGACGGCGACCGGCCACGGAGACCGGACCGGACGGGGGGGGGGGACACGCACCCGTGACTAACCTTGTAATTTCCTAATATCCGCGCGGTGATGGCGACACTAAACAAACGTTTGATGGAGCTATTAGCTGCCGACGCGACTGCGCTGCACGCTGCATAGTCACCATCTTGGATTACCTACTTGACTATTTGACATTTACGTTAAGGGCGCGTTTGCATATCAGGCAAAATTATGCTGTTTTTCGGTACATTTTATAGCATAATAAAACAAAATTCAATATAACCAATAACTACATCGTATAGATTGGTTCTTCATCTTCAAATTAACGGTACTTTATTATTGAAAATTTTACTTTTTTACAATGTAAAATCGATCTTTCGTTGCCATTTTCCACAAATTTAACGATACCGGGTTGAGTTTAGGTACATTTTTTGTGCTATTATTATCATATTTGACTACTTTTAAAAATACTATATGTAGGCTAACATATTCAATGTTTAAAGTTAGTTTTTTTTTTTCATCTAAATGCTTTAAATAGTCGCAGAAAAAATGAAAACCGAAACTTATTTTTTCACATATTTTGCTATTCTGGATGAATCATAATCGATTGCATTAAGGGTTATTTTATTTCTATACCCGTCTTGATTTATTGCACAAGCACTTGGAATGAAACTTTAGTCCGAGCGCGGCCCCCGTCGAGAGTGGACATGTATCGCCTGTTTAGAGCGGCTCGAGTTGAAAAAGATCGCTGTAAAAACACAAAATATTCGACAAACCGAATTTGATACTTGACAAGGTACTCGTAAGATTTTCATTCTATTTCATTTTGCTATAAAAAAGTATGTAAGTAGGGTTTATAATTATATGCCTAATCGTCCTGGACTCGATGGAGCGACCTGATGAAGGTGTACTTCGGTGACTGCTACTGGAACTCCTAGATGTGTTGGACTAGATGAGCCGAGTTTGGGCTTGTTTTGTTAGTTATGATGAGACCTTACCTCCGGACTTGATGGAGCGACCTGAAGGTGTACTTCGGTGACTGCTACTGGAACTCCTAGACGTGTTGGACTAGATGAGCCAAGTTTGGGCTTGTTTTGTTAGTTATGATGAGACCTTACCTCCGGACTTGATGGAGCGACCTGAGGTGTACTTCGGTGACTGCTACTGGAACTCCTAGACGTGTTGGACTAGATGAGCCGAGTTTGGGCTTGTTTTGTTAGTTATGATGAGACCTTACCTCCGGACTTGATGGAGCGACCTGAAGGTGTACTTCGGTGACTGCTACTGGAACTCCTAGACGTGTTGGACTAGATGAGCCGAGTTTTGGCTTGTTTTGTTAGTTATGATGAGACCTTACCTCCGGACTTGATGGAGCGACCTGAAGGTGTACTTCGGTGACTGCTACTGGAACTCCTAGACGTGTTGGACTAGATGAGCCGAGTTTGGGCTTGTTTTGTTAGTTATGATGAGACCTTACCTCCGGATTTCATGGAGTGACCTGAAGGTGTACTTCGGGAACTGCTACTGGAACTCCTAGACGTGTTGGACTAGGTGAGCCGAGTTTGGGCTTGTTTTGTTAGTATTGATGAGACCTTACCTCCGCACTTGATGGAGCGACCTGAAGGTGTACTTCGGGAACTGCTACTGGAACTCCTAGACGTGTTGGACTAGGTGAGCCGAGTTTGGAATTGTTTTGTTAGTTATGATGAGACCTTACCTCCGGACTTGATGGAGCGACCTGAAGGTGTACTTTGGGAACTGCTACTGGAACTCCTCGACGTTTGGACTAGGTGAGCCGAGTTTGGACTTGTTTTGTTAGTTATGATGTGAACTTACCTCCGGACTAGATGGAGCGACCTGAAGGTGTACTTCGGGGACTGCTACTGGAACTCCTCGACATGTTGGGACTAGGTGAGCCGAGTTTGGGTTCGTTTTGTTAGTTATGATGAGACTTTACCTCCGGACTTGATGTAGCGACCTGAAGGTGTACTTCGGGGACTGCTACTGGAACTCCTCGACATGTTGGGACTAGGTGAGCCGAGTTTGGGTTCGTTTTGTTAGTTATGATGAGACCTTACCTCCGGACTTGATGGAGCGACCTGAAGGTGTACTTCGGTGACTGCTACTGGAACTCCTAGACGTATTGGACTACATGAGCATAACTAACAAAACAAGTCCAAACTCGGCTCACCTAGTCCAAACGTCGAGGAGTTCCAGTAGCAGTTCCCGAAGTACACCTTCAGGTCGCTCCATCAAGTCCGGAGGTAAGGTCTCATCATAACTAACAAAACGAACCCAAACTCGGCTCACCTAGTCCCAACATGTCGAGGAGTTCCAGTAGCAGTCCCCGAAGTACACCTTCAGGTCGCTCCATCTAGTCCGGAGGTAAGTTCACATCATAACTAACAAAACAAGTCCAAACTCGGCTCACCTAGTCCAAACGTCGAGGAGTTCCAGTAGCAGTTCCCAAAGTACACCTTCAGGTCGCTCCATCAAGTCCGGAGGTAAGGTCTCATCATAACTAACAAAACAATTCCAAACTCGGCTCACCTAGTCCAACACGTCTAGGAGTTCCAGTACCAGTTCCCGAAGTACACCTTCAGGTCGCTCCATCAATTCCGGAGGTAAGGTCTCATCATAACTAACAAAACAAGCCCAAACTCGGCTCACCTAGTCCAACACGTCTAGGAGTTCCAGTAGCAGTTCCCGAAGTACACCTTCAGGTCGCTCCATCAAGTCCGGAGGTAAGGTCTCATCATAACTAACAAAACAAGCCCAAACTCAGCTCACCTAGTCCAACACGTCTAGGAGTTCCAGTAGCAGTTCCCGAAGTACACCTTCAGGTCGCTCCATCAAGTCCGGAGGTAAGGTCTCATCATAACTAACAAAACAAGCCCAAACTCGGCTCACCTAGTCCAACACGTCGAGGAGTTCCAGTAGCAGTCACCGAAGTACACCTTCAGGTCGTTCCATCAAGTCCGAGGTAAAACGTAAAAATATAAAACGTAAATATTTATGTTGGTGCCATAATTTTATTCCAAATAAATACGTAAAAAAATGAATCTTTTTAAGTATCAAAATGAGTTCACTTGAATCAATCGAACCACTACATTGACACGAGTCAATACACACAAGTTTACTTTTCTCGGTAGCGAGAATAGTAGTCGTGCACTACACTTGTGTGTATGAGCCGTGTCAATGTAGTAGTTCGATTCTGTACCTATCAATTTTGCGAACGCGTCCTTAAGGAAACCATTAAGTTTGTAGTGGCAGAATGATATAACTCAATAGTCAGGGGCAACAACTATTACGAAGGTCATTTAATTAAATGACCAAAAACACGATATCAAATGACTAAATAAACAGATGGGTATGCTACAGGCACCGCACACAATGTTGTCAAGCCATTGAAAAGTAACCTCGCGTCATTTCAAGCACAGACATAAAAACGTGCTTATAATATCGCCATAAGCCTCGTCTCGCTAATCCGCCCACTCGGTACATTTACAATTCTGTCAGTACCTACCTACACTGTACACGTATCACGTACACGTACAGCCATGCGATGGGCAAGTCACGGGGGAAGCAGGTGATTTACCTCAGGTTCTCCTTTATCTGAGCTGAACGAATTGAGCCAGTCCTGCTAAGCCTCGTAAATATTATTATTTATGAACGAGCCACCTTTCTTGTTCCGAACAAACCTCTTTTCATTCATTGTCTGAAGGTACATGTTTTGTGAACTGGCTGCACTCAAATATCGGGGCTTATGTAATATTAAATGGTGAGCATTCCTCTTGTATTCAATGAAGTACGATTGAAACAATGCGTTGAACGGATTCATGTTGAGTTCAAGTGTTGTATTTCTTTTCTTTTCCTTTGTTAATAAGGTGTTTTTCTTAGAAACCTGTATTTAATATGTAACTACGAGTATGGAGGTGTTTACTTGTGTTCGGATTCATTTTCATTCGCTTAGGTACCTAGTCAAAGTTTTATTCATTTTAATTTGATCATTTCCCAACAAGCCTTTTGTAACGTCAGCCAAACTCAGTGAGTCCGAAATGTCGAAAAGCTTGTGCGCTCCACAAATAGGTCGGCGCTGTAAGCACATGACCTAGATCTGCAGCGAACACTCTCAGCCTGCATCTGTGCATGTCTAAGTGGCGCCCTCTTATTGCCTGATGACTGATGAACTTATGATGCACTCTCGAATTATGTCAGTAAGTAGCTGACGTGTTACTGTATACGCATGCATGGTTGTATTGGAAGTTTATCCCCATAATAATCTATACTACATATAATAAAATCGTTGAGACCAATGAATCTGTACATTGAAGATTTAGAAAAAAAAAACCGATCGAGGTGACTTAAAATAAGTAACTAAACATATTAAAACCATTTTTTAAATTTTTGGTTATTTGTTTGTTTGACCGCGCATCACGTAAAAACTGCTGGACGGATTTTGATGAAAACTTCACTAATCTATTTAAATAAATACAAAATAACATTAAGGCTATAGATATTATGGTTTTTTTAAAGGGGGTGAAAAGGGGGGGTAAAGTTTGTATGAAAAAAAATTTTTAGATTGTTCTAGAATTATGAATCTCAGTGTACATACTGTTACGAGCTGGGTATGAGATAAATTAATTACTACCGATTAAACAACACAATAACTTTATTAATCACAAAACAATTTAAACTTAATCACAAGTACACTACAATACACTACTGATCACTATTTGCTTAGATATCGCTCTTCAAGTTCACTTCGATTCGCTTCGCTGTGTAGCCAAAACAAGACTGACTGTCGCGGCCCTGAGCGGTCTATTTATACTCGCCAACAGACACACCACAATAACCACGAATATTCTAGAAGGTCATAAAAAACACTAACAAAAGAGTAGGTAGGTAGGTAAAAAGTAGTAGGTAATTATTATTACTAGCTACTTGTACAACACAAACAAATATGAACGGTATGCCCTAGGCGTACGGTCGAAATTCTAATGTCTTTTTATAAAGAGGTCGCGAGTTTGTAGGTACCCACCCAACTTTGAAAGTAATAATAATAGAAAACACTCGAAATTTCAACGTACACATACTGTAATCACGTGCTTTCTCGAATGTTCTAGTAGGTCCGATGTAACACTGCCCCCTCCTTAGACATGCTCGTCCCGAGCATCATTAGTTCCGTAGTATCGCGCCAACCGGTCTACATGCACAATCTTAGGCGCACCTCGTGGACCCTTCTGTATTCGGTAGGTGACATCGTTGATCCTAGTCACGACTCGGTATGGTCCATCCCATTTTGCTTGTAACTTCGGAGACTTTCCCTTGCTTCGCCCTGGGTTATGCAACCACACCAGTGAACCCTCGTCGAAACCCCTACCGTTTGCCCTCCGATCATAACGGGTCTTCATCTTCTCTGACATCTGTTGGCCGGATTGTCGGATATGCTCATAAACATCGTTCAACTTAATACGCAAGTCATTCGCGTAATCTGTTACACTACATGGAGCATCAGGGGGAGTTCCAGTGATTAAATCAGCAGGTAACCGTAATTCCCTTCCAAAGTTCGCGAAGGCTGGTGTCACAGTCGTACTTTCGTGGACTGCACTTCGGTAAGACAGAAGAAACGGCTGTATGTGCTTGTCCCAATCCCTTTGCCTGCTTTCCACGACCTTCGCCAGATACCTCTCCAACGTTTGGTTAAATCGCTCCACCATTCCATCAGATTGTGGGTGGTAAGAGGTGGTTCTGGTTTTATGGGTACCCATCAATCGACAAGTCTCTTGAAATACTTGCGATTCAAAATTCCTTCCTTGATCGCTGTGTATTTCTAATGGTACCCCAAACCGACAGAAGACTTCCTGAACCAATTTATCAGCGACAGTTGTAGCTTCTTGGTTAGGAATGGCGAAGACTTCTGGCCACTTTGTGAAGTAATCCATGATCACCAGGAAGTACCTGTTTCCGCTCTCACTTACTGGAAATGGTCCCGCAATGTCAAGTGCTATCCGTTCCCAAGGGGCTCCAACATTGTACACTTTTAATGCACCTCTGCTGCGTGTATGGGGTTCTTTCACGGCCGCACAACTGGTACATTTGCGGCACCAGTCCTCCACATCATCACGACAGTGGATCCAGTAAAAGCGTTCTCGAATTTTTAGTAGAGTCCTTTTTACCCCCATATGTCCTCCTGAACATCCATCATGGTAGAGCCGTAGAACATCCGGTATCTTAGCTTTAGGGACAACCATTTGTAGATGACAACTGTCCCCTCTAGCGTTTTCCCATTTTCGGCACAAGACTCCATCCTGGATCACCAAGCTGTTCCATTGCGCCCAATAACTCTTCGTGATGGAACTCATCGCAGCCACATCACTCCACTTGGGTTTAGGTACACCAGCTTTGATCCACTCGAAGATCGGTTTGATATCCGGGTCATTTTGCTGAGCCTGCTGTAGGGTCTCCTTCCATTCATCGCTGAGATCCGTTCTAAGCATCCTCACGGGCACTGCTTCCTTAGTCTCTTGCCTGGCACAGTGCTTACAGTCTTCAGAACAAGGTCTTCTCGACAAGGCGTCTGCGTTACCGTGAGTTCTCCCACTGCGATGTTCAGTTACGAAGTCAAACGCTTGTAGTAGTTCAATCCATCTCGCTACTTGCCCTTCTGGATTCTTGAACTGTAATAGCCACTTCAGTGCAGCATGGTCAGTTCGTAATTGGAATTTACGTCCCAGCAAATATTTACTGAAGTGCTGCAATGTCTTTACTACAGCGAGTAGCTCCCGTCTTGTAACGCAATAATTTCTTTCTGGTTTCGATAAAGACTTGCTGAAGTAGGCTATTACAACCTCCCGGTCTCCTTTCCGATGAGACAGCACGCCCCCAATTCCAGTATTACTGGCATCTGTGTCAACTATGAAGTCATTTTCAGTGTCAGGATATCCCAAAATAGGTGTATTGCACAGACGTTTCTTTAATTCCTGAAATGCGACGTCGCAGTCCTTGTCCCAACAGAATTGCCTCTTTTCTTCAGTGAGTTTGTGCAGAGGTTTTGCAATGTCGGAAAAATTCTTGACAAATCTTCGATAGTAGGAGCACAAACCCAGAAATGCTCTGACCTGTGTCTTGTCTTTCGGAACAGGTCAATCCTTGACGGCGACTACTTTTTCTGGGTCTGTTTGAACACCTTCCCCCGAAACTATGTGTCCTAAAAAGTTCACTTGCTATCTGAAAAACGAGCACTTCTTCGGACTTAATTTGAGATTTGCTGTTTGGATTTTCGACAGCACTCGGTTGAGGTTTTTAAGGTGATCTTCAACTGTACGGCCCACGATGATTATGTCGTCTAGATAGACAAGACATGCGTCCCCAATCAATCCGGCAAGTACTTGCTCCATCAGCCTTTCAAACGTCGCAGGAGCGTTGCACAAACCGAATGGCATAACTTTAAACTGCCATAGCCCTTTTCCTGTTGAGAATGCAGTTTTCTCCTTGTCCTTGGGGTCTATTTCTACTTGCCAGTAGCCACTTTTCAGATCAAGTGTGGTAAACCACTTCATACCAGTCAGCGTATCCAGTGTGTCATCGATCCTAGGCAGCGGGTAGCTGTCCTTTTTCGTGACGTCGTTCAGACGTCGATAGTCCACACAGAAGCGCATACTGCCGTCCTTTTTCTTTACCAAGACCACAGGAGAACACCATGGACTCGATGAAGGCTCTGTAACACCGTCCTTCACCATTCCCTCAATCATGGTTTCTACCTCTTTTTCTCGTGCAACTGGCAGTCTTCTTGGTCGCTGACGGATAGGTAACTCGTTACCCGTATTAATCTGATGCTGAACAAGTCCAGTTCTCCCTATGTCAGCATCATTTGAAGAGAAAATATTGGCGTACTGAAGTAACATCTTCTTAGCCTTGTCCACTTCTCCTTTAGTTAAATCGCAGTTTTCCAAAAGCGTTGACACGTCAAATTTTGTACTACGAATTTTATTTCCGGAAGGCACATCTTGCAATTGACGCATCCAAGCTACTTCCTCGCAAGTGCCGATCAAGGTGCCCTTCTTAATCACATGCTCCTGGTCACTTGGATTCAGTATGCGTACTGCTGAGACGTTGGTGGCCTTGACCAGAGTTCGTGCCATCTTCCATGGGAAGTCATTGTTCACCCTTTCTATCAGAACACTTCGATCTTTTCGTCCAGAATTCCGTGGCAAACAAATTGGCACAATCGTTTCTGATCTGCGAGGAAGAACAATCTTCTTCAAGCAGTACACTTTCCCTAACGGTGCACCTTCCATGAAGACTTCCTCTGAACCACATTTTAGTACTCCTTGATCAACGTCGATCTCACAACGATATTTCCTCATGAAGTCCAAGTCCAAGATGCAATCGTCCACTATGTCGGCCACGATGACATTCTGCTTATAAAATCTGTCACCCAATTTTAACTCCACCTCCTTCTTGCCTCGGACGTTTATGTGCTGACCGGTAGCTGTTAGTAACTGTATATGGTCGTGCTTATTGAAGTAGTCCCCAAGAAACCGACTTGCTAGTTTAGAATTAACGACCGTGTGAGAAGCTCCAGTATCCAACGTCAGTTTGCATGGTGTTTCATTGACTTCGCCTTTGATGGTCAGGCTGTTCCCGTCATGTGCTTGCGAGATCAAGATTCTCGGGGCTCTTTCAATACCAGCCAGCACCCGCCCCCCAGTCCTGGCATTTACTCGTTTCCCTGCTGTGGCTGGGCAGTCACTTCAGCCACTCTTCCCTGCTGATCTTCTCTCGGGGTGCTGCGCTTAGGACAGCTTGACCGAAGATGACCCCTTTCTCCACAAGTGTAGCACCTAGGATTATACCCTTGCGGGCGGTCGCGTACAGGTGATGCTACAACCTCCCTGACGCGGTGCGTTCGGTGGTCAATTCAATTCAATTCAATTATTTATTGCATATCACATGTGTTTTACAAGATCTTATAGTTAGAATACAGTTCACATGGACCCTGTCGGGCACAACAATTTATAGTATTTTACAGTAAGTAGCATTGAAAAAAATCGTCATTAATCAAAAAATTGTAAGTTCAAATAAGTAAATAATGCCAAAGGATAAAATAAAAAAAATAGAATAAAATCGAATAAATAAAATTAGAGTCGGAAATTCATCAGGCCATTACAAAAATAATCGAAATACCATCATGTCAACAGATAACAATCAAAAACAAAAAGTCAATATAATAAATTCAAGTCAAAATGCCTCATGTCACTAAAATAATAATCAAAATACAGTCATGACAAGCACTAATAATCAAAAATAAAATGTCAATAAAATTAAAGTCAAAATTAAATTAAAGTCAAATATATCATGCCATTAAAATAATAATCAGAATACAATCATGTTAAAAGATAATATGAATTAAATACAAAATGTCAATAATACAAAAAGCAAAATTCAATAAATAAGTAAAAGGTAGAAAAGATCAATCCAGTTTGAAATCATCGTTAAAGAAATCATTCAATGAATAATAACAATTTTTAATTAATAAGTTTCTGACTCGCTTTATAAATATTTTGTCATTCTCTTCCATTCTGATGACATAAGGAATCTTGTTATATATTTTTATTGATGTCACATAAGGGCTAGTGCTGTGTAATTTTAGTTTTGATTGGGGTAGTACGAGCGTGTTTACGAATCGTGAACGTGGTGCGTATCGACGAGGCTGGTCAGAGATTTTAATAAAAAAGTTTGGATACTGTCTCACAAATTTACAAATTTCTAGAATATAATATGGTCTTGCCTCACTGCCTCTACTTCTAAGGCATGGGCCAAGGCGTCCTTCAATGTCTCGTGATGCCCAAGTCTCACGGCAGCTCTAACTTCTAAGTCACGTATTCCATCAACGAAGGCCTGTACCAGATTTCCATCAATCAGTGCAGGGGCAGACTGGTAGGCTTTCCGAACGAGTTTCTCAACTTCCAGAGCCCACTGCTGTAAATTCTCGGCACTACGTTGAACACGGTCCTTCAACTTGGCACGAAATACGTGCTCCAGGTGCGCGTCGCCGTATCTGGACTCCAACGCCTCCAGCAGCTGCTCGTAGGTTACATACTTGCCGAGTGCCTCAAGAATAGTCAGGGCCTGGTCTCGGAGGCCCAAGGTGAGCGCGGTCATGGCTTGTGGTTTTGTCCATCCATTCGCCTTCATGACGGCCTCAAACTGGATTCTATAGGCCGACCACGACGATGTTCCGTCGAACGGCGGAACCTTAAAACCACGCGAAGTAGGTGCAGCAACCACTGGAGCTACCGTCCCGCCTTCAACCTTTAGTTCGCCCAAAGCTTTCTTGACCCCAGCAATCTGAACCTCGGCCTCTGAGATGCGGTTCTCGTGCTGGTGGACCTGATCTTTTATCACTTTCAGGTCCTAGCCGAAAGTTGCATGAAGATCCTTTATGAGGATCATCTGCTCGTCTTGGCGGCGGGCTTGCTCCTCTTTGTTTCGCTGCAACTGCTCTTCCAACCGGCGAGCCTGCTCCTCTTGACGGCGAGCCTGCTCCTCCTTGTCTCGTTGCAATTGCTCTTCCAACCGGCGAGCCTGCTCCTCTTGACGGCGAGCTTGATCCTGCAGCAGTGCCATTAGAGCTGACAAGTCTGGTGCCACTGATGCTGGAGAAACTCCGGATGGGCCAGCGACTGGCTGTGTGACGTAGGCTGGACACCACCCGGTGTCTGTGTCGGAGAATCCCCAAACCGCCTCTGGTCCATATCCTGCTGTCGCTGACTTCTGGTACGGATACCGTCCGTGTCGTCCTTTGGTAGAATTGGCATAATTTATCTCTCACTTCTGACACCAATTTGTTACGAGCTGGGTATGAGATAAATTAATTACTACCGATTTATTTATTCTTTCTTGACACAAATTTACATTTGTGTACAATTTACATTGTTAGTTCAAACCACTATTATCTTTAAGAAACTCTTCTATGCTGTAATAACATTTCTTCAACAACAATGACTTTAGTTTTCTCTCGAATTCGTTTGGATTCATTGAGCTTTTAAGTTGTACGGGCAATTTATTGAACAAGTTTACTGATTGGACTCTTGAGGCATGTTTAACGACATTAAGCTTAGGCTGTATAAAATTAGGTAGATCCTTTCTCCGCGTTTTTTCTCTGATATGTCTCTGTTCTTCTGCCTCAAACTTATGGATGTTTTTAATAAAATGACTCAGCAGGACCAGAATATAAAGGCATGGTACTGTGAGAATTTGCAATTTCTTAAAATGATCTCTACAAGACTCCGTTTGTTCAATACGTAGCATAGTTCTCAAGGCTCTTTTCTGTAAGACGAAAGCAGCATTAATATTATATTGGTAGCTGTTGCCCCAGAACTTTATGCTATATCTAAGTCTAGACTCTATGAGTGCAAAATATACCATTCGGAGGTGAGCAATGTTTAGTTCATCTCTAAGACTGACGAGAGCATAGCAAGCACTACTCATAGTGTTAGTGACTACTTCCAATTCTTTTTTCCAATTTAGAACTGCATCTACTTGTACCCCCAAAAAGTTTCATTATCCACGTTAACCACTTTATTCCCTAATATATGCACGCTGACAGTATCGGTGTTCTTGATGGTCGATTTAAATAGTAAACATTGCGTCTTTTTTAGATTTAGTTTTAGATCATTCATTGTGAACCATTTCTCAAGGGCACATAGGATAAAATTGATCTTTTTTTCTAAATTTTCTATATTGTCACTAGCTATAATAGCGCTTATTGTATCATCGGCAAAAATTACAAGTTTAGTATCATCTGAAATACTTTTTATGTAAGCTATCAGATCATTTATAAATATTATAAAGAAGACAGGGCCTAGAACTGATCCTTGTGGTACACCTTTGTTTATAATAACTGTATCTGATTTGTGTAGTTTTTCATGCCCATCTTCTTGAACTGTTTTAATTTCCACATACTGCGTTCTATTATATAAATAGGATTTAAATAAATTCAACACATTTCCCCTAATGCCATAGAAATCTAACTTATTCAGAAGAATACTATGTTCCACTGTATCGAACGCCGAACTTAGGTCGAGGAAAAGTCCTGCTACTTTTAGTTTAGCATTCAGTTTACACACCACATCATCAATTAACATATCAATGGCATCTATTGTTCCTACATTATTTTGATAACCAAACTGTTGGTCGGTTATAATTTTGTGTTTATTCAAATGACAAACAAGCCTCACTTTCATAATTTTTTCAAATATTTTGAAACATACGAGCAACAAAGAGATAGGCCTATAGTTCCCTGGATCTGTTTTAGAGCCCTTCTTATGTATAGGTAGTACTCTAGCCAATTTAAATTGCTCAGGGAAAACACCTTTATTTACATATTCGTTTATTGAATCGGCCAGAGGTAAACAACACAATAACTTTATTCATCACAAAACAATTTAAACTTAATCACAAGTACACTACAATACACTACTGATCACTATTTGCTTAGATATCGCTCTTCAAGTTCACTTCGATTCGCTTCGCTGTGTAGCCAAAACAAGACTGACTGTCGCGGCCCTGAGCGGTCTATTTATACTCGCCAACAGACACACCAGAATAACCACGAATATTCTAGAAGGTCTTAAAAAACACTAACAAAAGAGTAGGTAGGTAGGTAAAAAGTAGTAGGTAATTATTATTACTAGCTACTTGTACAACACAAACAAATATGAACCGTATGCCCTAGGCGTACGGTCGAAATTCTAATGTCTTTTTATAAAGAGGTCGCAAGTTTGTAGGTACCTACCTAACTTTGAAAGTAATAATAATAGAAAACACTCGAAATTTCAACGTACACATACTGTAATCACGTGCTTTCTCGAATGTTGTAGTAGGTCCGATGTAACAATACTTATAACTTATTATTAAAAATAAAGAAATACCTGTTTCAGCATTTAAAAAAACAATCATCCAGAGACGTAAAAAAGAGGGTTTTGTGATTAAAATTAATTTACTTCATATCACTTAAAGAATAAAATCCAATGAAGTGGGAACCTTTAAAAGTTGCTGTAAATACTTCAAATCTAAGGTATTTTTTTTTTCTCATTTTTTTTTAAATTTGATTTTTGAAGTGAATACGTTCAAAATAGCGGAACTCAAGAAAATCGGCTTTCCTCGGTATAAGTAGTTGGTAATACAGGATGGAAACGGTAAACGCGGCAGTAAGGGGAGCTGCAGTTACACGAAAATGGTCATAAAAAACAACCCGTATTTTTTTTGCGAAATGTTGATCCTCCTTCACAGATTTAATTAAAAAATAAAGTACTTACAGTTAGCAAGAAAATTGCCATTTTACATAAAACAATTTTTTTGATGTCAATCGATCTTCTTTCCGACACTGATCAAAAAGTTATTCCAGACCAACCCAGGTTAGAGTACTCAAAAAGGCAGCAAATGCAAAAAAATGACTTTCAGCGGGGCAGTAAAGGGAACCTTAACCGCTGCAGCGCCATGAAAATGGTCTTAGGAAACCATCCGTAATTTTTCGTGAAATTTTGATCCCCATTCACAGATTAAATAAAAACGTACAGTTAGAAAGAAAATCGCTATTTTACACAAAACATTTTTTTGATGCCAATCGATCCTGTTTCTAATACTCAACGGTTAAGGTCTTAGGAAACCATTCGTAATTTTTCGTGAAATTTTGATCCCCATTCACAGATTAAATAAAAACGTACAGTTAGCAAGAAAATTGCTATTTTACACAAAACATTTTTTTGATGCCAATCGATCCTGTTTCTAATACTCAACGGTTAAGGTAGCTCCCTTTACTGCCCCGTTAACCGTTTACACCCTGTATAATACATATCTATATACATATAATAAAATTGTAGGAAATTCAAAACTGTACATTGAATATTTTTTAAAAAGAATACTTGGGGCGTGATCTACAATCGATATCGAAGCCAAAAATATAGTTTTTAGAATTTTTGTCTGTTTGTCTGTATGAATGTCCGGGCTAAACTCAAAAAGTACTGCATGGATTTACTTCAAATTTTACCTGAATATTACTAAGAGGTCGGGTCAACATATAGGCTACATATTATCACGCTATCACCTACGGGGGAAAGGCTGTGAATCTTTATGACTGACTGGGTGATATATCAACGCACAGCCCAAACCGCTGGGTCTACAGATTCCAAATTTGGCAAGTAGGTTCCTTATGTGGTCTAGGGGTGCATTAAGAAAGGATTTTCCAAAATTCACCCCCTAAGGGGGTGAAACGGGGCTCCAAAGTTTGTATGGGGAACCCAGATTAGTTAGACTATTTCATTCGAAACTTCGCAGTAGTACTCTAATTGAAAAAAGAGTGGAAACGGGTTTTAGGTTTTTTCACAATTCAACCCCTAAGAGGGGGAAATGGGGTGACAAAGTCCAAAAATCAATGCACAGCCCAAACCGCTGAGTCAACAGATTCCAAAATTGGCAAGCAGGTTCCTTATGTGGTCTAGGGGTGCAGTTAGAAATAATTTACAAAATTCGTCCTCCAAAGGGGTGAAACGCGGCTCCAAAGTTTGAATGGGGAAACAAGATTAGTTAGTCTATTTTATTTGAAACTTAACAGGAGTACTCCTATCGATAAATGAACATTTGTTTCAGTTTTGTTCAGAATTCAACCCCTAATATGGAGAAATGGCATGACAAAGTCTGAAAATCAACATGGGTGTTGTTTGTATTGTGTATCGGGTTGGGTGTATTACAAAAGCAATGATTTTAGGATTTAATATGGCGGACCTGAAATTCCATCATCCCCATTTGGGTTGCAATGGGGTTGGAATGAAAAATTAAAAATCATTACGGTATTTATTATGACATCCAGAAGATGGCGGATTCGACTTCTGTACAGGATTATTGGGGTATCAGGACAAATGCGCGACTTAATGGCAACTAAGGTTTACTCTTGGTTAGGTTTACTCTACATCATCATAGGTGAATAAATAAATAAATTACAATCATCATCATCTTTAAAAATAAAAAATGGTGTGGCCAGAAAAAAAGTCGTAGGCTACTTTTATACCCCTAGGTGACAAAGGTGGTTCACGCGGGCAACAGCTATTACAAATAAAATAATACAACGAACTACTGGTCCAATCTATTTCAAATTTTTAACAGAATTGATGGAAGACGTGTTTAATTGAAATTCTAACGGGGTTAAAAAGGGGTAGAAAGTTATTTTGGCGGTGATTTGTTTCGAATTTGATATCAACACTACTTAGGTCCATGTTCACCGAAGAGATAACGGTCTGATTTTCTTAACACCGCTGTCCCTGTTTCATGTTCCCATAGAAAAATGTGTTTTGAACAGTCGTTTTTAGATAATCAGACCGTCATGTTATTGTATATGTGATTAAAACTACATGTTATTTTGATAAATGTTTGAAAACTCAATCCTGTTTTATTCAAAAAAGGTTGAACTCACATAAAAACTCTTTAAAATTGGAATGTCTCGATAGTCACCGTACTATATTACGTAACACCGCATTTGAAGGTTTATAAGCTTTAAAGAGGTTGTGCACTTTAGGACACGGCCTCATAGGCACGTAGAGTTCGAAATTTTAAATGGCTAACAGTTGTAAGAGGTCCGCAACAATTTACAGCAGCTATATCGTGTCGCGGCTCATTTCATACACGTTGATGAGAACTTCAGACCTAGCTGGAGTATGACTGTCATCGAGTGTCGATGAAGACGTTAGGACGTCGAGAGAAGCCCTTTAAACTGTTTTTATAAACATGGTAATTTATCCTTATCAAAATAAATACGTTGTTAATCACAAGTATTTAATTTTAAACATAATTGCCCTTCGGTACGTAATTTGATTTCAATGATTATCAGAGATACACCGTTTTAAATAACTCAGCAGCAAAATAATGATCATGTACCGGACGTGTTTTTCATTATGCGGAATGATGTGTGTGATGTGATGTGCTCTTTGAAAATAAATTGTATTAGAGGTGCTTACGACCCACTCTCTATAACCCTGTCTTTCACTTAAGTGTCGCAGACGAAGTTGCGCGGGTTTTAGGAAGATTTTAGGAAGATTTTATTTTATTTATTTTATTTATATATTTTATTTTAGGGAGATTTTATTATAAGTATAGACTAGCGTCTATACATATAATAAAATCTTTGCGACCAATAAATCTTTTCATTGAAGATTTAAAAAAAAAAACCGACCAGGGTGACTTAAAATACTCGTAAGTAACTGACCATATTAAAACCATTTTTAAAATTTTTGTTTGTTTGTTTGACCGCGCATCACGTAAAAACTGCTGGACGGATTTTGATGAAAACTTCACTAATCTATTTAAATAAACTCAGAATAACATTTAGGCTATAGAAATCATGGAAAATTTTGGAAAAAGGGGGGTAAAAGGGTTTGTATGAAAAAAATTTTTGATTGTTCTAGATTCATTAAACTCAGAGTAAATACTTATTATTAAAAATAAAGAAATACCTGTTTGAGCATTTAAAAAAAAATCATCCAGAGACGTAAAAAAGAGGGTTTTGTGCTTAAAATTAATTAACTTCATACACCTATAGAATAAAATCCAATGAAGTGGAAACCTTTAAAAGTTGGTATAAATACTTCAAATCTAATACCTACAGGTAAATGTAATTTCTCATTTTTTTTTAAATTTGACGTTTGAAGTGAATACGCCCAAAATAGCGGAACTCAAGAAAATCGGCTTTCCTCGGTATAAGTAGTTGGTAATACACGGTGGAAACGGTAAACGGGGCAGTGAGGGGAGCTGCAGCTACACACAAATGGTCTCAGGTAACAATCCGTAATTTTTTCACGAAATGTTTATCCCCAAACACAGATTTAATTAAAAAATAAAGTACAGTTAGCAAGAAAATTGCCATTTTGCATAAAACATTTTTTTGATGCCAATCAATCTTCTTTCCGACACTAATCAAAAAGTTCTTCCAAACCAACCTAGGTTAGAGTACTCAAAAAGTCATCAGGATAGGTCAGTCAGTAGGATAGGGGAAATAGTTAGCCAGAAAATTGCTATTTTTTTTATGCCAATCGATCCTGTTTCTAGTACTCAACGGTTAAGGTAGCTCCCCTTACTGCCCCGTTAATCGTTTCCATCCTGTATATATTACAAATAAAATAATACTACGAAGAAAATGTAGACTATACGAATGTACATATATTATGTACTCGTATTATTGTGTGTGTGCTGAATGTACTGACGTCAAATAAACATTTTTTCTTTCTTTTTTTTCTTTATAAGACATAAAGCCGGAAAAGTTACAAATACATTGCAAACGAGTACAAATCCTACTATCTACAGATAAAAAATGCTTTGTCCTGAAGGACTCTCTGATGGATCAACGCACAGCCTAAACCGCAGATTGTAGAAACATGAAACTTGGAGGGTGTATTTTTTGTATGACGTAGGCATACGATACGAAAGGATTTTGAAATTATACCCCTAATGGGGTGAAAAGGAGGGGCAAAGTTTGTATGGGAAAATGTGATTCCTTGGTCCAATCTACTTCAAACATTGCAATCAACAGTATTAACAGAATTGATGGACGCGTTTCATGTTGCATTGAAATTCATCCCCTTACGGGGTTAAAAAGGGGTAGAAAGTTATTTTGGCCGTGATTTGTTTCGAATTTGATATCAATAATCCTTAGAGATTCTGATATAAACTAAAAGTTATTTTGATACATGTTTCAAAACCCAATCCGATTTTATTCCAAAAAGGTTGAACTCACATAAAAATTTGGTGCAAAATTGCAAATACTCTTTAAAATGTCTCGAAAGTCACCGTAAAATATTAATACCGCATTTGAAGGTTTCTAAGCTTTAAAGAGGTTGCGTCATAGCGTAGGGACGTAGAGTTCGAAATTTTAAATGTTAAGCAGGTGAAAGAGGTCCGCAACAGTTTACAGCAGCTATATCGTGTTGCGGCTCATTTCATGCACCTTGATGAGAACTGCGGACCTAGCTGGAGTATGACTGTCATCGAGTGTCTAAGTATGAAGATGTAAAGCTGTCAATAGAAGCCTATAAAGCTGTTTTTGTAAACATGGTAATTTATTCTTATCCAAATAAATACGTTGTTAATCACAAGTATTTACTAAATGTATTAAGTTTACGATACCCCATGTAAGGCAAGTTGAAACTACTGTACTAATTAAGGATGAAGAGTTGCAACCGGAAAATAGCACAGTGTTCTTAGGCATAACTTTGGATGCAAAGCTTCAGTGGGGCCCGCACATAGACAAATTGTCGAAAAAACATTGACGACTCGAATGGCGTAGTGGTAGTGAAGCTGCCTTACGTTCATAGGGTCCTGGGTTCGAATCCTGGTAGGAGCAAATGTTTGTGTGATGAGCAATGGACATTTGTTTCCGATTCATGGATGTTTATTATGTATAATAAGTATGTATTTACAAACAAAAAAGTATATATGTAGTATATCAACTATCTGGTGTCCACGACACAAGCCTTGCTTAGTGTGGCACTAGATGGCGCTGTGTGTTAATGTCCAACGATAAAAAAAATAAAAAAAAAAACTTAGCTCTGCAGCATACGCCGTTAGAAAAAATCGTGAATTAACTGATTTAGAGACAGCCCGTTTAGTTTACTTTAGTTACTTCCATAGCGTGATGTCGTACGGTATTCTCTTGTCGGGCAATGCCGCCGATTTTCAAACAATATTTGTTTTACAAAAAAGGGCAATTTGTTCAATTTATAAACTGAGTCCCAGACACTCCCTCAGAGAAAAATTTAAAGAGATTAATATTCATACTGTGCCCTCTCAGTTTATTTATTAAAACCTTTTGTACGCACACAAAAATGTTAATTTGTTTAAAAATACAGTGATATCCACAACATAAACACGAGGAACAAACACAAAATTATTCCTGCAACGAGGCTCAAAAAATAGGGGGTACGTTCAAATCTTGCAGAAAGTTGGAAATGTTTTCAAGCACAGATTATTTGAGCACTGATTTTTATGAAGAAATAATGAATAAACTCATTACTGATATTTACACTTTCTATACACACATCTCGATGATAATGTCGAATATGACTTTATTTTTTTTTACAAATACTTATATTTTACAACTATTGTTTAAACTGGTCAAAATGCAATTATTATTTACAATGTCTAATCTACAATTTTTATTTACAATTATTTTCTTTAACGTATTATTTACTATAAAACTATTATTTATATTTATTTATCTTTACACTGTTTTTGTCTTTGGATATTTAGTCCTTGTTTATAATTATTTGAATGAATTTAATTTTTTTGTTGCTTATACTTCTAGCAGTCGTTTGAAATATCTCCACAGAGTGACACATACTAATTTTATATTATCTTCCTTGACAAACGCGTACACGTCAACATTTTACATCTGCGACAGTGCGTCACTGTTCTGTTGTGTATTTATTTTCATAAATGATTGAAAAATACCTTAAAGTTGGTTCACGGGGGCCGGGGGGGTGGTGTGGGTTTTTATCTTAAACGCGGTCTGACGGCTCGTACCTGGTCCACCCCAAGTGACCCTAGATACGATACTATTGAACAAATGTGGATTACTCTTACAATCAATGGAAATAAAATTGCAATAGGCACAGCGTATCGTCCGCCACGCTTCGACTTGGACGTCTTTCTCGACGCTATAACTGACTCTGTTAGCTCCTTAGTCAAATGTGATCACTTCATACTTCTCGGCGATTTCAATGTTAACCTCCTGAATGCTAATGGGCAAACTAAGAAAGTCTGTGAGTTCTTGAATAGCATGGGCCTAAAACAACTGGTAAGTTCACCCACCCATTTCACAGACCATAGCGAAACATTGATCGACCTTGTCTGTACGAACATCAACCACAAAGCGATATCTGTTGAGCCCTATGTCTCAATACATGGTCACTCACTTGTTGTGTGCGAGTTTAATATTAGGCGTAGCAAGTATAAACCCTACACAATTACGTATAGACCCATTAAACTGCCATTAAGGAACCGTCTTATCCATGGATAACAGATACAATAAAATTGATGATGCACTTGCGGAATGACGCTCTGACCAAGTACCGTAAAACGAAATCAGACTCCAAAAAGTCATACTACAAGCAGCTGAAGTCTCTGGTGGTAACCTCCTTATTTAGAGAAAAAATTGCATATTTTAACTTTAATATTAATGGTCAGATCAGGGATCCTAAAACGTTGTGGAAAAATTTAAAAAAAAACAGTATTACCAAAGAAACAATTTGATGACCTTCCGACTACCTTCAGAGATCCAAACCAAATAAATAATCACTTTTTAGACGTTCCTGGTAACCCTGTCTGCAATACATCGCAACGCGCTTTCTTTGAATCTCATCGTTATGGTGATGATAGTTTCGCTTTCATATTACAACCAGTAACTGCTGATCAAATTCTACGATACTTCCGCCAGCTAAAATCTAACGCTGAAGGCTGTGATCAAGTCACCCTAGACATGCTTTGGCTTACACTCCCACATTCATTAAAATCCATCGCCGACATTGTGAACAGCTCAATTTTCTCAGCAACTTTCCCTGACATCTGGAAAATTGCTATCGTTAGGCCATTGCCAAAAAAACCAAATCCAACCGATTTAAAAGACCTGAGGCCTGTCAGTGTTCTGCCTTGCCTTTCTAAAATCGCTGAAAAGGCGGTTTGTCAGCAGGTGTCAAAGTATCTAGAAGATAAACACATTCTGCCTGAGCTACAGTCAGGTTTTCGCAAACAACGTGGTACTTCTACGGCACTTTTGGACGTGACAGATAACATTCTCTCAGCACAGGATAAGGGCCTATGCACTCTCCTTGTCCTACTAGATTTTTCGGGTGCCTTTGACTGCATAAATATAGACTTGTTTCTATCAAAGCTTCACTACTATGGATTTGACCAAAATGCGATAGACTGGTTCGAAAGCTACCTTACCAACCGTCGGCAGCGTGTGGAAATACGACTGAGCAATGGTTCATCTCTTGTTTCATCACTCACTTCTGTTTACAGGGGAGTCCCGCAGGGCACAATACTGGGCCCCATCATCTTCATTTTGTATTGTGCTGACATCATAAGTTCCCTGAAGAAATGTAGGTATCATATTTATGCTGATGACGTACAAGTCTATATCTCTTTTAAACCAAGCGACTACGACACTGCGATAAAGGATTTAAACGAAGATCTTGACAGAATAGCATGCTGGGCGGAAAATAACGGTTTAGTACTTAACCCCACAAAAACCAAATGGGATCCTGCCGTTTTGCCGAAAAGATTTTGCCAAAATTTCATTACCCAAACAAATTTTAGCAACCTTTTTTTATACCATTGCAATATTTCGAATGATTTTAGTACGCATATTTTTATTTGGTCAAATTTTTACTTGGCAAAGTATTACCAAGTATAATGTCACTATGGCATTTGGTCTTTAATCAAATGATTTATTACAGCAAATAATCTTCAGACAATAAACGTTTGGTGAAATGATTGGTTAAGACAAAAAAAATTTAGGCAAGACGACTTTTATTAATAGAAAAAAAGATATTGTTTTTAGTAGGTTACCCGGAACTCAACTATTTAGATTAGGTTAATTTTGTCTTGAAACAAAATGGGTAGGTTAGGTTAGGTTAAAACTGTGACCTCCTACTAGATTAGATTAATTTCGTCTTTAAAGAAAATGGGTAGGTTAGGTTAGGTTAAAACTGTGACCTCCTACGCACGAGCCGAGCGAGCGGAGCGAGCGGTGCCGCGGCAGCGGCCGGCGAGTGCCAGAAACGACTTGCATAAATAGAAAAAAGAGATTGTTTTTAGTAGGTTAGCCGGAACTGAGCTATGATTAGGATAATACTTAAGTATTTTAAAAAAATATTTAGGTTAGGTTAAACCTGTGACCAGGAACGACTACATTATATATAGAAAAAGAAATGGATAACTGACCATACAAAATATTTGGCTTATTTGATTTTGCGTAAAAACTCTTTTTCCAACTGAAATATTTGACTAAATAAAAAATGTTAAAAGTACTAGTTGGTAAACAAGTTATAGTTTAAACGTTAATTTCCCAAGCATTAGGTTTGCGTTACAATTTTTTGAGAATAGATTTTTTGCTAAATAATAATTTGGCAAATGAAATTATGCGAAAAATTTTTTGGGAAGTGAAAGTTTGTCAAATTCCTTTCGGTCAAACAAGGGAGACCCAAACCAAATACATGCTGTTTGGAACCAAGAACCAAATCAGCGCAGTGCCGGCATCACTCAACGTTACCCTGCTGGGTGAGTCGGTCAGTCGAGTCAGTGAGGCACGTAATCTTAGTCTGAACATGGACGTTGGGTTAAGATACGAAGCGCACGTGGCAGAGTCAGTGCGCACTTGTTTCTATCGGCTAAAAGTCCTTTACAAAATAAGGCCTTATCTGTCCGAGGAGTTGCGTATTAAACTGGTGGAGTCACTCGTGCTTTCTAACCTAAACTACGCAGATACAGTAATTGGCCCTCGGCTGCTCGCAAGAACTGAGCGACTGATCCAGAGAGTCCAAAATGCCTGCGCTCGATTCTGCTTTACAATCCCACCAAGAACTCACGTAACGCCATTCTTAAACAAGCACTCCATCCTCAAGATGAAGTCGCGGCGTAAGTTGCACCTGGCATGTATACTTTTTGGAGTAATAAAGTATAGGCAGCCGACCTACCTGTACAATAAACTGAGCTGGATCACTAGCAGAAGAGAATGCGAAAGGAGGCAGTGCTCGCAGCAACTCTCCACTCAATCCCACAAGACAGCTGCTTTTAGGGGAAGTTTCAGATACGCCGCATCCAAATGCTGGAATAATATTCCCCCACCGGTAAGAAATCTTAAATGTCTTGGTACCTTCAGAGTTCGACTGCGGCAGTTTCTTATCGAAGAGCAGAAAAAACTGGGTATCACTGTTTCGAATACGTCCAATAACTGATTGTGGTACCTATTCTTCCCGAGACAATCTGTCTATCTGTAGCGTGTGGTCGCAAACCTGTGAACAAGAGGGCAGTTGATGATTGCATTGTTTATGGATATTTAGTTGACCAATAATTATAATTATAATACCTTCTCATGATATTAACCTATATTTATCTATTGTACATCTGATTTAGTCAAGTCAAATCGTTTATTCTTATTCACACCTACACCTACAATATTATTATAATATAAGATTATTCATATAAGCACTATACCTACATATATGATATAACCTAATAAGTATTAAAACACACGCCAACGAACAAGAACATTTCCAAACTTTTGGTAAAATATTTTATTTCAGTTGATATACTTACGGAATTTCACTCCGCGCATGAAACACTTTATCACAACACGAATTTATCTCGTCTGCTCGACGTCCGTACGTCACTACAGGGATCCTGCAGAATATCAGCGTCAGGTGCATGCCTGACACATGCTGAGCTGGACTCCCATTTGGTGTAACCTTGAGACGCACACCGCACCTTGCATACCCTCTTTGTTATTTTCCTTTTTTAATTTTTTTATTTGAAGTAAGTCATGGTGTTACCATACTTATTTTGTTAATATGTTTTTCTTTTATTAACCGACTTCCAAAAAGAGGAGGTTATCAATTCGTCTGTATGTTTTTTTTTTTTTTTTTTTTTTTTTTTTGTGTTTGTTACCTCATAACTTTCGACTGAGTGAACCGATTTTGATGATTCTTTATTTATTTGAAAGCTGGTGCTTCCCATGTGGTCCCATTTTAATTTGCTGAAGATCTGATGCTGGTCTTCGGAGATATACAATGGAACTCCTCAAAAATGTACGGCAAATCTGCAGTGATTGCTGTTATCGCTTGTAGGTTTATTGTTTATACAACATCATGACGTAACATCACGCCTGTATGCTCTGAGGGGGTACGCAGATGTGTACAATGTTCCCAGATTTCGACAGTTAGGTGTATTAAGTTCCATTTATTGGGGATAAGCCTATTACCTTGACATGTATTGTTTTTTTTTATTTTATTGGCAAGGGTACTTCAAGGGTAGTTTGATGAGAATTTGGTTAGGTTCTGATTATGGGATCCATGACAAAGGAACGGAGCTCTTCAACTCTTAGAAGCAAATTAACGATACTCGGCCAAATCGTTTAAAGGCTATCCGGATATTTGGGTCACGTACCGTCGTTATTAACCGACTTCAAAAAGGAGAAGGTTCACAATTCAATGTTCCCCGATTACTCGAAGATGAATGGACCGAATTTGTTTTTTAATTGTTTGAAAGGGTATACTTCCCAGAAGGTCCCATAATCATCAAGTCAGGATCCTGATAATGGGATCCTGGAGAAATAGAGAGAACTTTTCAAATTTTATAGGCACACCAGAAGCGATTTGGGTAGTTTTAGAAAGACTACTTTCTCGGAGTGATCCCATTTAAATTTGGTAAAGATTAGATGAAAAACTTCGGAGAAAGGCAACGCGCGGAACTCCTCATTAAATGTAGCAAATGTGTGTCTCTTACTGGGATTGCTGAAATCTCATGTATGTCTATTGTTTATACCAGTTCATAACAAAAAATCACGCTGGTACGCTGTGAAAGGGTATGCACATGTGAACCACTAAAAAGTGAAAAATAAAAACTTTTTTGCAAAAAATAAAACCGACTTCACACAAAAAAGTGAAAAATAACTTTAGCTTCAGAAGTCGGTGACAAAAAAACTAAATCAATGAAATAAAGGTCACCGACTTCTGAAGCTAAAGTTATTTTTCACTTTTTTGTGTGAAGTCGGTTTTATTTTTTGCAAAAAAGTTTTTTTAAGTAAACTGTTTTATTTAATTGTATTTCTGTGTGCACTAAATAAATGATTTATCTATCTATCTATCTATCTAAATGCCAATGTATACGTTTTTACAATAAACTTCCGAGCCATATTCAAGCACTACGCCTAAATAAATTCAAATCGTTTATAAAACGGAAGTTATGCCTGAAAGCCTTCTATCATGTTAATCACTATCTCGAAGATAAAAAGGCTCGGGATTAAGCTGCTCCAATGAAATTTGCTCTGTGAATGTTGAAATTTCGGACTTCGCTTGTTTATTATTGATTCCTTTATTTTATACACTGTGACATTGAATGATTTGACATGAATACTTAGTCCAGTATTTTTTTTTTTTTACTTTACTTATTTTTATTTTTTATGTGTGTGTTTATTTGACATGAATATTTACTTGTGACTGTCATGACATTAAGGTTCATGTTCACCGACATGATAACAGTCTGATTATCTATAACCAGCTGTCACTGTGACATATTCCAATACAAAAATGTGTTTTAAACAGCTGTTTTTAGATAATCAGGCTGTCATCTTTTGGTGAACATGGACCTTAATGATTTGACATGAATACTTAGTTCAGTATTTTATTATTTTTTACTTTATTTTTGTTTATTTTATGTGTGTGTATTTAACATTTAGTTTTTTTATTGACATTCGAATTTGAATTGTAAATTATTATTTATTTTATTTAATTATTGTGAATGTGAGGACCTTGTGGGTCACTTTTTGTTGTTTTTTTCCCACGACTGTCTGGCAGTTTGAGTACTATAAGCAACCTACCCAAATGTCCTTTCTTTGGTATTGTTCGTCGTTTCGTTGAGCTCCTTGAGTTAAAAGTCGAGCTACACGATAACTGACAAATGCTTGCACTGACTGGACAGGTCCACTCAAATCTGTATGGTTCTCTCTTCAAAAGACCATCTCAGACACTAATCTGCATAGTTCTCATGTGAGTTGAACAAGATTGTCTGGACTTTAAAAGAGACTATGACCTCTGAGTTTGTTTCGGCTGTTTCTTCTCAGAGTAGTCAGGTACGAAACACCGGCCCCATCTAGTTTTAAAAAAATGACGTGTCATACGTATCATTTATCATTCATTTATCATTTGATTTTGAACAAAATTGCCCTTGGGTACGTAAATTGACTTCAATGCAAGGAGATACAACGTTTTAAATAACTCCGCAGCAAAATAATGATTATGTACCGGGCGCGCATTTTCATTATGCGGAAGGATGTGTGTGATGTGATCTTTCAAAATTCTATTATAGGTGCTTACGACCCACTCTCTTTCTCTTATGTGACGCAGACGAAGTTGCGCGGGTCAGCTAGTAGCATAATATTTCACAGCAACTTGTAAAATCATAATTCATAGGAAAAACTCCCACTTAGAAAGACGCTTTAATGTAGAATAAGGAATAATCTTTGTAAGGCTCAACATTTTCCGTGATTTTGTTGAATCGTTCAACCTAGAAGGATGTGATTAACGGGAGACGCAAATCCAAGCTTACTGGATTATAAATAAGTTACTCAGGTTGCCTCTCACGGAAGATTTAGCGCACACAAAACAGGAAAGCGTCGTCCGGGCCAGTTTAAAACTACACACTTAAAACCACAACTAATAAACCCAGGATGCGTTAGAATTCCGTCTCTGTCAAGATTGTTATCCTTCTTATTCCTAGAATAGTTCAGGGTTTGAGTCACGTCTGATTCAATTCAAATACCAACAGCCGCGCGCCCTAACAGACTTAATAGGCACTGGCCTTGCTGACTGTGGCCTGTGGGTGAATAATGTACCACTCTGTCCCCGGAGAGTGGGACGGACCTTAATAACTATGTTGTTTATTTCGTATAATGAATGGTGATTTTTAGTATGATTGCATAGAGGTTGAAGCAGCATCTTTTTTCTGTTGTAATAGGTAACAGTTTTCATGGGCAATGTATTAGGCGCTTACCTACCTATTCGTTTGTCAAGCAAGGTGATAATACTGATCAAATAAATTCTAGTAAATATGATGCCTCAAATCGCTCTTTGATATTGTCTGTATATATGTTTTTTTCTACATGTTTGAATTGTAAGTTCCCGACAATCTGCTACGTGATCTGATGCAAATCGTTTCCAACAAGTCTGATATTAAAATGAGGCAGTTACAGCAAAGGATATCTGATACTGTTTCGTTTAAAAGCGATGAATTCGTAATATAAAAGCATTTGCCGTCCCCCAGGGGTCCCAGGGGCCACAGGGCACCGACTGCCGACTGCGTCTTACAACGTTGCTACTCACAGCGAGCAGAAAGGAGTCTGTCTGCTCTCCCTGGACGTGATTATTGTTCAAGGTGGACATTTGATAACTACAAAGCTTAAACAAGTCAAGTTAATTAAGGACAGTTAGAGTTACAAGACGATCGATGGTAAGAACCACTTTCATGTGACAGCCAGTCCGCGAAATTGTTCCTTATCATAAGACATCTCAGAATGATGCTGAATTTATCGAAGACTTTTATAACTTGCAGACATTTTATACGGATACATATAGAATCAGTTACATGAAAGTACATTACTTTTCCCGTTTATGTTAGGGTCGGCTTCCAGTCTAACCAGATGCAGCGGAATACAATTTTTACACTAGCTGACCCGCGCAACTTCGTCTGCGTCACATAAGAGAAAGATAGGGTTACAGAGAGTGGGTCGTATGCACCTATAATACAATTGTCAAAGAGCACATCACACACATCCTTCCGCATAATAAAAATGCGCGCCCGGTACATTTTCATTATTTTGATGCGATCCAAAATAAAGTTATTTAAAACGGTGTATCTCCTAAGATATGCGTTGAAATCAATTTACGTACCCAAGGGCAATTTTGTACAAAATCAAATACTTGTGATTAACAACGTACTTATTTGGATAAGTATAAAGTATGTTTACAAAAACAGCTTTAAGGGCTTCTATTGACAACTTTACATCTTCATACTTCGAGACTCGATGACAGTCATACTCCAGCTAGGGCTGCAGTTCTCATCAAGGTACATTAAATGAGCCGCGACACGATATAGTTGCTGTAAACTGTTGCGGACCTCTTACAACTGCTTACCATTTCAAATTTCTAACTCTACGTCCGCTTTGACGCCGTGTCTTAAAGTGCACAATCTCTTTAAAGCTTAGAAACCTTCAAATGCGGTATTAATATTTTACGGTGGCTTTCGAGACATTCCAATTTTAAAGAGTATTTGCAATTATGCACCAAGGGAGATCGGGCCAAAGCGGTCCAAGTAGCGTCGGTGAACGAGACCTATATTTTCTTAAAGCTGTCGTAAAGAGCATCACTTTTTGTTATGGCGTCAAAAAAGTTTCCTCCACGGGAAAAGAAGTTATTAACCATTTAAAGTAAACTATGTAATTAACGATTGCATTAATTACAAACAGCGTCGGTGATTCAAATATTCATCATTTTAAAGCTTGTAAGAAGAGGGTTGGTTTTTGTTAAGGTCACAAGCAAATCGGCGCCGGGAGAAAAAAGTTATGGACCATAATGTTCAATTAGTGAACAGAAAATCTTCTAATTCTAGATATATAAAGAGCGTCGGTGATTACTACATATACCATTTTAAAGCTTGTAAGAAGAGGGATTTTTTTTGTTAAGGTCACTTGCAAATCGGCGCCGGGAGAAAAAAGTTAAAGACCATAATGTTCAATTGGTGAAAACAAAATCTTCTAATTCTAGAGATATATAGAGCGTCGGTGATTACCCTATATATCATTTTAAAGCTTGTAAGAAGAGGGTTGTTTTTTGTTAAGGTCACAAGCAAATCGGCGCCGGGAGAAAAAAGTTATAGACCATAATGTCAATTAGTGAACAGAAAATCTTCTAATTCTAGAGATATAAAGAGCGTCGGTGATTACCACATATACCATTTTAAAGCTTGTAAGAAGAGGGTTTTTCTTTGTTAAGGTCACAAGCAAATCGGCGCCGGGAGAAAGAAGTTATAGACCATAATGTTTAATTATTAGTAACTAAAAATCTTCTCTGTCAAGAGATCAAAGGGGCGTCGATGATTAACACATATATCATTTTATAGCTTATAAGGAGCTCGTGGCTAAATAATAACAGCCGCCCCGGTCGATCTTTAGGTTAAGCCGTGCTTGCTTAGGTTGGTCTGTGGATGGGTGACCACACTTACATACCGAGATTCCTCCGTGCTTCGGAAAGCACGTTAAACTGTTGGTCCCAGCTGTCATTAGTCCATCTTTGACAGTCGTTACAGGCAGTCAGTTACCCAAAAAGTCTGGCAACCAGTCTCACCAAGAGGTATCGTATTACCCAGTATTGACTGGGTTGTGGGGGACAGTGGCAGAGGCTCCATGTAAAATAATAGTATTCAACTGCATCCGGTTAGACTGGAAGCCGACATATATACTTAGTAAAAGGCTAGGCATATGATGACTTTAACAAAGAAAATGGTTTTTCTTTGTTAAAGTCATAAGCAAATCGGCACCGGGAGAAAAAAGCTATAGACAATTAGTGACTAAAAATCTTCCAATTCAAGAGATAAAAGGAGCGTCGGGTCGTCGCTTTTCAACTCATAGTAACTAATGCGACCAATTGTAAAATCCGGCGTACGATGAACATGTCTGCTTACCCTTCTAAGAATTACAGTCGTGAAGATTTCGTCCCCAGGTCTTGGCAAACGTATCGTTTTCAATTCATAATAACTAATGCGATCAATTGTGAACTTCGGCATATGATGAATAATAATAATAATATAATATTCCACAACTATCACACAACGCCATCTAGTCCCAAGCTAAGCAGAGCTTGTGTTATGGGTACTAGACAACTGATGAACATACTTATATATTTCTAAATACATACATATTATAGATAAATTACACCCAGACACAGAACAAATGATCGTGCTCATCACACAAACATTTGTCCTGGGTGGGAATCGAACCCACGACCTCCGGCATAGCAGTCAGGGTCACTAACCACTAGACCAACAGGCCTGTCAAATATGTCTGCTTATACCTCTGAGGATTATAGTCGTGAAGATTTCGTCTCCAGGACTTAGCAAACAGATCGTTTTCAACTCATAATAACTAATGTGACCAATTGTGAAATCCAGCGTACGATGAACATGTCTGCTTACCCCACTAAGGATTATAGTCGTGAAGGTTACGCTCATGTTTATCAGTGATGAAGTGATGAGGGTTTCATACGTCTCATACTGGTAATATCGCTTGTATATTATTATCTACCTTACATTGTTTTTTAATAAAATGAAGAATTTGATTTACAAAAAGCACTATTTTTATACCTTTTTTTTAAAGCGATTTCCATGAGCTTTGGTAATTGAAAAGCATCAAACACAACAGGTTATTTGAGTAACCTAGAATCAACAAAGCTTCTTGGACCAGATTCGAGTCTATAGAAGACTGCTCGTTCTCCAAATTATGTGAGTTCAACCTTTTTGGAATAAAATCGGATTGAGTTTTGAAACATGTATCAAAATAATATGTAGTTTTATACCAGAATCCCTAAGGAGTATTGATATCAAATTCGAAAGAAATCACCGCCAAAATTACTTTCCACCCCTTTTTAACCCCGTTATGGGATGAATTTCAATGCAATACGAAACGCATCCATCAATTCTGTTAATATTGTTGATTGCAAAATTTGAAGTAGATTGGACCAAGGAATCACCTTTTCCCATACAAACTTTGCCCCCCCTTTTGACCCCCTTAGGGGTATAATTTCAGAAAATCCTTTCAGGTTTCTACAATCTGCGGTTTAGGCTGTGCGTTGATCCATCAGACAGTCTTTCAGGACAAAGCATTTTTATTTATAGATAGTAGGATTTGTACTCGTTTGTAATATTTTTGTAACTTTCCGGCTTTATGTCTTATGTACATTCGTATAGTCTACATTTTCTTCGTTGTATTATTTTATTTGTAATATATTATACAGGGTGGAAACGATTAACGGGCAGTAAGGGGAGCTGCCTTAACCGTTGAGTATTAGAAACGGGATCCCTTCTTTTCGCATAATGTTCTTTGTCCTAATATACTTCGGCATAACGATTTTGGCACAATTTGTTTTGGCATAATAATACTTCGGCATAATTTTTTTTGGCATGTGTTTTATGTTGGCATAAGCATCTTAAAGACTAATTTATTTTGGCATAAATTTGATTCGCATAACGTTAGTAGGCCTAATGACTATTAGCATAATAATATTTAGGCATACAATTAATATATGACTATTAGCATAATAATAATTAGGCATAGTATTAATATAAATAACAAAAACAATTTTAACATTATGTAATAAACGATTTTTCAATCGCGAGATAACTTTTATCTGAAGAATATATTAGATGTTGTGTAAAAATATAATTAGCTGCGCAACAAAAGTTAGTGACAGAACCAAATTGCTGCAAAACCGACTCCACGTAGTCTTGTTAGTCCTACCCCCAGAGTGTAATT
The DNA here is from genome assembly GCA_950022955.1 of Xestia ashworthii. Taxonomy (NCBI): domain Eukaryota; kingdom Metazoa; phylum Arthropoda; class Insecta; order Lepidoptera; family Noctuidae; genus Xestia; species Xestia ashworthii. The sequence goes on from OX465566.1 coordinate 22,794,055, forward strand.
TAAAATCGCGTAGGCGCTTAGGGACGAGGCGGCCCGCGGGCTTTGGAGCGAGCCGCCGCGGCTGAGGCTGGCCGGTGAAGCCGGCTAACAAGCCGAAGCTGCGGTGGTGAGCGAAACCTGTCTGCGACGATTAGGACGCGTGGGGCCGCCGGAGGCCCGCAGCGCCGGAGCCGTGACAGAAACCCAGCCTGCTGCATGTTGCATGTTCGCTTGAATGCTGCATGCTTGCTTGCATTCTGCGTGCTTGCTTGCATGCAGCATGCTTGCTTGCATGCTGCATGCTTGTTTGCATGCTGCATGCTTGCTTGCATGCTGCATGCTTGCTTGCATGCTGCATGCTTGCTTGCTTGCTGTATGCTTGCTTGCATGCTGTATGCTTGCTTGCTTCATGCTTCCTACAGCGAAAAATAAACCCACAAAATTAATACGTTATATTATGTCATATATTACCTGACACCACCGTCTACTTAGAAAAATAAAAAAAAGCAAATCATCAGAGCAATATTGTATAAACGTGTATAGTGTCTAATATTCTAGGTGTTAATAATTATTTCATTGTTATACTTATAAAAATATGTTTTAATATCATTATGCATAAATAAATTTATGCTTTAGGATATTATGCTTTAGAACTTTATGATTAATAAATTTATGTTTTAGAATATTATGCTTTTAAAAAATTATGCGTAAGCTGTTATGCGTAATTATATTATGCGAAAATATAATTATGCCAAACAAAATTATGCTAAGTTATATTAGGTCTCAAAATTTTATGCAAATGGATAGGAACCATTAGAAACAGGATCGATTGGCATAAAAAAAAATGTTTTATGTAATATAGCAATTTTCTTGCTAACTGTACGTTTTTTTTAAATCTGTGAATGGGGATCGAAATTTCACGAAAAATTACGGATGGTTCCCTAAGACCATTTTGATGTAGCTGCAGCGGTTAAGGTAGTGCCCTTTACTGCCCCGTAGTTATTTTAAGTTATTTTTTGCAATTTCTGACTTTTTGAGTACTCTATCTAACCTGAGTTGGTCTGGAAGAACTTTTTGATCAGTGTCAGAAAGAAGATCGATTGGCTGGCATCAAAAAAATTGTTTTATGTAAAATGGCAATTTTCTTGCTAACTGTACCTACTTTATTTTTTAATTAAATCTGTGAATGAATATTTCGCAAAAAAAATACGGATTGTTTCCTAAGACCATTTTCGTGTAGCTGCAGCTCCTTACTGTCCCGTTTACCGTTTCCACCCTGTATTACCAACTACTTATACCGAGGAAAACCCATTTTCTTGAGTTCCGCTATTTTGGACGTATTCACTTCAGAAATCAAATTTCAAGAAAATTGAGAAAAATCATATTTATCTGTATTAGAATTGAAGTTTAAGTAGCAACTTTTAAAGGTTAACACTTCATTGGATTTTATTCTATAGGTGTATGAAATTAATTAATTTTAAACACAAAACCCTCTTTTTTACGTCTCTGGATGTTTTTTTTTTAAATGCTGAAACAGGTATTTATTTATTTTTAATAATATGTATTTACTCTGAGTTTCATGATTCTAGAACAATCTAAAAAAAAATTCATACAAACTTTACCCCCCCTTTTCACCCCCTTTTTCCAAAATTTCTATAGCCTAAATGTTATTCTGAGTTTATTTAAACAGATTAATAAAGTTTTCATCCAAATCCGTCCAGCAGTTTTTACGTGATGCACGGTCAAACAAACAAACAAACAAAAATTTTAAAAATGGTTTTAATATGTTCAGTTACTTATTTTAAGTCACCCTGGTCGATTTTTTTTTTTAATCTTCAATGTACAGATTTTTTGGTCTCAACGATTTTATTATAATTATGTATAGCTGATGTATAGATGGTGCGACTGCCTAATCTGCAACCACAACCCAGTTAGTACTGAGTAAAAGGATACCCCTTGATAAAACTGGTTGTAATTTTCGACAGCCGGGACCATCGGGTTAACGTGCATTCCGCGGCACGGTGGAAACTCGGTATGTGTCTACCCATCCACGGCCCAGCCTAGGCAAGCGCAGCTTAACCTAAAGAGCGACCCGAGTGACTGTTATTATAAACTCATTGTACAATTACAATGCAGACTGTAAGCGTGGTATTCGTGGGCTATGTGGGCATCACTGCTGTATTGCTGGACTTGGCGTAGCGAGCCGCGAGCGAGCGATAACTGAAACAATGTAATAATACCACCAGACACTTTTGTTGCAGATATTTTGAGCCCTATGCGCACCACCATAAGATCCCAAGTGAAGTTGCTATGTGCCTCGACTGTAATTCTCGAAAAGCGGTGTTTCTTGAAATATTCTGCAAAGCATAATAAAAGAAAAGATAACTGACTCTCTATGGCTTAATTTCGATTGTGCTACTGAACAATCAGATTCATTACTCTTAGACCCTCAAGTTCTTCCTTAGATGCTTGCGAGCACTTATCGACAGCCGCCTAGTCGTACGAATCAGTTCGTAGTAGTCGCGGTAGATGCATTATGTTATGTACAATGTCATTGTCTGTATCTGCTGATGCCCGTGATAACTGCGGCTAATACGGACGGCGCGCTTATCGCTCATCTCAGATCGCATCAGGGAACAGTGAGCGAGCGGCGCGGTGGCGGCACCACGTACATTAGCCCAGAAGCCCGGCTTCACATGGCCGTCGAAAACAATGCACTGTGCAAGCGCACTAGTGACTGGCGTTGAATTGAAGTAGACACTGCCATAGTTTCAGAATTCTGGAAGATCGTGTCTATGAGAACTTCCATAATGTTTTCTTTCGATCTCTTCATCGAGCAGACCTTCTGGATCAGTCAACTGTGAGGTTCAGAGAGCTGCGCACGACGACGACGACGTCACGCGAACCAGCGCGATTGTCTGCGGCGGCCATTGTGCAGCGACCATATTTCACACACGCACTCGTTTCCCAACATGAAATATCGATTCAAGGAATATACCAGCAAAGCGATCACGAACAATAATGTAGTCTAGCAATGTACCTTTACACTACGTACACCACACGGGTAAAGACAGGTAAATAACTTAAATACACCGAGGTGGAACTAATCTTTTTCATAAAAATGTTCGGCGATCGACACATTATTCGACACAATAACAAAACGTTGTTTAGTTCGTTTGTTCCATAAATCATCTGTCAGTTCGCGGTGAGGTGGAAATTTAATGCGGTTTTGGGTGCGTCCACTGTTTGAATCTCCATTTCTAGTTTTCATTCGTAGGTTACCTATACGTTATTGAAAGTGATGTCTCAAATGTGTGTATTGATATTTCATGTATGATCTGGCACAGAGCTGTCTGGTATTGCGTGAATTGATACACTTGAGACTTGAGAAGTCTAGACATATTGTATCGACCGTACCGTATCGTTCGTTCATCTCAACAGGCATCGCACCCGCATCCGACTGGCTTCATTACAGCGTCGCCCTCACTTGCCACGTTCGTGGCGTGCCATTCTACTACATGAATACTTGATTCAGCCACAAGTTTTAAAGATACATACCAGTATTTAATTAAAAAGGGCAGAAAACCCATTTTCAATAGCGTATCTCGATAAGCCGCAATTCCGTGGGTGTCGGCGAATCCCTCCAACTGATGAGGAGGAACGTCCTCGTTCCGCTTATGTAATAAATCGTCGTTATTTATGGCAATGTTGCCTTTACACTTATAATACTCAGTCATGTTGCCTTGGGCTTGGGCAACGTGACTTAGCTAACAGAAAACTTAAAGCAATGCAGTGTTTTTGTATCTCGCTCACTCATTGTATTACACGTCATAAGTTCGTCATCTTCACGAGTGTGTAAGTTATTTCTTTTGCTTGTTGTTGGATTTGTGTGGTGGCTGGCAGCCTGCCGGCCCACACCTCCCACTTCACGCAGACTGATGGTTACTTGAGACGCGCAGTGTGCGGCCGTGTGGGATGCACAAACATGCCATGTGTTCCGACTTTAGCACACTCAACCGCACGACCGAAGCAACAATTTCACATGGACAGCAATCTAATGTCGTAGCAGTAAAGGTGAATTTGCTAGCTAAAGTGTGTTCTGGTCCGTACAAACACTTACAATTTATTCAGGTCAATAAGATTGATTGAGAGTTCATGAAGTCTTCGCTTATTGATGTCGATTACAACTCCGACTATTATTAATAAGTAACGATTACTTTGATCAGATTGACAGCTCACCAATTACGTGCTCGTGGTACCTATCTCATTCGGACGAGTGTGTTTCTATGAAGTTAGGGACTGTTACCTGAAGATAATATTTTTATCTCGTCGTTGTGCGTGGAAATCACTTTTAATAAGCATCATCAGTATACACGCTATCTTTCAATCTGTAATAGGATACAATAGAGGATCGCCGTCGGCTATTACACAAGCATAGCGCGACAGAAGGTCCATTCTAAGAGAATTCTGTAGTTTTTTTTAAATAATTATTTAAACTGAAATTCAGAACGAATGGACGTTGAGCCTTCGAATTGCTCTAGGGCTGAGAACGTTCCTTTTCTAATAAGGAACATAGTTGTTAGGTTTGCACAAACAGCTTTGTCTTAATTTAAACTAAAGTGGGCGAACCGCGATCTATGGATTCTTCAATCCACGACATCCCGTTGAGCGGAATGGTCTTACTGCGTGTACTTTGTTATGTCGGTGATATTATAAAATTGTATGATACATGTAAGCCTAACCCCCGCCCTCTGGTCCGCCAGCACGCTGCATCCTGCACGTCCGCCCCACCGCACCGCACCGTACCGCACCGCACCGCATCGCGCCGTAGCCGCAGGCACTAATATCACAAATCTGCAGTAATTGCGCCGTCGTCTACACTCGCCGGCAATCCACATCAAAGCAAATCCCCCGCGCCCCGACCAGCCGCGCCTCGTGTTCCATTACTGTACACACCGTGTCATTGCTCAGCGAAAAAATACCATCTACGAGTGAGAGATAGCACAGAACGACACAGTGCCCTTCAGTGTCTCACTGTGTTCGTGACGAAGCTCCCTCGTAATGGGGGATACAGAGAGTTCATGTGTATTACGAGATAATTAATTCTGCAATGTGTTCAGTGGGGTTTATTGTGAGTAGGTAAATACAGCTGATATAAATAACGAGCGAGTTTAATGAGAACTCGAATGGCCGCTTTACTTAATGTGAGTGGCAATAAGCCTGCTGGGTAAACGAAATTATATTTATAAAACATTTATCAAAGTCATTGAAAAACGCATAGCTGGCCAGTTAGATCTTAAACAACCTCCAGAACAAGCAGGCTTCCGTCGCGGACTTTCCACTACAGACCACTTGTACACCGTTAATCAAGTAGTCGAGAAATGCCAAGAATATAAAACTCCTTTGTGTCTTGCATTTGTCGACTATTCTAAGGCCTTTGACAGCATCACACATTCTGCAATATTTAATGCTCTTACTATACAAGACGTAGAACCAACCTACATACATCTTTTGCGCAATATATACACCCACAGTACAGCTGCTATTAAGCTAGAGAGTCTAGGTCCAAAGTTTGACATTCTCAAGGGAGTCAAACAGGGAGACCCGCTGTCTCCAAAACTGTTCACCAGTACCCTGGAAGAAGTCTTTCAGATGCTGGCAGTCAAATGGGAAGGGAAGGGGATTGTCGTTGGTGAAACAAGATTGAATAATCTGCGCTTCGCTGATGACATTGTCCTTTTCTCCCCCACAGCCACAGATCTAGAGCAAATGCTACAAGACCTTAGCGATGCAAGCCTTGAGGTTGCACTAAAGATGAACATGTCAAAGACCAAACTCATGACCAACAGCTCCAACAAGAGCATACACGTAGGCGGGGAGAATATACAATATGTCCAGGAATATATCTACTTGGGCCAAGTAATCTCATTCCAGGCACGGCAAGATAAGGAAATTGCTAGACGAACGGAAAATGCCTGGAAGGGTTACTGGTCCATGAAGGAATATTTTAAGGGCACTCTGCCCATGTCTTTGAAGCGAAAGCTGATGGACATGTGTGTTCTCCCCATCTTGACCTACGGTGCACAAACTTGGCCTTTGACTAACATCCAAAACTCCAAACTTAAGGTTTGCCAACGTGCTATGGAACGCAGTATCTTAGGTGTAAAATTAACGGATCGTATTCGTAACACTATACTGCGCTCCAAAACGCAAATCGTTGACGTGGCTCAAAAGGCTGCCCAACTTAAATGGGACTGGGCAGGACATGTCTGTCGCATGCCGAATGAACTGTGGGCCCGTAAGGCTCAGGAAGTCAGGAATGGTGCCCTGAAACAGTGACACGAGGTCGCGGCAGACCACGAAAGAGATGGCGGGACGAACTGGATGTCTTCCTCGAGAATTGGAAAGAAAGAGCACAGAATCGTGAACGTTGGAAGGAAAGGAGGGAGGCCTTTGCCCAGCAGTGGGACAATACAGGCAATATTATAATATAATAATTAAGAATACTTATAACAAGTAAAATATTAAAAAAATACTATTAAGTACTTAGTGTTTTTTTTTTTTTAAATCATCAAAATATTTTTATTTCTTTTTTAACCGACTTCCAAAACGGAGGAGGTTCTCTATTCGACTGTATGTATTTTTTTTTTATGTATGTTCACCGATTACTCGAAGACGCCTGAACCGATTAGAAAAAATCTTTTTTTTTTTTGAAAGGGTATTATACTTCCAAGTTGGTCCCATAGTCGCCAAGTCAGGATCTGATGATGGAATCTTGGCGAAATCGAGGGAACTCTTCAAATTTTATAGGATAACGTACAGCAATTTTGGTATTTTCTACAACAAGTGAAGCATTTGCGTTTGATAAGAACCATTCTACCATCAGATCTGTTGATGAATCCAAGAGTCACGGAACTCCATAATGAGACAATGTATCCTAGTCGTGTTTGGGCTTGTTGTAATTGTAACGGTATGCACTTTCCATGTGTACCAAGCACATGTGAACCACTAAAAAGTGAAAAATAAAAACTTTTTTGTAAAAAATAAAACCGACTTCAAAAAAAAAACCAAAAAAGTGAAAAATAACTTTAGCTTCTGAAGTCGGTGACAAAAAAAAATCAATTATACAATATAATGATACATAAAAATAAGTCACCGACTTCAGAAGCTAAAGTTATTTTTCACTTTTTTGTTTTTTTTTTTGAAGTCGGTTTTGTTTTTGCAAAAAAGTTTTAATATACTTATGATTTATTAGCTTGGACAATAAAAGGAGCCGTTTCATATGTAAAAATTATTTGATGATTTAAAAAAAAAATGGCATAAAATATTTCGGAAAACCGGCAACCAAAAAATCATAAATAATTAGCACTAAAATCATCTGTGAGGATACTTGTGTTTACCTCTCCGTTTAAGAGATAATTCAATTTTTCATACTAGCTTCATACAAATTTTTCGTAAAAAAATTATAATTCCTTCGTTTTTGAGCAGAATTAACTCAGTGTCTTTTTTTTGTGTATAGTAATGACTAATAGAACCTATATCCGGCAAAAAAACCGGCTGTTTAATTTAAATTATATGACAAAAAAATATTATAAAAATATTGGCGTAGTGGTAGTGAAGCTGCCTTACGTTCTTAGGGTCCCGGGTTCGAATCCCGGTAGGAGCAAATATTTGTGCGATGAGCATGGACATTTGTTTCCGAGTCATGGATGTTTATATGTATAATAAGTATGTATTTACAAACAAAAAAGTATATAATTATGTAGTATATCAACTATCTGGTGTCCACGACACAAGCTTTGCTTAGTGTGGCACTAGGTGGCGCTGTGTGTTAATGTCCAGCGATATTATTATTATTATTATTTAAAAAATACTAAGTAAGTATTTAATAGTATTTTTTAAATATTTTTCTTGTTATAAATATTCTTAATATTTGGGTTAATAACATATCGATTTTTTTAACTTCAACACTAAAAGGAACCGTCTCCGTTTAAGGCGCTTAGACGAGCTAAATTAGCAACTCTATTTGTGGTGGTTCAAACTTCGTTTGAAATGCTGTTAGAATAAAGTTCTAATCAGCTTGCACTACAAAGTGGTTGTTACGTCAGCCACTGCGGGCCAAATAGCGCGAAATGAGTGGTTTCGATCGATTTCCAAAGAAACTATTGATTGGATTAAAAAACTAAAACACTATCATGCTAATATATTGCTTGTAGAATTATTTGCCAAAAAATCAGAATGATCGCATGCATATTAGTATGTTTTTTATTGTTTGAAAGATATTTTTAGAGGTAAGTTCGTGATTTCCTTTTATCGAGCCAAATTAATTGTATTATGTTTTCAAAACAGTATCATGCTAGCATATATCCTGAAGAATATCATATATTTTTCTGGTCTTGTTTATAGCAGTGAATCATATACTTTTAGTAATTATAAAACTCGCGTTTAGCTCGTGTAATCGCCTTATGAGATAATTCGATTTTTCATACTAGCTTCACACAAAATTTTTCGTAAAAAATTATAATTTCTTCGTTTGTGAGCAGAATGAACTCGGGTGTTTTTTTTGTGTATAGTCATTCATGACTAATAAAACCTATATCCGGCAAAAAAACGGGACTTGCAAATTGAAATCCCTAAAGTCTATGAAAGCCGATTTTCAGCCCACCGTGCGGCGGCGCGGCGCGACTGGAGAACACGCCGCGCGCCGAGACGACACACGCAGACTTGCATGCGCACCGTACAGGATACCAGTTACGAGTACAGTCCGCAACGCAACAAGACTATTACGCGGACAGGTCCAAAAAGAGATATTTTGCAAGAAATTACTTATGAATAGTAATGAATCGAACTATTTAGTTATTTACAAGATGTCATGTTAAGCGGAATGTTGTTCATGTGGAAAGAAACGGCAAGAATAATGGAGGATGATGATGGTGAAAGTAACATTGTTGATCGATCGACTTGCGCTGCTGACCGTTCAACCGTTCATGCATGAGTAGACGGACACGGCAAGTTGGCGTTCACAGGGAGATCAAGTAATTGAATATAAATGTCCGTGTCCTGTGGCCCGGGGCGCGGGGCCCGGCCGGGACGGGGGGCCCGGGGCGCGGGGCGTGGGGCGCGGGGCCTGCAAGTTATTGGCTGCGACTCGAGATAACTCCACCACACATCCCACAGACACGAACACCATTGTTATCAGTTAGACTGATATTGTTTGTGTATCGGGTGATGTTGCCAAGATATTCGAGATTCGCCATATTTTGTTGCAAGGAAATCCGTACTTATACGTAGGATTTATTTTATTACCAACGAATAATCTATCTAATCAAGGCATGATTTCAACATTATTGTTTCCATTTAATCGATTAAAAGTCAAAATCGCCATAATATGTAATTTGGTACAACAAGCCATACCTACTCGTATAAACCATGAACTGATAACCGGCACCGGCACGATCTGTTTATGGAAATTAGTTTCTATTCAATACTCATTAATTTTATCTAAGTTACTCAATCACTTCCTGTAGTATCACAGAAACAGAGTATTTTTGATAAAATAATATTAATTGCCGCCAAACATTTGTTTTAATAAGGTAAGGCTCCTGTTTTGAATTCATAATGAAGTAAGCCTGTTTCCATCCAGATAACGACACAAATGCAATAAGTACCTATTTTGTTTGCTTTCCTTCCCGGTCGCCGTTACAACCGATACACAGTACACTGTACAGGTCACAGACTCACAGTGACCACAAGAGTCCTACACGTGACCTGACCATGCGCTCGTCTCAATAACCCTAACTCACTTGGGATGCATAGCATTGTCTTCTTCCTCCAGGCTCCATTCATATCTATTGGCCATCATCACCCACCCTTGAAACCATATCTTATTCCACACATCCATCCAATGGTTCCCCATTCCGGAGTGCAATGTTGTTGCTGTGCGTTTTCCTGTAGCTACATTGGTTACGGTAGCTGCCCATACTGCCTCATCTCAAAATATCACCCTGTGTATAAAAGCAGCTCCTCACATGACCGACCGTTACTGACTGCTCAAAAACCGTCTGTTGCTTACTGCTCAACAACCAACTGCTACTGACTGCTCAATAACCGACTGTTGCTGACTGCTCAACAACCGATTGTTGCTGACTGCTCCACAACCGACTGTTACTGACTGCTCAACAACCGACTGTTGCTGCCTGCTCAACAACCGATTGTTGCTGACTGCTCCACAACCGACTTATACTGACTGCTCAACAACCGACTGATACTGACTGCTCAACAAACGACTGTTGCTGACTGCTCAACAACCGATTGTTGCTGACTGCTCCACAACCGACTTATACTGACTGCTCAACAACCGACTGTTACTGCCTGCTCAACAACCTACTTATACTGACTGCTCAACAACCGACTGTTATTGACTGCTCAACAACCGACTGTTGCTGCCTGCTCAACAACCGACTGATACTGACTGCTCAACAACCGACTGTTACTGACTGTTCAACAACCGATTGTAACAAATGCTACACTTCCTGCCTCCGCGGATCTTAACATAAGTAATCATATTCATTGAATATGATTACATGTCCGGGCGAAGAAGGAGCATTGAATATTATTCAATGCTCCTTCTTCGCCCGGACGCCCGCGCCGCTTCTATTGTTCTGCATCTCCGAAATACAAGTATGTGTAATCTGTGATATCATATCATAAGATCTAGAAATAACAATGGAAAAGGAATACTTACTTACGATTGAATTACAAATTAAACTAAATACAATTGCATTGCAATTTATGCATTATTCTCGTAGCAAATATTTTCAAGTCAATTCAGTGGGAGAGCAATGTCGAGAATTTCCGAGCATTAGATTGATAATTATAATAACACGGTATAAATCTCACATCACAGGTAAACAAGAAAGCTTTCATGAAACACGGGACTGTTTCCCAGGGCCTCGATTCTGCTATTACAATAGTGTCAGAGTATTCGATCATTGATTTCTTAATGATCAAGTTATGTCAAATTTTGACAAGTTTGTTAATTCTACTATCATAATGGCGCCATTATGACTTCTCAATGAACAACCACTGACACTTCATTGAAAGAAAGGTCATAATAGAATATTAATCTCGTACATGAAATCTGGCATGAATAAATGTTCGCATTTAGTAGTAGATTTCGAAAACCATTTGTACTAAGGGTTTTATAATAATGACAATACGAAAATGCCATTAGAACACAATTTTATTACGAGACCATTGACCGACCATTGTGAATTTAGCAGATTACGAACTTTAAGCAAAATGACAATGGGATGAGAATGGAATCGTGTTGGAGTGACGAATTTATTAAAATAGCAGAATTAGGCCCCTGGTAATACGTTTGATATAAATTGATATTGTATTCCGTGGCAATAGAAAATGCATAGTTCCACGTTAGGGCGAGTATACTCAAGTGGTGTTACCCTGAATTTCAGAATGCCGATTATTCTTATAGCACTTGCATTAGTATTTGGCAGTGACAACAAACGGACATCTATATCTATTATTATTATTATTTACATATAATAAAACAGCAAAAAAACTGTGTCTGTAGTCTGTACATTGAATATATTAATAAAATAATTGTTGAGGGGGTTTAGAAACAGTAACAGAGCACGAATCCAAAAAAAAAAAATCTGTCTGTCTGTTTGTTTGTACACGCTAATCTTGGGAACTACTGGACGGATCTATTTTTTTTTTGTTGTATAGATATAAAGTCTGGGCAACATATAGGCTATAATTTATCTTGGAAACTTGAACACCTGATGCAGAACCGCAACAGACCAGCTAAAATATAAGAGATACAAAAATGAAGCTTTAGCAAAAATTGTTCCACGTGATGAGCATTTACTGCTGAGAGAATAAATTTGAAGATCTGGAACACCTGATGTGGAACTCCAAGAGCCCAGCTACACCATAACACATATAGGAATGACATCTTAGCAAAAGCTGTTCGGTCTGATGGGCATTTACTTTTGACTTATAAAAACGAAGATCAGAAACATCTGATGTGGAAATCAAAGCTATCACTAATTTCATAGCATAATTATAAAATAACATAAGCTGGAAGTACCTCCACGCGATGAAGGCGGTAACAGTTTAGGACTGATTTTCGATGACGATGGTATATCATTGAAAAGGAGATGGTCAAAAGTGGTACCAAAAAGTCTCATGCATCAAAATTTTATACTAATTATTTCCATATTTTTTTAAGACACGACATTACGCGTCTGGGTATTGATGTATTGAGGTACGCGACAGGGAATTTAATTTAAAGTATAGAAGTATGAATAAGTATTGTTTTACTCCCTTTACATGACTTTTACACAACCGGTCATAGAGATGTAGAATGTTATAAAAACTATTTTGATAAACCGACTAACCTGTCATTCCAACCGTTTTTTTTATTATAAATACCTGTAACGTTTGCTTTAAAAACATTAAATGAATTATTCGTATTACATGTGCTTTGATTTTGTTGAATAACATTAACAATTAAGTAAAAGCGGTACACCAAATCGATTTGATATTACTAATTGACACAAAATCAATTTTCTTACTAAAGATTTTGATTACTGATCTCATCTCTAAATGACATTGACATTTGATGTGACGTCTAGGCCCAACTAGCACACAAGCTCTACAACAAGCCGTACAGCGGCCGGTTAGAGGTTTCTAATAACGGCATAGGCTCTACAGATAAGATCTACAGTAGATGTACAAGCGGCTATAGCGCCGCTGTACCCCCAAAAGAGGCCCATGTAGTACCGCCTAAGGGTCTACAATGTGTCTACAGTGGTTGTACAGAGGTTAGTACGGCGCGCTCTACCGCTCGCACCCTTTGTAGCACCCTTGGATCTACAAAGGTGCTATGCGAGCGGTACAGTGCGCCTCAGGATCTAAAATAAGTTCTTGTAGCGCGACTGTAGAGCTCGATTCGTATTTTAGGTGTTAGTACAGCGCACTCTACCGCTTGCATAGCACCCTTGGATCTACAAAGGTGCTATGCGAGCGGTAGAGTGCCCCTCGGGATCTAAAATAAGTTCTTGTAGCGCAACTATAGACGCGACTGTATCTCTGAAATGAACAAAACTAATTGAAATCTTATCCTAAGAGTGAAGTGATTAATGGATGCATTGGAAAATAAACAACAGTTGTGTTGATTTTTCCTTTTATGTATGCAAAATACCAGTGCGAGTGCCACTGCACTGTATTGTGAATATATACATATGTTCTAGCTAAAATTTTCACGCGCCTGCTGTTTATGCAGTTTTTTGGATTAAAAGTAAATTTGATTAGGTTTGAATTTAGTTTATTTAAGACAGTTTAGTTATCTTGGTTGTTTCTTTAGAATCCTGGGTGAGAAAGAGTGACCTGAATTCGGTTTTTATACATATATATATGATGTAAATTAAATTATAAAAAATCACAAGAATTGTTTTTATTAAAAACTCTAATGGCGTCTCGGTTACAACAGCCTTCAGAGTTTACTAGAACCATTCTACCGGTTAAGCCGCTAGTATCGACCATTGTAGAACTTTCAGTTCTATGATGGTGGTATTGACGCTCACTCTTCTAGGTCTGTATCGGTAATTAATACATATTTTAAGAGTCTAAGGTGGAACAACGGATTATTGTAACTCCGTTGTACAACCTGTTTCTCTGCCGTAGATATAGAGTTACAAATATGCTATAATAATAATCCGCGGAACCCAAGAACTACAGACCGATCACGTGTTTGTCGACGGTCTATAAACTTCTTACATCCATTTTGAGAACGAAAATTAATACTCACGTTGACAGTAACTCAATTATGTCTGCCTCTCAAAATGGATGTAGGAATGGGTCCCGTGGTACTAAGGAGCTACTCCTCATCGACATGGCCATTAGCCAACAGGTCCGTCGAACCCGCAAGGATCTGTCAACATGCTGGATAGATTATAAGAAGGCCTACGACTCGGTGCCACATTCATGGCTCAAGAGGGTGCTGGAGTTGTACAAGATAGATGCAACTCTACGCACCTTCCTTGAGTCATGTATGGGGCAATGGAGGACGGTCCTTCGATATCCAGGATGTCGACAGATCCAGGGAAACGATGAACCTGTTTGGATTAAACGGGGAATATTCCAGGGCGACAGTCTGAGTCCCCTTTGGTTCTGTTTAGCCCTGAATCCTGTAAGCACATTGCTGGAGAATTCAGGGCTAGGCTACCGGTTGAGGAAAGATGGTCAGGTTATATCTCACCTGCTTTACATGGATGATCTGAAACTCTTTGCCCCCAACAAATTGCAACTGATGGAGCTACTGAAAGTAACCGAAACTTTTAGTAGCGCCATCGGGATGGAATTTGGTGTGGACAAATGTGCAGTCATGTATGTAAAGCGAGGGAAGATTATGGGATCCGAGGGACTTCAACTCTCGGATTCCATACACCTAAGATCCCTTTCCTCATCCGAGAGCTATAAATATTTGGGTATGTCGGAAGCGTTAGGCATTAACGTAACTGACATGAAACAATCGTTGAAGGAGCGCTTCTTCGGTCGCCTAAAGAAGGTATTAAATAGCCTTCTTTCAGGTGGGAACAAGGTGCGCGCCTTCAACGGTTGGGTCATGCCGGTTTTAATGTACTCTTTCGGCATACTCAAATGGACACAGACCGAACTCGACGCCTTGGATAGAAGAGTTCGTACACTGCTGACCGAAAACCGGATGCATCACCCACGATCGTCAGTGATGAGACTGTACATCCCGCGGAAGTGCGGGGGTCGAGGCTTTTTAAATGCGAAGACCCTCCATAACCGCGAGGTGTGCAGCCTCAGAGAATATTTTCTAAAAGCCGACGTGGGGATGCACCGAGATGTGGTCGCAGTGGACAAGGGACTCACCCCGTTGTCCATGGCTAAAGAGAACTGGCGCAAACCTGTGGTATTTACTACCGATGACCGCAAGAAAGAATGGCAGGGCAAGGAGCTTCACGGGCGCTTCTACCGGGCTCTTCATGGGCCCGATGTAGATTTTCTAGCGTCCGTGTCCTGGCTACGTTTTGGTGACCTCTTCGGGGAAACTGAAGGTTTTGTCTGTGCGATTATGGACGAAGTTATGTTAACGAACAACTACCGGAAATATATTATGAAGGACGGGACGGTTGACGTGTGTCGGGCATGCCACTGTCCGGGTGAGTCCATCAGACATATTATTTCTGGTTGTTCTCGTCTGGCTAACGGCGAGTACTTGCACAGGCACAACCAAGTAGCCAGAATTATTCACCAGCAACTTGCCTTGAAATTTAAGCTTGTGGAATCTGAGGTACCGTACTACAAGTATGTGCCCGACCCAGTTCTTGTGAAAGACCATGTCACGCTGTACTGGGATCAGTCTATCATTACTGACAGGACTATTGTTGCCAATAAGCCTGACATAGTGGTGGTAGACCGATCAGCGCGCCGCGTAATGATAATCGATGTTACTATCCCTCATGACGAGAACCTCGTGAAAGCTGAGAAAGAGAAACAAATGAAGTATCTCGACTTGGCACACGAGGTTCGCGACATGTGGAATATGAACTCGTTTATCATTGTGCCGATTGTCGTGACGGCCAATGGCCTGATAGCCAAGAGCCTCGACGAACATCTGTCGAAGCTCTCTTTAGGCGGTTGGATCAAGGGCCTGATTCAGAAGGCAGTTCTCCTCGATACGGCTCGCATTGTGAGGAGGTTCCTGTCTCTGCAACCCTAACCACCGGTGACTTGGACCCTGCTCCCGACACCGGCGGATCCCTATTTTTTATATTTTTAAATGTTTTTATATGTTTTTTTAAGAATATTTAAAAATGTATCAAGTAAGATATACAACGAATAAAGGAGATAATAATAATAATAAATAAAATTGTTTATTAATCCAAATAATACACACAGACACAGTTCAAGAAAAAGGTGACAAAAAATACAATAAGCATATTATGATTTAGTTTTGTGCACATCAGAAGATTTAAGTCTACCAAAAATACGTCTATGCATACAAAATAATGATGAACCCTGCCTCTTAAACTAGGAGACCTGTATCTTAAGAGACAGTGATCGGTTAAAAATTGAAATTGAATAGAACTATAATTTTACAAGAGTGAAAGAGTGAAAGTGTGTCGATTTACTATTTTAAATGTATAATTAAAGTTAGTCTTAATCAAATATGTGTGAGTGTTGAGGTGTGTGGTACGTGAGTGTGTGTGTGAGGAAAGGGAGTGTAGGTGTGTACTGTGGGTGTATGTGTATTTGAGTATTTTGAGGTGTTTTTGTTTTTTAAGAGGTTGATAGGTCAAGCGATGTATGATAGCAAAGATTCTGTTTTCATATAGTCCTGCAGTATAAGCCAGTCAGATGTTTTTGATTTGACATTAAATTTATTTAGGTCTATTATGTCTAGTTCTTTCTGAACACACACACACACACTCATATACCACCTAAAGCGCTTTAAAGGAAGCTTGTAACTCCATTTAAACACTTTTAACTATTATAGCCCTGTTGTACGGCTATTGTACCAGCTGCCTGTTAAAGAGCGATTGAATACCCTACTGTGCCACTTAAGTATTATACTAAACCCCTTGAACGGCTATTGTAAAACTTTCAGGTTGTACAGAAGTGATTGAAGCAGCTTGTGTGCTAGTTGGGCGTCCATATAATACTATAGTTGAGATAAATTAATAATTGTATTGTGAAATATTTGTTTGTATTTTGTGAACTTATTTCTGTTTATTCTGCAAATATGTCAAGTCATAGGGTCAACCGAATAACGCCGTCAGTCACGCGGCAAAACCAATGTATCAGAAGGCTCATTTTCTACTTGTATGGTTTTGAGGTAATCATGGATGTTCTAAAATTACTCCGAAACTCCGGTTTTGTTTGCAAAAATAACTTTTGTAGGAATTACTATGATAAGTATGACCCTTAAAAACAAAGTTTTTAATCCGAAAATCCAAAATCCCGTACCATGCTGCATCAAAAGATTTTGATGCAGCATGGTACGGGATTCCATATATCCATAAGCACTGTCTTTTACTCTACTGGCCAAAACTCCCATTTATTTTCTTCGTGACACGGTAGCCTAGCCAGTAACGCAGGGGAGCAGTCACTTGCACTTGAATTTAATTGGACAGGTATCTTCACAACAAAACTATAACCATGCCTAGAATGAGGTCAAATCTTTCCCAATGATCCAAAGGAGCTAAAAGATTTAGGATCTTAAGATCCCAAGAATCTACCGAAGAGCGTCAGGAGGGACTTGATGCTGTTCGAGAACATCAGGCTGCAACTTGCTCCGTGGAAAACTCTTCGGATCGCGAAACACGCCTGCGTTCTCAGCGTATTTACACATCTGCATCCAGGTCTATAGAGACAAGTGCGGAACGTGATGCGCGAGTGTCCGCTGATCGTGAGCGACATGCATTGTCTCGCGAATCGGAAACGTTTACCGATACAGAATCACGCCTGAGTTCTCAGCGTATTCGCACATCTACTAACAGGTCTTTTGAAACGAGAGATCAACGTGATGAGACGTTTCAGATCTTCGATTTTGACGACCCCGGTATCGCTTGCATAAGCAACAGGATCCGCGTACGAAGTCGCTGGCAGAAGCTAATTAGAAATAAAACGAAACAACTGTGATCGCCAAAGAATAGATCAACGAATCAATGCGCGTTCTTATACTAATGTTCGTTTGGTACAATAGAGTGTATGTTAGAATGGCTGATTTAACTTAAAATGATCATATCCTCTTCTTTAACTAATAGTATCGCTAGCGTATCGTGAATTAGCTCGGGCTCTCCGTCTGGTAAGACATCGTCATGGACTCACACTATGAGTGTGGCGCTCGGGTTACTAATCCGCCTCGGTCCGTGCTTAGCAGTCGGATCGGTAATCAGCGTCAATTAGGACAATATCTCTCAGGGTTGTTCATTAGGAGGCTCTGGCAGGTATGCTCAGCCGTGAGGAGAATACTTGATGAGAATTATGATAATGTTTTAGCCAAACTAATCCAACTCAGTTCGGTTTATCTAATACGCGGCTTGTAGATCACTGGACAAATATCTAATCATGGTTGTTCTTAATTGTCGCAGTATTTGAGCCGTATCTCCTGATTTAGCTGACCGTTATTGTAATTCCTTAGGACTGTGAACGATCGTCTCGCCCTGACCTGCCGCAACGGTGACGTCACGTACGTGACGCCGTGGGCCGCAGCTCCGCTCTGCCGCGCTCCACTGAGCACAGTTGGCCGCGTGGCCACAACACAAGGCCCTAACTCACAACAACGGCTAAATGCGGCCTCTGACGTCACTGCAGCGACCAATCATCGACCCGCTGTTATTTATGGATAAGTAGATTTTTCCAACCCGTTTGTTCAAATGGCAGATTTATCATAGCAGCTCAGCGATGCCTGTCCCTGATGGGCTCACTACTCACTGCTCAGCTGTCCGCCAGAATAGATTCCCATCATGCAGATGGCTTGCAATAAACTTCACAACATGTATGAGTGATACGCCACAAGTACATCATAAAACATATAAAAACGGGTATTTATCGCGAATTTACCTTTACACCCGTTTTTATATGTTTTATTATGTGTTCTGATCGTGAAAGTTTAAAAAAGACGCCACAAGTATATGTATATGTGACGTGAGGGGAGAATTATTTTTATAAAAGACTGATTACGTTGATGTAAAATGTAAATACGAGGGACAATAGTCGCGCAGGGTAGATCCCGCGCCCCGAGTGTCGAGCGTAAGGTCGCCAGTTCAAATCTGACTAGTTGTATTGTTACATGCATTTCTTGTGAAACTTAATTGAAAGGATAAGGGGGACCTGAATTGTTAACATTTTGAACAGCATATTGTTAATCAAAAGCAGTTCTAACAAAAGGGAACACACATCTCCAGTCGATCTATTTAGTGACGGAATCACAATGCATTATTAATGGCGGTCGTCGACAATTAAATATTTTACCTAACTCTATATTGTTGATTACCCGGCCTAGCCGACAGGAAGACGCCAGTAAAGACACGAGTGGAACAAAAAGCTAAAACAATGAAATTTACGTCACCTTGAATTAATTATCTGTGACCCGTTCGACAACCCCGCACACACCTGCCAGCCCCCCGGGCACCATTGTGTCAAAACGTTCGGATTCCGGGTGCTTTGTGAGCGCCGCCATTGTAGCCGCCCTGGGGACAATACACCAGCACACGTTAATACCGTCTTATTTGGGGGCAGCCTATAACGTGAAGATAGAGTAACCTTATCCGTGTGTGATGACGAGCTCTGCCCAGCTGCTGAGATACACTCTACGTGTGGCGGTTTGTACTGGATGTGCCACGATGACTTGAAAAGTTTCCGCGCAAGAGTTAGGTAAAGTTATAAAGTAGAAGGAGAGATCGCTGAACGATAAGGACAGGCGATGCAGCGGAGATAACGCAGCCTAGCTCTCCGCCTTATAAATACGAATAGTGAGTCCAACTGCGAAAAACAAAGGTAAAACCAAAAGAACAAGAAAGTTCACCACGAATAACAACGAATAGGTTTGTATAAAGTCCCACCTGGCAGAAAGCAAGCCCATAACCATTCTCTACGACTTATATCATTACTTATAGATAGATAAATAAATACGTGTGGACTTTGGAGCTAAGACTCGGGACAGTTAGAACTCTCCACTCTACACAAACTGTTATTGAAACAGGACAGCAAACAGTTGGCTTTGAAGACGACTCGCGGGGCGAGCTATAGCTAGGTACTCGTTGAGGAAAGTTGTGATACGTACATACCTACTTGTAGTACGACTGCAACAATACTCGATATATTTATTGATATCGGTGAGAGCACCGCACTTCAATTGTTCCGCAACATTCAGCAGTTGAGAGGTCGCGCCAAACTTTACATTCACAGTCTAATGAGGGAAGACTTATTTTAACCATTGTTCCAATAATGTGGTTCCAATAGCTTATGTTTGGGCCCCTCAGCAATTATAATATATTTACGTTGTTTTTCTGATATAAGTATTGGATTTTACTGATTCATTTTCAGACTTACACAGCTGCGTAAGATAATAGGAACCGGCTTGTGAAAACAAATTACTGCTAGGTATTATAAGGAGTTTTTGTTCGAATATGAAGCAGGGATACAATACAAACTTCCAACGCGTTACGCGGTTCACTTGGAACATAGGATCGTTTATACGTAGACTCGGCATTATAGTCCGTGACATGAGAAACAACAGAACAACAACGCTGAAGCAATGTCTATTGTGCGACCACAAAGGGGTTACCTACTTAGTGCAGTGTCGTAAACAACACAACTCGTGTCACCCCGCCTCCCCGCCTCCCCTCCTCGTCGCCCCCCACCACCACGAACGCTGCGTGAGGCAGTTTCGCAATCCTCGAAAAATAAATAAAAATAAGTGGAAGCGGAAATGAAAAGGGTCAATCTGATCTCAGGAGCCCTTGGGACTCCCCGCGGTCCCCGCCAGGCACAGGAGCCGGGATCAATAGGAAACTAGGTACGCGGTGTGCCCGCAAGCCCGCAACCAGCCGGCAGCCACTCGACACTTTTTGTATGTACTTATTGAATGTGGCTGAACGAATTCCTTTATATAAAAACCTTAACTAAATGGAACGCGTGAGAACGTTTCTTCATATCGACTATTAAAAAATGGTTCCGGTATCACGCGAAAATTGTTAAACGGAATGTCACGGTTAGAGAGCTCGAGAGGCGCTGTGACTGTGAGCCTGTGATACTGTGAGGCTGTGATGTTGATGAGAGTCGTGCAGACGGCAGTTAAGCGACCTCATGTTATAAAATTTTGTTATAAAGCTACACAAAATGATGAATACCAAAGTTGAAATGAATGCGATACCTCATGCATGCAAATCCAGACAAAAATTGTAACCATGATTCGGAGCGGCTTATCGGTTCGGCAAACATTTAAATTCACAATGAAGGTATTAGCGATCGCTAACACAATGGCTGAACGTTTGAATAACTCGGGGAAAAATGCCCGCATGGTTGTGAGTCTGTGAGTGCATAGTGCATTAGCATTAGTATGAGGAGCGCGCGCGCCGCCTCCGGCCTGCGCCCGCGCCGCCCACTACACGGCATCAGCCAGTTTATCACAAGCTCCTCGCGCGCATCTCGCACAAGACTCCATTATCCTAGCAAGCAGTCACGACTCACGATCTCGATCGCGTATTATTCTTACAATCCACTGCCGTCACACTATTTCCGAGACGTGTTGATCTTACGAAACGTCCACTGACGTCAAATCCAAGGACGGAACGCATACCCAAATACATTTCAATCAAAACTTTCGATTTCTATTGAATTGCCAACATTTGTAGTTCTAACAAAAAATATTATTTCAAAGCTGAATTATAAATACAATAAGACTCCGTTTTTTAGGGAAAGTTATTACTTATGTATCCAATAGAACATTTTTAGTCGGTACCTGAAACTCGGTGCCATTCGTATCGACTTCTGTATACTTTGGTACAAAAGTGTGTCTCAGTAAGATAAGCGGAGTAGATTTATTTCTCAAATCGGGGATGATGGCGCTATTGTGACGGGCCTTTGTTCGTTTTTTCTAACATTAAATAGAAACTTCCCGCCGGGCTTTATGATCCGTCGGATCGGTACATTTTACTCAACAGTTAATTGCTTGTTGCAGATTATAAGCACAAAATGGATTCACATTATATTATATTTCAGTGCCACGTAGTGCCGCAAGGGTGGAGCAGGACTGCATGGCGGATTGGAATTACTTTTTCATTACTCATACTCGGAAAGTAGGTCTGAAGTTGCCTGAGGAGCGGGCTGAAAGTAATACTTTTCATCCCTAGGGAGAATCGCTTTCAACTGACAGCTGTCACATTATTAAAAAAAATCTAGTTCTATTTTCACATTTCTATTGAACCATGTTCCGACTCCTATACAGCCTGTAAATTACAGCGCGATGTAAAATTGAGATAACATAAAATTCAGTATTAATTAAAGAATATATATTTTTTAAATAACTTAGTTATAATTTAGTTACAAATATTTCTTTAAAATAACAAAGATTTGGGCAAAATATTTATTATTTTTTCAGTAACAATAGTGAAAATAAAGGCTGAATAGCCAGCCACAGAAAAAAAAAATAGGCGGGAAAGCGGCAATCTGATCTTCATTTTTTTTTCGAGTGGTTTCGTGTTTTTGTTTTTATTTTCCTTGTATTCGTAATGAAAAGCACAGTGTTTACCTCGGGTTAAAGACTTATTTAGTCCCTCGAGCTATTAGCGCCCGCGCTACGCTTGGGCGCCAAACCCCGTCTCGGGACTAAATAAGTTACTTTCACCCCTAGGATAACAATGTACTATTGTATCGCACTGTTGTATACTAAAACTGATAATGTATGTTTCGAATACAAAGGTTGCTTTATGCTTTTACTAATATTATTACCTATTTAAAAACTTCACAGGATTTAACAAGCCTAATAACTGATCAAACAATCCAATCCCTTCCCGAACATGGGCCTACATTGCGGTCTTGCTTCCTTTTTGTATGCGAATACCACAGGGATATATAAATACAAACAATTTGAATTTTCAAGAGAATTAACAATTTACCTGTTTACTTACAAAGCGACAAGCGTACAATTTAATCCAGCATAATTACTTTAAATTCCTGTTATTTGAATTACATTTATTTATAGGGATCTCTGAACAGTAAATCGACATTAAAATGTTTGAGCATTCTGCACCGGTGCTTCAAGAAGCAAAGCAAACTCTGTGAGGCTCCGATCAACTAGCATACCGTCACGTTTAATTGAAGCCCGTCCGCTCATGTTACAACTTTCTAGCTGTTATTAGAGATGGGTAGTGGGTTAAAACCCATTCTTCCCATTTAGGTTAAAACTGGGTGATTTGGGTTTTAACCCGGTTTTAACCCATTTTCACCTTTTTTACTGGGTGAAAATGAGTATAGTTAATTATTAAATAGTGGGAAGTAGAGTTCACTATTAACTTGTCAAAAATAAGAGCCTAAACCCAAAATCAGATACATTTATTATTTATTTGGAAAATTACAACAAATTAGTGGGTAGTTTAATCATCATCGCTTGCATCGGAAACACGGGTACAATAAAAAAATTGAAAATTGTTAATGCCGGATGTAGATGGTTCCGCGACCGACCCATAGTCACACCAAATTGCCACACTAGTGTGACTATGGTTAATTTTATTTATCCGTAGTCACACAGTCGAATCATACCAGTGCACTGGTATGACTACAGATAATTTAACCTGATAGTCACACTGGTGTGGCTACGGCTGATCCGTAGTTACACTAGTGTGACCACGGACAATTTAACCTGACCCGTAGTCCATTGAATTCAGACCATTGACCCAATTTGTATCTTTTGGGTTGCTTTTTCTATTTCTCCGTACTTACCGGTATTATTTCTTTTAATATTTAAACTGATAATGGACAGGGCTATTTGTACGTGGCGGCGTGGTTTGTATGTTATATCTCTGGGATTCTGGGATTTGGAGTATTGGTGGTGAATCAGGCACACAGTCCTCAGTACTATCACTAAAATCATTCACATGCTTGTGCAATAAATTCCAATTGTATGTTATACTATAGATATAGATATGTTAGTTTTAGGGAAACCTGCCCAAGAAAAAACGTCATATAGACCAATAAGCCTTTTGCCGACTATGTCCAAAATATTTGAAAAAGGGCTGCTGCATAGGATGACTGCAATACTTAAAGAGAGAAATATACTACTTGACCATCAGTTTGGCTTCAGGAAACAACACGGAACAGTAGAACAAATACACCGGGTCTGTGAACACATTAGAAAAACGCTGGAAGAAAAGAAATATTGCTCTTCAGTGTTTCTGGACATCCAGCAGGCTTTTGACAAGGTGTGGCATAAGGGGGAGGCCCTTATGCCACACCTTGTAAGCAAGACTAAACAGCATCTGCCTCAACCGTTCTTTAGCATTCTGAACTCTTACCTCACAGATAGAGTTTTCTACGTAAAAGAATCAGGTAATAACTCAGCCCTTCACAGAATTGAAGCTGGTGTACCTCAGGGTTCTGTTCTGGGGCCAATTCTTTACATATTGTACACAGCTGACTTACCGACGGAACCTGGAGTTGTTATAGCAACATTCGCAGATGATACAGCTATATTGTCTATTCAAACAAACCCACAAGGTGCATCAAATCTTCTGCAGAGTGGACTTAATAAAATAAACACTTGTATGAAAAGCTGGAAACTAAAGGCCTGTGCTGCAAAGTATGTCCTAGTTACCTACACACTCAGAAAGGAGGACTGCCCACCCGTCAAACTGGGAGATACCACCCTACCACACAAAAGTTGTGTCAAATACCTGGGAATTCATTTGGACCGTTGATTGACCTGGCAACAACACATCAAAGCCAAAAAAGACGAACTCTCAAAACGACTAAAAAATTTCACTGGTTACTGGGCCGCAACTCCAGGCTATCGCTGGATAACAAGCTCCTATTATACAAAGTAGTATTGAAGCCCGTTTGGGTGTATGGGATACAGCTCTGGGGAAGCGCAAGTAACTCCAGTATAGCCATCTTGCAGCGCCAACAAAACAAAATACTTATACGCACAATAGCCAATGTCTCATGGTTCACTACAAACGCTGAAATCCACCAACAACTAGACATTCCCAAAGTTGCTGAGAAGATTCGGAGTGTAGCAGAGAAATATGAAGAACGACTAACCATCCACCCAAATGAGCTAACTCGTCAGTTGACGCTCCGCTTGAAGAGCCACAGTATCATGGCACTAGCAGACCGGCAGTAAATCCGTAACATCTGCGAGTAGATGGCATCACTGGAAGCCATACTCTACACTACAAGCAACGCGGAACTCATCCGCTCATAGTCTGAGGACTGATTGCAGACAATACGTAGAAGAAAAAAAAAATTACTGTTGCTGCTATTTCCGTCGTGAGTCTATTTCTTTTTTTACTATGTATATCACTGTGAGCACTAAGGGATCGCTCTAAAGCAGCAAAAGTGCACGGTGCAGTAAGAATACGAACAGCAACTTTGCTCGATGCAGTAGACCCACATATATACCCTTCCACCAGATTGATGAAATCTCCGACTCCAAAAACCATTTCTTGCTCTATACGATGCCTAGTTTGACATTACATTCAAACCGATACTTTGCCCTACTTCGTAAATAAACTCCATAGCGTCGACTTCTAGACTTTCGTCAAGTTCAGATCCTTGGTCTGTGGGGCCTAATAAGTAAAAATACGTGGTAAGTAAGTAAGTTAGGGGTAAAAGCAGGATCAGATTGCATTATAGCAGTTCCGGGTCGTAAGTAAAAACTCGAAAATTCACTTAAAACGCGCGCACTCTAACCAGCGAGGTAAACTATACTGACAAGTTTGAGCGGGGAAGGGGCGCGGGGATAGCTCCGCGTGGGCGACATCCCTTCCCCTCCCGGTCTTGCCATCCCGCACACCGGCCGTAACGCGTAAATTCGTAATATTTTATTTTCACCCAGCCAAACCACCCAATGGGTGGAATGAAACGGGTGATAACTGGGTTTTAACCCACTAGTAGGTTTTAACCCGGGTGGTTACCCATCTCTAGCTGTTATCTGCTGCTCTAAACAAATAACTGCAAAAAAGACGTGATTGAGCGTCCCTCCGGCTGCGATGTGCTTGTGTCATTCGAGATGTGTGTGTGTGCACGGGCTGCTGCGCCGTGTCCGGTTTCATCAGATCGGATGCAGCCGGCCGCACCACGCGGTGTCGATATCCCGGCGCGGCGGGCGGTGCGGCGGCGGCGCGCGGCGGCGGCGGCGGCGGCGGGTAGACGCGCCTCGATTCGACGGGTACGGTTACCACATCGAGAGCAGCGATACGTTATATCCTCAGCCACACACAGGATTACAGTCATTCAGTTTCAGTCTACAGCCATTCAAACCATTTCTTAACGTCTTTGCAAATTGCTGAATAATTTAAACAAAAAGTTGATTACAAATTCTTTAGTCTCGTTTGCACAAAACAACAATATAATAGGGAATATGCAAGAAATACAGAACTCTTTTTATTTATTAAAAATGCCTTGTATTGGCGCTTATAAACATCATGGTGCGCTTGTTTAAGTTTCTAATACATCACTTATTTTACAATTTATTGTTTTATGTAGCATGTTTTTGGTGAAACGGAACGCACTCTCAAAACACGTCGCCCTCGATAACGGCGGTAGTGACATCAAAATTCATATGTCAAAAAATAACTCATATTTGAAATGTCAAATCAAATCAAATTTATTTATTTTGTGAACACAAGTAAAAATAGGTGTTAAAAATACATACAATTCTGAACTAACTATGTTCCGCCGGTAGGCATACAAAATGTTTATCAAATTTAATTAAATTAAATTAAATCAAAAAAAATAAAATCAATAAATACAAATCAAATCAAAACAATTAAAATAAACAAATAAAATTACATGAATTTAAATTGAATCAAAACTCATAAAATAGAAATAGAATGTCAGCAATGTTGTCAAATTAAAAAAATATAGTACAAAATGTCAGCAAAATTTAAAATTACAAATAATTATAAATGTCAGCAAGAATAAAAATAAAAATAAATTGACAGGCAAATTGAAATGTACAAAAAATATATCTTATCAAAATTTATCACTAAGGAATTCATCGACAGAGTAATATAGTGTCGCTCAATAATTTAAAAAGCTGACGTTTGAAATTATTTAAGATTTTGGCTAAAATAACTTTGTCTGGTAATTTATTATACATTTTTGGAGCCATTGCATATATGCTTTCATGGTAAAAATTGGTTTTTGTAAATAGCAAGTGCAACTTATTTGAGCGTCGTTGACTTTCGACAGGCCTAAACAGATGCATATTGGTTTTTACGAAAGTGCAGGCTTCATAAATATAAAGTGATGGTACAGTTAATATTTTCAACCTCTGGAAATGTGGCTTGCATGAATCCGTCCGTTTTATTTTGCACGTAGCTCGAATGCATTTTTTCTGTGCTATAAGAACTTGCTCGACTTTAGTACCATTCCCCCAAAATATTAGGCCATATCGCAACGTGGAGGCAACGTAACCATGATATGCTGCTAAGAGTGCGGTCATGTTTGCAATTTTACCTAGCATCCTAAGAGCATAGGAAAACTTGCTAAGTTTCCCACACACATTGTCAATTTGCGTCTTCCAAGACATATAGTTGTTGCGGGACTGTTCGAAAGAGATACCGCGGCCCCGGAACGTAAAGGGCGAGGAAGGAACATGGATGGGTTTTAGTCAGTAAGAGTCTGACACTCCCTCCCGCTCCGCCCAGAGTGGGAGAAGTCATTTGATGAAACCCATCATAAAAAAAAAAAAAAAAAGACAGCCAAGGAATTTTGTTACATTAGATTCAAGTATTGGATCTGCTTTATATTTTATTTGAAATTGGGATTGTATTTTATGTCTAATTTTGAAGTTCATAATTGTAGTTTTGGTAAGATTAATTTAAAGATTATTAGCTTCTAACCATTCAATAATCGTAACCAGACTAGCGTTAATGTCATGTAGGTAAAGTTGCACAACGATTTTATTATAATCGTTATCGCAATTTTTGCTTGAATAAAGCACATACAATTAGTAAAATTGCTTTATTAAGGCCCAAAAAATAGATGTAAACAAGGTAGATTTTGATAAATGACGTCAAAGTATGGTCGCGACAATCACGGACGTTTGAACTGTCATAGAAAATTGCAGGAGTTTAGTATTATTTTTAAGCGACAAGCAGTAGTTGAAATTAACTTTTAATACTTTTCTTGGGTTGATAATAGTGTAATGTGAAGAAAAAAATACATGCATATTCCCTATTCTGAGCTGACATTCATGAACGTTGAACAAAATTGAATTTCCTACCGTTGCGTTCTGTTATGATTGACGTAGATTTGATTACATAGTTATTTGAAACTCGGCCGGAGTTACCTACTACAAACTACTTACAACACATGATGTCGAGACTCGGTAACGTTTAAGTTTTGTCTATTAGCCGCCCGTCATCTTACAATCAAACTGTCTTTATAGCCGCAATCATCTTTCACAAATTCACACATTTCATCTTTCTTTTGGTCTGACTATTTTTCCATATCACATGTCGCGCCACACCTCCAACTTCTCTGTCACTGTGCTACTTTTAAACTTCTAGTAATGTTACTTAGCCTCAAACGATGACACGAAAGTTTCTCTAAACCATCTGTAATGTAAGCCTATTTCCTTGAGTATCACAAAGGTAACTGCATCCTGTAGTTATAATGTCGGTGGTTACAACACTTGCGGTCGCCGCAGTAATGGCGGCGCTCGTCCCGACCACACAAAGCGATCTTCCAACCACGCTAACATCCAAGTTTCATGAGTACGCTATTTTTTACGTCGCTACGTAAAATGTTTGCCGTCAAGTCAGGTAGGTTCCGATCTGAAACTATTTGAGGTGCAACCTGATCGCCGATGTGTTTACTTGCGACGCGGGACTTCGGCGCCGTGGGTGGCAGGCTGGCAAGCTGACTGTACAAAGTTACACGCGTCCGTGAGACAGAACCCTGTCGGTACTGTCAATTTCAGCCATAATGGTTATTACAGTAAATCATGCCGAATGCCAACTTCAGATTAGCTTAAAACAGGAGCTCCTTCTGACAAATTCTTTCGATTTCATTTCACGTATAATTTTCAGATCTGTAGATCAATATTTATTTGTAAAGAATATGAGCCCTTGAGTAAAGAACATGAAGCTTGGTATGCTCTATGATGTTAGGGGTTCCCGTTTTTTTTTTTTTTTGAAGCCGTCACCTCGTTCTGCGAAGCAGTCATGCTAGCGAAGGAGGTGGCGGAACGCGAGAGGGAGAGACTGAGCCTCTCTTCCCAGCCGCCGCGGAAGACGCACCGGGCGTCGGGGGCCACGTGGTGGCTACCGGCCACCGTAGACGCGGGCCTGTGGACGGTTAGCTATGGGCTAGCTAGCCGTCCGTCCGACGACATGACGACAGGCCGTGTCGACGACGCGTTGCCTTATGGTTTTACCGTGTTGTTGGCCCAATGAATGCGCTTAACCTTTTGACCGCCACAGCATAAACGCACGCGCGTGCCCTCCACGCCAAGCCACAATGTCATCTACTATTTTGTCACATATTTGTGTCGTTTGGCGTACAGGGCACGCGCTTGCTTGTCACGTATGTGACAATGGCGTCCATAAGATTAAGGCCTATGTGCCAATATGCGCGCTGAGCTTATATGTGCTGTGTACATATAGGCAGCGTGTCGTGTGTGTGTGTGTCGTGGCTCTCCGGCTCGTGGCGACTAGTGGCGACTAGTGCCGAGCCTTCTCACTTCGCCGACGGTCAATATTTGCGCCGCCCACTGCCGGCGGTTGCTGACAGCGGATATGGCGAATATGATATTGCTGTCACAGATGCAGCTGCAAAGCGGACAGTACTACCTAAGTGTAGTTACAGTTCTTGGCGATCAAAACATGATGAAATAAATTTAATTTCACAAAAATCCATTCTGCTTGGCCGTCTCTAACATGTATAAATTGTTACATGTGTATTGCGTGTTGATGGCAGAAGTAGGGCCCGCACAGCGCACAGCACCTGCTAGTACTACCGAAGTATCGACTCGGCCGACTCTACGACCCGCTTATTCAATTTTCTTTTTCTATGATACCCTTTCAGTATTATTCCATTTTGCTCCAAATGACTAGGTTATACATGGTTATACCTTATAGTTACGAGTATTTCCGTTGATATATCTTTGAACTTGTAAACAAACGCCTCAACCTAAGCCTCAAGTACGTTTAACGTTACACTTTTCTTACTACGGAAACCTTTGGATCCGTTTCCTGCTGTTATCGCACTATACAGCTTTGTAGTCCGGAAGTGTTTCTTGTCCTATACCTATATAGAATGTCAATGAATAACATTTCGACTTATTGTAACTTTTGTAGGTACGAGGGTAATTAAGACGCGTCCCCGAGCAAAAGCCGTTTTTTGTGCTTTTTTTGGAGCCAACTACTCTATAACCAAAAGAAATACCAAGTAATAACAAATACATTCAATTTCTACATATTCTTGACTGCAAAATGGTAGTTTTTTTTTTTTAAGTCTCATAATATTTATTAAATCCATCCCCTCACAATGAAACGACAAAAATGAGAAAAAAATATTTATAACATGCTTCTTCTCGTACAGTTAACATTATTTTGATTTCCTTCATATACTTACTAATGGATAGGCAACTTAATAATGAACATAATGCTAGTTTTTTTTTTTTTCTTAAAGACCGAAATTTGATTTTATAAAGAATAAAAACCACTAATTTCGCACTATTCGACCCGCAGTGACTGACGTAAAAACCACTTCGTAGTGCAAGCTGATCAGAACTGTATTCTAACAGTGATTCAAACTAAGTTTGAATCACCACAAATAGAGTTGCTAATTTCGCGTGGGGTAGCGCCTTAATGTCAACGTTAACTTAACACGCAGGTCATGGACTTCTATACGACTTCGTGCAAAAAATAGGTACCTATAATAATTATATGGTACTTAATGTCACCTTAAAATTTTATTGTCAAACACGTTATATTACAATATAACGTGTTTCTCTCTAGCGATATTGTAAACTCTCGAAATATTGTCAACTGAACATACGGAAGTATCTCTGCCCCCATAATCGGGACTTGGGGCACCCCCCCGTTAGGTTAGTTAGGTTCCTTTAAACCCTGCACTCGGAAATAGGGGCCCTGCGAAGCGGGGCTCCGTCGACTACGCTTTTTAGGGGAATAGGTATAAAGTGTTTTAGGTTAGGTTATATTAATCGGTTTTTCTCAGGAATGGTACATTATCTTTTCATGAGAGTGGTACCATGCGGCAAGGGGGACCCCTCCTTCCCTCCACACCGCGTTAGTTGACTACCATCGCATGCATTTCACGAAAAATAATGCGTTTTATTGTAAGCAGTAGGTAGGTATGTTCGTTTGACAATATTTCTAGAGTTTACAATATCGCTAGAGAGATTTACAAACGTGTGTGACAATTTTACGGTGACACAAATACCTACATACCTAGCTAGTTGGGAAAACATTTGGTTGTGTTGTGTTCAACTGAAGTAAGTACTGAACTGAACTCAAGCCACGTACCTAGTAGGTCTGTACAAACTTACTTACCGTCTAAGGTACCTACATTCATTCATTACTATTGCGGACTTGCTATACTTAAGTGTGATTTCAGTAGTTTATTTTTAATTTATTATGTTACAGTAAGTACCTATACAATCAGATATTCACAATATAGGTACCTCCCCGGGTCGGGGAAAAAGGGTCAGCGCGGTGCAAGTACGCCCGCTCGAGTTTCTTTCTTATTTTGAACTTCTTTGTAGTCAGCTGTTTGACAATCACGTACCCCGCGCCCCTCGCGACATCTCCCGCACCCCGCAGCCACCCCCGCGCCCCGCTCCCAGCCGCTAGTAAGCCGTGCGTAGTGCATCTCTGCGCAAAGCTCGCATCGCTAGTTACGAGCCATCGCCATTTTTATCGATCTGTCGATGAAATTTCGTCGGCCGGCGAAGGTTCGCTGGCCCCTCCGCGACGCGCTGCACCCCCCCGAATCCCAGCGACGCCGCCAGCACCGCCAGCCCTTTGCGCCAGCCCGCGTCTATCGCTCAGCGCCAGCACCGAGCGCCCGAGTGCGCCCGACGGAGCAGGGGTGAGTCCCGGGCGCGGGGGCGGGGGCCTGGGATGAACGGCTCCCCGGCGGCGTCGCGGGGGGCGCACGCCTAGCGGGGGCAACGTGCGCACCGCGCAGGCGCGCGGGGCCGGGCGCCAGTCTCGCGGCCGCCGCCAAACTGCGCGCACGTGTGCGCGCTGAGCTCGGCCTTAACAATCAGCTGATCGGCGCGCGCCCCGCGGCGCACATGCCGTGAGGCCGCGTCCACCGTCATGACGGGCTACGCCCGCGGCGAGGCCGACTTCGCCGCCGACCGCTTCCGCCGGGACGCGCGGCCCGCCTCGCTTGCCCCCAAGGACTACTCGGTGCCTTTACACGTAGACTGCAGTATCGAATACGAGCTTCCCGACTGTGCCAAGCCGCCGCAGGGCGTCAAGATCGAGCCTCTGCTCATGATCCACCCCTCACACTTCCGGAGGCTCGAGAGCCTGCGGCGGGTGCCGTTCGTGAACAACCTGCCGCGAGGAGACGCCGCCGCTGCCGCCGCCGTGACGCCGGGCAGCCGAGCGCGCGCGCCCCGTCAGGCGCGGCGCTGCTGCCGGGCCGCGCCCGCGCCGCCAGCGCCGGCGCCGCAGCCCGTGCCGGCCGCGGCGGCGCGCGCGCGGGCTCCGGCGGAGGAGCCGGCGCACCCGCTGGCGTGCTACCGCTTCGAGTCGTATGCAGCGGACGGCGCGGGCGGCAAGCTGGCGGCCCGCGCGCGCCTCAAACCGCACCCTTACCTGCCCGAGGCGCTGGACTGTGATATAGCGCGCGCGCTGCCGCCCGCCGCCGCGCACTACGACCGCTTCGACAAACGCGCGCTGCAGCAGCTGCCGATCTACATGTAGCCGAGCGGCGCCGGAGCGGGCCCCGGTCTCTGTGATGTTTCGTTGTAATTAGTTAGAGTGATAAGTGTCGGCGAGCGTGCCGGCGCCGGTCCGGGCCGCGAACGGCACGCTCGCTCGCGTCTGTGTTTGGGCGACGCGCGCCCTTGCGTCTGCTCGCTCGCGAACGAACCTAATACCAAATAGTACCTATGTACGTTGATATTGTTTAAACGTTGATTTATGTGTTGTTGTACCGGACGATTATGATGTGTTGTTTCGCCGAGGACCTGAACGTTTCGTGTTATCGTTTTGCTCGAGGCCCGGTTCGCGGCCGGCTGCCTCGCCGCACGCCCGGCTCGGTCGCTGGCCGCTCGCCGGCGCGTCGATGCTAGTGCATACCCACCAACGAAAATATTTATTCGCAAACGCAGTAACCGACGCTTCACGATTAATTTATTGTACCGTCGCTGATTCGTTGCGTTTTCTGTATAAGATATCATATCGATAATTATATGTTCAAAAATTGTATTATAATAAATATGTACCTATAGAGTAAAAAAAAAATGAAAGTGAGAAAAATATTAAGAATAAAACTAGACATAGTTATGTTTTGGAATAGGTGATGAGTTCTAGAGCAGTCCCGAACGGTAATTAGAATCGTATCTCTACTCTCATTTTGTAAGCGGTTATGTTTGTTAAAATTATATATAAAGAGTCCTCTGATGAATAGTCTGATTAACGAATATTCGGCATGTAAAAGTCTTTATAAAACGCTTACTTAGCATATCATAGTATTATATTGTGTCATAGTCCAATGCCAAAAATATAACTATCTTTTTACAAAAATCCCTAACGCATCGTTTTATTTACCTCCATGCGGCTCGTGTGCGGTCCTTGTGTACAGTGTACGGTGACCCGGTAGTGTGTGCAGTCAGTGCTCGTTGTCAGATCGGATCGGATCGGACCATGCCGGACGATACTGGATGCGGTGCGACGCGGACGGCGCGCGGCGGTGCTCCGGGCACGTGTAAGTGAACACCATCACTTGTCTCATATCCTACTCACTGTGTTCTCTGACAAATTATTATCTTCCTCCAAAATGTGATAACGGACCCTGCTAACAATCTCTCTGCCTACACTCTTGGCATAATGATATAATTATTCTCTAGACGGCTCTCAGAATAGAAAGATTGTCATTTAGATATTAAGATCCGAGACATGTGTCTAATGATGAATGATTCAGCAATTTTATGGCGCAGTGATAGCCAAAGCTGAATGCACACAGCCCAAAGTAAAAGCGAAATAAATTCAATTTAGTAAAGTGAAAACTTGATACTGCAATCTGCGACAGTTGGATTGAATAACTAACACGGCTGGCCACGCCGGCAGGAGCCAGCTGGCATGCCGGCGGTAATTTATAGGTAGGTATTCTAGATGACGCTGACGCTGTGCAAATAAACTAATAACCTTCGTAGCAAGAAATGGGCTTGTCAGGACACGGCTGCGCCGTAATATGTCTCTGTTTGATGTAAAAACATAAATATGGCGAGAAACTTGTTTCGAGTCATAAAATGGTATTTGCAGGAAGATTGCTTACATTTATATCGCCATAAATGTATTGGCAGAGTAATTTACAGCCTGGCATTCAGTCAATTGCTTCGAGCGCAGCGGCCGTAATGTCCCGCTGCATGCTTCTTATTGAACAAGTCATTAATCACGGCACTCCAGTGCACGAAACTTTACTTATTGCTCCCGACATCCTGAACTCTTTATTGTTGCCCAATTTATGTTACTGTCTCACAACTACCTAATACGAGGATGTCATTAGCATTGTATAAAACGAATTGTTTAGTTTCTGCTGTGTCACAATGTCACATTGAGCTTCCAATTGTGCGTTGTTTAGCATGTTCATGTGGATGGTGAAAGCATGTCTGTGACATGAAAATTAAACACATCAAGTGTATCGATGTTCTGTTGTAACCGAAAATTGTGTCAGATGTGAACACATAATTAGCTGTAAGTAGCAGCTGATGACAAGTCATGCAGTTCTAAGATTATTGTGAACAGTTTGGAATAGACAACACATCACATTGGTATGGATGTACCTATACCCACTATAGAGCCGCGAACGTTTGAAAATGTAAAATTAATATACCTACCTACCTAGGTAGATACCTACCTAAATTCAAAAGAAATTCTTATTTGTAAACAAGAGCCTTTCAAAGATTCATATAGACACATGAAATTGCTATCCTATAGGTATAATTTATATGGATCTGGCACGCAAGTAATAAAAAACAAAAGCTGATTTTATTATAGAGCAATAGTTTAGTAGACTTCACAGTCATAGTTACAACAAGTGCGGAGCGGTGGAAGTTTTCCCCGGCTCGTCAGCCGGTCGGTCGGCGGCCGCGGCGGGTGGCGTCTCACGGCACGACTCATTCTCCCATTGTTTCGCTCTCAATGACAACACTTCCAAAATATCCGCTAAACAAAAGCCTAGCGCGCTCCGCCGCTATTCATTCCGTATATTATTTTCTGTTTGAAAGCCATTTATACACAATGAGTCGTGAATAATCTACAATAGCTGTTCGAAAAGAAATTATTCATACTGAATCGCCATTCAGGGAAATGAGAATTCAGACGAAACAATTTTAATAAAATTCGACGATTATGATCATTATTTTCATGTGAACGTCACGGCGCGGCAATTAGCCAAAGCCGAAGCTAGTGTAATTAAGATGCAGCCAAATAGATTGAATGTGCTGTGCAGTGTGCACGCAGCAGGTAGACATGGGCACTTGGGCAGCAACAGCCGGCACGGCACCGACAGTGGTGAGCGGCGGCCATGCGACGGCACGCACGCGGCCCGGTGTGTTTGTGAGAGCTGACAGCGTACATACTCCATTATCGGACATCACAGCGAGCGACGGTGTTAAATTAGCATCAACGTAATAAACACGAAATAAACATCGAGACTAATGGATGATTTGAGCGGCACGCTCGCCGCCGCCGCCGCGCCAGTTGCCGAGCCGTGCCGTGCCGCACGGCTCCGGCCCGGCTCCGGCCGCAAGCTGGCAGCGGGCGGGCCGAATTAAAGCCAAACTTATTTATTTTATCTTCGCAGCGACGATAAAAAGTTTATTGTTACTTTTTATGGGTGTGAAATTGTGTCCGCACAGATTCCTGCGTCGCCGTTATTTCGCGCAGGGTAACTACACACACTATGTACGATCGTATATTTAGCATTAGGTAATGGTAATTACTTATATTATGTACTTGGTAGTTTAATGTTCGATTATTTGAGCCACAAGTTTTTGTGGTTATAAGACGGCACTGCACGCTGAGTAGGTAGGTATCTATTTATTAAGTATCGACAAGTTTTATTCGCGAACGTGGGTAGGTTCCTACCTAGTACCTACTGAGTATTTATTACCTCCAGACCTTTTAATTTACTGGCGTGCCGTCAGACGATTCAGACAACTATCTTATTGATAAGCATAAAAGCTTTCAAAGTAATACGTGCACGCGGTAATCTCATATATTGCTGGCAGTAAAACGGCAGTAACAGTAATCGGCAAGATTCGCTGTGTAGCGAGTAGCGAGACGTTTAAGATAAGAGCACTCGTAATAACGATCACGAATTATAACGAGCTCCTTCGTCACGGCCTGATAACTGCGCCTGGCGATCAGAACCACTTCGTAATTACCGGCTTCCTCGAATCGCTGTAGGTACTTACACACACTAGTTACAGTTACACCTCACCGACTGAACTCACTTCGGGTGAAATTCGATTCCCGAAACGCGAGTATAATTTATCGTCGGTATTATCTCTCGTAAAACGAAAACCCAATTTATGTTCGTCCGCCACCC
Source organism: Xestia ashworthii (assembly GCA_950022955.1). Taxonomy (NCBI): domain Eukaryota; kingdom Metazoa; phylum Arthropoda; class Insecta; order Lepidoptera; family Noctuidae; genus Xestia; species Xestia ashworthii. Next base: position 22,830,577 of record OX465566.1, read on the forward strand.
GCTGTCATAAAACATAATATTATCGACATCGGCCCCCTCCCTAGGCGATCACGAAACTAAGCAAGCATCAGCCATTTTACGTACCGAACTTGACAGGCGGGTGTCGTAGTACGTCCCGCTCGCACTCCCGCGCTGGGATTCGTGAGTGAGAGGGACAGTGCTGGGAGCAGAACTCTTTCATGTGCCGCGGCGGAACAGGGAGCGTTCTGCACGATGTCACGCTATTTTATTTTTATAAATACCTTGCTCCATAACGCAACTGCTCACTTTCGAAATCTTTATTCGTTATTTATTACAATAATTATTACTGAAAAGTTGAACATAGTAGGTACACCCAGCCAGGCAGCCAGAATAAGAAAAACCTAAAAAGTTAATCAGGATCGTTGATAAAGTAGGTAATTTGTAAATCACATTGTGTTGATAGTAGTAAATAGCGCGTTGCATGGTAGCTAGGTATGTAGCGCTGCCGGCGCGGCGGGCGCGGCGTGTCAGCGTGGCGCCGCGAGTCCGCGACCTACTGCGATCAGCTGATTGGCGCGCGGCGGTGCGGGGGCGCGGGGCTGGGGCGGGGGGGCGCACACGCGCATACATCAGCTGATAGCTTCGGAGATAGCCCGCCGCTGACGCGACGTCGACGTCGATTCACGTAATTAAAGGACGCAAATCCAAATACCTTTACTTGCTCCGCTCTGTCGCTCTCCGCTCGACTTTCCTATGCGATTTTCGAACATGCAGTCGGCTGAAATTGTACCTAATACAATTTTACGGAATAAAAACTAGGTAGGTACGGTCGCGGGCAGGACGAAATTAATGGTGCGTTCACAATGAGTAACGACACCAATTTGAACAGTACGATAAGGATACAAGCGATCGAACACTCCTACTTAGGTCTTCGATGTTTGCTGATCAAATAAAAATAGTTGCGAATGTTTGCTACCGTGTCATCGTTTTGGAGATCTCGAGTCACGACTCGTGGAGTCATGGTTTACATTGAGAATAGGTGCGTTCACTTAGCGCTATTTGTGATGACGTAGTTTGTTTGTGTGCTTGTGTGCGCACGACGACGCTCTGCTGTCACTGACTAGCGCTAAGTAAGCGACGCTAAAAAGAACCACTTCTTCGTAAGTGCTAACATTACCGACCCTCGCCCACTGGACACGAACACTTCGCATGAAACACCTAATAGACACCTGTTATGTAATTAAATAACGCTAGAGTATAGGTAGCCACAAGCTCGATTTAGTTTATAATTAACTCGCCCGTTGTGGCCCGTTCCTTTAACGTAGGTCCTGTGTCATCTCATGAATAAATGTAGGGTCATTGCGCCGGTTAGCGATCAGTTAGCTGGGTTGCCTACATAAGATGAGGAAAAAAAAATGTTATCTACCCGCAAAATAGTATATGTTAAGGCGCTACCCCAGGCAAAATTAGCAACTCTATTTGTGGTGATTCAAACTTCGTTTGAAATACTATTAGAATAAAGTTCTAATCAGCTTGCACTACAAAGTGGTTTTTACGTCAGTCACTGCGGGTCGAATAGTGCGAAATTAGTGATTTTTATTCTTTATAAAATCAAATTTCCGTCTTTTGAAAAAAAAAAACTAGCATTATGTTCATTATTAAATTGTCTATCCATTAGTATAAGAAGCAAATCAAAATAATGTTAACTTTACGAGAAGAAGCATGTTATAAATATTTTTTTCTCATTTTTGTGGTTTCATTGTGAGGGGATTTATTACACATTATGAGACTTAAAATAAAAAATAAAACTACCACTTTGCAGTCTAAGAATATGTAGAAATTTAATGTATTTTTATTACTTGGTATTTCTTTTGGATAAAGAGGAGTTGGCTCCAAAAAACTGCACAAAAAACGGCTTTTGCCTGGGGTAGCGCCTTAATGTGAATTTGTCCCAAATATAATCTAGTTTGGGTACAAAACATAAAATAAAATACACACATCCAAAAATATTTAGAAAATGCTGAAAAACTGAAAATATAGCGAAAACGTCGGTTTACGACCATTTTTATTAGTTTACGACCACCAGTGAGCCGGTTGACGACCACTATTTTAAAATGAAAAATATGCCATTAAAACATTATAAATGCTTTCAAAATATTTTATTTTTTGCCTATTAGTAAAAACAATTTGTGTAATGTTTTCTTCTAATTAAAATATCCAAAAGCCGCTCTTTAATTTGAGGGCTTCTTCAGTTTACTGGATAGTCTTTTTCTTTTTTCTGTTGACTCTGAATTATTTGGGAGCTCCATCTAAAAGAAAAATAAAATAAAATAATTAATTTATGTTTTTATTTTCTGTTAGCGGTTGTTATTTATACTAAATTTTGGGTGGTCGGAAACCAATGACTTTATTTCGATTATTTTGGTTTACGACCACTATTTTGTATGTAAATTAAACAAAGTTCGTTCAAAGAAACTGGTGGTCGCTTACCAAAGAACTACAAAGAGAAGCTTTTACCATGCCCCAACTAGCAATTTTCTCTTGTAGATGTGCTGATTTAAGAACTAAGGTGTTACAACTGACTTACATGTGTCTTGACTATGACAGAACATCTTATAAAAGCATGATTCAAGACGTTTTGTACTTAAAGAGTACTAACACTTAGTACGTGCTCTTATAGATGTATATAAAGAATCGTTGTAACACATCTATCAGTACAGTTGTCTTACAAGCGCATTTTTACAGAGCAATTGCTCTTGAATATTATTTACACTTAAAAAAGCATCTTAAAAGTACATTATTTCTTAGTAGAGTCTGCATTGAGTGGTTTATAACACTTATGATCTTAATAAACTTTTGCATAAAACTACTATGAAACCAACTCGTTCTAAGTGTAAATTGTCTTCTCTGAGTCAAATTAAAGAGAAAGCGAATAATAGTAGAGCTCTATCAGACTATTTGGTCTTATGGAAGACTTGTGAACACTTTATTAAGAATGTCGGCCATTATCCAACTAGCAATTTTCTCTTGCGTATATACTGATTTAAGAACCAAGGTGTTACAGCAGACTTACATGTATCTAGACTATGACAATACCTCTCATAAAAGCATGATTTAAGGCGTTTTGTACTAAAAGAATACTAACACTTAGTACGTGCTCTTATAGATGTGTATAAAGAATCGTTGTAACACATTTATCAGCACAGTTGTCTTACAGGTGCATTTTTAAAGAGCAATTGCTCTTGAATATTATTTGCATTTAAAGCATCCTAAAAGTACATTATTTCTTAGTAGAGTCTGCATTGAGTGTTTTATAACACTTATGACCTTAATAAACTTTTGCATAAAACTACTATAAAACCAACACGTTGTAAGTGTGAATGGACTTCTCTGAGTCAAATTAAAGAGAAGACGAATAATTGTAGAGCTCTATCAGAATATTTTGTCTTTTAAAAGACTTGTGAACACTTTATTAAGAATCTCACAAAAAAGCTACTTGGTACTAGTAGAACTACGATAGAAAAAGATGGCGCCAGAAAATCGTTCGATGGTTTCGTACAAAACCAAGAATTTAGCAGCTCTGAACACTGAACTGGCAGATTCTAGTCTTAATTCTGGTTCTGACTGTTGAATGTGAAAAAGTTACAACGGATAACGAAAAAAATATACAAATTCGTGAAGAAATCAAAATGTGGGCGGTTCAGAATAGTATACCAGACTTTCCTTAATATTTTAGCAATTTTCGCGAGAAATCACGATTGTAACTAGGAGATTGGATCTTTTCCATAAAAATATGAGTTCCAGAATACTATGTACGTAATAACATTAAATTTTAATCAGTACATTAGGAGAAAAACAATTTAAAAAATTTAAAAAGTGTTTACATATTATTTTCAAAGGAACCCTAAATTTATTAAATGGCTGCAAGTAGTTATACCTTATGTAAGTGCTCATTAACACCAAAAGGTTTAAAATTAACTTAGGTAGTGTAAAATAAGACATTTTAGTATTAAGCTTATCTTAGAGAAGAGTAATTGGTCCTATCAATCTGTAATGGCGTCAGTTTTTATTTTTACAATTAATTAATATTTTTTTACTATTGTTCTAAATACATAATGAAGTGGGCCTGTGAAAATATTTCACTTTATTTCACAAAACATTCGAAGAAATGCACACCGCAACTCTTTAAGTTCATAGACATAACTATCAACCAAATAATTAAGTAAATGATTACAGGAAATAAAAATACAAATAATAAAAGACATGAATTGACACTTAAACTTGTTTTTGTTTTTATTCCAGCAGCACTCTTTCGGCCGTTGTGATAAAACTCCTTTATTGAGCTTCCAGAGAGCAATATAAGGGGAATTACACTTATAAGAGCAGCCGTAAGTTCGCTCTAAGTCCTATTTTCCCTCAAACCATGCCATTATAAAACCATCATAAGTTATTTTGGTATTAAAACAGCGGTAACAAGATTATTAAAAGGGGAAAGTAATCTTCAATTAGAGCGTTATAAGTTGACTCTAAGTGAGAATTCTCTTATAAAGTGCGCCTAAATCGACACTTACAGTTGTTTGTAAGTATGCTAAAAGAGTAAAAAACGTTGGTCTTAGGACACTTGTAAGTTTAAATTTTGCTAGTTGGGGCTACATTCCAAATTGTAACAGTCCTGTATGAAGCATAAGGATCATATTAATCAAAACAAAATTATGCGGTCCTCTTTGGTTTGCGACCATGTGGTCGCTATCTAACGTTTTTGATAAATAAGCATTTCGATTACCGACCACTTGATTTTATCTTAATAATAAGTTTAAAAATAACAAAATACAATTAAATAATAACCAAAACTTTTCGACTGTACAATTTAACATTTAAGTTGTGTGTAAAACATGAAATAAGTAATAAAACTTACCTTTGAGCGCCGCGTTCTGTGTTATTTTTTTTCCAACTCGCGGTACGTTCACTCACCACTAAATAAATAAAAATAAATAAAGACGCGCACTGAGTAATTTTTTTTCGGCTGTGGGTTAACCCATTTGTTTCCAACTGTGTAAATTCTTATTTCCTAATTATTTATAAAGCACGTTCAATTTATTTTTTATTAATGTTACCTCCTACAAATACTATTTTCTTGATTTAAAGAAACTTAGTCCGTCAAATGGTCGCCTACTGAAGGTGGTCGCGATACCGGCGAAACGACCCTATGTTATTTCCAACACATACTGTCAAATAGAGATGATATCAGACCAAACACTGTTTTAGGCTTTCACGGTTTAAAACTAAACTTATATTGTCACTTACGGGATATCTTCCGTGATTATTTATTGTTTTGAGCGTTGTTTTTTATTTATTGTTTTGTTTTGTTTTATTGTTTTGTTTTTATATTTAGTCCGTCAGCTAAATTATCTAAAACTATTGGATGCGTGTTTTATGTTTTATCAAATTAATAAAACTGACTAAGATAAAACGCGTCAATGAGTCCCAGCTCGTATCGTCTTCATTTTTTGTTTACGTGAATATTAATGTATTTACTAATCCAATATTTTTGGAAATCTATCTGACGGACTAAGTAGATTTTTTTGTGATCTATCCTATTGGAAAAAAACATATCAGTTTTTTCCAACAGGATAGATTCGATGAATGACAAATTCTGTAAAATACTTTATTAAATGAGGAAGAATGAGAAAATTATCCCACATTTAATTTGTTTGTTTTCTTCATCTACGTTTCTTTTTATTGTTTTTATCTTTCCTCACTTTTTATAATTTGTTGTACGTATTTACATGTATTTATTTTTATATTTTATTCTTCATAATTTTCTATACTATTGCACCTACTGTTTTATGTCTGCATCACCCTAAGGTAGACTGGTAGAAAATGCCCAAGGCATGAAGTCCGTCTTTGTACGTTATGTGCATAAAGTTTTTAAATAAATTAAAAAAATATAGCATCGGTATGGGCCCTAAGGGCGAACCCTGAGCGACGCCAACATCAATTTCATAATGTGTTGCCCTGGAGCCATTGTACCATATTAAAGTCGGTCCGCTAAATACACATATGAATCAAGTGGTCCTAAAGATGGCCGCAAAATCCAGAATAAGATAGCTATAGTTACTGTCACTTAAGATCGCAATATTTAGCGGTCACTCATTGCCCTTTCCCTAATATCTCCTCCCACGAACCAAAACAAATGAACCATGTATCGTTTTTCATTAGAAAAATGATGACGATTTAGGACTTGGACAGGCTTATTCCTGGATTTCAAAATTAAGAACTTTAATAAATGTAGGTGAGTCAATGACCGCTGTGTGTATGTTAACTGGCAGCAGTATAATATTGTGTTAGCAGCAACTTATGAGCTACTCCATGGTATATGGTATGGCTTACTATCTTGTACCGTGGCATTTCACGTTGATCACGTTCACGTCTATTAATAAATGATACTGGTGATAGCACATCATCATCATCATCATCTGCCTGCCTTTACCCAACTACATATGTTGGGGTCGGCTTCCATTCTATAAACTGGAAGCAGCTGAATACCAGTATTTTACATGGAGCGACTGCCTATCTGGCCTCCACAACCCAGTTAGTACAGGGTAATACAATAACCCTTGGTAAGATTGGCTGTCAGACTTTTTGGGCCACTGACTACCTGTGACGACTGTCAAATATCCACAAATGACAGCCGGGACCAACAGCTGATAGCACATGGCATGTGATAGCACATCTTAATTGATATTAAATGATGTCTCACAAGCAAAGGATGTGTCTCATTAACTGCTCACAATGCAATATCTTAGCTAATTGCTCGACATGAGCATGCCACTTGTTATGGATTCTGATTTCCGAGTTGTTACAAACATGGTGTCGTATCCGCAAAAAAACTGTCGTTAACAGTTAAGTACAGTGTTGAATACGTTTGTATGTTGATGCAAGTTTCTTTTGTTCTGTGGATGTATGCGCGTGTTTGTAAACGTGCGACGGAAGCCAACGATAATGAGAATTACCCAAACGTCGTCGTTGCCGTCCTCATCCACCCGAACCTGCCATTACATTACGAACGAAAGGCAAATCTTTTCATATCGATTCACCGAGCTGCCTTTCATTCGCATTGTGTGATAGCTTTGAAATACCTTCCATTGTATCGTAACTCAAAGATGTCCATTGTATCGGGATGTTGCTCTCAGTCGGGAACCTAAACAAAAAGGTTCTCCTATGAGAATTTTATTTGAATGATCCTTTTAAATTATAAGCGATCACCGAACAATATGGCACATGTACTAACTTAAAGGTAGTTACAGTATTTATGGCAAAAACACGAACAAAACCGTTTATTTGCAACAGAGTGAGGAGATGCACTAAATTGTTACTTTGTCGTGGAGCCAAACTGCATTATAAATGTCAATGATTGAGAAGCTTTTACATCGCGTTGGGAACATGTTCCAGCTACGATGATGGCCAGAGTTACCACGAGCACATTGCAATATGCGTTTACCATACATAAGCACTAACGAGCGCACTCGCGGCCATCATGTAGCTGTCATAATAATAAAACTAAGAGCAACATTTTGCCTGTAACGCGTATTATGTGCAACTAATAAAAAAATAGGTACCTACTTTGTCAAAAGTTATACTGGTGTAATATAGAAAGTAGAATTAATGCTTAAATCGTTTGCAATAGGTGTACGGGTGGTATGTATGGTTGTACCACAGCTCACAGGTTGTACGGTACCTAATGAGTGGATAATTTCGGGCGTGCACATTATCGCTCCTTCACATGGTCGGCGTCGATACATTCTCTCAACTTTCAGTTCCACATTTAGGATAGCCTCGAGACTGGTTCCGCTCATTAGACCACCGACGACCAATTACCGTGAAATGTTCATATAACTGGAAGTAGGTAAGTTCTTAAGTTAAGCACTCGCAGTCCCGCAGCCGCTCCGTACACGAGGGACCGTTGCGTAATGTACGAACGAGCCAATTAAGTAAACATTTACTGTAATTTGAAAGTAATACGCTTTCGATATTTATTTAAAAGTCATGTAAAGGTATTTATCAACATTATGGAGTATTGTGAAATCAGAGCACGCCAGTGTGCCCAACTGTTCATGAAACTATTAACAAAACAACATTATAATTATTATCTAAGTGGTCAGAATCCGAACGTTCGAAAGTGTCACCGCTAGCTGTTTTTTATGCTAACCATTGAATAACTTTGCATCCCATACAGTATTTTCCCAATAAATACACTCTCTATTAATAACAGTACTTAACTAAGACTTTTGAATGTAAAAGTCATCAGAACCATCAGTATTATAATTATTATGTACTAGCTGACCTGCGCAACTTCGTCTGCGTCACATATGAGAAAGAGAGGGTTGCAGAGAGTGGGTCGTAAGCACCTATAATACAATTTTGAAAAAGCAAATCACACACATCCTTCCGCATAATGAAAATGCGCGCCCGGTACATGATCATTATTTTGCTGCGGACTTATTTAAAACGGTGTATATCATTGAGATCAATTTACGTACCCAAGGCCAATTTTGTTCAAAATCAAATACTTGTGATTAACAACTTATTTATTTGGATAAGAATAAATTACCATGTTTACGAAAACAGCTTTAAGGGCTTCTATTGACAGCTTTAGGTACATCTTCATACTTAGACACTCGATGACAGTCATACTCCAGCTAGGTCTGCAGTTCTATCAAGGTGCATGAAATGAGCTGCAACACGATATAGCTGCTGTAAACTGTTGCGGACCTCTTACAACTGCTTACCATTTCAAATTTCGAACTCTACGTCCCTACGCTATGACGCCGTGTCTTAAAGTGCACAACCACTTTAAAGCTTAGACACCTTCAAATGGGGTATTAATATTTTACGGTGACTTTAGAGACATTCCAATTTTTATGTGAGTTCAACCTTTTTGGAATAAAATCGGATTGGATTTTGAAACATGTATCAAAATAACATGTAGTTTATATCAGAATCTCTAAGGAGTATTTATATCAAATTCGAAACAAATCACCGCCAAAATAACTTTCTACCCCTTTTTAACCCCGTTAGGGGATGAATTTCAATGCCATACGAAACGCGTCCATCAATTCTGTTAATATTGTTGATTGCAAAATTTGAAGTAGAGTGGACCAAGGAATCTCATTTTTCCATACAAACCTTGCCCCCCCTTTTCACCCCCTTAGGGGGATAATTTAAGAAAATCCTTTCTTATCGTATGCCTACGTCATACAAAAATACACCCTTCAAGTTTCAGGTTTCTACAATCTGCGGTTTAGGCTGTGCGTTGATCCATCAGACAGTCCTTCAGGACAAAGCATTTTTTATTTGTAGATAGTAGGATTTGTACTCGTTTGTAATGTATTTGTAACTTTTCCAGCTTTATGTCTTATGTACATTCCTATAGTCTACATTTTCTTCGTAATATTATTTTATTTGTAATATAATTATTATACAGGATGGAAACGATTAACGGGACAGTAAGGGGAGCTACCTTAACCGTTGAGTATTAGAAACAGGACCGATTATAACTAACTATTTCCCCTATACTGCCCCGCTGAAAGTTTTTTGCAATTTCTGACTTTTTGAGTACTCTAACCTGGGTTGGTCTGGAAGAACTTTTTGATTAGTGTCAGAAAGAAGATCGATTGGCATCAAAAAAATTGTTTTATGAAAATTGCAATTTTCTTGCTAACTGTACTTAATTTTTTAATTAAATCTGTGAACCCCAAGATTTCGTGAAAAAATTACGTATTGTTTCATAAGACCATTTTTGTGTAGCTACAGCTCACCTTACTGCCCGTTTACTGTTTCCACCCTGTATTCCAACCTTTAAAAGTTACTTCACAGTAACTTTTAAAGGTTTCCACTTACTTGGATTTTATTCTATAGGTGTATGAAGTTAATTAATTTTAAACACAAAACCCTCTTTTTTACGTCTCTTGGTAAAATTTAAAAAAAATGCTGAAACAGGTATTTCTTTATTTTTAATAATAAGTATTTACTCTGAGTTTCATGAATCTAGAACAACCTAAATTTTTTTTTTTTACTTTACCCCCCCCTTTTCACCCCCGTTTTAAAAAAAAAACCATAATTTATATAGCCTAAATGTTATTCTGAGTTTATTTAAATAGATTAGTGAAGTTTTCATCAAAATCCGTCCAGCAGTTTTTACGTGATGCGCGTTCAAACAAACAAACAAACAAACAAAATTTTTAAAAATGGTTTTAATATGTTCAGTTACTTATTTTAAGTCACCCTGGTCGGTTTTTTTTTAAATCTTCAATGTACCGATTTTTTGGTTTCAACGATTTTATTATATGTATAGATTAGCTATTTCCTGAAGCGCACCCATTGACAGCCGTAGTAATGACTTTCTGTTTACAAATACCACTTATTTTCTCCAGTTTATCGTGTCATCCTCTGTTCCCCTCCCCGACCATCCCGCCTTCCCTGCGCGGCACCCCTGCCCTCATCCGCGAGTATGTTCACGCCTCGCCGTAACAGTGTGAACAGAATAATTTAAGCAACCGTTAGTCAGCTCTCGGCTCGTCTATATTTATTAATAAATACATTTCGAATGCATTGCTTCGCGGATGTTGTTCGTTTCAACACTCGTGTGAAAAGTGCTAGAAGCGCCCGATGATTAATATGAGTTGAGTAAATAGGTACTCGAGAATGTTTGAAAGTGGTTATGTTTACTGTAGTTTGTCAGAGTGGAGGTTCCATACTTTGTCAATCGTAGTTGGTGGATAGAGGAGCCGCGTCGTGAGTTCGTGACTTCATGTTTTACATGAAGATGTCTTCTTTCGGTGGACGTCAGTAATAAGTCCGCGTTGAGCACGCTCGTGTTCTATGTACGGAGCTAGAGACATGCCTCATGCTGGTTGTTCTGGTCGTGTGTCGTGTCGCGCTCCCGCCCCCACGCCCCACGCCTCACGTCACACCACACACGTTACAATTACATATTATTATATTTTAATGAGATATTAGAAGCTGATAACATGTTCTCTGCAGGTAATTAAATTAAAACAAGTTTGCTAGCTACCTACCCGCTGCTACTTACATATATTTTTATTAAAATATAGCAGCAGTAAATATAATTAGTGCGGCTAGGTAGTAGTTAGGTAAGGTATGTACGTATTATACCTAGGCGACCGGGCGCGGGCGGGCCGACAATAATTACATAAAGTTGGACGTGCGCAGTTTTATAATAATTATGAGTTTTCATGATGGTCTCACTACTTTTTACTAATTTTATGATTAAACCCATCTCTTACTCGTATACAGCTTTAGACGTCTGCATAGTTGGTTGTTATGTTGGTAATGTTGGTACGCGGTACGTAATAAACTAATAACAACAATAACTAGGTACCTTATATACTGCACACCTATTATAAATAAAAATAAAATAAAAATATTTTATTTCAGACAAAAAAGTCCATAGGCAAGGCAAGGTTGTTAGTAACAAGAATTTTGCTTATATCTAATATTAGTAGGTAATTAAAGTAACAATCGTCTACCCCTGCACAGTAGGCTCACTGGTCCCGCAACACATGGAGTTCAGTGAACCTACTGAGCAGAACAGTATCGGTTCTCTCGCCAATCATCCTAAGGACGCTATTCGGGCTCCCCCGTACTCGGCGCACCACTGACGCAACTTTTTTACGCATAATTGCATAGAAGTCATCTACGCTGGCGTCAGCAAACATGCCGGATGCACTGCAATATCGAGGGAGCCGAAACAGAGCCCTAAACACATTATTGTACTGGACGCGCAAGGCATTGTAGGCTTTCTGTGTAAAGTTCGCCCACAGGCCGCTCGTGTAGAACGTCTGGCAGAATGCCTTGAACATCGTTATTTTAACTGGAGCAGTACATCGAGCGAACCTGTGTGCCAACATATTACCACGCACCGACAATGCCCTGCGCTCCCTCTCAATATCCAGTTCGTCACTCAAATTCTCAGTTACAATGTGACCAAGATATTTAAACTGTGCAACACGACTTAGAGGTACACCGTTAAGTAATAAAGGTGGTATAAAGATATTGTTTTTACTTTTACATTTAAATAACATGAACTCACTTTTACTTTCGTTGTACCTCAAGCCATGTTCCACAGCATAAACCTCACACACCTTTAACAGCCGTCTAAGACCACCAATTGACGGGCTCAGCAGCACCATATCATCAGCATAACTCAAATTATTGACACATATGTCATCAATATGACATCCAACATGCATGCTACTGAGCTCCTCAATCAGATGGTTCACATAGATATTAAAGAGTCTTGGGGAGGTCAGCCCGCCCTGCCTGACGCCACACTCCAAAGAATATTCATTTGAGTATACATTTCCCCACCTGACTACATTAAGCTGCTCACTATACCAGTAGGCGAGGATATTCACCAGATCAGATGGCACACCTGCACTTCTTAATTTTGTCCAAAGCTTATTATATGATACCAAATCAAAAGCTTTGGACAAATCCAAGAAGCATGCGTATACTGGAGTTTGTCTTTTTACATAATAATTTACAGTGTGTTTCAGAGATAGTATTGCACTTTCAGTTGACAACCCTTCTCTGAAACCGAACTGTGTATCCTGTAATTTCACAAAACGATCCAATTTCCTGTCCAATAACCCATCAAACACTTTTGCGATTATAGTAGCTAAAGAAATCGGCCTATAGTTACTTTTATCAGAGATATCAGCCGTGACATTTTTCACTATTGGCACAACCACTGTTCTCATAAGATTAGATGGAAGATATGAGTGCCTTATACAAAACGTGTAGAACATGGCTAACAATCTATACAGGTGCACTCCCCCATGCTGCAGGTGCTCGACACTGAGGCCCTCATGACCTGGTGACTTCCCTCTTTTCATATTTTTAACAATGTCAGCCACGTCCTTACTTGAAAATCGAATAGGCGCTTCTACTGGCCCATGTTCAGTATCAGACACCAACAGCAAGGAAGATTTCACCTGAAAATGATCCTTGAATGAATTGGCAATCCTTTTAGCATCACTGATGCCATCAACGCACACAGGCAGACTAGCCTTACCATTTAAACGCTTGGTACCCTTCCAGAACTTATTAAATTTCTTAGCAGAATGTTGTGAGGCAAGTATATCCATTTTTATCTGTTCCTGGTTGTTCTGACAGTACTTTAAGCGTGACTTGAAAACTCGTCTACTTTCACACATTTTATCATATAAAGATCCGCTACCTGGTTTACCACCTAAGACATACAACTGATGGTCCAGTCTAGCCTGCCTATGGGCGTCTCTGACATGCTTGTTCCAACCATGCACACAGTTAACAGTAGCCGGTTTCCTAGGTAAGAGACTGCGACTGTGAGCCGAAGCCTGACTCAATATATTAACAATATCATTATATAGGTTGTCAATTACAGATCTGTGTTGTATGTTTTGACACATACTATCAGCACATTCATGAAGTTCATCAGGAAACATAATTTTTCTGAAATTATTATTGCAAATTTCATGATATTTCTGAATTTCTTCTAATTCTCTTACCCCCCATACAATATTATTATGTAAATAGCTGTGAACTTCCACTTTAGCTTTAATTACTCCTAAATTACAAGTCACCTGTAAAGGGAAATGATCTGACCAATATACATCATTGTGAACCATAATATTCACCACAGACTGCCATGCTGACTTGGTTACCACGCAGTGGTCCAGCCATCGCTTACACCCGTATACTTCACTTTGAAAAGTATAAGTTTCAGATGACATACCTAATTTGACTAGATCGGCACATATCCAGTCATTTTCCTCACAAAAATCAAGAAGTTCACTACAAAACGGAGCATTAGGATGTGCATTGAAATCCCCTAACATAAATACTACTTCGATACTATTGTCTTGTATGATTGCATTCAACTCACCCAAACACTGAGTAAATTCTGGCAAGTTCACAGTTTGGTCAGTCGGCATATACACGCACATAACTAACATTTCACAACCCGCTCCAGTCATTACTTTAATCGCAACAATACGCTCACTTTTGCACTTCACCACTGTAACATTACGAAAGGCACTTTTCCGCCACAGTAGCGCAACCCCACCGTGAGGTCTGCCTCGTAGCACTCCAGCTGTCAGGTCCACCGCTGACTTCCCCGTGTAGCCGAAGTTGTCGTCAATATCACCCAATACTTGTGTATCGTACGGTAGTAGCCAGGTTTCTTGGAGGGCTATCACATCTGCCGATTTACATAAAGTTCTCACACATTCCATACTTCTTTTAATATTTTTGCAGTTATAACTTATTATTGTACTATCCATTTAATTGTATGTCATCTTTATCGGAATCCCGTGGTCTAAATCGTATGAATCTTCTAAATGTTATCCCATCAGGCCACAAGTTATCATTTAAAAAGGTATCAATTTTATTCATTGAAACAAATATTTTAAAGGAGTTGTACGGCCTTTCTTTCTTCATGATAACTTTTTCAAGAGAAACTTTTTCCTGAGTCTTACTATATATATATTCGCTTATGTCAGCCTCGAGCGTATCTTTGTTTACATTGGAAATAAACAAAGGAATCTTTGTTTCCGCCGCCTTGAACTTTGTTTCAACACTGGTTAATGCCTTTCCCATTTTTCCAATAAATCGATTCTTATGTCGTCTACGTTGTATCACAGTCCACTCATCTGTTGGCTTGTTGTGTTTCCATTCACCTGGCGACTTAACTATTTCCGCCATCGTTGGTTGCGATGTACATGGCTGCGGCGCCGGCATTTGTTTACATGCAGTTGTGTCTGTCAAAACTTTGTTCGCGCGCTCTTGTGACAGTGATGTTTGACTTCTCAACGCCTCCGCCGCCTGCCGTTCCAGGGACGCGCTCGGTGCGAGGGAGATAGACCTGTTTACACATGCGCGATGGTGAGATGTCGGCGACGGCTCGAGCGCGTTCCATTCCGACGATTTTGTCATAATGCCGGTACTTGATAAGTCATGTGATAGACCTACCGGCCCGCTATCCGAATAATAAGCACCTCTTTTTTCCGTGTTAATATTTGGGTAATTAACCAAGGAAGTCAGTTTCAGATTGTCTAGATCTATACGTACTGTATCTACCATGTCTACGGTTGCATAATTTTCCTTAATTGCTTGTATATCACTACGAAGTAGCACAATGTCCTTCAGCAACTTCGTAACATCTAAGTGATCAAACGATATCGGAGGCAATTTTTGTAAGTCTCGTGCAACGAAGGTGGGAATCACATCCGGATCAATTTCTTTAAAGAGACAGATAATGTCCTCTAAGTCTCTTTGCACTTTGCCATCTCGCCTTCTTGATTTTTTCCTCTGAGAAGTCGTTACAGATTCAAATAACAAAGTTTTCGCCTCGTCGATTTCTGGTTCCGAGAAGGCCGACAGGCACACACGAACTATAGACTCGTTATCCATCACATCATGTTTATTTTGGATGTATGCTAGTACTTCACATATAATTATATTGCAATTAGAACACTTCAACTTATTAACCGCCATTGTTTACAAAGGACGCGCGCGCACGTCAGCGCTGTGCGAGCGAGACTGATTATGGTGATATAAAATTAATATATTAAAATAACTCATATTCCACGACCCAATTAAACCGGAGCACTATGTAATGTTTAACAAACATTTATTAAAGCAATACGATATTTTCCATGCGCGGCGTATTATTAATACCGTTAATTAATACCGCGATAATTATAAATTCACTGAAATAATAATAACACGTTGTTTTCGACGTGTTTTGGCGCGTTTTGTAATCAATTTATACGTTCCGGTAAACAAACAGCGGTAACTCATTACTCGAATACTCGTGTATATGCATTATTCATGTGATTATAATAATGTGCTTTCAAATAGACATCAATACCGATGTCTGGCGGATCATGAAGGAGCGCATGTCAGCTCGCGGTTACTGCTTTGTCGCTGTGACAGCTCGATTGAGCTGTTTTCTTCAACTCCACATGATCGCACTTTGCGGCTCCCTACCGTGCTGGGTGCACTGAAAACAATCACAGTTCAAATGAGTACAAATACAGAGTACAGTCAAGAATGTACTGTATGTTATGTAGGTAGGTATAGCTACTGTAACTGCTAGCCAATACGTCATTCCAAATCGTAGCATTGTAAAATAAATGTGTTGTCGTGATTCTCTAATTGACTAAATATCGAACTGACTAAATTAAATCTTGTCGCATTTGAGAAAGTGCGTTTCTTTTCTAATAATTTCATCATTCTTTTGACTAAACTAAACGTTTTACGTTATTTTATCGACGTTTTGTTTGACGGTTTATGGTATAAGTAGTCATTGGTCATAGCAGTCTAACTGTGTAAACTTTTTTAATTTCGACTCAAACGGGAAAGATGATATTATTATATTTTATTTGCAACACAATTCTCTGCCAACAAAACTAACCGTAGCATTAAGTGGCATAATGAGCGTCTCGCAACGTTCTACAATGTTATTAATTTATAATTTGGAGATGTTCTAATAGATAGTGGATTCACAAAGTATCGTTATCTTGTTGTGTGTTATGTGTACTCAATACATAGTTATATGTGGGTTAATGCTCGGCTGGTACTCTGACAGTCTGATCGCATGCGGACATGACGCCCGCGCCCGGCTACTGGCGACTGATCAGCTGTTGCGCGCGTCTTGCGTCGCGTACTCGCGTCGTGTCGCGTCGTGTCGCGTCGGTGGGCGGCCGCCATGCCCCGGCGCATGCGTGGGAACAATTTATTATGATATTTTTGTACAAACAGTTTTGTTATCATGATGTTCGGCTGAAATATGTGTTGTGTTGATAGATACACACGTCAACTGCCAGCCGAGACTATTTGATAAACATTCCGAGCATCATTGTACTTGTAGATCAGATACGTTCGCTGCTTGCTGCTCGAACAATCAAATTGTTTTTCGCTGTTGTTTTAGCTGTAGTGTCTATTTCTGTTGTGGTACGTATCATACGTACTGTGCAGCGTGCAGGGCGACAGCGACGTCATGTGTTTGTTCTTAGTCTTACGAATGATTCGGTACGTAACGTAAACGTAACCCGTACTTAGTGGTTATAAGGTAATGATGTCTACATTTGCATAGAATGTAAAACTTACTTTGATGAAGTAAGTTTTACATTGGTACTTATATGCAAATGTAGACATAAACAAACGGCTTGTAAATTGGAGCGAGCATTGTGAGCCGAAGCCACACGGTCTCCTGTGTCAGAGGTCGGGAACCTGACTTATCGAACAATGTGATAAATACATATCCAAAAATAAATTAACGGCCTCTCAAAACAAACGTTCATTAACTGTCGTCCGGCGCGGGCGCACAAGCAGGCGTGTGCATGTACTTACCTACTTAGTAAGTACTTATAGCTACAGACGTTGTTCAAGTCTGAACAACTGACATAACGGACTCACCTTGTGTCATCGTGTGCAGGAAGAGGCGGAACCTTGTCCGGTAGCGACTGAAGTGCAGCGACACAAGTGGATCATTATCATGTTCGTAGGGGGGGGAGGGGAGCGGGAGGGGTTGGTACAGGAGCGCTGCGCCCGCGCATCCGCCGCGCGCTATTGACAAAAACCGTGCAGCACTTCCTGCTCGCCCTTTGTGCCGCACATCGCCAGCATGCACGGACATACCTGACAGCCTTGCAAACACGCCGTGGATATTATTAGTCATTACATTTTATTTGTGGGAACTAATGAAATGTTATGTTATGACTTTAATATTATTTGTCGGCATTCCAAAAATATCTCACTTAAATTAGGGAACATGCAACTGTAGTAGTGTACAATATTGAAGGAACATACAGTTTCACGGAACGCCTAACTGGCAACGTTTCATCATCGACTACTTCATTGATAAGCAGTCAGTAACTCAGTACCACCTCGCACCGCATGACCGCACACCGCGCACAGAGAGCACACTGAGCACACTGAGCACACTGAGCACACTGAGCACACCGAGCACAGCGGCACAGCACATGAGCACACACTCATAAATATTAACATTAAACTGTGTAGTTAAAATCGTGGACGCAGCTGAATACGCAATTAACACAAAGTCAGTAATTGCCGGCTTTTCGCAAAATCGCCGCTTGAAGTCGCCGGCGGCGGGTAGCGGGTGGCATGTCATGATCAGGCGGGGGCGCGGTGTGTTCAGGGGGCGGGGGGTAATGAAGGCGACCGGACACGGGCGAGGCCCTTACGTTTTATGTTACGGCCGCTGATAGCTCAGCAAATCACTCTTATCACTGGCAGTTACGTGCTCTCGACGAGACGAGCGCTGCTATTAATCAGTTCTCAGCAGGCTGCAGGCTGCAGGCGCTGATACACGCTGCTCTGTGAGCACGGAACACGGGCGCACGGCCCGCGCGTGCGTGCAGCGTGCACACGCACAGGCGACGACATCACAACGTGGAACAACTCCTGCGAACTCAGCTTAAGTCAACATACCGAGGTGAAGATGGCTATTCGTTTGAGACCCAAAACTTTTAGCAATAAAACAAACGGGTTTTAGTCGCGATAAGACTTTCGTGTTGTGACGGGAACATTAACATTACCGTGGCCAGGGAACGAATAAAAAGAGCAATTTCCGTGTTGTAAGACTTGAGGGAAATGATACGACTTCTAAAACATACTCCATCCGTGCCGCCTGCGATCAGCTGACGCGATAATAATATACTTAATACTGTCACGTCATAGCACCGTGTCACACAGAACACTCACTTCGTACAAGTCGCGATGTAATGGTTTGCTTGCGACACAATATAGCGGCGCTCGGTGACGGACGGTGACTCTTCTGAATCCAACGCAGCAACCAAACAAGCATTCTTTTTATTTTAACCGACTTCTAAAGAAAGAGGACGTTATGTATTCCACCAGAATCCTTTTTTTTCATGTATGTATTTTCAATAATTTCTTCGTGATGATTGTTCCGATTTAAGTGGTTTTTTTTTTTAAATTTGGTATATAAATGTTAAACTTTGTACTTTTTAGTTTATAACCGTGAAAGCATAAAACAGTGTTTCATTTCATATAAATAAAAAAATAAAAAACACTAAAAGGTGGAAAATAACTTAACTTTTGAAAGTCGTAGCCACCGACTTCCGAAAGTAGTTTTTCCAGTTTTAGTTCTTTGTTTAAGGAAGCCGGTTATTTTTTTGTGAACACTTCATTTAATGAAAATTTATTGAGCATGCTTTCACGCTGCTACGGCAACGCTACGGCTACGATACCGCTACGCCGTAACGTTGCTACGAAAACGCTACGTCAAAGCTACGTTGTCATTTGCCACGACACTGCTACGGCCACGCTGTGATACTCTACGAGTGCTACGACTCAAGCTACGATTAAAGCTACGACTATGCTACGACAACGCTACGCTGAATCAACGGCTCCGAAACGTAAACGCAATTCAACTTGATAACAATGATATAATATTTGGACATTTAAATCCTTTTGGTACTCCATATTCGGTGTGCACAGGTTAATGATATGGCATAATATTAACCTGTGCAATCCGTCGTGACAGTCAAGACAAACATTTATTTACTCGTTGCGAGATTTTTCTTGATTTCGTTATAAAATACTGTATGTCTGTCTATGTATCAATACATTGAAACTTCTGTTCCCGTACATTTGTCGGCGTCGCGGCGTCAGGCTGGAGCAACACATACCGACACGTTCACACCATTAACATTAGTATTTGCTCAGTATTCGCGGCCCATATGTGGCGCTCACAACACTCAAGTCACATGAAGAGTCAGTGATTAGCATGCAGGCGCTCAACCGCCGAATGTTCCCGCGAGCCGCGAGCCGCGAGCGAGCGCGCAGGAAGTACGTGCACACACTACACACTACACACTACACACGTACACACACACATGCGTGTGCGCCATGCCATCTGTCGCGCTGACAGCATACAGAAAGTCGGCTCGTACAGCGAGCGATGGGAACTCGCACACACATTGTGCCGCTGTCCGAATACAAAAGTCTACATTACGTACAGCGAGTAATGTTCGACGGTTTAATCATCATTATCAGCCTTTAATGTTCCCACTGCTGGGACAGGCCTCTCTATGAGAGGGAATGGGAAGACGATTTAATGATCCTCAGAAATTCAGTTCAAGATTGGCTAAAACCGAAGTGAGTAGTTCGCTTGCTTCGACTTTGGCCCATCATGGCCGAAGTCGAGGGACACTAACAGCGAGACAGTGCAACTGTACTTCCATTCATTTAGCAGATATTATATCAATCCGCATTGCACGCGTATATGTGTGCGTGCGCCTGTTTTCGCTCTTCCTCTGAAGTCGGCTTTCAGCGCCTATCTGGGGGTCTAAAATGGAAGCTTTACCAGAACATAATATAAATAACGTAAAAAAAAAAAAACTAAATCTAAAAACGCAATTTAAAGTCATAACAATTAAGTCCATTTTAAATTTTTAACGTGATTTATATTATGTTCTGCTAAAGGTTCCATTTTAGTCCTGCTGGTCAGTGTTCAACAATCCCTTAGTATAAAAGTTTACTTCTGATCATTAACGTTATAAATGTGGTAATCGATAGCCGCAAGCGCAAGTGCAACACCGCGCCGCCGCTGCCGCCGAGCGCCGCCGCCGGACCGGACGGCTACACTGCAGTGTAGCTCCAGCTACGTTCCACGTACTCGTACATACGTTATTAATTCCCAGTGTCAAGCGCACTGCTGGCACTGCGCACGCGCAGTAGGTACACTCGGCCGCAGTAGGATTAGGACGTACCTCATGTGGTGGTGTGTTACAGTTACAGGCGCTTCGATAGCGTGATTGATCGTCCATCTTTCGATGTTGTAAATCCTATTTGTGTTAGCATTAGTAAGTCTTCTGGCCAACATTATTATACTACGAAATAACAGCGGATGATTGATGCGAAAGCAACCAGAGTGACGTTATCCTATGGCGCGAGGTACAAGTTCGATGATCGTTCCACCTCAATTTATATGTTTGGATAACTTTATAGAATATGTATGCTGTCATTAGCATACGTACCTATATGACATGTTGTGAAGTTATGTGGCACGCGGTAGCGTCGCCACTAGTCGCCAGAGCAGAGACAGCCGCACTACGAGCAGTCCTGATCCGCAGCGAGTAAATAGAGATACTTCCCTTATGATCACTACTGTTATTTATGTGAAGCACTATCGCTCCGTCCTTGTCCCACTAATGCGGATAATCCCCGGGGGAGCGGGACAGCCGAGGTAACCGAGTTATCGTGCGGCCGGAGCCGGCCTCCTAATAAAGTAAGATAAAGTCGCTTATAAAGTGGATGGTACGTGGAGCGAAGGAAAAACTTAAGTAATATTGTGTGTTTCATAAGAGAGATTACACTAATAGCGCTTCACTAAACTTGGCGCGCTTTGTTTTATGAAGAAGGGGTCTGTGCCAGTTGTGCCGCGCGCGAGTTATCGCATTTCAAGACGAGCTGTAGCTTTGGAATATATTACATGGCTTCAAGACAAACGTTTTGAAATTCCAAGAACTTCATAAATACTTATACAAGCGTACTCATATTATATCAGATTAGTTTCGGTTAACCGGAACTTTAGTTACATGTCCAATATTTCCATGTAAATTTTTAGGAGTGTTTTATCTAGATTATTCGGGTGATAACGTAATGTCCGAGCACCAACGTGTCCGTTGTAATCGCGTGTGATAACGCCCCGAGCTCTTAGCGAGCTATCTCCGACACAACACGAACAACTGCTCGTCTGGAGAAAGAAAAATAAAGTTAAATATATTGCGAGCGAAGTGGATCTGGCCGGCGCGGCGCGACCGCGACACTGAGTAACACCGTGCAGTAGGCTCACTCCAAACAACGTGCCCCCACAAGTGCACTAGTAATCTTGTAACGTCAGGTAGTGATCATTATGTAATTTGGACCCAGCTACATGTGCTTAAGTTTTGTTCAACGCTAATGTAGGTATGTCGAGTCTGTTATCTCATCGGGTTGTGCAAACTGTACTTTCTGCGTGTTGCTGCACCGCGGCGCAGAGCTAACCGCATCGGATTCCGTCACGTCACCAGAGTTATGCTCGTACGGACTTAAAAAATGTATTACAATGTTAGCACTTTTTTACTGTCAGTCATCTAGAAATATTGCAATCATGCGTCTACTTTTGTATTTTCCGCGCAATGCAGATGCGCAGTGAACGCAACGACGTACAATCATGCAATAAAAACGTGCATTACCGCCGCCGCAGTCGCACCGCGCGCCTAATGACCGGCGCGACAAATGGAGTTTTAACCGACTGCAGCTGGCGAGGTGATGTGTTGCGCGGCGCGGCGTATCTAAACGAGCGAAACATCAAAACGTAAGGTAATGGACGCTGTTAGAGGCGCGGTGGACGACGTTTACAACCTGTAAAATGTTTGTATGGCGAGATACCGCGGTTGTTATACAACGACACTACAATCACCGCAACAATCTACTTCTTTGTATGGTACCCGCATGATGGGCGAGCACTCGCGAGTAAACTGCAGCGGTATCGGTGCGGACAGAATGTACAGTGTACAGACATGCAGCATGTGGCCGCTATGCCCTCTGTGGCCCACATCACGGTAAGTGCCCACCACTCCATAATTTGCAACTGGTTCACCGCGCGCCGCCATACGCGGGCGAACCTGCGCCGTGTGTGACACCATCGTGTACTTACTTTGTGTGACGCTATAGGGGCGAGTGTGAGGTACCCTATACCCCTATCCGTGCTTCTATTTATCGTTGAGCTATTTCTAGGCAAGTTTCTACACAATTACCTGTTTTATAACAACAGCCACAATACAAAGTGCGGGCGAGTGTAATAATAGCCATTATATGTTTGTGATTAGCGTGCCAATAACAGACACGTTTGTTAATTGTTAAATCAGCGGCATTCAACAATTTATTTGTGCGGACAGGCGTGTTATTTCAGATATAACGATATTCTACACTAACGATATTATGGCGGCGAAGGTGGTCAGTGAGTGATCGTTACACAGTTTATTATTTGAATTCCACTTCAACAACAATAATAATATATTTGTGGGTGTAGTGTGTAAGCGAGACGCAATAACAAATGACTGTCCGTAGCACACCCACCACAATAACGGCTCATTGAACGACAGCAATAAGTACAAGTTCAAGAGATGTCTCTCAGCGAGCTCGTGACCTGGTGCCTGCCGGTGACAGCTGTCGACAGAGGCACTCCCTGCTTCCTGCCTCCTGCCGGGAGTGCCTAGCGCACTCGGCACTCCCGGCCGCGCCGCCGCGCCGGATGCTGCCCAGCACTAGCGACCCCTCCTGTCGTGCACACCGCAGCGATCGCCATTCACCGCCGCTCGTATTCACTACTTCTAATTTACCAATATTACTTAGCTTGCAATGTAAACCGAGCACTGAGGAGTTTCAGTAATGGGAGGAAATCGCTCCCTCACCGGTGTCGGGTCAGTAACCTTGCCGATGTGTAGCAGTGTGGCACAGCACATTGCTCGGTTAGTTCGTCGTATGATAATAAGTGTAGATGTGGAAGAGCATTGTAAAGGGAGCGAAGCGGTTGGATAGTAGTTTTTAGAGTGCGGTGGTGAGGGTAAGCCCCCCACGGCGGCCTAGAGTCTCGAACTAATGGAAGTTCGATGTGCGCCGCTCGTGTGTTCTGCTCACTCGCTACAAAGTCGTGTGATGTGCCACTTAACTGCACGCAGCACGTGGTACTCACATGCGTTACAAGTTTATTGTTTCAGCGCTCAGCAACATGTTCTTTTCATAAATTCTAAATTGTAATACCTAGATGAAAACTAAATCATCTACTGTTTCAAGTGACAAGCGAGTGTGTAGCCAATTAGCGATCAGACCACCCAGTGCCGAGGGTATGGTACCTATGTGTGAAACTGTAGCCCCCCCCCCCCGGCCCCGCGCCCGTTGGTGGAGAGGCGCGCGGCGAGCGAGGTCGGCTACTGAACCTGATACATTATACATGCATAATACGAACATTAGGAGCCGCGCCGCCATTTATCAACTAAATAGGACACAATGGGCCCCTACACTATTAATTTTAATCTGACGACCGACAAGTTCGCGTAAACAAGTCGGAGCTTCGCTCACAAGTCACAACACCACCAACTGAAGGAAACGTGAAGAAGAACAGCTCATCTTATATTGCGCTTCCGAGTTCTAGTTTGTCGCACGTAGGCGTAGCACGGAATAGATATCGGCGGCATGCATCATGGCACCTAACTATGAATATTTGGAATGTGTCATAGATATATGTGATCATTTCGCGCACAAGTATGAGATGGTCCTTCTGTAAGTTTCTGCTCTGTGACATGCGCACGCTGTAAAGAAAACTTTAGCACAACAAATTTTCGTATTTTCCTTGAAAGGTATATTAATTAATTTGTTTGCTTCAACGGGGAACTTACGAAGTTACGACACACATTCATCAAGTCGCGCACGTGTTTTGTCGCGTGTTTTCGCTTAATTCTGCATTCCCTCTCCCTCCGACGCCGACGACTTTACCTCCATTACGGTCGGAGGCTTGGCTATTATTTGCGGGTGATAAGCGTTCTATAAAGTGTGCACGATACCATAGGGCTTCGCTAGGTGGCAGCTGGACTTAACGTCGGCGGCGGCAGTGTTGCCGAGTGCCGACTATCATAAAAAGACCTTCTGCCTATATGTACATAATTTTTATGCCATGTTGTGTAAGATCGAAATATATCATTATAACCCGTTTGCAGCCGAGTCCAAAAAGTCTGTTGTTTAATGGAAAGTCTGTTGAACTTTCAAGATATTTCACCTTCACTTCAGTACTCAAACCAAAGTCCCAAAAAGATTGTTAAACTTTACTTAAGTAACTGGTGGAACTTTGGCGAACAAAGAACCTAAAGAGAAAGACAATGAGTGAGCGATTTCAACGAGTTAGCGTTATTTGTCATAGAGTTATTGTCTCCGGCATAATGGCGCCGATCACGGCTCACGCCCGATCGCAGATAAACTCCTTTGTTGTATTTGATTCACAAACGCACAGGAAGCACCGCGTAGCGCGGCGCGGGGGGGGGGGGGTCACACCACGGACAAAAGAAAACCAGAAGCCCTCCTAATACTGCGGAAAGAAACTCACACAGTCGGAGCCCTCCGCAGAGAAAATAAATTAAAGTTGAGTAGCCCTCCACGAACATTGCTCCCCTTCTCAAACAAATCTGCTTCACACCTCTTTACTTATTTGTATTTTATGGATTCAATATAATTTTGTTTCCTCTACTTCAGGAAACGGTTTTCCTCATCGTCTTAGCCTTCTGCAGTACGGCTGTAGGCTGTGTGGTGTAGGCTGCGGCTCATACGTTAATTAGACGTTGGGTTGTAACGGCGGACTAATTAGATTGGTCGGCATCAGACGAGCGCTTGTGCAAGCCTTTACTATGCACATCACGTGCTGCGGTGCTGGGGTACCGGCGACCCCACCTGGGGTACGCGCGACCCGTCGCCGGGGTGCGACAGACCCCAGGGTCGGGTGACACGACTGCTTGCTCACGGGGGTTTATACTTCAAATAAACAGATTTGGGCCGAATAGCGAAAAGCGTTTTATATGAAAAGATTGTGAGTATTTAAATTAGTGACTCTTTTTACAGGATTAGAACTCTCCAGAATGTTTCCAAAGGACGCTTCATGAACATGACAATTCGTACCGTAGCTACCTGCGCCTGCGCCTGCCCTACGTGAACAGATGATACAGTTGCTGCACAACTCCAGAAGGTGGCATGATTCTTATAATTAGAAAAGAGTAGTTAGCAAGTAATGCAGCGCGTCACGTGTGCGCTGTGCGCCTCTCGTCGTGGGAGGCCGCCATCCCCTGGGCTGCACTAATACCCACTGCAAGCAACACTGGCACGGGAAGTGACTTACTTGCACTCGCATTACCTGACACAATCACACGCAGTTCGCAACGCGACTGTCACTCTGAACACTACAATCATAGATTACTTACCTACTATTACTATACTATACCACCATCTTGGAAAATGATGATATTAATGAAATCAACAAATAACTGCTATCTATCACAATTTTATGAAGTTGCTGTGGCCTGTGGAAAACCTTATAGAGTCAATGTTGACGAGATAGTCCTCTGCAGCGTCAGCAAAAAGGTGTTTAAATAAAAACAAAACAGCTTCGTAGGCTCATGGTGAAATACAGCATTAGTTAGTCACGGTTGATATACTCTCCTGAAACTAAATTTGCTAGAATTGTAGTACTTAAGTACTTATACATTGTAGATGGTTCAGTTTTTTTAACATTTGCTCAAACAACTAGCTAAAACAAGCATGCAAAATTATACAATCTTATTTATTAGTCAAACAAGTGAAGCTAATAAATTGAATTGATATTTTATAATATAATGTGACTGATTTGTTTTATTGTTTATAATTTTAATAATAATATTCACATAAGAAAGAATCAAAGTGAATGTCGGCCAAGTGCGAATCGCACTCGCGCAGGAAGTGTTCCGTACCATTATCTATACAAAATTAGACAAAACGGAAAAATATCATGTTTGGTGTATGGGAGCCCCATTAAATATTTATTTTACTCAGTTTTTAGTATTTGTTGTTATATCGGCAACCGAAATACATCATCTGTGAAAATTTCAACTGTATAGCTGTCACGGTTCATGAGATAGAGATACAGCCTGGGAACAGTGGGAACAGACAGACGGACAGTGGTGTTTCAGTAATAGAGTCCCGTTTTTACCCTTTGGGTACGGAACTGTAAAGATGGTGTTATCTCACAATCACATGTAGAAAGTATTCCGCCAGTCCGCCACTCACGCACAGAAACTAACTCCCATCCTCTACGCACACGGTACATTTGGCAAGTAGCAGCTGTCGCAAATGGTTGCCAGTTTATTAAAAAGGCGACATAATTTGTTCAGCGGGACGGCAGGCATAGCGACTGGCCATTGGCAACACTCGACCTTCACCCAAATCTACGGCTTACGAGTATCTGCCGACTTCAGGGTTTAGCTAAGCCGGTTATAATACGAGCCACTGAAACTTGTACCGTCAACAAAAGAAATTCTACTAACCAATACATTTGCAGTCTGCACATATAAGTGAATAAAATAATAATTATGATTACTTCACTGACTGTTTCATACAATAATTCGCTATCCTTGTTCCTTTATAACTTCAAAATTTTCGATTTATTTTGTCAGTCACGATGCTGACGGTACTCGATGTATTGTGTTGAGTTAGTTATCTGAGGGTTGGCATCGCTCTCGCTAGATAATCCTATCTGTCCGGACCGCGCCCGGGGGGCCGGGGTCCGGGGGCCGTGGGCCGGGGTCCGGGGGGAGGACGCCGGACGCTCCCCGGACGGACGGCGCTCTACGGTAATGAATAAAACGGATCAGCCACCACTCCACGCACTACGCGTGCACACACACATACAAACACACACACGCTCGCACGCAATCATCGCACGTCACGAAGCATCTCGCACGATACATACCTCTCTATGGACCATAATGAGCACGTTCCATGGTTCTATGTAAAGTAACTCGATACCTACTCGTTTTGATGCACGAAGTAGGTAGGGTTAAGTTTAAAGAGGAAGAATGCGCAAGCGCACCATAATCTATAATATAAGAAGTTAGTATTTCAGCACCAATTCAAAATATTTTGTTTATGAAACAAAATATTCCCATTCGACAGTCAGAGTCATCGTCACAGTTTTGTGATCTATCGTGTAGTTGAGCATTCTCCTCACAAAGTACCGCAGCAGCTGTACCGTCGTTGAGTCGCACGATATTATTACTGCGACTGCGACTGATGCGTTCATGCGTCGCTAATCCGCGTTACACCGACTGTGTCCAAGATTCGCGCCGCAGCCGCGCAGTCGTGCAGCCGCGCAGCCAATCATCTGACACTCCTTCTATCCCCGAGTGCGAGGCGTAATGTTTGATGCGAGCGCTTTCAGAGCAATCCATCGTGAAGCTCGCACGTTCACCTCAATAACCCGAGTGTGTCGCGGCTTCTTGAGAAGTACGTACTATACGGAGGACGTGTAATGTGGCGGTGATGGATCGCGTCGCTGTCACGTGTCGCGGTGTCGCGGTGTCGCCGTGCCGCGAGGCGGTGACGCGATGGGCTTGCTTCCTATCACGTGGGACCGGGATGTGCGGCATCCACACATGTTGCCACGTTAAGGCGAAGATGCGAAATTCAACTCATTTCATAATGTACTTTTACCATATATTGGTGTCGATTCTGTTGTGCACAAACTAAACTTAATTTAGACTATTGCTATCTTTTACTAAAAGGCAGGGCGAGAAAAGGACGGCTATAGCTATGCACTAAGTTAGAAATGTCAAACTAGTTTACGCCTTGCGATTCACCGTGTTATTAGTCGACATGTTTTTACGTGCACCCTTCATTTGTATGGAAATATTAGTTCGAATTAAATTTGACAGCTCTAAATTACGTCCGTCTCTTTCTCGTTTTATTGGTGAGAAAAAGATAGTAATAGCCTAAATTAAGTTTAGTTTGTGCACAACAGAATCGGCACCATTGTCGCGATATTAACTAATGAAATATCGATGTGACCCACAGAACAGATAAAGGAGGTTTAAAGGGCATTGTGGGCGGGGCAGGCGCGCCGCTCATAAAAGTGAACGCTCATATGTCAATCGACCAACAGTCGCGCTCTTGTCGTGACAATGTACGAAGCGTGTGTGAGTGCACGACGACGGACGGACGGTACGTCAAGCACAGTATTTGCGTTAGTGTGCAAGCTTATTGCACGTAGGTACTTGCCTGAACTGGAGTTAGAGAAAACAAAAGAGGTTAGTCTTTTATCTGTTTTGTGACGTGAGCACTGCGTCTTTAAGCCCGAACACTTTGGCTACACACTCATATTCGGTTCGTTATCTATCCGAAATGAATGCCCAAGTAACACAGGAAGCATTTTAAACAACTAATAATATCCTTATGTAGAACTTAAGGCCCGTAAAACTCTTATAAAAGTTCACCGAGCATCTTGACGCTTTATATTGGCATTTCAAAAGCATTATGATGCTTTGTGATGTATAACGGTTGGATAAAGGCATAAAAAATGCTTTTGTAAAGCCTTTAGTTTTAGTGCAGCAAACCACAATGCAGCTGTCCTGCTTTCAGCTGTTTTTACTGCATTTGGAACTACAATAGCATTTTAAGTAGTCAAATAAATGCTACAGACTGTTTAAGAGCATAAACGTGACCCATTATAATGCCACGTAAATCCAGCATACAGCTTTCAGCTGTTCTTAGTGCCTTAGGGTTTACAATAGCATTTTAGGCAGTAAGATAATGGCCGCTTAATAGCATAAACTTCCCAACTAGCAAAAACGTCGTATAATTCCAGTCTTATAAGACTTCATGTTATGTAACAGTTATATAGTGGTATGTAGCTAACTGTTATGATATATAGACGTTTATCATACGACTGTTTAGTTGCGTGACTGATATGTCTTAATATAAAGTTGTGTAAACGTTTTCAGGACTAGCTTATATGACGTCATATAATGGTGTGAGTGCATATGTTGAGTAAACGTTTTCAGGACTAGCTTATATGACGTCATATAATGGTGTGAGTGCGTATATCAAGTAAACGTTTTCGGGAATAGCTTCTACGACGTCGGATAATGGTGTGAGTGCATATGTGAAGAAAACGTTTTCAGGTCTAACTTATACGACGTTGGATAATGATGCCAGTTATGACGTTTATTTGACAATGTATTGGTCATTTGAATGTTTCGGTTAATTAAAAGGTAGTTGTGTGTGAATCTTAATATAACATTTATATAATTAAAACGACGCTTAAGAGGCCGAACGACTGATTCCGGTCAATTTTGTTCCGTTATTGTTAGAATACGTAACATAATATTAGCAAAACTGTACACGTTATGGGTAGCTAAACTCTTCATCTTGCATGTGGCGGGAAGGTATTTTCAAAAAAACTTCATATCTAATGGTAAACCTTCAATATTCAATGCCATTTTCTTCAAAAAACGACGTTAGAGTGAAGTTTGACCATCGTTTCCTGTAAATCCACGGGAAATTTAGACCATATAAAAATATGAGTAACAACAGCATATAACCCTTTTGCATTTGTGTTGATTACTTTTTTCCATTACCATACAAAAATTTGCAGAAAAAAAATAAAGAAGTTACGACATTTTACGGAAAAATTCAGCCACTTAAATATTTTTTTTCTAATTTATAGCTCGATATTTAAGAAATTAAAAAAATATGTAATAATCTTAAGTTACTTTTATGATAAAAACAAAATTTTGTTTTCCAAAAAATAAAAAAATTGATATAGAAAATAAATTTCAAAAAATACTATAATAACATGCGCGCAACATCGATCGCCTCAGTGTCAACTCAGCTAGCGCAGCGGGAGGACGTATCGCTTTGTGTCACTTGAGCTCGCGAAGTCTACGTAAGAATATTAGCAAGAATATACTTCGACTACCACAACTTGGTCCGGTGAGTATATAATTATTTTGATTATTATATTTTACTAATATTAAAAATATAGTTGTGTGGTAAGAAGTTTGGATTTTTAACCTACTTACAAAATAGGAAGTTCTGAATTCGAATTCGAACCATTTGTATTTTCTATATAGTTGGTGCCAGTTAAGATGGAAATAGAGGTCATTCACACCTTCCTACCAAGATTTTAATCATTAAACGATAATGACACTTACTTCGACCAATAAGCGATACTTGCTTATATCGCTAGAGTATCGTAGTACCAGTCGGCTAGACATACAGGGGTTGAGAATCTTGTGTGGTTCCAATTCGAATTTATTAAACTAATACAAATAGTTTCTTAGCAAAAAAATAAATTATTTCGAATTTATAAATTTACGTGTGACGTAAAAAAATGCTTCAATGTGAAGGATTTTATCAACATGAATGGATGTAGACTTAGCGTCAGTTCACACCGAGACGCGACAGTACTGGAAGAGGACAGTGCTTTCGCGCTGCGCCGCGCAAGACGCATCGCAACATCGCTAGGCGCATCGTTAAAAGCAAATAAATAATAGCACTCCGACCGAACGCAAGCGAACTATGACACGGAATGTTCAATCAAAATGGCGCCCACGTGGCGTGACCATAATGTGCTGCACACCTGACGCGTTGACCGCTTCAAAGTGAAAACGGCATAAGATCAGAATTATCATTTTTTGTGATGAGATAGTTATGTCATAAGAATATTTAGATACTTACTGACTTTATATTTTATTCAGTATTATATTAAAGAATAATGCATAATTTTAAGGTATCAGTACATTTGCACGAATGGACACTTGTGCGACTGGATTTTAGCGCGACTTGATGGGCACTTAAGTTTACTCTGTGGAGTAAACATAATATCACGCCTGTTATTACTTGAAGGTGGATTTTCTTTGGGTTTTTCCGACGCGGGTGTCTTTTTTATGGTTTCCGGGGACGTTGATCACGAAAATGAGGTTGATTATGTTAAAGTATATCAGATTTAACCAAAGGCAAGGTAAATCATTGAATCTATTTTCATATTCGTCATGCAAAAGTGGCTTTGAATGACCTAATTGAAATAAATAATTATTGACCTCATTTTCGTGTTCAGCGACCCCGAAAACCATGAAAACGACACCCATGACGTAAAAACGAAAAAAACCTGGACGCCATCTTGGATTTTCATTTTGAACTCATTTTCGTGATCAACGTCCCCGGAAACCATAAAAAAGACACCCGTGTCGGAAAAACCCAAAGAAAATCCACCTTCAAGTAATAACAGGCGTGATGTTGTGTTTACTCCACAGAGTAAACTTAAGTGGCCATTAAGGTGCGCAAAAGTGCAGTCACGCAAGTGTCCATTCGCGTAAGGTCCTTTTCGCGCAAAAATCCATGCGCGCATAATAATATGTCTTTTCGCGTAAGTGGGTGCGCGTAAGAAGTGTCCTTCGCGCAAATGTCTGT
Organism: Xestia ashworthii; assembly: GCA_950022955.1. Taxonomy (NCBI): domain Eukaryota; kingdom Metazoa; phylum Arthropoda; class Insecta; order Lepidoptera; family Noctuidae; genus Xestia; species Xestia ashworthii. The sequence continues at coordinate 22,862,623 of OX465566.1, forward strand.
CGCGCGATAGTCCCAGATCCTAATTTTAAGATAATTTATTTACTTTTTTCAATGGAAGTAACTCACTAACTCACTAAGTTAGAATAGTGTCAAAAAGGAAAATACAATATTTAAAACAATTAATTTCGTAGGGTACGTTTGCTCGATTTCTTATTTTTTTGGGTTGTGCACTTTGTTGTGTATGTTCATCACCATGTGTCATTTTGGATGTATTATGAGACTCAAGCGATATCAGATTTGCGACAGGTTTGTAAGGGTGGAGGGACAGTATCGCTAATATTTCGACATCGGGATGAAAGTCGGAGCAATGACCTCTATTTCCATCTTAACTGGCACCGACTATAGTAGGTATGCTTGTCCAAAATAAATGATAAAAATCCAAGCTGGCGGCGGCGATAATTTTCGTATTTTTCGTCATGGGTATCGTTTTCATGGTTTTCAAGGGTGCTAAGGCCGATCGTGAAATCAAAATAAAAATCCAAGATGGCGGCGACGATAATTTTCGTATTTTTCGTCATGGGTATCGTTTTCATGGTTTTTGAGGGTGCTAAAACCGATAGTGACGTCAAAATAAAAATCCAAGATGGCGGCGGTGATAATTTTCGTATTTTTCATCATGGGTATCGTTTTCATGGTTTTCGAGGGTGCCAAGGCCGATAGTGAAATCAAAATAAAAATCCAAGATGGCGGCGACGATAATTTTCGTATTTTTCATCATGGGTATCGTTTTCATGGTTTTTGAGGGTGCTAAAACCGATAGTGACGTCAAAATTAAAATCCAAGATGGCGGCGGCTATAATTTTCGTATTTTCCGTCATGGGTCTCGCTTTCATGGTTTTCGAGGGTGCTAAGGCCGATAGTGAAATCAAAATAAAAATCCAAGATGGCGGCGACGATAATTTTCGTATTTTTCGTCATGGGTATCGTTTTCATGGTTTTTGAGGGTGCTAATACCGATAGTGACGTCAAAATAAAAATCCAAGATGGCGGCGGTGATAATTTTCGTATTTTTGTCATGGGTATCGTTTTCATGGTTTTCGAGGGTGCCAAGGCCGATAGTGAAATCAAAATAAAAATCCAAGATCTACCACGTGTGAATTGCACACAATATGTTCTTTTTTTATTGCTTAATTGGGTAGATTTCTCGGGTGGTCCCATGGTCATCAGCTTGGGATCTGATGATGAGATCCTGGAGAAATCGAGGGGGCTCTTCAAATTTTATAGGAAAACATATAGCGATTTTGCTACCTTGTCTTGTAGTGTTATACATACATAATTATTTGATTTTATGTGCGTCAATTCGTATTATACATTTATAGATAATGGGGCGAAAGAAAGGAACACACTACCAGTGTGTCAATAAACGAAAACGGAACAATTTGGGATTGGAACGTGCCAAACAAGTACTAAGAGAACGCACTTATAATCAACTGGCTACCACTTCGTCGTCTGTAGATGGTGTAAGTTTTAGTTACTATCAGCAATTATTTGATAATTGCAAAAATACTGCGTTTTTACAGCATGTCGAAGCTACATCTAGTATACATACATGAATTTTGCAAATATATTGAAAAATAGAAAGACAGTACTAATACTAGTAGTAATCTTCGTATTTTCGTATTTTTAGGAGGCTAATGACAATAGAAACGCTGAAAAAACTGTCATGAGTGGTGATGTCGACTATTCAGTTCCAATTGATCTAGGCATGGTATGTTTCTAGTATCCCATAAATTGTAGATTTGCTATGACCATAATTCCATTTGTTTCAGACTTTTTGAAGCAATGAGATTGTAATAAATGTTTGTTATTTTTTCCAGAGTAAAGAAAACATTCCAAGTAAAGAAAGCTATCCGCCAATAGATTTAGATTTAAGCGATGACTTCGAAATTGAATCAAACAAGGTATGATATACACACCTACACAAATGAATGAATAAAACAATCGCATTCATAAGACAGCACACATAAGTTTACAACTCTTTTTGTTTCAGAAATCACCGGTATCATCATTGCTCATTGAAGGGCGAAGAATAGTGGACTTCCAATATTTTTTTGACCAGTGGATACATATCACAAACCACAGTCTTCAATTCGGATGCAATGCATCAAACTTGAAAATAGTAGAAGAAAAGCAGCAAGGGTTTTTGTCAACATTTTCACTCTCTTGTACTATGTGTGGTAGTCGATTCCTGCTGAAAACGTGTCAGAGTACGTCAAATGTATTGGACGTCAATCAAAGTGCAGTGTCGGAAGTTATAAGTATAGGATGTGGTCGGGCCAACTTGAATGAGCTAGCTGCTTCCCTAGATTTGCCACTTATCAGCAAAACAATATATCAAAATTGTCACGATAACTTATTTAACTGGTGGAAGGCTACAGCTGAAGAAACTATGATAGAAGCTGGTAAAGAAGAAGCTTCTTTGGCTCTGGATAGTAAAAATTTGAGTCCTTCAGGTGTTCCTACTATAGCTGTAACAGCTGATGCTGCTTGGGGAAAACGGTCTTATAAAACTAACTTCTCCTCCGCAGCAGGCGTTGGAGCTATAATAGGGTTACAAACGGGTAAAATACTACATGTCGGAATTAAAAATAAATACTGTGTCGTATGTTCTCGTGCAGCGAATAAAAGTATAATACTCCCGGAACATCAGTGCAACAAAAATCATACAGGTTCTTCTACAAGTATGGAGAAATCAGTTATCGTTGAAGGATTTAATAAATCCGTAGAAACGCATAATTTGGTATACGCAAAACTAATTGCAGATGGAGACTCAAGCGTGTACAAAAATATCTTAGAAAGCAGACCATATGCCAACGTAACAGTGGAAAAAATTGAATGTTCCAACCACTTAATGCGTAATTATAACGGGAAGAATTTGAGTTTAATTAAGGATACATCCATACCATTAAACGAGCGTAAATTACTTAGTTCTGATCGCATAAACCGATTACGCATAGCTGTGAAAGCAGCAGTAAGGTTTCGAAAAGCTCAAAATATCCCGATAACTGAACAAATAAAAAGTTTGCAGAAAGATATCCTAAATAGTCCAAATCATATTTTCGGAGACCATTCCCATTGCGAACGTTACTACTGCACAGACGAAAAAAAGTCCGAGGTGAATCTTGTGCCTCAAATCAAAACTTTGATGCTCAAATTAATGGCAAACGCGTCCCATCTATCATATCATGCTCGGAGTTTGTTACACAATTTGAATAATAACAGAGCTGAACAGTTTAATGCGATTGTAGCTAAATATATAGGTGGTAAACGTATTAACTACTCATTAAAAAATTCATATGCTCTGAGATGCTATGCCGCAGTGGTCGCCTACAACACAGGAAAACCGATAAATACATTTTATAAAATAATTTTTAAAAGCAGTCCCTCAACAGCAGCAAAAAAGTTTGAAGCTGAAAAGGCAAAAGCTAATCAGAAAAAAAAAATCTGGAAGCCTAAACGAAGATTAGGATTCGATGACAGTCATATTGACTATGGTGATTCTTGTCAGAAGCCCGACTTGTCAGATGAGGAATTTTCATTAGCCAAGACCGCATTTTTGAAAAACCTCATGTCCCAAATTGAACAGAGACATGAAATTGAAAGGGACACTGTATTGCAAGCAGAAAGTGCGTTGTGGCTTGAGTTACGCAGATGTCTTTTGACGGCTTCTAATTTTGGTAAAGTGTGCAAGCGACGAAAAAATATAAGTTCTGCAGGTCTTGTAAAAAATTTACTTTACTCGTATTCGCTTGACCATGTTGCAGCAATTCAACATGGTAAAACAAATGAACAGAATGCCTTAATTCAGCTGCAAAGGCAAGAAAATATTGTATTAGAAAAATGTGGCCTGTTCATTGATGATGAACATTTTTTTCTGGGTGCAACGCCAGATGCTCTATTTGAAAATGGTATCGTAGAGCTAAAATGTCCATTTTCGGCGTTTGGAATGAGCCCTGATGAAGCTATAAGAGAAAAAAAAATAAAGTTTTGGAAAATCAAAAATGAGGAAACGATAATTAATAAAAATCACGACTGGTGGTACCAGATTCAAGGCCAACTGCACATTACAAAAAAGGATGTGTGTTTGTTTGCAGTATGGACAGGTTCTAATTATACAATGAAAGTTGAAAGAGTTATTAGAGAGGATAGTTTTTGGAAGACAAAAATGGAGAAAAGGCTTGTGGATTTTTATGACACATGCTTGTTACCTGAAATTGTCGATCCAAGAAAATCTCGTTCTATGCCTCTTCGAGACACTTCATTTTAAAATAAATACATATAGTTTTAAGGTTGATGTAAACTAATTTCAATACTTTTCGTCAAGATTCATGGACCTAGCTTTTGAGATCAGTTATTTCAGGTATGAGACTTGTGTTGTAAAAAGAAACATTTTTTTCCATATATTTGTTCCAAAATGGATCCTTCCTGACTATTTTTTTAGACTAAATTTTGTTACATTTCCCTGACTTTGGTAAAGTGCAGCTGCCCCTGTGACTGATTTAAAAGTCGTGGCTTAGATTAATAGAAAAGAATAGACATACTCTTTATCCAAACTGACAACAAGCGCTGTGTGTCAAACGCCCAGCAAATGCCGACATGGTAACCCACTCAGCGCAATTGTATAATTTTATCCTGTAATTTGTAGAACTTTCTTTTATACCCGACTGCCCAGGAAGGGTTATGTTTTTCGCGCGTATCTTGTATGTATGTGTGCATGTAATATTCTTTAATTAATACCTCATTTCTTCCAAACCTTAACTTTTATTTAATGGGTCTCGACTGTTGCAGTCAATATGTTCCGTATTAGAATTGAACTGAACTTGTTTTTATTCTTTTCAGTTCTTATTTAAAGTTATTAGTTATTTTTTACGCAGTCGGGTTTTTATTCTGTAAATGTTTTTTTTATTTGTTGCTATTGTATTGTGTGTGTATCGAATAAATGTTTTCTATTCTATTTTACATATTAGGCGTTTATAAGCAAAACTTGTTTTTACATTTCCAAAGATGAGACAGTCAATAAATACCGTTTACGTTTTCTGTTCTTCTATTTAATTTTATCGTAGAAACTTATTATTTTCAGCCTATTGCCTTATTAACTTACCATTTTGAATGTAGACAAATATACCTTACTAATATTTAATAAAAATCCAAACGCATTTTACTAAACGCTATTAAAATAATTTTATTGTCTAATAAAGGATCAAAATTGTTTACGCTATCTCTAAGTTTTACTCGCAGCCATGTGTGCGTAAACGTGCACACGAACATGAAAATGCCTAATCTTGCGCGAGTCAGTTTTATGCACGGACTCTTAAACGTTTGTGCATGACCTTTATATAACAAAACAAATTTGGTCGAATGAAAGACTAACTAAGACTTGTATGCGACTAAAATGTTGAATTTCAACCGTTACATAACTTTAAGTAGGCTTTTAAATCATTTAAAGGTCAAACCCACACTTTAATTAAACCATTCCCATTTAGTTTTGTCAAATACAACATTGATATATGTACTTAATTAAAAATATGGATCCAAATAGATGGAGAAATATTAAAAGAAGCGGGGCCTTCAAGCGAAAAATTAGGAAAACGTTCCATTAATTGAAAAGTGAGACGATAACCTCTTCGTCGGCTAAACATGGCCGCGGCGTCATGGTCTCAAGGAAAAGTCTACCCGACGACGTTTTGGTTATATTAGTGTAATATAGAGGTCGCTATGTAACGTAAACAAGATGGTTGGAGCTTTACTATGAAAAAATATTTTGGATAATTAAATAAAACTATTGAAATACAAAGAAATAGGGGAGGGCGTTAAAAACTTCACAGCAACACATATATACATTGTCATAAAACTAAAGTTCCCTGAAAGATTAACCCCCATTATTATATCAAACTCGCTTAAATAATGAACATTAAAGATATTTTGTAATCATGGAAATGATAACTTCGCTTACCTTTTTCTAATATTTTTTTATACACACCGGCGAGCACAATTAATAATAAACACGACGATGAATCAAAACGGTTGTCGTTGAGTCGTATTGTTGGACACTAGTACAACGTTTCAGCCATTTGAAAACCTCATTATAACTGCTATGTGACATAAGCGGTCACTTAAGAGTCTCATAACAACCAGTATTGGACCGAAAAGTCTGTTTTTGTACTTTTACTTAACTTATATAGGTATCATTCGACGGTCATTGGCTGACTTTTACATAACTACTTAACGATTATATTGTCTTTTAATTTGGGCCCCTTTCGCGTTTTATAAACGTTTATATTTACGTTTATGCGACCAATCTTAAAAAACTATTGAAAATGTAAAACGTTAACTTAACTAATAAATAACATTAATTTGTTAGTTGGGTTGTACCATTATAATGCCACGTAAATCAGGTATACAGCTTTGGGCTGTGTTTAGTGCCCTTTGCACTTTTTTAGCACTTGTAAGTGCCAAGTAAATGCTGCTGAACAGCATAAACGTGAACCAATGTAATTCTTGCATTTGTAAAGATCACCTGTGAGTTATTGTAATGCGTATAGCCTTATATACCTTTTATACTTTAATGTTTTTGTAAAACCATTTGTCGGTCGGAAAAGTTATAACGAAACGTTCCATGAACTATCATTCAATTGCACAGATAACAAATAGTGTCTAGTTCTGTCATGTACGACTTTGGATGTGCGGGGGGGCATGTGCGGGCGCGGGACGACGGCAGTGAACGAACGTTCGCACCGTCGCGTCGTCGTCTCGCAGAGTGCGCCGCCGCCAGTCGGACAGTCGTCTTTAGGCTGTTCAGAGGGAACACAGATCGCCTAGGCCTGTCTAGCGTTTTAGCAGACACGACCGTTGATTTTAAATCTCTCTGGAAATTTCCATCCGACTGTATAATTGCCAAGTTGCTTCATCTAAACGTAAATTCAGTGTATAATCCCGATTTAGGGTAAGTTTTGAATAGCACACAAAAATTACGCACATCATCCTCTTTTTTATTGCTAAACATTATTCTGTGTCTTCGATATTTCATGTGTAACTCATTTGCTGTTGCTTATTTCATTGCTATAAATAAGCACAATTTTACGATTGCAAAATTTCCTTTGTAACAAGTTTTAACAATAAATTCATGCTATCCCTTCTACCCTCAAGTTTGATAATAATTTCTATTCAAATTCTAAACGCCTAACCGATTAGTTACTGCAATATTACTGCCAATCTTACTTTGCTCAGCTGTTTTTATGTAAACTCCGTTCTGGTCTATACCACCCCCGTCAATACTGCTACTACTGGGTGGGTATTACCTCCTGGTGGACGTCGGTGGTACCCCAGCACGAAGGTTTTAGGCTGAGTTCTGACCAGCTGGTACGGTGGTTCCAGGTTTTATGCACAGAGTTTCACACTCCGAGTTCTACGCTTCGGGTTGGTTAATTCTCCAGGCAACCACGCTCGTGTACTACACCCCGACCTAGCGAGTCCTTCTGGAAGATTCCACGACGCATCGTCGCCGGCGCACCGAGTACACCTGATATCCTCGTGCGACATCACCGTACCGCGCTACACGGTTCTTCGGCCTACGACCACCTCCGGCCAGCTGCGGGATATCGCCTGCAACTACATGGGAGTACCTATCCCTGCAGCAGTGACCGCAGACATTTGTAACCTATGACCCTACAAATTCGTGTGCCTCCGGCTAGGTTTGCTTTTAATATATTGTTTTAATGGTACACACCCGTCTTTTATTTTACTGTCACTTATTAGGATGCAATAAGACGGGTGGAGGCTACAAAGTACATATTGTATGATCAACAAAACAACATAAATATTTATGATAGATTTTTTATTTTCATGACTTCTTGATTTTGAACGACGGTTGTCCGTGGTTCTTCCATACCTGTGTCATTCGCGTCATTCAGATTTTTTTCATTATGGACAATTTAAATCTACTGGTATACCGGTGAACCCATATAAAACTACTTTATAGACAATGGCACTACAGTGGTTCATCTAAAGTCTTCTCTCTGGCCTCTGGTTTAATAATTGTTCACGTGTGAGAATTTATACTGCTGGCGGCATTAATTAGGGTATCACCGAGCTATTATGAACCGACACCATTTTGTAAATATTTTATAACCAAAAAATATTATCATTCCGACCTATTTATAAAAGCAATAGGCCCATATTATAATGATATAGCTTAAATGTATACTGCCCAACCAATACTATTACATTAATTATCGAGTTTTTTTTCTATACTAAGCATAAACAATTGTTTTGGTTATTTGACTCATATCTTTATATTACATTTTATATCAAAACCACAAAATATTGAGTGCGCTTGAAAATTTTGAATGAACCTTATGTATACATTTACAGTAAACTACATTGTGTTTAATATTTGAAGGCATTAAATAAGAAAAGCAGTAAAAAACGTAACCAGTATAATACATTTTGTTTTGATGCAAACCAGTATGGTTTCATTCACTCAGTTTTGACCGTCTTCGTCCATATTATATTGCTAGACAAAATACTTAAATTACAACGTTATTGTATTATAACATTTGTGTCATGGTATTACAGATGTATTTGCAATGATGTAGGGTTTATTTAAGGTCTAACTGTGAACACTTAAATAGCCTCAATCATTCTTTTAGAACAATCTAATGCTAGTCTCATGCTTCTGTAATGCCATTGGCAACTTAATTGACCGTAGTAATGCTACTTTAATGCAATTGGCAACTTATTTGACCGTAATAATGCTTCTTTAATGCGATTCGCAACTTATTTGGTCACAATTATGCTAATATAATGCGACTGTAGTGCAATTAAACAACTAAGTGTGAACTTATTTATGACCTAAAGCCATACAATTTGTGCCCAAATAAGCAGCATTACAGTAGTTTGTAATGCTATCATAGAGCTAACTCAAAATGCTAAAACGACACAGAAATGCTGTAAGCGGGCCGATATACTGCTTTGGTGTGTAACTTGGGTGTGTACCTACTTCAGAGGAAATGTAAGTTTGTTCGTGGTAAACTGAGCCTGTTTCACGAAGTGTGGTCAAGTGTAAGAGATAACATTCTCCGGATTAAGATGATAAAAGTTTGGAATAGCTGTTTCGTAGTCGATGAAAATAATTGTAGGTGGTGGAAGAGACACTGACGCACAAACGCTTAGCACGTGTTCAGTGCAACAGTCCATGACTCCATGTCACTGCCACCGTTATTATTTATTTAACACATCAAGCACAACAAACACTTTTGTGTGTTTCTTAGGTAAATTTATATAAAAGTATCACGTCTGCTCGTATCTCCGTATCTGTCGGATTAGAAAGAAGTCTGTGTGATCGGATGTGAATATAAGACGCGATAAGATTACCATAAGACGCCGGAGAGATCGATAGCAGCAGATATGCTAATACGCGGCTATAAATACGGGGGATCATTCATCCGATACGCACGACACGCAACGCTCCGCCGAATCTAACGCAAACTGCTCGCATCAGATAACAACGCCGCGCCGCCCGCCGCCGCGCCGCTGTGAAGCGACACATGTGTTGTCCCCCTGCCCTGACTCCCTGAGTACGAGTACTGCATTGTATAGTATGAATGAACCCTCACTTAGTAGACAGTTAGAGTCGTTAGTCCCAGTCGCTCGGCTCATGTGGAGAGCACATGAGACTATAAAGAAACAAAACACGCTGATGGCGATGGCGCAGATACCGACAAAAAAGGGAACGCATACCATTGCCGTCGCATCTCTCTGTTCTGCTTCAATTCACATAGATTGCGGGTTGTGTTACCTGTACTCATAGCGGACTAACATATGTACACGCAGCTCGCTTGTAAAGCAGCCTCACCCCGCGCCCTGCACACCCCGCACACCCCGCACCCCGCGAGTACAGTGAGCTACATGCTCGTAAGTAATCGCTCTGCGTCAACTCCGCGGTGAACGATTGCTTCCATTTTTCGAGATCGTTCACTGCACATGTTTATTGTTTCCTGAAGTCTTTACGTCGCTCGACTGAAGCAACGTAAGCAAACCACACTTACTTCAGAAGCAGCCGAGTGCTGTATAAAAAATATTGAACACTTGCAAAAATATTTATGGGTTTAGAGCGCGGCGTTAAAAAACATTGCGTTGCTGGCGGCCGGTGACCGACCGGGTGCGAGCACACCGCGCTGCGCTGGGAGTGAGAAGTATGGCGCACGTGTGAGGCTGAGGTGCCACATGTATTGTGCCGTCTGTTATTCACTGGCTTGATGTGGCTCGGCTCTGCTGAGCGCATTACCGAGAATGTGAGCGTAACGAACGAGATCCCCACCCCTTATGAGATCAAATGAACACTTTTGACCACCAATGTACCTTCTGTGTCTTGTAAAGCCTGTAGATTATGAAGCATAGCCGCAAACTATGTGTGCGACTGTGCGCCTCATCATAATTTTGAACTTCACAGTAATTTGGCTCCGAGGCGCGGCATAGACACGGCTAATTTATGAGAGGTTTAGCATTCGCTTCGTAGAATACAGCATGTTGTCACAGTATAAAAAGATTTTTAGACTGTGATGTTGTATTCTATAAAGACGGAGATATCTGAACACGAGATCTAATAAGCCTCACACGCTCGGCTCGACCCGCCAGCCCCGCTAGCCCCGCATCTAAATTGAACCGTACGCCTCCAGCGACCGACACTCATAAGTCTTCGTGCAGTGATTGTCCAAGTAATTAAGCAGATAGGTAGTTCAGTTAGCTACGTACTTTCTTTTGTAGCGGCCCGTAATGAAGTAACGATAACTCGCACTCATCAATTATGTCAAAAGCAGCCGGGGGCCCGAGGAGGGGGAGAGCAGCAGGGCTCCGGGGGGTGAGGGGGGTGTGGAAGGTGTCGCCGGTGAAACGCCGCGTCATCGCGCGATTGTTGATAGTGCGCCAATTGCGAGCATTGTGCGCGACTGTACACAATGAGCCACACTCCACAGACGAGATCGTGTTCCGATACGTTTGATAAATAACTTAGTAATTACAGAGCTTCACAGCACAGCTCTGTGATCAACTGATCGCGACAGATAACTCGCGTTCTATTGCTCCACAATCTTTGCGTTGGTTTAATCCCCCTAGTATTGACCACCAATGTACTTATTGTACAGATTGAACTGTACCGCGCCGCAGCCGCGCGCCGCCACTCGTCACCGATGGGCCAGCTGACTAAGCTTTTCAACAAAAAGGGTCTCCAAGAGAAATAGTTTGTGTGAGTGAAATGGTACAATATAATGGTACCTAGTCCATAAGTACAAAGTGTTCGAGTTACGAACGCCGACTGCCGACGACGCACGACCCGGCGACGCGCGACGCCAGGTGCTCACTGCGTGAACTGAGGCGCTGGCGATGGCGCGGGCGTGGCGGTGCGACGTGCGACGCGTAAGGAAACAACTTCATCGGCGCACCGCACCCGACACCCAACACCTAGCTACTGTAGCTACTCACCAGGCAGACAGGCTGGCAACACCGACATAACAGCATATTTTACGAATAGCAACATTTTATTGGTCCGGTCGTTAGTTAAGAAAGTTGAATTAGCATGAGATTGGAGCGCAGCGCTAATAGTCGATAAATTACAGTAATAGAACAGATAAGCGAGATATTATTATAATAAAACTTGTAATGATCTCGTGGCCTGCGTGTGTGTGTGTGTGTGCGGCCCACATCACGACACACGACGTCATGCAAACAGACAGACGGACCGACTGCGGCGCGCCGCCGCCTACTCAATATTTATTAATTTATTTGTATTATAATTTTATCGCATTATTTAAGAAAATATGTTTGATGCACCTACCGGCTAGCCGGCAGCACAATGCACAGAAAATAGTACTGTAACCGGTGCCTCGTGAGTCGTGTGTTCTGAGAATGTACACTTTGTAAACAGACACGCACAATCGATTAGTTCGAACAACCCTAATCGATTGATATAAGAATCCGAGTTTTAATTGATTAAATAAAAATAATACTTAGAACTTTTTCTTCGATTCGATATGACGATAACTTTTAATTTTAATTAAATGCAATTTAGCTGAAGTATTAATAAACGAAACGAACATGTTCATAAACACAACGCTGCACGACTTTACCTGTTATTGAACCAATTGAAATAATTAAGATAAATATTAACTAATGTAGCTTACACTTTTAAATCTATTCTATTCTATATCTATCTTCTATATCTATATCTATCTATCTATACATATAATAAAAGAGTAAAAAAGCTGTGTCTGTACATTGAATTAAAAAAATAATAATTGAAGGGGGTTTAGAAACAGTAATAGAGCACGAATCCAAAAAAAAAAGTCTGTCTGTTTGTCTGTTTGTCTGTTTGTCTGTTTGTCTGTTTGTCTGTTTGTCTGTTTGTTTGTACACGCTAATCTTCGGAAGTACTGGACGGATTTGAATGATTTTTTTTTGTTGTATAGATATTATGTCTGGGCAACATATAGGCTATAATTTATCTTGGAAACCTGAACACCTGATGTAGAACCGCAATAGACCAGCTAAACTGTAAGAGATACAAATATGACACCATAGCAAAAATTGTTCCACGTGATGAGCGTTTTCTGCTGAGAGAATAAATTTGAAGATCTGGAACACCTGATGTGGAACTCCAAAAGCCCAGTTATACCATAACACATATAGGAATTACGTCTTAGCAAAAGTTGTTCAATCTGATGAGCACTCTCTGTTGACTTATAAAAATCGAAGATCTGGGACACCTGTCGTGGAACTCCAATAGCCCAGCTACACCATAACACATATAGGAATGACGTCTTAGCAAAAGTTGTTCAATTTGATGAGCACTCTCTGTTGACTTATAAAAATCGAAGATCTGGGACACCTGTCGTGGAACTCCAATAGCCCAGCTACACCATAACACATATAGGAATGACGTCTTAGCAAAAGTTGTTCAATCTGATGAGCACTCTCTGCTGACTTATAAAAATCTAAGATCTGGGACACCTGTCGTGGAACTCCAAGAGCCCAGCAACACCATAACACATAGGAATGATGACGTCTTAGCAAAAGTTGTTCTGTCTGAAGGGCATTTCCTGTTGACTTATAAAAAATCGAAGATCAGAAACATCTGATGTGAAAATTATTGCAAAGCTATCACTAATTTCACTGTACAATTATAAAATAACAAAAACTGGGAGTACCTCTACGCGGTTAAGGCGGCAATAGTTTAGGACTGATTTTCGATTTTCGATGACGGTGGTATATCATTGAAAATTTGACTCTACTGGCCAAAACTCCCATTTATTATTTTATTTTATCGAATAAATATGTCTTCGAGCTTATGTTATTTGAGTGTTTTTGGCATGAAGAGACAGAAGAAGAGCGCTGAACACGCACACAACAAAATATTCATAATCTGTTAGAAAGTGAGAGAGAAAGAATTGCTGGAGTACGGCATGAAGAGACAGAAGAAGAGCGCGAAGACTTCGACATTCTCTGAACAGAATGTCGATAACATCTGAAGAATCGGGTGTCTCAAGATATAGCCGTAGGGCATGACGACCTTCCGTGGGTTGATAAGAAACGGAGTTCATTTACGTATACTGATTGAATACGCCACATATTCCGCCATCGGAGGTATGGTTCAAAATTTTACTTTTTGTGAACCTGTTAAATGGCAAAAAGAAACAAACGGTATGTGTTGCTCAGGTGGGCAAGATCCGTTATTTTCCCGTCCCCGGGCTCTTAGAATTAGACGTTTCAGATCTTCGATTTTGACGAACCCGGTGTCGCTGGCAAAAGCAACAGGATCCGCGTACGAAGTCGCGGGCAGAAGCTAGTATTTAATAAGTCAAAGAACGTAGTGTTTTACATTATTTTATTAGGTAGAAAAAATAAATTATGTATGTGAGAATTTACATTTAATTTTTATACTAATTATGTTAATTACCATAATTATTGATGCTCCTTTTTATTCTTTTAACTCTCCATCGACATTTGTATGTAAATGTAAAATAATAAATCGATGAAACAATTCTAGACGTAATGGGTGCGCTTCACCTGTTTGCAGGGGCGAGCGACTAGATTGTGCGCAGTCAGTCAGTCAGCACTATTATTACGAGGTAGGTACCTAGTTAGCGCGCCGCGCTGCTGGGCTGGAGTAGTGAGCGACCCCCTCGTGTGGACGTGAGGGCCCCTACGGTGTACGTACAGCGTACAGCGGTACAGGTAGGTACGTGCACTCGAAGTACAGCGACACTAATCGGTCATTTACATCCGCGAGACGCGCACACCTGTGTGTAGCGGAGCTGAGCACGTTCAACTACATTAGGTTCGATCCATTTGGCAGAGTGGACTCCATTACCGGCAGTCGTAACGTCGGACGGTCGCCGGCCGGGTGACGTCGCTACTCGTTAACTAACTTTTATATTCGCCCACCACGCGACGATCCGGTTATCGTCCTATATACAAGCTCACCCCTTTGCTCCCTCTGAGCTCAGTGAGCTCGGTCTGTATGCGAGTGTCTGATAAAATGCCGCGCTATACCCGTACAGCGTGTACACTATAGGTACCGGTTTTGCGGGAACACGGTTCTGCAATAACATGATTTCGTTCCCCTTAAGGCGCTACCCCAGGCAAAATTAGCAACTCTATTTGTGGTGATTCAAACTTCGTTTGAAATACTATTAGAATAAAGTTCTAATCAGCTTGCACTACAAAGTGGTTTTTACGTCAGTCACTGCGGGTCGAATAGTGCGAAATTAGTGATTTTTATTTTCAAATCAAATCAAATCATTTATTTGTCAGAACATGGTCGGTATGTTTATAACATGGTATTAGGTATAGATAGAGTCATCACATTCTACCACATGGGCGTACAAATGTTAACACATTATTGGTGATCAATTAAATAAACAATAATATTCATTAATAATTATATGTAGTTAAATAAAAATAAAAAAGGGAAAGTGAAAAAAAAAATTAAATAACAATTGAATTAAATTACTATGTCAGTGTCATTTAGGTAATCATTTAAATTATAATAGCATTTGTTACATAGAAATTCTTTAAATTGCTTCTTAAATCTAGCCAAATCTAACTCTCTAATGGATTTATTAATTTTACTATAAATTTGTGGGGCTCTGCAGAATATGCTTTTCTGCATAAGAGCTGTCTTGGCTCTGCGTCCGCGTAGCATGTCATTTCGCCTGTTACGTTGTACAGTATCAGATAGGTGAGGAAACAAATTTGAATTTAATCTCACAAATAAGGCAGTTTCAAATATATACAAAGATGGTAGTGTCAGAATTTTATGCTTTCTGAAATATGGCACACAACTGTCCGTCACCCGAAGTCCAAACATAGATCTTATGCAGCGCTTTTGCGCTTTAAAAGCGGCTTCCCTATTTGTAGAGTTACCCCAAAATATGATGCCGTATCTTAACACAGATGCAACAAGACCATGATAGGCTGTGAGTAGTGCATCCGTGTTAACAGTTGGAGCAAGTTTATATAGGGCATAGGACGAGCAACTTATTTTTTTGCATAATGTTTCGACATGATTCTTCCAGTTAAGTTGACTATCTATTATAAGGCCTAGGAATTTCGCACTGTCCACGTCACTTATTATGTTGTTTTGGAATTTCACGTCCATTTTTATGCTAGGTTTTCTATTACCAAAGTGCATAATTTGAGTTTTACCAAGGTTAATTTTTAAATTGTTATTGTTAAGCCAAGCAATTATTTGGATTAACACTTCATTTACATCAGCTTCATATTGGTCCGGGTTATTACTAGCTACTGTTACCGTGCTATCATCAGCAAATAGGGTTATAGGGTGATTTATGGCTTTGGGCAGGTCATTAATATAGATTAAGAAAAGTAAGGGACCCAGAACACTGCCCTGTGGTACGCCGAAGTATACAGTACGTTCTTTGGATAGGTATGTAACTACTTCTTTTGTCTTTAAATTTAAGTCAGTAATAGCAGTTATTTGTTTTCTATTTGAGAGATAAGTCATTAATAAATCCAAAATATTACCCCTTATACCATAGCAGTCCAGTTTGTTTCTTAAGATATTGTGGTCAACATAGTCAAAAGCTTGTGTCATGTCACAGTAAATAGCGCAAACAGGTGTCTTTTTGTCAACATTACTCATAATTGTATTCAGGAAGTCATAGATTGCCATATTAACTGTCTTATTTTTCCGGAAACCTTTTTGCTCGTTGCAGAGAATCACATGTTTTTCTAAATATGAATATAACTCGTTATAAATATACCTCTCAAATATTTTTGAGAAAATTGACAAAAGCGCAATAGGTCTATAGTTTTCCATTTGCAGTTTATCCCCTTTTTTGAAAACGGGTTTTACAATAGAAACCTTTAGACAATCAGGAAAAACACCGTGACTGATACATAAATTAAGTATATGGCTGAGATGGAGAGAAATTAGATCAGAAACATATTTAATGACCTTTGTTGAAATCTTGTCATATCCTACGCTATTTGTGTTTTTTAAACTTCTTATTATGTGAAATATTTGCGTTGGTTGACATGGTGCCATGAACATGGATTTTTGTTTATTTAAAATGTGCGCAGTTGATTGTTTGCGTGCCCCTGGGATTGGTATAATTTTATCAACGAAGTAGGTGTTAAACTTGTCAGCAATTAATTGAGGATTGTTAATTGTTCTATTATCAGCTTGAATTGTATTTATTAAGTCATTTGGTAGATTAAATTTAGATTTATTGATTAGTTTCCATGTCATTTTGCTTTTATTGTCAGAGTTTTTAATATTGTAGTCATTTTGAGATCGCTTAGTCAGTTTAATAATTTTTTTAAATAATTTGGTGTAGTTAGAATATTTTATTTTGTTCATTTGAGTCGGTTGGAGTCTACAAGCCCATAATAGTTGCCTTTTCTTTAAGCTACATAATTTAATGCCACGCGATATCCATTTTGGCTTTTTAGTTGTTTGTATTTTAATGAGCCTAGTGGGGAAACACAAGTCGTAAAATAATTTAAATTGATCTATGAATAAGTTAAAAGCAGCATTAGGATCATCGCTGTCATAGATTTCAGAGAACGTCAGTTTCTCGAGACAGGATCTGAATTTAATCATATTCTCAGGGCTAAAATCCCGTTGAGATTTGAACCAATATTTCAAAGCACAGTCCGCTCTAACGGGACACTTCAGCAATTGCGCAGTGTGATCCGATAGGGCAAATTCAATCACTTCCGCTTTGCATTTCCTCTCAAAATTGTGAGCAAGATTATCTATAAGTACATGTTTGACTCCTCACTCTAGTTGGCTGAAAGATAGACAATCTCAAATTATGATTCAATAATAGACATTCAAAATCTAAGGTTTGATAAGTTCTCTTTAGGGTATCAACATTGAAGTCACCCGCTATTACAATATTGCTATTTAGGAAGGGCTTTTTGGACAGTTCACGTAAAATCAAATCTAGTTTTTCCATACACGTATTGAAATTTCTACTATTTGGGACTCTATAAATACAGACAATAACAATCTTGTAATCAATCAGTTCGATGGCACAACATTCAAAGACACCGGTTACTGAAAATCTTGAGATGCTTTTCATTTCTTTGTATTGTAGTCCGTTTCTAGTAAGAATACATGCTCCACCTCTTTTGCTATTTTTCCTTGCGTAGCAGGCTGCAAGCTGATAATTAGGAAGATCTAGGTGTTTTTCATAACCCTCCATAATAAAATGTTCAGTAATGCATAGCACCTCCACACAAGATTGAGAGGTCTCTAATTCTTCTAGGCACACTGTTAGAGTTTCAGATTTTGCCAATAGCCCAGCGATATTTTGATGCAACACGTGTAGATGTTTAGTCACGAAAAAAGTTTGAAGGATGGTTAATACAAGAAGTGTTTTCATTATCGTCTTCAGAAGCCTCGTCATAAATCGTATGGTTGCATTCATAAAATTCGCTACGACTGGCAGTCCTAGAGCATTCAATGTCATTAATTAGAGTCTTAAGATCTTCAAAAATTGACCGCATTGCTAAATTGTTAATAAACCCGGACTTTTTCCTAAACAAACGGAAATCACACTTAAGGTTCTGATTTGAATCCAGGTAGTAGGCGTATTCATGTGACATTATATCATGGTAAAGTAAATTATTAAATGTTTCAATCCTCCAGTTATATATGTCATTGTTTCTAGTATAGGTGTATGTCGGGAAGCATATAATAATATTTGTGTGTTTTATTTTACTCAAGACATTTCGAATGTGGATTATGATCTTGCTGTAGTCATGTGTTGATTTAAAGTCTTCTGATCCAATCAAAATTATGCAATAGTCATTCATTGTAAAGTCAGATAGTTTTGTCTCAATTCCAGTAATAAGTTGTTCAATTCCTACTGTCGGTGTTAGATAGTGGCACATTCCGTCATGATCTTTTAATAATACACTTTGTGCTATGTTTAGGACCTTATGTTTATTATCCGTGCTAAGAACACATACTCTTTTTTTCCCACATGTCTGCTGACTAATTTTGTCGTTTATTGATGTTCTCGTACTAGGTTTTAGCATATATTCCACAGTTTCAGAGTCATGTTCTTCAATCACTAAGGTATCAGTTTGTATTGTGTTTATATTAGTATTCTTTATAAAATCAAATTTCCGTCTTTTGAAAAAAAAAAAACTAGCATTATGTTCATTATTAAATTGTCTATCCATTAGTAAAGAAGCAAATCAAAATAATGTTAACTTTACGAGAAGAAGCATGTTATAAATATTTTTTTCTCATTTTTGTGGTTTCATTGTGAGGGGATTTATTACACATTATGAGACTTAAAATAAAAAATAAAACTACCACTTTGCAGTCTAAGAATATGTAGAAATTTAATGTATTTTTATTACTTGGTATTTCTTTTGGATAAAGAGGAGTTGGCTCCAAAAAACTGCACAAAAAACGGCTTTTGCTTGGGGTAGCGCCTTAATACTCGGCTGACTGCCGTACCTGGCTGGACTGGAAACCTTAACTTATTTGGGAGAAGGCTCGCATGAGCTGTGAATGCGACACAAGAACACATAAACGTCAGTTTGTGGAAATAAGACGCGATTCACGGTAGCAGCGAGCACCGGAGCAGTGTTAGTAAACGATGGAGTAAGATTTATTACATTCCACGTGCACCTTGCTATGTTACAGCGAAACATTTTAGTTATAACATAACACGCTCCGATCGATACTCTGTACAAAGTATACACTGTACAGAAAACATCTACTTGTATGGTTGATCGCTGCAAATTCTTATAATGTTACCAATGCATCTCTGAACAAGAAGAATATTGTGTCGCTTGCATTGTTACTTACTTCTGTCATTTTCCACACAAATGTACGGAAATGCAACGATGACAGCATTTCATGAACCCTAAAAACTTTATGAAATACTGTCATCGTTTCCTACACAGTCTGATTACAACATCGATCGTTCTCCTTGCTCAGTATTATTTACAGACTTCAAATAGCTGGCTCCGAAATGCGTGTAGCGTGGGGACGCTACTTGCAGGACAGGAACTATGGCAGGTAGCCCCGACATCATCAAGGCACACTTCTCATGACGGATGTGTTTTGTTTCACTAATGTGACAAACGACATCAACAGAGTTCTGTATTTGGCAAGCGTCTCCGTGACGTGAGAGCACAATACACACACACACAGTGCGCAATGTATGGCATGAGAGCACAGACTGGTGTACAAGTGAGCATTAAGCATGCAGTGCAGTCGGTGTCACCTGCCGCGCGCCGGGAATGCGGATGGCGTGGCGGCCGCCACCATAACAGTCGCGTCCGCCAGCACTGAGTGCACTGAGTGCACTGTGGCACAGCCGCACAGCCGCACAGCTCACGTTCTTGTGCACATCTCGCCCACACAGCCCTCGTAACTCCATACTGTTGAGTACTCTCGCATGTTTACATCGATCCGCGTCTTTCCGAAACTCGTCACTACCAACTTCATATACTTAAAATCATTTTGAGAAGATGTAATGTCAGAACTATGTAAGTACGTTTATCTAGTCCTACATGTTTCATAAAATACATGACGTAACTTTGATACGGGCCCCACGGCCCTGTAGAGTTTTTTCAATGAAAAGTTCAGCAGCCTGCCCTCGGAGGTCGGCAGGCCTGCCAGCTAGGTACCTAGGGTAATATCGTAATTCTTCTGATACTAGCCCATGATGTGGAATGTTGGGCCCCACCGCCTCATAAATTGTGTGACTGCCGCCGCAACTTATAGAACGTGTAGGTACACTTGTACAGCCGCCGCGTATGACCGCAGTCCGCATGTCATGCAGTTGATAGATACTTCGCCGAACATATA
Organism: Xestia ashworthii; assembly: GCA_950022955.1. Lineage (NCBI taxonomy): Eukaryota > Metazoa > Arthropoda > Insecta > Lepidoptera > Noctuidae > Xestia > Xestia ashworthii. The sequence continues at coordinate 22,882,979 of OX465566.1, forward strand.
GCACGAGTGTGTCATGTATCACGCTGTCACGCAGCTCGAGGGTCTGATTGGATCGCGCTCGCAAAGCGTTTCGAAAACAAACGCGTTGCTCGCAGCGATTTAATTAATTTTAACTGAGTGTGCCGAATGGCGCCGCCCGTCACCGACACGCTTACCTGACTTATATTTTATAAGGCAACACGTCCGCCACACAACAAAGAGAACAAGAGGCTTACAAAGTTACGAGTCCAGCGATCTGCTGATGTCTGTCTGTGGGGAACTATGGGGAACTATGGCCAGCTTTATGTCTTCGTTTTTATCACTTTAAAGTACTTAAAGAAATCAGTTCAAAGTTGACACTCAACTTATATTCTTCAGTTTTATTCTGCATTCTTCCAATCAGTAACGAGTGGAGTGGATCTTCTGCCCCTGCCTGCAGCGCGTCGTGTGTCCGTGCGCCGGCAGCAGCGTCTGTACTCATAGGGCTGCCAGCCCTCGGAAATAAGCGGCACACTGTCCGAATACACCCCCATCCACCCCGCCCAGCATTTTATAAACTCTTCGCTAGCGGACTGCGGAATTGATAGGTTTACCTCTCCTTTAGCAATCCTGCTTCCTTTAATGAAATTGTAGCAGGTTCTTGATGTTCCGTTTCTCTTAAACATTACTTGCAATTCGTTCGTAATACCAATTTCACATTACTTACATGAAGAGAAAAAATCTAATTTGGTTTTTGTATAAACTTATCAAAGAGAAAGGAGTAAATGATGCCGTGACGAGTGACGACTAACGGGGGAGAATGGATGACAAAACATGTTGCGCCGCCGCCTCGCCGCCGCCGCCGCGCCGCCGCCTCGCCGCCGCCGCCCGGAACAAACAACGTGGGACAAGCGCAGCGAGGTGATGATGATGATGTTTTCATACAAGTACCTAGATCATTCGATGCGACTGGCCTGCGCGCCTGTCACTTGGCAGCCAGGCTGTGGCGGGCGCGGCAGCCCTACACTAGCACAGGCCGCGGGCCGTCCACTTAGATTAGCTTACATTTTATTGTAATTGCATGCGCTCACGCCCACAGGCGTCCCGCGACCGAGCGCGCGGTGATCGTGCAGTCGTGCTGCGACCAGACGACCAGACGACTGCGAGACGTGGCTTGCGAGTCGACACCGACTGACAATTACTTTCTCACGATATTAGCATTGGGAACGTTTGGCTGCTCATCAAAAACAAACAAGTTAATGCCGCCTGTGTCCATCTGGTCTCCGCGACACTGCGGGCGCTGCACAGTGCATACTGCATACGGGGTGAGCCTGGCGAATGGCGAGTGGCGAGTGGCGAGTAGACGACGGGTGTTTCATTTTATCAGCCATATTCGTGATGCCTACAGTTACAAAAATAATTAGCCAGTATAAAAGAATTGAAAATACAGTTTAGTAATTGTACCGTACACACTACACAGTACTAGGACACGCAGCTGAAAGATATAATTGTGTAAGTCAATTGCACAATGGGTGCGTTATCTCTCGCAGCCATCTTTCACAAACAACCAGATGAGCACGAGAGGTGGGAAGGAATTTCTAAGATAACTAAACTACTCTTTGGGAACAGTTATATTATAACATTCGTGCTGTGTGCGCCATACAATCATAAAACTTCGATCGTTATGCGATTATGTTCAGTTTCTGCTCCAGGGCGTCAACCCCGCCCCCCTCCGCCCCACCACGCAAGCCCACTGTGTGAACTAAATCGCTCATCAGATTTTGTCGCCGGGGCTAACAAAACCTAATTGATGTTACTTAAGGCGCTACCCCGAGCTCAGTGGCGCCCTCATTGAATAAAAAAACGTAGCATAGCATAGAAAACAAAAATAAAAAATTGAATCTTGGAGTTTGTTACAAAGAGGATAAAGTATTTTCACGTTGTTAAAACACGACTCAAAATGTTTAGTATCCAAAGTAGATAGCAAAAGTACCAAAAGCGGCCGTTTTTGAGTTTTGCCATCTACTTTGGATACTAAACATTTTGAGTCCTGTTTTAACAACGTAATAGTACATTATGGTACAAGTGTGTAATGTTGGTGATTACCGCCGAGGCGCCATTGAGAACCGAGCCGTTAGGCGAGGTTCTTAAGAGAGCCGAGGATTGTAATTATCAACACACACGTGTATCATACGACGTTTTTCAACACACTTGAGAATAAAATAACACTAAAAATAACTATAATTTCAACAGTGAAAACGAGTTGTGAATTTTTTTTCGCAATGGCGGGAATAATTCATCAGTTTTCCTATGCGCGCGCATCTAACAATGGCGATCGCCCATATACTAAAAGAATGAGGTTTCTTTTTTTTGGCTTTTCGCGGATAGCGTTTTAGCAACGTACGAAATGGGGAATTCAAAGTTTTATTATTAAAAAAAAAGTAAAAAAAAAAGAAAACAAAAGTTGCATTTGAGTGAAAGTTTTATTTATTAAAAACTTATAAGTTGAAGTTATCTATGTAGATACGAAGTTGTATGAAATGAGCAAGCAATAGGTACATTAATTTATTTGTACTATTGAACACGATCTTTTTTGTATCGAAACTTTTTTAAGAACAAAGCAATTCAGCCAATAAAAAAAAACCCTATAACTCACTTGTGAATAATAGCAATGAAAAAGTCACAGTTTGATTACAGGTGTCATTATGTGCCTAATTGCGGTGAAATTAGAGCCACTTTATGAGCAAGTGTGTTGAAAAAATACTTTATACTCTTTGTAACAAACTCCAAGATTCAAATTTTCGTTTTTGTTTTCTATGCTACGATTTTTTATTCAATAAGGGCGCCACTTAGCTCGGGGTAGCGCCTTAAGCAGTTTTTTAAGAAAAACTATTTGTTCTAGCCCGCCGAATTCACGTTTTTACGTCGCAAAATAGTATGCTTGAACGTTGTATAAACAGTAAAGTCACGTATACAATATTTTAGCTAGGTAGGTACCTAATTGTTCTTTAATTAGGTCTACTGATTTTTCAATAAAAGATACTGAATCTCAAGAAAGAAAAAAAATCCGTGAACTCTTTTCTCGAGCTAAAATCCATATAAACTCCCTTATTATGCAACGCTTAGACTGAATACCTAATGATGTACACTTCAATGAGGTCTGCCAATTTTTCACTAATATAACTACTTTTCCGTGCAGTAGATAACCTAGCGGCGACAGCGGTTACCTTGTGTGTGTTCCCAAGTTCGAATTCTTAGTCAAGAATTACTTTTTGTATAAATTTATTTGGTTGAACAGAAACTATCAGCGCCATCTAACATTTGAGGTACACAGTTTTAAAAAAACGAAAACCAGAGTTGCGCATCCATCTTGTATCATAAACGTATAGTGTATTTCTGTGTATTATCTATAGCAGTCGACTCTTGGCCGTTGAACGGGGAACCCGTGCCACTCGACGCGACGCACGCGTAATTATTCTCGTTTAGAAATTATCCTATGATTTTTACTTTTGAGAAGTGTAGTTCAGTAGGCGACTACATGAACTAAATAACCACCTCTATTTGTGGTGGTTCAAACTTCGTCTGAAATTCTGTTAGAATAAAGTTCTGATCAGCTTGCACTACAAAGTGGTTGTTACGTCAGTCACTGCGGGCCGAATAGTGCAAAATGAGTGGTTTCGATCGATTTACAAAAAAATCAATGGATTGGACTAAAAAAATAAAAACACAATGATGCTGAAAATATTTTGCTTGTAGAAAGAAGCTTCAAGTATGTATTTTAGTATAGTTTTTACTCGTTAAAAGATTTTTTTAGTGATCAGTTCGTGATTTTTTTATATCGAGGAAAATCAATTGTATTATGTTTTCAAAACACTATCATACTAGCATATATCCTAAAGAATATCATATATTTTTCTGGTTTTGTTTATTGCAGTGAATCATACCTACCTATAGGTACCTACTTACAGGCATTATAAAACTCGCGTTTAGCTCTTGTCGCCATAGAACAACTTCTGAACTTAGTGAACAATGATTAGTGATAGGACGCTGTTTATTTTAGTTGTTTATAATACTTTCAGGCATTATAAAAATAATTTGGTTGATTGTGCAACCAAATTCAAGATGCCGAGAGTATCGAAAGTGAAACGTGATCGACAACAAAGGCTCAAGGAAATAAAAATCGCAGTGTAAGTTTCATACTTTTGTTATTACAATACAATGGAAAATAATTATTATAATCATCATATTTATATGACCGTGGACGGACTCGATACATTATTGGACGAAATCGGCTCGATAGAATATAATTGCATCATCATCTCAGCCGATATACGTCCACTGCTGGACATGGCCTCCTCCAAGTGTCGCCACATTGTCCGGTCCCTTGCGACTCGCATCCAACGGATTCCCTCAACCTTCACCAGGTCATCGGTCCACCTAGTGGGAGGTCTTCCAACGCATCGTCTTCCGGTTCGCGGTCGCCACTCCAGAACTTTTCGGCCCCATCGGCCAACCGTTCTGCGAGCAATGTGCCCTGCCCACTGCCACTTATGTTTGGCAATTCTTCGGGCTACGTCGGTGACCTTGGTTCTCTTGCGGATGTCTTCATTTCTGATTCGATCACGCAAGGAAACTCCGAGCATAGCCCTCTCCATTGCCCTTTGGATGACTTTAAGCCTTTTGATACAAGTAAGGCCCATTGTGAGCGACCACGTTTCGGTCCCGTATGTAATCACTGGCAACACACAACACAGGTTTTATTAAAATTTCGAATTGGCTTGCAAATAGAAAGCGGTTTATTGAAAAAAAAAACAAATGAACTTTTCAACGCGAAAAAAAATATTGTTATAAGTGAGCATCGTTGATTTTGAAAAGTATGTGCAATGCCTGTTGCTAGCCGCTGCAGCAGCTGCAGTAATGTAGGTAGAGGTACCTACTAATTATCTGTGGAGTGTGTATCATCTTCATTGCGAAAATGTTGAGAATTTGTGTTTTGAATGTTAATCTGTGACTGATCTGATTGAAGAAAAAATTGACAGCTCAGTTCAGAATTTGTCGAGTGTAAATTTGTTCGGTTTTAAATTACTATTTTTCTCGCACTCGATGTGAAAAGTACAGTTTGCACCTGGAGACTAAACGCCAATTTAATATAACCTCGCTTTCATTGACTCCCTCGCCGGGTATATTATGGCTTCGTTTAGTCCCTCGTTATAAAATCTATCTAATATATAAAATTCTCGTGTCACAGTGTTATTTACCATAGGTACCTACTCCTCTGAAACGGCTTGACCGATTTTTATGAAATTTTGCATATTCAGTAGGTCTGAGAATCGGCTACTATCTATTTTTCATACCCCTAAGTGATAAGGATTATCCACCCCTAACATTTTTTTAACTATAAATAATTTATAAGTATGGCAAAACAATGTTTGCCGAGTCAGCTAGTATACTATATTTTTCACTCCTCTTGCTCGAAAACTTTTTTACAAAAAATAAAACCGACTTCAAAAAAAAAACAAAAAAGTGAACTTTAGCTTCTGAAGTCGGTGACCGATTTGATCGATTTAATTTTTTTGTCACCGACTTCAGAAGCTAAAGTTATTTTTCACTTTTTTGTTTTTTTTTTGAAATCGGTTTTATTATTTTTTGTAAAAAAGTTTTTATTTTACATTTTTTAATGGTTTACATGTGCTTGGTACACATGGAAAGTGCATACCGTTACAATTACAACAAGCCCAAACACGACTAGGGTACATTGTCTCATTATGGAGTTCCGTGACTCTTAGCTTCATCATCAGATCTGATGGTAGAATGGTTCTTATCAAACGCAAATGCTTCACTTGTTGTAGAAAATACCAAAATCGCAACACGTTTTCATATAAAATTTGAAGAGTTCCCTCGATTTCGCCAAGATTCCATCATCAGATCCCGACTTGGTGGCTATGGGACCATTTGGAAAGAATACCCTTTCCAACAAAAAAAGAATTTTCCAAATCGGTTGGCAAGCGACGGAGTTATGCCCGAACAAACATAAAAAAAAATAAAAAATAGAAACATCCGAATTGAGAACCTCCTCCTTTTTTAGAAGTCGGTTAAAAAAAAACTCGTGAAAAAGTTGGAACTTGACCCTCAAGATCTCTGTAACTAGGTTCCCCAGCTATGGTGTAGAACAAAAAAATGATCGCAATGACGTGTAGAACAAGTGCCTTTCGGGGTGTTGTTTCACCCTTTATACTAGCTCTGTGTTTGGGATTCGTCGAGGATTCCTCAATTGGTCAGTGTTTATAGTCTATGGCCGTAGATGCGCATACGTCGATTTTTTAATCGAAAATACAATTATCCTATCTCATTTTAGTTAATGTTTGCAGAATCAGTATCGTTCATAGATAAAAATTCTTAAAATTATGCAAATATTAAATGTGAAACAAGTATTTTAAATTTTTAAATTGACGTAAGTATTTAGTACCGTAAACAAGGCGCGCGTACCTCGTGCTATGTGCTTTTCTGTTCATTGTACCGATTAACACTTTCACGTAAAGATTCCACGGTGATAAATTTAACCCTTTCTTTGCGATGGCGAGGCCGACTAAATGTTACATGAGGAGCCTTGACATCATTTAATTCAAATGTATCAAAACCAAGGCCCAGACTATTCGATGCAGACAGTTCCATACGTCGGGTTAGAATTAGGTATTACTTTTGATGACGTGATTTGTTTCATGTGGTCTTTTTTTATTTTCCGGGTTGTTTTTAGGGTTCCGTACCGCAAATGCAAAAACATACTCTTATGAAATCACTTCGTTATCCGTCTTCTGTGAGTAATCTATAGCCCCTTTTTCTCAGGAATGGATGGAAAGGAGATGCCCAAAAGTGGTACCAAAAAGTCTCATGCCTAAAGATTAAAATTTTAGAGTAATTATTTTCATAATTGTTTACGACATTACGGGTCAGGGATTTGATTTTTAAACAGGGAATTTAATTTAAAGTATAGAAGTATGAATATTGTTTTACTCCCTCTACATGACGTTCACACAACCGGTCATGGAGATGTAGAATGTTATAGAAACTATTTTGATAAATCGACTAACTTATCATTCCAACCTTTCTTTTTTATTATAAATACTCGTAACGTTTGCTTTAAAAATATTTAACGAATTATTCGTATTACATTTGCTTTGTTTTTGTTGAATAACATTAACAATTAAGTAAAGGCGGTACACCAAATCGATTCATATTACTAATTGCCAAAAAACAATTTTTTTACTAAAGATTTTGATTAACCGATCTCATCCCTAAATGACATTGGCATTATTTTGATGTGACGTGTATTGGTGTATTGTGAAGTTTTTGTTTATATTTTGTGAACTTATTTCTGTTTATTCTGCAAATTTGTCAAGTCATAGTGTCAACCGAATAACAGTGTCAGTCACCCGGCAAAACCAATGTATCAAAAGGCTCATTTTCTACTTGTATGGTTTCGAGGTAATCTTCGATATTATAAATTTACTCCGAAGCTCCGGTTTTGTTTACAAAAAAATAAAACCGACTCCAAAAAAGTAACTTTAGCTTCTGAAGTCGGTGACTTTTGTGTGATTGATTTATTTTTTTTGTCACCGACTTCAGAAGCTAAAGTTATTTTTCACTTTTTTGGAGTCGGTTTTATTTTTTGCAAAAAAGTTTTTATTTTTCACTTATTAGTGGTTCACATATGCTTGATATAAATGGAAAGTGCATACCGTTACAATTACAACAAGCCCAAACACGCCTAGGATACATTGTCTCATTATGGAGTTCCGTGACTCGGCTTCATCATCAGATCTGATGGTAGAATGGTTCTTATCGAACGCAAATGCTTCACTTGTTGTAGAAAATACCAAAATCGCAACACGTTATCGTATAAAATTTGAAGAGTTCCCTCGATTTCGCCAAGATTCCATCATCAGATCCCGACTTGGTGGCTATGGGACCATTTGGAAAGAATACCCTTTCCAACAAAAAAAGAATTTTTCAAATCGGTTGGCCAGCGACGGAGTTATGCCCGAACAAACATAAAAAAAAAAAAAAAAAAAAAAAATAGAAACATTCGAATTGAGAACCTCCTCCTTTTTTAGAAGTCGGTTAAAAAGACGTCATAATAGCGTACCAGAGAGGGCGTAAAATTGCTTATTATGCCCTAGGGAAAAAAAGGTTTTTTTTTAATTTTCGTCGTCGGTGTTCAAAATCGCATAAGTCTTTACTCATAACTCATAAATATTTTCTTATTACTGTTCCATTAAAAAAAAAAACATTTTATTTAAAAAATGGAACCAAACGCGCCGAACGCCGAACTCATTGGCAGGGTGTGTGCGTTGCATTCCAGCTACAGAAGAAATAAAAAAACGGATTGGCGCGAAATTTTATGATTTTTTCTGTATTATTTATTTGAATTATAAGTAGGATTCCTTTTTATCTCCCACGTTTACCCCACGGACGACACAATATTATATTCGTCTTCACAGAGAACTGAAACTATGTTGCCGGGAAAAAACATCTCAATAAATTTGAACAGTACAAATTGTACATTTAATTGTTAATAAAATAAACCGTCATATAAAATATGGTTATTTTATTTTCTAGCAATCGTAGTGAAAATTACGGTGTAAGTTAACACACGTTGCTAAAATCCCATTGTAGTGTATGTAGATATCACACTACAGGTTGCCTCATGCGCGCACGTCGCTCGGTTATAAGTACCGGTCCCAGTGGTGGGGCGGTCAGTTGTTGTCAGACTGTCGGCCGGAGCGGTGGCGCGTTGGTGAGTCAACTAGTGTTGTTAAAAGTGCATATTTTACATTGGCGACGAGGATAAAACTATGAAATGCAAGTGTAATAAAAGTGTTAAAAAAAATATAACCTAAATAAGGGAGAAATACTAAAGTGCGCGACACTATCAGTTTAGTTCCTTAACTATACTAAAACAGCTTACCTATTAAGTTCAATCGTCATATTTAAATCATTATGTTATTACAGTTACCCAACAAATGTTATAATTCAAGTAGCCACCAAAACATTTTATAAGTAACGGGCTACGGCAGTCTTATAAAGCTGTCGTACGCTTGAATGTGTTACGACTCATTAGATCGGAATGCAGATGCATTGCCAACAGTTTTTAGAAACGATTAATTTGATTTTTATTAGTATTAGGTATCTATTGCTAAACTGATTAATAACGAGGTTTACTGGTTTCCTTTGTGGGGTGCAAATAATCACAATCACGTTTATAAAACTCACCAGTGATAATAATATTATGTGTGATGTGTGTACGTGATTCAAAAAATAATGAGGCAAGTAAGGTAAGCTGGTGTAATGCTTTCATGCTTCTATTTTTCAAAGAGATAGGAAGAAGTGTTTGATTGGTGGTTATTTTGGATAATTTCAAAACATAATGAAGCAAGTAAGCTGACGTAGTGTCTAGTCATTTATTTGATACAAAGGAAATAACTAAGCTGTTTTTAGTTTACTCAGTTTATTAAACAGTTATACTGATCACTAAATTGATATTGGACTAACGAGTAACTGTTTGGGTCTTGAGATATCATAAAATACTAATTTTAAAATTGACATCATCACTGTAATGATATGGAAGCAGCATAGGCTGGTAATTTAATTGACACTGTTTGACAATATTCAGGGGTAAAATATCGTAAACAATATATATCTATTTATCTATATAAATAACATGTTTATGTACACAGAATTATTCCGTATTTATGCTCATACAAAAAATAACAAAATATGAGGGTGAGCGGTCATAATATCAAAACAAAATTTATCTAGTAGCTAATCACTATCCAAGCAAATACGGATCCAAACTAAAAAGTTAGTGACTGTACTGGATGTGGCAATAGAGGGCACACATACTAATCAATAATGTGTCCTTTATTATTGCTATATTGGCTGGCGTCCGGTGTGTTGTTGTTGTTGGGAGGTTCTTGATTAAGAAGCTGTGACGCTGCCCGACCTATGGGTCGAGCCCGGGACCTAATGCTTAGTAATTTGATTGGTGCTACATTAAATAATAAATCAAAAAGCACATACATTAAATAAACCAATAAGCAGTAGAACATTCCTACTGGTCATTTAAATGACAGTTGTGATATAACAGCAATAGCAGTAGCACGTTCCTAGTGGTCATTCAAATGACAGTTGTGAAATAACAGTGATAGCAGTAGCACATTCCTACTGATCATTCAAATGACCGTTGTGAAATAACAGTGATAGCAGTAGAATATATCTACTGGTCAAATTCACAAGTCATCAGAGAATGACAGTGACAGCAGTAAAATATATCTACTGGTCAAATTGACAAGTCATCAGAGAATGACAGTGATATTAGTAGGATATACCTTCAGGGCCTCAAGTCTGCTATTATAATAGTGTCAGAATAGTCGATCACTGATTTCATAATGGTCAAGTTTGTAAAGTTCTGTGAAGTTCTGTAAAGTTCTGTGAAGTTCTGTAAAGTTCTGTGAAGTTCTGTAAAGTTCTGTAAAGTTCTGTAAAGTTCTGTATAGTTCTGTAGAGTTCTGTCAAGTTCTGTCAAGTTTTGCCTCTATAATGGCGACAGTCCATTAAAAGAAATGTCATAGAATGGGTCATAGAATGGTAATCCCATACATATTCATACAAATGAAGTTTGGAATGAATAAATGTTCGCATTTAGTAGTAAATTTCGAAAACAATCTGCAGTATGGGTTTTATAATAATGGCAATACGGCAATGTGATTAAAACACAATTATATTACGAGACCATTGACCGACAAATGATCGACCATTGTAAATTTAGCGGATTATGAACTCTTTAAGCAAAATGATAATGGAATGGATAGGGAATAGTGCTGGAGTGACGAATTTATAAAAATAGCAGACTTGGGCCCCATGTCATTAAATTGACAGTAATAGCAGTAGAATATACATACTGGTCATTGCATTGACATGTCATCATGTAATGACGGGAATGGCAGTAGAATATACCTACTGGTCATTAAATAACAGATATTTATTTATTAAGAGCGGTGATGGCCTAGCCAGACATATGTCATGGGTTCGAAACCAGGCCGGCTTTTTGTGTTATTATTCCACTCATCACCAGTGGATGCTCTTTAAATGGTGAAGGAAAACATCGTGAGGAAACCGGCATGTCTTTCGAAGTATTGATTGGTGTTTACTGGTTGTGTGTGGGTTGGGTAGTACGAACCTACATGAAATTGGTGCTTGTACCCTGGAACCGATGCTTCGAAAGACATGGGACACTTGCCACGCACTGTTTGCGCGTGGTAGGTCAATGGCATCCATTAAATTGGAAGCAAGGGACGTCCATTCAATTGCACGTATTGGGCACCGAAGAAAAAATAAAGTAAATTATTGTAAAGTAAGTTATTATATTGCAAGTATGGTAATATTGTACTATCAACGGAAACTAACGAAAGCGAACTAAGCTTCTGAAAAATAACACGAACGTTGTTGCAAAAAAAAGGTTGAAAAACCAAATAAAAATTTTGTGGTTTTTATAAAAAGATAAATGGTAAAAAGGAAACTACGGAAAAAAATGGGTGATAATAAGAGCACAGTGTTGTAATTAGGTGTGCTGAAATGGGTACCACTATCAAACGACTAAGAAAGAAACGACTAAGATCGGGGATCAAACGGATCTTGGTATATTTACAAACTGAGGACAATGGTTCTGGGATAGCAGCAAAGTAGCTCTACCCTGCCATTTCGGTTTTGATTCTTTAGGGTCGTGGCGTGATGTTAAGTGGCTTTTTCTAGAACTGGACTATGAAATTAAAATCAATTATTGTAGAACCAATGTACCAAAACAAAAGGTATACATACCAAAATTAATGAATAAAATGTTAAAACATTGATTTTAAACCCACTGCTCGTTCCAGCCAGAGATTGGGTATTAATTTGGTTACCAGCCACAAAACATTGAAGATATGATGAAAGTCAAATAGTCGAAAGTAAAAATTATTTATTTGCAATAAATGTGGTAAGTACAAAAGATGGTAAAAATAATATGTAATACAATGACACATTTCGCCATAAAATTGGAATGCAAACATTAAAGTATTAGATACTAATTCCAAAATACATTGATAACTAAATGTGAAACAAACCTTAAATTGGATAACTAGGACCAGTGTGTTTAAAAGTTGAGATACTCAAAAAAAAAAAAAAAAAACAGAAGGAAAATATAATAATTTTAAAATACAAACACAACAACTGTATGTACCGATTAAGAGAATTTCAATTCTCAGTATATCTCACGTTGTAGGAGAATGCTCCTGGATATATGGAATCCTGTACCATGCTGCGTCAAAATCAAACTTTGTTTTTATAGTCTACACTAATGAACTAATGAACACCTACAAAAAGTTCTTCTGTAAACAATTCGGAGTAATTTTATAAAATCGAAAATATAAAATAGAAAATGAATAATTTGATACATTGGTTTTGCCTATGACTCGACATATTTGCAGAATACAAAGATTATACAAACAAGTTATACACAATACCATAATGAATTAATCTCAACTAAACGGGCGTAAACGTCAGATCAAATGTCGGTCAAAATCGACTTTGTGTCAATTTGTAATATCAAACCGATTTGGTGTACCGATTTTACTTGTTTGTTACAGTCATTCAACCAAATAATAAGTAAATATAATAATAAATAAATATCGCTAGAGATAACACACAGCGCCATCTAGTGCTGCGCTGGGCAGTGAGGCTTGTGTCGTGGACACCAGATAGTTGATATACTAGATACTTTTTGTTTGTAATGAGTCGGAAACAAATGTCCGTGCTCATCACACAAACATTTTCTCCTACCGGAATTCGATCCTTGGACCCTAAGAACATAAGGCAACCTCACTACCGCTGTGCCATTCGGGTCGTCAAAGAAAAAAAAAAGAAAGGAATATGGAAATAGGAAGACGAGGTCATGTTATCATACTGACCCAATGGTTAAAGTTGACCATAAAGTTTTAAAGATATGAAAAGATGTTAGACACTGTTAAACAACTTCAATCCTACTCCACACTCAGTGGAGATGTTCAAATGGTGTAACTGGGTATAGTCTGAGAAGGTAAAGCATTCTTATTAAAACAAACAAAAACGGTTTGTCTAAAATAGTTTATGGCAGATTGATTGTATACGTAAAATATTAAAAGTAATTCGGTATGATTAACTAACAACTTTGATTCTCTTCTTCTTCTTCTCAGCATCTCAGAGTCCACTGCTGGACATATGCCTCTTGCATCGCTCTCCACGAAGCTCTTGATGCAGCGATTCTGGTCCAGGTCGGCCCTGCTGTCTTTTTGATGTCGTCCGACCATCGGGCAGGTGGTCTGCCGGCACTTCTGCTTCCTGTGCGAGGTCTCCAGTGAAGGGTTCTGTACGACCATCTGTTGTCGTCTCTACGGGATACATTTCCGACCCATTGCCATTTTAGTCGAGCAACCCGGGTACTTATGTCGGTAACTCGGGTGCGTTGGCAAATATCCTCATTTCGTATTCTGTCTCTCGAAGAGACGCCAAGCATTGCACGTTCCATTGCCCCCTGCGCTACTTTCAGGCGGTGAAGTATCCCGAGAGTCAGCGTCCACGTTTCACAAGCATACGTCATCACTGGGAGAACGCACTGGTTGTACACGAGTGTTTTCAGTGTTTGCAGGATTTTAGACTTGAATACATCTGCGAGTTTTCCGATGGCTCCCCATCCTAATTGAATTGTCTTTGTACAACTTTGATTACGTTTACAATAAATACAATTTGTTGAAAAGGAAGGGATGTAGTGGTTGTGTCAATGCAATAGATATAATGCATTGTCTCATGACACGAGTAGAGGGGGTCACTGTCAATCGTCCAGTTCAATCGTTCCGACTACTAGACACCGTGAGAGGTAGACGTACACGTAAGCCCCTTGCTGCGCGTAATGTAAGTGAGTAGTGATAACCGTGATAGTCAACATTATAGGTAGCAGGTAGTATTCTTATAGAAATAAAATAAACTAAAATAAGGAAGGGATGTAGTGTATGTAGATATCACACTACAGGTTGCCTCATGCGCGCACGTCGCTCGGTTATAAGTACCGGTCCCAGTGGTGGGGCGGTCAGTTGTTGTCAGACTGTCGGCCGGAGCGGTGGCGCGTTGGTGAGTCAACTAGTGTTGTTAAAAGTGCATATTTTACACCCATTATAACTCGGTTTCTATTTACTACCTCGCTGAAGCTCGGTAGTAAAACTACATCGTAATAATGGGTAATTTTAGCCCCTTGTATAACAATGTACTATTTGACGCATACCTACGTCAAAAAAATAATAGTAGATTATGCACCAAGGGGCTAAAGTTGTGTCTTATGTCACGGGCGTCATATTGAATCTCAAGCGTAATGAAGGATTCGGGATTTAACTCCCGAGCGCAGCGAGGGAGTTAAGAGATTAACTCACGAGCGAAGCGAGGGAGTTAATACAAGAATCCTGAATACAGCGAGGGATTCAAGCTAGCCCAAGGCAAAGACACCTTTAGCCCAGAGGAGGATACTCTACTTTTTACACCTACTGTGAGAAAATAATAGCCATAGTACGAAAAACAAAATATTTATTAAATAAACAAACAGTAAGAATAAATAAATCAACTAATGTTACCAGCCAATTACTATTACGGTATTACGGCGCGGTACGGTATTTGTTATTATTAATGCCAGTTCTAATGTTATTCCATTCCTTTTAAAAAATGGTTCGTAGTTATCTAATTATTCTTACAATATAATCAAAATACAATATTCTTCGAAAACATGGCAACGATATGAAGAAGCAGTCGTTATGATTTTGTAGGAAATCGAGAATATCATCCACGCGTAGTAAGGGCTTTCCTCTTTCTGGCACCAAAGAGTGTTTGTTAGTACTATACTGCCAATTTAGCTGAGCAAGTGAGATTCCAAATTCAAATCACATTATTGACCAGCGGGTCATAATGAAATACAGTACGAGTACAACATTATTGACCGGCTGTGCCCCCCGGCCACTAATGACTCACTTTAGGTTAAGGTTGCTTGACATATAATTTGACATTTTCGAGCAGGTGGTGTATAAAGACATTTTCATTACTCATACTCGGAAAGTAGGTCTGAAGTTGCCTGAGGACCGGGCTGAAAGTAATACTTTTCAGCCCTAGGGAGAATCACTTTCAACTGACAGCTGTCACATTATTAAAAAAAAATCTAGTTCTATTTTCACATTTCTATTGAACCATGTTCCGACTTCTATACAGTCTTTAAATTACAGCGCGATGTAAAATTGAAATAACATAAAATTCAGTATTAATTACAGAATATAATTATTTTAAATAACTTAGTTATAATTTAGTTACAAATATTTCTTTAAAATAACAAAAATTTGGGCAAAATATTTACAATTTTTTCAGTGACTATAGTGAAAATAAAGGCTGAATAGCCGGCCACAGAAAAAAAAAACAAAATAGGCGGTAAAGCGGCAATCCGATCTTCATTTTTTTTTCGAGTGCTTTCGTGTTTTTGTTTTTATTTTCCTTGTATTCGTAATGAAAAGCACAGTGTTTACCTCGGGTTAAAGACTTCTTTAGTCCCTCGAGCTATTAGCGCCCGCGCTACGCTTGGGCGCCAAACCCCGTCTCGGGACTAAATAAGTTACTTTCACCCCTTGGATAACAATGTACTATTAAGTACTTACCCATAGGTCTGCAATAAAAAATATGAATTCAAGATAGCGGTTCATACCTTTTTTTTTTTTTTTTTTAACGAGTCATAATAATAATTCACAAATAATCCACACTTTTTTATTTCAATATTTATTCATTACTTTCTTCTAAAACTGACCGCCCGCGCCCAGTAACTCTCTCGCTCTCGTTTACTCCGATACAAATAGATAGTGTGCGCGCATTTTGGTAGGTTACAGTACTTTTTAAGATTTGGGAACGTTTGAAAAAACAGTTAATAAATAAAAATCATTATACAACAACTGAACACAGGAATGATTGGTTGGTTCGATAAAAAACTTTTTTGCAAAAAATAAAACCGACTTCAAAAAAAAAACAAAAAATTGAAAAATAACTTTAGCTTCTGAAGTCGGTGACCTTTCCTTTTCATTGATTTAATTTTTTTGTCACCGACTTCAGAAGCTAAAGTTATTTTTCAATTTTTTGTTTTTTTTTTTGAAGTCTGTTTTATTTTTTGCGAAAAAGTTTTTATTTTTCACTTTTTAGTGGTTCACATGTGCTTGTTACACATGGAAAGTGCATACCGTTACAATTACAACAAGCCCAAACACGACTAGGATACATTGTTTCATTATGGAGTTCCGTGACTCTTGGCTTCATCATCAGATCTGATAGTAGAATGGTTCTTATCAAACGCAAATGCTTCACTTGTTGTAGAAAATACCAAAATCGTTTACGTTATCCTATAAAATTTGAAGAGTTCCCTCGATTTTGCCAAGATTCCATCACCAGATCCCGACTTTGTGGCTGAGGGACCATTTGGAAACTATACCCTTTCCAACAAAAAAAGATTTTTTCAAATCGGATGACAAACGACAGAGAACTATGTGCGAACAAACATAATAAAAAAACAAAGTAGAAACATCCGAATTGAGAACCTCCTCCTTGTTTAGAAGTCGGTTAAAAATAAGATATCAAACATGACACTAAATCACAAAGAGATTTCCATTACTGCCCAGAATTTCTCCAAATTCAATCCAACATCAACAAGAACTAGACGATGAGTGGCGAAAGTTGCCCTTACACTACAAAGACTTGGATTTAAGTCAACCTGCAGACATATTTTGGCACCAGGGCCTGCAGTCCCCACAGAGATAACGACAAAATCGCTAACTTTTGGTTGCTAATTACTAACGAATAAATTCGGTTGCAATAATGATGCTTGCAAATAATGAAAGTCTCTACATCCTAGACGCGTTTCTAGTGAGCATAATTATTGCAACCGAATGTATTCGTAAGTAATCAGCGATTGAAAGGTAGCGACTTTGTCGTTATCTATGTCGAGACTGCCGGCCCAGGTAGCAAAACTGCGCGACCAGCATCAAGAAGAGAATACCTATTTCAAACACTTGCCAAAATTTATGTTGGCCATTTTGTCTCTACCACACTCGAATGCTGAGTGCGAAAGAGTCTTCAGCAGAGTTATCGACATTAAAACGAAAAAACGGAATAAACTACTTACGAAATCCATCAAGGGAAATCTCTTATCGCAGCAGGCCATACAGCGTTAAGGAAAAACCTGTATTGATTTTAATCCCACTCACGATATGATCCAAAAACATAATATCGAAATGTACAAAAACATTGAAACCATTATTCTGTCTGATTCTGATAAAACTTATGTTTTTTTTTTAACTCTGATCCATAACATGCTACCTAAATAAACAAGGTAATTTTACCGTATTTAAAATATTATATTACAACATATTTTCGAAAATCTACCGTATTTTTTGAAGAATTCTACCATCCGCTAGATTTCAAACTTGGCAACACTGGTGAGTAGTGGTGAGTGAGTTAGTTAGTGCCAAAGAGTAAAGTAACTATTATAGAGGGAAAGAGTGACAACTCTGTGGTAAAATTTGCATGTATGGAATGTGCTGCCACCTTGAGTTTGGTGGGTGAACTAAAGTTCTGCATACACGCACACACATACCTTAAGTAAGTGTGTGTAAATACACACTTACTTAAGGTATGTGTGCGTGTATTCATAACTTTACGTAAGTGTGTGTGAACTTTATGGTTATGCATACTTCAGTACTTTAACTGTTCAAAACAATAAAAATTACCAATGAAAAACAAAGTTATATATATTATGAACTAAAAACAAAACAAGTAACAATAACAAGTAACAATTTTAACAGAATTAGCTGAGATAAACTCGGGAAGCGCATCAACGTCGGGAAAGCCGGAGTTCAATGGCGACTATGACCTTTGTTTGACAGACTAGTCAAGATGGCTGTCGTTTGGTTATGCCACCAACCTCCAGATGTCGCTGTCGTCTATGTAAATTGATGACAGTACTAAGTGTGCCCCTGCCCCCCCTGGTTAGTGTCCGCCTAGACGTGATTGAGGGTGGACGTACGTCGTGTGTTCCTCAAAAATTGGCCCCGCGTTAACGTTTGTAAACAGTATTGTAAAAGGCTTATTACATTACACGATTTATTGGGTCCAGCCTGCAGGGAAAGAAAAGTGTTATAAGAAATCGGGTGGTCGAGTGGTCTCGAGTTCCCGACCGGGCTACCCCTACCGCATGCCGCGCTGCCGATCGTGCCCGATGATAAATCGTGTAATGTATTAGGGCCTTAATTAATAATTCGCAGTGTTGCAGATAAATATTCTGTGTGCCTATAGTTTTTATCTTATCTTTGATTAATACCTATAGTGTGTAATTAAAATAACTTAATTAATACCTAATTATTGTATACATATACATAGCAATCCTATCTTTATTGTAAAATGGGCAATAAGAGGAATAAGAAAACTTACAGAAAATTGAAAACTAGGGCATTACGAAGAGCTTTACTTAAACAATGGTAAGTAGCTATAAATATTATGTAAGTAGGTAGGTACCTACTTCTAATGTTATTTTTTTTATAATTTATGATTATTTTTATTTTATTTACCTATTCATAATTTACCAAGTAGGGTGGTGGCACCAATTATCGGCCATGTCAACTTTTTTTTAACTTTGACTACTTGTAATTTTTATATTAATAACTTTTGCTTTCTTGCAATGCCTTTTTTGGGTAAAGGGATACAGAAACTCCAATACTGCATTCGCAAAATTATGAATCCTTTGTTGTTTTTGATAATATAGACGTTTTTTTTTGGGTTGGCTTTAGTTTCGTGATCGCCGCGGAGAGGGCTAAAAAGGGTTAATGTTGGTAGGGAATGGGTCCCCCTGTTATGACTAGACCACTCTTATACAAGATAATGCATATTTTCCGTGAAATTAGTGTAAAATTTTTCTAACCTCAAATTAGTTCTATAGCGAAAACGGAACGTTAAAATAGACGAACAGAAAAATCTGTTCCAAATGTGTGTCTATGGTGCAGAATGACGTGAAAAGTCTGCAAAACGAAACGTAAAAAAAAAAAGTTTGTTATTGTGTCACTGTCATTCCTAATTATGTTCATTCCGTTTCTCCTCGAGTTGCGTGAATGTGTTCCGTGTTTCGTAGTTTTTCTTGTGGCTTTATTCGACGACTTTGGCTTTCCCTCTGGACTCGAATTATTTGCCCTCACGATAAACCTACGCTTTTGTACACCGGACACCGATTTATTGCCTACTCGATTGACTTTTGCGCGTATCCCGGTCTTCGTTTGTTGTTTCAACGAACGATGGAGCCCCAACCATCTACTAGAACTTGGATGCAAGAGCGAGCGAAGCGAGCTCGGGACTTGGGGCACCCCGACACGGTTGATTTAGGTTAGAAGGGTATGGCGGGGTCAAATGAGCGAGCGAAGCGAGCGAATAGACCCCGCCATACCCTTCGTGGTTATTTTTTTTAAACCACTCAGAAGTAGGAGCCCTCCGTCGACCGCCCCACCCTCGACTGTGCCACAGTGACTGGTATAGGATATATATTTTAACCCTAATACGCCATTTAAGCGACTTTTAAGTGTTTTGAGGTTAGGTTACATTAATCGATTTTTCTCAGGAATGGTGCATTTTTTTTTCATGGGAGTGGTACCAGGGGGTAGGGGGGACCCCCCCCCTACCCCCTTTCTGAAGCGGTCACTTAACTAAATTTTACCCTTTTTTTTTCGTGTATAGCGATTTCCCTTAATATCGGCCACTAACAACTTAATATCCGCTGCCTGTGACCCTAATATTGGCATACCTTTTGTAAGGTGAAGTTAGGTCAATAAACTACTAAAATAAAAAATGTCAACTTTTTATATTTCAATTCAGGTACAAATCACTTTTTTTTAACTCTTATCTATCATTACATTCATTTTTTTTTAATTTATTCAGTTTATTTTGGTATTTTTTTTTATTTGTAATAATTTTCTTTTGGATTTCTTTTCTTTATTTGTCTTAGGAATGTTGAATCATTGTGATCTTTAGTTTATAATAACAGAAAATATTTTTATTTTTAGGACTGTAAGTACAAATAAAATATTCTTTAGCCACATCAATATAATTCGCCTACGATGAACTGTATACTTTAAGTGCAACCATTTGGGGCATTTGTCGTATCCAATATTTTTGTCTTCATCTTCTTCGACATCACAAATAATTTTTTCTTCACAGCCAGCACAAAGAATTTTCTGCTTTTCCAAACTTATGTCTTGAGAAGGTAAATAAATCGCGTGTTATTTGTACCCAAAACTAAGGTGGCCGTTATTACGCATCGATTCCCTTTATATCGGCCGTAGCTGATAAAAATCGTTTTTAGGCGGCCGACGTTAGGATCTAGTTGTCAAACTGAGCTGTTGTTTCATTTTTAGCCTTAATAGTGTTACTGCTAACATATAAAATAGCTAAACATGTTGTTTACCATTTTCATGCATTTCCCCAATATCGGCCACCCGGCCGATATTGAGATTTATCAATAATACAGATCCCTAATCTCGGCCCCGCGATTATTTAATAAAATAGACAAATAAATGTAAAAACATACTATCTAAACGGTACTTTGACTGTTTTTCTTCAAGAATAAATAAAATAAAATACCATAGGTATGTTTAATTCCATTCAAATGCTTTTCATCGCAATGCGTCCACTCAGGGATTTGACTCAGCAATGCCACCAAACCTCGCATGTCCATACCTGCGTGTGGTCTTTAGCCAACTGAACGTTCAAATGTTGATGCACCCGCATCAAAATATGGGAGGTTACGCGGATGGATATAGAGTCACTTTTTGCATAAAAACTATTATGATTTTAGGGCTATTTTT
This sequence comes from Xestia ashworthii, assembly GCA_950022955.1. Lineage (NCBI taxonomy): Eukaryota > Metazoa > Arthropoda > Insecta > Lepidoptera > Noctuidae > Xestia > Xestia ashworthii. Next base: position 22,903,918 of record OX465566.1, read on the forward strand.
ATAGTTATGTTCCATTTTCTGAAAAAAGGCCGATTTAGGAGGAGGCCGGTAATAGGAGACTCCACCCTAGTACTTAGATGTACTAATACATGACGGTCTTCTATAGTTTCAGCCGTGATTGAGTAGGTATCTGTGTGTATGTACCTACTACCTAGGTATTACTTACCTACTAACAGCTTACCAAACACTTTAACGCCTCGCTATTTTCGCCTTCCTTACTTATGGCTCTTTAGTAAATTGGTCCCGGTCATTTGGGTCCCGCGGGATGAGTTTACTAAATTAACAGTAACTTCTAAATTCAATCATCCATTTATAAATTGAAAATATCTGTATGAATTTGTGTGATTTCTTATATGAGTCTGTGATACTCGAATTAAAATGATTTTATTTTATTTTTTATTTTTTTTTATTTATTCATTGTGCCACAGCAAGCAAAAGTACCTACATTAGGTATAATTTTCTAAAAAGATTGAATTTGTGTTTTGTTCGCAAAATGTATTTATAGTTAACGTTTTATTATAGTACTTACCTATATTATGTGTAGGTATGCATCAATATTTAGTATGTTTTAACGTAAATATATCTAAAACTAAGGCATTGGTCCGACCGCCGCCGCGGCCGGCGAGAAAACGACCAACTATCGGCGATTTTCTCTCTCAAGAAACGCACAATAAATACATTCCGTGTAAACGTAAGAGATGCATAAATATTAAAAGTTGCTCTCTAACTGTTCACACTGCCGGCGACGACTCGTTTTACTAGTTTTGTCGCTGAGCGACGAGCTTTCAAAAATAAACTCGCTCAGCGATACTCGCTCGCTTGCACCTTGAGTTAGGACGCGCAGGTTTGCACAGGACTGAGCGACTGCGGGCGAGCGGTAGACGTGAGGCATAAATATTGGAACAGGTATGTGGATTAGGTATTTTTCGATGCGAGTCCGTACCTAATCCAAAGCGTCGAGTATTAGGTATGGCACAAAATATTCGTACACAGTCTACATAGAAGATATTCCGTACCTTAAAATGTGGAGGTTAAGGTTCAAGTTTAATTAGCACTGCCGCCAGCGCCATCTACGTAGAATACCACTGGACTAGATATTGCTCTAGCGATTTAAGTCCTAATGCTGGGGCTACACTATCGCGATAACGCGAAGATTTGCGTTGTCGCGACACGTCTGGCCAAAGAATTCGTCCTATCGCGATAAACTTCGCGAATACGAAAGCCCTTCGCGCCGCTGTCGGTAAATTGCCGCACATCAAAGGGTTTTGTCGCGACAAAGTTCGTGCGTTTGGCTACACTTCGCGCGCTCTAGTTGACCGATACTCCGAGAGGTTTAAACGTGTTTGATTGAACTTGTTAATCACGGATTGGAATAATGAGAGGATAAGGAAAGATGCAGTATATAATTTTTACCCGAGTGCAACCGCCTCTTCCATTTTTTCCCACAAATGAATTATCGCGACAGTAGCAAGGTTTTTTTCAAGTGTGGCCAAGCACTTCGTCATAGAGCGAACACGAACTTTATCGCGACAACGCGAACACGAATCTTCGCCTGCAAGTCTGGCCGTAGCATAAGGAATGATACTCTCAAAGAAAATAACAAAACTTTCACGTCTTTTAATGAAAATAAATGTGTAAAAATCAGAAACTCATCTGATAATAGGGTGAAATGCATTTGAATATAATAATGCTCTAGTTTCTATACATAGTAGGTACACCAGTTTTAATTTTAAAGCCATTTTTCGGTAAAAATTATAAAAAAATATGTTTTTTGAGTTGTTTTATAAAAGCGAACTTTAACCTAACCTAACTATATTATTACGTTAAAAACAAAAACAAAAGGTTTACGTTGACTTTTAGTTTAAAGTACCGTTTGCCCATAAAAAAACGATTAGAAATATCAGAAAATATTCCACACTACATCAGAAACGGAACGTCCATACTCCATGCCGAATATTTCTTACCAAATCCACATACGATACCTAATATCGTAACAGGCCAGTGGCTTTATTGAATAAATATTCGGATTAGGTAAATGGATTAGGTATTTTTAAATACTAGGATTAGGTGGATTAGGTATCGTTTTTACCTAATCCGACCCATGTCTAGGCGAGCGGCGCCGGCGGCGGCGCGAGTACCTAATCACTCGTCGCACTTGCACACTTGCTTATAACCCGGCGACAAAACTATCGAAACTACACACTCGCTTCCCGCTGATCGCCAACTCGTTTATAGTTTTTAGTTCTACTCGTTTCTCGTTCATCATCGGCAGTCGGACCACTGGACCACTGCCTAAAAGAGAGTAAAATTAATCTTACTTTTTACAGTGCTGCAATGAGAAGAAAAAAAACCGAGCATGTTACTGGGCAGACCCTCGATGTGAACCCTGCTTCTAGTTCCCAAAGTTCTACGTAAGTACCTACTTACATACTTTTATTTCAACACATATCTACTAGTCTTATTATGTGTGTTGTGTGTGTTATGTGTTATGTTGTCTTATCCATGCACTATAAACGCACGCAAAAGACAAAACGTTATTTGTGTTTTATTATCCTTTGTTGTGTTGTTTGTATTTGTGTGCACTCCGCATATTAATATTGCTCGAAATAAATGCATTTCATTATTTATTTAAGGATGCTAAAATGTATGTTAAATTTTTACTATCATCAAAGACTATAAAACCACTTGACTGCGCATACAGTGCCCCGACGCACGAAAACTATTAGTAATTTTGCACCTATAAGAAGGCGACGAGTACGTTATGATGGGAACGTTGTGTAGTCCGCGCGTCCGGGAGATAGGCAGGAAGCGCGCGAGGGGCCACCGCGCACCGGTCCAGCACTGAGGCACACGGAGGGCGCTGTGTGCTGACAGGCGACATTGTGCGCTGTGGCGGTATCGGCACCGCTTCTTTATCAGTGCCGCCGAGCGAGTGAGCACCTCGACTGCTGCCTGGCACAACTCACCCGTGAGTGTGACCTACATACATAAATAGGACCGCGTCGAGTACTGACTGAAGGCCTCCCTACTACGTGGCCCTCACATTGCTCAAGTAGCTGCTCACTTACTGGAACTAGGGATATACGAACGCAGTAGAGAGCGTACAGGTGGGTAGGTACTACTTGTAGTCCGTGAGAGAACTGTTTTCAACTGATGTCGTACCTACATAGAGCTGTACTGTACGTTATTCTGTGACTGTACGTAACGTACATATAGCGTTAGTGTATTTTACCAAATTGTTATACACGTCACTATTAATAGTCTGACTGTCCGACGGACAGACGGACCTAAATAGATACATTACCTGTCACCGCATGAGTAGCACGTTCCCGTGGGAACCTGCGCGTTTGTAGTCTGTACTGCTGTAGTGTGTAGTCTGTGTCGCTGCCGAGCGATCTAGTGGCTTCATGTCTGCTCTAGTGGTTACGTGGTTACGGTTACGCACACAGCACTAACGACGAACAAGTTGACTACCAATTTTTATAATATTGCTGATGGTTTCGCTACACACTGATACTTTCATTAGCGGTTTCTTGAAATGTTTTCTCTCAGACATATAACGCGCGTCTGGTTAATTATCAATACCTCGGCTGTAAAGGCCTCTCCATATTCCCGCGCGCAGGCGCAGCCGCGAATCATACGCGATCTATGAGTGTGGAATCGATTCGCATATTAAGTAATGTAGTTCTCGGCTTCGCGTCGCGTTCACGGATCGTTCCCGAAAATTGACAGGTTTTTGTCCCGCGTCCAAGGATTCGCAAGCCACGAACTTATCGCGAAAGCGAATTGGTCCCACATTCGCATGTTGTTCTTCTTTTTAGTGACGTAGGCCGCGATCCGCGTCGCAATTTCACGCCGTGATTCGCTCGCAAGTGTAGTCTCTCTACACTGCGGCTTGCGAACACAATGTGTATTGTGTAGCGCATGTGTTGCCTTACGTCTTGTGTTACAGTGTACCGAGTGCCAGCCAGCAGCCGGTACGCGTACCACATCTCAAGATCATCCAATCGCTTCACGTCTTACATCGAGAGCTGCCCGTGCTTACCATTACACACGCTACGATTAAAAACTAACTGAATGTCTGTGTACTACAGTATATTTTTGACAAAACATTACTTTTCTATAGAGACGGTCGAGGCACCTACAGATGTTTTCGCGTTAAGAAAACATGAATTACTAGTTGAATAGGAGCTGACTTTGTGCGGGCACCCGGACGCGTCGGACACAGATGCGCGCCGCGCGGTCCCGGCCTATAGCATGTCGCGATACCGGAGCTATGCAGACAAATGTCGTCGTTAAACAGACGTACCTACTATCTGCTTTATGATTATGACAGCTCGTTTGTTCGCTGCTCTGCGCTCGGAATGCGTTATCAACTACAATTTGAACAATGAGTTGTACAAACCTAAAGAATTGTTTACAGAGGCAATCATGCCATCACGATTCACGACAGTCGTCGTCACTGTCAGCTCTCGGGCAGCATTTCTTGGAAGCACGTTTGAAATGGTAGCATTGGTAGCCGTTTGTGGGGGGCATTATCACGAATACTTACTTTATGAACAGAAACACTTAAAAAAATTGCATTAGAATTACCAAAAATAAAAAAAACGACACCCAAAAGTGGAAAATAACTTCACTTTCGGAGGTCGGCGACTTTCATCTCACACAAATCCTTGTCAAGTATCAATTTTAACCGACTTCAAAAAGGAGGAGGTTCTCAATTCGTCGAAGGTAGAGCGACGCTGCGCCGCCACCGCCCGCCGCCGCCGTTGCATGGTAAAAATTAGGTAGCGCGACGCTGCGCTGCCGCCGCCGCGCGCCGCGCCCGGCGCCGCGCGCCGTTGCATCGCAAAAATTAGGTAGCGCGACGCTGCGTCGCCGCGCCGCTGCGCCGCGCCGCCGCGCCGCCACCGCGCCGTTGCATCGCAAAAATCGGCGACAATAACACACTATAATATTTACGGAAATGCTCATGCAATGCGATGCCGCGACGTCTACGCAACGTTTTTATGATCAAACTGCCAACAGTTGACTAGGTATAATGTTAGACATTATTTGAGCTGAAATTTGGCCGTACTTAACTGAAACAATTTGAGATCAGCATGTTTGATTTGATTCCCACACGATAATATAAACGTAGGTATTCGTACGATGTTTTATTAGAGGCACGGAACAGAACAGTGAGGGTCGTGCTCTAGTGGACGCTAAAGCCAAATACTAATATTGTTCATGTGATAAACTTGGCAATAAAATTCAAAAACGCGTTATCATATTTATAGACCGCCATTACAAATTTAAATAAAAAAAGATTAAGTTTCTTCGTGAGCATTCAGATTTTATGGACTCTCTAAGCCAGAGTTATGAAACTTTATGGTACAGATTACAATATATTTGAAATGGAGCCATTACCCTGGTGTATAATAGTCGTAACTGTAGAACGTAATAACGCACTAAGTGCACATTGTTACTGCACACTGCAGGGGGTCTAAAAAGGCCACTTTAGCAGAATCATAATTTGAACCACGTTAAAATTTAAAATTCTTAAAATGGACTTTATGCTTATGAAAATAAGGTCCATTTTACCAATTTAATTTTTTTAAGATGATTCAAATTATGATTCTTCTAAAGCGGCCATTTTAGGCCCGCAGAGCTCGGAGCGTCTGCGTCTGTAGACTTCACAGTTCCGAGCTCTGCATTGTGTGGCTAGTGTAGTCAAATTAGCAAAAAGATTGGACGGAATTCGTGTAGTTGTAATTTTTAGTGGAATCAAGAGAAGACATGAATATAAGTTTCCTCTAAGTTTGCACCATTCTTGTTACGTACGGAACATCGTTTAATATTACCTAGGTGTTAACATTAAAGTCCCATTATTGTGAAATTTTATTATTTAATAACTAATTGTGGTAAGTTTAGATATATGTAAATACCCCTTTGGTGTATACATAATTACTTTTCACCAAAACAGTGTGAGGTGTATGTAGGTATATCTAATTAATTATTATTTTTAATTTGCGGCTCAAGGGAAATTCAGCCTGTTGGTGCAAACTCATAATAGTTATGCTTTTTAAAGCATCATGAATACCCAGTTATTTTAGCACCCTTTTGCACCCCTAGGAAACTAGGATTTTACAATATTTGTAAATTGTACTTCGGGGCAAATTAGTGTAGTCATGGATTTTTTTATATGTTATGTATTCTAAGTATACTACATTCGCACCCCATAAAAATAAGAAATATATAGCCGGAAGTTTATACAGAGCTAGCGTAGGTATATTCTGCGCCTCATGGCTCATGGCGTTCGCAGGGCGAACGTGGGGTCGAAGCAGACGCGGGCGGGCGGGCGGCGCGCGGCCGGAGTACCTACGTGGAATGCTATGCGTTCGTGTTGCGTTTAGATCATTGTTGTGTGTGGCAAAATACGATCCGTGCGCTACGCAAAATAATGTGTACGTTACCCTAGCTGGAAAGTGTCTCCTAGAGTTATCTGAGTAGAATGAATAATTAGAGCCTTAGCTGCTGTAAATGTGCCCCCACATAAAGAATTTGTGCCCCTTGTAGTTTTGGAGAAAAACTGAAAAAACGATTCCTGCTAGGGTAACGTTTTTCCAGCTGGAAAATTCTAAACGAATGATCGGAGTGAAAAAAAATGTACATGGCCAGAGAGCTTATATTAGTGCCAAAATGTGCCCCCAAAAATAAAATTAGTGCCCCTTCAGGTTTTCGAGATATTGCATTTCTTGCTGGAGTAACGTTTTGCAGAATCGTATTTCTCTAAAACCATTGCATGTGCTCCTGTAGAATAAACATACACGTGTAGCTCTTAATTTGTGCCCATTAGTGCCCCAATTAGATTTAAGAAAATATTTATAATTTTCAAGTTATCGTGGTTTTATGAAAACCTGAAAAAACGTCGCAGCGCCTAAATGAGACAAGGTACAAGCTCACTGAAAACTGAATTCGGTCTTCCTTGACGCTTATAATAACCATGCAAAGTTTCAAAACTATTCATGCATGCGTTTTTGAATAATCTTGCTAAAAGTCAAAACGATGGTGTCATAACTTTGACGGCAAAGTACAAGGAACCGGCTCAATTCCAGATGTATAGGTGTAAACCGAAAGCTAGTGCCTTTAATGAAAAATACATGGTGAAAATATTCAGCTTGGAATGATTCGCATTGAGTAAATATAAACAAAAAACATAACATGTACACAACGCCTGGTTATCCGACCCAATTCGAATGACTACTAAAAAGCGACGGATTCATACATATCGATGACCTTCTTTATCGGACGTATTAAACCCAAGCTGTTGTCCGTACAGTCGCGTTCAAAAGTTTTGGGGGCTAATTAAAACATTATGAAATGCACCATGTGACCATTTTAAATGAAATAGCTTGTTGATGTGGACATGTTTATTTTTATTCCTTTAATTTTAATAGGCTTGTTAACTGAAAAAATCGAATTAGTCCGTCACTTAGATTATCAAAAAATATTTGACCCGTATTTTTTCTTTTGTCACATAAAACAAAATTGACGAAGATACGACGCTTTTAAAATTCCCAATACGTCACTGTTCGGTATGATTCTTAGTGAGTACTGACGTCACGAGCCCCCACTCCCGAGTTTTGATGCGTTTTATCTTTGTCAATATTAGTTGATTTACAAAAACAAAAAATACGTGTCCATTATTTTCTAACACTAACTGACGGACTAAATAGATTTGCAATTTATTGATCGTGGAAACAAGCCTATTCTTAAAGTAATTATAGCATAAAATCACAGATCAAATTTCCTACCTATAAATATTAGTACACAAAATAGTACATAAAAAGCGTAGTCGACGGAGCCCCGCTTCGCGGGGCCCCTATTTCCGGGTGCAGGGTTTAAAGGAACCTAACGGGGGGGTGCCCCAAGTCCCGATTATGGGGGCAGAGATACTTCCGTATGTTCAGTTGACAATAATTCGAGAGTTTACAATATCGCTAAAGAGAGACACGTTATATTGTAATATAACGTGTTTGACATTTATAATGGACCAATCGGAAAGTACCTATCGAAAAATAAACAAACATGATTTAGAATATATTTTGTTTAAAAATCAACAATTAAAGTAGGTACTGAACCAAATCCAAGTAGGTAGGTACTGTGTACCTAGGCAAGTACTTTTAAATAAGTCAAAACAATGCCATTTAATACTTACCACTGCAGATCGTGCCATCATTAGAACTCATTTTTATAAAATCCACCACCCCAACAACTTTAACATTGTTTTAAAATGTTTAATTAATACGCCACTTTCAACCAACTTAAAAAAAAAGTAAACAAACAATAAACCGCGTGTCTCAACGCGACAGTGTCCTTGGCGTCATAACTGCAACTGTTTACCAATAATACAAAGTAATCATCCAAACGCACTTCCTACTCAAAAAACACTTGGTATTGTTCATAATAGAGTGACGTGTATGTAGGTGTTTTTCTCTGTCCCACTAATACCGTACGCGTACTAGCTGTCTCACTTTCTCCAAGCTAGAATAAGCGATTCCTTGCGACACGAAGTTAGCGGATGGCGCGGGGCCAGAGATAAGCAGTAGTGGGGAAGCGAAAAAGGGAATCTTCTAGGTTAATTTGCTTTTTTGTGTTATTATTTTCGGCTTGCATCAATAAATATATACTTACCTGAATAAAAAGACAAATACACACGTAGGTATTTGTCTTTTTTTTACTGTTGTGTCAGCTGGCTTTTTATTAGTAGGTATTCACGCAATCCATGAACTAGTATTTTTTTAAAACATCCCCAATTAAAATTTTGGATCATAGACCTGGCAAATGTCTGGATATGTATGTCTTTCGTTCACACATAAAGTACTGCATGTATTTTAATGAAATTTATAATGAAGAAGATGGCTTACCTTGGAATAGCGCTTAGGCTACTATTTATAATGTAGGTACTTAATCATGTGCAGTCACAGAAACAGCTAGTAAAATATAATCCAATAACAATTTTATTTTATTACATTACTTCTTTTCTACTTCAGTGTACTCAGGCACAACAACTGTCAACCGGTTATTGAGTAAAGTTAAGAAGGTCATCGATATGTATGAATCCGTCGCTTTTTAGTAGCCATTCGAATTTGGTCGGATAACCAGCCGTTGTTTACATGTTTTATTTTTTGTTTATATTTACTTAATGCGAAGCATTCCAAGCTGAATATTTACACCATATATTTTTGACTAAAGGCACCAGTTTTTGCATTACACCTACACATCTGGGATTGAGCCGATTCCTTGTATTTTACCGTCAAAGTTATGACACCATCGTTTTGACTTTTAGCAAGATTATTCAAAAACGCATGCATGAACAGTTTTGAAACTTTGCATGGTTAATATAATTGTCAAGAAGGACCGAATTCAGTTTTCAGCGAGCTTGTACCTTGCATCATTTAGGCGCTGCGACGTTTTTTCAGGTTTTCATAAAACCGCGATAACTTGAAAATTATAAATATTTTCTTAAATCTAATTGGGGCACTAATGGGCACAAATTAAGAGCTACACGTGAATGTTTATTCTACAGGGGCACATGCAATGGTTTTAGAGAAATACGATTCTGCAAAACGTTACTCCAGCAAGAAATGCAATATCTCGAAAACCTGAAGGGGCACTAATTTTATTTTTGGGGGCACATTTTGGCACTAATATAAGCTCTCTGGCCATGTACATTTTTTTTCACTCCGATCATTCGTTTAGAATTTTCCAGCTGGAAAAACGTTACCCTAGCATGAATCGTTTTTTCAGTTTTTCTCCAAAACTACAAGGGGCACAAATTCTTTATGTGGGGGCACATTTACAGCAGCTAAGGCTCTAATTATTCATTCTACTCAGATAACTCTAGGAGACACTTTCCAGCTAGGGTAACGTACACCAAAATAATTATCATTTCCTCTTATTTTATTAACTTGTCTACTTATACATAAGTATAATAAAAGAGTAAAAAAGCTGTGTCTGTACATTGAATATATTTAAAAAATAATAATTGAAGAGGGTTTAGAAACAGTAATAGATCACAAATAAAAAATAAAAAGTCTGTCTGTTTGTCTGAAAGAAAGAGAAAGAAAAAATGTTTATTTGACGTCAATACATAAAGCACACACACAATAATATTAAAAAGTTACAAGAAAAAAGAGAAAATACATAGTATGTACTGTGTGCCTCACGGCTGCGCCAAAAAGGTCCATTTCAGCATTCATGCCAGACAGGTGATGCTGTCTGACGCTGGTCTTCCAATGAACCTTGAGGGGTTTATTGACATACAGAAAGCAGTTTCAAACATATTAAATAAATAAATGGTTATACAATAAATAGATAGCGAGTAAATTAATGATATGTGTACCTATGTATGAGTAAAATCTACCTAGTACCTTTAAAGAGAATGTGAGCAATACGTATTGCATTAGAAAATACTACTGATAACAATAAATAAATACACAGATAAGCCGAGACACAATAAATATTTTTACATGAAAATAAAATATATGTACTACGGTTTTCTTAGTATCAAACAACTAGGTACCACAATTTATGAAATAAATAGTAGAAAGAAATAGTCTGTTTGTTTGTACACGCTAATCTTCGGTAGTACTGGACGGATTTGAATGTTTTTTTTTTGTTGTATAGATATTATGTCTGGGCAACATATAGGCTATAATTTATCTTGGAAACCTGAACACCTGATATACAACCGCAACAGACCAGCTAAACTATAAGAGATACAAAAACCGGCCAAGAGCGTGTCGGGCCACGCTCACTGTAGGGTTCCGTAGCTTCCCAGACCATTAAAAATACCAACATTTTTCGTCAGCAAAAATAACTTTGTTTTTCATAGTATTTGTATGAAAAACAAAGTTATCATTTGCGTTTTTTTGAAAAAGTGCTATATAACTCAAAAACTATTCAACTCATCAAGTTGAAAATAATTTTCCTAGAAAGTTCATATAAAGGTCTACTTCTGTGATTTTTTTCATATTTTTTAAACTTATGGTTCAAAAGTTAGAGGGGGGGGGACACATTGTTTTTGACTTTCGGAGCGATTATTTCCTAAAATATTAATATTATCAAAAAATGATTTTAGAAAACCCCTATTCATTTTTAAATACCTATCCAACAATATATCACACGTCAGGGTCAAAATTAAAAAAAAAATCGCTCCCCACTTTACGTCTGGGGGAGGTACCCTAATAAAAATGTTTTTTTAAATTTTTATTTTTGCACTTTGTCGGCATGATTGATATACATATTGGTACCAAATTTCAGCTTTCTGGTGCTAACGGTCACTGAGATTATCCGCGGACAGACAGACAGACAGACATGGCGAAACTATAAGGGTTCCGTTTTTTGCCATTTGGCTACGGAACCCTAAAAATGACACCATAGCAAAAATTGTTCCACGTGATGAGCATTTTCTGCTGAGAGAATAAATTTGAAGATCTGGAACACCTGATGTGGAACTCCAAGAGCCCAGTTATACCTTAACACATACAGTGTGAGTCTTTATAATGTGCACATACCGAAATGAGGGAATCTATGCTTAATTTTATCGATGGAAAAAATATTTAAAAAATCTACTTATTTATTTGGGAATTTTTAAAAATTTTGTCCGCTACTGTGACCCCAGTGTAAACAAAACGGAGTAACTTTTAAACTGAATTATCTATCGCGATGAAACAAACTGCATAACGATTGTTCAAGATAATGATTGTGCAAGATGTGCACGATAAAAGTGTCCATAGTTAAAACAAACAAAAACAATTCAAAAAAAAAACCGGCCAAGAGCGTGTCGGGCCACGCTCACTGTAGGGTTCCGTAGCTTCCCAGACCATTAAAAATACCAACATTTTTCGTCAGCAAAAATAACTTTGTTTTTCATAGTATTTGTATGAAAAACAAAGTTATCATTTGCGTTTTTTTGAAAAAGTGCTATATAACTCAAAAACTATTCAACTCATCAAGTTGAAAATAATTTTCCTAGAAAGTTCATATAAAGGTCTACTTCTGTGATTTTTTTCATATTTTTTAAACTTATGGTTCAAAAGTTAGAGGGGGGGGGGACACATTGTTTTTGACTTTCGGAGCGATTATTTCCTAAAATATTAATATTATCAAAAAATGATTTTAGAAAACCCCTATTCATTTTTAAATACCTATCCAACAATATATCACACGTCAGGGTCAAAATTAAAAAAAAAATCGCTCCCCACTTTACGTCTGGGGGAGGTACCCTAATAAAAATGTTTTTTTAAATTTTTATTTTTGCACTTTGTCGGCATGATTGATATACATATTGGTACCAAATTTCAGCTTTCTGGTGCTAACGGTCACTGAGATTATCCGCGGACAGACAGACAGACAGACATGGCGAAACTATAAGGGTTCCGTTTTTTGCCATTTGGCTACGGAACCCTAAAAAAGAAGCCGTGGCAACCAAGAGCTGACCAGTCCCAAGTAGTCCCAACCGACAGCGCCCGTTCACGCACATGACGCATGTATCAGCACCATTCAACTCAACCATTTTGAAGGGAACTAAATGACCCGACACACGCGCCACCATCAGCGGGACATTTGAGTGAGCATGACATACTCTTAACCGCCAGGGCACATTCAAGTCAAAAAATAAAAAAACGTAGGTTTCCAGCGAATGATAGCATTCTAGTACATAGCACTCACACAATATGGGATATGAGGTTATATACACACATCAAAAGTGTCTAGGGATCAACATATATTTTTGCAATAATTTTTCTCCTGATTGATATTAATTAAATTTTTCTTTAAGGATTCATCAAATAAAGTGTTTTCGTTTGTCACAGTAACGATAAACCAAGTCACCTTTGCATTAATAAAGAAATTTGCCATTTTCCTAATAAAGGGATTTTTGACATTTGAACCACTAACATTAAAGTTCGAAAGAAAGACTGAAATAACAGTTTTCTTTAAAATTTTATTGGGTAACTTAAACAATTAATAATCCGTGTTTCTACCGCGAACACTAACAACACAAGAACATCGGTTTTGCATACTCAAAACTACTATATACTCATATGAGACCGGATACAAGACGTATACGACACTGGAGAACCCCTGGACGCCAACAGCGATTAAAATCCTGCCAGGAAGTCCATCCTTATAGTGGTGGAACCATCATGGTATGGGCGGGTATTTGGATGGGCGGAAGAACTGAGTTGATTTGGATCAGAGGCAACCTCAACGCTCAAATTTATGCTGAGACGATTGTATCAGACGTCATCGTTCCTCTACAAGTGCAAATCGGTCCCTTATTTCAGTTAATGCATGATAATGCACGACCGCACACCGCAAGAGTTGTAAGACAGACTCTCGCCGCAGCTAACATCAATATCCTGCCCTGGCCTGCTCAGTCGCCAGACTTGAACCCGATTGAGCATGCATGGGATATGCTACAGAGAAGAGCTCTGCCGAATATGGAGGGTATCCAGTCGCAAGAAGACCTTTTTTTGTTGTTGCAACGAACATGGGCGGCCATTCCACAGTGTGATTTGGATGAACTCATTTTGAGTATGCCAAACCGATGTTCTTGTGTTGTTAGTGTTCGCGGTAGAAACACGGATTATAATACTAAAGATATTGAATTTATACAATGCAAAGATAGTTGTACAATCTTCAGCAGCACCAACAACACAAATTAGCGCTATCCATTTATGCGCCCCTGTCCTTGTGGAGCAGGACCGGCATTGAGCCAAGCATTTTTATCAGCGATATACCTAATCGTTCAATTTGCAATATGCTTGCCTACACAGTGTGCGTTTAATGCATGTTTAAAATTTGGTTTCATTTAGTTCAAGAATGCTTTGTGGAATTTTATTATAGCATTTCAAACAGTACCCCATGAAAGACGAGTCTACTTTAGCGAGTCTGAAGCCTGGCTGAACTAATTGGTCTCTATTTCTAGTACTGTAATTGTGTCTGTCACCTCTTTTACCAAAAATATGCAGATTTTTTCTGACATACATTATGTTTTCGTAGATGTATTGACAATATACAGTCATGATGTTAATTTCCTTAAACAGTTCCCTTAGAGAATCGCGCCTACGAAGATTGTATATGGCTCTGATGGCTCTTTTCTGCAGAATAAATATAGACTCAATATCAGCAGCCTGTCCCCACAGCAAAATACCGTAAGACATTATGCTATGGAAGTAACTAAAATAGACAAGTTTAACGGTATCTACGTCAGTGAATTGACGGATTTTCCTAATGGCATATGCTGCTGAACTTAAGCGCCCCGCAAGAGACGTTAAATGGGAATCCCATTGAAGCCTTGAATCAAGCGTAAGCCCCAGGAAAACCGTTTTATCTACGAATTCGAGTTTCTCTTTATTCAATACTAGCTTCTGCCCGCAACTTCGTACGCGGATCCTGTTGCTTATGCCAGCGACAACGGGGTCGTCGAAGATCTGAAACGTCTGATGTCGAATTCTAAGAACCCGGGGACGGGAAAATAACGGATCTTCCCCACCTGAGCAACACATACCATTTGTTTCTTTTTGCCATTTAACAGCTTCACAAAAAGTACAATTTTTAGCCATACCTCCGATGGCGGAATATGTGGCGTATTCAATCATAGGAGACGTAAATGCACTCCGTGCCTTATCAACCCAAGGAAGGTCGCCATGCCCTTTTTTTCGGTTGGGAAATAATCAAATAACTTCTCCAACTCTGGGCGGAGCGGGAGGGAGTGTCAGATTTTTACTGACTAAAACCCATCCAGTTCCTTCCTCGCCCTTTACGTTCCAGGGCCACGGTATCTCTTTCGAACAGTCCCGCAGCCCCGGCAGGCTTCGACCTTTGCGGGCCCCTCCCTTTATGCTGACATCTCTTGAGGCGCACGTGGAACACGAACGCGCCGTCGACACGGCAGGTCGCCATGCCCTACGGCTATATCTTGAGACACATCCGATTTTTCAGATGATATCGACATTCTGTTCAGAGAATGTCGACGTCGATCAGAATTCAAACGTTCGTTCAATGAACGTGCATCGCGCATCACGCGTCACGTTCATCACTCGTTTCAAAAGACCTGTTAGTAGATGTGCGAATACGCTGAAAACTCAAGCCTGATTCTGTATCGGTAAACATTTCGGATTCGCTCACGATCAGCGGACAGTCGCGCCTCACGTTCCGCACTTGTCTCTAAAGACCTAGAAGAAGCTATGCGTAGATACGCTGAGAACTCAAGCGCAATTCTCTATCCGTGAACGTCTCCGACTCGCTAGACAATGCGTGACGTTCACGATCAGCGGTCAGTCGCGCGTCACGTTCCCTACTTGTCTCTAGAGATCTAGTAGTCGATGCGTAGGAAACTCAAGCGCAATTCTCTATCCGTGAACGGCTCCGACTCGCAAGACAATGCATGACGTTCACGATTAGTAGAAATACGCTGAGAACGCAGGCGTGCTTCGCGATCCGAAGAGGTTTCCACGGAGCAAGTTGCAGCCTGATGTTCTCGAACAGCATCAAGTCTCTCCTGACGCTCTTCGATAGATTCTTGGGATCTTATGATCCTCCATCTTTTAGCTCCTTTGGAACATTTGACCTCCTTCTAGGCATGGTTATAGTTTTGTTGTGAAGATACCTGATCAATTGAAATCTAAGTAACTGCTCCCCTGCGTTACCGGGTAGGCTACCGAGTCACGAAGATAACTGGAAAAGGAAATTAATTCTACAACAGGTGTCCGAGATCTTCGATTTTTATAAGTCAACAGAGAGTGCTCATCAGATTGAACAACTTTTGCTAAGACGTCATTTATATATGTGTTATGGTGTAGCTGGGCTCTTGGAGTTCCACAACAGGTGTTCCAGATCTTCGATTTTTATAAACCAACAGAGAGTGCTCATAAAATTGAACAACTTTTGCTAAGACGTCATTCCTATATGTGTTATGGTGTAGCTGGGCTCTTGGAGTTCCACATCAGATGTTCCAGATCTTCAAACTTATACTCTCAGCAGAAAATGCTCATCATGTAGAACAATTTTTGCTATGGTGGCATTTTTGTATCTCTTATAATTTAGCTGGTCTGTTGCGGTTCTGCATCAGGTGTTCAAGTTTCCAAGATAAATTATAGCCTCATAGCTTCTGCCCGCGACTTCGTTCGCGTGAAGTTTTGATATCGCAACGCATCGCCTACTCAACGGAAGTTTAAACTGCTTTGTTCCCGCTTGCAACATTTCTTATTGCTGCTCCGCTCCTATTGGTCATAGCGTGATGTCATATAGCCTATAGCCTTCCTCGATACATGGACTATCCAACGCAAAAAGAATTTTTCAATTCGAGCCAGTAGTTCCGGAGATTAGCGCGTTCAACCAAACAAACAAACAAACAAACTCTTCTGCTTTATAATATTAGTATAGATATTGCAGTCTATTACTTAAATAAGATTTTACCAAACTAAGTGCAAGTTTACTCGTAATGCTCAAGTTTCAAAAGCAATGTGTCGTGATTTACACAATCAAATACTTTGGAGAGGTCACAAAATATTCCTACAGCGTCTTGGGACTCTTCCCACGCCATGAGTATGTGCTTTAATAAGGTTACACCGGCGTCAGTTGTACAACGTCCCTTGGTGAAGCCATACTGTTAATCGTGTAAGATTCTGTTGGTGTTGAAATGATTGAACATTTTGATTAAGCATTACCTTTTCAATCACCTTACTTAAAACCGGCAACACGGACACAGGTCTATAAATTATTAGTATCTTTACTATCCCCGGATTTGAAAAGCGGTATGACTTTATTGTATTTCATTAAATCAGGGAAAACTCCTTGGTTGGTAATTTGTGCGTAAATTAAAAATTAAAGCTAAGTATGGAGCTATAGTCTCAAGTATGGAAGTACAAACCAGGGATGTTACGGAGCTCCGATTCCGATTCCGATTAGTCTTAACTTCCTATTGTTTTTGAACCTCCGATTCCGATACCTGTTCCGAAACTTTTCAATCGGAGGTATTCGGAGGTCGATGCCTGGCGGCGGGCGGCGGCATACGGCCGCGGTCAACTCGTATAAACCTGTTTATACTTGTCCCACGGGGATAGCCCCTTGTAACGTGCTTTCTGTCGAACTAGAATGCATAATTATTTTATTAATAATGATTGATTTTTTTTCAACACCTCGTCAGGCGTTCCATTCTTTGTATTTGAAATGAAAAAGACTGATTAGCAATGTATGTATTATTTTATTTCATTAACTAGCCCTACTACTCACACATTCTCTTCAGCATCCGCCTCCGATTCCAATTCCGATTCCTGTTCCGATTCCGATATATCAAATCCAAAACCTCCGATTCCGATTCCGGTTCCGATATCATCACATCCGTTACATCCCTGGTACAAACTTTGATAGACATTCCCCATAGATCTTCGGTCAGTTTGATTTTTATTTGCCGGAAAGCTTTAATAACTGTCATCGGGTTTATTTGTTTAAATTTAAAATCAGCCTGGCATCCAGATACATTCGCTTTTAATAAACCAATTGAGACTTCAGAAGAGGAATTTAGAGCCTCCGTAGTTTTTAACGGTATATCGGTAAAGAAATATACAAATTCCTGAGCTACTTCCTGATTAGAGCTTTTAGGACCACATACTGTATCTAATGTATAGCTAGTATTACGTACTTTCTTCCTGTTAGTCTCGCTATTTATGACTTTCCAAACTGTCTTTTTTATTTTCTGCTGCTTAAATCTTGTTGCTAATGTGCAGGGCTTTGGCAACCTTGCATGAATTACTAAACATTTTTGAATACTTAGCAACATAGTTGTTAAAAGTTTCAGGGTTTACATAAGGCCTAAGGCCATAAAGCTCAAATAGTGTTTCCCTACTTTTTCTGATACCTCTAGTTGCCCAATCACTAAACATAAATTTAGGGCAAATGCTTTTGGTCTTCTTTTCAAAAGTTTTATTGAATTCAGTGTGAACAATTGAAAAGAAATGATAAGCACTCTCTGTTGATTTATAAAAATCGAAGATCTGGGACACCTGTTGTGAAACTCCAAGAGCCCAGCTACACCATAACACATATGACGTCTTAGCAAAGGTTGTTCGGTCTGATGGGCATTTCCTGTTGACTTATAAAAAATTGAAGATCAGAAACATCTGATGAGTTAAATTATTGCAAAGCTATCACTAATTTCACTGTATATTTATAAAATAACAAAAACTGGGAGTACCTCCACGCGGTTAAGGCGGTAACAGTTTAGGACTGATTTTCGATGACGATGGTATATCATTGAAAATTTGACTCTACTGACCAAAACTCATTTTATCGAGTAAATATGTCTTCGGGCTTATTTGAGTGTTTAATTTCCTTTTACATTTATGTTCGTGACTCGGTAGTCTACCCGGTAACGCAGGGCACTTAGATTTTAATTGATCAGGTATCTTCACAACAAAACTATAACCATCCGATCCCTAGAAAGAGGTCAAACCTTTCCCCAGCGCATCATGTTCCCCACGTGATGCGCGCCTGACCGCTGATCGTGAGCGACATGCATTATCTCGCGAATCGGAAACGTTTACCCATACGCTTGAGTTCTCAGCGTATTCGCAAATCTACTAACAGGTCTTTTGAAACTAGTGATGAACGTGATGCGCGACTAACTGCTGCTCCAGATTATCATACATTGCCCCAAACACGCACACAACAAAATATTCATAATCAGTTAGAATGTGAGAGAGAAAGAATTGCTGGAGTACGGCATGAAGAGACAGAAGAAGAGCGCGAAGATTTCGACATTCTCTGAACAGAATGTCGATAACATCTGAAGAATCGGGTGTCTCAAGATATAGCCGTAGGGCATGACGACCTTCCTTGGGCTGATAAGAAACGGAGTTCATTTACGTATACTCCTATGATTGAATACGCCACATATTCCGCCATCGGAGGTATGGTTCAAAATTTTACTTTTTGTGAAGCTGTTAAATAGCAAAAAGAAACAAACGGTATGTGTTGCTCAGGTGGGAAAGATACGGTTTACGGTTTAAGAAATTTATTTCACTCAAAAAGTATACAATTATTCACTTCTATGAGGAAACACATACAAATAATGGTACAATTAAACGACGGTTTCGCTTGGTAATATACTAAGTTACGGAAAACAAACAAAAATGCAAATACAATTTATAAATTATTCAGGTGGTGCTTTAATAGCCTTTTAAAAGTTGGAAGTGATTTCGATTCTTTGATTACTTTAGGTAAAGAGTTATAGAGTTCAGCCCCCTCATATACGACAGTCTTTCTACCGTAGTTTGTCCTCGGTGCTCTTAAAATTATATGATTAGCCTGCCTCGTAATCCGCTTCTGAATTTGCATTCTTTTTGTAAATGTTATTTGTGTATGTATATCTCTATTAATTATTTTACGTACAAGTATGCAAGTGTTATATTTATAAATTTGATCAATGTTCATTAATTTTGTTTCTTTGAAAACCTTTTGAGTAGATGTTAAATAATCAAAATTGAATAAGAGTTTAATTATTTTATTTTGAGATGTTTGTAGCTTTTTAAGGTGAATTCTGGCAGCACTTCCCCATACTTCGATTAAATAATCGAGATGTGGTTTAACCATCGAGTTATAAATAATATATTTAACCCGTAGTGGAAGACATCGGACAATTCCTCTAAGTGCACCAGTCAGTGATGATATCTTTTTTTTTACTTTCTCAATGTGAGGTTTCATTGTAAGTTTATCATCAAGAGTAAGACCTAAATATTTCTCGATATTTGTTTTTAGTAATGGTTGACCATTTATATTTAATTCACCATGTGTATGAAGTTTTTTATTTTTAGCACTAAATATCATGTATTTGGTTTTACTTGCATTAATAGTAAGTAGATTGCATTGGAACCAGATAGCTAGTTTATTTAAATCACTTTGAGCTTCTTTAACAATATCTTCTTAATTACTGCCAAAGTAAAAAAGACTAGTATCATCGGCATATAGTGAAATAACTCCTTCAAGTCCAATTTCATTAATATTGTTGATATATATAAGGAATAATAGAGGTCCTAGTATAGAACCTTGTGGTACTCCACAGGTAATGGGCTTGGGTTCACTTCGATGTTCATCGATACCGACTACTTGGTACCTATTAGTAAGATAAGAATTTAGTATTTTGAGTGCAGAGCCAGTAATACCCATACTTTCCAGTTTTTTAAGAAGAAGTTTGTGACTAACAGTGTCAAAGGCTTTTTTTAAGTCGATGAAGATCCCAAGAGCTATTTGTTTTTTATCAATGTTAGTTTTTAAGTTAGTAATAAGGTCAATAGTCGCGGATAGGGTGTTTGATTTCTGTCGGAAGCCATATTGGTTTTTGGAAATAAAAGATATAGAATTTAGGTAAGCTTGTAACCTATTATGAACGATTTTTTCTTATATTTTAGAAATAATCGGTAAGACCGATATTGGACGATAATTACTCACATCTGCGTTGCTTCCAGTTTTATGTATTGGTGTGACTTTGGCGATTTTTAATGTATCAGGAAATATTCCTTCCTGAAGGCTTTTGTTTATGCATTTTGTTAGGTCTTCCAAAAGTAAGTCTTTAATACATTTAATTATTTTAGTACTTTTGCCATCGATGCCTGTGCTCGTATTAGTTTTCAATTCGTCAATAATTTTTGAGACCTCTTTTGTAGTGGTTGGTGACAACTCAGTAAGTTCTACACCAGCTTGTGTACTCGATCGAGGTCTCGAAAGCGTGTCAGTTGCATTATTTTGATTACATTTTGGGATTTCACTAGCTAGAACTGTACCGATTGTTGAGAAATAATAATTGAAACTCTCACATATAAGTTTTGTATCGGTAATCGGACCTTCAGGACCTTCAAGTTTTGTAGGGGCTGTGTTATTTTTTATTTTATTGCAAGTTATACTATTAATCAACTTCCACATCTTAAAAGGCTTTCCGATACAGTTTTTGAATGATTTTAAATATTAGAACTCTTTGCATTCTGAATAACAGCTGTCACATTATTACGTTCAGCTATAAAATTGCTCTTTATTTCTGCGTCTTCAGGATTCTCTTTTACTTTCTTTCCCAGTTCATTTCTGGTATTGATAGTTTTAATTATATCTTTGTTTATCCAAGATCCGTTATTTTCCCGTCCCCGGGCTCTTAGAATTAGACGTTTCAGATCTTCGATTTTGACGAACCCGGTGTCGCTGGCAAAAGCAACAGGATCCGCGTACGAAGTCGCGGGCAGAAGCTAGTTAGTTCAATAAATGTGAAAAATGGATTATGAAGTGTATTGCATTGTTTGTATATTATGTCACCGTAAAATTGTCAAATCCGTTATATTACAATATAACGTGTGTCTCTCTAGCGATATTGTAAAGTCTCGAATTATTGTCAACTGAACATTCGGAAGTATCTCTTGCCCCCATAAACGGGACTTGGGGCACCCCCCCGTTAGGTTAGTTAGGTTCCTTTAAACCCTGCACTCGGAAATAGGAGCCCCGCGAAGCGGGGCTCCGTCGACTACGCTTTTTAGGGGAATATGAAGTGTTTTAAGGTTAGGTTATATTAATCGATATTTGTCAGGAATGGTACAGTATCTTTTCATGAGAGTGGTACCACTGGGTAAGGGGGACCCCTCCTTCACTCCACACCGCGTGACTTGACTACCATCACATGCATTTCACGAAAAATAATGCGTTTTATTGTAAGCAGTATGTTCATTTGACAATAATTCGAGACTTTACAATATCGCTAGATATATTACAATATAACGTATTTGACAATTTTACGGTGACATATATATTCAATACTGCGTGCAGTTTTAGAAGTCGGTTTCATTTTTTTCAAAAAGTTTTTTTTTTACCCATTTTAGTGGGTACTGGCGTGATATTTTGTTGTGCGATTGAGTAAACAATGCATAGATATGTGATAGCATCAATCACAGTTGATTTGCTGTCGTTTATTTAAGAGTTCCTTCAATTTCTCCAAGATCCCGTGATCAAATCCAGACCATTTTTATATGGGACCACTGTGACCCTTTTAAACAAAAAAAGAATTTTCCAAATCGGTCTAGGCGGCATCGAGAAATCGGGGAACATACATAAAAAAAAAATTAAGATTACGACGAATTGAGAACCTCCTTTTCGAAGTCGGTTAATAAATAAATGATATGCTTGGAGGACACTGCCATTTTATTTTTCGTTTGAACACAAGCTGCTTTAGCATTAAAAATATAATCTTTAGGTGCGTACACTATTAATTAATAACAGAGCATTCACAATCAGAAAGTACTCCTTCCTCGTAAAATACATCAAACAACGCGCATACCTACGAGTACGTGACGGCGACGCTTAACTCTTCTT
Organism: Xestia ashworthii; assembly: GCA_950022955.1. Lineage (NCBI taxonomy): Eukaryota > Metazoa > Arthropoda > Insecta > Lepidoptera > Noctuidae > Xestia > Xestia ashworthii. Next base: position 22,926,316 of record OX465566.1, read on the forward strand.
GTTAGTTTATTATTCCGTGTCGCGCGCTTGTCACTTCCATGGCGTAAATTATTGTGTGGCAATTACTACAATACTACAAAAATGTATGTTCCATAAAAAAATGCCAATTTTTTATAGGGTGCAAATTTAAAGGAGACCAAATTAACATGATTGTGATGATTTTCAAAACAATCAAAATTTCCCCCGAAGTACAGCGGCAGGGTTCTCTATCGTATTACCTAACTTTTTAATCCATAATCTAAAATGACATAATTTTTTTTGTCATAAGCATCATTCGTCCGAATGATAATTTACCCGAACCTTAAATCACATAATATCATATGCCATAAAGTTGAAATCCCTAAATATAATAAGCCCTAAATCCGTTTGTCATAAGTATTACAATCAATAATATACAAAAGCCATAAAATCGTTTTCAATAAAAGTCATAAGTCCTATTCTAAGTAAATGTTTAATCGTGTGTAGGCGTTGACCTGCAATGCAAGCAAACATGCAGCAAGCATGCGGCACGCATGTAGCAAGCATACAGGAAGCAAGCATGTAGCAAGCAAGCATGCAATGCAAGCAAGCATGCAGCAAGCATGCAGCACGCATGTAGCAAGCATGTAATGCAAGCAAGCATGCAGCAATCATGCAGCAAGCATGCGGCAAGCATACAGCAAGCCAGCGAGCATGCAGCAAGCAAGCATGCATGCAAGCGTGCAGCATGCAAGCATGCATGCAAGCATGCATGCAAGCGTGCAGCATGCAAGCAAGCATACAGTATGCAAGCAAGCATGTAGCATGCAAACGAGCAAGCATCATGCAGCAGCCATGGTTTCTGTCACGGCTCCGGCGCTGCGGGGCTCCGGCGGCCTCACGCGAGCTTATCGTCGCAGATGGGTTTAACACTCAACACCGCCGCTTCGGCTTGCTGGCCGGCTTCTCCGGCCAGCCTCAGCCGCGGCGGCGAGTGTTACAACCACCTGCTCCTCAACTCGCGGCCCGCCTCGCCCCTCCGCGCCTACGCGATTTTAAATAACACTCTTGGGGTAGGGCAGACAAGACTGCGTGGAGTCGGATTTACAGCAATTCGTTTCTGTCACTAAAATCTAACTTTTAGGGATTTTTTAGCGACTGTTAGTCCCTAAAAAAAATCCCTGAAAGTTAGGTTTATAAATGACCATTCGGAATCATACACATTATGTGATACAATGGTAAAATTAGGAGATTCAATTATTATAGTATTCGATATTATGACAAAATAGTATTAGAAGTAAAAGTTAGTTATGTAAAACATAATTTCGGTGTTTTGAACATTATGGTTACTGAAGTTTATAGCAAACGTGTTATGGATAATGATTTTCGGACAAAAAATTTTAGGACAATCAAGGGAGTACCCAGCGGCAGACATGCGTGAAAAACTAATTTCCATAAGTCACACTAGGGTGCAAAATCAATCATGTATTTAGGTCAAAATGTCTAACCGTTTCCTCAGTTTACAAAACTACACAATTTACCCCACAGCCGCAATGACCAAAAAATTAGGTTAGGTTAATTAGGTTTTTTTTTTCTGTCTGCGTAGGTCTGATTAAAATAAATCAAATGTAATAATGTAGATTGAGGTGTAATAAAGCGTATAAAAAATTACGCTGAGTACATCTGTGTTCTCTGGTTAGTTATGACTAATTAATAGTTTTCACCCCCTTCCGTAGGGGTGGTAAAAGCAATTTGTTTTTTAAACTCGATCTTTAACTCATACAAATCCATCAGCAACGTTTTTGCCTCTCCGGAGAATTTAATCCAATCTTTATTAAAAAATGGCCTAATTTGACTACACTATAATTAAAAATCAAACGAACTTACCAAGTGAAGTTCGATGATAATTATGTGAACAGCTTCATTCGAAGCGATTTATTGTTTACGTATTGTAGCAGCGCCTCCATGTACCAGCCTTGCACGGATTTTTAGAGGTAAGTCAGTTTTTTTTTTTTTTTTTTTTGTCGGTAGTTTGTCTTCACTTGCAACACTATCCGTTTTGCCCCCACTACACTATGTTTCTTAACGGTCCACAGCTATTTTTATATCATTTTGTTGAAAGCTAATAAACATTTCACATTTTAATTAGTCTAGGGTAGGGTAGGTAACTTTTCTAGGGAGGGTATAAATCGCTTCGAATGAAGCTGTTCACATAATTATCATCGAACTTCACTTGGTAAGTTCGTTTGATTTTTAATTATGTTTCACAGCTTCATTCGAAGCGATTTATTGTTTACGTATTGTAGATGTTCAGAGACAAAATGTGAAATGAAACAGGTGAGTAATCATAAGTGTTTTTAATCAAACTATTTATCATTGAATTAACTTCATTTTACATTGGTTTCTATTCTAAATCTAATATGAGGTATTTGTTACAGATTATGATCACCTGCAAGTACTCTAATGGCAAACAGATGAGGATCAGTGACGACTTCCCTATTATAATGTTTTGCGAAGACAGAAGATGTTTCACTCCATCCGGCAGTTTTTCTAATTAGGTCAATATTGACTCCAAGTCTATTGGCTGAGGATGTGGCTGCATGACGAGTGCTGTGTGCACTAAATATGGACGTGTCTATACCGCTATTGTGAAGTGTATCTTTTATCCAGTGACTAAGTGTTTGTGATGAAACTTTTGAGTGTGGTTTTTTGTAACTTATAAATAGAAAATCATTTTTGCGAAGCGTTTGAGTCTTATTTATATAAACCTCTAAGCATCTAGCGGGACAGATCTGAGGACGAGCGTCGAAAAAAGGTAATCTTAAGATTGGTTGTGAAGAATTAGGTTTGGAAGTTTTTATTAAATCAGGTATTTTTATAATTATGTCAATGGGAGAATTTACTTGAACATTGCTTAATTTTATTAATGAAAATGTTTGAACGCGATGCGCAGTCACCAAAGCCAATAGAGTTATTGTCTTTTTGGAAAGAGTTTCCAAATCAAGGTCTGTGTTAGGCCATTTTTGAGCTAAATAATTTAGAACAGTGGTTGGATCCCAAGTCAAATTATATTTTGGATTACTAGGCCTTAATCTGTAAACTCCCTTCATAAATCGCTTCACTCTATCATCGTTTGCCACATTACATAACAATAAGGACAATGCGGATTTATATGAATCGATCGTACCGTATTTTGCCCCATTGTTAAAAATGGTTGTAAGAAAATGAATAACTACAGGAACTGAAACAGAGGAATAATCATAACCATGTTTATTACAGTATTTTAACCAAGATTTTATACAAACATCATATTGTTTATAAGTAGAATCAGACAATGATGATAACATAATTTCAATAGATTGATTAGATAAATGTCTTTTTAATAATGTTTGCCTGAAAGCTTCGCGGCAACCAATTTCAGGGTGCGGTGGAGATTGTGAGGCGTTCTGAAAGGAGAAGTTAACAAATTTACGTGTGGTTCAAAATAGATTGGTTTGGAACATAGCAATTTTTGGAAAACAGGGAACCACGGTTGTGTTGGCCAATATGGAACAACTACTATGCCATTTGATTTTTCGTTAATAATTTTTTGCATTGTTTTTGTGATAAGTGAAAACGGTGGAAAGGCGTAGAATAGTTTATTTTTCCATGAAATGGTAAAAGCATCGATTGCATAAGCGTCAGGGTCGTTTTTCCAAGTTATGTACGTGGGACACTTGGCATTACACCTACTCGCAAAAAGGTCTATTACTGGATCTCCAAAACAATATTTTATTTGATTGAATGCATCGTCATTAAGTTCCCATTCAGTGTCCTGAAATTTCATGCGCGATAATTGATCTGCTTCAAAGTTATCTTTAGTATTTATGTATGAAGCAAAAATAGTTATACTACGACTTTCGCACCACTGCCATATTTCTTTAGTAATATTATGTAAATGTTCAAACTGTATGCTGCCCATGCGATTTATACAGGATATTGCTGTCACATTATCAATTCGTAATAGTATTTTCAAATTATAAGTTTTGTCGGCAAAGCATTTCAGTGCGAGAAAAGCAGCTTTTAACTCTAACTCGTTAATATGAATGGTTCTTTCAGTATCCGTCCAATAGCCGAAACATTTATCTGTGCGACAATATGCTCCCCAACCCGTACATGACGCGTCGGAAAAAATTTCCAAATCATATTGATCACAAGTTAAAGGGAATGAACCATGATCAATATGTTCTAACCACCACAACATATCACAATGTAAGCTGTTGGGGAGCCGAACCAACTGTTCGTAGCTAGGATTAATAAGTAAACAGGAATATTTAAATTGTTCAAAAAGTTTAGTATATAGCCATGCATATTGAATTGCAGGACAAGCTGAAATTAGTAAACCTATGAACCGAGCAAACTCACGGAGTTTACATTTATGTTTTTTCAAGAAACTAGAAATGTATTCTTTTATTTTGGACTTTTTTGAACTAGGTAATTTCAATAACATATTTTTCGAGTCGAATTCGAAACCTAAAAACTTGCACAGTGTTTTCGGTTCTAAGGAGCTTTTTTCTGTATTTATTATGAAACCTAAGTTTTTAAGTAGTGTTATGGTTGAGTCAACGTTATTTTGACATTCAAGAAAAGTGGTTCCAATGCAAAAAATATCATCGATATATATCACTGATATCATTCCAAGGATTCTTAGATATTCCATAACTGGTTTTAATAACTTTGTGAAAACATAAGGTGCAGTGCATAAACCAAATGGAAGACAGTTAAATTCATAAAGGGCATTATTATATTTAAAGCGGAGATATTTTCGGTGAGATTTATGTACGGGAATTAAGAAATAAGCATCTTTAAGATCTATTGATGCCATATAACAATTTTTTGTTATAAGTTTTTTGGCTGTACGATAATCTTCCATCTTAAAATGTTTGGTTTCTATAAATTTGTTTAAACATTTAAGGTTCAATATAAATCTCTTGTCGCCGTTTGGTTTTGGCACTAAAAACACACTTGATATAAATTCTCCTCTAATAGGATTACAATGAGATATTGCATTAATATCCAATAAATGTTTGATTGATTTATCAAAATCTTGGGCTTCTTTCATGTCTTTAGGTAAAACATTAGGAGAATCAGTGCGATATGGTAAACATTTAAAAGGTATTTGGTACCCTTTGATCCAAGATAGAATCGTAATATCAGGAGTGACCATCGACCAATTTTTGAAAAAATACTGAAGCCTGCCAGCGGTTAGTACCTGATCAGTTACTTCCGATGCGGTGGCCGCGTCGGGGACGAGTAGCGGCGCGAGCTGCCGCTGGGTTGCGGTGGTGGCGGTGGCGGCGGCCGATACGCAGGGCGAGCAGCTCGCCTCGTATTGTTCTGCTTGTTGACCGTCTTGCGGTGCTGAGGGTTGTAGTTTAAATGACCCTTATTTGGACCTTTGGGAATAACTTTGGGCTTGTTTCTTTGGGCGTATTTTAATGCATCTCCCGATTGTTGTATAGACTTGGCGGCCTTAACCTTGTCCGTAACGTTTTCCCCAAATAAGAAACTGCCCCTTTTGGTTTCAAGCAAGGCGTCCTTTAAATTTATATTAATAGACGAAATTACGAAATTACGTCTTGTTTTCGTTTCCCAAAAATGACTGTCGCATAATATACGACAAGCGTCACTAATGGGCTTCAAAAGTTTTTGTTTGGACGTTTCATTGGAAATTATCATGTCAGTAGCGGACGCTAAGGCTGACAATGCTACACCAAGCTGACTTTGCTTATACATGAGTGCCGAATCTCTTTTGACTAGAGCATCCTGCAGTGCTGCCTTTACTTCCGGGTTGAGAGCAGTAAGTCACAGTTGCTAGGCACGGAATAACTTTTTAAAAGTTTTTCCTTTACATCCTTAGCCAAGCCTTTGCAAAGGATGTCTTGCCAACGATTGGCAATGTCCTTGTGAACAGACGGGCCCATGGATATGTCTGTTTTAGGAGCATCGCCGAGTAATTGAAGGGTGTCTTCATCCAAGTCTTGGTCTTCCATCACTTCTGGCTGTGCTTCTGCGGAGGTGCCGGGCGTAGGCGACAGAGGCGCGGTGCTTAGCGGTGGAGGAGCTGGTGGTGGCGAAGCAGGGCACGGAGAACAAGCACGTGACGAGGCATGTGAGTCACATGACGGTGCATGTGGCGAACCTTCAAACGGCGAAGCGGCTTGAAACAAGCCGGCTTCCTCAGTTTGTTCCATATCGCAGTCCACGTCCAGTTGATGGTGCGAAAGATCTGCAAATAACGTTGCAAATAACGTTTCCACTTTATAATAACGTGACAGAGGAAACCCAAGCCAGAGGAAGCCTCGCATCACTTATTAATATTTATGTGACAGTATCAGCCCCAGTATGGCAGTACGCATCACTTTATAAAATGACAGAGGAGACCCAAACTTAGTAACCTCGCATCATTAGCAATAAGTGTGTAACTTACTGTGTAAGTTTTCTTCAGAGGAACAGCTAATACGACGGTTAGTCGTTGCCTGCAATTTATTTTTCAACTTTTGTATTTTTCGCCGTATTTCTTCTTCTGTTAGTTCTGACTTCCTTTTCTTTCCCATTTTGAGGAGCTGTGTCTTTTTGTAGGAGCGGAGACGTGCGAAGGCTTGAGCACGGAAACGCGGAATGATATAAAAATAGCTGTGGACCGTTAAGAAACATAGTGTAGTGGGGGCAAAACGGATAGTGTTGCAAGTGAAGACAAACTACCGACAAAAAAAAAAAAAAAAAAAAAAAACAAAAAAAAAAAAAAAAAAAAACTGACTTACCTCTAAAAATCCGTGCAAGGCTGGTACATGGAGGCGCTGCTACAATACGTAAACAATAAATCGCTTCGAATGAAGCTGTGAAACATAATACTAGAGACTGGCTTCTTATTTCATATCTCCCTCACACGTTACATAGCAGAGAAGAGCAGAGGTTCCACTCCAAGAAGTGCGCGATATACGAGCGTGTTTGGATTACTAGATGCGCTTGCAGTTAGACAGCCTGCAGTGTACACGTGCCTGACCCTGCCTGAACTTCTCATCTGGTGGCATCGGCACTTGCTCTGCGAACTGTGAGACTTCTGCTCCTTGTTGTTCAGGGAGTATCGTCTCATAATGGTTTGCGCGCCGCTCGATTACCTCTCAATACCGAATAGTTATTCAGTGTGCGAACCTTATCCTAGAGAAATGTCCCCATTCGTCATCTCGTGTATTCACTAATGCTGTATGGAACACCCGTCAGCGAGACAGTATGACAGTGTGACACACTTGTTCAAAGGAAGCGTCCGTGCAGTACGTGACGCGTCGTTTTCTTTCAAATTCTTGTATTGGAGACAATTATCTACTTTTAGTACAAGAATGTGGAATATGACGCGTGAGCAGCGCTCTAGCGTTTCCTACCGAAATAACTTGTAAGTGATGGTTGCTTGTCTCTGCTGTCTCTGCTCTAAGAATAACGCTCCCGCCTCCCGCTGATGACGCGTGACGTCTCCTACTCTCCTCACAACACACAACACACAGCACGCGCGCTGTGTGGTGTGCTGTTGTGCACCTCTGTGCCGTCTGAGCAAAATTACCTCTATTCAAATGTTATTCAACTCCCATTCAATTTGAAAACCTTTGTATCGCACCAGCTCGTGTACGTATGAATATACGTTTGTATGTGCGACCGCGAGCCGTCACCGGCGCGCGGACGGTGCGCGGAGGGACCGTGGGACGTGTTCACTGCTTTAATAATATCTAGCTCATAATTACTCGCAATTTATAAGCCGAAAACGCCAGGCCGCGCGCCGCCGCGCCGTTCGCAGGAACAGGAACGAACAACAGGAATCTTGCGGGAAGCTTACATGGCGCACTGTTAATCGTGGGCGCACAGCTGACGCGGACCGCGGACTGTGGCTAATGAGCGTCACGTCACGTTATTACGCGCGCCAAACATGGCGGCGCGCAGCGCAACACTGACCAACTTCTATACGACGCGCGACGTCGACTTGTCATCATCATCATCTCAGCCGAAAGACGCCCACTGCTGGACATAGGCCTCCCCCAAGTGTCGCCACATTGACCGGTCCCTTGCGACTCGCATCCACCGGATTCCCGCAACCTTCACCAGGTCATCGGTCCACCTAGTGGGAGGTCTTCCAACGCATCGTCTTCCGGTTCGCGGTCGCCACTCCAGAACTTTTCGGCCCCATCGGCCATCCGTCCTGCGAGCAATGTGCCCTGCCCACTGCCACTTAAGTTTAGCAATTCTTCGGGCTACGTCGGTGACCTTGGTTCTCTTGCGGATGTCTTCATTTCTGATTCGATCACGCAAGGAAACTCCGAGCATAGCCCTCTCCATTGCCCTTTGGGTGACTTTAAGCCTTTTGATAAGGCCCATTGTGAGCGACCACGTTTCGGTCCCGTATGTAATCACTGGCAACACACACTGGTCATAGACTTTCGTCTTGAGACACTGCGGTAACGCGGTACGTCGACTTGTAATGACGTCCAATTACAAATTAAAGTGCATTAGCATGGAAGGGGTCGCAAGTGTCGCGAGTTCGCGACCGCGTGACTGCTTGCGTCCGGGCACTATCAATAGCTTCACGTCACCGAATTAGTCGCTTTTGTAAGTAGGTAAACACCGTCAGCCGGCGCGGCGGGCGGCGGCGGCTGGCCCGCCACCGGCGACCTTGTCTCCGAGATGCAGCGAGCCAGGGCCAGGGCCTCATGGGTGACACTATGAGTCTGTGACAGCCACATTACTGGCAAACAGGCACCACTGTCACATACATGATTAGACAGGTAGGTAAACAAAGTGGGTAGACCTCTGATACTGCATGGATACGAACTAGAATCTATCCAACACTGTAATTTGAATGGGTTGTAACTTTAGTAGGGTAAACATACCGGTTATCGGCCGTTTAAGCGGCTTGTCGACTTCAGAGGCGATTTCGCTGCACTCCAAGACTATTCAGTGTTTTTTCATTTCATCCTACAATAGTCTAGTTTCATAAAACCTACAGACGTATCAGTGATCCATAATTTAAAAGAAATATATAATACGCAAAATTAGCAAATATACCGGCTATCGGCCTTTTGACCCGGCTATCGTCCACCGGTGTACTGGTTATCGGCCACCTAATTCACGGTAGAAAAACGACTCATATTCTCATAGCCAATAGGGTTTAAAATAGTGCGACTGTAAAAAAAAATTTCGCAAAAGCGACATAATTATTTTTACTCTCTTTTACGACTTACGAATACAATTAAGTAACAGATTAAAATCTCGAGTCAAGCAAATAGCTACTTTTGGCTTGAGCATCAATAAAAATCACTTAGACAATCATATAACGGCCGGAGATAGGTTTTATTTTTACTGGTTATCGGCCGCTAAACGTTTGGTATTTTAGAAGGCCATAATTTTGAAATTATGAAGTATACCTACTGGTGGCCGGAATCTAGTTCTAAATTCCCAAAATTCTAGCTGTTCACAAATATTATGGAATCTATGTTGGTGAATATAAGGTTTCCGCAATAAAGGCAAAGAGAAATGACGTGAATAAACCGGTTTTGCGACCACCCGGTCGGAAAGTAGTTTTTGATATTAATCGTTGACGTATTATCCGACCATCAAAAATATCTCAAATCATGAAAAGTTTGATGAGTTTGGGCACTTGACTATTGAAATTAAACATGCTAAATACACACAAACCAAATCAATCACCAATAAACCAACAGTAAAATTTAAAAACTTTCCTTTGAAAATCAAGACAGTACATGCTATTTTTTTCCCTGACCCGCTCACACACACTAAATTTTGAAATGGCGAATGAGGGCTCAGTTCGCAAATTAAGAGGACATGCCGTTGAATTATGAACCATGAAGTTCGTCAGGATCAAATATGTTTACCCTACCTATAAAGAACAGACACAAGATGCAATGAGAATGGGAGCGACCAGTGCATTAAGTACCTAATTCATGAGGTAGGTACGGTCGAACAAGCTATTTGGTTTACAGTTTAACCCACTTATTACGCACATTGTAAATGTAAACCAAATAGTTTGTTCGACCGTACACAGACAAATAAAAGTACGGAGTTATGCTCATCATAAGTCATAACCACGACGAATATAATTAGGTACCTACTTGCAAATTACATTCGACGGAGGCGCGGCGGGCGCGGGCGGCGGTTACCGATGAGAATCTCGAGACGGTTACAGAGATGCTTATGGTTTACAAACAACATGGACACAGAAACTCTGTGCGGCGATACGTACGATTACTTATTATTACTTCACGTTACGTACTATTATTTATTCTGTGACGTTACTCCACCGCGAATATTTGATCCGTCAGATTTGGTTTCAAGCCAACTGCTATATTGTTACGTTCTGCTCCACTATCATTATTTGTCAGTCAAGTGTCTGCCTGTATGCCTGTAGTGTGTGTGTCCCGCCCCGCTCACCGCACACCGCGCCCCGCTCTTCATGAGTCATGTGTAGCCAGCCTTTTTATATGGGGAGGTTGAGGACACGATATTTCCTCCAGGTCGCTTTGACGGCAATTACGAGTCGCTGTGACAACTTCGCGAAACGATCGTTTGAAGTTCTTTTATTATGTTTTGAGGACGTGAGCGACGAGCGTGGGGAGCGCCCGCCTGTGAGGATGTCGGCAGTCGGCACTGTGGCGTGTGACGTGTCGCTCCACTCACTACTCACTCGATCGATAGGACTGAGCAGAGTGCTCCGAGAAAGTGGACTGGGAAAAGTCTGATTGTGTTTGTGGAGCGATAGGTGCGGCGCGCGGGGGGTAGTTTTGTCCGTGAAATCATGTAGGCTGTAAGTTAATTGGCAAATCAAGCTAACAGTAACGGTGCTCGGGCGACGGGGCGAAGTCGGACGACGAAACGAACTGACGATAAATTAGCAGCGCCTGCGACCAAGGCGCGGCATGTCCGCGGCGGGAATACCGTCATAATACCGTGCAACCCAGTCGCACCGCGTCGCGCCGCGCCGCGCCTCGCCGCACCGGCCGGACCTGTACAAATGGGACGCTTGTATGATTTATGACGACTTTGTATGCGATTTTGCTTTTAAAGCATTGGATTACTTATGTATAATTCATCATCGGCTCGCATCTGTCGGGCGACGCACAAACCGGGGCCCGCCCGGGTCTTACATTGAATGTCAGTAACTCAGGCGGAGCGGAGCATCCATCCTCGACGTAACGAGGAATCTAATACAACAGAGGATACATAACTTTATCAGACGTCGGTGTGACAACATGTATTAATACCTACCTACTTGGGCGACTGTCCATCTTTGTTCTGTTTCTAAGCTATTTATTATCAGTGACCAGTGTTCCGCTGACGAGCAGTACGTTACAGAGAGCGGTTCACGTGAGCACGTAGACTGTACACCACTGTAGACCGCGACCGACCCGGATACCGCGCTGTGCACACGTGTGTATACCGCACCTCCGCGCTAAGTAAACAGCACTCCGTGGCGCGCCAATCACTGTTCCCTCAGTTAACGCGCCAATGTTAATCACGTAGATATGGCGACGCGCCGTGCGAGTGTCGCGACCTAGAGCAGACCTCTTTCCTCACGCAGTTAATGAACATGTAAACAAATTGATTAGAACACGTAGGTACCCACCTTCATTATAAAACCAACTAGCTTTCGCCGCGCTTATCGTGACTTCGCTCGCCTTCATTTATAATTTGACAATCAATTCGGGTTGTACTACCTACACTGTTTTTTGTTTGTTCTTTGCACTCATGGACTAGTAACGGAACATTGTAAACAAACCTTACCTAATAAAACACACGAAGGAACCTAACCTAATGAAAACCGTTAAACTAACAATCTTAAGGCGATTACATGAGCTAAACGCGAGTTTTATAATTACTAAAAGTATATGATTCACTGCTATAAACAAGACCAGAAAAATATATGATATTCTTAAGGATATATTATATGCTAGCATGATACTGTTTTGAAAACATAATACAATTAATTTGGCTCGATAAAAAGAAATCACGAACTTACCTCTAAAAATATCTTTCAAACAATAAAAAACATACTAATATGCATGCGATCATTCTGATTTTTTGGCAAATAATTCTACAAGCAATATATTAGCATGATACTGTTTTAGTTTTTTAATCCAATCAATAGTTTTTTTGTAAATCGATCGAAACCACTCATTTCGCGCTATTTGGCCCGCAGTGGCTGACGTAACAACCAGTTTGTAGTGCAAGCTGATTAGAACTTTATTCTAACAGCATTTCAAACGAAGTTATGAAGAATCGAGTCAACTTAATTGATAATTACCAACTTTCCTAACGACAATTACAACACCATTAATACCTAGCGACAATTACAAACACAAAAATCTTCGATGATCATTCTTGCAACAGAAAACGCGTCATCAGTACAACGCCATCTATCAAGCACATTGTGAAACTCTTGAAATCATGCTACAGTGAAACCAATTATATTGTAAGTTTTACATATAATATCATTGACTAAAACGCTGTATTGACACTCGACTCACAAAATGTATTTCTTATCCTAACTGATATTATAAATTCGAAAATGAATTTGTCTTATTCCTTTATCTCACGGCGACAGTACTTTTTTTCTCGGTGAAAGGTGTAATTTTTATAAAAACTTTAGACGCTAAAGTTATTATTTACTTTTTTTATGTTTTAAACAGCCTGTATATCATATGAGAGACCGAAAGGCGAACAGCCCGCTTCACGGCTCCAGATTCCCGGTCCACTCAGTCTTCAGTGTCCGGCCGGACACTTGAACAAGCACTCGCTAGCTAGCTCAGACATATTGTTACTGTACTTACTGTACTGCATTGAATTTGTATTAAATATAAATATTGTTCAAATGAATGTGTTACTAACAGCGCGCAGTCGCAGCGTCAATGAAGCTAAACATTTTTGTTACAGTATGTAAAGGGGGGCAAAAAGTAGCGCACACTTAACTACTTACAACCTTTTAGAAACGAGTTTGTTTTTTTTCTCTTCGCAACCATTTATGTTGGTGCGAGTATTTGGTACTGACGACGCGCGATGGAGCTGCCTTGCCTGCGTCTGCCTAGTACTTGTGCGTAAGTGCAGTAAACCGAGCGCGTTACTCACATCATTATAGTAATACGCAAAGACTACAATATATATAATGAGAGTAATACGTGCAGCACGGACCTCTAAAGAGCTCTGTACACATGCCGATTCCAAGCACTCAAATTGGTTTAAATTATCCATTGCTGCAGTTCAAATTAAATTGTTCGTTCACAGATGTAAGTTTCATCCCTTAATTTTATTATTAATTGCCATCATCGCAATTAACTGGGAAAAACTTGATGATCTTTCTTTGGTTTATTCTTTTTCGTGTCTCTACTCTCGGACCATTCTCAATAGAAAACTGTGCATTGACAGTTCTGATGTAGGTATCCCAGTAATGTGTTTATCAGCCTGTACCTACGGGTGGAAGGGACACCCACAAGAAAACGGTTACTACCACTAAAGTACTTATATCATTCATAGAAATTTTGCATCCATTATTAAAACTAAAAGCAGCTGTTTCCTACAAAAGTACAAAAAAGTCAAAATGTATGGAACTCGCCAGTCATTTCACATAACCGCTGTGAATTGTTGTAATCAGAGCATGTCAAATGAAATTAAATGGCACATTACGTCGCGCGGCACGCACACGACGACGCGGGAAGCCGCCATCCACGCCGCCACCGCCACGCCGCCGCGCCGCACCGCCGCCGCCGCGCCGGTCAACCCACTCGGTGCTGGGACTGGGACACGACACGCTCGCATGTCGTCGCAGAAGTACAACTCCATGCAAATGGCAAACAACGCGCAACATCAAACTAAGGTGTTGGGCGATTGATTCGGCGGCTCTGTTATTGTAAACATTTTCAGAATTCTTTACTGAAGTAATCATTTTAAGAACTAAAATTAGCAAACACATTGATGACAATTCCTTCATGTCCGCTCCTCAAAATGGATGTAGGAACGGTTCCCGTGGTACTTAAGAGCTTCTCCTCATTGATTAGGCCATAAATCAACAGGTTCGCCGCTCCCGATAGGATCTGTCGACATGTTGGACAGACTATAAGAAGGCCTATGACTTGGTGCCTCATACGTGGCTCATGAGGGTGCTACAGTTGTATAAAGTTGATGCAACTCTTCCTGATGTCGTGTATGGGGCAATGGAGGTCAATCCTCCGCTATCAAGGATGTGGTCAAATTCAGAGGAATACCGAGCCGATAATGACCAAGAGAGCGAGGTATATTTCAGGGCGATAGTTTGGGGCTACTTTGGTTCTGCTTAGCCTGAATCTTCCTAGCACGCTGCTGGAAGATTCAGATTTAGGCTATCGGTTGAGAAGGGATGGTCAAGTTGTATCTCACCTCCTCTCACCTCCTTTACATGGATGACCTGAGACTCTTTGCGCCCAAAGATTTGCAACTGATGGAGTTACTGAAACTTTCAGTAGCGCCATCAGGATGGAATTTGGTGTAGACAAATGTCAGGTGCACGTGCGGGGAGATTGTAGAATCTGTGGGAAGTGTGGGAACCCAGCTCTCGGAGAGTAGGTACTTAAATCCGAGGATCCTTTAAAAATTGTACCTACCTATACAAAATGCATTGCATACTAATTAGTAATTAAGTAGTGAAGGGCTAGTATTGAATGTGGGAATAAATTTTATAAAACCTTAAGGCGACCACAGGAGCTAAACGCGACTTTTATAATGCCTGCAAGCATATGATTCACTGCAATAAACAAAACCAGAAAAATGTATGATATTCTTCAGGATATATGCTAGTATGCTGTATGATAGTGTTTTGAAAACATAATACAATAAATTTTATCTCTAAAAAATCTTATATTGAGTAAAAACCATACTAAAATACATGCGATCATTCTGATCTTTTGGCACATAATTCTACAAGCAACATATTAGCATCACAGTGTTTTATTTTTTAAGTCCAATCAATAGATTTTTTTAAAATCGCATATTCTTATTCCCGAACATAACACGTACGCGTGTGTGCGTAAACGAATGATTACGCCTGTGCACCGACACCGACAGTGGCGACACTCAATAACTCGACAGTCGAGAGTCGACAACTCGACAGTGCCGGCCGAGGCCTGTTGCGATACGGGTGTGTCGGTTTTTCGCCGATTTATTTCCAACAGAATTGTTTATTGTTTTTGTAAAGTTTTACTTGGAAATTCATTGTTTTATATCATCTTTCAATTAATATTCTATTTCTTTTTAATAAAAATACTTCAACTTAAAATAGCCTAATAATAGATAGGTATCAATAAATATGGGAAATAAAAGGAAACCCGGCAAGTTGACTTCAAAACGTAAATATAAATCAAACGCCGAACATATGAACGATGTTAAAAGGTAAGTGTGTTATTAAATACCTATTTCCATAATACTTAATTTGAAATTTGAAAACATCTAAATAAACAATGTGCAGTCAATTCGACTAGATACCGTCAGTTTTCGTTCGCTGTAACAATAAATTGTTAATTAAAGCAGCATGTTTTACAGAGGTAAGTAGAGGTAGGTACTATGTACCTATTGAAAAGTAAGCAGTGCCCTGGATCGAATCCCAGGATGATCCTACTTTTTGTGACTTTTTACTTTATTTTTATTATTTTATTAGTACTGTGGGGTGTTTTTTAATATCAATAGTAAAATAGTTTTTTGAATACTATTTGTATTTGAACCTTAATAAAAAAAGTATTAAAATATTTTTACAGGAAAAAGAAAGCCGAAAATATGAAAACGGAAGTTATTTTCAATGCGTAAGTACCTCCTCCACACTAATCACATTATTTATTAGTCAGTTAAAAACATGATGAAATAATAGATTCATCTGAAAATTGCGATGTTACATAATTAATTAATTATCAATGGTCTTAGCTAGGTAGAGTTTTTTTTATAATAGCTATTCAGAACTTTAATAATTATAATAAGAAATTAAGGATCACAAATAGAACCAGAACTAATAATTATAATAAGTATTATAAGAAAATACGGAATTAATCTATCATAGCTAAGACTTTTCCTAGTGAAATTTCAAGAACGTCAGTGCGTTCATGCTGTTGTGATGTTGTACCTACTTTAGTGAAGTTCTTACGCGATAACGCGAAGTATAAATAGGTAGGTACCTATGTGGTACTGCTGAAAAGGCGCGTTCAGCTTCAACGCTAGTAGACGGTAGTGTTTTTAAATATTGGAAATAGGTAAGATATTGGTGCCGATTCTGTTGTGCACAAACTAAACTTAATTTAGGCTATTACTATCTTTTTCTCACCAATAAAACGAGAAAGAGACGGACGTAATTTAGAGCTGTCAAATTTAATTCGAACTAATATTTCCATACAAATGATGGGTGCACGTAAAAACATGTCGACTAATAACACGGTGAAGCGCAAGGCATAAACTAGTTTGACATTTCTAACTTAGTGCACAGCTATAGCCGTCCTTTTCTCGCCCTGCCTTTTAGTAAAAGATAGCAATAGTCTAAATTAAGTTTAGTTTGTGCACAACAGAATCGACACCATTGACCTCGCCACGCCTCAAGCCGTCACTAAATATACATATATTTTTTTTATATCGAAATTCCGGTAATTTGTTAAAGCCCGGTGTAAGTAATTCTGGAGTTCAACCCCTAGCTCGGACCCTGTTCCAGATACCGGTGGGCTCCTATTTTTTACATTTTTAATAATAAATATTTTGTATAAGAATAAAAATGGAAATCATTATAATGGTATATTGATCAATAAAGGGCTAAAAATCATTCATAACTGTCCTTGTGAAGAGTATTTCGATTACACTTCTGCGCATGCGTGTGCGCCATGAATCAGCGCCGTGCTATGTGTGTGCGGCCCGCTGCTTTGAACTCAAATTGAACAGCGCTGGCCACGGCCATCACGATGCGTGACCACTACATTATGTGCGTTAGTCGTTCATCATTATGATGAGCACTTTTCTCGTAGATGACGCAGACCAATGAATCGTATAAGATAGTGCTCCTACGTGCTCATTACTCGGTCCGTGTCACCTGAAGCTGAAGTCAACCGGCCGAGTGTCCGAGCGGCGCGGCATGGGCTCACGTACACACACGCACGTGCTCCATGGTCTACCCAACACCTACAGCAAACTAAATTCTAACTTGGTAAATTCATTGAGTGATTTCCGTTCCGCCCCCGCGCCCGCACCGCTCGTCAGTGCAGCCGGGCCCATTTAACGGGCAATTTTAACGTTAATGAATGTCAACGTCTCTAGATAATAATAATTTACTGTGCTCAGTGTCTATGGCATATATTATTTTAGTTATTTACAGCTATAATTACGAAATATATATATTTCAGCAGCAGTTTATGAACAGATTCGAAAAAGAGATGGCTGTTTCTGCGACTGTCACTGGTCACTGAGTGAGTTAGTGCGAGTTTTTTGTACGTATCGACCGTGTCAGCGTTTACGCAAATTTGTATGGCGCTGAGTAAGCGCCATCTAGCGTAATACGGGAGAACTACGTATTGTGAGTGCTAATTCTAAACACATCGACAATTGTTAACTTGCGAGTGTGAGTGTCTAGAATACGTTCGTTTGTTTCGTGTTAATTCACTGCGAGAAGTGGCGCGTACATTAGTAACCGGCCAAAATAAATTGACAGTCGTATTTTGTGTTCATAACAGAAGCGACTGCCTATTCAACTAGTTGTGGTTATACAACGAAGTTAGACGACATTATTTATCTGTGGTTAATGGTCATTAGTTTTGTTTGTGTTTACGAAAGTTTGTGTTGTGATTTGTATACAATTTTGAATATTATTGTTAAAAATAAAGACTAGCCCGTCCCAATTTGAAATGTTGGTAACATAAACGGAGCAGTTAGTATAATTTATATCTTTTGGTGTGTAGTGAGTGACCTTGACCCATCTGTGAAGTTTGTAAAACTAAGTGTGTTACTTTTTAAGCATGGAGATCTAAGCAAATGATCTAATAATACCCGAGTGGCTTGTAGTGGAGCACTCTATCATTGTTTAAGTGACCGTGTTTACGTGAACGTGTTTATGTGTTTTTTTTTGTGGCGTTAAATTACGTTTAGATTGTGCTTTTGCGGTTTCAAACATTCTCCAAACGAAATAATACGAGATTCCATTGTAAGTTTTATTCACAATATGAAATTAAAATAAATTACTTTGTTTTAAGACCACTCTCATGATGCTCTCACCACAAAATCTTCAGTGACAACTTCCACGCTCGCAAGTGACTGTATTTCGTATTTAAGCTGTCAAAACTGTCGAAATTGTAACTTACAATCGCGTTATACATGCAACTGTTAGCAATGTGCTTCGCGATTGCGATGCGATTTGTGCTCGAAACGGTCCTTACTTTCTTAGAGGCACTGAGATTGTCACTATCGACGACGTACACTCGATCTTCGCGATACAGACGTTACTCGATTTTTTGTATGAAACTCGCACTAAGCATACAGAGCTGTTGCGCAGTGCGTTGTGTATAATACCGCGGAGCGTGACGGACACATTAGCGATAGCTACTCATTAGTAGTAGTACGTTCGTAAGGACTTAGGGACGCACGCGGTGCACGTAGGTACAGGTACTGCATCTCTCATTATGGACGATAATTTCCCGCTCGCATTATCATTGTTGTCCATAAACTGGGCTGAACGTTGGCCTCCTGCATCGCAACATCGTCACAGTGACTGTGACGTCACTGTACTTACAGGTACAGACGGTACAGTAATCATCACTCTTGACTCGTGTTTGGTAATAGCAAGGTATCGTCAACCGACCTGAGAGACTCCTGCCCAAGAACTGACGCTTGGATATCACCATTAAGTGATGGTCTGATGGAGTTAACTTATTTATACATTTCCCTGAAACAGAAATCAATGTTGCTGAATCCCGTGAGACAACTCATGAACTCATGCCGAGCACATAAGCCGTGAAACGTTTTTTTTTACCATGTAAGGATGCTTCAACAATCATTCTTCTATAGAAATAGCAGTATGTTTGTGCAACGGTGAGTAATTCACGTAACGTTTCGTTCGAGGCGACATCCCGCCATCCCGCCATCCCGCTATCTCGACGCTTTGAGCTTCCCGTGGGAAATCACGGCGGGGCTTGTTTGTGCTGTCATTAGGGACGTGTTGGCTGACAGTAGGACAACTGTCGGCCGGCGCACTGGACAGTGCGGGAACGGTCGGCCAGGACACAGGACTGCGACGGAGATTGTCTTCAAAGTCATTAGTTGGCGTGAAATAGCGACGATGTGAAGCCATGGGCGATGGAAGTTTAGAAAAAAAATGTAAAGTAGTAGTAAAATTAGCTTTGACATGCCACGGTCACGCACCACTGACCATCATAGATTCGGTTCAGGTGTCATACTGGCACATACAAATCAGTAACTATTTGTTCGGTAATATTAAGTAGATTTCCTTTTTTTGAAAAAAAAAAAAATCTACCTATTGGTCTCTTACCTACGGGGATATATATGTATACGTATGTATATGGGTGACAAGCAAAATTTAGCCACACTCTACAGGTCGCAATTATGAACCGATTGCTTTCAAACTTGGCCAAAAAATCGAAACGGTCAAAACTTAGGCTAAGTTCGTGAATGGGCGGAATTCGTCCATGGGGGGCGGCGGGGGGGCGGTTTTTCTAAAATCAGTTTTTTGGCCATAACTTTTTTCCTATGGAAAATTTTTGAACCGTTTCTCATTTTTATCATTTTGAGTACGGACATCTTTAAATTAAAACTTTTTTGATGCAACCCCTAAATTGGGGAGAGGGTTGAAAATTCCAAATATTTTGCGAAAAAAAGTCATATCTCCGAAACAGCAAACATTTTGAGCATCGCAAATATTTTTTTTTTGAAAGCAAATTGTTTACTTTACAATTGTTACCTTCAAAGTTTAGCGATAAAACTTATAGTTTTCGAAATAAAAAATTATAACTAAACATTTGAGGGCGTTTCCATGCTAAACTGTTATGAGAGAATTTAAAAAGGGTAAACTTTCCATTACAGGACAACGATTTTGAAATCATATTTTTTTTTGTAGATTGTACACATAAGTACAACTCTTTATACAAATTTTCAATGTTCGGACGCTCCAGCACCTTCTTCGAAATCTACCTCCTCCTGCGGCTTGCCGGAGGGATTTTTTTTACTATGGTGTGGAATGTGAAATCACTTATCATTAGTTTAAGCAGTACTTTTAGTAAAAGCTCACCTGTTCCAATATCCAGATACATACACGATGGTCCTCGAGCCATCCTACTATGTGCATATCACCGTAAAATTGTCAAACACGTTAGATTGTAATCTCTGTAGCGATATTGTAAACTCTCGAAATATTGTCAACTGAACATACGGAAGTATTCTCTGCCCCCATGATCGGGACTTGGGGCACTCGGAAATAGGGGCCCCGCGAAGAGGGGCTCCGTCGACTACGCTTTTAAGGGGAATATAAAGTGTTTTAAGGTTAGGTTATACTAATCGGTATTTCTCAGGAATGGTACATTATCTTTTCATGAGAGTGGTACCATTGGGCAAGGGGGACCCCTCCTTCCCTCCACACCTCGTGAGTTGACTACCATCGCATGCATTTCACGAAAAATAATGCGTTTTATTGTGAGCAGTATGTTCGTTTGACAATATTTCGAGAGTTTACAATATCGCTAGAGAGATTACAATCTAACGTGTTTGTCAATTGTATATGTCACCGTAAAATTGTGTGTTAAAAATGGATATTGATAGCGACGCGCGACGTTCTCGTTGCCTTAGTATTTGAAAGAGCATCTTTGTGTGACAAAAATGTGGGTGAAATGGGTTGAAGATACCAGTTACACCAGTTCTTCATTAAGACATGTTCTATTTTATTTAATACACGTAGTCAAATGTTTCTTGTGGTCTAGTATAATTATAAAACTCGTCTTTATCAAACTTTAAAGTCTTTAGAAATAAATGGTGATACGAACCATATAATACGAGTATATTTCTTTTACTACGAGTTACACCAACCGTCCGTTTTTCTACAGTCTAAGTAAACACTTTCCAGAAGAAAATCGCCCGAAAGTCTGACAACAAGTCTTACCAAGGGGTATCGTATTACCCAGTACTAACTAGGTTGTGTAGGTCAGATAGGCAGTTCTTCCATATAAAATACTGGTATTCAACTGCATCCGGTTAGACTGAAAGCCGACCCCAACATAGTTGGGAGAAGGCTAGGCAGATGATAATGTTGATTTTGTTCGTGTGTTACTTATTTTATCAACCGACTTCTAAAAAGAGGAGGTTCTCAATTCGTCTGTATTTTTTTTTTTTTGTGTGTGTTTGTTACCTGAGAACTTTCGACTGGGTGAACCGATTTTGAAGATTCTTTTTTTATTTGAAAGCTGGTGCTTCCCGTTGGGTCCCATTTTAATTTGTTGAAGATCTGATGCTGATCTTCGGAGATATACAATGGAACTCTTCAAAAATAGACGGCAAATCTGCAGTGATTGCTGCATTCGCTTGTAGGTTCATTGTTTATACTACATCATGACGTAACATCACGCCTGTATGCTCTGAGGGGGTACGCAGATGTGTACAATATACCCAGATTTCGACAATGTTTGTTACCTCAGAACTTTCGACTGGGTGAACCGATTTTGATGATTCTTCTTTTATTTGAAAGCTGGTGCTTTCCGTGTGGTTCCATGTCAATTTGGTTAAGATCTTACACTGATCTTCGGAGATATAAATGGAACTCTTAAAAAATACACGGCAAAGCTGCAGTAATTGCTGCAATCGCTTGGTTGTTTATTGTTTATACAACATCATGACGTAACATCACACCTGTATGCTCTGAGGGAGTACGCAGAAGTATACAATACATCCAGATTTCGACAGTTAGACGTGTAAAGTTCCATTCAATGGGATCCCGGAGAAATAGAGGTAACTCCTTAACTTTATAGGCACACCAGAAGCGGTTTGGGTAGTTTTAGGCAGACTACTCCTATTTCGATTTGATAAAGATCTGGTGACTTCGGAAGATAGGCAACTGAACTCCTTAATAAATGATAGCAAATGTACTGGGATCGCTGAAGACTCACGTCTGTCTATTGTTTACACCAGTGGGTCTAAAATGGCCACTTTTGCAGAACATATGAATCACGAGAAAATTTAAAATTCTTAAAATGGACTTTAAGGTTATGCCAATAAAGTGCATTTATAGAATTTAACATTTTTAACGTGATTCATATTATGTCCTGCTAAAGCGGGCATTTTAGGCCCGCAGTTCATAGCAAAAAATCACACCGATACGCTGTGAAAGGGTAAGCACATGTGAACCACTAAAAAGTGAAAAATAAAAACTTTTTTGCAAAAAATATAACCGACTTCACACAAAAAAGTGAAAAATAACTTTAGCTTCAGAAGTCGGTGACAAAAAAACTAAATCAATCAAACAAAGGTCACCGACTTCTGAAGCTAAAGTTATTTTTCACTTTTTTGTGTGAAGTCGGTTATATTTTTTGCAAAAAAGTTTTTCACAGAGAGCATTCGTTTTTCATCTAACAGGAAATGTGTGTATCTTTAATATTTGAAACATTATTTTACACATTTCCTAAGCAGGCTAGGAATTTCCACATTTCCTAGGAATTGTACACAATTCCCAGGTTTCTAAGTACCATAATAAAAACTACATAGTGCAGCTCTCTCAAATTGAACTCACCTTATTAATGCCAAACATGGAGCAAACAGTAGTTGCGCATTCACAGTAACTGTCCTCAACCCGTCACGAATCATAAGTGTGATATTATACTTGTAATGCCACATTTATTTGCATGTTGCGTCTATTTCGTCGCTCCGTACAGTTAACTGCTGAGCCGCGTCAATTCCTGACCTGATACGGAACCTACGTGAGCTTGTCAGTCCAGTGGCGCGAGGGGTTCCACGATGTTATACTGCCTGTCCGGATAACAGCAGTCGAAGGCCGGATCCTCGGCAGCCGGCCGCCGATGTCGGCAGGCACACGCAGCTACACGTAGGTGCTAGGTACGAGGGTCGAGCGCGGCATCACACAGGCTGACAGTAAACCGGTTAGAAAGGTTTCTAAAACCTGTCACTCGGACGGTATAATGCCGAATTCGGAGCTTTAGTCTTTAAGCAGGATTTAGGCCTGTCATTAAAATATTTTCCAACATCGTGCATTGAAGAAAACTAAATCCATTTCCCAGTATTCGGCTCACCGACCTCCAACTCCCAAGGATGGATTTAATTCCGTTCTTAATAACAACAACAGCACCTAGATATATGGTTTTGAAAGTAAGTGAGTTTTCGGAAAGGTCTGTATTGATCTAAACACGCAATATAATAGCTAGATAACACGGTTTCAATTGATCTTGTTTGTTTTTCAGTCTTCGGATAGTTTTCTTGGGGCGCGCGGGTTAGTTACTAGGCGGGCAGTTACTGGCGGAGCTCGCACGCCGAGGGACACGACCGCCCGGCGGCGCCCTAACCCGATATAGGTACTATCCGCCAACGCTGATCTTCTGTCACCATGATACCAAAGAATAGTAAGGCCCGAATTGATATGTCACCGTAAAATTGTCAAACACGTTAAATTGTAATCTCTCTAGCGAGATTGTAAACTCTCGAAATATAGTCAACTGAACGTACTGCTTACAATATAACGGATTATTTTTCGGTAGGTACATTGTAATCTATCGAAGTGAAACCGTAATATTGTGAAATCCATGCGACGGAAGTATCTCTGCCCCTATAATCGGGACTTGGGGCACCCCAACGTTAGGTTAGTTAGGTACCTTTATTTAAACCCATTTTTCTTTTTTTCTTTTTTTCGGATGGGAAATCATCAAATGACTTCTCCCACTCTGGGCGGAGCGGGAGGGAGTGTCAGACTTTTACTGAAGGAACGTAAAGGGCGATGAAGGAACATGGATGGGACCATGTTCCTTCCTCGCCCTTTACGTTCCGGGGCCACGGTATCTCTTTCGAACAGTCCCGCAACCCCAGGCTTCGGCCCTTGCGGGCCCCTCTCTTTATTATGCTGACATCTCTTTGAGGAACGCGTGGAACACAAATGCGCCGTCGACACGGCCTGTCGTCATTAGACGGACGGACGGCTAACTAGCCCATAGCTAACCGTCCACAGGCCCGCATCTACGGTGGCCGGTAGCCACCGCTTGGCCCCCAACGCCCGGTGCGTCTCCCGCGGCTGCTGGGGCGAGAGGCCCTCTTACGTTCCGCCACCTCCTTCGCTAGCATAACTGCTTCGCAGTAGGAGTTGACGGCTTCCCATTCCGTCTCGCTCCGGATCATGGATTGAACCAGGGCCGGACGCGAGAGGTCGCCGCCGAACCGACCTTTAAACTCTGCAGACAGAAATACGCCACCCCGCGTAGCGGGGCGGGGCTCCGTCGACTACGCTTTTTAGGCGAATATAAAGTGTTTTGAGGTTAGAGTATATTAATCGGTATTTCTCAGGAATGGTACATTATCTTTTCATGAGAGTGGTACCATGCGGCAAGGGGGACCCCTCGTTCCCCCCCTCCTCCACACCGCACGATTTGACTTCCATCGCATGCATTTTACAATATTACGGTTTCACTCCGTTATATTATAGTCTACCGAAAAATTAATTAATTTATTTTATTTTAAAGAAGGCTTACAGATTAATAAAGAAAATGTTATATATAAGTGTAATATTGTTACGAGCTGGGTATGAGATAAATTAATTACTACCGATTAAACAACACAATAACTTTATTAATCACAAAACAATTTAAACTTAATCACAAGTACACTAAAATGCACTACTGATCACTATTCGCTTAGATATCGCACTTCAAGTTCACTTCGATTCGCCTCGTTGTGTAGCCAAAACAAGACTGACTGTCGCGGCCCTGAGCGGTCTATTTATACTCGCCAACAGACACACCAGAATAACCACAAATATTCTAGAGGGTCATAAAAAACAGTACGTAAGTAGCTAGGTAATTATTATTACTAGCTACTTGCACAAAACAAACAAATATGAACCGTATGCCCTAGGCGTACGGTCGAAATTCTAATGTCTTTTTATAAAGAGGTCGCGAGTTTGTACCTACTAAACTTTAAAACTAATAATAATAGAAAGCTCTGGAAATTCCAACGTACACATACTGTAATCACGTGCTTTCTCGAATGTTCTAGTAGGTCCGATGTAACACTGCCCCCTCCTTAGACATGCTCGTCCCGAGCATCATTAGTCCCGTAGTATCGCGCCAACCGGTCTACATGCACAATCTTAGGCGCACCTCGTGGACCCTTCTGTATTCGGTAGGTGACATCGTTAATCCTAGTCACGACTCGGTATGGTCCATGCCATTTTGCTTGTAACTTCGGAGACTTCCCCTTGCTCCGCACTGGGTTATGCAACCACACCAGTGAACCCTCGTCGAAACCCCTACCGTTTGCCTTTCGATCATAACGGGTCTTCATCTTCTGAGACATCTGTTGGCCGGATTGTCGGATATGCTCATAAACATCGTTCAACTTATTACGCAAGTCATTTGCGTAATCTGTTACACTACATGGAGCATCAGGGGGAGTTCCAGTGATTAAATCAGCAGGTAACCGTAATTCCCTTCCAAAGTTCGCGAAGGCTGGTGTCACAGTCGTACTTTCGTAGACTGCACTTCGGTAAGACAGAAGAAACGGCTGTATGTGCTTGTCCCAATCCCTTTGACGGCTTTCCACAACTTTCGCCAGATATCTCTCCAACGTTTGGTTGAATCGTTCCACCATTCCATCGGATTGTGGGTGGTAAGAGGTGGTTCTGGTTTTATGGGTACCCATCAATCGACAAGTCTCTTGAAATACCTGCGATTCAAAATTCCTTCCTTGATCGCTGTGTATTTCTAATGGTACCCCAAACCAACAGAAGACTTCCTGAACCAATTTATGTGCGACAGTTGTAGCTTCTCTTGGTTAGGAATGGCGAAGACTTCTGGCCACTTTGTGAAGTAATCCATGACCACCAGGATGTACCTGTTTCCACTCTCACTTACTGGAAATGGTCCCGCAACGTCTAGTGCTATCCGTTCCCAAAGGGCTCCAACGTTGTACACTTTTAATGCACCTCTACTGCGTGTACGGGGTCCTTTCACGGCCGCACAACTGGTACATTTACGGCACCAGTCCTCCACATCATCTCGACAGTGGATCCAGTAGAAGCGTTCTCGAATTTTTAGTAGAGTCCTTTTTACCCCCATATGTCCTCCTGAACATGCATCATGGTAGAGCCGTAGAACATCCGGTACCTTGGCTTTAGGGACAACCATTTGTAGATGACAGCGGTCCCCTCTAGCGTTTTCCCATTTACGGCACAAGACTCCATCCTGGATCACCAAGCTGTTCCATTGCGCCCAATAACTCTTCGTGATGGAACTCATCGCAGCCACATCTCTCCACTTAGGTTTAGGTTTGATCCACTCGAAGATCGGTTTGATATCCGAGTCATTGTGCTGAGCCTGCTGTATAGTTACCTTCCATTCATCGCTAAGATCCGTTCTTAGCATCCTCACAGGCACCACTTCCTTAGACTCCTGTCTGGAACTCTGCCTGCAATCTTCGGGCAAAAGTCTTCTTGACAGTTCGTCTGTGTTGCTGTGTTTTCTCCACTGTTGCTGACCAGTCTTCTCAGCCGCTTTTCTCTGCTGAGATTGATCTTCTCTAGGTGCGCTACGTTTTTTCCAGTTCGACCGAAGGTGACCCCTTTCTCCACAAGTGTAACACCTAGGGCTGTACCGTCGCAGACGCTGGCGTTCGGGTGATGCCACAACTTGCTTTGGACAACTTGGCCGAAGAGGATCCCTTTCTCCACATGTGTAACACCTAGGGCTGTAACCTTGCGCACGGTCGTGTACAGGTGATGGCACAACCTCCCTGACGTAGTGTGTTAGGTGGTCTTGCTTCACTGCCTCTACTTCCAAGGCATGGGCTAAGGCGTCCTTCAATGTCTCATGATGCCCAAGTCTCACGGCAGCTCTGACTTCTAAGTCACGTATTCCATCAACAAACGCCTGTACCAGATTTCCATCAATCAGTGCAGGGGCAGACTGGTAGGCTTTCCGAACGAGTTTTTCAACTTCCAGAGCCCACTGCTGTAGGTTTTCGGCACTACGTTGAACACGGTCCTTCAACTTAGCACGGAATACGTGCTCTCTGGACTCCAACGCCTCCAGCAGCTGCTCGTAGGTTACATCCTTGCCGAGTGCCTCGAGAATAGTCAGGGCCTGGTCTCGGAGGCCCAAGGTGAGCGCAGTCATGGCTTGTGGTTTTGTCCATCCATTCGCCTTCATGACGGCCTCAAACTGTATTCTATAGGCCGACCACGACGATCAAAGAGCTCCTCTCCGCTCCGCTCCGCTCCTGCTCCTCTTGACGGCGAGCTTGATCCTGCAGCAGCGCCATTAAAGCTGACAAGTCTGGCGCCACTGATGCTGGAGAAACTCCGGATGGGCCAGCGGCTGGCTGTGACGTAGGCTGGACACCACCCGGTGTCTGTGTCAGAGAATCCCCAAACCGTCTTTGGTCCATGTCCTGCTGTCGCTGACTCCTGGTACGGATACCCTCCGTGTCGTCCTTTGGTAGAATTGGCATAATTTATCTCTCACTTCTGACACCAATTTGTTACGAGCTGGGTATGAGATAAATTAATTACTACCGATTAAACAACACAATAACTTTATTAATCACAAAACAATTTAAACTTAATCACAAGTACACTACAATGCACTACTGATCACTATTCGCTTAGATATCGCACTTCAAGTTCACTTCGATTCGCCTCGTTGTGTAGCCAAAACAAGACTGACTGTCGCGGCCCTGAGCGGTCTATTTATACTCGCCAACAGACACACCAGAATAACCACGAATATTCTAGAGGGTCATAAAAACAGTACGTAAGTAGCTAGGTAATTATTATTACTAGCTACTTGCACAAAACAAACAAATATGAACCGTATGCCCTAGGCGTACGGTCGAAATTCTAATGTCTTTTTATAAAGAGGTCGCGAGTTTGTACCTACTAAACTTTAAAACTAATAATAATAGAAAGCTCTGGAAATTCCAACGTACACATACTGTAATCACGTGCTTTCTCGAATGTTCTAGTAGGTCCGATGAAACAATATTATCAAATCGCTAATTACAAGCCTCCACACGTAGACAAATAAAGACAAAGGATATTTATAAAAAAAAGAGTACAGAAGACAATAAGAAGGATAATTAGAATAACAAGTTATATAATTAGCTATCGAAAAAGTTTTGTGCGATTTGCTGTCGCAAGGACGCCGCACTGGTGCAGAATAAGTCAATATCAAGGTCCTTAGAAAGTCTATTAAAATCAAGTGCACTCCTTATTGAAAAAACATTTTTCACGTAATTGGTCGATGTGAAAGGTACACTTAATTATTGGTCGCTGACGTAATCCCATTAGGTTCGTGCGCAATGCTAACTTTGCAACAAGTTCAGGACAGTCAATATGGCCTATAAGCATAGTTATGTCTCCAATATGACGCCAATATAATGCGTATTATTACTTACTATGTTCGTTTGACAATCTTTCGAGAGTTTACAATCTCTCTAGTTATAGTAATATAAACTCTCGAAAGATTGAAATAAACCGCCATTACCTAAAAGTTAGTTTAAATCTAGAACCGCACACACAATAGACAAGAGTAGAACCATAGACTGAAGCTGATATTCCTAATTAAACGTTTATGTGTCCATTTATACTCTCATCTATCCTTTACTAGTGGAGAGACCTCACTCACGCGCCTCACATCACGACTGTATGAATACTTGAAGTTGAAGGGTTAGGCAGAGGTTATATCCAGTTCACTCATATTGCACCGTAGTACTGGTACTACACTTAAAGTACGGACGGACGGATACTGACTACTTACTACTAGTCACAGTGTCAAATTTTAACTCTCTATTTTCTATTTCCATAACGAACAACGATTGGAGGGAAATTTTCTGTTAGGCCCGATACCAGGCTACCAGACGCACAGGTTTTGGGAGAGGTCGCCTCGCGAGGGAAACGACCGCAGCGGTACCGTACTCATCCCTTTGTAGGGTCGTTTCGCCGGTATCGCGACCACCTTCAGTAGGCGACCATTTGACGGACTAAGTTTCTTTAATTCAAGATAATAGTATTTGTAGAGGTAACATTAATAAAAAATAAATTGAACGTGCTTTATAAATAATTAGGAATTTACACAGTTCGAACAAATGGGTTAACCCACAGCCGAAAAAAAATTACTTAGTGCGCGTCTTTATTCAGTGGTGACTGAACGTACTGCGAGTTAGAAAATAAATAACACAGCGCGCGGCGCTCAAAGGTAAGTTTTATTACTTATTTCATGTTTTACACACAACTTAAATTAAATATTAAATTGTACAGTCGATAAGTTTTGGTTATTATTTAGTTGTATTTTGCCATTTTTAAACTTATTATTAAGATAAAATCAAGTGGTCGGTAATCGAAACGCTTATTTATCAAAAACGTTAGATAGCGACCACATGGTCGCAAACCGACGAGAACCGCATAATTTTGTTTTGATTAATACTGTTACAATTTGGAATGTAGCATGGTAAAAGCTTTTCTTTGTAGTTCTTTAGTAAGCGACCACCAGTATCTTTGAAAGAACTTTTTCATACAAAATAGTAGTCGTAAACTAAAATAATCGAAATAAAGTCATTGGTGCCGATTCTCTTGTCACAAATTTCTTTAAACTAGACTAAAAATCACTAAAATGTAGTTTATTCCTGTCAAACGACGTTTCCCATTCTGAAATTGATTAAAATTACATAACTTAAATAAATTATAGTTTGGCAGCACTAAGTTATTCAATTTAGTGAAAATGGCAATTCCGCTATTCTGAAATTGACGTTTTTCACCTAAAACTTTGATTGTCAAACTAAATCAGACTAAATCGAGATTAAAAAGGTGTGGAATAAAATTAGTTGTCATGAACTAAAATTTACAAAGCAGATTTCTCTCGTTTTTCTTGAAAGTTTGGATGTGTTTGAGTTCAGAATGGAAGCTGATGTGATTGCAGCCGTTGTCGATTCGGCAGAAAGGTAAATTTTGTGTTATTTTATTATGATACAATACGAAATGCATTCATGAAAACTTACAAGGGATTTGCGTATTATACATCTAATGCACATGCTACATTAATAGTTTGAAAAGAAGTGGATACATACACTCCTCATAATCAAAGCCACTTCCAGGTTTTGTGTAATAACTAATAAGAAATAACTGTGTTTTAGAAACTATCAAGAGAGGATGCAATTGGAAAGATAACAAGACCAATCAAATGGCAGAGAAGAAATTCAATTAAAAGACACCTAGATCGGGAGCACTTTATTTGGTGGATTAGCTGAATCCTCATTTGGATGAAGGATTTATCCCCAAACACCTAAAGGTTAGAACGGTTTTGTGTCCTATATATAGGTATGTATGCAGTAATTCACTTGCTAAAACAAGTTAGTAAGAATTATAGTTCCTGGATTTTGTTTTTTGTCATAGTGGCTTTTATTATATTTATGGGTGATACGTTATACCTAGTCATTACTTATTAAAGAAATGAGTTAGTACATGAGGAAAGATCTCAGTGGCTTCTCGGAAGGTCACTGGTAAACTTTATACCTACTGGGTATGTCTATTAACGAAGTACATATAAAGTTTTATTTATTTTAGGAACGGATACCCACTACAGTCATGGCTCATGACTCCCATTATGGTGCCAACTACTGAAGCGGAGGCTCCATATATTGAGTGCCACTCAAGGGCAAGAAATTTGGTGGAAATGTGTAATTATTAAAATTTATTCTGGCATGTCGCACCCTGTACAATTGGAAACATTTGATTGTAAGTGTTTGATTTGATTTTCATGTAATTCTTGTTTTATTTGTTTGCAAAATAAGAAATCTAATTAAGTGTATCTTTGCAGATGAAGAAGATATCAATGTCACCGAGGATAGCGAGCAGAGTGCTATTGCGGAGGATACCTGCACAGATTTCCTTGCTGAAGCGTGGGAAATTCGGCAATCACTTGTCAATTATTTTAATTAAATGAAACATTTTATTTCTTTAATGTTAAAATCTTTATTTTCTCCTTAAACCTTAACAAAAAAGAGTAGCGATTATGAATCACAAAATTGAAACCGCATATTTAGTATGTTTCTGGATAACATGCGTTGAATGTCATTGAGATCTGCCCCTGCCGGTCCTCCACTAGTAGCCCTGATGGAATCCCTTGCCTTTCTTGCCTTTGTTTTCACTTTTGTCACCCACACACTCCAAATCTGTTGAAATTAAATTAGTTTAGAACACATGAAAATTATGCATGTACTTATCTAATCCAGTATAACATTTCATCTCACTGAAACAACTTACATTGTTGCCACTGCTCTACAGTCCTGCTGCAGCCCAATTTGTTCAGCTCGCTACTGACATTGGCCTAAAATCCAATACTTTGGGATCATCTTGTTCTTCCTTTGTATTTTGCTTTAGAGTATATACTAGTATAGTGTACATAAGGGTACGTATCATAATCCCGAATTTTAAAAGACCGAATTTTAAAATATAGATGGACGAAATCCCGAAAATTGAAACGCCGAATGGTTGTTTGACCGAAAGTTTAAAATCCCGAAAGTACATTTGCCCGAAAGTTTAAAATCCCGAAGTTTATAAACCCTAAGTTTAAAATCCCGAAGTTTAAAATCCCGTAGTTCAAATACCCGAAAGTTCATTTGCCCGACAGTTTAAAATCCCGAAGTTCGAAGTCCCGAAAGTTCATTTGCCCGAAATTTAAAATCCCGAAGTTCAAAATCCCGAAATTGTCACCGTTTCCGAGAAAAACGATTTTTTGTAAACCTAACGTAAAAACACTTAAAAGTTGCCTAGCAAGCAGCACGCATGCAGCAGGCATGCAGCAAGCATACAGCAAGCATGCAGCAAGCATGCAGCAATCATGCAGCAAGCATGCAGCAAGCATGCAGCAAGCACGCAGCAGGCATGCAGCAGGCATGCAGCAAGCATACAGCAAGCATGCAGCAAGCATGCAGCAGGCATGGTTTCTGTCACGGCTCCGGCGCTGCGGGGCTCTGGCGGTCACACGCGAGCTTACCGTCGCAGAGGGTTTTAACACTCACCACCGCAGCTTCGGCTTGATGGCCGGCTGATGCCGGCTAGCCTCAGCCGCGGTGGCGAGTGTTAAAGCCACCTGCTCCTCAGCTCGCGGCCCGCCTCGCCCCTCCGCGCCTACGCAGGCTTAAATTACACTCTAGGGGTAGGGCAGAAAAGACTACGTCGAGTCGGTTCTGCAGCGATTCATTTCTGTCACAAAATTTGTGCTTATATAATATATGTCACCGTAAAATTGTCAAACACTTTATATTACAATATAACGTGTTACTCTCTAGCGATATTGTAAACTCTCGAATTATTGTCAACTGAACATACGGAAGTATCTCTGCCCCCATAATCGGGACTTGGTGCACCCCCCCGTAAGGTTAGTTAGGTTCCCTTTAAACCCTGCACTCGGAAATAGGGGCCCCGCGAAGCGGGGCTCCGTCGACTACGCTTTTTAGGGGCATATAATACGGCTATTAAATAAAAGTTTTCGTCCATTCGGGATTTCGTCCATTCGGGATTTCATCCATCGGTATTTCGTTCATTCGGGATTTCATCGATTCGGGATTTCATCCATCGGTATTTCATCCATCGATATTTCGTCCATTCGGGATTTCGTCCATTCGGTATTTCGTCCATTAGGGATTTCGTCCTTTCGGGCATTTGAAAATCGGTATTTTGTGTTTCGATATAACGACTATCAGTATTTAAAGCTTTCGGTATTTTGAATTTCGATGTTTTGGACGTCGGTATTTCAATCATAGGTACCTATTATGAACTTTCGGGATTATGATACGTACCCTTTTAATCATATTGAAAACCGAAAAGTTTCGCCAAAATTCTAAATCATTTCCGATTTCCAACCCTAGCAGGATTACTATGGTCACAGATCAGAATGTCAGAACAATAATGTTTTACGTCGTTATTATACTCCCCTGTACTTCATTAATGATTACTGATAAACAATTTTAAATAATTATTTGATTTTACTCGGGTTTTTTTTTGCAATTCAGATCATTTCGTTCACTTTCATTCAGTTTTTATTTTAATCTCCGACAAATCTTAGTCTATGGTCTATTCAACTTAGCGACTGTCGAACTCGATTTTAATTGTGTCAAATCTAAAACTAAGTTTAGAGAATCTTGTAATCAGAATAACTTACCGACAACCGACTAACTAAAATTAAGAAATTTTAGTTTTAGTTTAAGTTAGTTCGGTGTACAAGAGAATCGGCACCATTGGTTACCGGCCACCCAAAATTTAGTATGAGAGAAATAACGGCCGCTAAAAGAAAAAAAAACATGAATTAATTATTTTATATTAATTTTTCTTTTATATGGAGCTCCCATATAATTCAGTCAACAGAAAAAAGAAAAAGACTATTCAGTACACTGAAGAAACCCAAAAATTAAAGAGCGGCTTTTGGACATTTTAATTAGAAGAAGACATTGGGATCCTGCCGTTTTGCCGAAAAGATTTTGCCAAAATTTCATTACCCAAAAAATTTTAGCAACCTTTTTTTTACCATTGCAATATTTCGAATGATTTTAGTACGCATATTTTTATTTGGTCAAATTTTTACTTGGCAAAATATTACCAGGTATAAGGTCATTATGGCATTTGGTCTTTCATCAAATGATTTATTACAGCAAACAATCTTCAGACAATAAACGTTTGGTGAAATGATTTGTTAAGAAAAAAAAAAACGGAACACAACTATTTAGATTAGGTTAATTTTGTCTTGAAACAAAATGGGTAGGTTAGGTTAGGTTAAAACTGTGACCTCCGACGAGAAACGACTTGTATTAATAGAAAAAAGAGATTGTTTTTAGTAGGTTACCCGGAAGGCTGGAACTGAACAATTTAGATTAGGTTAAAACTGTGACCTCCTACTAGATTAGGTTAATTTTGTCTTTAAACAAAATGGGTAGGTTAGGTTAGGTTAAAACTGTGACCTCCTACGCACGAGCCGAGCGAGCGGTGCCGCGGTAGCGCCCGGCGAGTGCCAGAAACGACTTGCATAAATAGAAAAAAGAGATTGTTTTTAGTAGGTTACTCGGAACTGACCTATTTAGATTAGGATAATTAATTATTTTAAAATAATGGTTAGGTTAGGTTAAACCTGTGACCAGGAACGACTACATTATACATATAGAAAACAAAAAAATGGAAAACTGACGATACAAAATATTTGGCTTATTTGATTTTGCGTAAAAACTCTTTTTCCAACTGAAATATTTGACTAAATAAAAAATGTAAAAAGTACTAGTTGGTAAACAAGTTATAGTTTAAACGTTAATTTCCCAAACATTAGGTTTGCGTTAAAATTTTTTGTGAATAGATTTTTGTTAAATAATAATTTGGCAAATGAAATTATTCGAAAAATTTTTTGGGAAGTGAAAATTTGTCAAATTCCTTTTGGTCAAACAAGGGAGACCCATTTGGGACCAATTCACATTAACATATACTATTTTGCGGGTAGATAACATTTTTTTTTCCTCATCTTATGTGGGCAAACCAGCTAACTGGTCGCTAACCGGCGCAATGACCCTACATCTGTCAGTTCCACCCACTGTGGCTGCCATGGCGCCTATCAGCGCCGGTGCCTGCACTCGGCTTTGTTTCGCTAACAAAACAACTGATTTGACTGAGATACTAATATCTCAGCTTGCACCGACTTCGTATAAACAAACGAACTTCAGAGAAATGCTTGCTGTTTACTACGCGGCTCTACAGCTGTTGAACAGATTTCCTTCTACCGATCTGATACCGACCTACTCTCTAAAGAGTCAATATGATAGCAATTTAACAAACGAATTATAATGTAATTATACGGTATAAAGGGCCAGTAAAGGTCCGTGTACATAATACAACGAGTAAGTAGTAGTAGGAGTAGTCAAGTCATATGATTGCAAAGCCTGGGAAACCACCCCATGAAGCATCATCATATAGACCTATTTCTCTGTTGCCCGTGTTATCAAAACTATTTGAAAAACTGTTATTGAAACGGTTAAAACCAATCATAGAAGAAAAATACCTTATTCCAAATCATCAATTTGGCTTCAGGGAAAAACACTCAACAATAGATCAGGTACATAGAATAACTAACATCATTGAAAAAACACTAGAAAACAAGGAAGTCTGCGCCACCGTGTTTTTAGATGTCGCGCAAGCTTTTGATAAGGTTTGGCATAAGGGCCTAATATTCAAGCTCAGACGCATGCTACCAGAATTTGCAGATATCCTAGAGTCGTACATTACTAACAGAATGTTTAGAATACGGCAGGAGGACGCATTTTCCGAGCTAAAAGCTACAAAAGCTGGTGTACCTCAAGGAAGTGTGCTAGGCCCAATTTTGTACTTGTTATACACATGTGACATCCCAGAACTGGAAAACAACACCATTGCGACCTTTGCAGATGATACTGCAATTATGGCTACTGGATCAAGCCACAGAGAAGCAGTAGAAAAAGTTCAACTAGCTGTGAACAAAGTTTATGACTGGACACAAAAATGGAAGATCAAACTGAATGAGTCAAAATCAATTCACATTGACTTTACAAACAAACACATGGACTATCACCCAATCTACATAAATGGTACGCAAGTACCTTATGCTAATACAGCCAAATACCTTGGCATCACTCTCGACGCCAAGTTGCGTTGGAAAGCTCATGTGAAAAAGAAAAGACAGGAACTCGATATACGATATAAAAGTATGTATTGGTTACTCGGAAAGAAATCTTGTCTATCAATACATAATAAAATAACCCTATACAAGCATATTCTGATGCCAATTTGGACGTATGGCATCCAACTTTGGGGCTGTACTAAACAAAGCAACGTCAAAATAATCCAGCAATTCCAAAATAAAGTACTTAGGGATGCTGTCAATGCACCCTGGTACATAAGAAATGACGACCTTCATCGTGACCTTAAAATGGAATTCGTCACCACTATTATCCAAAAATTTGCTGAAGCCCACGAACACAGACTTCATCGACACGTGAATGTTGAGGCAATTCAGCTGCTAGATAACACAAACTTAGTGCGTAGGCTAAAAAGAACTAAACCTTTTGAATTAGTGTAGTGTACAAAGTGAATGAGTAATAGTAACAATGTTGTGCTATTCATATAACACATGAACATAGTGTTTTATAAATTATATTAGACTCTAAGAAAGTGCTACGGACTTGTGTAAAAGTGCAAATGAACACTATTCTTAGTTTTAAATTCTATCACGTAACATATTAAGTTAGAGTTAAATTGCTTATTAGTATTTTAGGCTAGATCGTAATTTATTATTAAGACTTTTGTTCTTAATATTATAGTACAAAAAAAAAAAAAAAAAATACAACGACCACACAGCCTATAGACGCCTAATACACGATCTAACGCACGAAAACTATAGGCTTGTTAACTGAAAAAATCTAATTAGTCCGTCACTTAGATTATCAAATAATATTTGACCCGTATTTTTTCTTTTGTCACATAAACCAAAATTGACGAAGATACGACGCTTTTAAAATTCCCAATACGTCACTGTTCGGTATCATGTGAGTTGATACCGAACAGTGACGTCACGAGCCCCCACTCCGAGTTTTGATGCGTTTTATCTTTGTCAATATTCGTTGATTTACAAAAACAAAAAATACGTGTCCATTATTTTCCAATACTCTAATTGACGGACTAAATAGATTTGCAATTTATTGATGGTGGAAACAAGCCTATTCTGTCAACTCGCTGAAGTACGAGGTACGCGAGGGGGACGGGGTACTGCTTTCTGATTGGCCAATTCAAGGTCATTGCATTTCACTAGGGTAGGGACAGTTTTAAATCAAACAAGTGAGTATCGATATTTTTAACTGTAGGCATAATAAAATATGTTTTACATACTTTACTTGCATTAAATTACCTTCTTTATTTAATTATTACGATTGAATCATGTAGGTAAAATATCTGAACTTATATGAACTTAGTAGGCGGCGACGGTTTTTCATAGGGATAAAACAATCTTCGGTAAAATGACGTGAACATATTAATAAATAAATAAATGTTGTAATTTTTAATTATTAAAATATATTTTTTGCATAAATAAATAGTTATAGGTTTTATTTTTTGCTTTATCGACAACAGAGGTGGTCGTACGATTTGGAACATCACTAATTATGCTAACGTAACATCGAGGAAAAGAGATAGAGAAAAAAGTTCTTTCAAAAGAAAGGGACGCAATCATAAAATACATCAAGTATGACCAGTATAAGATGAACTCCGATAAATATTGTCAGAAAATTTATCTAATTTAGATTATGGAACTTTTAAATTACCGATGAAATGTGATACCGTCTTTCAGGAAACTTGAAGTCCGGCTTTCTTTATCACACCAACGTATTATACACGGGGCCATACCTATTATGTCTATTTTCTCGTTGTTGTTTCGAATGTTCAGCGATATCTTCATCAATTATTGTCAACCGATTTTGATGATTCTTTTGTTGTTTGGAAGAATATTATCGCGGTGGTCCCGTTTAAACTTGGTGAAGATCTGATGCTTATCTTCGGAGATACCTACACAATGGAACTCTTCAATAATAGACAACAAATCTGTCGTGAATTCAATCGCTTGGATTTTATTGTTTACACAACATTATTTATAACATCGCGCTTATAAATATGCTCTGAAGGGGTTACGCAGATGACATGTGTGCAGTACAACCAGATTTCGACAGATAGGGTGCTTACATAAAGAAACAGGTTTCCGGTACTTACAGACAAATCTGTACGGGTCAGTACCGATCGGTACAGTGTTGACTCGCATAAAGAAACAGGTGAATCTATCCTTAGTGACACCAGTAAATGCTTAAACCCGTAAGGCTCGGTCCAGGTAGTCGGCACCGACAAGTTCCAACCTGTGTCTTTATAAGTGAGTGAATAGAATATTTTGAAATATTATACATAAAGAAACAGGTTTCCGGTACAGATTTGTCTGTACCGGAAACCTGTTTCTTTATGTAAGCACACTTAGTTTCTATTTTATAGCCTACTAGCTTCTGCCCGCGACTTCGTTCGCGTGATGTTTTGATATCGCAACGCATCGCCTGCTCAACAGAACCTTTTTTCCTGCTTGCAACATTCCTTTTTGCTCCTCCGCTCCTATTGGTCATAGCGTGATGTTATATAGCCTATAGCCTTCCTCAATAATTAATGGACTATCCAACGCAAAAATCATTTTTCAATTCGAGCAGGTAGTTCCTGAGATTAGCGCGTTCAACCAAACAAACTCTTCTGCTTTATAATATTAGTATAGATGGTACCTACTCGCTGATAGATAAATAGCTATCCATTACTGAAAGAATTTTTCAATTGTGGTGTGCTCGCAAAAAAAAAAATGAATCAAACAAACAAGTCACCGACTTCCGAAGCTAAAGTTATTTTTCACTTTTTTTGTCTTTTTAAATCGGTTTATTTTTTTACTCTTATGACGCTTATAATTTACGAAAATCCAAAAGGATCTCAAAACTAAACACGCCTACCAAATAAACAGATGGCATTAACTTTGTTGGATCTGATGGTATTGGTACAACCTAGGTTTTTTTTTTTGACGACCCGAATGGCGCAATGGTAGTGAGGCTGCCTTACGGTCTTAGGGTCCGGGGTCGAATCCCGGTAGGAGCAAATGTTTGTGTGATGAGCATGGACATTTGTTTCCGAGTCATGGATGTTTATATGTATAATAAGTATGTATTTACAAACATACAAAAAGTATATATGTAGTATATCAACTATCTGGTGTCCACGACACAAGCCTCCGTTGCTTAGTGTGGCACTGTGTGTAATGTCGAGCGATATTTATTTATTTATTTTAGTTGAACCCGGAGCAACCTTAGATGGGTACGTGGAGGATAATGATGGCATTTTGTGTTAGAATCAGCAACATCCTCCTGCGTGCGCGGTAGCGACCGAGACCTCCACCTCGGTCGCCGCCGGCGAGTGTGCCGCTTTGATTATATACATGTCTAGATAGAGTGTTGCGCTGCAATCGCAGCAAAAATAACAGGCCAGATTTGAAGCGGTTGTGTGCGTGTCACGCACACAAGTAAGCGTCTTTTACTGTGTAACAAGCCTACTGAGTATTACCAGCCCTTGAAAATTTCCCATAAAAGAAGGTAATAAAATATTGTTTTGATTTTGAGATTATTATCTTTGGGTATTTTTTTTTTAAATTTATATTCTTTCAATTGTGTTTTTTACATATTAGGAGTATGCGCATCTGAATTACTAGGTAAAATATATTTTAATGAAAAAGATATTGCTATTCAAATTATTTATTTTTAATATCCTAGTTCGGAATTATTGAACACAGCACCCAAGGACCCCCGAAATTAAAATTTAACTTAACTACACATTATTAACTAAAATAAACAATGTCCACAACCTTAGATTTAAAGAAATATATATAAGTAAATAGATACATTATTATGTGGTGATTTTACAGCACCACAGAAAAATGGTGATTTGAAATCTGGAAATATACTTTTTGAATCATGATTAAACAATTTTTAAATTAGAGCTAATGATCAAATGGGAAATTTACTTTCAATAAACAGGCAACCCTGTAAACATGCCGTCAAAATGACGGTCTATGTTATGATAAAATTTTATTTTGTTAATTTAATTGTTTCTCTATATTATGGTTATTAAACTTTACCTACCGATGATAGGTAACATTTTTAGTTGTTTTCAATCGTCCTTTGTAGTTCCTGCACACTTTTATAGCGCAAATCGTCATTTTATATAGCAACTGAAAGCGTGTTTACCGTACAATGACAGTGTCGCCACTGAGTGGGCGGGACTAGCTTATGAGCCAACAGTTGGCTGATATTTTTGTTGACGTTTAGACGCTCGAACTCTCTATCTAGACATGTATATAATCAAAGGTGTGCCGCATCTTTCAGTGAATGCTGAGGTGGCGAAATTTGTGTGAGCTTCTAAGTATAACACATAATAATGTGTTTGCATTTTGATGCTGAAAACAGTATTTTGTAATTTTGTATACTTTATTTTTGTTCAACAGTGAAAAGTATAATTTAGTTAAAAACAGTATAATACTGTTTAAAACAGTATAGTTGGCAAGCGTACGTCCACGACACAAGTCTTGCTTAGTGTGTCACTAGATGGCGCTGTGTGTTATTGTCCAGCGATATTTATTTATTTATTTATTCGTACACCAACGGCCTACGATAAATTCCCTTTAAAAAAAGTTCTGAACCATTTAAGAAGCTTCCTTATGTTCTCTTTGTGTGTGTGCCTACTGCCTACTGCCTTGTAATATAATCTCTGTTAAAAACAACATTGTACGTTTTCTATTCCCAGCTCTTGTTCATGAAATTTGATCATATGGATGAAAAAAACTGAACGGAAATTGAAAAATGGCGCGTAATACTATTTGCAATGTCGACGACACTTAATTATTGTTGAGTTACTCGTAGTTTTGGTTTTGTCGACAAACTGACAAAAAAAATGTGCGTCCTTCTCTCCCTCCCCCCCGCCGCCGGCCGGCGCCCCCTCACGTCGACGACGTCGCTGAGAAATTGTGAAAAAACATGACAATTTAATCGACTGCGAAATATTTGGAAACCCGGTGAGCGTAAGAAATCGTATTTGATAATAAACGCCAGCCTCACTGCTCTCACGATGTTTAACACCATCACCAGTTTGTATCCGCGCCAACGATCTCAAACTGACTGACATTATTTTAATTTAGTGAATTAAGAATCAAGTGTTTTTAATAGACAAAAAAAATAAACAGATTAAAAAACAAAAAAATGTGAAAAATAAATTTAGCTGAAGAAGTCGGTGTCATTAAATAAATCAATCAAACAAAGGTCACCGACTTTATTTTTTGCAAAAGTTTTTCAAAAAATAAAGGGTTCCTTACAGAACCCTTATAGTATCGTCATGTCCGTCTATCCGTCCGTCCATCCGAGGTTTTGCAAAGAGACCGTTAGTACTAGAAAGCTGTAATATTTACGCCGACAAAATGGTAACGTATAATTTTGGTAGGTACTCGTAAGTAGGAATGTATTTATTTTGGGGTAGCTCTCTGTAGCCTACATGTGAAGTGGGGATGAATTTTTTTTTCGTCGCCTTCCCCATCGTGATGAGTATCATTGAATAGGTCTTTTAAAATTACCAAGGGGTTGCTCATACTATTTTTAGGTTTATTGCTCCATTTACTAAATATTTATCCTTTCACTTCCGGAACTCCCCCCCCTCTAAAAGCTAAACTGCTAGCTTGAAAAATCTGAAAAAAATCATGGTGGTATTTCATAAAATTTAAAGGCTCTAGAACAACTTGACTTCATCTATAAACTTTTATTTTTATTACCGACAATGATTTTGAAAAAGGTGCACGTTTTGGTTTTTGTTTACCTATCTACCTACGAATAGGTAGTTAATTTGACGAAATAAGTGAATATGTTGGTTAAAAATAAACAAAAAGTATATGACTAACAAATATATTTTCATAATTAAATATTAACAATTGTTAATACAAGGTTTTGTAAACGACGGAAAAGTGTTTTATATAACAAACTAAAGTCAATAGATTGATTTTAAACATTTAACCCTTTAAACAAGAAATAACAATGAAAAACAGAGTGTACCAAAACCGTGTATTAAAAATATAGGGTGTAAAACACCTCTTTACGAAGCCGAAAAGCACTTGTTCTCCCCGTCATTGCGATCATTTTTTTGTTCTAAACCATACCTTCTAGTTACGGAGATATTGGGGGTCAAAGTTACAACTTTTTGATATTGTTTTTTTTTTTAACACAAGTTTTTATTGCTAGATTTTTACTTTAAATACCTCCACGAACCCCGTACTATTCAATCCATCCATCAGCACAATGTTTTGAGTGCGTTACATTGAGTAATACCCCAAATCGTGAATATGACCCCAAAAAAAAATTGTTTCCCAGCGTAAAGTAATTTTTGCGTAAGTAAAGTTACTTAGTTTGATGTACAGAATGCTTGGTTGACGGCTTCGTGATGAGGTGGTTTACACCCTGTATAGTCAATCAGTATTACAAATAAAGGAGTTTTGAAGTTATTTTACAACTTTAAAATGCAAGGCCTAAATTAAAAATAAACATTTTTAAATTAGGCCTTGCAAAGTTTTAATTTACAATTTTGCGTATAACATACAATGAACATTCATTTGCTGGTTTTTAGTCCTTGTAACTTTAGAACTTAAATCATCATGTTTCCCGAGTATCATCCAGACGCTTGCAGTGAGCGACGGAATGGCGAATATTTGGTAAATACTCAATCACTGACATCAGAGTAAATAATTTTCCTTGTAATGTCATAGTGTCTGGAATGGCATTTAAATCAACGCCTAAATCAATTTCAAATTATAAATTTAAAAAACCTATTGTATTAACAATTTTTTATTGCTTAAGTTTGATTATGAAAATATATTTGTTATTCGTATACTTATTGTTTATTTTAAACCAAAAGTTTCACTTACTTCGTAAAATGAACTACCTATTCTTATGTAGATAGGTAAACAAAAACCAAAAAGTTCACCTTTTTCAAAATCATTGTTGGTAATAAAAATAAAAGTTTATAGATGGAGTTCAGGTCTTTTTATAAAGTACTTATTATACAGTTTTTGTTGGCATAAAGAAATAAAGCATATTTCGTTATATTTGCTAAAAGTAATCCTCCCTAGCCGCGCCACATACTTTAAAGATTAATTAATCAAAATGAATAGTTTCTTGAGAGAGAAAAGTATCAACGAAGAGTAGAGAAAACGTACTATTATATAAATTGATTTATGGATAGTTAATATTAAATATTGCAAAATTGACTTGCTGCAGAGTATACCTACCTTCCAGCCGGACCACACCCTACGAGCAATAACTCCTTAATTAGAGAGGTTTATTGGAACATATTTTTGTCGTATGCAAGGTACTCTTTAGGTAGTTTTTTTCGGGATATTGATTTATTACTAGTTCATTATACTCTATTTAATTTGAGGTGGCGCGGCCAGAGAGCACTGCCTGGCGGCCGGACCACATAAACTGTTAATTAAAAAGATATCCTTTGAGGTACAAAAAATATACATATATTCCGATGAAAGTAGAGTTTAGGTAGGTATTATTTCGAACTATAGCATCTGAGTACTAAACTGTGGTCCGGCCACAGAGGAACACACAAGTGTGCGTC
Source organism: Xestia ashworthii (assembly GCA_950022955.1). NCBI lineage: Eukaryota > Metazoa > Arthropoda > Insecta > Lepidoptera > Noctuidae > Xestia > Xestia ashworthii. The sequence continues at coordinate 22,969,796 of OX465566.1, forward strand.
CACCTTTAATGTCATCTCCAAAAAAAAAAACATGACATTTTATTTGTCAACCGGCACTCTACCGTCATTCGGTGAAAGGCCGTAACTAACATTTTTGCCAAATATCAGTTAAACATTGATTCGAATTCAGCAAGAAATTCTGTATCTTTTTGTCCAGGTAATAAAGCCCTAAGTCCCTCGTAGCCACAGATACACTTAGATAGAAGGGCGTTTGGCCTCAAAAACCATGTTTTCTACGAATAGTTTGCATACTTGTTGAAACCCGCATCTTCACTTGAGGCCTTATCGGCCGTGAAAAGCCTTAAATAGAGTTATGGCCTTACATCACATACATCATTGTATTGTGTCACGAATTATCATTTCATAATACATAGAATAATAATAAAGTATGGATTGTATTATACAGCGTGTTAGGTTAAACGAGGGACATATTGAGAGAGGGTATTCAGTACTTATTCGATTCTCAATCCAAATATGTAAAAAACCTATAACCTTAATTTTTGACATATTCGTCTAATTAAATACATTACTCATGGACACTGAGCGCGCAAATAGGTGTCACGCGGCAAAACACGTGCCGGTCCTGAGCTCCGTGCGCAAATTCCGCCCCTTTGCTTTGTGTCCCCGATGCACCGACAGGGCACACCCCCGCGCCACCCCGCGCTCACCTCAGTGTATGCGCGAGCGCCGTTACTTCCGCATGTCTATTATTGCGTTTCCGCGTATCGCATTTAACAAACAACCCCGCTTACTTCGCGATATTAAGAGTGTCCTGTAAACGTGTTCTTTAATAACCAAAAATTACGTCATATCATTATTCCAGTGAATAATATTGCGATTACGCTTCGTGCTTAAGTGTTATCTGGTGATATTGTGCGAGGAACCGTTAATTATTATGCAAGGTATCAATCAACGACTGCGAAAATTCGGTCAGTACCTAGTTACCTAGATATTTGCCTGTCTAAAGCCAGATTTAAAGTATGCAGGGAAAATGGATTATACCTAGAAAGGTCATTGACCCGCACACATGTTTGGCGATAAGTGCATGGCGCACACGTTGCGAAACTTAGGCGAAGTTTTTGGTATGGATCTATCTGTTATGTATTAGTGTTTTCTTTTTGTTCATATGTTTATTAGTATCATGTAAGCATGAACTATTGCGGGTTTGAATAAGTCCCTCGTTTAAACTAACATACTGTATATAGTATAATGGGCGGGTATCTCTTTAGAGGGAACAACCACGCTTGTTTTCGCGCCTGAAGGGGTCGAAGGTGTCACACGGCGCGTATCACTCCGATAGTTCCTGGATGAAGTGAATATACATACGGGCGATGGACTGGTCTAGTCCAGTCCAGATATGGACTGATATCGAACGCTTATGGGACGAGCTCAAGAGAAGGATCCTGGCCAGAAATTCAGTCCCTTCAAACATAAAAGAATTGAAGGCGGCGTTAACAGAGGGGTGGGACGGAATTCCTCAAGGCACCGTCAAAAACCTGATCAGATTAATGAATAATCGATTGCAGGCTGTGATTTAAAGCTAGGGCTGGCAATAATAAGAATTGACAGAATAAATTACTTTATTTATTTATTATTTATTTATTTATTAAAACTTTATGCACAAGTAAAAACTGTACAAAGGCGGACTTAATGCCTTGGGCATTTTCTACCAGTCTACCTTAGGGTGATGCAGAGACAATACACAGTAGGTGCAATAACAGAAAACAAATAGGTACGAAAATATTATAACTAAAATAAAATATAAGAATAGATACATAAATACATACATAAAACATAAATACATATATATATATATAAAAGTAATGAGAGGTAAACCAATAAACACAACACATATCCCATTTCCTCTCTATTTTCACACAAATTATTTTTAAAGTACTGAATAAATGCTGTCAATAATGTTATCAAATTAAAGCTGAAGTTTCAAGATTTTAAACAATATGGGATTTTTATGAATAAGTAACGAATTTCTTGAAATATACAATAAACGTATATATTTTGTGTTATTTTGGGTTGAGTCGATTTGGTTGCTCGTGATTGTTATTAATGCCATTCTGTACAAAACTGATAATATAACTTGTCGTCTGCACCTGCCTCTCGTTATTTTGATTTCTATCGATTTTCCGTGATTTTCTACTTCACCGACTGCTTCTGTTTATGGACTCTGAGCTTTACCATTCCCTGTGTGACTAGTGCTTGCCTAAGGATTTTGATTGCTTGCCTATACGACGTCATTTTGCGCTCATACAATGACTGTAGTATGGTATCTAGGATGGGCCAGAAATCAACGAAATATATCAGCACCCGCAGGTTTCCTTGATGACATTGTGGTTAGAGAAGATGAAGGATAAATATTTAAAAACCAAAACTGTTTTTTTATCTATACCTACCAATGACCTACCCTCACCATGAAAAATAATAATAATAATACCAGCCTTTTACTGTCCCGCTGCTGGGCAAAGGCTTTTTCTCAACAGAGAAGGCACGAACATTGATCTCCACGCTAGCGCAAGACGGGTCGGCGACTTATTTATCAAAATAATATATCTATAACTAACTGCCCTAAAGATAGTTGACTAAGATAATTAAATAATATTCTTCTGATCATTTAAGTAGGTAAGTACCTAATAATTATGTCTAATGTGACCATCACCATGTGGGTCATGTGGCAGACCTACGGACGTCTGTTGGACTAATACGGAGTCCTTAAACTTATATTCTTCTAAACTTCGCGTGGCGCAGCTAGTTGTGAATAAATGCATTTCTATCAATGATAATTAAAGTGATAAGTAAGTATTTTTATTTTTCGAATAGTCTGTTGCTAACAAGATATACCTAACCCCTAAAACTTCAAACTGGAATATCTTTAATTCCTGACTTCCTAGAAGAATATGACTGAAGAAAAAACTCTTCAGGAATTCAAACTCTATGCTTTTACATACTTTTCATGGGTAGACGCTAAAATAAAATATCAACAAAAATTTGCTTTAAACGCGTGGACCGATTGACATGATTCAAACTGATGAAATGGTTTTAGACCTAGACCTTTCATTTGACACATAATCGTTAAGATATCTGAACAAACAAAAAAAGCAAATTTTCAAGTTGCTCTCGTAATTATCCAACATGGACATGCCGCGCAGCACTGCCGCGCAAAAGGTCTAAACTAGTCGCGCGGAAAATTTATGTCCCGCGAATGCCGCGCGTAGCTGCCGCGCACCTTGCACGCCGTGTACACACCTTTAGAATTCGCAGGACTCGATATTGAACCCAGTTTACTGCAGGTATTAATAGATGGCGCTGCTGCGTGCTAGCCGCCCGAGTCCCGAATAGTCCCGATGTCACGCCGCGGCGCCGCCGCGCCGCCGCTCCGTCACGCGATAGCATCGCCTCCGACCCGCAGCGTGTAAGGTCGCGTCGTTGTCACGACCTCGGCGCCGAGCGGGACCGACGAGGGCGCAAAAAAAGAAGACCCACATCTTTCCCAGAAGAACCTTACTTGGAACGAAATAGCGTTCCCGGAGATGAGCACTCGCCACTCGCCACCAGCCACATACAATCACGTACTTAATACCATAATCGTTGTGTCGTGAGCCCGTTGGGAATGCGCCGCAACCGCTCCGCTCTTCTAATATCCGGATTAAAAATTGCGGTGTTGTAAGATTAGCAAACCGCAATGATGCTCTGTGAAGACATCGTGTTTTATGATAAACTGCAATTTGACATTATATTGCTTGTATCTCGCCCTTGTGCTTGCACTTTCATCTATACATATAATAAAAGAGTAAAAAAGCTGTGTCTGTACATTGAATATATTTAAAAAACAATAATTGAAGGGGTTTAGAAACAGTAATAGAGCACGAATACAAAAAAAAAAGTCTGTCTGTTTGTCTGTTTGTCTGTTTGTCTGTTTGTCTGTTTGTCTGTTTGTCTGTTTGTTTGTACACGCTAATCTTCGGAAGTACTGGACGGATTTGAATGATTTTTTTTTGTTGTATAGATATTATGTCTGGGCAACATATAGGCTATAATGTATCCTGGAAACCTGAACACCTGATGTAGAACCGCAATAGACCAGCTAAACTATAAGAGATACAAATATGACACCATAGCAAAAATTGTTTCACGTGATGAGCATTTTCTGCTGAGAGAATAAATTTGAAGATCTGGAACACCTGATGTGGAACTCCAAGAGCCCAGTTATACCATAACACATATAGGAATGACGTCTTAGCAAAAGTTGTTCAATCTGATGAGCACTCTCTGTTGACTTATAAAAATCGAAGATCTGTGACACCTGTCGTGGAACTCCAACAGCCCAGCTACACCATAACACATATAGGAATGACGTCTTAGCAAAAGTTGTTCAATCTGATGAGCACTCTCTGTTGACTTATAAAAATCGAAGATCTGAGACACCTGTCGTGGAACTCCAATAGCCCAGCTATACCATAACACATAGGAATGACGTCTTAGCAAAAGTTGTTCAATCTGATGAGCACTCTCTGTTGACTTATAAAAATCGAAGATCTGGGACACCTGTCGTGGAACTCCAATAGCCCAGCTACACCATAACACATATAGGAATGACGTCTTAGCAAAAGTTGTTCAATCTGATGAGCACTCTCTGTTGACTTATAAAAATCGAAGATCTGGGACACCTGTCGTGGAACTCCAATAGCCCAGCTACACCATAACACATATAGGAATGACGTCTTAGCAAAAGTTGTTCAATCTGATGAGCACTCTCTGTTGACTTATAAAAATCGAAGATCTGGGACACCTGTCGTGGAACTCCCATAGCCCAGCTACACCATAACACATAGGATACATTGCAAAGATAAACAAAAACTGGGAGTACCTCCACGCGGTTAAGGCGGTAACAGTTTAGGACTGATTTTCAATTTTCGATGACGATGGTATACCTATCATTGAAAATTTGACTCTACTGGCCAAAACTCCCATTTATTATTTTATTTTATCGAATAAATATGTCTTCGAGCTTATGTTATTTGAGTGTTTTTGGCATGAAGAGACAGAAGAAAAGCGCCGAACACGCACACAACAAATATTCATAATCTGTTAGAAAGTGACAGAGAAAGAATTGCTGGAGTACGGCATGAAGAGACAGAAGAACAGCGCGAAGACTTCGACATTCTCTGAACAGAATGTCGATAATAACATCTGAAGAATCGGGTGTCTCAAGATATAGCCGTAGGGCATGACGACCTGCCTTTTTTTTTTTTTTAGGATGGGAAATCATCAAATGACTTCTCCCACTCTGGGCGGAGCGGGAGGGAGTGTCAGACTTTTACTGACTAAAACCCATCCATGTTCCTTCCTCGCCCTTTATGTTCCGGGGCCGCGGTATCTCTTTCAAACAGGCCCGCAACCCCGGCTGCCTTGGGTGGATAAGAAACGGAGTTCATTTACGTATACTCCTATGATTGAATACGCCACATATTCCGCCATCGGAGGTATGGTTCAAAATTGTACTTTGTGTGAAGCTGTTAAAAGGCAAAAAGAAACAAACGGTATGTGTTGCTCAGGTGGGAAAGATCTGTTATTTTCCCGTCCCCGGGCTCTTAGAATTAGACGTTTCAGATCTTCGATTTTGACGAAGCCGGTGTCGCTGGCAAAAGCAACAGGATCCGCGTACGAAGTCGCGGGCAGAAGCTAGTTAGTAATAAGCAGATTTGTACAAAATGTCACATGTTAAATAAAAAAAAAAAAAAAAACCGGCAACCAGAGCTATAATAACGTCAAGGCGTAAATTGATCGCCGCTGAATGGCACAGAGGCCGCCGCGCCGCGGGATCGTTGCCTTACGTCACTATCCCGCATCCCACATCCCGCAACAGGAAATTAGTATGCCTCCTCCCCTCCGTCCCCCAAAGAATAATTGTTCCTCCGGCGGCGCTTCACACATACGTAAAGTACTCATCATTCATCTATCTGTGTATTATGATTGATGATGCACTGCGTGATCCTCGTGAGATCGTGTCGTATCGCCGTAACACCCGCACGTATTGCCGGCCGGTACTGCGCAGTCCGGAGCGCGGGTGTTAGTCATAGGTCGGCTCGAGTACGGTAATTGACTGTCTGTTTGGGTTAGGTTTTTGCTGAGCCGATCCCGGAGCCGGCTCTAAATATGATATAGACATAGTCACCCTCGCCACACCCGCTAGTCGCCAGGCACGTCTAGGTAGGGCCGGCCTCGAGTGAATGTGACATGTGCCTCGGAATGGAACGATCAGGTTTACCGAGATATCGGGTATGTTGGAGTTTCCAGGTAATAACGAGACGTGAGGATTTCGATATTATAGTCGACGGTAGACGGTCAGTACTAAGCTAGTGTGTCTCAGAAAATTCCCCCTGGTAATTAGGAGTACAACCCGGTTCGTATCTCCCCTATCCCGATGACGATAGCATTAGTGAGATTTGATTCGGCGATCCCCGACTTATAATTGGGCGTGAGGCGAGGAACCTGTCACGTTGACTGCGGCGCGGTGCGTCGGACACACCGGCGCACACCGGAGAAGCCGTCAGCGCAAATCGCCCTCCGAGATAATGAAGAGTAACAATTAATTGGGTCGAGGCACCGCTGTCACACTGACTGATCGTTTTTGTCGTCAGTGCAAAAACTCGATCGGGTATCGATCACCGTCGGGCGGAGCGCGGCGGTGCGGAACCGCCGCGCCGGTCGCCGGTCGCAGGCATATCCGCGCGACTACTTTTTGTCAGCTGAGCGCTCCAGTGCGTGACGCACGCGGCCCCGACACCGCCTGACACCGCTGCCTTCCAATGTGCCCTCTCATGTCTAGCTGATGCGAGCGGATCCGCCTCGGTGGGACATGTTTGCGTCCGGGTCACAAAGAGCCGCTCGACCCAGTCGCGGCACTGTCTTTTATAATAGACAGCGGAGTGAATTAACCGTTTCGCGTATCAGCCAGTTTTTGCACGGTTTTTTGGGTATTAAATTGGAGTACTTAGCTGAAGTCACATCGCGCATCGGCCCGACCGCTGCGGAATTAATTGAAATCTAAGTACTTTCTAGCTTTTGTTTTATGTGAAAAGCAGTACAATGTGGCTGAACGCTCGCATTCACTCGAAATAATGGACCTGGTTCCATTCTAAAAATGTGAAAAGCGCGATCGCGGGTGCGGGCGAGGCTCATTAGATGAGGAGATATCACGGGTGCCGCGACTGCGCACACTTTTTATCAGTCGAGGGCTGCTCAGAGCGGCTTGAATACATTATGAACACGAGACTGATAGCAGGGCGTGCGCTGCTGGACCTGCCAGCTGCTCTGTGTTGTGAGCTATCACCACACTAGCTACCTCCAGTCCCGTGTGCTGCCTGCGACCTGTGTGTGTGTACTGAGTAACGATTGTATTAGCTTACTACAAACGAAACTATGTCACCACTTATCTTTCTTTATCAGCGACCCCAAAAACCATGAAAACGACACCCGTGATGGAAAACCCAAACATTTTCCTAGGCGCCATCTTGGATTTCCACTTTGACATCGTTTTCTTTATCAGCGACCCCAAAAACCGTGAAAACGACACTCATGATTGAAAAACCAAAAAAATCTAGACGCCATCTTGGATTTTCATTTTGACATCATTTTCGTAATTAGCGACCCCAAATACCAAGAAAACGACACCCATAAAGGAAAAACGGTCAGTGGGTCGTCTTAGGGGCGGAAACCAAAATTTTCCTCAGCGCCATCTTGAATTTTCATTTCGTTCTCATTTTCGTTATCAGCGACCCTAAATACCATGAAAACGACACCCATGATGGAAAACCCAAACATTTTCCTAGGCGCCATCTTGGATTTTCATTTCGTTCTCATTTTCGTAATTAGCAACCTTAATAACCACGAAAACGACACCCATGATTGAAAAACCCAAAAAAAATCTAGACGCCATCTTGGATTTTCATTTTGACATCATTTTCGTAATTAACGACCCCAAATACCATGAAAACGACACCCATGATTGAAATACCAAAAAAATCTAGACGCCATCTTGGATTTTCATTTTGACATCATTTTCGTAATCCTACTCGCTACTCCAAAAACCATGAAAACGACACCCATGACGAAATAACTCAGATCACAGATGACAGATCTTTTCGGATTAAAATGTGGTAGTCGGCGTACAATCACTGGAATATATTTACGAAGAACACACGTGACCCGCGCAGCATAGTCGTACGTCCACACTCTGGGAAGGCCCGCTTGTTACTGAACACTGAACTTGAACGGTTGAAAAGGATAGCGCTATTACTAGAGGCTAGTGTTAGGGTGGATTATCTCAGGTTCTGTTTTAGACTACCCGCGAAAATCCAATCGTGTAAATTGTAATTTCACGCAATCTACAGATATTCAATCTTTAGCTAAACAAGTCCGCAGCTTCTGGGAGCTCGAAGAGTTTTCTCGTAATTAGCATCTAGGCTAGGCAGATGTTTTGGCGCTTACGTCATTTTATTCCAAGCGAGCACACACACTCTTTCTGTCTCTCGTTTCGCACGCGGTAGTTATTTAGTACCGTAGTAGTAGAAAACGACGTAGATAAATAAGATTTTTTTACGGCAGGATTTGAGATAATAATGTTACCTATCTATTGGGCTAAAAATCACCATTAAGGCCTGTACTACCTTAAAAGGGTACGCACGCCTGCTCATCGTCGCTGCGTGAGTCAGCTGGTTTGGTGCTAATGGGTAACTCTTCGAGCTCTCAGAAGTTGCGGACTTGTTTATCTAAAGATTGAATATTTGTAGATTGCGTGAAATTACAATTTACACGATTGGATTTTCGCGGGTAGTCTAAAACAGAACCTGAGATAATCCACCCTAACTTTGTGTTAATAATGTATGGGCCATTGTGTAGTTTTATTTTCCCTTCAGTCAGCAGGTCCCAAAATAGATACGCGCCTATTAAAATTTCAATTTTTTTTTTCATTGAAAGTGGGATCGGCTTTAACACAATATTGTCGGGTATACTGAACTGTTTTCGCGGCAAAGTAAAGTTTGGCAAATTGGACGTAATTCCGGGTAAAACTAAACATTGTACATATTATTATGTGGCAAATGTTTATCCAAAGAACGCAGTTCTATGTTGCAATACTTTGTGCACTGCGTTACGGAATAAGCTACTCCTTGAACATTTTGAGTGGACTGTATTAATTGCGCGTTTAATTTGTCACATAGCGATTGTGTAATAAAACATCTATCACTGCCGTTGTCTAAAATTGCGCGGGCTTGGTGTAAATTACCTAATTTATCAGGTATTTCGACTAGAGCAGTAGATAACAACACAGATTCATATTGCTCGGATGACGATTGCGCGTTTATGTCTGGGTGAGCATTATTTACCTGGATTGAATAGCTTTGTGACTGTGCGTGTGTATGTGACGTACTGGAGCTAGAGGCGGGGAGGTCCGCGATCGACGCCGCAGCTATCGAGTGCAGGGCGACCGAGCGGTTGTGTTCATGGCTCCCGACCACAATATCACATATTAACGAGTCATGTTTTTTCTCACATCTTCTGCACGGACCGTACTACACTCGGCAGCTGTGTGGCCGACACGGAAACAGTTCTCGCAAATATCGTGCCTGCGTACAAGCTGTTTTCTCTCTTGCAAACCAAGATCGAGGAACTTTTGGCATGAATAGGATGTGATGCATTACACTGTATACAACACGTTCGTTTGCGAGATTGTTTGTTTTTGGTGTGAGTGTTGGTGTCCGGTTTTTGTGTGACTATATTAGATTTAACGTTCTGTGTGGAAGAATTATTGGAAGGTTTGTTTTGTGCTGAATTGGCTTTGGGTGTACTGTGTGAGTCGGAGTGTGAAAGTGTTTCTAACATATCTGCTTTCTGCCTAAGAAATTTCATTAAATTATCTAGCTAGTTAGTTATGCGTTTCCGACGGATGGTTATCCGTCGCTGTTATATAATAGTACATTATGGTACAAGTGTAATGTTGGTGATTACCGCTGAGGCGCCATTGAGACCCGAGCCGTTTGGCGAGGGTCTTAAGAGAGCCGAGGACGGTAATCATCAACACACACGTGTATCATACGACGTTTTTCAACACACTTGAGAATAAAATAATACTAAAAATAACTATACTTTCAACAGTGAAAACGAGTTGTGAATTTTTTTTCGCAATGGCGGGAATAATTAATCAGTTTTCCTATGCGCGCGCATCTAACAATGGCGATCGGCCATAGACTAAAAGAATGAGGTTTCTTTTTTTTTGGCTTTTCGCGGATAGCGTTTTAGCCACGTACGAAATGGGGAATTCAAAGTTTTATTTAATACAGAGAAAACAAAAGTTAAATTTGAGTGAAAGTTTTATTTATTAAAAACTTTTAAGTTGAAATTATCTATGTAGATACGAAGTTGCATGAAATGAGCAAGCAATAGGTACATTAATTTATTAGTACTATTGAACACGATCTTTTTTGTATCGAAACTTTTTTAAGAACAAAGCAATTCAAGCAATAAAATAAAATAAAAAAACCCTATAACTCACTTGTGAATAAAGCGAGAGACACACTGGGCCCACGTACGCAACGTATGCGATGCAACGTGTGAGTTGGTGTGCACACTTGTCCCGTGTATGCAACGTAAATTTCCGTCAGACGCGTTAGTAATTTCTCTCTAAGGTGCACTAGTGCATTTGCAAGTCATGTTTTCTGATTCTGATAGCGAGTTTGTGGATGATTTTTTTTGCTATTTCTTCCCATGTTGCATTGCGTAATGTAGCATTACGATATTCAATACATTTAATGTTATAAATTACATCGTATTTCCTTATTAGATCGATCAGCTGTTAATCTCCCATTTTGACTATATTGATAACAAAACACGTACGCCAAGGGAACTTGTTCATGACGTTTTGCGCGTAAGTTCTAGAAACACACTGGTCGCGTGGGATACAACCTGCGATGTCCAGATGGGCATGCCGATCTGGACATCGCAGGTTGACGTTGCGTGGGAAGCGTGTGATTGCGTTGCATACGAAAGTGTGTTTCTATTGCATAGTTTTTCATATAAAATCAAGAGTACAGATATCATAATGCGTTGCATACGTTGCGTACGTGGGCTCAGTTTGTCTCTAGCTTAATAGCAATGAAAAAGTCACAGTTTGATTACAGGTACCGCAATTAGGCACATAATGACTTATGTGCCTAATTGCGGTGAAATTAGAGCCACTTTATGAGCAAGTGTGTTGAAAAGAATTTTTATATTGTTCCCACTCGCGTTCAGTAGTTTGGTCGAGCTTGGAAACAACCATATAATTAATATGTCCCAATGCTCGATGCTTTCGCCGAGTAACTTTAAAGCGCGTAATTTTTTTAAGGTTATGTCAATAAGTTTCCTTATCTGCGGCGATGATTCCTTTGTGACTGACGGCATGGAAAATAAAGATTTGACGTGTTTCTGAGCAAGAAGTGTAGAATTATCGTAACGATTGAGAAGTAATTCCCACGCAACAATGTAGTTATCTGCAGAAAACTCAACTGAATCGATAACTAAACGAGCAGATCCTTTTAAGGCGCGTCCCCGAGCGAAATTAGCAACTCTATTTGTGGTGATTCAAACTTCGTTTGAATCACTGTTAGAATACAGTTCTGATCAGCTTGCACTACGAAGTGGTTTTTACGTCAGTCACTGCGGGTCGAATAGTGCGAAATTAGTGGTTTTTATTCTTTATAAAATCAAATTTCCGTCTTTAAGAAAAAAAAAACTAGCATTATGTTCATTATTAAGTTGCCTATCCATTAGTATAAGAAGGAAATCAAAATAATGTTAACTTTACGAGAAGAAGCATGTTATAAATATTCTTTTCTCATTTTTGTCGTTTCATTGTGAGGGGATGGATTTATTAAATATTATGAGACTTAAAAAAAAAACTACCATTTTGCAGTCAAGAATATGTAGAAATTGAATGTATTTGTTATTACTTGGTATTTCTTTTGGTTATAGAGTAGTTGGCTCCAAAAAAGCACAAAAAACGGCTTTTGCTCGGGGACGCGCCTTAATGATGATTTAAGGTAGTGAAATTTCTGTATTTTAGGAATAGATCGGCAATTATGAACTAGGGACAGAAATATATCGCGATATTCTAGCCAGTGCTCGCTCGTAAGAACCGTCATATTCGGGCAGAGATATAGTGGGTAATTTTACAGAAGACGTTTGAACTGAGTGACTATCAGCTAATACATTTGAACTATCAGCTTCCTCATCTTCATTTTACAGAAGACGTTTGAACTGAGTGACTATCAGCTAATACATTTGAACTATCAGCTTCCTCATCTTCATTTTACAGAAGACGTTTGAACTGAGTGACTATCAGCTAATACATTTGAACTATCAGCTTCCTCATCTTCATTTTACAGAAGACGTTTGAACTGAGTGACTATCAGCTAATACATTTGAACTATCAGCTTCCTCATCTTCATTTTACAGAAGACGTTTGAACTGAGTGACTATCAGCTAATACATTTGAACTATCAGCTTCCTCATCTTCATTTTACAGAAGACGTTTGAACTGAGTGACTATCAGCTAATACATTTGAACTATCAGCTTCCTCATCTTCATTTTACAGAAGACGTTTGAACTGAGTGACTATCAGCTAATACATTTGAACTATCAGCTTCCTCATCTTCATTTTACAGAAGACGTTTGAACTGAGTGACTATCAGCTAATACATTTGAACTATCAGCTTCCTCATCTTCATTTTACAGAAGACGTTTGAACTGAGTGACTATCAGCTAATACATTTGAACTATCAGCTTCCTCATCTTCATTTTACAGAAGACGTTTGAACTGAGTGACTATCAGCTAATACATTTGAACTATCAGCTTCCTCATCTTCATTTTACAGAAGACGTTTGAACTGAGTGACTATCAGCTAATACATTTGAACAATCAGCTTCCTCATCTTCATTGTTAATTAAACATTGCGCTTTAGCTAATACTGAATAATATTCAGAATCAAAACTATCTCGTTCTTCTAATGCCTTTGGAATGTCTGTTTCGGACGTGGTTAATGTTTCAATTTTATATTGAACGTCATCGAATAACGAGTATAGTGTTTGAATGCCTGAAGAAACATGCAGTTGCGACTCCGTACGCTGCCTAACGGTTAAAACGTTACCGGCTAGACCTTCTACATGCTTTTTAAAATTAGTGAGAGTCCTTTTGATGTGGCCTCTTTTATTAATAAGCTCTCTAATTTTTTCCTTAGCGTCAGTCATTCTGGATTGGTGTGGAAGTACTCACGATTAAACAGGTGCACGATATTATCTGCAGCTGAAGCGATGGTTGAAGCTTCGGTTTGAACGTGAAGTAGGCAACCGACACGTAGCGGACACGCAGAGGTCACGCAGAGGTGGCTCAACACTGGAATTTAGCACAAAAAACCGAGATCACACAGGGATATGGACAGGTCTTGGATATTCTGGTTGGCTCGTCTCACCAAATGCGCTGCGATGCTGCTGATGATGATTGACGAGGATCTTGCGTCGATCGATGCACAACCGACGCGTCGTCGTAGCGTATACCCAGATTCTTGATCGCTGATGTCCGGCTCGAAGGACCAAATTATGTGTGCTATTTTTAGCAATAATTGGATTCAGGGTGACTTCTTCTTTATTTCAATAAAATGCGGAGATATCGAAAATGGTCTATTCTTTAACAATGCGTAAAGTGAAGTAATATAAAAATGGTAGCTTAAAGCTAAACGTATACATTGCGAACTTGCATGCGACTCAATGCGACTAAAATTTTGTAACTAAATGACATCGCCATGTCCAGACCGTGCGAGCGAGAGTGGCGGATCCCGGGACTCTAGCAATCTTGGTTTTAACCGGTTAATTTTAACGAACGAAACCGAAATTCGTGAAAAACTGGTTTGCATCATAAACCGGCAAAGTGCAACCTTCAACCTAAATCGATTTCGGTTTGGGGTCAATGAACGTAACCGGTTAAGAATTTAAACCGGTTTCCGAGTTTTATTGTCAACTTAACGTACTGCTTACAATATGACGTATTATTTTTCGGTAGATTATAATCTGTCGAAGTGAAACCGTAAAATTGTAAAATGTATGCGACGGAATTCACCTCTTTGGAGGGGGAGGGGGTATTCACCTCGCGCCCTGGTATACTGGTACCACTCCCATGGAAAGATAATGCACCATTCCTGAGAAAACCGATTAAGGGCAGCTAAACACAATTTTCCATACTTTGATTCAATAGTAAATAAACAAATAGCGGTTGTATAAAGCCAGAAAGAAATGATATTGTAGTTGACTATATCTACATTGATAATTTGTGGTTCAAAACATGATATCGAAAACTTCACTCGATTAAAAAAAAAACAATATTTCTTTTACGTTTTTCTTGAAGCAAATGAAAACAAAACTTCAAAAAAAAAAAATCTAAGCAACGTTAATAACATAATAGAACAATTATTTGTGGCTACATTTTGGAAAAAAGTTTATAAATCCTTTGAAAATTATTATATAATACAGCGTCTTGCGTATGTGGATTAGATTCAACGCCCAGCAGTCGCTCACTCGCCCAGTTGCCCGCCAGGCCTTGACGAGGTAGGACTTATGTCCCTTTTGCTGGCGCACGGCTGTCCCGCTGATTTATCGAACGATTTATTCATAAAACGTGGTGTAAATAAGTTTTAGTTATAGTTACTTTCTTTTTGTTAGTTTTAGTGTAATTTAATAGTAATTATAGTTTTGCTGTGTAATATATTGGTATAGTTTTTTTTGTTGAAAGTACTGAAATATGGGGAATAAAAATAAAAACAAGAAAGTAGCCAGATGTAAAGTGCGGAAGGTTAGACAAGAGGCCAGGTAAGTTTGTTTACATTTTTATTTATTTACAAAGTTACCGGGCCAGGTTTTGAATCGAGTCACCCGAATTAGGAGGTGGGGGAGGGGGGTAGGGTGGGGGAAGGCGTTTGTACTCGCCCTCCACTTTCATCCCCTGCCGGAGATGCGTAGTTTTTTAAAGTAATTTATAGGTTACTTACATTTGTTTGGTTGATGTTTCTATTTTTTTTTTCTTTTTTTTTTTATGTTTGTTCGGGCATAACTCCGTCGCTTGCCAACCGATTTGAAAAATTATTTTTTTGTTGGAAAGGGTATTCTTTCCGAATGGTCCCATAGCCACCAAGTCGGGATTTGACGATGGAATCTTGGCGAAATCGAGGGAACTCTTCAAATTTTATAGGATAACGTACAGCGATTTTGGTATTTTCTGCAACAAGTGAAGCATTTGCGTTTGATAAGAACCATTCTACCATCAGATCTGATGATGAAGCCAAGAGTCACGGAACTCCATAATGAGACAATGTATCCTAGTCGTGTTTAGGCTTGTTGTAATTGTAACGGTATGCACTTTCCATGTATATCAAGCACATATGAACCACTAAAAAGTGAAAAATAAAAACTTTTTTGCAAAAAAATAAAACCGACTTCAAAAAAAAACAAAAAAGTGAAAAATAACTTTAGCTTCTGAAGTCGGTGACAAAAAAATTAAATCAATCAAACAAAGGTCACCGACTTCAGAAGCTAAAGTTATTTTTCACTTTTTTGTTTTTTTTGAAGTCGGTTTTATTTTTTTGCAAAAAAGTTTTTATTATTGAAAATTTCGGTCAAGACACTTTTATATTTAGATGTTATAATCGATACAATCGAAAAAATATACGATTTGCAAAAGTAACACCTTTTTGGCAAAAATTTTCTGTTTCTTTCCGGTTACGTACAAAAAAAAAATCCTCCGGCAGCTAAAATCGCTTAGGGGCGCTCTACCCCATTGACCCCCCCCCCCCCCCAGTGACAAAATCTTCAAATGCAGATGACTCGATTTAAAACCCAACCCCAAGGTATCTGTTACTGGGCCTGTGGACGGCTAGCTAGCCGTCCGTCCGTCTAATGACGACAGGTCGTGTCGACGGCGCGTTCGTGTTCCACGCGCGCCTCATAGAGATGTCAGCATAAGGGGAGGGGCCCGCAAGGGCCGAAGCCTGCCGGGGTTGCGGGCCTGTTCGAAAGAGATACCGCGGCCCCGGAACATAAAGGGCGAGGAAGGAACATGGATGGGTTTTAGTCAGTAAAAGTCTGACACTCCCTCCCGCTCCACCCAGAATGGGAGAAGTTATTTGATGATTACCCATCCTAAAAAATAAAAAAAGGTATCTCTTACTAAATAGCTATGTTGCGCGCGGAACGGTTGGCGTTTCAGTGGCACAGAACACATATACTCAGCAGGGCTAGCATGGGCCGGGGATAAACCTTTTGTCCACCGGTTATTTCCACTGACAAGGGACAAAATTATTTTATTTATATATTTATTTAAACTTCATGTACAAAAGTGGTACATAGGCGGACTTAATGCCACAAGGCATTCTCTACCAGTCAACCATTGGGTCAAATAGACAGCATTGTGATAGAGTACAATAAAAATGAAAAGAAACCATCTTGTAAGCCTAAAATAAAACACATAAATGGGTACCTACATACTAATACATAAATAAGCATAAAAAATAAACTAATATATATTAATATACATACAAATAGTCCGAAATACGAGAAACCATGCGGTATAATTACTACGACTCTATGAATAGCTATATTAATAAGGTAAACAATTTAGACCGACTTTAAATAAAATTTCCGAACTGCTTTTTTAAAAGCCAATTTGGTTTCGGCTTTTTTAATGCCATGAGGTAGCGCGTTCCAGAGTTTTATAGTGGAGATAGCAAAAGAAGAGGACATAAAGCCAGTACGGTGAGAGGGAATTTGAAGGATAAGGTTTTTGGAAGCTCGAAGGTTCCGACTGTGAGAACTACCCAACACCTTAAAATATGTTTTTAAGTATTCAGGAGCGCATGGATCATTCATGGTGGTGAAAAGCAAGCAGAGAGATCTGAGGGACCTCCTGAGTCTGATAGGCAGCCATTTAAGCTGAGAGCGGTACGAAGAGATATGATCATATTTGCGAAGGCCAAAAATGAAACGAATGCAATTGTTCAGAAGACGATCCAATTTGCTAAGAAGTTCTTGGGTTAATAAATCAGGGTAACAAACATCAGCATAGTCGATAATGGGAAGCACAAGCGCCTGCACCAAAGTTGTTTTAGTGCTAGATAGGAGAAAATGTTTAAATCTATAGAGAGACCGCAGCGAGTAAGTGACTTTCTGGCTAACCTGGGCCACCTGCTTATTCCAGCTGAAAGTATCGTCAATGTACAGGCCCAAGTCTTTTACGTGAGGTGAGAGAGGTATAACGGTGTTGTCGAACATAAGCGGCACCAGCCGGCCAGTGTCCAAATTTCTCAGGTAGTACGAGCTACCAATGAGAATGGCTTGGCATTTCCCGACGTTGATAGCAACACCAAATTTGCCAGACCATTCCTCGATAGCTCGTAGATCAGCATTAAGTGACGAGATGCAATGATCGAGGTTGGCAATGTCCGATTGAGCGTACAGTTGCAGGTCATCAGCATACAGATGGTAAGAGCACTTGAGGATAGTGGTAATAGAATTTATAAATAACGAAAATAAGAGAGGAGAGAGTATACCGCCTTGTGGAACGCCAGCAACCAGGTCGCACCAGTCGGAGTAATCCTGATCGGCACGCACCGCCTGCTGGCGACCACGAAGATATGAAGAAAACCAATCACGTGACAACGAAGAGACCCCAACTTGAGACAGTATGGCGAGGAGGATATCGTGGTCAACGGTGTTAAAAGCGTTGGAAAAATCTATTAAAACCAATACCGTGACCCTCGAATTCTCCAAGCCATCTCTAATGTCTTCTGTGACCTTAAGTAAGGCTGAGGCTGTGCTGTGGCCAGGCCGAAAACCGGATTGGAATTCGGACAACAGGCTATTCTTGTGAACGTGGGACGCTATTTGCCTCAGAGCCGCTGCTTCTAGGATCTTGGAAAGGAAAGGAAGAATGGAGATAGGTCTGTAGTGATTAGGCAAACTGGGACTAGGAATCTTTGGAAGGGGGATAATATAAGCTTTACACCACAAGTCAGGAAACACACCAGTGAAAAGGGAAAAATTTATGATGTGGGTAACAATGGGAATTAAATTATCAATCATAAAAGATAACATAGCTCTGCTGATCCCATCACAGCCCACAGCCTTAGACTTAATAGACATAAACAATTTGAAGACCTCGGCGTTAGTCACGGGGGAGAAAGAAAAAGAGTCAGGAGGTAACAATGGCTTGGAAGCAATGTCATGAATAGTTTGGTTCCTGACACCAACTGAAAGCGAATCTGACGTTGAGAAATGTTTATTAAGAGAGTTTAAGGACAGACTAGAAGGTAAAATACTAGAGGAGGACTTAGTTATGCCAAGTGATTTTAGAAACTTCCAAATTTCAGCCGGTGAAGAATTGTGGACATTTTCACAAATGTATCGGCGTTTAGACACTCTAACCATCTGATTGCATCGGTTTCTAGCCAACTTGTATAGGCCCCAGTTCTCCTCACTGCGATCCCGTCTATATCTTCTGAAAGCCCTGTCACGCCGTCTCATAGCCATCCTAACTCCTGGGGTTATCCATGGAGCCGGAGGGCGCTTAACACGGACGGCCCTCAGTGGTGCATGCGCGTCTATGAGCTGGAGAACAGACTTATTAAATATCTCGACTTTCTCCTCCACCGTCGATGATTGGACAAGATCGTCCCAATCAAGAGCTTGTGCATCAGCATTGAGTTTTTCCTTATCCAACCTCGCAAAATTCCGCATAAAAACAATAGCAGCAAATTATTTTATCCACCTGCCAAAGCACGGCAACAGGGGGAAAGAGAATTATATCACTTTTTGACATTAGACGTGGATACTCAGTTACTCACCCCCCGCCTATAGCATGGCGACTAGTGGAAGAGAAAAATTAGATATTTTGACATAACAAAGGGAGAAATTTGTCCTCATCTATAGATGGTGGGTTTAAGTATATCTCTTGGAAAAAATATAATTAGTTGTACCTAATATAAAAATGTGTCGTGCTTACTGGAGCTTAGCGTTGTCGTCGGTTACATTAAAAGTGTGTAAGCTTTGTAATTATATTTTTCAAGACAAGTATTATTGATAAAAATGAATTCGCGTCCAGGAAATCAAAAAAGAAATGCTTATTTTGTTACGAAAATGATATCTCTGAAAATTATGGATCCCATCACATTTGGGAAGTTTTTAAAACAAAATGCCTTCAAGAATATTGTTTTAAAAACTTCCCAAATGTGATGGGATCCATAATTTTCAGAGATATCATTTTTTTGGACGTGTAGGTACTACAAATGGCGCCACGTCTGATTTTTCATAAGTTTTCGCCCAATTTGAGCGGGAACTGAAGGAGCTGGAGCAACTGGTAATGTGTAGCGGTCGTGGGTGTGGTTTGTTCCGCACTTAATATCGCGTCTACTCGCGAAACTACGACACTAAACTACGACTACGGATACTATAATACAGTTGAAAAATATTTTTAACCGATTTCAAAAAGGAGGAGGTTCTCAATTCGTCGGAACCTTTTTTTTTTTTATTAAAATAAATATTCAAAAAGGACGCGTCCGCCGAGTTACAAGTTTCCCGCGCTTTCAAGTTTTTCGGTTTGAGGTTAATATACCTTACTCTGAGACATTGACAACAAAACAAAAGAAAATATCCAGCACAGATGTAATAAAACTAAAAAAGGACTTTGGTTTACGACGATATTCTCGACTATTTTGTAATTGAATAAAAGTTTTCTTATAATGGCAATAATTTCGGGGACAAGCGTTTCCCCTATTTTGTGCACCGTGAATAGTTTATCCACCCATGTCGCCATGCTCGGAGGGTGGACAAAATTGACAGAGGGGAATAGTATTTTGTCCTCTCTCAGTGGATAAAATGTTTTCGGCCATGCTAGCCCTGCACAGGAGTTGTTCAGTGGATTAGTTTTCAATGCGCCATATCCATACCTTTATCTTCAAAACTTGTCGATCATGTCTGTAAGAAATGGCAATACGAGAGCGCCTTTTACCTGTGTTTGTTGTACCTAATACTTATAATAACAACAGAAGTGCTGGCTGTTGCACCTACAGTGAGCTTTCTTATTTTTTTGGTTACTTGATAATAAAAACATGTTCGTCAATACATATTTTTTTATTTTTGCAGTGCATCAAAACCACGGCTCAAAGGAATGTATGCGTCCAAAAAAAACATGAATTTAAAGTAAGTATCTAGTGTACTTAGGTACCACAATATAAAATGGTACGGCTCCAATCTCCATTCAACGAGCGAAAAGACACACATAGACACTCATCTTCGTACATCGTTTGAGAAAGTTTGTGGTCGCCGGCGTACGGAGAACTCGGAGAAGCCCGCCTTTTGTGTGCCCTCCCTACAGTCCCTAACTCCAGTCCCTACTAATTGTAAGTACAACGTGGTGCGTAGATAATGTGACCGAGTCATACAAGGATAAGTACTTACATCACTTTATCGGTAAGTTTGAGTGCCAAAGATTTTTTTTGCGGAATTTCATCAAGACGATTTTAATCCTGTCACAGGACGACGAATTGTTGATATAAATTCTAATTGCAAGAAAAAGGGGTATAGTTATATATTTGATTGCACGATGAGCAATTTTCGTTTAATCAGTGAAAGATGTTTTCACACCACCTGCTCGAAAATGTCAAATTAGTCATTAGTGGCCGGGGGCACCACAGAGTATACATATAACCGGTCAATAATGTTGTACTGGATTTCATTATGACCCGCTGGTCAATAATGTGATTTGAATTTGGAATCTCACATGCTCAGCTAGATTGACAGTATAGTAGGTACTAACAATAGTACATTGTACGAGGACGAGGTAGTTTTACTACCGAGCTTTAGGGAGGTAGTAAATAGGAACCGAGTTATAATGGGATTTTAGCGCCGTGTGTTACACCGTACTTTTCACTACGATAGCGAGAAAATAAAATAAGCATATATTTTATATGACAGTTTATTTTATTAACAATTAAATGTACAATTTGTACTGTTGTTCAAATTTAATGAGATGTTTTTTCCCGGCAACATAATTTCAGTTCTCTGTGAAGACGAATATAATATTGTGTCGTCTGTGGTGTAAACGTAGGAGATAAAAAGGAATCCTACTTATAATTCAAATAAATAATACAGAAAAAATCATAAAATTTCGCGCCAGTCCGTTTTTTTATTTCTTCTGTAGCTGGAATGCAACGCACACGTTCTGCCAAAGAGTTCGGAGTTCGGCGCGTTTGGTTCCATTTTTAAAATCAAATGTTTTTTTTTTAATGGAACAGTAATAAGTCGATTCTTTATGAATTATGAATAAAGACTTATGCGTTTTCGAACATCGACGACGAAAATTAAAAAAAAAAAACTTTTTTCCCCTAGGGCAATAAATGCAATTTTACGCCCGCTCTGGTACGCTATTATGACGGTCTTTTTGAGCAAGAGGAGTGAAAACACCCTTTGGTTTCAGTGAAAACACCCTTTGTCAATTCTACTATCTGGCGCCATTATGACTAAGATAGTAGAATTGACAAACTTGTCAAAATTTGACAGAACTTGATCATTATGAAATCAATGATCGAATACTCTGACACTATTGTAATAGCAGAATCGAGGCCGATCTCATGGTCTTAACACAAATTCAGAGAGGGACACTCTTATCAAAAATGTGATTGGCGAGTGGATAGCACCACGACAAGTAAGGACTGATTAACTTTTTATTTAGTTTGTTTCACGAGTATGCGAATTAGATTGTATGCTGCTAAACACGTATTTACATAACACTTACTTGAATACTGAACAGTTATTGTAGCTCCGTGAAAGAGAACATTTTATTTACCATATAACAGAATAAAAGAAAGTGTCATTTTGTGATAGTTGTAAATTCTTTAGTTAGTATTCATTCTTAAATACATTCACTGGGTGGCAAAAACCATTTAAAATCAATTGTTTTGAAATGGTACTAATTAAGAATTAAATAAATTGTTTTAGGTTCATAGCTCTGATCGCATTTGCCATCCGTGTTGGCAACGAGCTGACAGAGCCCTGGTTCCTGCTCCAGCTGTCTCAATAGGCTAGTTTCCACCATCAATAAATTGCAAAACTAATTAGTCCGTCATTTAGAGTATTGGAAAATAATGGACACGTATTTTTTGTTTTTATAGATCACTGAGTACTGACAAAGAAAACGCATCAAAACTCGGGAGTGGGGGCTCGTGACGTCACAACGCACTAAAAACTATAGCACGGCGTGACGTATTGCGAATTTAAAAAGCGTCGTATCTTCGTCAATTTTGGTTTATGTAACAAAAGAAAAAATACGGGTCAAATATTTTTTATAATCTAACTGACGGACTAATTAGATTTTTATAGGACACAAGCCTATTGTCGAACCAACAATTGTATTGCCGAATTTCACGAGAGCCCCGGACATACAAGCTAATTGTTTTTGCCCAGATTGAAACTCCTCAGCGACTTGTAGTCCCAAAAGGGGTGAGGGTAATGGTGTTCATAGATTTTAATTTGTATGTCTCTGGAAACATCAGAATATGGTACTTAAGGTGGGCTAGGCACGAAAATAATGTTACACCGCCTGTCCAGTTCTTAGACATTATTTTAATAGTCTACGACTCTGCATAAAATCAAAATAAAAACAAATAGTTTTATTTTAACCACCTTAATAGAACCCTATAATGTGATAATAATCAGATTGTATCAAAATACTACTGGCAAATAACATATTACATAAGAGAATATGCATATTACAAAGATTTTACCCGGCAAGATTTCAATTTTTCACATGACAGTTAAAGCACATTCTTGCATCTGGCCACAACTTTATTATAATAATTGCTTGCCTATAGTTAAACAGTTTTTAAAATGCAAGTCGTTTATTAATAAAGATCTTGTCCACGCTTAGCCAGATCACCCATACAAACTGAGCAATTCCAGATGTTTTTTCCCGGTAACATAATTTCAGTTCTCTGTGAAGACGAATATAATATTCGTTTGTGGGGTAAACGTAGGAGATAAAAAGGAATC
The DNA here is from genome assembly GCA_950022955.1 of Xestia ashworthii. Taxonomy (NCBI): domain Eukaryota; kingdom Metazoa; phylum Arthropoda; class Insecta; order Lepidoptera; family Noctuidae; genus Xestia; species Xestia ashworthii. The sequence goes on from OX465566.1 coordinate 22,992,930, forward strand.
CTACTTATAATTCAAATAAATAATACAGAAAAAAACATAAAATTTCGCGCCAATGCCTTTCTTTATTTTTTCTTTAGCTGGAATGCACGCACACATTCTGCCAAAGAGTTGGGCGCTCGGCGTGTTTGGTTCCATCTTTAAAATAAAATGTTTTTTTTTTTTAATGGAACAGTAATAAGTCAATTCTTTATGAATTATGAGTTAAGACTTTGCGTTTTCGAACACCGGCGATGAAAATTAAAAAAAAAAACTTGTTTTCCCTAGGGCTATAATATGCAATTTTACGCCCCCTCTGGTACGCTATTATGACGGTCTTTTCGAGCAAGAGGAGTGAAAACACCCTTTGGTGCCAAAAAGAGGAAAGCTATTCTCGATACCCTTACTACGCGTGGATGATATTCTCGATTTCCTAAAAAATCATAACGACTGCTTCTTCATATCGTTGCCATGTTTTCGAAGACATAATATTGTAAGAATAATTAGATAACTACGAACCATGTTTTAAAAGGAATGGAATAACATTAAAACTGGCATTAATAATAACAAATACCGTACCGCGCCGTAATACCGTAATAGTAATTATGCACATAAAACATAAACGCACATTATCTATAAACGTACCAAATAAAAAATTAACTTTATCTTTGCACAACTGGACTAATGTCTCAAATGTTACCATTAACTTCAATGAATATGTAAGTGCATGTAACTAACTAGTTATAAATATGCTATTCTTACTGTTTGTTTATTTAATAAATACTTTGTTTTTCGCACTATGGCTATTATTTTCTCACAGTAGGTGTAAAAAGTAGAGTATCCTCCTCTGGGCTAAAGGTGTCTTTGCCTTGGGCTAGCTTGAATCCCTCGCTGCATTCAGGATTCTTGTATTAACTTAAATCCCGAATCCTTCATTACGCTCGAGATTCAATATGACGCCCATGACATAAGACACAACTTTAGCCCCTCGGTGCATAATCTACCATTAGGCCTTATAGGTATTTCTTCAAAACATTATTTAAAATCGCAAAATTATGTTTATTCGAAATGAAAGAAAACTCGCTAGCAGTTTTGTCGGCTGCTGCTGCAAGAGAAAAAAAATAGCAGTTGCAGAAGGAAGAATGAAAAACGGTTACGGTAGAATGATAGGAGATGGTGACGCTCCAACCTACGCTAAAATGCTCAACGCCAAACCGTACGATAGCCAGAATCTGACGGTTGAAAATATCGTGTATGCGCTGCTGAATGGGTCGCACACACCTTGATTGATAGCTTGAATGATAAGTCACGGATAGTCAAAGATGATGGTTTATTGAATATATTTAACTACCACGTAACTAATGCTATATGAATAATGCGTGAATGAGTACAGCTGACTATGAACGCTGATTGTGTACTGTCGCTTTACACTATAATTTGTGCAAGGTGACGGAAAAGTGCTGATATATGCAATGCGCGCGTGCCATGTACGATACATGACTCGTACATATTCCCGGGCGAGAGAGATGAGAGTGGATGATGAAAATGAGTTACAGAGTGCTAAAATGCTAAACTTATAAATTCCACCCAAGTTACAAAACATGACTTATAACTATTCTTAGCCATAACTAGAATTAGTCACTGTCACCAGACACCGGTGTGGCGAATGTAGGTGTCCTCTTGTGGCGTTTGATGGTGCTGAGTAAACTCGAAAAGTTTCTTAACTCAACCGCCTCTTCTGGCTTTTTCGAGTCTCTCGTGCGTGGCGTCGGAGCGTCGACGACCTCGTGCTGTGTCCGCACCGGCGGTGGTGGAGGCTGCGTCTCGAAGTCCGACTGTAAGTTGGCACTTCTCTGCCGACGACGACAGATCCACCGACACAGATATACTGCGACTGCTAGTATAGCGCATGCCAACAACACGTAGATAGCTGAATATTGGTGGATGTCGTGGCTTGAGATCCCTGTGTTCAAGGGGTTTTCTGATTTCATCTGCTCGATCTGTTCTTTGATGTGCCGCAATGTGGTTTCATGATCAGTGACGTTGATTTCTAATTGTGGCACGGTGACGTTGATGATATGGTTGATAGGTGCGATTTGTTGCGATTCCAAGTCAATCGCAGTTTTCAACTCTGTGTATCCCAGTTTGTGTGAAAAAACGGTGAAGTCCTCTCCTTTAATTACGCAATCTGAATCCAGTGCTATGACCCCGGCTTTAGCGATTTGTATTGCGGTAATCTGATGCTCGCATATGACACGAAGTGCGCACTGTCCGCAACAATAATAAAGGTAACTATTTATTTTGTTTAATTCCATCCAATTATTACGGCATGCTGCTATGTTTGTAAGACATCTGTTTGAGCCTTTATCTTTGATAAACATGCTGTCTTCTGACTTGAACTGGAAGATGGGTTTTCTGGAGTGACAGAGGCGAGTACATTCGTCGTATTGGACACATTGTTGTATGTCTCTCGCCGTCATTGCCAGATAGGTGTCTTTGCGTAAGTTGATTGCGATGTAATCTGATATCGGTACGACGGCGACCGTAGTGTTCCCATGTTGTTGTGGTATTGATATCAGTTGATATAACTCATAACTCTCTCTATTGACCAGTGGTATTCTAATTTCAAATATGAGGTACTGCTGTGTTACCCTTGTTTTGTCCTTCAGAAGGTGGTAAATTTTTGGTAGTTCTGTCTGTATGTTTTCTATCGGTAAAGATAACTCTCGCGATAATAATTGTCCTGAGATTATGCTGAGTTGGTCTCGTAATTGCTTCGGCGTTAGTAAATGAACGCTAAACATTCCATGATGAACATCTGTTATTGTGTCGATTATTGTGTCTTGTAAGGATTTTAGCTTAGTGAGCATATTTGTAGCTATGATGGTGGACAGTGCCAGCTCATTCTTTACTTCTTGCTCCTGCAAACCTTTGTTCAACATATTGGTTGCCTTCGTTAGGTTATTTAGATGTTGATTGATGGCCTTCTGTTGCCGATTGATTGACTCTTCAGTTCTCTTAAGTAAATTATATTCTGCTTCCACTACTGAGGTCTGGTTTTTCCATAAGAGTGCTAGGTGATTTTGATTTCCTTTTATAAGATCAATATCTTGCTTGTATTGATCGGCGAAACGTTGATCTAGAACTCCAAATAAACTGTTGGCCACGTAGCCCACCCCGTCGATGATGCCTCGTCGCCTTCGTGAGCGTTCTTCAAAATGCTGCCTCAGTAACATTCCATTGTAATAATTCAGTTCGTCATGAGAGTGATGTAACTGCATTAGGATGATGTCACATAGTGCTTTGTTTGTTTCTCCTTCACATACGCTGTTTATCTGTTTGAGGTATTTGTCGCAGGTTGCCGTACCGTCCCAGTAAGGGTTCATGTCGTAATACACGATGAGTTTCCATTCGTCTCGAATGAACTGCATGTTTGAGATTCGATCAAAATAGAGTGCTTTGCGTATTGTTGTCAAAGTATATGGGGATGTTGACTGTTCGTGGCCAAATATGGATGTCATGAAGAGAAATAGTGTGATGATAGTTGCTATCAGATTAGACGCCGTTCCAGGTCGTTGTTTTGATTGTGTGTTCGTGGTCTTGTTATTTTGGCAGTCTGAGTTTTTCCCTGTTTGCTCGGGTAGTGATTTGTGATTTGTTTGGTCAGATATCAGCACTGACAGTTTAATCACTGGGCGCTTGAGGTACCCATTTTGTGTTTTTAGGGTGACAACCCTGACCAATCCATCGCTACCGGGATGTAGCTCAGTGACTCTGCCTAGAGCCCATCTTCCCGCGGGGAGGTGAGGCTCTTGAATGATGACAACGTCATTTTCTTGAACGTTTATGTGAGGTCTCTTCCATTTACTCCGTGTTGAAAGTGTCGCGAGATACTCGGATTGCCACCTCTTCCAGATATCTTCGAAAATGTTCTGTGTTCGTTTCCATCTTGTCCTTTCATCTTGTTCGGTATCGAAGATAGTCAGTATGGGGCCGCTGCTCAAAAAGTGTGATGGAGTTAGATAATTCAAATCATCTGGATCCTCTGTAAGTGCGCACAGCGGCCGACTGTTGAGACATGCTTCGAGTTGAGCAAGTAAAGTACTGTATTCCTCAAACGTGAGTTTTTGCTCGCCAACAACACGTCGAAGATGATGCTTCAGACTTTTTACCGCTGCTTCCCATAGGCCTCCTGCGCTTGGCCAGGCAGGGGCGTTAAAATGCCACTGAATACAGTCGCCCCTGCCTGGCCCAACTCATTTATCTCTGTATAAAACTCAGCGTTGAACGTTTTGCATAGTTCCGATGGTCCTTGCTGCAGAGCTCTATTGGCTCCAACAAAATTGGTGCCATTGTCGCTGTAGATATGATGTGGCTTACCCCGACGTGAAGACATGCGTTTTAGAGCAGCTAAGAATGCAGATGAGCTCAGGTCTGATACAAGTTCGAGGTGCACAGCTTTGGCTACCATGCACACGAGCACTGCGATGTATCCCTTACTTGTCTTGACTCCTCGCCCTTTATTGAGTTTCACGTCAACGTATCCTGTGAAATCAACGCCAGTGGGTTGAAATGGACGCGACGGATTGCTCCGAGATTCCGGTAAGTCCCCCATTAATTGTTTTGGTATGACAGCTTTATGCTTCTTACACGTAATACATGTATGTAAGCGCTTCTTAACAGCTCTGTTTCCGCCTAATATCCAGTAGTTTTGTCTGATACTCGCGAGCGTCGACCGGGCCCCCGCATGAAACGTGCGGCGGTGGGCTTGGTCTATAATAAGGTCAGTAACATGGCTGCTGTGGGGTATGATCAGTGGATGCTTCATATCTTCGTCAATATTTGCATGCTTGAGTCTGCCTCCCACTCTCAAAAGTCCATCCTTGTCCTAAAATGGGTTAAGGCACAGTGTTTTACTTTTGTTATGTATTTGCTCCTGTTTTCGCAGCTTGCTAATTTCTTCCGAAAATTGAATTTCTTGTACATATTTTATAATCATATGTTTTGCGGTTTCTAATTCATTTCCGTGCAAGTAAGCAGTGCGCTCGCTGTGACGTCGTGTAATACGTAGCACCCAGGCCAGCTTGCAGTATTTTCCGCATGAGTGTTGTAAGTAAGAGCGCCCCACTCAGCTCTAGACGTGGTAAAGTGAGCTTTTTGTTTTCTGGCACAAGTCTTGTTTTTGCAGCGACGAGTGTTATGTTGGTATCAAGTTTACAATACACGACACATGCGTATGCTGATAATGATGCATCGCAGAAGCCGTGCAGTTGGATTGTGTCTTGCTCTCCTGTCTGATACCATCTTTGAATTTTAAACAGGCTGATGCTTTGTAGCTCTGCTTTGGTTTTTTCCCACTCGGTGCTTATTTCAACCGGAAGCTGGTCGTCCCATTGAATGTTCGACAACCAAACTTGTTTGAATAATATTTTTAGCTTTGTTGTAATTGGAGCTAACCAACCGAGTGGGTCAAATATCTTTGAAATATCTGATAGTAATGAACGTTTTGTATGTTTTTCTGTTGGTTTGGTTTTGCTTATTTTTAGCTCGAACGAGAACGTATCTTCATTTGGGTTCCATTTCAACCCGAGCGTCCTTGTTGATTCTGCTTGCTTGAAATCAAATGATGGTTGATATGAGGACGCTCTGCTGACGTTTTGAAGTAATTCTTCGCTGTTGCCCGACCATTTACGTAAATTGAAACCTCCCGACTGTAGTAATTGGATCAAATCGTGTTGCAATTGTTTGGCCGCCGACAATGTGAAGCTTCCACTTACAAGGTCATCCATATAAAATTCTTCTTGCAACGCTTGTGCTGCCCTGCTGTGTTGATACTTGTGGCCTTCATCAGCCGCCAACTGTTTCAAAGTCATCATGGCTAAGAATGGAGCTGCTTTCATGCGATACGTGACTGTCGTGAGCTTATATTCTCGTATACGTTGGTCAGGACTGTTCCTCCATAGTATCTTCTGATAGGTTTGATGTTCAGTGTTGCAAAGTATCTGTCGATACATGTTCTCTATATCCGCCGTATACGCAAACTGATATTGCCTCCATCGCAAGATCAATGACATGAGGTCTTGCTGTAAATTTGGGCCACGCTTCATGAGGTCGTTCAAAGTGTAGCCCGTCGATGTTTTCGCCGATGCGTTGAATACTACTCTTAACGCCGTAGTTGCGGAATCGGCGCGCTGAACACAATGGTGAGGTAAATAACAAGTCGGTGTCACGTTATTAGTACACTCGACCATATGATTCAGTGCTTGATATTCATGAATGAACTGCTTCTATGCTTCTGCTAATTATGGTTGTTTGCTAAATTTTCTCTCCAGTTGCCTGAATTGTGCCAAAGCCATGGGTTTCGTAGCTCCTAGCTTTTCATGAAAGTTTGGTTCGAACGGTATCTCAACAATGTAGCGACCTTCTTTGTCGCGAGTTGTTGTGTTCTTGTAGTGCTGCAAACAATCCAGGTCATGCTGTGACATTCCCGAATTTTCTGCTATGTCTTCTACTGTCCAAAATTGTTGAATGTCTTCGATGTTATTTATCACAACGTTAAATTGAAATGTTGTTTGGACGTTGCCACATAATATCCAGCCCAGACGTGTTTGCTGTGCGACTGGTTGTGAATTTTCGTGCCTGATGATACCTTCTTGGATTATGCTTGAGTATATCTCAGCCCCGAGTAAAATGTCTACAGGACGACTCTCATGAAAATCTGGATCAGCCAACGTGATATTTTCTATAAATGTCCATGATTTTGGCTTTGTGAATGATTTGTTAGGCAAATTGTTGATCAAATTTCGCATTATGAAAACATCGGTGTCAAATGTATAATTGCCTTGCATGGCACTGCACGTGATTTGTATGACGCCTTTGCAATTATTTTCTTTCGCCCCGACACCGAATATGACACCTTTGCAGCGGCCACGGGGTATTCTTAGTTTCTGTGCTGCTTTTTCAGTTATCAGGGATGTTTGTGAACCCTGATCAAGGAGTGCTCGTAAAGTTATCAGTGACCCATCGTATGCTTGCACTTTGATCAATGCTGTGGTAAGCAGAGTTTCTGATACATCCTCTTGAGACACGTGGTTGCTGCTGTCACTTGTTGTTTTCTTGCTATCAGTGCCCGCTGTTGATTGCTGCACTGAATTGCTGTTTGATTTCTGCCCACCCCATTTGCCGTAGGCGTCGTGAAGCAATGTATTATGATCTGAGTTGCAGACGCGGCATTTTTTTTGCATAAATTGTATTTCGCAACTGCCTTCCGTTTTGCGTCAGGTTGTAATTCGAGAAATGTTTTGCACGAAAACAACTTGTGCTCTTGATTGCAATGTGGACAGTTTGTTGCGCTTTCATTGTCTTTTGTCAATGAATTTGAGTTATACTTATTACTCTTGTTCTGATTTGCGCTGAATGCTTTATATGAATGAAATTTCTTGGTTGTCTGTGCAGGCTCCGACTGAGATGGTTTTGTTGTTTCTGGTTTCCGACGAGATGATTCCCATGATGTAAATTTTCCTTCTAGAAAATCGAGAAATTCTACTATGTTAGGTAGCTCACGCGGCTCCGCCAGAGACTCTAAGTAGTCGTTATGAGTCACCGTATCCAACATTTGTGAAAGCAAGTGTACCAGTATTGGGTCCCATGATGACGTGTCTACACCAAGGTTCTTGATCGCATTGATACATTCCTTTGTAGTATCGTGGAGTTTTTTGACTGATCCGGCTGATAAATGTTGAGTGATAGGAACAGCCAGTAATGAATTGAGATGTGACGTGAAGATCAGTTTCCTGTTGTTGTATCTGCGGTTGAGGATCTCCCATGCGGTCTCATAATTTTCCGAGCTGATTGATAGATGCTGAATGAGTTTCTCGGCTTCGCCTTTCACCTTACTTTTGAGAAACTGCATTCTTTGTGCGTTAGAAAGAGACGGACTGGAATGGATGGTCTCAACAAATAAATCTTTGAATGCTGTCCAGTGTTCGTAGCTACCACTAAAGGCTGGAATTTCGATCTTTGGCGTCGACTTCTCTCGGTGAGTAACTGACCACATTTTGGAATTGATGGTTGCTTTCATTTCGTTGTAAACGAGTTCGCACGTATTTTAAGACATCTCATACTGTACATTTGCTTGATTGGGTAAACTGTCAAGGTCCCAATAAAGTGAATCCACTGCTTTCCACCTGGACTCTAGTACCTTTAAGGCGTCTTCAAACTGCCAATTTTCTTTGAGGAGGTCAACATTGATGTTTGTTGCGGTCCTTTGGAACGCTTTGATGTTGCTCCTTTGTTTGCGTAGCATTTCGTCGGTTTTGCTATTACTTGCGATCTCAGCTGTTTCCGGTACCTTTATTGAAAGGGGTGATTGATTACCACGTTCAGCTCCACCTTGCTCTTGAAGGAGTTTTGGCTCTGATGACTGCGAGGTGGACGGTGTGGGCTCAAAAACAAAGCCTGCTGGCTTCAATACTGGTGAAGCTGGTTTTTGTTCTTGAGTTAAACACTTTACGAAGAATTCCCTAGTGGTTTTGTAAAATTGTCTTGTCTGTTCGTGGGAATTTTGCACAAAGTATTGATGAGAAGGATCTTCGCGCTCAAAATCAAAATCAAAATATTTTATTTCACATAGGCCTAGATGGGCACTTATAAAACGTCGAAAAAGGTGCACGGTTCGCGTTGGTCGATTCCATGGAGAAGAACCGGCAAGAAACTCCATGGTTACTCTTTTCAAATCATTGGTATTACAATATTTTTATGTTTCATTACAGCATTAGTACTAAAGTATGGGGGAACAGCGTAGGCCCGACAATAGGTCGTTGCTTGCTATACAAAAAATGTAAAACAAAGGAAATATTTAACAAAAGTTAAACAGCATCCGGGAATCTAAAAAGCCTACTATGTTCACTCATTCACAAATAATAGGTAAAAAAGCATCTATACAAATGTAAGAAAATTAAAAAAAAAACACGCTCACTAATTTTCTCGTGGTTATTTTGAAATTCTGCCCAATACTTGTCGAGAAGGTCTATTTTTCTCTGCACACTGTCGGGAGTCTTACGGCTTCCTCCTTCTTTTTTGAAATTGATAAGAAGTTTCTGCATTCCTTCCATGACTTGATATTGAGTTTGAATAATTTGCTCCATGATTGGAAAATTAATGATATGTACTTCAAGTCACCAAAACTGTTCCGATGCTGATGTTTTTCGGTGATCTCTTGTATGCGCTGCTGATGCACTGGCCTCCTCTCACTGAGATGTAGTTCCCGAACCACCAAATGTTAATGTTTCCTGTGGCGATCACAGGGTCCGAAGGAATCTGTCCGTACGATATTGAGCGCCTTCTCAATCTGACTGGGGCGATCCGCTTGTGGAAGACCAGTCAAACCGATTCGCTATCGTAAGTAGAAACACTTCGTACCTGTGCGGCTTGCAGCACTGTTTGCTCCAGGAGTGGTGATCCGGCTCGAATGACCATAAAGATGTATGCGCTGCTGAATGGGTCGCACACACCTTGATTGATAGCTTGAATGATAAGTCACGGATAGTCAAAGATGATGGTTTATTGAATATATTTAACTACCACGTAACTAATGCTATATGAATAATGCGTGAATGAGTACAGCTGACTATGAACGCTGATTGTGTACTGTCGCTTTACACTATAATTTGTGCAAGGTGACGGAAAAGTGCTGATATATGCAATGCGCGCGTGCCATGTACGATACATGACTCGTACATATCGAGTGCCGAAACGATATCTTGCGTAAATTTTGCAAAAAGAAACGTGGCCTCACCACAGAAACGGTAACCAATGTAAAAAATATGTTAATGCGGAAAACAATTGTTAATTCAATTAAATATAATAAAGTGTCCGAGAGGCCTAGGCATGAGGCTATATCGGTACAACATAATGATATCATTAATTCTTGGGCACATGCTTACGGCGTTCACAAAATGTGCCAAAGTTACTACTGTGACTAAAAAGAAAATCTAAATGTGGACTTTAAAAAACTCCTTATTTCGCGGCTTACTTTAGAAATAATTCAAAGTCAAAGTCAAAGTCAAAGTCAAAGTAATTTATTTGTTAAACATAGGTAATATGGTACATGGTATAAAAAAAAACGTGTTGTATCACTATGTTTTGCCTTGCAAGGCGTACAAATTAGGCGTAAAACTACAAGCTAAATAAGTATATTTCAAACAAGTAAAGTCATAATTAAGATAGAATAATAAGTGGATCGGACATTTTTATTTTATGCTTCTATCATCTAAAAACTCATTGATCGAATAGTAAGCCTTTTCAATTAGGAATTTCTTAAGGTGTGATTTAAAATGGTTTATGTTGGTCATGCTTTTTAAAGTTTTTGGTAATTTATTATAAATCTTTGGACCCATGCCTAGACAGCTTTTTGAGAAAAGTGCAGTACTGTGTTTTTTTGACTTTAGTGTGCCCTGGTGACGTCTAGTATTAAGTTTTTCAAATTTAGATAGATTTTCCTTAATAAATTTTGAAATTTCATAAATATAGAGCGATGGAAGCGTGAGTATTTTTAAATTGACGAAAAATGGTTTGCAACTTTCCGTGGTTTTTAACAAACATATGGCTCGAAGACATTGTTTTTGGGCTTTAAATGCCATTTCTCTGTTGGTAGAGTTGCCCCAAAATATTATACCGTAACGAAGAGTTGTGGAGACATATGCATGGTATGCAGTAAGGACAGTATTACGATTTGCAACCTTATTCAAATTGTGCAAAGCATAGCAAAATTGATGAATTTTTTTTATCATAATCTCCGTGTGTGATTTCCATGTCATGTTTTCGTCTAGCCAAATTCCTAGAAATTTGGTTCTTTCCGTTTTAATAATCTTATTTTGGTCATACTTAATGTCAAGAATTTTAGGATTAGTTCTTTGTTTAAATGTCATTATTTGTGTTTTATTAAAATTAATCTGTAAATTGTTATTATTTAGCCATTGAATTATTAGACTTAAGCTACTGTTTATGTCATTTTCATATGAGTCACTATTTTTACCAGAAAATACTATAGTACAATCATCAGCAAATAGGGTCATTGGATGAGGTATGGTTTTCGGAAGGTCATTAATGTAACACAAAAATAATAAAGGGCCAAGCACACTACCCTGAGGCACGCCATAGTAAATTTGTCTCTCTCTCGATTGGTAATTAATTTCAGTTTTACTTTGAACATCTACTGCCGTAATACTAGTTACCTGTTTTCTGCCAGTAAGGTATGACTTTACTAAGCTTAAAACTTTGCCTCTAATGCCATATTTATACAGCTTATCTAAAAGGATTCCATGGTCAACAAAATCAAAAGCCTTAGTCATGTCCATAAATAAGGCTGTTACAGGTATTTTTTGGTCCATATTTGTAACTATTTCATTGATCAATTCATAAATGGCCATGTTTATATTTTTACACTTTCTAAAACCATACTGCTCTTTAGTTAAAATGCCATTTTTTTCAAGAAACATGTATAGACTGTTATAAATAACCTTTTCAATTATTTTGGAAAATATTGAAAGAAGAGCAATGGGTCTGTAGTTGTGTATAATTTGAGGATCATCCTTTTTATGTAATGGTTTTATTACGGACAGTTTTAAGTCTTCGGGAAAAACGCCATGTTCAATACATAGGTTAGTAATAAAGCTAATAACCGGTGAAATTTCAGCAGCTACGCTTTTTATTATCTTAGTCTCAATGTCGTCAAAGCCAGAGCTATTGGTATTTTTTAGAGTCATAATTATTTTATAAATGTCAATTGGTGCTGTGGGCGATAAGAATAATGAATTTATGTTAGAATTTGTTATTGTTATTTTATGGTCAGAATTTTTAACTGGCTGTATTTGGTCAATAAAATGATTATTAAATAGTTCTACAATGTCAGTTGGATTTGTAACGTATTTATTGTCAATAAGGAGTTTATAAGGGCTGTTCCTTGGAATGTTATTTTTAGATGAGTTTATAACCCTCCAGGTTGCTTTGGTTTTATTTACAGCGTTATTGATAAAATGGCTATTTTGCGATTTTTGGGTCAATTTTATAATTGTTTTTAAACGTCTGGAATAGGAATTATACTTTTGTTTATTGACTACATTTGGATGACGCCTGAAGGTCCATAGCATCTCACGTTTACGTTTAGAGCACAGTTTAATACCTTTTGTGATCCATTTCTGTGGTTTAGTAGTTACATTTTTTATTTTCTTTAAAGGGAAACACAGATCGTAAAATAATTTGAATAAGTTATGAAATTCTTTAAAGGCATTGTTTGGATCTTTGCAGCTATATATACTATTAAAACTTAGACTTTGGAGAGCTTCTTTAAATTTTTTGACGTTTTCCTGGCAAAAATCACGTTTATAAGAGAACCAGTGTGAGATCGTGCAGGTCTTTTTGACGGGACATTTTATAATTTGAGCTGTATGATCAGAGACAGCTAGCTCAATTACCTCACATGCACTTCCTCTTACATTGTGTATAATATTGTCGATGCATGTACCGCTATCAAGCCTGGTTGGCTCATGCACACCTACTTTCATATTGAAGCTATGTAAGAGATTTTGAAATTGCGTTGACATTTTCGTGTTTTTTAAAATATCGATGTTAAAGTCTCCGCAAATCAGCACCTTCTTTTTGGAATTGAGACATATTTTCCTCAAGATTCCATCAAAGTTATAGAAAAATGAAGTTAAAGAGTCGATATTATTCTTAGGAGATCTATAAATACAAACGATAATTATTTGATGTTCGATTAATTCAATTGCACACGCTTCCAAGATACAAGAACTGCAATATTCTTTTAAGTCGAGAATTTTATACGGATGTTTATTATTTACTAAGATGCATGAGCCACCTCTCCGGGACTTTCTTGCATAGAAGGTGGCAAGAGTATAATTTGGAATACAAAGATTGCAATGGTCCTCTTCTATCATATTGTGTTCTGTAATACAGAGTACATCCACATGTTTACCAAGGCTATCAAGTTCATTTATATGTAAGCTTAATATGTCCGATTTACTTATTAAACCATTAGTGTTTTGATGAATAACATGAATATGGTTATACAAGAAAAAAATTTTGACTGTTCCCAGTTTCAGGAGTATCTATTTTATGAGAGATATTGTTTACATTATTAGGATTGGAAAAATAATTATGAGAGATCATGTCAATATCATATTTTACATTAGAGAAAATATTGTTCATACCAGTATTATTAATCACACCATTTAACTTAGAAAACATTGTATAATCGCAAGGGAGATCGTAATTAGAGTCATACAGAAATGCATAGTTATGAATCTGAATGTCATTGTATAACAAGTTATTGAACAGTTCTACTCTTAAGTTGTACATATTAGAGTAATAGCTGTATTTATACGTAGGTAAACATATTATAATATTTGTGTTGTTCACAGCTACAAGTGTTTCACGCAAGTTAAGAATTAGATCATGATAGTTGTTTGTTGTGCTAAAGTCCTCTTCGCCGATGAGAATTATGCAATGATCATCAGTCGTAAAAGTAGCCAATTTTTTATCGATGTCGCTGACGAGATGCCTTATTCCACAATGTGGTTTGAGGTAGTGACATATATTATAGTTCGGGAATGTTGCTTCTGCTATTGATAGGATCTTGTTAGTCTTATCAGAACTCAGGATACATAATTTATGTTTTTGGTGTTGTGGTTTATTGTTAACTACCTTTACATTTGGGTTAAGGCTGAGCGGTGGACTATTTTGTATTGTATTAATTTGTTTTGTCATTATAGTATTTACATGTTTTGGAGTTAAAGTTATTGTAGAACTTTCCAGTTTCTTGTTATGTGGATTTGGATTTCGAGTAGGAGTAGCTTGCTCCTTATTAGGTGTCCCAATGTCACTAATTAGCTTCTTAGTAACTTTTTTTACAATTTCATGTTTGTTATTTAGCAATTCAATAGTTCTCTTTAGCTCAGTGTTTTCACATGATAAATTATTTATTTCTTCATGGGCCGCCAATAATTTTGAGTTAAGTTGGTCAATTTGCTGTTTTAATTGTGTGACTTCGTCGTTTTCATCATCCGACATTGTAGGTAAACTGTGTGTGGTGCCATCTATGGACGAATCATTTGAATTATTACATGGTTCCACAATACTTTCATTGAGTGATTGAGTACGGGTACGCGTCCGCCGAAGAGTTATATTCTCAAAGAAGTTCAAGTTCATATTGATGTCTCGTTAGTGTTATTTAGAAAATTAATCTAACACAAAAAGTATCTCACTTTGCGAGATTCGAACCGGCGACACGTCGAGTGATTCAAACCGGCCACAGAAACCACTCCGCCAGCCAGACTTATCATACAGTGACGAAAACTTTTATCAGTATGCTCTGAGTGATACAGCGCAGGCGACCGCGGGGACAGCGGCGGTCGCCTGCGCTGTAATTGCATTTAGAATAAATGCAGATCGCGAAGTTTAATAGAAGACGTTGTCCACGTCTTAATTTCTAATACTGTTAAATGTTTCAATAGCGTTAAGGCGATTACATGAGCTAAACGCGAGTTTTATAATGACTAGATCTTACGAGTGCCGGAAACGGAAATTATCCTCATATCCTACTACTAATTAATATTACAATTTGATTTATAATATAAATAATAATTTATTATAACCTATAATTCAAATATATATATATAATTCATATAAACAATAATAGGCTAGTTTCCACCATCAATAAATTGCAAAACTAATTAGTCCGTCATTTAGAGTATTGGAAAATAATGGACACGTATTTTTTGTTTTTGTAAATCACTGAGTACTGACAAAGATAAAACGCATCAAAACTCGGGAGTGGGGGCTCGTGACGTCACAACGCACTAAAAACTACAGCACGGCGTGACGTATTGCGAATTTTAAAAGCGTCGTATCTTCGTCAATTCTGGTTTATGTAACAAAAGAAAAAATACGGGTCAAATATTTTTTTATAATCTAACTGACGGACTAATTAGATTTTTTTAGGACACAAGCCTATTATGTGTTTTATTGAATTTTATTTCATTAAAAAAAAAAAACAATTTTATGTAATTCGAAGTTGTTTTTTTCTCAGAAGTCGTAAGTATGTGTGTGTGTGTCTGATTACTCGTCTTCACGCAAACAATCACAGCGTGTTTTTACACTTGTCATTTGGCTCGTTTCGCGTTAAGGATGCTAGCGTTAAATGCCTAATTTCAACCCGGCCTTAATGTAACCTAACCACAAAACACTTTATATTCGTCTAAAAAGCGTTGTCGACGGAGCCCCGCTACCTGTCTGCTGGAACCTAACTAACATAACGTCGGGGACTCGGGGTGCTCCAAGTCCCGATTATGGGGGCAGCGATAATTTAATCGCATTCATTTCATTTACATTTTTATTATTATATTATATTTCGACAGTATAACCTTTTGACCGCCACAGTCGTGTATAGACGACAAACCAAAATGTGCATAGCACGCCACGGTCGCGCCTGCGTGACCGAACTTTAAACGTAAATAAATGTCATAAAACAGCATTGTTTTGTTTATTTCCATTGTAAATTATGTACCCTGACTCTTCTTAATTTATTTGAAGTAAATTGCTTTCGTTAGATTTGATCTTTAGTAACGTAAAATGAAAAAAAAGAAAACCAGTCATAAAGTTCGAAAAACATAGTGCCCTCAACGCCACAGTCACCATAACAGGACACGTAGTGATGTACGTAGCAGTCAATATAACAAGAGTATCGACCTCGACGGAAACCTGCGTTATATTTAATTTACTCTGAATTCTGCACTAGTAAATAAATAAAACATTTGCTATTGAACTTTTATGTTTGAGAAATCAACAAAATTTTATAATACTGAACTGTGCGCTCTATAAAAGTCGAGTGTTAGTTGATTATCGATTAATTTTAATGACTGTAATGCCCATCTCTATCACACCGTTGTATTGTCTTTGCCGGGGACGCCAAAGTCGTCTATATTTTGACAGTCCCATGACGTCAAATGCGATTTTTTTTAAATAGAGTAGTTCTTTTACTGTTATTAAATTGTAATAATAATGGATGCGGCCATCCATTATTAAACTTTTATTTAATCGCGTACGTCGGATTAATCCGACAAATATTTTCGGATCCATAACGATTTCGTCAGGGTCGTATATTTACGTCCAAAATACCGCAGCTCGTTCAATGTACTTTTTTATTTAATATATAATGATGCCTTAAAGCATTTTCCTGTTAGTATACTAACCTTAAATGTATCAGGGTAGATTGTTCAATCATAGGGCTCATGATAACAAAGTACTGTTACTATGGGACCAATCCTGAAATCGCAAAAAAAAATCAGCTGTTCAGTACATTAGGCGAACATGAATGTACTGAACAGCTGACCTGATTTTTCACGGTCAAAGTCCTTCTTCGACTCTTATGAACTTGGAGGGTTGTATGATGATTATTATTCTGTAACTTAATATGTCTTACAGTCGCGACCGATATGTTTATCAACATAAAACTTAGCACTGCCCTGGAAATTGCAAAAAACGTAAGAAAATTTGAATTTGGGGGGTACCCTGACACTTCCCCTTTAAGTATCGTACACTAATTGCCAGTTAACCTTTAAACATTGTGAGTGTGATTTTTTTAATGTGTGTATTTAAAATGGTGTGAACGATCACACCAATTTCTACTACCTATTTAATTAAAAGACTGATTTTCTATAAAATATTTTATTGTATGTTTCGTGAACTACTTTAAAAAAATATCAAAATGGCGGAAGTTAATCCGGCCAGAAAATTCAAACCCATATTAGATATTTAGGATACGATTACATGTCTCATTTATTATATTTGCAATATCATATAATAATATTGAAATCAAATTTCTCATATTAACAAAAGTTTTTCCACAATATGAAGCAGAATATTAGTGAATCGAAACTTACGAAACCATTAAAACCAAATACCTATTATTATTTTGATATTATTAATAAATATCGGTTGCGCAGCTAGTGCAGAGGCGAGCAAATGAAAAAAGTCGTGCCAGCTACTGCTACTGTCGCCCCTGTCGTCTTCAGGTGACAAGTAAGTACGTCATGGATGACACTAGTACACCCTCATTTTGCCAGTTATGTTTAAGTCTCATGTAATAGGCAACGAACCTATAGCCATCAACCGCCCAACGAGGCAGGCATATCCTTTGTCATAACTTTCTTAGATAAATCCACAGAAATATTAAAAAAACAGGAGAAGTGGCAAGGGGGCGTGTCGATGGCCGCGCGACTGGCACAAGAGACCCAGTTATAAGCAAATGGCCGTCGACCGACTAATGAAATTAATATTGCTAATATAGTTTATTTTTCAATTTATCAATCGTTTTAACCCGGTTGGAAGATTCAAGTCAAATAATGTTTTTTACGTATTACTTTATTACCTGTTTTGATTATTTTACAGCATAGTAGAGAAATCATGCTACTAACTACTGTTTCAATAGGCTATGACAACCTTAACCAACGTAGCAGGATGTTTTAATCTATTTAATAATATATTTCACACTTCTCATGCTCTAAAAGCACGCCAATATAGCCCTACGAAGCGAAGAAAAAAAAACAAATTAACTCTTCAATGCGAGAAAAAATATTGTTGTTTGTGCATCGTTGATCTTGAAAAGTATGTGCAATGCATCTGTTGCTAGCCGCTGCAGTAATGTAGGTACTAATTATCTGTGGAGTGTGGATCATTTTCATTGCGGAAATGTTGAGAGTTTGTGTTATGTTTTAAATTGTTAATCTGTGACTGACCTGATACTTAGATGAAAAAACTGACCGCTCAGTTCAGAATTTTTGTCGAGTGTAAATTTGTTCGTTTTGAAATGACTATTTTTCTCGCATTCGAAGTGAAAAGTACAGTTTGCACCTCGAAACTAAACGCCAACTTAATATACCCTCGCTTTCATTTACTCCCTCGCACCTCGGGTATATTATGGCTTCGTTTTGTCCCTCGTTATAAAATATTGTTACGAGCTGGGTATGAGATAAATTAATTACTACCACAAACATTAGAATTAAGAACGGGATATTTACCATGTTTATTGTTTGTTTTGAGTTTCCGATATTTCGGCACTGTTACAAGCGCCATGGTCACGGATGAACTGAAGTTATTGCGGGTGGATGTTTATGAGCAGACGAAACGGTCTACCCTCTTTCTTATTCGTTTTTCGCGCACGACACCGCTACCATTGTCACATAATTCACTCACAACACGATTCCGTTCCCGACACACAAAACTCACTGTGTCCGTTCGTGAACATCTTCCGGCACTTTTCCGGCTTTTACACAGTTGAACCACTGGGTTCTACCGATTAAACAACACAATAACTTTATTAATCACAAAACAATTTAAACTTAATCACAAGTACACTACAATACACTACTGTTCACTATTCACTTAGATATCGCACTTCAAGTTCACTTCGATTCGCTTCGTTGTATAGCCAAAACAAGACTGACTGGCGCGTTTTTTTTTTTTTTTTTGGATAGGGCATCTCGCAGTTCAGTCTACGAAGACTGGCTTCTGCTTAACCGGGCAAGTCCTGTGGATGCCTTGAATTTAAGGCCTCCAGCCAGGTCAGGCCCTGAGCGGTCTATTTATACTCGCCAACAGACACACCAGAATAACCACGAATATTCTAGAAGGTCATAAAAAACACTAACAAAAGAGTAGGTAGGTAGGTAAAAAGTAGTAGGTAATTATTATTACTAGCTACTTGTACAACACAAACAAATATGAACCGTATGCCCTAGGCGTACGGTCGAAATTCTAATGTCTTTTTATAAAGAGGTCGCGAGTTTGTAGGTACCTACCTAACTTTGAAAGTAATAATAATAGAAAACACTCGAAATTTCAACGTACACATACTGTAATCACGTGCTTTCTCGAATGTTCTAGTAGGTCCGATGTAACAATATTTTAGCTACATATTATTAGAATGTTCTATTCTTGACATCATTTTTAATTTAATTATTTTGAGGACCCTAAATAAACTTTTGTTCAGTAATAAATAGAAGATTCGATAACTTTCTGATTTAGTCAATCACTAGCGTACCTATGCGTTTGCCCAACACAACGATAGCGACCGATGACGTGTGTAGGGTTGCCAACCATACTGTTTTAAACAGTATTATACTGTTTTTAACTAAACTATACTTTTTACTGTTGAACAAAAATAAAGTATCCAAAATACTGTATTCAGCATCAAAATGCAATCACTTTATTATGTATTAATACTTAGAAGCTCACACAAATTTCGCCACCTCAGCATTAATAAATAATGAAAAAAATTAGCTCCTCAGTTATTTTAATTTCTGTTATAATTGTGGTGAGGCGCATGAAGTTTTTAAAAAAGATTGTAAATTAACAAGTTGTGCAAGAAGCTCTAAAAAATATATGTATTTTAAATATTTAAAAATACTGTTCATTTTTCTAAAATACTGTTTAATATACTTCATAGACCTGAATATACTTTATTTCTTGTAAAAAAATTTGGCAACCCTAGACGTGTGCGGTATGCCACTTATTTTAAATTATAATTCTATTGTAAACCAATTATTTGCATGCTCATGTGACGGTAAAATGTGGAGAACTCTATTATAAAAGAACACATATGTACCTATTACCCATGTTTGCAAAGAATAAATGATTTGATTTGATTTTGTTCTGTGGGTAAGTTGTACGGTGCATGGTAAATACACGATGTGTTTGATGGCATAAGGTTTATAGGCGAATAGTTACGCCAAACTCAAAGTAGACCTCTCTTTGAAGGCCTACTTCTCCCGAATGAATAGTCCAAATATTAAAAAAATATATATCATATAAGAAATGTGACATGTGTTTGAGTATACTTAAAGATATTAAGAAGTTTCGTTTTTACTTGTAGTTTTGACAGTAAAAAATCATATCCATATTCTTATTTTACGCAAAATAAATATTTCTACTTTCCAAACGCCTGAAGCGATTTTGATGATTCTTTCGCCAAATTTATAACGCACGCCGCGCGCCGCGAAGAAAAACAAAAACAAAACAAAATGATTGCACAAAACACGGATCGCACACCACGAACTCGCTGCCCACCCGCGGCGTCTTCGCCGCGCACACGCACGTTGCGAACTCGCGGCGAACTCGCTGCGCACTCGCCCCGCTTTCAACTCGCTCGCAACTCGCGAGTGTGATAAGAGGCCCTTAGTTTTACTTTTTATGTACGGTCGAACAAGCTATTTGGTTTACACTTTACAATGTAATTTGTTCGTTATACTGTAAACCAAATAGCTTGTTCGACCGTACTTAATTGTATTTTTATGATCTGGCCCCCGACCCCCGATTCTCTTATTGCAATAGTGTCACGATAGTCCTTCATTGATCTCATAATTGTTCATTTTGACAAGTTTAGTGATCTACTAACATCATGGCGTCATTATGACTATCCAATGAACAATCACGGACATTGCATTGAAAGAAATGGCTTATAATAGTAGTCTCGTACATAATGACAAATGAATGACTGACTTACGCGGTAATATGCCAACATTTTGACAGTTCCTTTGAGAATTACAGCGGAAATTTGCTCAATTAGCACTATTTTATATTGCAATCTATATAGGCTTCTTTAATAAAGATAATTTAAAACACTTGTAAGAAAATTAATCTAAACACCGGCCACTAGAAATAAAAAACAAATAAACAAATTAGAAATGTCACATTTGACTTTGACAGCTAAACAGATACAATGAGTTGGATAGTTGCACATTTATCCACGTTCCACATTACTCTTTATGTTTTTTGCTATTTACGAACTTCTTACTACTTCAGATTGCTTTTATCACAAATAAATAATAATTATGTAAAAATATACATAAATTAAATCTGGCCTGAATAACAGTTTAAATTTGATAGTATATTTTCGAAAATCATTTCTATTAACAGGTTTTTTAATAATGGCAATACACCAATGTCATTCAAACACAATTACGAGACCATTGATCGAACCACTATGATGAATTTAGCAGAATATGAACTTTAAGCAAAATGGCAATAGCGATCCCATTGTCATTCATCAACAATTATGAGATCAATGAAAGACTATCCTGACACTATTGCAATAGCAGAATCGGGGCCCTGTACTTATACGTGATAAACGAACTGTATTCTGAATAAAGAATAAACGTATTTTATTGCTATTTTTTATTTTAATTGGTCTATAAGAACAACAAAACCAACGTTTTTTCATTTCATTCTAGAAAGGTACCTAATCCAATTTCTATAGTTTCTTATCTGCAAAGCAAAGAATAATAATATGTAATTAAGTACCTACCTATATCGAATCTCAAGCATAGATTAATTAACAACATTGCTAAACCAATAACATTCATACTTACTATTATTATTATTAATTATACGTATTCTCGATCTAACAGGGGAGAATGGAAGAAGAAAACGTGTTGCGCCGACCCCAAATAAAATGGGACAAGGGCAGGAAGATGATGATGATACGTATTCTCGATCTAACTGAAGATAAGCCCAAAATGCATCGCACATCGTATCTGCATGCGCTACGACACTCGTTGACATCGGGGAAGTAAGCGGGCGCTGGGTTCGCCTATGCTCCGTTGGCTCCGTGGTCCAAACGCTCAAGGTCAATCGATGCTACGAGTATAATCGCCGGGTGTGTGCGCGACTGCGTACCTATCTTTTGCTTTTACCTGAACTGCGTGTGTAGTAGTTACCGTGTGGTAGGGATAAAGTGGAGATGTCACCGTAAAGTTGTCAAACACGTTATATTACAATATAACGTGTGTCTCTCTAGCGATATTGTAAACTCTCGAAATATTGTCAACTGAACATACGGAAGTATCTCTGCCCCCATAATCGGGACTTGGGGCACCCCCCGTTAGGTTAGTTAGGTTCACTAACAGTTAGTTAGGTTCTCCCTCTCTTTTGCGAATAAAGATCTTCCCTCCGGCTGTCCAACAGTATTTATACTCATTGGTGCTCGCGAAGTCACGTGCGAGGAAAAACAGTCTTCTAGCTTTAGCCGTGAGATGTTCAGATATGTAAATATTATTTGGTGGACCACTGATATGCAGGTGTCTAAATAGATATAAGTACTTACAATTACCATAACTTAAGAAATCAAACCTTTCACGCACACAGACATACTACACTCACACACTCAGCACACATCTATACAGTCCACTAATTTAATCTAATGTCATTGTTATGTCAGTACAAAATAAAAATTCAAAGAGCCCACACGCTGCAAGAGTTTTCATTTCGCCAAACAAAGAATACTAGACCCTATTGCCCTGAACATATGGTCCAACGAACCGGATTTACTGAGAGTTACATCGGGCGATCGTCGGTCACCACGAGCCGTGCCACGAGGCGAGAAAAAAACTATTACCGAGTGGATTACCGGATTATCTTTGCTAACATCGAGCATAAACTATTCATTGGCGAAAATAATCAGTAAAAACAAGTATCTATTTGTTTGGCTAACGAGTTTCAACATTATCAGCGTCACACACGTTTGGACAAAATGGAGGTGCTCATTACATATCAAAAGGAGACTCTGGAAAACTTAAATAAAGCAGAGCGAAATTACAAAAAAACCCCCAAGGAGCGAATTAAAAAACCATATTTAGAAACCAGATTAGACAATTTAGAGGAGCTGTGGAAAATATTCAAAGATGGACATAAAGCAATTATCGGCAAGGTGCAGCGCCAACAGGAGAAGGAAGACTCATATTTTACGCAAGATATGTACGAGGAGTTCGAGGAATTGTATGTAGCATACAAGACTCAACTAAAGGAAGCCCTGCAGCCCTACTTCGCGTCACCAAATTCATCGGTTTCATCGAAACAAAATACAAGTGCTGGACACGTTGTTAGTGAATGTGAGGTTAAGTTACCGCGCATACAGTTACCGACGTTTAGCGGTAAATATAGTGAGTGGCAAACGTTCTACGATATATTTAAAACGCTTATTCATTCTAACAAGAATTTATCTCCAGTGCAAAAACTACATTATCTAAAAGGTAACTTGTCAGGTGAACCGGAATGTTTGTTACGCAATTTCTCAACCACCGATGCGAACTATGAAGACGCGTGGAAACAATTAGTTAAGCGATACGATAATAAGCGTTATAATTGTAATGCAATTTTAAGATCATTGTTTACGCAAAAACCAATTATGGGTGAGTCTGCTAGTGCCATTAAGCTTTTATTAGATACAACAACTTCTTGTTTACAAACTTTGCGCAATATGAACATTGATACTAATAACAGCGATGTGTTTGTTACTTATTTAGTGGTTTCTAAATTAGATACTGAATCCATGAAGCAGTGGGAATACCAACTTGGCCTAATGAATGATGAGATACCGTCATGGTCACAATTATCTGAGTTTTTAGAGTCAAGATTTAGGTCATTAGAGATGATAGATACCAACAAGGTACCTACACAATCAAAGTCTACCAACTCAAAAACCAAATCTTTTCATGGGTCTACTGACAGTAAAAAGAGTAATTCTAATGTACCTTCCAAGTGTTTTTTGTGTAAAGGTGAACATAATTTATACCACTGTAAAGAGTTTAGTCAACTTAGTGTTAAAGATAGGCAAGATTATATTCAAAAAAATAACTTATGTTTTAATTGTTTTTCTCCATCCCATCCAGTTATGAAATGTCGGAATTCAGTGAGTTGTAGGCGTTGTGGGAGGAGGCATCATTCATTATTGCATTTTGAGAAGGAGTCTAGCAGCACAGCAAGGCCTGATGATGTTTCTATGCAGAGTGAGTCAGACAAAACCGTGAGTACAACTATTTCAACTAATTTCTCGAGTAGAGGATTAGAACCGAGTCGTGTTTTGTTAGCTACAGTGTCCGTTTGGGCATACAATGAGCACGGTTATAAACAACAATTGAGAGGATTATTAGATCAAGGATCGCAAGCGTCTTTTATTAGCGAGTCGGTTGTACAATTACTTGGACTTCCCCGTAAACGGGTCAATGGAACGGTGTCCGGTATAGGTGGTGGTGGTCATACCAGTATTAAGCATATGGTTTCTCTTGTGCTGCAATCCCGGCATAGTCCTGATTCCTCGATCCAAGTAAACGCTTATGTCTTGCGAACTGTTACATCATTACTTCCATCAACCAAGTTAAGCACACCTGATTGGCTTTCTTTGAGTAAAATTCCACTAGCCGATCCAGGTTATGCCACACCAGGAAAAATTGATATTCTTCTGGGAGCTGAAGTCTATAGTGAGATTTTATTGGATGGTATTATACGTCACAATGAAATGTTGGCACAAAACACTACCTTAGGTTGGGTATTATCAGGGAGGGTGTCAAGAGATTCAACTTCAGCTTTGGGCCGAGTAATCAACATGCATTTACATTTAACTACAGATGAGATACTAAAAAAATTCTGGGAGATTGAAGATGAACCTAACTTGGTACAGAAAAGGATGACAAAGACTGAAGAAAGATGTGAAGAATTTTATAATAGGACAACTACACGCGATGAAGAAGGGAGGTTCGTGGTTAAATTACCTTTTGACAAGGAAGATCCTGAATGTCAATATGGAAAATCAGTAGTTATAGCTACAAGAAGATGGGATTTCCTAGAGAAGAGATTAGAGAAGAATCCTATTTTAAAAGAAGAGTACAATAAAGTTTTACAGGAATACATTGAAATGAATCACATGACACCGGTGAAGGAAGCGGATATAGACAATCCAAAGGCAGTTTATCTCCCTCACCATGCGGTAGTGAGGGAAGATAAAGACACCACAAAGGTGAGAGTAGTTTTCGATGGTTCATGTAAAGGTCTTAATGACTTTTCACTTAATGATAATCTATTGGTGGGTCCTAAGTTACAACAGGACTTAAGACATATCTTAATGAGGTGGCGACGTCACAAGATTTGTATAGTAGCAGATATAGTCAAAATGTTCAGGATGATTAAAGTAAATTCTGAGGACACAGACTTCCAAAGAATTGTATGGAGATCACAGGTGGACGAGCCACTACAACATTATAAATTATTACGAGTGACCTTTGGTACTGCTTGCGCGCCATATTTGGCGGTTAAATCACTTCAAAAGTTAGCTGATGAAGAATGTGCAAGTTTTCCTGTGGCTTCATCAATAACCAAAAGCGATTTTTACATGGATGACCTTCTCACAGGTTGTGACTCCATACAGGATGCTTTACACATTTATAGTGACATCAACAAATTAATGAGTTGTGGTGGCTTCGAACTGCAAAAGTGGAGTAGCAACAATCAGGAATTATTGACACACATACAAGGGGACAACCGCAGAGACAGTGAGTCGTTGAGAATCAAAACCTCGACCTTGATGAAGGTACTTGGATTGGTATGGCATAGAGAGATGGACGCTTTTCAGTATACAATTAATTTGCCGGACATAAAGGAGCCCATAACTAAAAGGCAAGTTTTATCAGATGTAGCTCGGCTATATGACCCGTTAGGTTGGATTGCTCCTGTAGTAGTTGTTGCAAAAATATTTATTCAAAGGCTATGGAAGTCTAAGCTTGATTGGGACGATGCGCTGACTCCTGATTTGAGACATGATTGGCTACAGTTTAGAAAAAGTTTGATACATTTGAAAGAGATAAACATACCACGATGGTACTATTTCAGTTCAAGGTCAAAGATTGAATTACATGCATTTGCTGATGCTTCTAAGTTAGCATACGGCGCAGCCGTATATATTCGTGTTGTCAATGAGGAAGGCAATATTTATGTGAGTTTGGTATCAGCAAAGAGCAAGGTTGCTCCTATAGAGAAAGAGGTATCTATACCACGACTGGAACTTTGCGGTGCCGTCCTAGCAGCAAAATTATTTTTTGAGATATCGCAAATAATGCAAATACCGAAAGAGAATCTGTATGCATGGTCGGATTCTACAATAGTTTTGGCTTGGCTGAGAGGAGGGTCCAGTCGTTGGACTACCTTTGTAAGCAATCGTGTGTCGCAAATTCTTAATATTTTAGACTACGAACGATGGAGACATGTTAGCACTGACATGAACCCCTCTGATTGTGTTTCTAGAGGGTTACCTGCGCAAGATTTACTTGAACATTCGCTATGGTGGGCGGGACCGACTTGGCTTTCACAATCAATTATACAATTTGATTACCCCGAAATCCTCCAGGATACTCATGAAGAAGAAAGATCTACATCTTTGACTGCTGTACCCGTATTAAAAAATGAATTTATTTGGACTATGTTTTCATCATTAGCTAAAACCTTAAAAACAATGTCTTACTGGAGAAGATTTATACACAATCTGAAATTACCAAAGGAGAAACGTATTCAATATTCAAACTTAATTACACCTTCAGAAATGAATGAGAGTTTAATAATATGCATCAAACAGGTTCAAGAAGAGAATTTCAGTGAAGAACTAAATTGGTTAAAGAAGAAGGAATTCGTCCCCAAGAAAAGTAAACTCCGCACTCTTTGTCCCATTTTTGATAGAAATGGGTTGCTAAGGGTTGGAGGTCGTATAGATGAGTCAGAAGTAACATACGATACAAAACATCCGATAGTTATGCCCGCTAAGAGTCATCTCACCGAGCTTATAATTAAGGATGCACATCTTAGAACTTTTCATGGTGGACCACAAGCAATGCTGTGCTACTTAAAAACTAAATATTGGATATTGCGAGCAAAAGAAAGGGTAAAAGGTCATTACAGAGCATGTATTAAGTGTTTAAGATATTCTAAGACAAAGAGTAACCAATTGATGGGTCAAATCCCGGAAATTAGATTAAAGCCAACCAGACCTTTTAAGTCATCAGGCTGTGATTACATGACGGGCCTATTAATGTGAGATTCTCACCTGGAAGAGGAGCAAAATCCTACAAGGGATATGTTTGTTTATTTGTTTGCATGGTCACCCGAGCCATCCACTTAGAGGTTGTAACTGACTTGACTGCAAAGGCTTTCATTGCAGCGTTTAAGCGATTTACAGCACGAAGAGGTCACTGTCAAGATTTATTTAGTGACAATGGCACAAACTTTGTTGGAGCCAACAAACAACTCCGCCAAATGTTTGATCAAGCTAAGTCAACAGTGCCATGTGAAATTAAGGAATTATTGAATTTAGAGCATACAACATGGCATTTCATACCTCCACATGCACCTAATTTCGGAGGTCTGTGGGAGGCCGGTGTTCGCAGTGTTAAAACACATCTGTACAAGGTAATCGGAGACAGCACTCTTACTTATGAAGAGTTGTCTACTGTTTTGGTGCAGGTCGAGGCCTGTCTTAATTCTCGTCCAATCACTGTAATGAGTGATGACCCTAATGAGCCTCAGGCTTTGACACCCGGTCATTTTCTTATAGGTGAACCGTTGATAAGCATTCCTGATGAAGACTACACCGAAAGTAACGTGGTAGGTTTAGACAGGTGGAGATTGACACAAAAAATGGTACAAAACTTCTGGAAACGGTGGTATAAAGAATATTTAGTTAACCTTAATCAACGGTATAAATGGAATACTAAAAAATCTGAGCCAGAAGTAGGTGATGTAGTCATTTTAAAAGATGATAATATTCCCCCTGCTAAATGGATTCTAGGAAGAATAACTAATAAATATTTAGGGCCTGATAATGTAGCACGTGTTGTATCTATTAAATGTAAGAATGGAGAATTTAAACGACCCATTAGTAAGATATGTGTTCTACCTAAATAAATTTATTCTTATGTTCATTACTGTGTAACTTTAAATGCTACTTACTCATTAAGATTGAAGTTGTTAGGTACAGTTATCTAATACTTGTGTTGTGTAACTAATTTTATCTAAGTTAGTGCTGATTATGTTTTGAGTTATTGTTATAGTTGATAGGATTATAATTACATGTTTACATAATAAGAAAAAAAAAAGGGTGTTTGTCAGATTAGAATCAACATTTATTTGTGTTAAGTACAAATTACTTATTATATCTAACTATAGCCCTTTTAGTCCTAGGTAGTTATAGTTTTCTGAGATGTTCTTACTTTTACTTAGTTTATAAAAATAAAAAACTTGTAATTAATTGTTAAGTTACCTAGTATCACGGTGGGCGGTTCAAGTTAGCGCATTACTGTATTCAAATTAGTATTAATTTAGTAATAGTATATTAATTAGTATTAATTTTGGTTTTAAGAATATGAGATGTTGTTTAAGAAGACATGTACCATGTACTTACTTTATAACATTGCTGTGAAAAAGAAATACATACAGTAACACTTGAACAGTGACACTTATTCATAATTTTAAGTTTACTCTAATTGTTTATCAAATTACAAAAGTTTTGTTTTATATACTATTTGTAGAGGTTGAGTTAGTTCTGAAATTTTACATGTTTTGAAAGTACGTTAATGCACTACGTACTTTGGTGGGCGGTATGTCTAAATAGATGTAAGTACTTACAATTACCATAACTTAAGAAATCAAACCTTTCACGCACACAGACATACTACACTCACACACTCAGCACACATCTATACAGTCCACTAATTTAATCTAATGTCATTGTTATGTCAGTACAAAATAAAAATTCAAAGAGCCCACACGCTGCAAGAGTTTTCATTTCGCCAAACAAAGAATACTAGACCCTATTGCCCTGAACAGCAGGTGTGTAGTGTTTAGTTTATTTTCTCTATGTTGGTTGTTGAATTTTTTACAGTGCTCAATTACACTATCCTTTACAATAATAGAAGTAAAATCTACGATGATGGGCTTATTGCCTTTTTTTTTAGTGTTTATCCGAAAAACATCTCTTACATTATTTGTTTGGATAGGTAAATTGAGCGCAGTTCCCAGTTTGCCAATAACATCTAGAAGATCTTGTTTCGACTCCTTTTGTTTAGGTGGAATATTTTTAATTTCAATAGGTACAGGAACTTTTATGCGAGGTCTCTAGTAGATCAACTTTATTCTCTAACATCTGAATATAATCCATGTTTCTCTTTCGATCATTTTCCATATCATCAAGTTGTTTCCTAAGAACCTTATACTCATTTGATAGGTACTCGACGGACTCAATAATGCCGGCGTTCTGTTTTCTGATGTCATTGATAGAAGACTGTAACTCGTCCAATTTGTGGTTCTGTTCTTCCTCTAAATCAGTTATCATTTTCGTAATCTACACTAATATTATAAAGAGGAAAACTTTGTTTGTTTGTTTGTTTGTTTGGTTGTAATGAATAGGCTTAAAAACTACTGGACCGTTTTTAAAAATTCTTTCACCATTCGAAAGCTACATTATCCACGAGTAACATAGGATATATTTTATCCCCGTACTCCCACGGGAACGGGAACTATGCGGGTGAAACCGCGGGACGTCCGCTAGTTTCCGACATAAAGATGTTCAATTCATCGTCATGGCCACGTTTTCGGGATCTCGAATGGTAAGCTGCGTTTCGGGTATCTTCATTCTCAGTATCCGACGCAGCCGTTGAGCTCATAATATGTGCATCTGAATCACCGCTTGTTTTCGGAGGTGGAGTTCGTTTAGGCCGCATCATAACGAAAGGTGAATTTCTGGATTGAATAAAATCGTTGATGAAATAGGTCTTTGTTCAAAATCAAAATCAAAGCATTTATTTCAAGTAGGCCAATAACAGGCACTTTTGAATTGTCGAAACAAAGATCAAAATTAAATGTAGCTACAGTCCCAGTCACAAGACATAAAAACTGTGAAAGTACTGTAGTTGCCCATTCCCTAGCGTAGATCTCTATGGAGAAGAACGGGCAAGAAACTCCATGGACACTCTTTTAAATCAAAATATTGTTACAAAATCTTGGTTACATCATTCATGTTGAGATGTTATATTATGTGAGAACAATGTAGCAAGATGTGCACGTTAAAAGTGTCCATAGCAAAACAAAAATAAAATACAACTCAAAAACAAAATAATTCAAATAAACCATGGCGACTAAGAGATGACCAGTCACAACTGACAGCGCCCGTTCACGCACATGACGCATGGATCAGCACCATTCAGCTCAACCATTTTGAAGGGAACTAAATGGTCCGACACACGCGCCACCATCAGCGAGACATTTGAGTGAGCATGACATACTCTCAACCGCCAGGGCACATTCAAGTCAAGAACTGCCGTAGGTTTCCAGTGAATGATAGCTTACTAGTACATAGTACTCACACAATATGGGCTATGCGATTATATAATACTAACATTGAATCTATACAATGCAAAGTTAGTTAAGTACAATCTTCAGCAGCTCCAACTATACCATATAATGCTATCAATTTTTGCGCCCCTGTCCATGTGGAGCAGGACCAGCATTAAGCCAAGCATTTTTATCAGCGATATAATCGCTCAACTTGTAATATGCTTTTTTACATAGTGTGCGTTTAATGCATGTTTTAAATTTCGTCTCATTCAGTTCAAGAATACTTTGTGGAATTTTATTATAGCATCTCAAACAGTACCCCATGAAAGATGAGTCTACTTTAGCGAGTCTAAAGCCTGGCTGAACTAATTCGTCCCTATTTCTAGTACTGTAATTATGTCTGTCACCTCTTTTACCAAAAAGATGCAAATTTTTTCTAACGTACATTATGTTTTCGTAAATGTATTGACAATGTACCGTCATAATGCCAATATCCTTAAACAGTTCCCTTAGAGAATCGCGCCTACGAAGATTATATATAGCTCTGATGGCTCTTTTCTGCAGAATAAATATAGACTCAATATCTGCAGCCCGTCCCCATAGCAAAATACCGTAAGACATTATACTATGAAAGTAACTAAAATAGACCAGTCTAGCGGTATCTACATCAGTGAATTGACGGGTTTTTCTAATGGCATATGCTGCTGAACTTAAGCGCCCCGCAAGAGATGTTAAATGAGAACCCCATTGTAGCCTTGAATCAAGCGTAAGCCCCAGGAAAACCGTTTTATCTACGAATTCAAGTTTCTCATTATTCAATAATATATCACAATCACTACCCTTAACATTCGGTAAAGCAAATCTTATGCATTTGGTTTTTTTTTCATTTAATACCAAATTGTTTGCTGTGAACCAATTTTGGACCTGAAGTAGGGCATTATTCACGTCATCTAAATTTTGTGCCCGTCTGTTTATCTTAAAAATTAAGGAAGTGTCATCAGCAAACACCACCATATTTTGAGGTTGGTTTTTCAATAAATAGGGTAGATCATTTATATATACTAGAAAGAGGAAAGGTCCCAATATTGAGCCTTGTGGAACCCCCATTTTTATTTTTAAACCCTGTGAATTAACACCATTTATCTGAACATGTTGTTGTCTATCATTCAAATATGATCTTACCAAACTAAGTGCAAGTTTACCCAGTCCGTAATGCTCAAGTTTCAAAAGTAATGTGTCGTGATTTACGCAATCAAACGCTTTGGAGAGATCACAAAAAATTCCTATGGCATCTTGGGACTCTTCCCACGCAGTAAATATGTGCTTTAATAAGGTTACACCGGCGTCAGTTGTACAACGTCCCTTGGTGAAACCATACTGTTGATCATGTAAGATTCTGTTGGTGTTAAAATGATAGAGCATTTGATCAAGCATTACTTTTTCAAAAACCTTGCTAAAAACTGGCAACACGGATACAGGTCTATAATTGTTAGTATCTTTACTGTCCCCGGATTTGAAAAGAGGTATGACTTTACTGTATTTCATTAAATCAGGGAAAACTCCTTGGTCTACACATAGATTAAAAATTAAAGCTAAGTATGGGGCTATTGTCTCAAGTATGGATGTACAAACTTTGATAGACATTCCCCATAGATCTTCGGTCAGTTTGATTTTTATTTGCCGGAAAGCTTTAATAACTACCATAGGGTTAATGTGTTTAAATTTAAATTCAGCCAGGCAGCCAGACACATTCGCCTTTAATAAACCCATTGAGACTTCAGGAGAGGAATTTAGAGCCTCCGTAGTTTTTAATGGTATTTCTGTAAAGAAATTTACAAATTCTTGAGCTACTTCCTGATTAGAGCTTTTAGGACCACTTGCTGTATCTAATGTGTAGCTAGTGTTACGTATTTTCTTCCTGTTAGTCTCGTTATTTATGACTTTCCAAACTGTCTTTATTTTATTTTCTGCTGTTTTGATCTTGTTGCTAATGTGCAGGGCTTTAGCAACCTTGCATGTATTTCTAAAAATTTTTGAATACTTAGCAACATACTTGTTAAAAGTTTCAGTGTTAATAAAAGGCTTAAGGCCATAAAGCTCAAATAGTCTTTCCCTACTTTTTCTGATGCCTCTAGTTGCCCAATCGCTAAATATGAATTTAGGGCAAATACTTTTTGTCTTCTTTTCAAAAGTTTTGTTGAATTCCGTGTGAACTATTGAAAAGAAACGATTATAAAATTGATTTATATTAATATCGTCATGGCTCATAACACTTAACTTGTTCTGTAGGGAAATATTAAACCTATTTAATTTGCTAGAAGTTATAGGTCTAAATTTAATCTGTACTTTTTGCAATGGTGTATTACACCTATAAGTTACAGTTTGTCCGCTATGGTCAGACGGCAAACAATTTACTATGGCTTTATCTAAGTAATCACAATCGCAGAAAACATTATCTATACAAGTAGCAGAAGATGTTGTGATTCTAGTAGGTTCAACAAAAACGTTAGTCAGGTCAAATGACTTAAAAAGATTTAATAACCGACCACTATTTGAATGTTCTTCTAAAATATTGATATTGAAATCACCACAAATTATTGTAGATTTATTACTGGCTGCAAGTTTTGCCAGGACATCTTCCATTATTGATTCAAATATGGAAAAGTTTTGATAGTTTGGGGGTCTGTACACACACACAATTACATGCTTATCTAGCTCAACACAGGACAGTTCGACGCAATGTTCAACCGAGAGACCTACTATGTCATTACGTTGCTTATATTTAAAACTATTTTTAATTAATATTAGGGAACCTCCACGAAGCATAGTTTTACGATTAAAGCAGCTACCCACCATATAGTTCTCATAATTAATAAGCATTTGGTAATCCTTTAGCCAATGTTCAGTAAAACAAATAATGTCAAACTTACTACTTTCTAAAAACAATTCAATTTCTAATAATTTTGAAGAAATGCCTTGGATATTTTGGTGGAATAATTTTAAGGTGTTCTGCTGAGGCCCTTTTTTACTAACTAATTGAGTGCAAGAAGATACCTTGCTGTTGGTAGGATTAACAAAAATATTGTTAATGGTACCTTCTGTTGTCTCACTTTCTAGTTTAAATTTTTATTTGAAGTGAGGCCGGAGACTCCTGTGCCATCCTCAGACGATATGACCCTATCACTAGTAAACCCTAATTGAGAATTTTCCACGGTGACAGATGGATCCTCCTCAGTACAATGTTTGTAAATATTTATAGCACTAGTGCTATATTCATTTGTGCCTGTCACCTGTACATTAGTAGAATTACTAATCGTCGCAGTGTTAATAATATAACTAAACTTAGACATACTATTTATGTCTGTGTGAATACTATAAGCTAATAGCCGAGCTATTTTGTGTCTACATACAATAGGTAGATACACCTTACCCCGTGTCGACTTAAGATTACCAACTATAGTGTTGATATCCAGATACATAAGCCTGTCACTATAGTGACCTACTAAAAAATGTACATGTTTATTCAACATATGTATATAATCGTTTTTCCTACTACTTAAATTTTCAAAATATGGAAAAGCACACAATATGATTTTATTACATCTTAACTTTAGCAACTCAGAAACACGCGTTAGCGTTCAGTGAATCTGTTGTCGTTTTTATATTTATTCTTCGATAACCAACAATTTTGTAGCCAAAAATCATACAAAAAGTAAAGCTGTGCGTGGGATACGACCTGCCGACATTCGACTCCTCATTCCGAGCTCTCGCCCCGGGACCAAACGTAACACGGCAGTTGCGTCCTAAATAGGCTAACTCATGCCAGAGCCAAATCGCAAATGTTAGTGGCGTAACCTTGCTTTCTCTTTGAAGGTCGTACTCGACGGATCACTGAGTTAACACAGCTGAGATCACTTTTTATAACGATAATTTTAAAAGGTTTTTGGTCACTTTTGGTGGTATTACTTGGAGCACAGGTACACTTTTACACAGCTTTGTCTATCTATTAGTTTATCACGTTATACAATAGGTTTTAGGTTGTTTCAAGTTGGTAAAACCACTTTTTGGAAATAAAGTTAACGGAGCGTTTACAAACACGTCAGCTCGCGGCGGCGTCGCGACGGGGGGGGGGGGGGGTCTGTTTTTAGCAGTTTTTATATTTTATTTGATTTTATATTTGCGTTAAGGCGCAGACACATGACTTTTAGTGATTTTAAATTGATCATCACGTCTTAACTTCTAGTCTAATTTCTTTGAAAAAAAATTACTTATATGTTATACTAGACCATTTCTTGCATAATTTGATATGTGAAAATGTGAAGAAATATTTTAATAACTTAGTGTAAGTAATTAATTTGTAAAGTAATGTCTAACGCGGCAAAAAAAACGATCATCACGCAAAAACTATCGGGCGTATTTGCATGAAACTTAGATCATCTCAAAGACAATTTAACGCCCTTTATATTAGTATACGGCTTTTATCCGCATTGTTTTTGATAAATCAAGGTGGGTTGTTTTTTCGAATAATCTTGGTGCGCATTGAAGCGGGGCTCTTCGGGGCGACAGGCGGCAGTTCATCGCTGACTGCTGTCACGGGTAGACTCTAACGCTCCAAGAAAACACATTGCAATAATTTTATTCGCTTTTAAATTAATTACGCAATAAAAATGGTTGGTAAATCCAAATTATTGAAAAAAAAACGCCTTATTCTGGAAAGAAATAGATTACTGAGGTGAGTAACGTTATTTTAATCGAAACAAAATCATTTAACTCAATCGAAAGTGGAAATTATCGTACCTAAAAAAATATTCAAATAAGTATTATGATTTCATTGCAGTAAACATACTTTTATTTTATTTAAATGTTTGTGTTATTTTTGTTTTAGGGATTCTCGAGTCGTAAATGCAGAGACCAGGTAAGTATTGTAATGTACTATGACCATACCACTTCAATTTAGGGACAGTCCGGGTTTGATATAATAAATACTTGAATGCTCTTATTGACATAGTTGTTGGTTGTTCTTGGTACGTAAGTAATATGCTCGTATGTATGTTCGCACGTAAGTACGTACGTATATTACGTACGTACGTACCTTCTTATCGTATGTATGTTCGCACGTATGTATGTTGGTACGTAAGTAGTATGCTCGTATGTATGTTCGCAGTCGAGGGCATACTACTTCATCATAATCATGATGATGTTGATTTTCAGATTATTTAAAAAATAGAACCCAATCAGTTAAAATTGGAGAATACATTAGTGACGAACTGCCAGTCGAATTTGGGGTGCCACAAGGCAGTATATTAGGTCCCACTCTTTTTCTCTGCTATATAAACGAACTCTGTTCCCTTAAGATTAAAAACTGCCGCATCTCCGCTTATGCAGACGATACTGCGCTAACCTTTTTCGCCGACTCGTGGAGTGAGCTTTTTGCTCTCGCACAAAATGGTTTTAACACTGTGTGTCACTGGCTATCCTCTAACCATCTAACCTTAAATGAAGATAAAACCAAATACATTTTATACTGTATTCGTAACCAAGTTGGTCTTGCCAACCACGGTACTTATATTATACATGCACATAAATGTAATTTCCCTCCAACTCCAAACTGTAATTGTCCCAATATTAAGCCTACAAAAAGTCTGAAATACCTTGGAGTCGAAATTGACGCAAATTTAACTTTTGAAAGCCACATTGGCTTTCTATCTAAAAGAATACGGAAGCTTACTTACATTTTTAAAGGACTCCGTGACGTAGCAGACAAACAAACGATGAGGATGGTATATGAGGCTCTAGTGCAATCAATCATTGGATATTGCATTACCACGTGGGGAGGGGCATGTAAAACAAAATTACAGTAGAAAGAGCCCAAAGGATGATACTAAAAGTTAGTTTATCCAAGCCACGTCTTTTCAACACCACAACTCTTTATGAGGAAGCACAGGTGCTAACTGTACGCCAGCTGTACATATTGCTTACTGCACTTCTCCAGCACTCAAACCTACCAGAAGAAAGGAGAAAACGCATAGGTCTCTCTAGGAGAAAATTCGCAGTATGTGGGACGACTGCTGTTGGTACTTCTTTCGCGCAAAGATTCTTCTCTTTCCGTGGAGGTGAGTTGTATAACAAAATTAATAAAATTATAAATATAGCAAATTGTAGTAAAGTTGAGTGTAAATCGAAAATTATCAAATGGTTGTTAAATTTAAACTATACGGAAACAGAGGAATTACTCGAGGTTGCCAAGTAGGCAGGCTTGGTAGTCCGTACTTGCGTACATACACTTGTAGGTAAGATTATAGTCATATATTGTATATATCCCCTATGTATAAATACATTTAAATTTATATAAATATTTATAAAATTTTAATTTAACAGTAAATTATACATACTCATATATTTTATATTTTATACACGCACACATAACACACACATACGTGCACATACACACCGTCACCAATTTTCATACCATTTCTAGGTTGACAAAAACTATTTTATGATGTGATGGGGGGCCTGGAGTTCTGAAATACAGGCCTAGGCTTAGTTTAGACTCCAGATCTTCCACAAATTACAACTTTCTGCCAAATTACTTGTCAACCCATATATGTACAACAATGTAACTTGTGGAGATAAATAAACGTTTTTTATTATTATTATTATTATTAGATGATGATGAAGTAGTATGCCCTCGACTGCGAAGATATAAAGTAATTTAAAATTACATTAAATAAAAAATAAATTATGCTTGGTATTTGGTCTGGGGAAAACTTTCCTGTGAAAACAGAATTAATTTATAAAGATGACGACTTTTGGGACACAAAAATGAAAAATAAGTAATAAATAAGTGTAAGTATAGACACATTTATTATTTACATAGATTTATAAACCAACTTATTATATTTGTCGGATCCGGTCATTGGTATGGACACGGGAATGAATCAAAGCGCGCCAGTGGTGACATCACGTGACCTAGAGACCAGTCTACCCCCACCATGGCGTGCTTCTACAGAGTCCTGACGTTAACAGATCACCGCGAGGACGACATTCTGGGTCGGATCGTAGCGGAGTTCAGACGTCTTGAAACTGTATCCGATTCATTGTGCCCAGTGTTATAGTGTG
This sequence comes from Xestia ashworthii, assembly GCA_950022955.1. Taxonomy (NCBI): domain Eukaryota; kingdom Metazoa; phylum Arthropoda; class Insecta; order Lepidoptera; family Noctuidae; genus Xestia; species Xestia ashworthii. The sequence continues at coordinate 23,030,247 of OX465566.1, forward strand.
AAAGTGTAATGTCAAGTAATTTGTTAGTTTACTCAGTGTAGATATGTTTGAAAAGAGTAACCATGGAGTTTCTTGCCGGTTCTTCTCCATGGAAACAACCAACACGAACCGTGCACCTGACAATAAACAGTGTATCGCATCCAGTGAGTTTTCATAGCACGAAACCCGTCTTCTGCCCACATAATGCTCGAGCCTAACGAAATAAATCCTGCCAAACCCGATATATTATATTAATAAGATTGCAATCATAATTAATTATCAGATTAACAATTTATTTATTAACACAATATTTAAAAAATGAAGCAGGATAGTCCCCACCATCGTGAAACGTATGGTTACCGTACGAAATTACGTCCGTGCAGTTGCGGGGTCGCGGGGCGCGGCGCGCGAGCTCCTCCCACTCGCACAAGGACGCCGGCACTTAAGGCGCTACCCCAGGCAAAAGCCGTTTTTTGTGCAGTTTTTTGGAGCCAACTCCTCTTTATCCAAAAGAAATACCAAGTAATAAAAATACATTAAATTTCTACATATTCTTAGACTGCAAAATGGTAGTTTTATTTTTTATTTTAAGTCTCATAATGTGTAATAAATCCCCTCACAATGAAACCACAAAAATGAGAAAAAAATATTTATAACATGCTTCTTCTCGTAAAGTTAACATTATTTTGATTTGCTTCTTATACTAATGGATAGACAATTTAATAATGAACATAATGCTAGTTTTTTTTTTTTCAAAAGACGGATATTTGATTTTATAAAGAATAAAAATCACTAATTTCGCACTATTCGACCCGCAGTGACTGACGTAAAAACCACTTTGTAGTGCAAGCTGATTAGAACTTTATTCTAATAGTATTTCAAACGAAGTTTGAATCACCACAAATAGAGTTGCTAATTTTGCCTGGGGTAGCGCCTTAAACATTATTGCGGTCTGAAACTCAATATACTGTCGAGTTAAACAGAATTAGTTTCAACATCTTAGGTGAGTCTTCGCCGCAACGAAAGCATGTTAGAATCAGTGCAAATTAAAAACGGGGTCACTTAAGTTGTAACACAAAGCGAAGCTCGAATGAGCAAATGAAGAACACCGAACTCGAGCACGGGATGCGAGCGTGGCTGCTTGACGGCGGGCGACATGCTTTTGTTGCGGCGAAGACTTACCTAGGTGTTTAACATTAGGTATTCTGTTTGACTCGGCAGTATATTGGTTTAGTCCGCAATAATGATGTTTGTGGTATAGGTGTGGTGGCCTGAAACATAGACTGAAAAATCAGAATCCTGAATAATATTTTTAAATTGGCACCCTTAATGTTACATAAAATAAATTGTCGGCCGCACTTTTAGTGAGCGTATGGCACATAATATAATTACAGAGATCATTTTGGTCGCAACACACATTTGCGGATGCTACTTCGTAACAGTAGGTATTTTTTTTCGTTAAAACGTAAAGTTTCAAAAACAGAACACTCCAATAATATAACCTTATCACTATTAACAACATATAAATTTTCAATTAAACCGAACTTTGGTAAACAATCAACGTCTAAATTTAAAATAACAATCATGTTTTTAGTATAATGTGTACCTTTTACAGTCCAGTTATAATTGTAACACTCATCACATGATATATTAATCAATATCTTATTGATTAATATTTTCTCTTATCTTGTCTGAGACGAATTTTTTATGACCTAATTTAAGTTGTTCACTATTAAAGTCATTGCGAAGGAAGACATGGTTCAGCTGCTTTTGATTATTTACACTTATTTATTTACATGCATTTTGCCTATTACTTGAGACATTTGCATACATTTTTGATATTCTATGTTTAGACTCATATCTCATAGACCAAATTGAAACCAGAGGCCCAAACTTTTGCAACATATCGGGATAATGTAGCAAGAAATGGAGTTTCGGTGTTAAATTTTTAGAATAGAATACCTAATGTACAACTCATGATGTTCAGACACTAAGGATTTTAGTAAATGTATATCTTGTTTATGTATTACAGGGGACATAACCACTTCCATAATTTTTCTAAGTATTGTGTATAGTTGCCATACAGAATCATCATATGGCACTAAATCTCCAATTAATCATTGGAGATTTAGTGCCATATGATGATGACCCAAAATACCTAACAAAATTATGCAACTCAGAAGCAGACATCTTTAAAGTATGATTTCGTACATGCTGAATATCAAGACTTGGGGGACGGTTATTTCTATCTGGACCAAAATCAAATGCGGTCATCCTATCATTGAAACTTTAAAACGGGGGAAAATATAATGACCACCAAAAATTACTTTGTGACCACTAACATCTATCACCTAAAATGTCAATTGATCACCAAATTTAGTAAATTGAGCACCAAATTATAATGAGGTGTTTGATGACAAACTAGTTTTGCCTAGGCCGACTTGGGGCACCCCGAAACGGATAGATTAGGTTAGAAGGGTATGGCGGGGTCGAATGAGCGAGCGAAGCGAGCGAGTAGACCCCGCCATACCCTTCGTGGTTATTTTTTTTTAAACCATTCAGAAGTAGGAGCCCCGCGAAGCGGGGCTCCGTCGACCAGTTCTCCCTCGACTCGGATGCAAGAGCATAACAGTTCAATTCCTGGTGGTCATTAACTAAAAAAATAAATTTTTGGTTCTAATTTCATGATAAAATGGGGATCAATTTTTGGTGATCATTTACTAATTTTAGCAATCAAAAGTGATTTTTTTGCCGTTCCATTTTGTTAAATCTGGTGGATCGTTAATTACATGCCCTTTAAAACGTCAACATAATGAGATATAATGAAAGACATGTCATATTGGCACACACCTTCTAATAAGTCGTGCATAATATCAACTCTTACATGGTCTATTATAGAAAAACCATGTACATCATGCCAAACACATTCACCTTTTATGCCTGTAGAAGACAAGTCATTAGAATTTAAATCTTCTGTAAGTATATTGTTCAAAAGTTCTAAGAAGTGACCTGTCACATTCGCGTAATTTTTTTATCTTACAGATTCGACATGCGTAGTTTGCTGAAAAAGATTCTACTAGACCTAAAATGGAATGCAAACCTAAATTATCACCTAATATTACTGCTAGTTCAAAATAAATTTTGACATCACCTTCTGGCTTATTAATAACGATACCGTGTTCTTTTTTTTTTTTAAATAAATTTATAATGCAATCTATCTGGTGATATTCAGCATTAGGTTGGTATTTGCAGGTATTGGGCTTGTGCGACATTGTTCATTAACAATATCGCTTCATCATAATGCGATCTACAACTTCACAATAATAGATCTTGTGGGGTTTTGCGTTTGAGCCTTCGTGGCATTTTTATTTCGTTCATTAGCTCCTTTGTAAGTAAATTAGGGTGGTGTGTGATTCTGGTTTTGTATTTTTTCATCCTTTCCTTTATTTCTTCCTTGACTGTTTTAATGTTAAGGTCGTGATGTAGTCTATCATTTGTTATGTACCAAGGTGCGTTTGCTATCATGCGTAGCATTTTAGATTGGAATCTTTGCAGGATTTCTATGTTGCAGTTTGCCGCTGTACCCCATAGTTGCAGACCATAGCACCATATGGGTTTAATTATGGCTTTATAAATCAGTAGTTTGTTTGTCATTGACAACTGAGACTTCTTGTGCAACATCCAGTACATTTTTCTGACCTGTTGTCCCATTGCTAGTCTATTGGTAAAGATGTGTTTTCTCCATGTGAGTCTCTTGTCTAGGTACATTCCCAAATACTTTGCCTCATCGTGTTGGGGGACTTGAACTCCGCCCATAGCCAAATGTCAAATAGCTCAAATGTTCTGAAAATGTTTACTCTCGATGTGTGGGTGTCCGCCATACAAACTAAAGGAGTTATTAAATGTGATCTAGAATATGTCAAACAATCAAAAAAATATTATGAACCTAATTTATTGGTAAATGAAGTGGTAGCAGAATTAAATAATAAATATAACGATTGGGATAAAATCTTCACGGACCGGATGGATCAAAAAATGTTAGTGGTTGTGGGGCAGCATTTTTAGGGTTCCGTAGCCAAATGGCAAAAAACGGAACCCTTATAGTTTCGCCATGTCTGTCTGTCTGTCCGCGGATAATCTCAGTGACCGTTAGCACCAGAAAGCTGAAATTTGGTACCAATATGTATATCAATCATGCCGACAAAGTGCAAAAATAAAAATTTAAAAAAACATTTTTATTAGGGTACCTCCCCCAGACGTAAAGTGGGGAGCGATTTTTTTTTTAATTTTGACCCTGACGTGTGATATATTGTTGGATAGGTATTTAAAAATGAATAGGGGTTTTCTAAAATCATTTTTTGATAATATTAATATTTTAGGAAATAATCGCTCCGAAAGTCAAAAACAATGTGTCCCCCCCCCCTCTAACTTTTGAACCATAAGTTTAAAAAATATGAAAAAAATCACAGAAGTAGACCTTTATATGAACTTTCTAGGAAAATTATTTTCAACTTGATGAGTTGAATAGTTTTTGAGTTATATAGCACTTTTTCAAAAAAACGCAAATGATAACTTTGTTTTTCATACAAATACTATGAAAAACAAAGTTATTTTTGCTGACGAAAAATGTTGGTATTTTTAATGGTCTGGGAAGCTACGGAACCCTACAGTGAGCGTGGCCCGACACGCTCTTGGCCGGTTTTTTTCATAAAAATTTAGAATTTAAATTAAAATAATAAACTATTCCACTAAGGGCACCTGCAAAAAATATTGATAGGTGCCGAATGTGGAATACCTCAGGTGCCATTACCTCAGGTGCCCTTAAAGCAGGTGCCCAATGTGGCATACGTCTTTAAAATCGATGCAAACACTTGTATAATGTCACTGGAACTCATTGCAATATACGAAGCAGTAGCTTATGTTCTCAATCAAAATTTACACAAAGCAGTTATTTTTACCGACAGTAAAAGCGCTTTACAGCATGTAGCTCGATGCGCCTCTGGTTGCAAAAGGTGCATCGATAACTTACGACATTCTTAAAATTATGAACACTATTAATAAAGACCAAATTAGAATTATATTGCAATGGGTTCCAGCACACATAATATTACGCGGCAACGAGGAGGCTGACCGGTTGGCAAAATTGGCAATTAACGCAGGGAATGAAGTCTCTTATCTACCTGATCACTGGGAATATGTCTCAAAAATCAAGGAGTCTTGTTATGATAAATGGAAAGATCATTTCAACGAGATTTCGAAAAAAAAAAGGTATACGGTACAAAATAATTCAGAGTGAACCTCCTCGCGTGCCCTGGTTTGATGACACTAATTTAAGTAGGAGTTACGTCAAAGTAGCTTTAAGACCGCGTTCTGGGCACTTTCCATCAGCAAAATTTGCTTTCCTAATGCGTAAGGCAGCATCCCCAAACTGCGAAGTATGCAACAAAATAGAAGACGTGCAACATTTGCTGATGGAATGCGTTAAGAACCAAAATAAAAGAGATTCATTGATTAGGGAGTATGGTTTAAATCTTTTAGATCTTGGGCTTATTTTCACTATTTTAGCGAATCCTAAATCAAATGTTGCAAAAAAATTGTGTGGTCTAGTACAACAGCTTGATCAATGAATATCTAGATTTGTTAAATAATAAGTATTATAAGAACATTGTTATTATATGTTAATTTTAGTGGTGTAAGAGTAGTGATAAGGTACAATGGGGTTGGCGTATCCATGTGGATAAAAACCCTCCATTAATTTTTAAGAAAAAAAAAAAAAAAGAGCCTTCTTGTGCAACATCCAGTACATTTTTCTGACCTGTTGTCCCATTGCTAGTCTATTGGTGAAGATGTGTTTTCTCCATGTGAGTCTCTTGTCTAGGTACATTCCCAAATACTTTGCCTCATCGTGTTGGGGGACTTGAACTCCGCCCATAGCCAATCGTCCACAGGCCCTACGGTGTCTACGGTGGCCGTGGCCCCCGACGTCCGGTGCGTCTCCCGCGGCGGCCGGGAAGAGAGGATCTCTCCCTCTCTCGTTCCGCCACCTCCTTCGCTAGCATGACTGCTTCGCAGAAGGAGGTGACGGCTTCCCATTCCGTCTCGCTCCGGACCATGGTTTGAACCAGGGCCGGACGCGAGAGGTCGCCGCCGCCGATCGCCGCTACGAGGACACGGCGGTGCTCCGCCCACGCAGGGCAGACTTCCACCGTGTGCTCCACCGTGTCCTTCGGTCGATCCTCGCAGTGGAGACACCCGGGCGTTTCCTCCCGCCCGATTCGGTGCAGGTACCTCCCGAAGCATCCGTGTCCGGTGAGGACCTGCGTCAGGCGGAAGGTGAGGACGCCGTGGCGCCTCTCTAGCCACTCCTCAAAGAGGGGACTTACCGCCACTATCGTGGCGTGCCCTGCACGGGGTTGCGACAGTCGCTCTCTCCATGTGTCGCCATGAGATCGCGCCGGAGTTCTGTCCGCTGAGCGGCAATTTGCCGCGGTAGCGGAGTTTCTCCCCGGCGTAGTGCCTCCGCGCGCCAGTCGTGCAGGCGCGCGAGGACTATCGCCTCCAGATCCCATGGCGGCAATCCGGCAAGCAGGCCCGCCGCCTCGCGGGAGATCGTGCGGTACCCACGGACCATTTTTACGGCCACCACTTTCTGGGGCGCGTTCAGGTAATGGGCGGCTCGCCGCCTCAAGGAACGCGCCCACAATGGGGCCCCGTAAAGGGTCATGGACCGCACGACCCCCGCATAGAGCCTGCGGCAGGAGGCGTTTGGTCCCCCAAGGTTGGGTTGGACCTTACAGAACAATTTTGTAAACACAATTTTATTATTGGTGTGTTAAACTAGATGATGGTGAACAGAATAAATAAATATTGCAAACATCGCAATGGTTGAAAAGTGATGTAAACTAAATGCATATTTTACTCTGTAACCATTAGATGGTTACCAAAACGATATCAGAGTTTCCGTGTACTAGAATATTTTAACTAGAATATTCTATTGTTAATAAAAATATGACTTGCTGTTATAAAAAAAAATCTGTTAACCGTAGCTGAAACCTTTTTTCCTACACCAGAATCATAACTACTATACAATCTGGTAATATTGTAAAATATTTTTTTCTCCGTGTAGAGACACAGGGTTCCGATACATTTTCGTCTAACGGGCATACCTATCTCCTTCTTTATTATATCTATGGATAAATCCGTCTTTCTCTTGGTAAGAACCGTATGAAAAATATGAAAATCCGTTTAGTAGTTTCTGAGATTAACCCTGACAAACACACCGTGGCATCGGCGCGGTGGGGGACTTTTAATAAGATGTAGTGTAGCGATGTTCGATAGAGATAATTGTGAATAAAAAAACTGGCTGTGCTACAGCAGCTAGACTACATAAGTGGTGAGCTCCCTCACGCGTCTACAATATTGTCATCTATTTCGGCTCATTGCTGTTGTTTGATTGCAGACATCGTGCTTCAACATCACCACCAGCGCAGCTCTCTTCGGGAGATATGTTGGTGGAAGTGCCGCCTGCCTCCGTGCTCGGAACCGAAGGACCACAGTGAGTACCTCGCGTTCACACGATACATTGACACCGCCGTGATGAATAGATGTTGGTCTATTGAATAACACATCTGTTATCTTCTACTTAGTGCTTCGCAACAGCAGCTACCATCGAAAGAGGAAGAAGTTATCGAGCCGAAGCCGCTGCCGAAGTTGCGGCGGCGCCCGCCTCCGATCCCGGCGACGATGTCGACCCGCTCTACTCTTCGAGGTAAGTACTTATTATTGTCACCACGTCATTCTTATTTAATTCCACAAGAGCCGGCGAGGCGGGGACGTGTGTGTTACAGACTAATTAATAGTAATGAATAGAGTTTCTCAGAATGAATGCTGCGTCGTCGCGGCGTCGTTTACGTGGATGAACTGGCTGGCAAAGCGCGCATGTGTGTGGACTGTAGTAGTGTACGTGTACGACCATACTCATCATGTCCGCAGTGACCGAGGCTGACAAGGAGCAGCTGGCGCGGCTGGTGCGCGCGCACCCGGTGCTGTACGACATGCGCTACCTGCACTACAGGGACAAGGTGCAGACCTACTACGCCTGGAAGGACATCAGCCGCAGGATGCTGCGGACAGGTATGTTCATACTTCTCATTACTCACCTACGCACTACACACGCATGTCCGTTTATTCTATTCATTCAAATTAATTACAGTCTCCGTAGGCGCGACAGGTATCGGTATGTCCCTTTTTCGCAACTATGTTGGAGTCGACTCTTAGTCTAATCGTTGTTAGAGATGTTCAGACGTCACGTCTTCATCGGCATCCGATAAACACAGTACCTACCTGCGCAGCTACGACCGACCACTCACCCGCCAAAATATCGAATGCTTAGAAATGCCCCTTTAGAAAGTCAAATTGATGAGACTTCTATGTATTAGTGAATGGATTTTCAAATATTTTCAGTAAGACAAAAATAAAATGACAAAATGATTCATATTTTTGTTTTATTTTAACAGAATCACAATGCATATCGATATGGAAGATTCTAAAAGAGCGTTACAAGGCAGCTTTGAGGCGGCGCAAACTAAAGATGGATCAAGGGTTCGATGTTAGACCATCGAAATATGAGGACTTTATGTCGTTTTTGAAACCTTTTTTTATTAAATCTGGAGCCGCCGCAGCCGAGCATGCATCCGAAGGCGCCGCGCCACGCCCGGACTCGCTCGACTCGAGGGACTCGATGGACCCCACGCGTTCAGCTTTTCCAGCGCAGCAACAACGGAACAATTTTGTCGAGTTTTTTCGAAATTTAGGTGAAACTGTAAAAGACTTTCCAATAGACGTAAAAAATCGTGTGAAAAACGAAGTTTTAAAAGTAGTCAGTGATGCGAGGGAGTTCGTTGTAAGCAATACTTCAGTGGAACAATTATTTGTGGTAGAAGATATAAAAGAAGAACCCTTAGAATCATAAGTAATAAAAACATATATAATTATAGGTAAATGAGTTATGTTTATTTTTACCTACTGCCCCGTCTCCAAGTATGAAGCGATAGTAGTGCGAACACGGAAAGGACAGGAAATTGTACCACGTCTAACTACCTACCTCCTATCTATAGGTGCTATAGGTTAAGCCTGGGCGGAACCTACACTTTATACTTACCTACAAGAAAACTAACACAAATAATACGTTGTTGGCCAAGTTTTTCTGAAGTTGTTATAATAACTGTTATGTTATGCGTTTTTCATACAAACGTAATACTTACCAAAATAATAGGAAAATCAAACATATTCTTAAGGTAGGGTGTATATATATATTTAGATTAGATTACAGAATATCTATGTTCCTTTAGTGATTGTGGATCACTAATATACGGAATCGATGCTTAGGTTGTAGTAAATAAGAAGACGAATAACGATCTGTAGATTTAATTCTAAGGCACGGCTTATATACAATTTCGAAACACAAAAATAATAAAAATCAGGGTACATACACAAACTTAATAACTAACACAAATTGTAAATGGCGGTACTATGTGCCGCGCTCTCTTCGAGGTGCTAGCGCAATGATACAGCGGCCGTGCGATCCAAATTCCTTTCTCTTGTGCCGCGGCGGCCAGCTTAGTACGCGCGGGCGCACGGTGGCAGACGGCCGTGCGCGCTCCTCTAATACGTATGCCTTGGTACGTAAGTATGAGCTGCTACATTCCCAAATAAATATTTTGAAAGAACAATGTTAGGCAAGATAAAACATTAGTAAACACCATGTTTGGATCATTTGTTTTAGCATTTTTGTATTGAAGCTTAGATAGGATAACAGGCTTGTCTTTACGATTGGAAAGTGTAAAAATTAATAAATAGACAACAGCAATTTTATTTTAATTTACTGGTAACACTGCCTTTTTTTTTGTTCTGTTCTGTGCACGCCGGTCAATGGTGTATGATGTGTAATGTTTCTAAATAAAGTCCATCAAATAAAAATCGCCTCTTTTCTTCGAGTTAGCGCTGCGTGAAGATTCTCCCAAAAGGTTATGGGCCCAGAACTAACCCAGAAGATATTGAGGGAGGTACCTGGTCAAAGGTAAATCACGGTAAAGTGAAAAAAAACTTGTGGTCAAGCAAGAAAGTTACGAGAAAAGATGGACGCCGAAATTTTCGGAATGAACCCTCAATCTAGCACTAGGCTAGAAGGAATTGACAACTGGCCAACGTGGAAATTCCAGGTCAAGGTAATATTGAAGGCAATCAATGTTTTCGGAGTAATAGATGGATCGTACAAAATATGTCCGGAAGAGGACGACAAAGCCAAACAAAAATGGCTACAAGCCGACGCTAAGGCACAAAGCGTGCTTGTAACTCGCATGTCACCATCAGTGATGATACACATACAAAATTGCGAAACAGCACAAGAAATGTGGACAAAACTAACCACAGTTTACGAACAAAACTCCGATGTGTCCTTGCACCTATTGCAGCAAAAATTCTTTGAAATAAAGTTGTGTGACAACGAAAACGTTACCACGTATATAGCTAAAATAGAGGATTTAGTGGCGCGTATCAAACAGGCAAAAGGAACAATGTCAGATAGTATGGTGATAACGAAAATAATTTCATCACTAGGAGAACATTACCGACATTTTATTTCTGCTTGGGATTCAGTACCGGCAAGTCAAAAAACGCTTGCAGAATTAACAGCAAGACTCATAATTGAGGAACAAAGAAATAAACAAAGTGAAGAAGTACAATCTTCAGCATTCAAAGCGCAAAGTGCATCTAGAAAGTGTTTTAAGTGTGGAAAACCAGGACATATTAAAGCTGACTGTAAATCTAAATCTAACAATGTGAAAGTGTTTTGCAAAAAGTGTAAAAAACATGGACATAAAATTGAAAATTGTTGGTTCAATAAAGAAAAAACAATACCCCAAGAAAATAAAGATGAAAATAAACAAAATGCTTTTGTTACAACTGGATCAATAAGTGTGTTAACAGCTGATTGCAAAGACTGTAATAATTGGTACTTGGACAGTGGTGCTTCCGAGCACATGTGTAAATCAAAAGACATTTTTTTAAAATATTGCAATTTTCAAGTTCCTAAAGATGTGATAATTGGGGACGGTTCAGTGATTAAAGCATTAGGACAAGGAGAAATTAAATTGAATGCTTATGATGGGCATAGTTGGATACCAACTACAATATATAGTGTTTTATATGTACCTGATATAAAGGTAAATTTATTCTCTATGAGCGCAGCATTAGATAAAGGCTACAAGTTGGTAACTACAGCAAATGAGAGCAAATTCATCAAGCATGATAATGTATGTGCTATAGCGAAAAGAGAAGGAAAAATGTACATTATGCAATTTAAATATGAAAGGGAGATAGCAATGGTTGGCAAATGTAGCACAGATTTGTCAGAATGGCATGCAAAGTTGGGTCACCAGGACATAAAACAAGTAAGTAAAATACTGGATAAATGTAATATTACTTATAATAAAGGAAGTGAAGAAACATGTATATCCTGTATAAGAGGGAAACAACATAGATTACCATTTCCAACTAGTGAAAACAGAAGTCAGTCACCAGGTGAAATAATACACATAGATATAGGAGGACCTGTTGAACAAATATCATTGGGTGAAGCAAAATTTTTCCTATTATTGAAAGATGACTACACTAAATACAGAAGAGTTTATTTTTTGAAGAAGAAAAGTGAAAGTATTAACTACATAAAAGAATTCATAACAGAAACATTAAATAATCCTGGTCATAAAATTAAATATATAAGGTCAGATAATGCAAAAGAATTTTGTAGTGCAGAGATGACTAATATGTTAAAATACTTTGGGATACAACATCAAAAAAGTGTGGCATACACTCCGGAACAGAATGGGTGTATTGAGCGGGAAATGCGTACAGTTGTGGAGTCTGCTAGAACCATGTTATTAGAAAGTAACCTAAACAAAAGTCTGTGGGCAGAGGCTATTAATACTGCTGTATTTGTGATAAATCACACAGGAACAAGTAGAATAAAAGACAAGACGCCATATGAGTTATGGTGGAACAAACCCATGTACAATATTTCAAATTTGCAAATATTTGGATCTAAAGTAGGAGTGCATATTCCAACAGTAAAGAGACTGAAATTTGACAGTAAAGCAGATATAGGCTACTTTGTTGGTTATGGAGAAAGTGTGAATATGAAAGGATACAGAATTTACTTACCTAAGAAGAACAATGTGGAGATCAAAAGGGATGTGACTTTTATAAAAGAAAACAAGAGAGAAGAAAATAGAGGAAAATGTGTGAATAGACACATAGATAAAATAGAAGTAATATCATTTGAATCTAACCAAACTAATCAGGAAAATACAGAAGAATAAATTCAAAATGATCATGAGGAAAACTATGAAAATGTATCTGATCAACAATCAACAAATTCATTCAATGAAGAATATGAGAGTTCTGAAGAAGTAAGAGAAGAAATACCGGAATTGACATATGAAACAACACAGCAAGAAATAAGTGAAGAACAGGAACAAGTATGTGAAGGAAGACCTAAAAGAATAAAAAGAACACCTGCATGGATGGAAGACTACAAAATAAATCAACAATCTGAGGATAGTGAAAATAGTTTCTTGAGTATCTCATGTGAAGAACCTATTACCTATACTGAAGCTATGGAAAGACAGGATAGAACTAAATGGGAAGAAGCTATTATGACAGAAATAAAAACCCTAGAAGAAAATAATACTTGGGAAGAAATACAAGATGTTCCAGATAATAAAGAAATAGTGAGCAGCAAATGGGTATTCAAGATAAAAGAAACTGAAGGAAATCCAATCTACAAGGCGCGACTGGTCGCTCGTGGCTTCGAGCAAAAGAACTGTGATAACAATACCTACGCACCTGCGGCGAAGATGACAACCTTTCGAACCCTGATGGCAGTAGCTACTCAGAAAAAACATCCAGTATATCAAATGGACGTAACAGGAGCCTTCCTTTATGGTGATATTAAGGAGACTGTTTTTATGAGATTACCTAACAACAAAATATGTAGATTAAAAAAGTCAATTTATGGCCTTAAGAAATCACCTAGATATTGGAACACTAAATTTAACGACTTTATTGTAAAAGAAAATTTTGAGAGATCTAAAAATGATCCCTGTTTATATATGAAAAGAAAAGACAATGACTACATGTATGTACTATTGTTTGTAGACGATTTGCTTTATTTTGGAAATAACAAAAGTCAATTAAACTCATTTAAAAATGCTTTATGTCAGAACTTTAATATGAAAGATTTGGGTTTAGCAAGTTACTATTTAGGGATAAACATTAAACAAGATTTTAAGAATGGTATAACTGTAATAAACCAAAAGAATTATTTGCAAAAATTATTAGATAGTTATCAAATGTCAGAATGTAAAAGTGTATCAACACCTATTGAACAGAACTATAATTTTGATTTGTTAAAAAGAGATAAACCAGAATCTGTAGAGGTAGAAAATGATTGTAGAAGTTTGATTGGGAGTTTGCTTTATGCATGTAATACTCGACCTGATTTGACTGTAGCAGTGAGTTTCTTGAGTAGATACTTACAATGTGCAAGTAAGGCCTTATATCAATGTCTAAAGCGTATATTAAGGTATATTAAGGTATATCAGTGAGCTCTTGAACTTTTGCGCGGACAGACGTGTTACGCATCGCGGAGTGAATTTTGTTAAGTTTAAGATTTCTTGTGTTGTGATTGGTGGACGTTGCTTTTTTCGATTCCTTGTCACTCCTATAGAGACTTCTTCGAGTGTTCACGCCCAGTAGGCGGAGTTAGAGCGGGATATCGAATTTCTGTCAGTTCGTGGACTTAATTCTGTTTAAAAAAATCTCTTTTAAAATCTCCCAAAAATTGTTGCCATCGGTTGGATACGAACCGGCGCCTGCACGCTTGCGAGGCGGTGCGGTTGCGCACCACGCCAAGCGGTCAACTAAGCTGCGAGTTGAAATAACTGTTCGCTATCAGCTAGCTGCCCCACTTGTTTTGCTTGCATTAGTGCTTTGACTATATTCAGCTTCTGGAACTGAATTATTCTTCAGCTATGCCACGTACGGCGCGCTCGCCTCCTGCCCGGTCTACGAACACCCAGCCTTTACTCGAAACGCAATCAGAACCTGATCTTTCTGCTGACATGTCGAGCACCGTAACAAGCGTCGATAATATGATAACCAACGTCACCACAAGGGCCGGCAAACGCTTCCGGGGTAACGAGAGCTATGTTGAGCCGGATCAATTTGAGGAACTTAAAAATATGTTGCTTTCTTGGAAAACTGATCAAGACGTCATCCTCAATAAATTAGTGTCCGAGGTGGCTGAACTCAAACATCAAAATATTTCGATCCAGAAGTCTAACTTTGAAATTGAGAAAGCGATTTCGTTTATTAATGAGAGCTATGAGGATATGAAAACCCGACTTGAAAACATGGAACGGGAGCGCATGGGGTATGAAAGCCGTCTTTGTGACCTGGAAAATAGAAATAGTGAGCAGATCGTTGCAGTACTGGAAGCGAAAATCGACTCAATGGAGCAGCAAGCCCGCCAGTGCAATATTGAAATATGTAACTTGCCAGATAAGCGCAATGAAAACCTGCTTACTATTGTCCAGTCTATTGGAACGGCTATAAGTTTCCCCGTATCACAGAGTGATATTATATCAATTAACAGGGTCCCCCACGCACGGCAAGGAGATATAAAACCGAAGAATGTGATTGTAAAGTTGAAATCACGAATTCTTCGCGACAACTTACTCAGCGCCTACCGTAAAAAGAAGAGTCTCAAATCCGACGAATTGGGTATTTCAGGCGCAACAGTACCGGTGTATATTAACGAACATCTGACACTAAAAAATAAGGGCTTATTTCGGAAATGTAAGGAAGTCGCGGGAAAACGTGGTTTTAAATATGTATGGATTAAGAACGCCACGATCCTTGTACGTGAGAGAGATGGGACTGCGGCCATTGCTCTACGTTCCGAAAATGACCTCGAGAAGATCGTTTCCAATGAGAAGACAAATGCATGATAATTTGCCTATTGGGCAACATAGTTTTGATATGTGTGCATTTTCTATTGTTACATTGTTCTATGTGTACATTTTGTGTCCTTGTGTGAATGTTTTATCTACTCAAGTCAGTATGCTATTGGTTATATATTCCTTGATTTTTTACATTATCTGTTACATGCTCTTTCAGTTATTTTTTATGAGAAGTATTGTTATTGTTGTTCATATGCCATGTCAATGTATTGCTTATCATATAGTCATGTTAAACAAAGCATCTTTTTTGCCTAAAAATAAAACGTACAGTTATCATTTCTTTTTCTACTTTACTTTAGACGTCATATTGTACGATTATTTCGGAATGCTTCATATTGCTGTACTAACTTGTTTATACGTTAAAAATTGTTATCAATGGCTACTAATAATTTTCTGATATACTACCAAAATTGTAGAGGAATTCGTACTAAGTTGCACACCCTTTATATGAGCATCATGTCGTGTTCATATGATGTTATCATACTTACTGAAACCTGGCTCATTCCAAGCATTCACGATAGCGAGTTTATTGATGATCGCTACACAATCTTCAGATGTGATCGGGATCGTTCAGCGACGAATAAGCGGGAGGGTGGGGGTGTTTTAACAGCCATACTCCGTGAGCTGCGACCCACTACCATGGCGACACAATTTACCCATGCTTGTGTCGAACAGCTTGTGGTTCAGTTACCTGCATCCCAGTCTCATAAACACCATGTCATCAGTGTAGCGTACATGCCGCCTCGCACTAGTGATGCAATATATAGACAATATTTAGACATGTTGCATCTGATTGCTAATGATTCTACTACAGAGTCATTCTTTATTGCTGGAGATTTCAACTTGCCTGATATCAAATGGTTGGATCGGGGTAATTATGCAGTGGCAGATACCTCAACTTCAAGCGGCCAGCTAATTCTGAATTTTATGTCATTAATTAACGGTACGCAATACAATAAAACTAGAAATAGTCTCGGACGAATACTTGATTTGTTTATCTCCAACACTGACTGTCAGACTGTATCTTGTACGTCACTACTTCCGGCTGATACCCACCATCCTCCTTTTTCCGTGTTTGTAGATCTCAATATGCAATTTACCCCGATGAAATGCCTTTCTGTACCTAGGTACAACTATCATAAAGCTAACTATCCTGATATAAATGCAGAACTCAGCTCTATAAATTGGGAAGCCAAACTCGCGCACCTGACCGCTGAACAGGCTGTCAACACTTTCTATGATATTTTATACGGGATAATTAGACAACATGTTCCTGTAACTCGAATTAAAAATTCACAATTTCCTGTTTGGTTCACACCCTCTTTGATCCGTATCTTTAAAAGTAAAGAACGTGCGTGGATTAAGTGGAAAATGTATCAAAACCTGTGCAACTATAATCACTTTTCGAGTTACCGAAAGTTGTTTCAAAATGAGTCCGTTATTTGTTTTAAAAATTATATTAATTCGGTTGAAGACAGTATACCTAAAAACATAAAGTATTTTTGGACATACGTATCCAATAGAAAGGGCAAGACTAAGTACCCAGCCAATATGTATTTTAAAAATGAATTGTCTGATAGCCCTACTCATACATGCAATTTGTTTTCTTCGTTTTTCGCTTCTGTCTATGAACCATCCACGTTTGATCCTGAGAATTGGGAACCATCAAACAAATACCAGGATAGCTCTGCTTGTATACCCGATATTTACCTCACAAAAGAAGAAGTACATCGAGCAGTCAAATCACTGGACCCATCTAAGGGAGCGGGCCCCGATGGTCTTCCACCTATCTTCTTTATAAAAACAGCTGATAACATCTATGCTGCGTTGTATTTAATTTTCAATAAATGTCTACATGATGGTATCTTTCCCACCGTGTGGAAGCGAGCATTTATAACACCGGTTTATAAAAGTGGAGACAAAGACAATGTAGAGAATTATCGTCCCATATCTATTATTTCCACCTTGTCGAAGCTTTTTGAGAGACTTGTACACAGCGCTCTTTATCCTCAATTGCATGGCCTTATTGTACCCGAACAACATGGGTTCGTCAAACGGCGTTCGACGACTACCAATCTTATGATTTTCACTAACTTTCTTTTTGAAAATATGGACAGGAGAGTCCAGGTAGACGCTGTGTACACTGACTTTCGGAAAGCTTTTGACAAGGTGGATCACACAATTCTTTTGGAAAAGCTTGCTTACAACGGTATCCGAGGCAATTTACTTCGTTGGTTTGCATCATATATTTATAACAGGACACAAAAGGTAGTTATTAATGGGTATGAATCTGAGAGTGTAACTGTCAGGTCTGGAGTTCCTCAAGGGTCTATCTTAGGCCCTTTGCTTTTTATCCTGTATATTAATGACATAAAATATTGTTTTGTTAATGCAAATTTCCTAATGTATGCGGATGATATAAAAATCTACAAAGCCTGCCAAAACCTCGATGACTGCCTATTGCTCCAAGAAGATCTTCACAGACTTGATACCTACTGTAAAGATAACAAACTCTTTCTTAGTCTTCCTAAATGTCACAGTATATCTTTTACTAAAAACAAAAATAAAGTTCATTTTACGTATACGCTGAACAGCCAACCGTTATTTGTAGTGGAATCCGTTCGCGACCTTGGTGTGACTATTGATTCACGTTTGCACTTTGACTTGCATATAGAAAATATAATAAATAAAGCCTTTCAGATGTATGGTTTTGTCATGAGATCCTCGAATGACTTCGTGCGGCCCTCTACTTTTTTGGTATTATATAAAACGTTGATAAGATCTCAATTAGAATACGCGATTCCTATTTGGAATCCGTTCTACCTTAAATACAACATTAAATTAGAAATGGTACAGAGAAAGTTTTTACGTACTGTGAACTATAAATGTTACCATTCAAGGATTCCGTACCAACAGTTACTACAGCAGTATAATGTTTTAAGTTTAGAGTCTCGGCGTTTACTTCTGGTGGCCATGATGCTGCATGGTTTGTGTAACAATAGATTTGACTGTATTGAAATTACAAATAAGTTACGCTATACGGTACCAAGAAATGTAGTCAGACGGGCGGCCCGCGTGCCCCGGTTGTTCCACGTGGATTCATGCAGGACCAACGCCGGGGCACGAGTGCCTCTTCGTCAACTAGTGGAAACCTATAACACACACTTCATGGACATTGATATATTCTCTCTTTCTAGTAACAAATTTAAAACACTGGCTATAAATATACTTTCACCACAATCTTAATCTAACATTAATTATTTAAATCAACTCTAAAAGCAAAATTTATCTTTCCGTTATTTATTTGTTCATCAATTAATCCGTGGACAATGGTGTGGGTTACATGTTTACCTATTTATTTAAGTTCTCATAATTTTAAACCTGAACATGTAACTGTTTTTTTGTCCCTAATAAATAAAATAAAATAAAATAAAAAAAATTAAGGGAACTATTGATTTATCTTTAACATATTATTTGTGTAATAAGAATAGTTTACAAGGTTATAGTGACGCTGATTGGGCAGGAGATGCCAGGGACAGAAAGTCTACTTCAGGTCAAATATTTTATTTTTGTGATTGTCCTATTTCATGGGGAACTAAGAAACAGTCGTGTGTGTCACTATCATCCTGTGAAGCTGAATATGTAGCATTAACTTCGACTATTTCAGAAGCATTGTGGTTAAAAAAACTGTTGTTAGATTTTGATTATGAAGTAACTTGTAATATTTTTGAGGACAATCAGAGTGTCATTAAAATAGCTGAAAAGAATGATAATAACAAGAGACTGAAGCACATGGATATTAAATATCATTGGATAATGGAAATTATTAATAAAGGCTTGGTGAACATAGATTATATAAAAACAAATTGTAACATTGCAGACATGTTCACAAAACCTCTAGGAAAACATCTGTTCAGTAAACTAAGAGATTTAATTTTGTACCGAGTTTAGTAAAATAGGTCAGTAAATTTGTTGGAGTAATGTAGGGAATATAAAAGCGATTTTTATAAAGCTAATGAATCAGTGATTGTCAGTGATATGATGGGTTATCGGTAAAATGTCAGTATCATGTTAAAGGGAAGTCTGTTTCATATTCGTTAAGGGGTAGCTTAACATGTATATTTTTTTTTGTTGTTTAATGATGAATAAAATTACTGTTGAGGGGGTGTGTAAAAATTAATAAATAGACAACAGCAATTTTATTTTAATTTACTGGTAACACTGCCTTTTTTTTTGTTCTGTTCTGTGCACAATGGTGTATGATGTGTAATGTTTCTAAATAAAGTCCATCAAATAAAAATCGCCTCTTTTCTTCGAGTTAGCGCTGCGTGAAGATTCTCCCAAAAGAAAGATAGGTCCAGAAGTGTTTTATGCTTTTGCTTAGATTATCCTCTACAGGACTACAAACGCCTATAAACGAACTGAAACACTTCAGACATACAGGGTGGAAACGGTTAACGGGCAGCAAGGGGAGCTACCTTAACCGTAGCAGCTACTTGAAAATGGTCTTAGGAAACCATCCATAATATTTCGTAAAATTTTAATCCCCGTTCACAGTAAAAAAAAAAATACAGTTAGCAAGAATATTATGCATAGTCTCCTAAGACCAATTTCGTGGCAACGATTAAGGTAGTCCCACTGAAAGTACATTTTTTGCAATTTCTGATTTTGAGTACTCCAACCTGGGACAACAGAAACAGAATATATATGTTTCCAAACACATATTTTGAATGGACACTGATTTAAACAAGAGTTATGAGAAAAATAAGTTTTCTATAGAAATTTTAAATTCCTTATTTCTCGCCTTTATATCATTTTCCTTTCAAAATATTTATTTGGGAACATAGATTTTCATATTATTTTGGTATTACGTTTGTATGAAAAACGCATCCTCCGCAGGCCTCTTAACCGTTGCAGCTACATGAAAATGGTCTTAGGAAACTTAACATAATTATTATTAAAATTTAAGCCGGCCCCATAAGGTAGCTCCCCTTACTGCCCCACTGAAAGTATATTTTTTGCGAATACCCCTGCAATTTTGGTAGTAGGTAATTGGTGATATTTTTATTCGACACTAGCTGACCCACGCAACTTCGTCTGCGTCACATAAGAGAGAAAAACTAAAGAAAAATGAATCCCCGTCTTTGCAACATTTTTCATTCGTGCTCCGCTCCTAATGGTCGTAGTGTGATGTTATATAGCCTAGCCTAAGCCTAGCCTCGATAAAATGGACTATCCAACACAGATTTTTTCGTTTCTCTCCAGTAGTTCTTGAGATTAGCGCGTTCAAACTAACAAACAAGCAAACTCTTCGGCTTTATAATATTAGTATAGATTGTTAATCATACTACAAACTTAGTCCAGAAACAACAACAACACTGTACAACTTTTTGTCTTTTTTGTACAAAAACTGTTGTTTCCATCAAAGTTCAAAATGATTTTCCTAGAAAGTCCTTATAAAGTTCTACTTTTCAGATATTTTTAAAATTTTCTAAACTTATGGTTCAAAAGTTAGAGGGGGGGGGGGACATTGTTTTTTACTTTTGGAGCGATTATTTCCGAAATTATTGACATTATCAAAAAATGATTTTTGTAAACCCCTATTCATTTTTAAATACCTTTCCAACAATATATCACACGTTAGTTTTGAAATTAAAAAAAAATCACTTCCCACTTACATATAGGGGAGCCCCCCTATATATATGTAAAGTGGGACCCTAATAAAACATTTTTTTCCAATTTTTATTTTACCACTTTGCCGGCGTGGTTGATACACATATTGTTACCCAGCTTTCTAGTGCTAACGGTCAGAGATTAAGCGAGGACGGACAGACGGACGGACAGACAGACATGGCGAAACTATAAGGGTTCCAAGTTGACTACGGAACCCTAAAAACGTGCACAGTACAGACAATAATAAATTACAGACTGACAGACACTGGACTGCAAGGACTTGTCGCTGTGCAGTTTTTGTAGGTATGAGACAGTTTTGTCTGCAAGACGTTTTGTCTCAAGTGTGCGCATCTTCATATATTTTGTATAGCGAAAGTCTGTCTCAAGACAGTCTTGTCTGTAGTGTGCGGTAGCCCTTAGTACGATACGTTTGAATCGTAATTTTTGTTTGCTTAATTGTGTAAAGCTAGATGTAAGTTTAATGAATATAATATTTAATGTGTAACAGATTCTCTGCAATATTAATTGAGTAGTTAGTTAGTTATAAGTTATCCTGCTGCGCCCTAACAGGGTCATGTACTCACTAGTTTTAAGCGTGAAATTGGTTGTGTACATTGTGCATTGAATAAATAAATAAATAGGTAGGTACTAGGTATTTACTTTTAAAACTAATTTCAATAAGTAGAAAAACTGTCTATATCCCTCCCAAACTGCCCAAAGTAACAAACTAAACGCCTAAATAAAAAAATGGTAAATTTTTAAAACGTAAAAAGTTGTTTGAGGAGGATGCCGTTAATATATTGTGTTCTTATGCATTCAAAATACGCAGGAAAATAAATAAAAAATTGCCTGAAGGGTTTCCTGAAAACACAATATTAACAAAATTCGATGGGGTACTTATACCTAATTAACAAATCCCAGTCAGCAATACTTTATTAAATAAGTTTTTTATTTAAACGCATTATGCCTGACTAATAAAGTAATCATTGTGATAGTAAGTGACAGTTCCTATTTAAAAAAAAAAACAAAGTTTTAATGACGTTACATTTAAGTCAAAATATTGGTTCACTAATGTTTTACCAAAAGTCTATCGACAAATTTTCGTTTTACAACCAACGTTTCCGCAAACAACTTATTCCGTAAATGTTTTATTTAAAAAATATTCGTTTTGCAAACATTTATTTGGCAAATACTTCTTTTATCAAATGCATCAGATGATATTTATTCATTTATAAATTTTTCATTTTTTACTTAGATAGGTTGGTATTTGGATAAATCACGTTTCAACAAAATAATTTACTGGTTTGTATTTTTTTATTACTCTTTTTAGGGTTCCGTAGCCAAATGGCAAAAAACGGAACCCTTATAGTTTCGCCATGTCTGTCTGTCTGTCTGTCTGTCCGCGGATAATCTCAGTGACCGTTAGCACCAGAAAGCTGAAATTTGGTACCAATATGTATATCAATCATGCCGACAAAGTGCAAAAATAAAAATTTAAAAAAACATTTTTATTAGGGTACCTCCCCCAGACGTAAAGTGGGGAGCGATTTTTTTTTAATTTTGACCCTGACGTGTGATATATTGTTGGATAGGTATTTAAAAATGAATAGGGGTTTTCTAAAATCATTTTTTGATAATATTAATATTTTAGGAAATAATCGCTCCGAAAGTCAAAAACAATGTGTCCCCCCCCCCTCTAACTTTTGAACCATAAGTTTAAAAAATATGAAAAAAATCACAGAAGTAGACCTTTATATGAACTTTCTAGGAAAATTATTTTCAACTTGATGAGTTGAATAGTTTTTGAGTTATATAGCACTTTTTCAAAAAAACGCAAATGATAACTTTGTTTTTCATACAAATACTATGAAAAACAAAGTTATTTTTGCTGACGAAAAATGTTGGTATTTTTAATGGTCTGGGAAGCTACGGAACCCTACAGTGAGCGTGGCCCGACACGCTCTTGGCCGGTTTTTTAAGAAAAAATTAAGGAAATGCATAGTTTTTTCATAACATGCAAACAAGCATACTCCATGCATGCAGCAAGAAAGCAGCAAGCAAGCATTCAGAAAGCATGCAGCAAGCGAGCAGCAAGCATGCAGCATGCATTCAACCAGCAATCAGCAAGCATGCAGTATGCAAGCATGCAGCATGCAACAGGCAGCAGGCATGATTTCTGTCACGGCACCGGGTGGCGCTGCGGGGCTCCGGCGCGCCGCGGCCGGAGCCCCGCAGCGCCGCGCCGGTTACACGTCGCCGGTAGCCGCGGCGGTTACACGCGAGCTTATCGTCGCCGAGGGTTTTAAGGCGCAGACACATGACTTTTAGTGATTTTAAATTGATCATCACGTCTTAACTTCTAGTCTAATTTCTTTGAAAAAAATATATGCTATACTAGACCCTTTCTTTCATAATTTGATATGTGAAAATGTGAAGAAATATTTTTATAACTTAGTGTAATTAATTTGTGAAGTAATGTCTAACGCGGCAAATAAACGATCATCACGCAAAAACTATCGGGCGTATTTGCATGAAACTTAGATCGTCTCAAAGACAATTTAATGCCCTTTATATTAGTATACGGCTTTTATCCGTATTGTGTTTGATAAATCAAGGTGGGTTGTTTTTTCGAATAATCTTGGTGAGGTAGCCCCTTAATGCTCACCACCGCAACTTCGGCTTGCTGGCCGACTGAAGCCGGCCAGCCTCAGCCGCGGCGGCGAGTATTAAAGCCACCTGCTCCTCAGTTCGCGCTAGGGGTAGGGCAGAAAAGACTACGTGGAGTCGGTTCTGCTGCGATTCATTTCTGTCACAAAATTTGTGCTTATAGGAAAACAAATTCATTTATTTTCTTTTTTTTGGAATGGCACAATCAATATAATATGTAATGTCTTTATTTCAAACGTTGTTTTATGAGATAAAATGAAAAATTAATGAATTGTTTGTCAAATAATACGTTTTTAAATAAAAGTTTATTGGATAAGTAATTATTTTGCGAAATGAATTATTTGTTAAACTTGTTGTTGTATAATGATGAAATGACAAATAATGTGTTTTCTAATCGTTGCTTGTCAAGTAAAACTTTGTGAATTAATGTTTGGTGAACTGACTGGTCACCCAAAATATTGTAATAAATAAGTTTTTTTGCATTTAAGTTTGACCGCTATGTGTGTCTGTCTGTAGCACAGTAGCTCTTAAACTGGTGAACCGATTTGGATGCAGTTTTTTTAATTTGAAAGTAGATTTTCTGGTGGTGGTTTTTAAACAAGTTTTATCAAAATCGGTTTAGGCGTTTGAAGACTATTGCACATTGACCATATTCCTCGCCATGCTCAAGGAATTGGTCGACATTATCACACTTTCTGTCATTTACAGGCCAGGGACATTTTGGTTATTTATTTTTCCTTCAGTTTCAGTAAATTACATTTAAGTAGTTCAAAATCATAAAAACTTATTGAAAAGGTCATTAAACTGTTATCGTGAATTGCTTACCATCGGATTTTGTTTAGTATACTTAACAATCGTGTTTACTGATTCGGCGTGGGCTCGTTCATGTGACAAACGGATTGCAAATAATTTTACAGATTTGATTATTTTATTTATTTATTTAGGAAAAACAAACAGTAACAAAATACAGATTTAAAATAAGACTTAATTAAATACTATACTATGATAAATATGCTACCCACTACGTTTTTCACAGATTACTATGACTATTGTGCAACTAGAGAGACTATTTATGAATGTAAACTGTAAACTATAAAAAGGAGACAATTTTTTTTGTTCGGAGATTAGGCCACCCACATAAATTGTATAATGATAAGGAAACTTACATTGATTTCTTCCTTATAACCTCTAGATTACAGTGGTTAAATTAGCTAAGCATTGTCTAACCGGAATAAATGCGAAAAATCTGCAAAAACACTTACCAAAACCAAAATAAACAGAAAAAGTTAATGTCAAAATAATGAAGTGTCTGTCAATCACTAAAAAAGTGGATTTATAACATTCCGTGCCACGTAGATTGTTTAAACCATCTATGCGATTTTAGTGTAAACCTTTAATAGTTACATTGTTATCCAAGGGGTGAAAGTAACTTATTTAGTCCCGAGAGGGTTTGGCGCCCAAGCGTAGCGCGGGCGCTAATAGCTCGAGGGACTTAATAAGTCTTTAACCCGAGGTAAACACTGTGCTTTTCATTACGAATACAAGGAAAATAAAAACAAAACACGAAACCACACAAAAAAAATGAAAATCGGATTGCCGCTTTCCCGACTATTTTTTTTTTTCTTTCTGTGGCCGGCTATTCAGCCTTTATTTTCACTATCGTCACTGAAAAAATAGTAAATATTTTGCCCAAATTTTTGTTATTTTAATGAAATATTTGTAACTAAATTATAACTAAGTTTTTTAAATAATTATACTATTTAATTAATACTGAATTTTATGTTATTTCAATTTTACATCGCGCTGTAATTTACAGGCTGTATAGAAGTCGGAACATGGTTCAATAGAAATGTGAAAATAGAACTAGATTTTTTTTTTAATAATGTGACAGCTGTCAGTTGAAAGTGATTCTCCCTAGGGCTGAAAAGTATTACTTTCAGCCCACTCCTCAGGCAACTTCAGACCTACTTTCCGAGTATGAGTAATGAAAAATAGCATTAAAAATACTCACAGTTTAATACTTAATATTTATTTTTATATTCTTTCTGAATTTCTGATTCTATAATAATTATAGCAGATATGATTACCAGTGGATAGGTACCGTACTTTTTTTAGTAACAAGAAAAAAACGCCCCTATTCACGTAACTATTTGCTGTCAAATGACATTGACCACAACAGGAATGATTTGACTCGCAAAAAAATATCTTAACATAGCTTATATAATATGATTTTAAGATTGCGGTTTCAATTCTACGTAATATTTCGTTTAATACTATAGTTAAATGGTTACTTTTTTTGGTGTTATTATGAATAATAAATGCAACGACCAGGTGGGCCCAAAAAAAATTGTCTCCTTTAATAACGTTAAACTATAATTGGTAACAGGTATAACTGTTCGGCACTCGTTAACTGCCCGAGGAATATGTTTCACAATAAAACAATTTGTTGCAAGCAAATACCAAAACAATCGCTGGAAGTCGCTACGCCCCCGCAGGGGGGCGCGGCTGGCGGGTTTTGGACTGAGTCCTTGGTCCCGCGGTTTCAATATATGCCCGTAAACGTACGGGCACCTTCTATTTGGTTGGCCTTGTAGACCTCGGCCAATGGCGAGCGCGCATAGCCGCTCACCTGTGAGTTAGTGTCAGATTGTGTAGGTAGAGGGCGCCTCGGTGTTAACCGTATCTTCACGCCGCCTCGGCGGTCTGTCACCGCCAGGTGGAACTCCCGGTGCCCCGGGTGAAGCCCAGCGGTGATGACCAGCCAGAGGCGGCTAGGAACCAAAACAACTTTATTTATAAAATCACTATGAGAATGCGCGGAGAATCTTAACATCGCGATCTAGGATTATGACGTATTTGAACAACGCCATCTATTGAGCTTATCGGAGAAACTCGCGATCGAACAATAACAGTAAGTCATATAGTAAGTTATAGTTGTGTGCTGTACTTACAATATACAAAAAGTTACATTAATCGGCACACAATACGTAACATAAATACATAATTATGCCACACACATTACATCACAATGGTCGACTGCCGATCCTTAAGAATTGCACGGATTTGCTTCCTGAATACGTTTTTTTTTTACGATTATACATTATATTCATAAAATCAAGTAATGTTTGTATCAAAAAAAACTACTTGCACAGGTCGCATAGCGCGCTCTCTCGTCGCCATTTTTGCTTGCCAATGTCAAGTAAAATATTGCGAACTGTGCAAAATATTTTTATACTAAACTTGATGATAATTGAAGTGTTTTTAGTCTTATACTTAAACAGGGAATCATAGAATAAAATTTAACGTCTAGATTTTTTTATTTGTAACGTTGAGTAGGTACTTATTTAAGTATATTCAACGCGACCAAATTAAGGGTTAAAATGATACTTAATGCTGTTTCTTCTGGCGCTTTTATGTAAATATTCTAAACACTAAGTAGGTAGGTAGGTATAGTTTTTCTCGATTCACCTCTCTGCGTTTATTATCACCCAGTTTTACGGAACCAACATTCGAAGACATGTGATAAAGTACCTACAGACGTGTACTGGGCAAGCGGAGTGCCGGCTGCCTGCCTGTGTGCGAGCTGTGCAGCTGTGGGAACATTCAAGGCTGATTCTGCCAGGCGGCCAGGCGGCCTAGGCTAGGAAAAACGAACAGTGAAGTAGGTGGTTGTTCTATTCATACGAAAACGCTTTGAGTTGACGACATTGTGAAAATCGCGGGAAACGCCTGGATTACAAGCGCACGGAATGTGTGTGATTCACTGATTCCAAAATGAAGTGAAGCTGTTGTTTAAGTATCTATTTACCTACTTGATTTACTAGATTTCCTGTTAGTAAAAAATGTTGGATCATAGTTCTTACAAACTGCGGTCGCGAGTATAGAACTAGTACCTATCTATGTTTGGTTCCTGGCGCTCCTCTTGGTTTGTACTTTGCACTACGCAGTGAGTGCGCGTAGCAGATTAGTTAAATATTGTTATTATAGGTATTATTTTATTCAATGGGCCGATGGATGGCAATCGTCGGTCTGCTGTAGCCGGCACGAGGCCGCCCCGCGCCGATCCACCGCGCGCCGCTGCGCTCCCTCGCGCGCCTCTCTGACGCGACGCGCGACGGCGCTATGCGTGCGAGTGAGAAGCGAGCCGCGCGCCGCTACGCGTCGCCGCGCGGCTCCCCGCTCGCCAGTGTGCCGCCGCCCGCCGCCTTGCCTGCAGAGAGCGCAACACGTCTGACGTCATCAAGTCTGTTCATCTCTGTGCTCGTGTGTCACGGCTTTGCGAAAAAAGGTAACTCCCCTACTTAGTAAAGTTAAGAGGAACGAAACTACGATTTGGAATATTAGGTACTTACTAACTCATCTTAAAAAGTAAATAGGTTTGCAAGTACTTACTTACCTTGTAGTGTGATCAGGTCGCTAGATCGGAAGACTTGAAATGATACGTCCGTTTGGTTTCATGGTCTGGTTTAATGTGTAAGTAAGTATTAAAATACTTACAATAATTTGTAATAAAATAGTATTGCTGAAGAAGCACTTTAAATAAGGCTGTCTACATACATGCTTACTATTACTTACACACTACATCATCACCGTTATTTGAAAAAAAAAATGAGCTGAAGAAACATTTTTTTTTTAATCCAATTAAAATTAACTATGGTTCCTTATACAATTTTGTTCTATTCTTATGAACTAAGTACTAGCTTCTTTCTGCCCGCGACTTCGTACGCGGATCCTGTTGCTTATGCCAGCGACAACGGGGTCGTCAAAATCGAAGATCTGAAACGTCTGATGTCGAATTCTAAGAGCCCGGGGACAGGAAAATAACGGATCTTTCCGACCTGAGCAACACATACCGTTTGTTTCTTCAGCTTCACAAAAAATACAATTTTAAACCATACCTCCGATGGCGCGGAATATGTGGCGTATTCAATCATAGGAGTATACGTAAATGCACTCCGTTCCTTATCAACCCAAGTAAGGTCGCCATGCCCTACGGCAATATCTTGAGACACATCCGATTCTTCTCGCATTCGATCGCTTAACCTAATGCAGTTAGTAACGCAATATGTTTATAATTATATCTATACAGACTTACATAAACACAAGTTTTTACCATATTTATCTATCCCTCACACTCATTTACACATGTATAGGTACATAGATACATAAATAGGCCACATCTTGGTTGCATTAGCTAGTAAATATAGTATTGTAATTAAATTATGATATAGTGTGCTCGTCTTACAATAATGTTACATGTCCAAAGTATAGGCGAGGACCCTGGCACCCTTTAAACACAAGTTAAATCTTACATTGGTTGCCAGAGCTCATCGTAAACACTCTTTTCCCTAGTTGTAACGCCGCATAGTGCTTAGATAAGTGTTTCGTGTACAATTAATGAAGGTAATTTTTTTTTTTTTTTTTCTGATGATATCGACATTCTGTTCAGACAATGTCGAAGTCTTCGCAATCTTCTTTTGTCTCTTCATGCCGTACTCCTGCAATTCTTTCTCTCTCACTTTCAAACTGATTATGAATATTATGTTGTATGCGTGTTCGGGACAATGTATGATAATCTCGAGCAGCAGTTAGTCGCGCATCACGGTCATCACTCGTTTCAAATGACCTGTTAGTAGATGTGCGAATACGCTGAGAACTCAAGCGTGATTCTGTATCGGAAAACGTTTCCGATTCGCGAGACAATGCATGACGCTCACGATCAGCGGACAGTCGCACATCACGTTCCGCACTTGTCTCTAGAGACCTAGAAGCAGATGCGTAAATACGCTGAGAACTCAAGCGCAATTCTCTATCCGTGAACGTCTCTGACTCGCGAGACAATGCATGACGTTCACGATCAGCGGTCAGTCGCGCATCACGTTCCGCACTTGTCTCTAGAGACCTAGAAGCAGATGCGTAGATACGCTGAGAACTCAAGCGCAATTCTCTATCCGTGAACGTCTCTGACTCGCGAGACAATGCATGACGTTCACGATCAGCGATCAGTCAGGCATCTATTCTTCACTGGTCTCTAGAGACCTGGATGTAGTGCGTAAATACGCTGAGAACGCAAGCGTGCTTCGCGATCCAAAGAGGTTTCCACGGAGCAAGTTACAGCCTGATGTTCTCGAACAGCATCAAGTCTCTCCTAACGCTCTTCGGTAGATTCTTTGGATCTTATGATCCTCAATATTTTAGCTCCTTTGGAACATTGGGAAAGATTTGACCTCTTTCTAGGCATGGTTATAGTTTTGTTGTGAAGATACATGATCAATTAAAATCTAAGTGACTGCTCCCCTGCGTTACCGGGTAGGCAGTCACGAAGATAAATGGAAAAGGAAATTAAACACTCAAATAACATAAGCCCGAATAACATAGTAAATGGGAGTTTTGGCCAGTAGAGCCAAATTTTCAATGATATACCATCGTCATCGAAAATCAGTCCAAAACTGTTACCGCCTTCACCGCGTCGCGTGGAGGTACTCCCAGCTTATGTTATTTTGTAATTATACAGTGAAATTAGTGATAGCTTTGCAATAATTTTCACATCAAATGTTTCCGATCTTCGATTTTTTATAAGTCAACTGGAAATGCCCATCAGACCGATCAACTTTTGCTAAGACGTCATTCCTATATGTGTTATGGTGTAGCTGGGCTCTTGGAGTTCCACAACAGGTATTCCAGATCTTCGATTTTTATAAGCCAACAGAGAGTGCTTATCAGATTGAACAACTTTTGCTAAGACGTCATTCCTATATGTGTTATGGTGTAGCTGGGCTCTTGGAGTTCCACAACAGGTATTCCAGATCTTCGATTTTTATAAGTCAACAGAGAGTGCTTATCAGATTGAACAACTTTTGCTAAGACGTCATTCCTATATGTGTTATGGTGTAGCTGGGCTATTGGGGTTCCACAACAGGTGTCCGAGATCTTCACTTTTTATAAGTCAACAGAGAGTGCTTATCAGATTGAACAACTTTTGCTAAGACGTCATTCCTATGTGCGTTATGGTGTAGCTGGGCTCTTGGAGTTCCACAACAGGTATTCCAGATCTTCGATTTTTATAAGTTAACAGAGAGTGCTTATCAGATTGAACAACTTTTGCTAAGACGTCATTCCTATATGTGTTATGGTGTAGCTGGGCTATTGGGGTTCCACAACAGGTGTCCGAGATCTTCACTTTTTATAAGTCAACAGAGAGTGCTTATCAGATTGAACAACTTTTGCTAAGACGTCATTCCTATATGTGTTATGGTGTAGCTGGGCTATTGGGGTTCCACAACAGGTGTCCGAGATCTTCACTTTTTATAAGTCAACAGAGAGTACTCATCAGATTGAACCACTTTTGCTAAGACGTCATTCCTATATGTGTTATGGTGTAGCTGGGCTCTTGGAGTTCCACACTTCCACATCAGATGTTCCAGATCTTCAAATTTATTCTTTCATCAGAAAATGCTCATGACGTGGAACAATTTTTGCTATGGTGTCATTTTTGTATCTCTTATAGTTTAGCTGGTCTGTTGCGGTTGTGCATCAGGTGTTCAAGTTTCCAAGATCTGGGGGCACGGTAGTGCCCCCGCCAAGACGAGCCAAGCGAAGCGCACGGGCACTACCTACCATTTCTCGAAGCGCTTCGTCGTTTTTTTGAACCCTCATAACTTGGGTTTGGATTATGCTAGATCAACAAAATTTTCGGGATATATTGTCAATAGCGGACTTATTGAACATATTAAGTTTTAATTACATTAGCTTTTATACTTCAGATTTTATTTATATCTAAAAAACGCTGATTTCGTCACTGACTCACTGATGATCATCAAAATTCTTAGGGTATTTCCTAATGTCCTAGAAAGCTGAAATTTCGTATGTAAGCTAGTATTAGCACACAAACAACAAAAGAATTATAAAACTGGTAACTTTCATCCCCCAACCCCTTAAACTAGGGGATGGGAGTTTGTATGAGACCTGTAATTTTAATTTTGATTTGATGACGCTAGAGGTCTAATCTAATAATCTAAATAAAACTTGATGCCCCCAGATATATATATATCACGACAGGGAAACTCTGGAGAGTAGCAGTCCTCGAATATTGGCGCCATTCGCCGCCATACTTATTGTCCTGCAGTCTCTAATCATCACATCGCCGTGCGATGTGATTCTTCATTGTTGGTAGATGGGTAGTTGAAATCACACACAACATTTTACTCAAACTCCAAACGTTTATTTCTAAGAAACCATTTAGGTACAGACACAATAAACATTCTGAGTCGAGCAGCCCGTTCGCCAATATTGTTAATAAGGAGAAGAACGGACAAAGAAACTCCTTACACTATTTTCAACCAATATTACATTTCTCATTTACACAAGCTTGTAATGTTCACTTCAAAAGCTATTATTATTTGCTTACTAGGTAATTCAATTGTTTCACTCATCGTAAGATAACGAGACACTGCCTGATCGACGCGTCTGTTCCTTGAATACCGGAAGTGACACCACATTCAGTACAGTAATTCATTACATCGTAAGTTCATTAAAACTTACAAACAATATCAGAATACTTCACACTTAATTACTGTAATAATTAAACAATACTAATATTCACAAATGCAAAGGTATTATTAAGTTTAAGCTAAATTACTAGATTCATTACTGTTTTAAAACCATTTCCGGCAGATCGGAGGACAGGTCAAATTAATACAAAGAATAGGTCTTCCACTAATAAATTGCTTTGTAAATAATCTTGTTACTTTTTAGTTTGTAGTTAGTTTTAGAAAAACTGATTCTAGGTATAGTCTAGAATTATAAATTGACTTATTGACCATTAAAATTGTACTTGGTGCCACATTCCACAACATGTGGAATGTTGCCATACAAACAAAGAAATCATAGTCCACAAAAGAGCTATTACAAATTGGTAAAATCCCAATAGTTATAAAATATTTGCTATCTTAATTTTAACTATAGTTCTAGCTAAACTTGTTTAATTAATCTCTTAAATTGTCACTCGAAGATCTATTTAAGTACTAGTTAATACAAAAGCCAATAGATGGCGCTTAACCCTTTTGTCAATTGAATAATGATCTTTGTAAATAATTGTTAGTGCCACTGCCAAGGCAGAGATGGCAGGTTCATCAATATTATCATGGAATAGTTTATGAGTGTTAATGATTAGATTAAATCTTAGCAGATAGAGACTCCTGCGGCGACATATATGTATAGGTACCTACTCCTTGTTAAAAAAAAAAAAAATTAATCGACATATTATTATACTAGCTGTGCCCGCGACTTCGTTCGCGTGGTTGTCGAGAACAAAACAACGTCGTTTAGATAGGAGTATATCACCTTTTTGATGATTTAGATAAGAGTCCTGACTTTGGTATAGTTGATTACGTTAATGCTTATCTATATACTATTCCCAATGCTGATCGCCATCTAATAAATGCCGTGCGCGGCAAGCAGCTTGAAATGTGGGATATTCTATATCGTCCACTTTGCGGAGCTCAGCAAAAGAAGTAGGTCCTCGCACTGTGTGAAGAAGAAGGCGTAAATAATAACACTCTGCATTATTTGGGTGCACCGTGTATACTCTTCCAATCACGTGTTCTTTAAAAATGCCGGACTCGCCTTCTACAGCAGTTCCACGTCTCCTGCGATTAAAAACACCTTGCTGCTTGTTACAAGTATAATAATGTGGCACTTCATTGTACAACAGAGACTTAGCGAAATTGTCTCTTTCGCAAAGGCGAAAGAATGCGAGCAAGGTGGTTTGTCTTGGGTTGTTCATTCTTTCTGCCACATTTTCTGGCTGAAAGTAAACTCGCTGCCCGCCTTCCAAGTGCACGTCAAGATGGATGACTGGCGGATACCTTTCATGAATAGGGAAACTCAAAATGCGCCAAACTGCCTCCGAAGAGCTTATGTATCGGCCAGATTGATACCTTGTCACTTCATCAAATTGGTTGTTATTTCTTAGTGCTATCATGGCTTGATCACTACCTTTATTAACATATTTACATATATATTTTATAGATTCGACGCTATTACAAATTTCAACATTAATGTGTGCTTGAAAAGCGTTTGACAAAACTGGAGAATACGGTACCACCCAACTATTATTTAGAATTATTTCTTGTCCACGGAATCTGACAGTAGCTGTGAAACCACCTTGTGACGGTGATCTTCGCCGGTATTGCGGATACCCATTTTCCCCAGCCATAGTTAGTTCTTTCAGTGCTCTGGGGTATTTTTTTGAGCATTGACCATCTTTCATGCACGGTGATTCCCTGTTTAAGACGCCACGTGGCCCGTGAACCATATGTGTTTTTACTATGTCATGCAAAATCGGATCTGCATTATAGTCCGGAAATTCTGCACTTATGATACTGTCTATAGCATCGGGACGAATTTTTTCTTCCAGCCACAGAAGAATATGCGCGTGGGGTAAACCACGATTTTGCCACTCGACGCTATACATAAAACAAAGAGTTGAACCGAAAACTTTCTCCTTTGTAAGTAGATTAATCACGACTTTGAGTTTTAAATGAAAAATCCTAGCAATAATGTCATGTCTGTCGTATGACGCCTGTCCTGTGAGAAGTGCCTGGCAAATCTCCGTCCACTTTGGATTTGTTGTAAATGTTATAAAAAGGTCCGGCCGGCCGTATTTACGGACGTAACAAAAAGCATCTTGCGTTCGTTCGTGCATATACCGCGGACCGCCTGTGAAACTGGATGGCAAAATAACCAATCGACCCAAGTCTTCGACGTTATTATCTGATTGCATGGCGTCCCGCAAGTGCACGTATTCTTCAGCGCGTAACCGTCGCTGGTTAGTGCGAATATACACTAAACGTTCAGTTTCTATTTTTGCGTACATGTCCACAATAAATTGGCTGAACAAACCACGAAATCGTTGCAAATATACGAAACTGTTTTGCCTTATTTGTAAAAGGTAGGAATAGTATTGTTGAGCAGATATTTTTTTTTTGATAATTAGTGACTCTCGTAGTAGGGTTCACTTGGTACAGCCCAAAATTGTACCCATATTCACCATGACAATAAATTAGTGGATATTGCAGGGCGTCGTAAGCTCGGTGGGTTTCCAAAATGCGTTGAAGGCGATCGTCGCGTGTACGCAACACGATATCACGTCTCTCACACTCCTGGTCGACTAAAACAACTGCAACTTCATCTGCGACGGGTGCATTGTGTCTTCCACGGTGTTCACCCACAGGACGTCTATCGGCACTTATAACAATTTTGAAATCATTGCTGCCTTGTGGAATTGACTCCAATGCAGCTTTGAATTCACGAACGTACTGGTTAACGTGATGCAGCAATTCTTGAAGTTGACCCAAAAGCTCAGCATTGAGCTGGGGAAAATTGTGATTTCTAACATTGAGCTGTTGCGTGTAATCGGATACAAAATAAATTTGGAGAAATTTGGGTTCATTTTCTGGCAGCAAAGATCCAATAAGGTGATAAACTTGACCTTGTACTTTGAAGGTTGGCATGAACGGTCCTTCCGTTATTTGTTTTGCCCCAAAGGAAGTCATTTGGAAAGCAACGTTATATAAACGAATATTATCCAAAAAATGTTTCGACTGGGGATGATTGCCATTCAGGAGACTTTTAAGTAAGTGTGGTGGATCTTGGAAATTTGGAAGAACAGTTTTTCCATTTGAGCAGCACATTCCATCTGTCTCTTTCCTCCATTTCAAAGCATGACAAAAATTACAAATTTCTCTCATGTCACCCACGAAAGTAAAGCCAGCATAATTAATTCTAGACGAATATGTGAACCCTGATTTTTCCCTATTGTCCCAAGATAATAAAATATTTGCATCGTCATTTTCCATGGACTCATCAGCTCCGCTATTTGTTTCTCTATTCATATGGTATCGAGCTCGTTCTATTTCTAGGCGAGATTGACGTTGTTCTGCTGTTTCTGCTCGTCTTAGTTCATCTATTCTTTCCCTTTCAGATGCAAGATAACTTTCATTGTTTCTTTGTACACCTACATAGTTATGTCTAGCTATTTGTAATCGTTCTTCTCTTTGGGAGAGAGATTCAGACTCGCGCGAGAGAGTGTGTCACTCTCGGTCAGATGACAGACGTGCTTGGCGTTCCTCGATACTCTCTTGAGAACGCAAAGTCGCGGTCCGAGTTCTTTGCGAACTTAAGCGCGACTCCCTTTCTGTGAAAGTCTCTGACTCGCGTGAGAGAGACTGGCGCTCCCGATCAGCAAACAGCCGAACTTCGCGTTCCTGGATATTCTCTTGAGAACGCAAAGTCGCGGTCCGAGTTCTTTGCGAACTTAAGCGCGACTCCCTTTCTGTGAATGTCTCTGACTCACGTGAGAGAGAGTGGCGCTCCCGATCAGCAGACAGCCGGTCTTCGCGTTCCTGGATACTCTCTTGAGACCGCAAAGTCGCGCTCCGTGTTCTTTGTGAACTTAAACGTGACTCCCTTTCAGTGAACGTTTCTGATTCACGTGAAAGAGCGATGTGCTCTCGGTTAGCAGATGACCGTGCTTCACGATCTTCTTCCGATTCCTGAGACCTACAAAGTCTCATCCTTTTCGCAGTTCGGCTACGCAGCGAAAGGTTAGTTTTTTTTCTTTGAGGCATTTTCAAGGAAGATTAAAGCAATAAACAAAACCAACAACACTTATGACTGAATAGCCTACAAACTTAAAAGAACGGTGCGTCGAACAGTCTAGTGTGACAACGTATCGTCTGTTCGTGGTCGTGACTCAACGAATTGGCAACACTAACTTACTGTATAACGATTGGCACTATTGGATTCAAACTACGAAGTAAATAAAATACAATATTTACTTCGTACTTCAAACCAATGACCAAAGTTGACCAAACGAAACCAATAAGATAAGCAAATACTTTTTTTCGACCAATTTAGAAAATCGATAAACCAAGCAACCAAAGAACTTTTACGACACACGCAAGAACTTTTAAGACACCTAACGAAACCCAATTTGCCTAGTAAACACGGTGGACGTCATCCTCGCGCGGAAAATCTTAACACCGCGATTCAGAAAATGACGTCATTTGCACAACGCCATCTATCGGATTTAGATTTCAACTATCAACATTAGTTCTATTTTTAGTCTTAAGATGTCGTTGCAAGTACTTACTATACTGAATTGCGTAACGTAATATTTTACTTCTTGAACTCACTAAATTAATCATATCTTTTGATAGAGTGAACCGATTTCGATGAAACAAAAACTAAGTTATGTTAGAGTGACACGAGGACTGGCAGAGCCATTGGAGTATGGTAGATTGATATGAGGGCTGGCAGAGTCGTTGCAGTACGGTAATTACAGTGACATGAGCACTGGCAGGGTCGCCATGTAGTGTGATCAGGTCGCTAGGTCGGAAGACTTGAAATGATACGTCCGTTTGGTTTCATGGTTTGGTTTAATGTGTATTAAAATACTTACAATTTGTAATAAAATAGTATTGCTGAAGAAGCACTTTAAATAAGGCTGTCTACATACATGCTTACTATTACTTACACACTACAACCTTGTTTTTTTTTAATATCAGACAAAAGCTTTAATTTTTTTTTAACTTTTCACCAGTTGTCAAAATGGATGATGAAAAGTTGATAAACATGGTTCGGGAGCGAAGAGAACTGTACGACCTGAACCACCCGCTGTATGATGTGCGACCAAAGAGAGACCTCGCCTGGAAGCAGATCGGCGAAGTGTTGAAGCTCTCACGTATGTA
Organism: Xestia ashworthii; assembly: GCA_950022955.1. Lineage (NCBI taxonomy): Eukaryota > Metazoa > Arthropoda > Insecta > Lepidoptera > Noctuidae > Xestia > Xestia ashworthii. The sequence continues at coordinate 23,067,397 of OX465566.1, forward strand.
TTACACTAGCTGTGCCCGCGGCTTCGCTCATGAGAGGGCGTATTCGTTGGCATTATCAGGCATCAGTGAACGTGAAGTCTATCAGCTGTTCTATATTTTCGTTGGCTGCGAGTCGCACGGGACCGGTCAATGTGGCGACACGCGCGCGGAGGCCTATATCCTGCAGTGGACGTCTTTCGGCTGAAATGATGATACATTTTGGCGAGTTAATGCAAACTTATTGTAGGGAACAGCGGTTTTTTTTGCGATTCAAGGTTTGGTCCCATAGTAAAACTTGTTCGTAATGATGAGTAGGTGTGCCTACTCGTAGAAGACCGGATTACTTAGTTGTTTTTCTGGCGTTTTCTTTATGTAGGAGGAATTTGAGGATTTTTGATGTAAAAATGCGTGTGCTCAGGTTCGTAGTTTATTCAAGGGGGATCCATAGATAATACCTACAACAACTTTTATGGCTACTTTAATGGCACAGATAACAAAAAATATTTAAATGGCAATTATACATTAGACAATGTACTTTTTCCAACATACTCCGCCCGAAGACAGACAATATGACTATGAACTTTATTTATTAATAAATCTTTGAAAAAATACATATCAAAATCAAAATCAAAGCATTTATTTCAAGTAGGCCAGTTACAGGCACTTTTGAATTGTCGAAACAAAAATGAACATTTTAAGTAGCTACAGTCCCAGTCACAAGACATAAAAACTGTGAAAGTACTGTAGTTGCCCATCCCCTAGCGTAGATCTCTATGGAGAAGAACGGGCAAGAAACTCCATGGACACTCTTTTAAATCAAAATATTGTTACAAAATCTTGGTTACATCATTCATGTTGAGATGGTATATTATGTGAGAACAATGTAGCAAGATGTGCACGTTAAAAGTGTCCATAGCAAAACAAACATAAAATACAACTCAAAAACAAAATAATTCAAATAAACCATGGCGACTAAGAGATGACCAGTCACAACTGACAGCGCCCGTTCACGAACATGACGCATGGATCAGCACCATTCAGCTCAACCATTTTGAAGGGAACTAAATGCTCTGACACACGCGCCACCATCAGCGAGACGTTTGAGAGAGCATGACATACTCTCAACCGCCAGGGCACATTCAAGTCAAGAACTGCCGTAGGTTTCCAGTGCTTACTAGTACATAGTACTCACACAATATAGGCTATGCGATTATATAATACTAACATTGAATCTATACAATGCAAAGATAAGTAAAATCTTCAGCAGCTCCAGCAATACCATTTAATGCTATCAATTTTTGCGCCCCTGTCCATGTGGAGCAGGACCAGCATTAAGCCAAGCATTTTTATCAGCGATATAATCGCTCAACTTGTAATATGCTTGTTTACATAGTGTGCGTTTAATGCATTTTTTAAAATTCGTCTCATTCAGTTCAAGAATACTTTGTGGAATTTTATTATAGCATCTCAAACAGTACCCCATGAAAGATGAGTTTACTTTAGCGAGTCTAAAGCCTGGCTGAACTAGTTGGTCCCTTATTCTAATACTGTAATTGTGTCTGTCACCTCTTTTACCAAAAAGATGCAGATTTTTTCTGACGTACATTATGTTTTCGTAGATGTATTGGCAATGAACCGTCATGATGCCAATATCCTTAAATAGTTCCCTTAGAGAATCGCGCCTACGAAGATTATATATGGCTCTGATGGCTCTTTTCTGCAGAATAAATATAGACTCAATATCAGCAGCCCGTCCCCAAAGCAAAATACCGTAAGACATTATACTATGGAAGTAACTAAAATAGACCAGTCTAGCGGTATCTACATCAGTGAATTGACATAACATTGTTATTGCCCTTTCGGTATGCATGCCACCTTAAAATTGTCAAACATGTTATATTACAATATAACGTGTTTCTCTCTAGCGATATTGTAAACTCTCGAATTATTGTCAACTGAACATACGGAAGTATCTCTGCCCCCTTAATCGGGACTTGGGGCACCCCCTCGTTAGGTTAGTTAGGTTCCTTTAAACCCTGCACTCGGAAATAGGGGCCCCGCGAAGCGGTGCTCCGTCGACTACGCTTTTTAGGGGAATATTAATCGATATTTCTCAGGAATGGTAAATTATCTTTTCATGAGACTGGTACCACTTGGAAAGGGGGGCCCCTCCTTCCCTCCACACCGCGTAAGTTGACTACCATCGCACGCATATCACGAAAAATAATGCGTTTTGTTGTAAGCAGTATGTTCTTTCAATTTTACGGTGACATATGCATGTCAATGAACATACTGCTTACAATAAAACGCATTATTTTTCGTGAACTGCATGCAGTCCCCCTTGCCCAGTGGTACCACTCTCAAATACTCACTCAGGGTTTAAAGGAACCTAACTAACCTAACGGGGGGTTGCCCCAAGTCCCGATTATGGGGGTAGAGATACCTACTTCCGTATGTTCAGTTGACAATATTTCAGGAGTTTACAATATCGCTAGAGAGATTACAATCTAACGTGTTTGACAATTTTAAGGTGACACATACACAATATTAGTATACTTAGCTAGAAAATGGAACGTAGATTATTGATATTATGATGCTACAAGTTATGGACAGCAAATAAGGTTTTTTTAAATTCAAGTTACAACTGTTAGAAAACTACTAGAAAAGTTACATTGAGAAAATACGACTCAATGTGACATGCCTTTGTTTATCTGTAAACATTAATAAGAACAATAGGCACGGTAATTATACAATATGAATAACTAGGATATGAATGTTCAAATTGTTTTAAAACTTAACTGAAACAAGACAATAACATGGTACCTTTACCTATCTATTAGAGATGAAACGGATATCCGGTATCCGGCCTATCCATATCCGGCCTGTCCGGTATCCAGCGAGCGGTGCCGCGGCAGCGGCCTGCGAGGGCGAGCGCTACCTCGAAATTTTTCTAAGTATTTTTAGGGTTCCGTTGCCAAATGGCAAAAAACTGAACCCTTATAGATTCGTCATGTCTGTCTGTCCGTCCGTATGTCACAGCTACTTTTTTCCGAAACTATGAGAACTAGGCTATTGAAACTTGGTAAGTAGATGTATTCTGTAAACCACATTAAGATTTTCACACAAGAATAGAAAAAAAACAATAGATTTTTGGGGTCCCCATACTTAGAACTGAAACTCAAGTTTTTTTTTCATCAAACCCATACGTGTGGGGTATCTATGGATAGGTCTTCAAAAATGATATTCTAATATAATTTTTTTCTAAACTGAATATTTTGAGCAAGAGACCCTTCCAAAGTGGAAAAATGTGTGTCCCCCCCCTGTAACTTCTAAAATACGAGAATTACAGTTTGCACCTCGAGACTAAACGCCAACTTAAAACATATACCCTCGCTTTTTAATGACTCCCTCGCAAGCTCGGTAGTCAAACCACCTCGGGTATATAATGGCTTCGTTTAGTCCCTCGTTTTAAAAAATACTATTACATTATGATATTATTAATTACAATTTTTGGAAACATGAGTGTTATGAACATCGCCGGTAGCACTACAAATACTTAGTACTGTTACATCGGACCTACGAGAACATTCGAGAAAGCACGTGATTAAAGTATGTGTACGTTGGAATTTCGAGTGTTTTCTTCCAAAGCTAAGTAGGTACAAACTCGCGACCTCTTTATAAAAAGACATTAGAATTTCGACCGTACGCCTAGGGCATACGGTTCATATTTGTTTGTGTTGTACAAGTAGCTAGTAATAATAATTACCTTCTACTTTTTACCTACCTACCTACTCTTTTGTTAGTGTTTTTTATGGCCTTCTAGAATATTCGTGGTTATTCTGGTGTGTCTGTTGGCGAGTATGTATAGACCGCTCAGGGCCGCGACAGTCAGTCTTGTTTTGGCTATACAACGAAGCGAATCGAAGTGAACTTGAAGTGCGATATCTAAGTGAATAGTGAATAGTAGTGTATTGTAGTGTACTTGTGATTAAGTTTAAATTGTTTTGTGATTAATAAAGTTATTGTGTTGTTTAATCGGTAGTAATTAATTTATCTCATACCCAGCTCGTACTTATGAATGAAAACTTTAGGATGAAAAATTTTAGGAAGAGTGATCATTCGGATTACAAATCATTAGGAAGAACAATTTCGGGTAAAGAACTTTAGGTGAGCCAATATGGACCCTATTAAACCTGTACATAGGTAATTAACTTCAAATTATTAAGCAAAACTCCTTTTACTTCACTTAATCAATTTAAAAGGCTAAAATTAAGTAACAAAACAAAAAATCTTTTTTAACACTTGACAATATAGACAACATGTTGCATTTACATGCTTATCAAGTGGGCAAGATACATAAAAATAACAAATTAAAGATAAAACTAATCTATTGGAAGTATACATAAATAAATAAATACATACTTTAGTAATTAAAGTTTTATGAACATTACCATTAGCTTTTCTTACTTCTAATGCCCTAACAAGACCATCTTGGCCCTCAAATACATTAGTTACCCTGGCCATAGGCCATTCATAGGTGGAGTATCAAGCTCACGTAAAATAACCAAAGCACCTACTTGTATGTTAGGTGTTCTATGTTGCCGTTTAGGACGGTTTTGTAATACATTTAAATACTGTTTGAACCAATATCTCCAAAAGTGTTTTTGCCAAAAATGTACTGCTTTAGTCTGTTACTCGGAACAGTAGTGACATCTAGCTCTGGAATACAGTTAAAAGGAGCACCTGTGAGAAAGTGTCCAGGTGTTAGATAAGAAAGATCCTCAATATTTGACGACCCGAATGGCGTAGTGGTAGTGAGGCTGCCGTACGTTCTTAGGGTCCTGGGTTCGAATCCCGGTAGGAGCAAATGTTTGTGTGATGAGCATGGACATTTCGCCGTCCCCGGAGAATAAAATCAATCATAATCATAAAATCTTTATTTTTCTCGACATCATGAATTACAGGCGCTAGTTAACATTTTTTACAATATTAGATAGAGAAAGGTGTCTGATGTAGGAAGATCCTGTGGTACAGATCACCTCTCCGGCTTAGATTTAACATTTTTATAATGCACAAAATAAAGTCAAGAATTGAATTTGAAAATGGAAACTGCAAAAACGCAACTTTTCAGGAAAAATAAAAAACATGTTTTCGTTGATTGCTCCTTAATTACTGGACGTAGACTGATGATTTTTTGCTTTAAAGAAAGGTAATTTTTTGGATGTTCGAAATGTTTTAGTGAAACACGCCCAATTATTATTACAGAGTAGGTATAGATATTATTTGAAAAATAAGAAGCTAGTCAAAATCAATCATCGTCTAAGTTGCTTAATATCGATGATCATTTTATTCTCTGTACTGCCTGACAAGAATTAAATATTGCATCCTTTACTTATCATTTTATTCTCCGTACTGCCTGACAAGAATTAAATATTGCATCCTTTACTTATCATTTTTTTCTCCGTACTGCCTGACAAGAATTAAATATTGCATCCTTTACTTATCATTTTATTCTCCGTACTGCCTGACAAGAATTAAATATTGCATCCTTTACTTATCATTTTATTCTCCGTACTGCCTGCCAAGAATTAAATATTGCATCCTTTACTTATCATTTTATTCTCCGTACTGCCTGACAAGAATTAAATATTGCATTCTTTACTTATCATTTTATTCTCCGTACTGCCTGCCAAGAATTAAATATTGCATCCTTTACTTATCATTTTATTCTCCGTACTGCCTGACAAGAATTAAATATTGCATTCTTTACTTATCATTTTATTCTCCGTACTGCCTGACAAGAATTAATTAAATATTGCATCCTTTACTTATCATTTTATTCTACGGGTTTTTTGGGTGCAAGTGATGATGATAATACTTTAATATCGTCTTTTTCTCGTTAATATTGTAAAGCTTTGTTTTTGTTAAGGACGTTTATCTTGGTTTCCCAATAAAACTATGACATGATAATCGACATTAGTTTTATTTATTCAAGAGTATTTCAAAATCAACTTAGTAACAAACGTCTTCCAAATCGCTGTATAGCAGAAAACTAGGTTCTAACTCATATAAAATGAAAATATAGAAAAATACAATCAAAACAACAGTGAAAAATCAGTGTTTTTCTTAGTATACCCTCTTTGTACGTGTTCGGTGTTTTTACCGAACACCTTAGTTTGCACTATCGGCGTGACGCGTTAACCTAATTAACAGACTTCATTTATTACTTAGTATTTTATATTATATTCAGTGCACTTTTGTCTACCGCGTTAGCCGGGTGTATTCAAACATTATAATAACATCAACATTTCATTTACATTTAAACATTAATAACATTTTGAGTGTGAGACAATAAATAGTGGTTAACATAAACTTTTGGTTTCTACTCAACAACACCCGACACCTCGCTTCGTACCCCGACATATTTTGGTCCTTCGAGCCGGATCACGCGTCGCGGAATTTCGAAAAATCGGGATTTTGGTGTGCGAGGTCTGAACTATCGTAACAAACAACAGTGTGTGTACGTTGTCGAGCTGTCGGAGCGAACATTGGAGCAGAACAGTGAAGTAGCAGCAAGGCTGAGTACTAACATCGGGGAATACAAGTAATAAATTTCCTTATTTTTAGTCTGTAAGGACTTTCAACATCTAAATCATAACACTCGAATGCTTCTTGCCTCACCACGGCGTGCACCGAGAAGATTCTTCAACAACTAAGCTTCGCGTGGTATTTAACGCATCAGCCAAAACATCCACCAAATACAGCTTAAATGACGTCATGCTGAAAGGACCCAATCTACAAAAGGATCTACAGGCGTTACTACTGCAATGGAGACAATATCCTTTTGCCTTCACTGCGGACATAGAGAAGATGTTCCGCCAAATCTTAGTTAACCCTATTGATCAACATTTACAAAAAATCGTTTGGCGTGAGTCATCAACACAACCGATACAAGTATATCAACTGAACACGGTAACATACGGGACGAAGGCCGCACCGTTTTTGGCAATTATGACCTTGAAACAGCTGGCAGTAGATGAACGATCCAAGTTTCCAAAAGCGGCGGTTGTCCTGGAAAACAGTTTTTACATGGATGACCTGTTACACGGATGCTACAACATAGAACAGGGTAAACAATCAATAAATGATTTAATTCAGCTATTGCAATCGGGCGGCTTTAATCTTCGAAAATGGTCGTCCAACATTCAGGAATTATTGGCGAACATATCAACAAGTCAAGAGGAGTTTGTTTACAGCTTTAAAAATGATGACATGTTGAAAACCCTAGGGTTATGCTGGAACCCAAAAGGAGATGATTTTACATTCCGCTGCGACTTTTCCCAAACAACTACAAAACCAACTAAAAGGAGCTTACTATCGGAAATTTCGAAGTTATATGACCCTCTTGGTTGGCTGACACCTCTGTCTACTAAACTAAAAATATTATTTCAAAAGTTATGGAAACATGATCTACAGTGGGATGATAAAGTGTCAGATGACATACATAAGGACTATGTCAAAGTGATGATGGAAATTGAACAAATCAAATATTGTAAGATTCCTCGATGGATATTATGCAACGAGAATGACGTCATCGAACTGCACGGCTATTGTGACGCGTCTGTCGAAGCATATGCCTGCGTAGTATACGCACGAACAAAACATCAGGAACAAACCGTAATCGTCGCAGCAAAATCGAAACTTATACCAAGTAAAAAGAGCGTAACATTGCCACGGATGGAGCTGTGCGGTGCTCATTTACTATCTAAGCTCATCGACAAAATCAAACAAAGTATTAATCACCAATTAGAAATCTATGGATGGTGTGATTCTATGGTGGTGATAGGCTGGCTACAAGGAGATTCAGCACGTTGGAAACCCTTTGTGGCAAACAGAGTTAATGCTATAAAACAGATAATGCCAGCAAACTGCTGGCGATATGTGAAATCGGGTGACAATCCGGCCGATTGCGCTAGCCGAGGTCTAACTGCGCCCCAACTACTACAACATCCTTTGTGGTGGAAGGGACCAACATGGCTACCGTCTTATGAAGTGGAAAAGGAACAAAAACAGCCTATATATCAAACAGAGGAAGAGATGAAACAGATCAAACTAGTTAACATTGTTCAAGACATTAACAGTAATAATATTATAGATAATTTATTATTACAACATAATTCGTTTATAAAAATAACTCGTGTTTTAGCATGGGTAATGAGAGCATTGACGCCAAAGTCACAACGTAAACATTTACCGAAGTACCTAACATTACAAGAACTGCGATAATCCAAATCAGCAATTATAAAACGAGTGCAAAGTACAGAATTCACGTCAGACATTGAAATGATAAACAGAAATGGGAATGTCGCAACAAACAGCAAATAAGAAACCGTTCATAGATAAAAGCGGATTTCTCCGAGTGGGAGGGCGTTTAAGGAACGCAAATATGAACGACGAAATGAAACATCCTAAAATAATCCCTAACAAGAGTCGATTGGCGGAGCTCCTCATAGAAGAAGCTCATCAGTTAACATTCCATGGAGGTCCTCGACTGACTTTAGCTGCCCTTAGACAACAATACTGGATAACAAGCGGGTACAGTACGACCAAAAAACAGTTAAGAAATTGTGTTACTTGCCGTAAGTATGAAGCAAAGAAGCAATTTCAATTGATGGGTGACCTTCCTGTAGCTAGAATCAAACCCGCTCCTCCATTCTACCACACTGGAGTGGACTACACAGGTTTTTTAAACATCAAGGCAAACAAGGGGAGAGGGGTGAGAACATTGAAAGGCTACGTGGCTGTATTCATATGCATGGTCACGAAAGCAGTTCATTTAGAATTGGTGTCTGACCTTACCAGTTCAGCATTCTTAGCTGCACTTAAGAGAATGGCGGCCCGGAGAGGAACACCACATAACTTGTATAGTGACCAAGGAACCAATTTCATCGGAGCGAATAGGTTGCTGCAAGAGGAGTACAACCAATTACAACAAGTTTTCCGGGATAGGTGCCAGGCAGAAATCGCTGAAATGAACATCCAATGGCATTTCAATGCTCCATCTTGGCCGAGTGCAGGCGGGCTGTGGGAAAGAGCCGTACGCAGTCTGAAGTACCACCTGAAAAGAGTGGTTGGGGAACAAAGACTAACGTTCGAAGAGTTCACCACGATACTGACACAATTGGAAGCGTGTCTAAACTCGAGACCGTTATGTTCACTTACAGAAAACATTGAGGATTTGGATTATTTATCACCAGCACATTTTCTAACAGGAAGATCCGACTTAACAGTGATTGAGACGAAAGAGGATGCAAGAACAAGATGGCATCTAACAACCAATATTTCTAAACAAATTTGGCAAAAATGGAAGAATGAATATTTGAGCCAATTAACAGCGAGAGAAAAGTGGTGTAAACCTCAGGCAAACTTAAATAATAAATAAATAAAATAAAAATATTTTATTTCAGACAAAAAAGTCCATAGGCAAGGCAATGTTGTTAGTAACAAGAATTTTGCTTATATCTAATATTAGTAGGTAATTAAAGTAGCAATCGTCTACCCCTGCACAGTAGGCTCACTGGTCCCGCAACACATGGAGTTCAGTGAACCTACTGAGCAGAACAGTATCGGTTCTCTCGCCAATCATCCTAAGGACGCTATTCGGGCTCCCCCGTACTCGGCGCACCACTGACGCAACTTTTTTACGCATAATTGCATAGAAGTCATCTACGCTGGCGTCAGCAAACATGCCGGATGCACTGCAATATCGAGGGAGCCGAAACAGAGCCCTAAACACATTATTGTACTGGACGCGCAAGGCATTGTAGGCTTTCTGTGTAAAGTTCGCCCACAGGCCGCTCGTGTAGAACGTCTGGCAGAATGCCTTGAACATCGTTATTTTAACTGGAGCAGTACATCGAGCGAACCTGTGTGCCAACATATTACCACGCACCGACAATGCCCTGCGCTCCCTCTCAATATCCAGTTCGTCACTCAAATTCTCAGTTACAATGTGACCAAGATATTTAAACTGTGCAACACGACTTAGAGGTACACCGTTAAGTAATAAAGGTGGTATAAAGATATTGTTTTTACTTTTACATTTAAATAACATGAACTCACTTTTACTTTCGTTGTACCTCAAGCCATGTTTCACAGCATAAACCTCACACACCTTTAACAGCCGTCTAAGACCACCAATTGACGGGCTCAGCAGCACCATATCATCAGCATAACTCAAATTATTGACACATATGTCATCAATATGACATCCAACATGCATGCTACTGAGCTCCTCAATCAGATGGTTCACATAGATATTAAAGAGTCTTGGGGAGGTCAGCCCGCCCTGCCTGACGCCACACTCCAAAGAATATTCATTTGAGTATACATTTCCCCACCTGACTACATTAAGCTGCTCACTATACCAGTAGGCGAGGATATTCACCAGATCAGATGGCACACCTACACTTCTTAATTTTGTCCAAAGCTTATTATATGATACCAAATCAAAAGCTTTGGACAAATCCAAGAAGCATGCGTATACTGGAGTTTGTCTTTTTACATAATAATTTACAGTGTGTTTCAGAGATAGTATTGCACTTTCAGTTGACAACCCTTCTCTGAAACCGAACTGTGTATCCTGTAATTTCACAAAACGATCCAATTTCCTGTCCAATAACCCATCAAACACTTTTGCGATTATAGTAGCTAAAGAAATCGGCCTATAGTTACTTTTATCAGAGATATCAGCCGTGACATTTTTCACTATTGGCACAACTACTGTTCTCATAAGATTAGATGGAAGATATGAGTGCCTTATACAAAACGTGTAGAACATGGCTAACACTCTATACAGGTGCACTCCCCCATGCTGCAGGTGCTCGACACTGAGGCCCTCATGACCTGGTGACTTCCCTCTTTTCATATTTTTAACAATGTCAGCCACATCCTTACTTGAAAATCGAATAGGCGCTTCTACTGGGCCATGTTCAGTATCAGACACCAACAGCAAGGAAGATTTCACCTGAAAATGATCCTTGAATGAATTGGCAATCCTTTTAGCATCACTGATGCCATCAACGCACACAGGCAGACTAGCCTTACCATTTAAACGCTTGGTACCCTTCCAGAACTTATTAAATTTCTTAGCAGAATGTTGTGAGGCAAGTATATCCATTTTTATCTGTTCCTGGTTGTTCTGACAGTACTTTAAGCGTGACTTGAAAACTCGTCTACTTTCACACATTTTATCATATAAAGATCCGCTACCTGGTTTACCACCTAAGACATACAACTGATGGTCCAGTCTAGCCTGCCTATGGGCGTCTCTGACATGCTTGTTCCAACCATGCACACAGTTAACATTAGCCGGTTTCCTAGGTAAGAGACTGCGACTGTGAGCCGAAGCCTGACTCAATATATTAACAATATCATTATATAAGTTGTCAATTACAGATCTGTGTTGTATGTTTTGACACATACTATCAGCACATTCATGAAGTTCATCAGGAAACATAATTTTTCTGAAATTATTATTGCAAATTTCATGATATTTCTGAATTTCTTCTAATTCTCTTACCCCCCATACAATATTATTATGTAAATAGCTGTGAACTTCCACTTTAGCTTTAATTACTCCTAAATTACAAGTCACCTGTAAAGGGAAATGATCTGACCAATATACATCATTGTGAACCATAATATTCACCACAGACTGCCATGCTGACTTGGTTACCACGCAGTGGTCCAGCCATCGCTTACACCCGTATACTTCACTTTGAAAAGTATAAGTTTCAGATGACATACCTAATTTGACTAGATCGGCACATATCCAGTCATTTTCCTCACAAAAATCAAGAAGTTCACTACAAAACGGAGCATTAGGATGTGCATTGAAATCCCCTAACATAAATACTACTTCGATACTATTGTCTTGTATGATTGCATTCAACTCACCCAAACACTGAGTAAATTCTGGCAAGTTCACAGTTTGGTCAGTCGGCATATACACGCACATAACTAACATTTCACAACCCGCTCCAGTCATTACTTTAATCGCAACAATACGCTCACTTTTGCACTTCACCACTGTAACATTACGAAAGGCACTTTTCCGCCACAGTAGCGCAACCCCACCGTGAGGTCTGCCTCGTAGCACTCCAGCTGTCAGGTCCACCGCCGACTTCCCCGTGTAGCCGAAGTTGTCGTCAATATCACCCAATACTTGTGTATCGTACGGTAGTAGCCAGGTTTCTTGGAGGGCTATCACATCTGCCGATTTACATAAAGTTCTCACACATTCCATACTTCTTTTAATATTTTTGCAGTTATAACTTATTATTGTACTATCCATTTAATTGTATGTCATCTTTATCGGAATCCCGTGGTCTAAATCGTATGAATCTTCTAAATGTTATCCCATCAGGCCACAAGTTATCATTTAAAAAGGTATCAATTTTATTCATTGAAACAAATATTTTAAAGGAGTTGTACGGCCTTTCTTTCTTCATGATAACTTTTTCAAGAGAAACTTTTTCCTGAGTCTTACTATATATATATTCGCTTATGTCAGCCTCGAGCGTATCTTTGTTTACATTGGAAATAAACAAAGGAATCTTTGTTTCCGCCGCCTTGAACTTTGTTTCAACACTGGTTAATGCCTTTCCCATTTTTCCAATAAATCGATTCTTATGTCGTCTACGTTGTATCACAGTCCACTCATCTGTTGGCTTGTTGTGTTTCCATTCACCTGGCGACTTAACTATTTCCGCCATCGTTGGTTGCGATGTACATGGCTGCGGCGCCGGCATTTGTTTACATGCAGTTGTGTCTGTCAAAACTTTGTTCGCGCGCTCTTGTGACAGTGATGTTTGACTTCTCAACGCCTCCGCCGCCTGCCGTTCCAGGGACGCGCTCGGTGCGAGGGAGATAGACCTGTTTACACATGCGCGATGGTGAGATGTCGACGCCGGCGACGGCTCGAGCGCGTTCCATTCCGACGATTTTGTCATAATGTCGGTACTTGATAAGTCATGTGATAGACCTACCGGCCCGCTATCCGAATAATAAGCACCTCTTTTTTCCGTGTTAATATTTGGGTAATTAACCAAGGAAGTCAGTTTCAGATTGTCTAGATCTATACGTACTGTATCTACCATGTCTACGGTTGCATAATTTTCCTTAATTGCTTGTATCTCACTACGAAGTAGCACAATGTCCTTCAGCAACTTCGTAACATCTATGTGATCAAACGATATCGGAGGCAATTTTTGTAAGTCTCGTGCAACGAAGGTGGGAATCACATCCGGATCAATTTCTTTAAAGAGACAGATAATGTCCTCTAAGTCTCTTTGCACTTTGCCATCTCGCCTTCTTGATTTTTTCCTCTGAGAAGTCGTTACAGATTCAAATAACAAAGTTTTCGCCTCGTCGATTTCTGGTTCCGAGAAGGCCGACAGGCACACACGAACTATAGACTCGTTATCCATCACATCATGTTTATTTTGGATGTATGCTAGTACTTCACATATAATTATATTGCAATTAGAACACTTCAACTTATTAACCGCCATTGTTTACAAAGGACGCGCGCGCACGTCAGCGCTGTGCGAGTGAGACTTAAAAATAGGCAACATGGTGGTAGTGCATGAGGATAACATTCCAGCTGGACGGTGGATTATGGGCCGAGTGGTAGATCTGCATCCCGGTAATGACGGCTATGTCAGGGTGGTATCATTAAAAACGAAAAATGGCATCATAAAGAGACCAGTAGTAAAACTTTCATTATTACCGGTAGAAACCGAAACAAACAACAAACAAAACAGGTCAGCTGAACAGAGTGCAGATACCCGGAACAACAATAAGCGAACAAGAAAAACGTTACCAACAGGCACGTTATCATATGTCGCCATGGCCTTAACCTTTTTTATGTCAATCTGCAGCGTTGCCAGCTACAGCTACAACATAACCTCCTTAAACAACAACCAATCTTTCTACTTTGACCCGATAGCCAAAATCAATCTTGCAAAAGATAAGTGGGTCCTAGTACTATTCTATAACATGTCTCCGTATTGGGAAGGTATGCAGGCGTTTGACAAAGTGACGACATACCTAGATAAAACATGCAAAACAACAGGTAGAGAACAGTGTAACATGATAGTCGCACAGCTGATTCACGAGTGTAATGAACTTAAATACTACAATTCAAATTCAAATTCAAATTCTTTATTGACACAATTTATGATACATTAATTGTTTGAAGCCTCTGACCCCCGAACTAGGTTTACCTGTATGTCAGGAGTCAGCGCCCTCTCCCATTTTATTTGGCTTAGATACTATGTCAACATAGAAATAGACAAACGTGTGCCACAAAAACAATTTTAGAAAAAATACAAAACAGTTAAAGAAACAAAAAGTATGAAAAATAAAAATAACTAAATTAAAAATAATATATAATTCAATCTAATCTAATCTTCAGTTAATATCGCCTTGTGTGTGTGTGTGTGGGAAGTGTGTACGTGTGCGTGTGGGTGGGTTCCCGTTCGTGTTTGTGTATGGTATGAGTAGGTGTATGAAGGAAAAGTATGTTCAATATACGAGTTAGTGATATTAATTAATTTATTATTATTTTCTCCACATCCACATAATCAAGAGTAAAGAGCCAGTTTTTTAGTATTGGTTTACATTCATGCAGTGTTAGCGGATACAAATTTAGGATTCTGTTAATTTTGTTGTATAAATATACAGAAAGAAAAGCGTTTTGTCGTCTTGCAAAAGCCGTACGACATTTAACAGATTCAATTACGTTTGGGGTTGTTCGCTTGTTTCGAATTTTACCTGGATCATAGGGGGTGGATACGTGTTTTTTGATAATGATCTGGAAAATAAAAAGTTGTCTTACCGTAAATACCTGGCACAGCTCGTATAATGTCTTCGTGGGAAGTCTGTATGGTTTGAATGTCATTGTTTTAAGCAGGGACCGTTGTGCTCTTTCCAAGCGTAACAGATGCGTTTTACATGCACCTCCCCAAACCCCAATACAGTAACCAATTACTGACTGTGCCAATGCATGATAAACTGAGCGGAGGAGATCACTGTCAGCTACATGCCTCAGATTTTTAAACACCCATATAAGTTTCCTGACTCGTGACGAAACCATCTCGATATGTGGCTGCCAGGATATTTTCTCGTCTAAAAGAACCCCTAGGTATTTGACCGTCTTAGATTTGGTCAGAGTTGTACACGAGCAGTGTTGAGAGAAAAGTGATTTGCATGTGTGAATCCGGACAGCCACATTCGGCTGTTTCATGCGAGCGTTACTGAACTGTACGAATGTGGTTTTCGATACATTTAGTGTTAACAGGTTAAGTCTCAACCACGAGCAAACTTTATGGAGCCCCATTTCTGCATTTTGTTGAACGGCATCCCAAGTCTCTGCCTGAAACACCAAGGCTGTGTCATCGGCGTAGGTAAATATTTTGCCTTTATTCAGTGTCATTTGACACAGGTCGTTAATGTAAATCAGGAAGAGACTGGGGCCAAGAACGCTACCCTGTGGGACTCCATAGGTGACTGCGACATCCGAACTAACAGCACTACCCACTTTAACCTTCTGTAGACGTCCAGTAAGAAAATCTTTATAGATTTTAAGTACCGTTCCCCTTATTCCACACCTTTCTAGCTTGTCAACAAGAGCGGAGATCGAGACAGTGTCAAAAGCCGTGGCCAGATCAATAAAAACTCCGACACACTTCTGTTTATTATCTAGGCAAGCTGTGACATAACCTACCAACGAGCTAACGGCTGCATCAGTACTTTTACCAACCCTAAAACCAAATTGGGAGTCAGCTAATATGTTGTTTTTTTCTAAGAATGTTATGAGTTGGTTATTCATTACTTTTTCTAGTAGTTTAGAGAGCGCTGGCAGCACAGAAATGGGTCTGTAATTTGTTACGCTATCTCGAGCTCCACTCTTGAAGACAGGAGTGATAAGTGCCCTTTTAAATACACTAGGAAAGACGCCCTGCTCTATACATAGCCCAACGATGGTGGTAAAGTGTGGGACGATAATATGTTTTGACATTTTTAAAAATCTGTTCGAAATAGAGTCCCAGCCCGTTGCAGAGTCGTTTTTAAGATTCATGATGAGAGTTTCAATTTCTGATTCATTTGGTGGGAGCAGTACCATAGAATTCTGGACGCGGGGTCTATCGGATTCATTTAATGTAGGCAAGGTGAGCTCAGGATTTTCAGAGCATTTTATCTTGTCGGCAAGTAACTTTCCGGCATCCGCAAAAAAATTGTTCACAGTTTCTACGGCATCGTGGGAGCTATTACTGTTCTTTAGTAAATCATCAGCAGAAGACTTTCGCTTAGCAGTACCAGTAATTGATTTTATAGCCGACCACGTTTCCTTATTACTCCTTGCATTTTGTAAAAGAGTTTTTTCATAATTTCTTTTAAGTTTCCGCAATAGAGCGTTACAGAAATTTCTGTAGCGCTTATAAGTGACTTCGAGAATCGAGTTATTGGGATTTTTCCTAACCTTAACATGTAGCCTATCACGGTGTCGGATACACCGAATCAAGCCCGGTGTAATCCATGGCTTTATGTTCCTTTTACGACCAGAAACAATACTAGACGTAGTGTTTGATTTGATTGCAGAAGTCAAGTTTTCAGTAAAAAGAGTTGCAGCTTCTTCAGCATTAGCTGAAGGAGAAACAAAAGAGAAATCCATAGATTCTAATTGTTTTATTGCTGCGTTAAAATCTGTCTTAACAATTATGTTCGATTTCCTTATAAGTTCACGCCTACACGATAAACTAACAAGAACCGAATCGTGATCTGTAACTGTGGACTCTATGACTGCAACTATGGCTGATCTATTTGTTTTGATCATGTAAGGGCATGAGCCTTTACACTTAATGTTAAATGTTAATAAAATAAATGTTAATGTTCAAAGGTATTTAATCCGAAATTGCACTAAAATAATGTTATAAGAAAATAATAAAAAATGTTAGAAAAAGTCACAAAATGTTGTATGTTGCGCGAGCTCGATATTAAACCGAAGACTGACGTACTTGCGTACGTGACGATACTACATTTTTATAGAATAACAAAATTGCAGTATTTTAACTCGGCTAACTAAAGTACAATGTGCGGTTGCTGACCGTACATCTTGGCGGGGCCAAAAAATAAGATAACTTATTAAAGACTATTTTACCAATGTGAATACAAATCATGAAATGAAAACAATGTGAATTAAAATGATTATAAGTCAAATGTTAAAAGAATGAGGTGTCGCATAGGTAAGTTCTATGTTTTCAGTGGATGCTGCAGCTCTTGGTGGCTTCCGTGGCGGTAATCTGGTAGACACGCCGGTGTCACTGACGGTGACCTTGCCGCTACGTTTGCAGTACACGTAGGCTCCTCCCGCGACGACTATTGACAAGATCAGGAGTCCCATCGTCGAGTATGAAACGATGTATTGGTGCTAGGGCTTTCAGTCTCGATGCTTTAGTGAATACAAAATTACCTAAGTCAGGTATTGTATCTTGGCTGGAAACACAGTCCTGAGTTTTCACAGCTTGGCACGGGTCCTCCGTTGCCTCAGGCTGAACATCATTCCTGGATTCCCCCTGACAAGTACACTGAATATTGTTGAGAGTCAGTGAGTCCACTTTGTCTACCAATGCATTTGTAGCAAGAATATGCTCTTTAATTTGATTTTGTGAGCGTTCATATTTGTTATATAAAGATTTTAGTGACTTATTAAGAGCCTGTATTTCTGATTGTAAGCGCTGAGTGTCAATTTCATAAATATTTATACTATCTTCCAATTTAATCTGATAGTTATTTAATTTATTAACTAGAGAAACACGTTCCTTCCTTAATTGAATATTTTTGGAATGGTGTTTCTGTTGTTTCTTGTATTTATTACATTATTGACTGGGAATCAATTAGTTTGCTCCTATGGTTGTGGAGCAGGACCGGCATTGAGCCAAGCATTTTTATCATCAATGTAATCCCCCAACTTATAATATGCTTGACCACATAGTGTGCGTTTTACACAAGTGTAAGGATCAAGGATTAATATATGAACATTGCATTGTATTCAAATACTTTTGTGTTATGATAGAAAAAAAAAAATGTACCGTGACTTATTATTGTAGGTACCATTTTTTTTTCTCCCTAACGGGGGAAGGGGTAGTCGATACTTTTCGGGGGAGGTGTAAGTACATGCCTTTGCCGATCCCCATTAAGACAGTCGTCGGTCCAATAACAGGTCACGTTAAGCAAGCCAAGCATTCATATTCTAGTAAGTAAGTAATTTAGTCGTTGATCAGTAATAAAAGGAACTTCGCAATGAACAGTCGTTTCCATCATTCACCTATCCTTTATGGATATACTTCATGGCGACCTTGCCATAATTATAAGAACAACAAAATATTAAGAAGTCAAGAATAGTAAAATCAATATTGAAGAAAAGAAAAAGAACATCAAGACCGAAGAAACAATCAAAATTCAAGAGAGAAGCACAAAAATAAAAAATCAAGAAAGAAGATGGGATAAACTTACTCAAAAGAAGAAACAGTTATAGCTCAAAATGCAAACGGAGAAGCCAATGCCAGCACCAGTCAGAACTTTGGACAACTGATCAGTGTCGAGAAAATACTTTAAATAATAATACTGATTGTTTTACTCGTCGGAGCACTTTATTTCATCGCCAAAAAGTGCCAAAAGAACGCAGTAAAAGTATTAAGAAGAGAACTCAACGCTAGTACTTTTAGTGTTGTCTCCCAACCTCAAGCAAACTCAGCAGTTTAGAACGAGGAGTCCAGGGTATAGCCCGGCCCAGTAGCAGCGGAGTCCAGGGATTAACCCGGCCCATGGAGTCCAGGGTATAGCCCGGCCCAGTAGCAGCGGAGTCCAGGGATTAACCCGGCCCATGGAGTCCAGGGTATAGCCCGGCCCAAACACCATTACCAGCTAAGCTGCCACCTGAAGCCGACATCGTGGGAAAGTTATAGCGGTTCCAGTACCCATCGCCACAGAGTCGCCATGCCGAATCAGGTTACATTGTTTTAGTTAAATAAGCATAGTTAAGTAAGTTATGAGATATATAACTTGGTAATGCCTTTAAAAGAGCTGTTATTGTATTGTATTGTATTGTATAACGGGCTGGTGTCCGCAATTCCACGTCACGGCGCGTATTTTGCGTACGGGTGGGAACTTCACTCGATCCATCCCAACTCCCCAAGGAAGGCCAGCAGCTCCCCGATGTTGCTGGCAGTCTCGCGGAGAGTACCTGGATGACCGAAGTACTTTGCCCTGTATGTTGCAACCACTGGGCAGTGTAGAAGCACGTGGGCCGCTGTCTCGTCCTCCTCCATGCATGCGCGGCACAGGGGGCTGTCTGTGACTCCTATGACAAAGAGGTGTTTGTTAAAAGAGCCGTGTCCGGTGATGGCGGCTGTAATTGTGCGCAGCTGTGGCTTGGTAAGCCTAAGCGCGCGTCTAGTGAAGCGGCCGTCGATGGCAGGAAGTGCCTCCTCGGCTTGCCTACACTCACCGTGGTCAAGCCACAGCTTGTGGTGTAATTCACTAGTTCGTTTCCTTACCAGTGTGCGTAGGTATCCGAAAGGGAGTGGTGCGATGGGTTCTGGTCCCACCGCTGCCATTCTCGATCCCCTTCTAGCGAGTTCATCCGCCGCGTCGTTGCCGCGGGAATCGCTGTGTCCTTTGATCCATTGGATGGTTATGTTATTGAGATCACCAACCTGGTTCAGGCGTTGATGACACTCGTGTATTAACCCGGAGTTCACTGTGTGGCTTTTTAGAGCCAGCAGCACCGCCATGCTGTCCGACAGTATACGAATTTAGTGGCCCACAACCCTCCTGGCTATGATGGCCGAAGCCGCCAGGGAAATGCCCATGCATTCTGCCTGAAAAACCGTGTTGTGGGCCCCTAGAGATTTGGCTATGTGGATGTTGAGGTCTTCCGAGAAGACTCCAGCCCCAGTGCCAGTACCTGTTTTAGAACCATCTGTGAAGATCCGTAGTTCCGCGGGGTTTAATCCCTCGCAGCGGTGGTCCTCATGAAGCTGGATTTTGTATTTCTTATCGAATACAAATTGCTTCGGTATCCGATCATTTATTGCCTTCGCCAGCGGGAACTCGTCATGGAATTCCTTCAACACCGCATTGTGCTGTGTTTCTTTCTTACCCCAGAGTTGAAGTGTTTTAAGGCGTACAGCCGACATCGTCGCTTCCTGCTGTATGAACAGATGGAGCGGTGGAAGCCCCAACATGGCCTCGAGAGCCGCAGTCGGAGTTGTCCTCATGCAGCCCGTGATCGCCATGCAGGCAAGCCTTTGCAGGCGTTGTAGTTTGATGGATGCTGTAGTTAGTTTAGTGCGGGGCCACCAGACCACGGCCCCATAGGTAATCATGGGTCGGATCACCGCGCAGTATAACCAGAGTATAATTTTATAGGATAGGCCCCACTTCTTACCTATCATCCTCTTGCATTGCCAGAAAGTTATGCAGGCCCTGTTTATTTTATTGTCTAGGTGACTACTCCAGTTTAACTTACTGTCTAGGATCATTCATCATCATCATCATTTCAGCCGAAAGACGTCCACTGCTGGACAATGGCCTCCCCCAAGTGTCGCCACATTGACCGGTCCCTTGCGACTCGCATCCACCGGATTCCCGCAACCTTCACCAGGTCATCGGTCAACTTAAGTGGCAGTGGGCAGGGCACATTGCTCGCAGAACGGATGGCCGCTGGGGCCGAAAAGTTCTGGAGTGGCGACCGCGAACCGGAAGACGATGCGTTGGAAGACCTCCCACTGTCTAGGATAACTCCCAGATACTTGACCTCACCGGCTAACTGGAGTTCCGTCTCGAAGAGTTTGGGTAGGTGATAGGGGCCTAGTGTTCGTTTAAGGGTAAACAGGATGAGTTCAGTTTTCGTTGGGTTTACTGAGAGGTCGAACTCTCTGCACCATCGTTCAACGATACGTAGAGCTCGTTGAGTGAGGTCGAAGATTGTCCCCGTCACTTTCCCCGAAATGAGGATAGCGAGGTCGTCGGCATACCCAATTGTGTATAAATGGTTCTCGTTGAGTTTCGTGATGAGGTCATTAATCACCAGATTCCAGAGGAGCGGGGATAGTACTCCTCCTTGGGGGCAGCCCCTGGCTATCATGGCCATTTGCTGTTGCCCTTCAAGTCGAACCACTCGTTTGCTCAGCATGTTAGTTATCCAGTCTATCAGTACCTGTTCTACTCCATGGCGAGAGAGCGCGGTGTTGATGCTGGAGAAGTCTGTTCTATCGAAGGCTCCCTCGATGTCTATGAAGGTGCCCAGGCAGCCGCCCTTCTGGTGAATCGCCAAGAGGACTATCCGGCTGACCACCAGATGGAGGGCGGATTCCGTGGACTTACCCGAGCTGTATGCATGTTGGTTAGTATGGAGTGGGATAGTTTGCAAGGCGCCGTCCCTCAGCTCTCTCTCGCACATTTTCTCCATGGTTTTAAGTAGGAAAGAGGTCAAGCTGATAGCTCGGTGGGATTTGGCGTCGGTGTAGTCACTCTTACCTGGTTTTGGAATGAATATGACCTTCACTTCCCTCCATCCCTTTGGAACGTATCTGAAGGCCAGACACGCTCTCAGTATCGGTACTAGTCTGCGGGCGACTGAGGTCCCACCCCACTGCAGTAAGGCCGGAAAGATCCCGTCCGGACCAGCCGCCTTGAAAGGATGGAAGCCTTGGATCGCCCACTGGATTTTCTCCAGCGTTATGACTTTATGTGCATATCGCCAGTCATTTTCTGACGGTGTTTGGGTTACCTCTGTCCAGTCGATAGCCTCTGTGAATGCGCACCCTGGGAAGTGAGTTTCGGTGAGGACGCGCATCGCTTCCTCTGGTGAGGTGGTAAGTGTGTTGTCGGGTTTGCGGAGAACAGCAGGCCCAGTCGGGTTCTGCTGTGCTAATATCTTCCTTACCCTGTTTGCTTGTTGGCAGGATTCGATGCTGCTGCAGTATTTACGCCATCCAGTGGAGCTCCTGTATCTGATGCATTTTTTATAGCATTTCTTGGCCGCGTAGTACGCGTTCCAGTCCCTATCAGCACAGGTGTTCATGGCTCTGTTTAGGGCAGACCTTACCTTCCCGCGCTTACGTTCCAGCTCCGGTCCCCACCATGGTTGATTCCCTGGTGTTGCGCGCGGAGTGGTCTCCGGGCAGGTTGAGTGGTAGCTGTCTAGCATAGATTTTGTGAGATGACTTACACGCTCGTCGATCTGCGTCGTGTCCTCGTAGGCCATCTCGTAGTTTTTTGACGCAAGTTTGGTTTCGAGGGTGCGTGTATAGGCAGCACGGTCGGTATTCCGTGGGTTACGCCGTGGCTGTATTGGTGTCACACAGACCTGAATATCGAACCGGATCCATCTGTGGTCCGAGCAGGAGGCCTCCTTTGAGACCTGCCAGCCGGTGGTGATGGCCGCCGCACCCTCCGATGCCAGGGTGAGGTCTATGATCGTTTGGCTGCGTCTGTTTACGAAGGTTGGTTCGGAACCTGTATTTAATAGGGTTAGGTTAGTTGCGAACAAGTAATCTACTAGTGCCTTACCCCTTGCATTTGGTGTGTCCATGCCCCACAGAGGATGATGCGCATTTGCGTCGGCACCTATGACAACCTCCAGTCCAGTGCTCTCGCAGTAGGTCACGAGGCGGGCGAGGTCATGCGGGGGAGGCTCCTCTGCCTCGGGCATGTACGCGGAAGCGAAGACAACAGCTGTTGCTGTGTCTCCCCGCTGTATCAGCAGCCTAGCTGCAGAGACGTCCCTGCAACAGAAGTCTGTTAGCGGCTGTGTTTTTATATTGCGTGTTGTATAGATGCACGCCCTGGGCTTATCGTGATCTGTACTAACTAAGAGCTTACCACCAAGGTTGGAGAGTCCTTGTATCTGGCCCGCTCTGACCCACGGCTCCTGGATCAAGGCAATGGCCGTGTGCTGAACTTCCAGCCACTTCCGCAGCTGAGCCGTAGCGGTCTGGCTGTGGTGGAGGTTGGCCTGCAGGACCTTACAAGTTGACGAAGGGGACGCCATCGCTGGTCGTTCCTTCCTCGTCTCCTGCCAGCCGCAACCCGGCGAACAGGTCGCCCGCGTCGAAGTCGTCCCCCTCCAGGTCAGAGGCCGAAGACAGGACAATGTCCTCGAGCTCCCCACCCGAGAGGACGGCGCCCACGCTGGCGACGGTAGGGTCGGCTGGCGCTGCTTCTGCAGGCTCGACCGCGGGTGTCCCCACGATGTTTGTAGCAGGCGGGGCTGCTTCCTCCACCTGTGTCCCGGCGCTGGCTTCAGCGGCCGGATATCCCTGAGGGACGTCGACAAATCTGCCGTTCCGACCCTGGAATTTTACGTAAACCGTCCCTACTCCAAATGAGAGACGGCGTTCGGCTTTCATCAGGGCCGGAATTTGGTCCTCAGGGATCCCGACCACCACAAACCACGCGTCGGCCTGTTTGTTGGCGCCCATCATCAACCATTCCCTAACGGGGACCCAGGGGTTCTGGTAAAACAGAGTCCGCCCAATGTTGGACGTCCAAAAGAGCTGTTATTAATATCAAACAAATAGAAAGAAATTAAGGATTATCTTATAAAAATCGGTCAAGTACGGAAACAAACAAATTGACGACCCGAATGGCGCAGCGGTAGTGAGGCTGCCTTACGTTCTTAGGGTCCCGGGTTCGAATCCCGGTAGGAGCAAATGTTTGTGTGATGAGCATGAACATTTGTTTCCGAGTCATGGATGTTTATATGTATAATAAGTATGTATTTACAAACAAAAAATATACATGTAGTATATCAACTGTCTGGTGACCACGACACAAGCCTTGCTTAGTGTGGCACTAGATGGTGCTGTGTGTAATGTCCAGCAATATTTATTTATTTATATTTATTTATTTATAAACATCCGAATCAGCAGAACAAAATGTTATATTAGCTCAAACGAAATATTCTAAGTTGGAGTCTATTTTGCTCGAAGTACAGACCAAAATTGAAAAATCAAAAATTAGTTCTGTTTAAAAACTATAAATTTAAACATAAATAGAAACCATAATTGTTAAGATCATAAGTTTAAGATACATAACTTCAAAGACATCAAAAATGGCATATATCAATAGGGGGTACAAACATTTCGGACAAAACAGTCCATCGGATGATAGGCAAGGTCAAAATATTCCGCAATCTAATTACAACAATAGGTACATGCGCGTCCCGATTATGCGCGGAAGCAACCGTGGGAACCCGCGAGGCCGAGGTTTCGGATTTCTTTGCACACCTGCAGGCAACGTGCAATATTTTCCGCGAAGCGGAACCCCCACGCGTTCATGTTATTTCGCAAGAGTCGCAAGAACCTACAATAAATGAACCAAATAATGAGTTTTTTTCGTTCCTCTAATGAATGATAATAATGCTTTTAAACAATAGTAAAAGTAATGTAGTTTCTCTTAACGTAATATCGGGTAACTACGCGAAGTTTTTGGTAGATAGTGGTGCAACTATATGCACTTTAAAATATGAATGTGTCGGGTTTGTCAGGATTTATTTCGTTAGGCTCGAGCATTATGTGGGCAGAAGACGGGTTTCGTGCTATGAAAACTCACTAAATGCGATACTTTGTTTATTGTCAGGTGCTCGGTTCGGGCTGGTTGTTTCCATGGAGAAGAACCGGCAAGAAACTCCATGGTTACTCTTTTCAAACAGATCTACACTGAGTAAACTAACGAATTACTTGACATTACACTTTCACACTAACACTCACTAAATGGGCAAACCGACAGTTTCGTTCTGAAGCAGTGATTTGGTTGGAGACTCGAGCAAAAGTGAGCTCAGCAGTTAAGAGGAACTTGTATTGTCTAGCACGGATTAATATAGCGAATAGAGATTCTTGAAGGGTCGGGCCTACCATTAAGATATCGTTTAGAGCATAACCGGACGTGGACGCTGCTGACCCATCAAAAACAACACGCAACTTAGTCGATTCACTCTCTTTGATGACATAAGTAATACGCTGGGCCTTGTATCTCTTTAGATAAGGAAAGATGCCTTAATTCGGCGTATTCGTTAATAAATTCTGCGTATTCCGATTTTAATAGTGGATTTTTTCTAAATCTTTTTTCTAAATAATACAACCGCTTTTTTGCTAAGTTATAAGTATCTCCAAGGCAGTCTGGAGTGTCCTTTAGTGGTAGGTTTACACAAAATCTGCCCGTGATTTCCCTACGAGTGTGAGCGATAAAATGATTTTCGCAAAACTTTTCATCTTCGCTTATTATACGTTTTGTGGGAACCTCTTCTAATTCCCAGAATTTGCATAGTGATTTTTCAAAATCATTTTGATTTGACACTATGGCTTTATTGCAATAAATATTTTTATTAGCAACATATGGACTTATAGGTCCGGATATTATCCAGCCTAGCTGCGTATTTATCAGCTTTGGATTTTGTGGGCCAAGGGAACGTTGTTCGTCACCTAGGATGTCCCAAAATAAATCAACGCCGATCAAGACGTCAATAGGTGCAGGCTGCCCGAATGTAGGATCAGCTAGCACAATGTTTTTAGGCAAATTCAATGAATTAATATTGACCGGGTACTTTGGTATGAAACCGGTTAATTCCTTTAAAATAAGACAATAACATTTTGCACTGTATTTATGATCTAGAGATTTTATTTGCACATTACAACTTTCGGCAATGTGAGAAGAAACTGTGTTTCCAATACCTACGACCTTTAGCGAGTCAATAGGTATAGATTTTACTGAAAGCCTATCTTTTAATGCTTTAGAAATAAAGAATGATTGGCTGCCGCAGTCTAGCAGCGCTCTAACCTTTTGCTGGGTCAATGGATTAGAGACTTCAATCATAGCTGTTGACAAAAGTGTTTGACTTGAATTTCGATTAGAAAAACTAGCAATCGTTTCACCATTATTATAGTTACGCTCGTCTATCGCTACAAGACTATTAGCGTCAGGACATGCCGTGGGGCGGTGCAGCAAACTATGGTGCTTTTTATTGCACTCACGGCACGGTCCCATGCGACATCCTTCTACATGATGTCCCTGCCTGAGGCAGTTGACACACAATTTATATTTGATGACATCTAGCATTCTTTCCCTTTGCCTTAAAAGTGGGACAATCAAAAAATTCTGTGATTATCATTACAAATAACACATAAATAGGCGTTAGAACTGTTAGTATTATTATTTTTAGCTTTATTCAATTTAGTACTAGAAGCAGCAAATGACTTCGTATGGGTATTTTGACCGAAACGTTTTTGACTACTCACTGTAACAGAACTACTGCGCGCGCCAGCTATGTGGCACTTGGGTAGACTGTTATCTTGTTTATTTCGATTTAATGACTCCAAAACCTCAGCGCGATCAGTCATGAACTTATAGAACTGTTCTAACGTAGGGTTACCTTCGTCTATGTGCTTAGTATATTCCTCCCATTTTACCATAGTATTACTGTCTAACTTTTCCGACAAAATAAAAATAAGTAGACCATCCCATTGGTCCGTGGGTTGTCCCAAACTGGCCAAAGCACGCAAGTTTTTCTTGACGTGGTCAACTAAAAATCTCAAGGACCTCTCTGATTCACGTGTTATCTGCTTAAAGTTAACAAGTGAATTATAGTGGTGATTGACTAAAACCCTTTTATTGTTATAACGATTACAAAGTAATTTCCATGCTTCCGAATAATTTGCGGTTGATACCTCAAGGTTTGCAATAATTCTCGCGGCATCACCTTCTAAATACGACATGAGATAATGAAACTTCTGAATTGATGTTATATGTTCATTTCTGTGTATCAAACTCTCAAAAGTGTCACGGAACTCCAACCATCGAAAATAAGAACCGTCAAACTTAGCTATTTGGATTTGAGGTTGCTAAGTATTCAAAGATTTTTAGAAATACTTGCAAGGTTGCTAAAGCCCTGCACATTAGCAACAATATCAAAACAGCAGAAAATAAAATAAAGTCATAAATAACGAGACTAACAGAAAGAAAATACGTAATAATAGCTATACATTAGATACAGAATGTGGTCCTAAAAGCTCTAATCAGGAAGTAGCTCAAGAATTTGTAAATTTCTTTACCGATATACCAATAAAAACTACGGAGGCCCTTAATTCCTCACCTGAAATCTCAATTGGCTTATTAAAGGCGAATGTATCTGGCTGCCTGGCTGAATTTAAATTTAAACACATTAACCCTATGACAGTTATTAAAGCTTTCCGGCAAATTAAAATGAATCTGACCGAAGATCTATGGGGAATGTCTATCAAAGTTTGTACATCTATACTTGAGACCATAGCCCCGTACTTAGCTTTAATTTTTAATTCATGTGTAGACCAAGGAGTGTTCCCTGATTTAATGAAATACAGTAAAGTCATACCTCTTTTCAAATCCGGGGACAGTAAAGATGCCAATAATTATAGACCTGTATCCGTGTTACCAGTTTTTAGCAAGGTTTTTGAAAAAGTAATGCTTAATCAAATGCTCTATCATTTTAACACCAACAGAATCTTACATGATCAACAGTATGGTTTCACCAAGGGACGTTGTACAACTGACGCCGGTGTAACCTTATTAAAGCACGTTTTTGCTGCGTGGGAAGAGTCCCAAGACGCAATAGGAATTTTCTGTCACCTCTCCAAAGCTTTTGACTGCGTAAATCACGACACATTACTTTTGAAACTGGAGCATTACGGACTAGGTAAACTTGCACTTAGCCTGGTAAAATCTTATTTGAGTGATAGAAAACAACATGTTCAAATAAATGGTGTCAATTCACAGGGTTTGAAAGTAAAAATGGGGGTTCCGCAAGGCTCAATATTGGGTCCTTTCCTTTTTCTAGTATATATAAATGATCTACCCTATTTATTGAAAAACCAACCACAAAATATGGTGCTATTTGCTGATGACACTTCCCTAATTTTTAAGATAAATAGACGGGCCCAAAATCTAGATGAAGTGAATAATGCCCTACTTCAGGTCCAAAATTGGTTCACAGCAAACAATTTGGTATTGAATGAAAAGAAAACTAAATGCATAAGATTTTCATTATCGAATGTTAAAAGTAGTGATTGTGAGATGGGTTCCATCTATCTGGCAGAATCTTGTTGCTCCGAAATTCATTTAGCATAACAGACTTGGCATAATTTTCTTTAAACGAATATATGAAAGGCATATTTTTTTTTAAATATACTTATTGTTTGGCTGAATGTTTGTATGTCCGAATTTGGAATGGCATACTTTTACATGGCAGAATTTTTTTTGACATAAATACCTTTGGTAGTGTTCAAATTTCGCATAATTTCGTTTAGAATAATGTTTATTTAGAACGACGATTATTTGATATAATTTCACTTGGCATACTATGAAGATTGCAGAATTTCATTTGGAATAATTTTATTTGGCATTATTGCCATTTTTCAATGCCACAAAATAGCATTTTTAACCTTAATTTAAAATTAAAATATTATCTTAAAAAGTCAATATAATGTGCTAGAAAAGTAAGTGACAGAAACGAATCGCTCCAAAACCGACTCCACGTAGTCTTGTCTGCCCTACCCCTAGAGTGTAATTAAAAATCGCGTAGGCGCGGAGGGGCGAGGCGGGCCGCGAGTTGAGGAGCAGGTGGTTGTAACACTCGCCGCCGCGGCTGAGGCTGGCCGGCGAAGCCGGCCAGCATGCCGAAGCTGCGGTGGTGAGTGTTAACCCATCTGCGACGATAAGCTCGCGTGGGACCGCCGTAGCCCCGCAGCACCGGAGCCGTGACAGAAACCATGCCTGCCGCATGTTGCATACTGCATGCTTGCTTGCATGCTGCATGATTGCTGCATGCTTGTTTGCATGCTGTATGCTTGTTTGCATGCTGCATGCTTGCTGCATGGTTGTTTGCATGCATTCTGTATGATTGTTTGCATGCTGCTGCATGCTTGATGTATGCATGGTATATGCTTGTTCTGATGTTTGCATGCCTGCTACATGCATGGTGCATGCTTGCTTGCATGCTGCGTGCTGCATGCTTGCTTGCATGCTGCATGCTTTCTTACATGCTTGCATACTGCATGCTTGCTACTGCACGATATATGCTCGTTTGCATGTTTGCCTGCTTCTTACTGGGAAATAAAAACTAAGTGTTCACAATCAACTGACTTTATGAATTTTCTGTGATTTGATAGATGAGTCTTTATTATGCATATAAAATGTATGCCAAAAGATAATTCTAACTTTATACTTTCTGAGATGTGATAGTTCTGCCTTTAAAGACTATCGATATGAAAATTATGCCAAAAGACGATTCTAACTGTGAACTTTCTGCGATAAGATGGTTCTACTTTTAAATCATATGCGTATGAAATTTGTGCCTGAAGATGATTCTGGCTTACAAAATTATGAGTTTGAATGTATGATAAATGAGTATCTGCCAAACAATTTTCTGCCAAATGAAGTTTATGCTATCAGCTGATATGCAAAATAATATTATGACATAAAAAGTTCTGCTATAAAGGGTGGACCCTTGTGAGATAATATTGAATAAAGAGAAACTCGAATTCGTAGATAAAACTGTTTTCCTGGGGCTTACGCTTGATTCAAGGCTACAATGGGGTTCTCATTTAACATCGCTTGCGGGGCGCTTAAGTTCAGCAGCATATGCCACTAGAAAAATCCGTCAATTCACTGATGTAGATACCGCTAGACTGGTCTATTTTAGTTACTTCCATAGTATAATGTCTTACGGTATTTTGGTATGGGGACGGGCTGCTGATGTTGAGTCTATATTTATTCTGCAGAAAAGAGCCATCAGAGCCATATATAATCTTCGTAGGCGCGATTCTCTAAGGTAACTATTTAAGGATATTGGTATCATGACGGTTCATTGCCAATACATCTACGAAAACATAATGTACGTCAGAAAAAATCTGCATCTTTTTGGTAAAAGAGGTGACAGGCACAATTACAGTACTAGAAATAGGGACCAACTAGTTCAGCCAGGCTTTAGACTCGCTAAAGTAGACTCATCTTTCATGGGGTACTGTTTGAGATGCTATAATAAAATTCCACAAAGTATTCTTGAACTGAATGAGACGAAATTTAAAACATGCGTTAAACGCACACTATGTAAACAAGCATATTACAAGTTGAGCGATTATATCGCTGATAAAAATGCTTGGCTTAATGCTGGTCCTGCTCCACATGGACAGGGGCGCAAAAATTGATAGCATTAAATGGTATTGTTGGAGCTGCTGAAGATTGTACAAACTTATCTTTGCATTGTATAGATTCAATGTTAGTATTATATAATCGCATAGCCTATAGTGTGTGAGTACTATGTACTAGTAAGCTATCATTCACTGGAAACCTACGGCAGTTCTTGACTTGAATGTGCCCTGGCGGTTGAGAGTATGTCATGCTCTCTCAAATGTCTCGCTGATGGTGGCGCGTGTGTCGGACCATTTAGTTCCCTTCAAAATGGTTGAGCTGAATGGTGCTGATCCATGCGTCATGTTCGTGAACGGGCGCTGTCAGTTGTGACTGGTCATCTCTTAGTCGCCATGGTTTATTTGAATTATTTTGTTTTTGAGTTGTATTTTATGTTTGTTTTGCTATGGACACTTTTAACGTGCACATCTTGCTACATTGTTCTCACATAATATACCATCTCAACATGAATGATGTAACCAAGATTTTGTAACAATATTTTGATTTAAAAGAGTGTCCATGGAGTTTCTTGCCCGTTCTTCTCCATAGAGATCTACGCTAGGGAATGGGCAACTACAGTACTTTCACAGTTTTTATGTCTTGTGACTGGGACTGTAGCTACTTTAAATGTTCATTTTTGTTTCGACAATTCAAAAGTGCCTGTAACTGGCCTACTTGAAATAAATGCTTTGATTTTGATTTTGATTTTTTGAGGTATTTTTACACCAGCTGCTTGATTATCCGAACAACAAGAATTATCATGAACGGAACCACGTCTGTGTTCACATTCGTTCTTTGAAAATTTATCCACTAATGTTTTCGCAGTGGCAATGTTGACTATGATGTCGCATTCTATACTTTCATGTTCATCAAGTTCAGCTTCCAAATTGTCTGAATTTAAGACCTCGATCTCACTTTGCAAGTCATCGGTTCTAACTGACAGTGCCTCGAATTTAGCAAGCTTTAACCTTAACTCAGTTATTTGTATAGTATTCAGCTCAGTAAGCTTTGAAATGCTACCCAAATAATGCTTAAACTTGGTTAAATGCTATGAAAAATATTTAGTTTTAATACCGCTAGACAAAAATATCCAGGTCTGAAAGCAGGACACAAATCCCACCGTCATGCATATGCACATGCACATATGGGCCCACCCTCCCGCCCTCATGCATATGCACACATACAAAACAAGTGAGAAATAATTAGCATGCCATGCAACCAAACCTTTACTCGACACGTGTTTCGCCCCTCCACGGGGCATCCTCAGGAGTTGTTGACTCGTCGAGCGTTCCATTCGAGTTGGAACGCTCGACGAGTCGAGTTGGCATGCTAATTATTTCTCACTTGTTTTGTATGTGTGCATATGCATGAGGGCGGGAGGGTGGGCCCATATGTGCATGTGCATATGCATGACGGTGGGATTTGTGTCCTGCTTTCAGACCTGGATATTTTTGTCTAGCGGTATTAAAACTAAATATTTTTCATAGCATTTAATGCCATGGATTTCCGCAAAGTAACGCCTGACTCCATAACTTATCTAAACTTGGTTATCTGACCTTTGGCCGACGATCTTTTAACAATTAAATCTTTCAAACGACATTTATCTAAAGATTCGTTAGGCATTGTGAGCGCGCACGAACAAAAGTACTAAGTTCAATAAATTATCAAAACAACTTTCAACGTTAAATAAATGTAAAGAAAGAATAGCTCACGCTCCTCAACTCGACGACACCTGGTGATCGCAAACCGGTTACGCTCGCACAGCTGATTGCAGTTGGCGAGTTACGTTACTCGGCTTGGCGTAGATAACAATCTGAAATTATCGGCGTTAAAATATAAGCATTTATTGCTGAACTAAGAAAAGCGACCTTTGGACCTGCAGATTTTCTTTGAAAGTGTAGGTAGGTAGGAATAATGTATTGCTTGGAATCCTACTTTTTACACGATTTAATTTTATATTAATATGGAATATAATTATTAATAGACGTTCGTTTTAACGAATTGTAACGAATGAAGCTAAATTATTCAACCAAGAAAATATTTTTATTAACTTGTGGGTGGGTTGACAAGGTATAAAATGATGATGCAATTTTCTTTTAATCATTGATTTGCACAAATGAATTCGACTTCCAATAACCAGGAACGATATTTAAAGGTGTTTCGGATGTGTGAAGATTAGGAAAATATGAGGGAAGGGCACTCATCTGATTTTGCAGAAGTCCGATGCGCGATGTGATTCTTTCGCTGAATCACCGCTCGCTTCAGCCTGAACTCGTAGATGATTCTGGCTGCACCCGGCGGCACCTTCTGTCTTGAACCTTTCTTCGATCTTCAATCACGCCAAAGAAGCCAGTGACCTTTTGACGGCAACGTGGTTTCGAGGTTTCTCATCCGATTTTCTTGCTACTTTTTCTTCGTAATTTGGTTTAATGTATTTCTTCGCAAATTTGTCGAAGTCTGTCTCGGATCAGCTGTTTGCGCGCACACGAGTGAAACGAGTGCTGTGATTTTAAATTCTATTTTGCGTAAAAAACTAATCAATGCTAAGAGTGAAATAATCTGTGATGTGCCTTTCGAGACTACCTATGTGGTTGTGAAAACAGAACTAAAAACAAATAAGTGATAATCAAGTGATTAACAAAAACAAATCTCAAAATTTAAATAACGAACTACAAAGAAAAAACACAGTGTCGCGTAGTTGGAAAGGATCGAGTTCTGTGTCGATCTGTGTCTCAGCGTGTCACCGCGGCAAGCGGCCGCAGCGGTAAGTCCCGCCCACCAACGCTGTGTCGCACAGTGATCGACTGCTGGAAAGTATCGCGTTCTGTGTCGATCTGTGCCGATCCTTATCTAGAATCTACAACTGAGTGACTCGCGCCTTATTTAAAATGTCAAAAAACTCTGACTTACAATTGTTTTCTCTGGAAACAGATAAGGATAACGTAACCATTAGAAAAATGATAAGATCACAATCACAAATTAACCTATCGTCATCAACTAGTCAAGATCTATTGAACTCGACCATGTTAGATTCGACTATGTTGAGTATCCAGAGTGACACTCAAAACTACGATCAGTCATATTCCATAGACTTAAGGCGAGAAATTAATGAAATAAAAGGAAAATTAAATAGTGCTGACACTGAAATTGAACATCTTAACTGTGAAAATAATAGGTTAAAACAGGTTATACAGGAACAACAACGACAAATAGAACTACTGAAAAAAATGAGCTGTGCTACCCCGCAGCGCAAAATAAACTCGACTCCTATCTCGAGACAAATATTAAGCATGAGAGTTAACACTCCTCGGCATTCTCCTCTACGACTAGCTAAAAGAAACTGCACAAGTAGCGTCAGCGCAAATACACCACAGCAGGACAAATCCGAATGTAATACGGATATTCAATTGGAAAGCCGACGTTGTCACGTTGAGAATAAAATGTGTATGAAAACTCAACGAGCTTTAAGTACGGAAAGCCCAGCAGTTAGGTCACAGTCCAATAAACACAGGGTAATTATCCTAGGGGATGGTCAAGGTCGGGGTCTACGCAACATATTACAAAACCTGCTTGGATCTGAGTACATCGTGTTTTCCTATATAAAACCAGGTGCTGCACTGAGTGAGATTTTGGAATGCATGAAGAGCGAAATCAGCACACTAACAAGAAGCGACTACGTAATTATATTGGGCGGATGCTGCGATAAAAACCCCTACGATATCGACATAAATCTACATCGCTGGTTATCGTCAACTGCAAATACAAATGTTATTATAAGTGAAGTACCAAACAATAGATTTCTAAAAGAATCAAAAATTAACTATTTGCTTCGGTTTATCTGTAAGAAGTATAAAAATGTATTGTTCCTGGATATGAATTACACTAGATTTTCTCCACTTAATCGCAATTATGTTCTTAATCTTGCACGGTCATTATTAAAAGAAATATTGTGTATTCATTACCATTTCAAAGCATTCCAATATGAACAACTGTGTCAAATTAAAACTAAAAAGACTTTTGAAAGTAAATATGTGCAAGTTAACTTAGATTCTTGCCAAAATGTAATAGATAATAGAATTAATTCAGACTGTATAAATGAACCTAGTAACGAACACGGTGAATCGGAAGGTAACGATATCGATAATGCAAACTCAAATAATTTATTTCGTTTATAGATTTGTATCTATCCTTCATCAAAATATTAATGGTCTGCTCAATAAATCTGAAATGATTTCGGTCTGTATTAACGAGTTAGCTACCCAGAACAATTCTGTTGACATATTATGTATCACTGAACACAACATGACAGACGGTGACGAAGTGTATCTCACAATTCCAAATTTTAAACTTGCATCTTATTATATGAGAGGTAGCAGACACGGAGGCTCCTGTATACTAATTAAAAATGATATGAAATTTAAAATTCTTCATAACATCACAAAACTTTCAATAAGCAACACATTGGAATGCTCTGCAATCGAGCTTTTGGACCATCAAATAATTGTTATGTGTATCTATAGGCCTCCAAACAACACTGCTGGCTCTGTAGGCAGCTTTTTCACAACTTTGAATAAAATATTAAGTGAATTATGTTTAAATGGTAAAAAGATTGTACTATGCGGAGACTTCAACATAGATACTTTGAAGCACAATAAGCTCTCCAGTGAATTTATAGAACTATTAACTAGATATAATTTGAAACTAACATTCAAACAAGTAACGCGATTTGCTAGTAAAACGTGCATAGACAACATAGCCCATAACATAAGAGCATGCAAAGGCACTATCAAGGAATTAGCACTATCAGACCATAATGCGCAAATCATAAAGGTTCCGGTCAAAAAGACCTGCCTCTTAAAATATTGGTATGTGTTAAAACGGGATTACTCACAAGATAACAGAGCAATATTTATAAAATATCTAAAACAACTAACTAATAGTGACGTCTATAGTTGTACAGATGCGAATAGTGCCTACAACAAATTCTATGATAATTTCATCATGTTGTACGATCTTTGTTTTCCTGTAAAGAAAATCAGGGTACATAACAGATCTAGACCGAAATGGATCTCACGTGGCGTTAAAATATGCAGCAAACGTAAATGCCAACTACTGTGGCAATATAGGAATAATCCAAACCAAGCCACCAAAACTACATTCAAAACTTATGCAATGAGGTTTAAAACTATAATCAGGCTGACAAAAAAATCTCAAAATGACTTCTTTATTAAGTCTGCCAAGAATAAGAACAAAGCTACTTGGAAAGTCATTAATAAGATCAAAACTAATTATCCAAATGAAGGCGTAAATCAAATAATTATAGGTGACAAAATAACAAATAATCCTAAAGTTATCGCGAACTCATTTAACGAATTCTTTCTTGACATTAATAATAATAATAATAGTGTACCCCAGAAACCCTCCCCTAAACTGACTAATAATTCTAATTCAATTTTTATGACACCGACTATCCCTGATGACATTAATAAAATAATACTTGGTCTAAAAAATAAAAACAGTGCTGGTTACGATAACATTACGACAAATATTGTTAGAGATGTAGCACATATTATATCTGAACCACTAAGCTTCATTGTCAATTTATGTATAGAAGAAGGCATCTTCCCTGACAAACTAAAAATATCTATTATAAAGCCAGTATTTAAAAAAGGAGATAAAACAAATATGAGTAACTATAGGCCCATAGCATTGATACCTATTTTTGGAAAAATTGTTGAAAAGGTGATGTTTAATTGTCTCTATACTTTCTTTGAAACACAAAATATTCTAACATCCAGCCAATATGGTTTTAGGAAAAACAAATCCGTTAATATGGCAATATATAACTTTCTACGTAAGGTAATATCTAACCTGGACAAAGGGCTGCCGGCTGTTGCGTTATATATGGATATGTCGAAGGCTTTTGACCGAGTTGACCACAAGATCCTCTTAAGAAAGATGTATGCGTATGGAGTGAGAGGTAATGTATACAAACTTATAGAATCATACCTTAACGGCAGACAACAGTTCACAGAAGTAAGGAGGATAAATCCAACTACTAAAACGGAACAAATATATGTTTCAGAAACTGGAACTGCTAAATTTGGTGTTCCGCAAGGGAGTATTATGGGTCCTTTATTCTTCCTTATTTATATAAATGACATGCCTTCGGTAACAAAACATGACGTAACACTATTCGCTGATGATAGCACTGTTCTATTTGCTAATGACGATACAATTAATTTAGAATCTGACATTAATCAAACAATATTATTAATTATAGACTGGCTTAAAACGAATAATTTAATGATTAACATTGACAAAACTAAAATAATGAATTTTAAAATACGAACTAGGCGTACAGGTGCTCTCAAAATCTGTTACCTAGATAACGACATAGGAGAAACTGAAGTAACAAAATTTTTAGGGCTACATATCGACAACAAACTCAATTGGAAATTACATATTGACCATGTATGCAAAAAGTTGGAACAGTTTTCATATGCACTTAACAGACTAAGGAAAATAGCAAGTCAATCTACTTTACTAACGGCTTACCACGGATACGTAAGCTCCACCCTCAGATACGGTGTTATATTTTGGGGCAACAGTACAGATAAGAAGCGTGCTTTCATTGCTCAAAAACGTTGCATCAGAGCCATATTTAACAAACATCAAACCGACTCATGTGAGCCACTTTTTAAAAAGACAAAAATTTTAACACTACCCTGTCTCTATATATTTGAAACTGCAATATTTGTCAAAAATAATATTGAGTTGTACGAATACTACACTCGTATACGGCGAAAGGACCAATTGCGCACAGTAGCTAGCAAGTCTAATTTAATGAAAGAAAGCATCTTATGTACAGCTTCACGCATCTTTAATAATATCCCGGGGCCTATTAGAACAATTCCAGACATAAGAAAATTTAAAAAGAATCTCCATGATCTGCTAGTAAACAAATGCTACTACTCTATAAATGACTTCCTATTAGACAAATCTTTACTCCAATACAGTCTCCCTCAGTCATGATGCGTTTAGTAGCCCATTGATGTGCACCTACTCGTACCTTTTGTTAATTATCTTTATTATATTCTATGTGACATTTCAATAATTTGTATCAATAATGTAATAATCTATTCTTAATGTATGTAATTTTTAATGTAATTAACTATTGTATGCCCAATGGGCGGGACATAGCTGATCACAATCTATTTTAAGACCTGTATTATGTACCTACCTATGATCCACAATAAATTATATGATTGATTGATTGATTGATTGATTGATTGTTTGTATTTCCCCTCATGGGCCACCAATATGTATATTTTGATTATACACTGGGGCTAATTAAAGTCCAATTACATAAAAAATGGTTTAATAAAATAAGATGCGTACAGTAACAAGGTTGGTAGTGGAGTGGCTAAGCCACTACGGGTGGAGAGGGAACCGTTTAGTACGGTTACGCCTGCCAAAATAATTCTAGCAACTAGCTGTCGATCGCAGTGATGGTGAGCTTGAAGATGGTGAGGCAATAGGACGCAACACCATTGTACATACCGATGTTCTTGGACCACTCCCAGATTCAAATGGTTTTAAATACGTTTTAATTGTAATAGATGCCTTCTCCAAGTATTGTCTGCTTTACTCCTTATATAGAAAAGACGCCAATGAGTTAAAGCGTGTATTCTCTAACGTAGTATCATTATTTGGTACCCCATCTATGATAATATGTGACCGTGGTAGAATGTTTGATAGTAGGGCTTTTCAAGATTGGGTTTCAGAGCTGGGATCCTGCATACACTTTATCACGCCGGGTATGCATCGCGAGAATGGTCAAGTAGAAAGATACTGCCGAACCGTTCTTAACATGCTGAGGATCGAGGTGGGCAGTAAAGGCTCGCAAAGGTCCGATGTGCTCTGGAAGGTGCAGCTCACCCTCAACATCTCTAAACAAGCCACTACCCAGACTTCACCGCTCCAGCTGCTGGTGGGCATAGACGCAGCTACCCCCGTCATCAGATCCTTGGTGCGAGACGTGGCACTCGAAAGCTCCCAGCCCAACAGAGAAGCCTTGTTAACCTTGAGGAGGCAACGAGCTTCTGAGCTTCTCGGAGCGAATCAGCATTATCAGGATGCTTATATTAATGAAGATCGAAGGGAGCCACGTACATTTGCCGTTGGTGACTTGACCCGGGAAACTTGACTCCGGCATGCGTGGCCCGTATAAGGTTGTCCGGGCGCTGCCACATCATCGATATGAGCTAGAGTTACTAGCTGGGTCTTATGGAAAAAGACTCAAGCAGCCGCCGAACAAATGATGTTATGGCGTGGCGAGTGGACGCCGGACACGTGCTCAGCTTTCTTTGAAAGTGGTGAGTTGTTTTGTTTCGAGCATGCTAACGTTTGGGCCTCTGCTCTGTTTTGCGGTCATAGCGGAGACATGCAGAACTTTTGGGCCTCTGTCTCAATGACGCAATGTGTCACGAATTCATAGCAAGCGTAACCTTTGGGCCTCTACTATGTATTTGTGAAAAGACAAGCAAACGTTTGGGCCTCTGTCGATAACGATGTATGGCGAGTGATGGAAATCCGGATTCTGTCATTAGCGATGCATTGATTAAGTGAATTTCAGCATCTCTGGTTTGAAGCTGTTTCAATTTCATAAATCATCATTGATGGCTTTTGTTGCTGGCGCTTGAGTGCACGCTTGTGCCTGTAACTGTTTCTGGTTGAATTAGCTTCAAACCACAGTGGTCGTATTATTTAAAATTACCCGTGTGTTTTTTTGTATTTTCAGATAATGCTGATGATCCAAACAATGATGACGACCAGGTTACAGGAGATGGATCTGATGGGAATGATGCTGCGGTCGAGGACGCCACGCTGTCAGGAACGGCCGTCTTAGATGTTCCCCCTTCCGACCTACCCGCTTCGAGTGGAAGCGTATAAAAAGAGGTGGCGCGCTGACAGCGTCCCTTTGGATCGGCCAGTGGTCCAGTACGGTCGTGTCCTGAGACGTGCAGCGACGCCACCGGAATCGTGAGGAGACTTCGCCAAATATCAACAAAGTTGGGGGTATTTGGTGAAAGTCTCCGCTCGCGCGGATCGCAAATCTACCCACTTTCCCTGTGTTCGTGCGAGTGCCCAGCATTGGTGCGAGCACAGGGGGAGCTACTTGCTGCCCGGTGCCGGCACCGCAGCGATCGCGAGCCCACGTCCCACCTGAAGCCCAACTATGGAGAGATTTCCCGATGATTACATCGTTTACGAGGTGGACCTCTGGACGCTGGAGCGGACGGTGTCGATGCCACACATTGACATCGAGCTGCCCGAACCAGCGCCACCCGGACCCCCCCCCCTCAAGCTGAGGAGAGGAAGACGTCCGGCAAGAAGAAGAGGAGACCAAAAAAGAAGACACCATCTGCTGCCAAGGAGGCGAAGGAAGAGGAGAGAGCGAGACGGGATGCGCCTGCCGTTGCGTGCAGACCGCCGCGATCCCGTGGCGAGCGCCCTCGCCCCTGACGCCGCCTGTACGCGCGCCCTCACCGACTGCACGACCTACCGCGTCGACCGCCCCCTCGGGGGTGTCCGCGGTCAGGTCCGACTCCAGCAACTACAAGCGAGCAACTGGAGCGCGCCCGGTACCTCTGGCGCCCCAGGTGCCCGAATCGCCGGCGCCCCCTCGTGCCTCGACCTTTGACTCCCCGGCCGGATGGCCGGCATGCTCGCCGAGATTCGGCTCGAGCATGTCGATCGAGTCCGTGGGGTCGGACGAGTCTGGGCCGAGCTCATCAGGGAGGCGCACCCCTATGATGACACCGTCGCCGTCGCGTGGCCTGGGTCACGACCATCGGTCGGAGCCTCGGCCCCAACGACGCTGCCGCAGCACGGACGAGTCCGAGGAGGATGCTAAGCGATACTGCCTCGACCGATGGTCGAGGCCAGGCCGTCCAGGACAACGAGCTCGATGCTCTGGCCCTGCCTGATGGCCTTAATCAAGTCCATCAGCAGGTGGATGGCGCGGGCTGTGAAGTCCTTGTTGGTGGCTGCAGGGCCGGCAGGTAGGCCGGCAGTAGCGGTGCCACTCTCGGCACGTGTTTCAGTTGTTCTCGGGGCCGTGGGCCGCGCCACGCCGGCGCCAGCTGTCGGCCCCACAGACTTCTCATGTGCAGGCTTCAGTAGGATGTCGTCCGGTGTAGCAGCCCGCGCTAGGATAGGCAGGTCGCCCGGAAGGTCATCCTCAGGTGCGGCGGGGGGCGGGGGTGCCTTACCCATGCCCCCTCACTTCCTCTTCTTACCCCTCCGCCGCTTCGAGGAGGGGGGAGCTTCTCCCCTGTTGGTGGGCCCGTTGGCCGCCGCCATAAGCGACTGGCCCTGGGCCTCAGTGGAGGCCACATCTTTCGGTCCCACGGTAACCGTTGCCGGTCGCCGTGAGACGGTAATGGCGGCGGCTGTGCCCACTCGCCTGTTAGCCCTTATCTCTGCCTGGAATGAAGGGCACTTAATGTTGTTGGCGGGATGATCGCCCCCGCAATTGACGCACGTGGCTGGTTCGTCACGTGGTCGGGGGCAGTCCCGCGCAGAGTGCCCCTCACCGCAGCGGACACAGGCGAGCGGTCGGTGGCAGTTGTGTGACGAGTGCCTCCATTCCTGGCACCGGTGACACTGGGCGGGCCCACGCTTGCCCCGCCAGGCTTCTATCTTGACACCTCTCATGTTTAAAAACACGGAAGTGTCAAAGATCCTGCGTACTTCAGGCGTCCTCTTAAGCACGGCGTGGAATACGCAGCCGGGTCGTCCCTGGCTCGCCTTGATGTGGCGAACGTACTCCGGCTCGTACCCCAACGCGCGGAGCTCCTCCTCAATTTCTTGTGGACTGGTGTCCACAGGCAGCCCCCTGATGGCCACCTTGCAGCTGCGCTCCGCTTGCAGTGAGTAGGCAAACCATGACGTGCCATCCTCCTTCTCCAGGCCCACCAAGTAGCCCTGGACCACCCTAAATTCAATTTCACTCTCCGGAGTGAAGCGAATTCCAGCGCCGAATGGTCTGGCACTGGGGGGTGGCCCAGCTTCTCCTTGAGGGCCCTGAAATGAGTGGCCCATCCTGGCAGCCTTTCCACCACCAGCGGAGGATACCTAGGCCGCTTCTGCGGCTTCGGATTAGGCCGGTCGGTGGCCGAAGAATCTCCGGCCCGGGCGGCCGTCGGCTGTGGGGGAGAAACATTATTGTTACTCACCCCTCGCTGCATCCTGGGACTCGATGACGTCATGTTTGGTGTGGGAGGAGGCGTGCGGCGCGGCGACGGGTGGCCTCCGCAAAGGTAGGCGACCCGGCGGCGTCCAGCCCCCCCGCGGCGGCGCGCTCTCCACCGGATTGGACCCAGGTAAGCTGTTTCCTCGGCTACACGCGGCTTACCTGCACAATATGACTCCACACACACTACTCTCACCCAGCTGCGTGACGTGGACCAAGTTAATATGGGCACGTTGCGTAGCAAGACCATTCATGCATCTCTCTACACACACGTAGACTCACGCGGTGTCGCGGCCCTAGGGCCTGCGATACACGCACACATGGGTGGTGTTACACATCACAATACCACCCACACACACACGTCGGTTCCTTAGTCCGTACCACTGCCGGCTAGCTCTGGTTAGTGGGGCGGGCGGGACTCACACACCCACTGTAGGTGCGCTGTAAGTCGGCACCTCCGTTGCTGGTTGTCCCCCGCCGGGCCTCCTCCCCGTAACCGGAGGTCTCAACTGGCGGGGACGGACCGCCGAGGTGCTGTGTGACAGCGCTGTGGCGCGCCTACAGTTTACATCATAGCAATCACACACATGGACGCATGTTGTTAACATGCGCCCACCAAGACCTGGGACAGAATCCCACCGAGATACGGGTCCCGCAGTAGCGGGCCCAGGTATGGCTTCCGCGGCCAGGGGGCGACGCCCCGTTACCGCCTGCCGCGCCCCCTTACGGGGGCGCAGCGAATGCTGTGCACTGCACTGCAGCGTCCCTTTTCTGCTGGCCTTCGGGTACGACGGACGTGTTTTAGAGGAGTTATAGTGTTGATCAGGATCGTTTTATATAATTCTTATATACTTGTTATTTACCTGTGTGCTAATTGTTAATCATAAATCGTTTGTAAGAAATATAACTTTCTATGTTATTGTGCGATTTGTTTTTTTTTTAATATATTCCGCTTCTGGTCTCTAAGAATACCGTATATTTATTTATTTATTTATTTATTTAAACTTCATGTACAAAAGTGGTACATAGGCGGACTTAATGCCACAAGGCATTCTCTACCAGTCAACCATTGGGTCAAATAGACAGCATTGTGATAGAGTACAATAAAAATAAAAAGAAACATACCATCTTTTAAGCCTAAAATAAAACACTTAAATGGGTACCTACATACTAATACATAAATAAGCATAAAAAAATAAACTAATATATATTAAAATACATACAAATAGTCCGAAATACGAGAAACCTTGCGATATAATTACTACGACTCTATGAATAGCTATGTTTATGTACTTAGGGTTCACTTTAATTTGCGGCAATGGAACGGTGTTTTAGAAAAAATAACAAACGTCTTTACTGAATGGTGATTTTATTGCGACTGTTTCTAGATCCTACTTGATAAATTATTATATGAATTGGACATACCGCCCACCAAAACATTAGTTTTTAATCAATACTTATTTGTAAATAATACATGACATGCAAATAGAACAATGGACTGTAAACATTTTAAACTTCAATTATTGACACAATCAAATCTAAGATCAATCAAATCTTCCATTATACATCTTATCTAACTATAATCTTAATTTTATCATTAATCCGCCCACCGTAGCTCACTTATGGTGTTTCTTTGGGAAGCGGTATCAATTTGTATAGGGGCCTTTTTAACTCCTTGTTTCCCATAGTCTGGACTGTTACCACTCTTACAAGTTTGTCCTTTCCAGGATGTACTTGTTTCACCCGTCCCAATAACCATTTAGTAGGGGGCAGATTATCTTCTTTAATAATAACAACATCTCCAACAACAGGCTCTGGAACCTTCACTTGCCATTTGTATCTTTGCTGGAGCGTGTTAAGATACTCTGTACGCCATCTATGCCAGAAGTCTTGAGTCATTTTTTGAATAATTTGCCACCTAGTTAAAAGACTCACAGACTGGTACTCGTAGCATGTATCAGGAACCGAAATCAAGGGCTCGCCAACTAAAAAATGCCCTGGAGTAAGCGGCATTATACTATTGTCCATTTGATAAAGAGGGCGCGAATTGAGACACGCCTCGATTTGTGCCAAGAGCGTAGACATCTCCTCGTAGGTCAGTTTGGTGTCCTTATTTATCCTGTATAGATGTCTTTTAGCAGACTGAACTCCAGCCTCCCACAGGCCTCCACATGTAGGCATCCTTGGCGGTATGAAGTGCCATATCGTGCTATCGTTAGCTAAAAGTTCAGCCGCTTCCTTCGCGATATTATTCTTTCCCTTCTGGAACATGTCCTTCAATTCTTTGGCAGCGCCAATAAAATTGGTGCCATTGTCGCTCCACAAGTTCGAACAGTGGCCTCGACGCGCTACAAACCTCCGAAATGCGGCTATAAAAGCTTGTGTTGTTAGGTCTGTAACCGCTTCTAAATGGATCGCGCGGGTAGCCATACATATAAACAAACAGATATAGCCCTTTGTTGCATGGTGTCCGCGGCCTTTCGATGTCCTT
The DNA here is from genome assembly GCA_950022955.1 of Xestia ashworthii. Lineage (NCBI taxonomy): Eukaryota > Metazoa > Arthropoda > Insecta > Lepidoptera > Noctuidae > Xestia > Xestia ashworthii. The sequence goes on from OX465566.1 coordinate 23,111,418, forward strand.
ATGAATACCGGTCCAGCATAATCAACCCCACTATTCATAAATGGCCGATGTTGATTAACTCGAACGGCAGGCAACTGACCCATGAACTGGGTTTTTACCTTTGCTTTATCCAGAATGCAGGTCTTACAGTTGTGAATACATTTTCTTACGGCGGACTTCAAACCTATCACCCAGTATCTTGTTCTCACAAAAGCCATCATCGCCTGTATCCCACCATGTAGTGTTCTAAGATGAGCTTCTTGAACTAATAACTTAGTTATATGCTGATGACATGGTATGACAATCGGGTGTTTTGTAATGTCAGCTATTGAGGCATTCTCTAACCTTCCTCCCACTCTTATTAGCCCATTTTTATCTAAAAAAGGGGCGAGTGTGATAAGAGAACTTCTTTTATTTACGCTTCCATCCTTCTGTAAATCTTCAATATCCTTCTGATAAACTAAGTCTTGATAATACTTTATGCATAATTCTAATACTTTGTCTAGCTCAATAACTGTTAAATACATTTCCCTTTTTTCCGTTTCTCTTTTTGCAAATCTTCTGCAGTAAGCTAATATTCTTTTCATTCTTGAAATTGAAGAAAAGTGCTCCCAAATTGGTGTGACTTCCACATTTGTGTGAAATGATGAACCCTTCAATTCTAACTCTGTTTGAGGAATTTCATACGTTTGTAGATCGAGATTTTTATGTTTTAACCATACAGGCCCAGTCCACCATAAGTCTAAAGAAGCCAAGTCGCTTGCTTTTACGCCTCTTGTAGCGATATCGGCTGGGTTATCGGTAGACTGAACGTGTCTCCATCGGTCGGTGTCTAGCATCCGTGTTATGTCTGCCACTCGGTTCGCAACAAATGTACGCCAACGACTTGGTTGAGATTGCAGCCATGACATCACGATCATTGAATCAGTCCACGCAAAGATTTTATTTTTAGGTATTTTCAACAAGTCTACCAAATCATGGATTAAGTCTGTTAGTAATGCTGCAGCGCATAACTCCAATTTAGGTATTGAAATTTGCTTCAAAGGCGCAACCTTGGTTCGAGATGCGATGATTGTGATATGTACTGTCTCCTCTTCAATAATCTTAAGGTAAGTAACAGCAGCATATGCGTGCGTAGATGCATCTGCAAAACCATGCAATTCAATGTTTGTATAATTGATTGGTGTAGTTTTCAACCAGCGTGGTATTGTAATGTTTTGCAGGTGCACTAACTCTTCTCTATATCTCATCCAGTCATCCATCAACTCTGACGGCAGCTCGTCATCCCATCCCATGTTGCATAGCCACAGCTTTTGTATCAAAACTTTAGCGTTGATGATCACCGGTGACAGCCATCCAAATGGGTCAAACAGCCTTGCTACATCAGACAGAATAGATCTCTTCGTTACGGGACATGGAATTTCAGGTAAGTTAATTTTGAATTTAAATGTATCATCCTTCCTATCCCATGTCAATCCCAGAATTTTTATAACTGTATCTAACTTTATCTCTATTCCATCCTTCGTACTGTTTGTATCTTCTCCTTCTTTTAAATATTTTAAAACCTCTTCCGAATTACTAGACCACTTTTGCATTTTAAAATTTCCTTTACTTAGAATCAACTTTATTTCCTCACACATTTTCTTTGTTTTTTCTTCATTTTCACTTCCCGACATCAAATCATCCATATAAAATGAATCTTTTATTACAGGTGCTGTATTAGGATATTCGAGTGCTTCATCATCGGCAAGTTGTTGTAACGTTCGTACAGCTAAATAAGGTGCTGCAGCTGTACCAAAGGTTACAGTCATCAAGTTGAAACTTTCAAGTTTTTCTTCAGGGTTATCTCGCCAGACTATGCGTTGTAAATTTGTGTGTTCTGGTGTCATATTGATCATTCTATACATCTTAACGATGTCTCCTACTACACATATTTTATGTGTTCGCCATGTGATAATTAAGCTTCGTAAATCAGGTTGCAACACAGGTCCAATCATCATGGTGTCGTTCAAAGAATGACCGTTAGATCCTTTTGCAGACGCGTCATAAACTACTCGAACCTTCGTTGTGTCCTTGTCTTCGCGTATTACAGCGTGGTGTGGAAGATAGACTGATTTGTTATCATCGTTTGGGTTAGATTTTTTCAAATGACCCATTTCCATGTATTCATGAACTACTTTAGTATAATCTGACTTTAAGCTTTGAGAATTTTGTAACTTCTTCTCCAGTTGTTTGAATCTATAAACAGCTTGTTGTTTTGTATCTCCGCATAATTTCAGAGTCTCTTCTATTCCTTGACGCAAAGGTAAGTGCACTGTGTATTTTCCATTCACTCTTTTAGTTGTGTTCTTGTAAATCTCTTCACACATCTCCTCTTCTTTTGTAAGTAATTTTCTTTTTTTGTATAAAGTTGTTTCTATTTCCCAAAATTTTCTTAAAAAATCATTGTCTTCTGATACCATACTTGTCACATGTAGTGTTGTTATTTTGTGTTCGTCGCCAATTGATTTGTCTTCCCTTTCACCTGAAAGTATCCACCCCAAACGTGTTTTCTGAGCCACTATGCCATCAGAACATCTTACTAAACCAACTTCAATAATTTTAGAAAAGATGTCTGCACCGAGTAATATATCAATTTTGCCCGGTGTGTTATACGTAGGGTCAGCCAATAGTAATTTTTGGAGTTCTGGCCAGTTCCTCTTAATGTGTTTTGAAGGTAATCTAGCAGACAGTGATTTCAAAACATAAGCCTTCACTTGAATAACCTCCCTTCTATTATGTTGTGATGCAACTGACAGGTCAACTACATGTTTTATAGGAACCAAGTTTCCTTCTCCCACCCCTGAGACTACACCGTTGATGCTTGTTCTCTTCAATCTCAAGAGTTCAACTACTCTTGAAGATACGAATGAAGCCTCTGAGCCTTGGTCAATCAATGCACGAAGTACATATGTTTTTCCGTCGCTTGATGTAGCATGTACTTGTGCTGTTGCCAATAACACTTGACGACCAGGTTGTTCTTTAGAGAAATGTGCACTTGTGACCTTCTGTTCTGGTTGTTCTTCATGTTTGTTACTTTCTTCTGTGGCACTCTCTTGTGTTGTTTCTTTTCCTTCATGTAAAAGAGAATGATGTTTTCTTCCGCAAACTCGGCATTTCCTCTTTTGTTTACATTTGTAGACTATGTGATTCGGTATTAGGCAGTTGAAGCAGAGGTTTTTGTTCTTCACAAACTCACGTCGTTGTTGCACAGTTTGTTTTGCAAATTCTTTACAACTAAAGATGTAATGGTCACCCTTGCAATATACACATGAAGGCGATGAACTGCTATTGGTGTGCGCAGAGTCACCTTTGTCGTTCTCAGTTTCCTTTGCTACGACATGATACGCTTTGTGACCTTGTGTCTTCTCCTTTGTAACTGTAGTAGTGATGGGAGCGATTAGCTCGAGAGTTCGAAACTTAGACTCAAGGAACCTTTTCAACTCCACCCACGTAGACAACTCATCACTGTTCTCCTTGTAAGCTTCTTCTTCCCAACACTTCAACGTCTCTGAGTCTAATTTCTGCGTCACTAGAAATACTAGGATAGGATCCCAAGTGGCGGTATTTATGTTCATGTTATTCAGGCTGTTGATGCATTCTACAGTATTATCGAGCAAGGCTTTAATTTGTGTAGCTGATGGGTTGCTGATCTTTTTCTGACAGCAAAACTTCTTTAAAACTGACGACACAATCATCTTTTTGCTACCGAAACGTCCTTGAAGTAGTTCCCATGCTGTTGCGTAATTACTTTCCGTAATTTGAACATGGCGTAATAACATCTCTGCCTCGCCGGCAACACTTGTTTTTAAATAATGCAACTTACGAACATCGCTAATAGACGTGTTATGAACGAGTGCTGTAAATATATCTTTATACGTAGGCCATTCTTCATATCTGCCCGAAAAGGTAGGAAGCTGTATTCTAGGTAGCTTAGCAAACGGTAGCTGACTATCATGAGATGAAGAAGACATGTTGGATGCTTCTGATAATCTGTGCTGTGACTCTAAGTTTGTTAGGAGATCGGTTAAATCCGCTTGTAAACACAGGTACATTTCTTCGTACGTATAATATTCTTCATTAAGAAAGTAAGGTAGCACGCCCCGCTGTTCTCGTGGTGTACACTTCGTAAGGCTGCTATGCGTTTGTTTGAACGAATCCCAATACTCCTCAATGGTTTTTATTCTCGTTTTAACATAACGTGCAGTTAATCGCTGTTTCGGGCACTTCTTTATGTTAACTTGCGCTTTTCTTAGCATACTAGCCACATCTTCTAACGTAGATAAATAGGTATTTTGACTGTTCTGGAGTCGGTGACGTCATTTTACAGGATTAAAATAAATAGTCCACACAGTTTTATTCGCACAAACACGTTCAATACAGTTGCAATGTCTAAACCACTTTTCTATATAAGTTTTTATAATAGTCTTCACATACACTAATTACTTGTAAACAACTTCAATCCTTATCTAAGGAATGCGATGCTCTTTTGTATTCGCCCGAGTCCGCAAGCCGTTCCATTCAATAATTAATCCGGTTCGATTTCGACCATATGTTTATGTACTTAGGGTTCACTTTAATTTGCGGCAATGGAACGGTGTTTTAGAAAAAATAACAAACGTCTTTACTGAATGGTGATTTTATTGCGACTGTTTCTAGATCCTACTTGATAAATTATTATATGAATTGGACAAGCTATATTAATAAGGTTTTAGGGATTGTACAACACGGTGAGTGTCCACGGTAATCCCTACTTGAGTACTGCTCCTTCTGGATACGGGTTCTGGAGTCAATGAAAATCGGGTTGTGTTAACCGAATATATTTCGCGTGATCCCAGAGAGAGAGGACCGTTCGCCCGGACCAGTGCGCAGTAACTGGTCGTTCCCATGCATACATCACGCGCGCATACAATCTGCTAACCTTGCACTCTGCCTTACGTACATACATTGTGTCCCTACACTACTTCCCCCCAAAATTTTACAAAAATTTTCTTACATCTACTACACTTATCATAAACATTACGCCTAGTCACATACAAAGTGTAAACCTTACGCTACAAATGGCTACTTATTGCGATAAGCACTGGTCACTGTGAATAATAACAATGCATGATGGCCGGAACGGATTACGCGTAGCTGGCTTGTGGCGGTTGCTGTGGGACGCTACGTGTCTCCACGTGCCCAGGCAACACCGTCACCACACCGGATGCATTCTTGATTTCTTTATGTACCATTTTCTTGACGCGATGACGAAAATGACGACACAATACGAGCACTGCGATGAGCGCGACCGCGGTTGCCATGACTGCGAAACCGATCTCGTACTTCGTCACTTTTGACTCTATCGCGTTATTTTGGGCGATGACAACTTCTTCTTTGCTGTACGTCTTGCCCATAGTGAACAATTTTTACGTAAGTATCGCTACTCGGAATGTTATTGAATGCTATTTAATTCAGTGCTTCTTGCAGTAAGTATTACTAAGTAATGAGTATAGGTACATGTGTAAGCTAAATCAAAGTTCATTCGCTTCAAGGCTAAAGGAAGTAGAATTATAGTTTGCACACACCGATATTTAAAACAATGTTCAATCTTGTTTACATAAAATTTCCATAGCAGAGTCGGCATTATTTCTATACTAGCTATGTTACAGGGTGCGGTCATCCATTTTTCGGGAGCCGACTTGATGGTATTCCATTTGGCAATACAGAGGTTACATCTAGGTTTAAGGGTAGTTGCCGTAACTTCCACTCTGCAATAACATAATGACACCATAAAGGCCGGCGGTAGCTTCCGTTACGACAACGCCAAACATAAATAATTTTCTTAAACATAAGGGCAAAAAAAAAAACGAATACAAAAACACACAAAATAATGTTGACATGTTGGAACATTAATAGTAGCGGCACTCATTGAATCTTACGGGTGGTCTAATGGTGCGACCACTGCGACTTGTCTTTGACTGAGGCTTATTAACGATGGGAATCGGTGACAATGGTACTGGGTTCGATTCTGAGTTTGTGTTTTTATGAGAATTATCTGTAGAAGTGCCTGATTGTTTGTCATTACGTTCTTCATTTAATAAGTGAGCTGGCTTCAGCCTATCAATGGACACACTACCTTTCCTGCTTGGTAGCTGAATTACAAATACTTTGCCTTTTCTTTCTAAAACTTGGTAGGGGCCTTCGTAGGTAGGTGTTAAAGGTTTGCGTACCGCATCGTTGCGAATAAATACATGGTCGCATTTATATAGATCACTATGAATAAACAATGTACGTGAGTCTCGCAGTTGCCGCGATACCGGTTTTAGATTTTTTATCGTATCTTTTAAGTTCCTTATGAACTCGTGATCGTCACCGCTTCGTTTATTGGAGGCACTGTAGAAGTCTCCCGGTAAACGAAGCGTTTGGCCGTACACATACTCTGCGGGACTAACGCCATTGTCGCTCCTACCTACTGTACGTAACCCTAGCAACACTGTAGGCAGTTCATCGAGCCAGGACGAGTTGTCAATGAGGCGAGCTGTTAATGCTGACTTCAAGGAGCGATGCCAGCGTTCCACAAGGCCATTGCTTTGAGGGTGGTATGGTGTGGTACGCGTTTTCGTTATACCCATGTACTTCATTAACTGCGTGAATAACGAGCTCTCGAATTGCCGCCCTTGGTCGCTCGTCAGTTTATCGGGACAACCGAATCTACTAACCCATGACTCATAAAATACTTTTGCTACGACTCCAGCCGTTATTTCTTTTACTGGAATGGCCTCCGGCCAACGCGTACATCGGTCGATCATGGTGATTAGATACTTGTGCCCTTCTCGCGACGTGGGGAGGGGGCCGACGATATCGATATGAATTTGCTCAAAGCGGTCACATGCTGGGAACTGTTGCAGGTCCGATACCGTGTGTCTATTAACTTTTGCTTTTTGGCACTGTAAGCATGTCTTTGCCCATCTTCCGACGTCGCGATTTATTCCTGGCCAAAAGAAACGTTGTGCGACCAATTTACGCGTTGCCCTTATGCCCGGATGGCTGACGTCATGTACCGTATTGAATGCCAGTTTTCTAAAATCATCTGTTAAATACGGCCTACAAGAGTTGGTCGAGGTTTCACAATAAATTTGTACGTCACTGTTTGGAATGTGATATTTCTTTAAACAAAAGTTGTTATTTCCTGCGTTCAATAATTGTGCGAGTTCAGCGTCGCCGTCTTGCGCTATCGCTAATTCTGCGAAGTCGAGTACAGTCGGGCAGTGTATTGTTTCGACGCGCGATAATGCGTCGGCTACGGCATTATTTTCGCCTTGTATGTACCTGATGTCCGTTGTGAATTCGCTGATGAATAATAACTGCCTCGTACGTTTTGGCGTTTCGCAATTGCTATGTAGTTTTGTGAATGCATAGATAAGGGGTTTATGATCTGTAAAGATGGTTAGCTGATTGCCCTCAAAGAGATACCGAAAATGCTTAATTGCCATGTAAATGGCTAACAATTCTCTGTCGTACGTAGAATACTTTTGTTGAGCTTTTGTAAACTTCTTAGAAAAGTATCCTAATGGCTGCCATGCACTACCTATTTTTTGCTGCAGCACAGCTCCCGCGCAAGTGTCTGAGGCGTCAGTCATCATTGCTAAGGGTACATTTGCTTTAGGGTGTGACAACATTACTGCATTCTTTAAACCTTGTTTACACCTCTCGAAAGCTTCTATTGTATTGCTATCCCATTGTATAACAGTTTTATCTTTCTTTTTGGCGCCTTTCATAAATTCATTGAGGCTTGCCTGATGGCTGGCGGCGTTTGGAATGCCCGCTCGGTAGAAGTTGATCATACCTAAAAACCTTCTCAATTGTTCTACGGTTTGAGGTCGCGGGAAATCTAAGATCGCCTTAATTTTATGGTCTAGTGGTCTAATACCGTTCGTCGAGACCTCATATCCTAAAAATTCGATGTTAGATTTTCCAAACTCGCACTTCGATAGATTAATGGTGATTCCAAACTGCCTAAATCTTTCACAAACCTGCCTGAGATGGATTTTATTCTCTTCTATTGAGTCGCTAGCTATTATGACGTCATCTACAAAGCTAAATAGAAAGTCTAACCCTTGCAGTACTGTGTGGTTCATGAAACGTTGGAAAGTCTGACTCGCGTTACGTAAACCGAAGGTCATGCGCGGGAATTCGAATAGACCAAAGGGGGTTATGATTGCCGTTTTCTCGATGTCTTCCTTCGCGACTTTCACGCAATGGTACGATTTGTTAATATCCAGTTTTGTGAAAATTTTCTTACCTGCCAGAACGTAGGTGAAGTCGTGCAGCCGTGGAACTGGGTATCGGTCTGGTTTCGTGATGGCGTTCAGGCGTCTATAGCCGCCACACGGCCGGATATCCCCGTTCTTCTTCGCCACCACATGTAGCGGGCTGGCCCACGCGCTATTGGAGGGTCTGCAGATTCCCATCTCCTGCATTGACCTGAATTCTTCCTTCACCTTGTGATACCTGTTTGGGGGAAGGGGTCTGGCACGCGCATGTACGGGTGGTCCCGTCGTTTCGATGTGATGCAATACTTTGTTATTTTTGCTATCAGTGTCGTCGTCCCTATAAGGCGTGGGTTTAGTGATATCTGAGAACTCTGATAATAGCTCGTGAAATGGATGGCTACTGTCTACGATGCTGACTGAGGGTTCCGAACATTTGACCATGCTACCACTGGTTAATGATTTGTAATTCTTATCCACCAATTTTTGCGCGTTTAAATCTACTAATAATTTATAATGACGTAAAAAATCCGCTCCTAAAATTGGCTGTTTAACATTTGCTACAATGAAGGTCCATTGATAAGGTTGATTGAGATTAAGATTTAATTTTAATTTTCTTGTGCCATATGTCTGAATTTCTGAGCCATTGGCCGCATATAATTTTAAATTAGTACATTCACTTATATTATATGGTCTTTTGTTAACCGGTAAGACAGAAACATTTGCACCTGTATCTATTAAAAAACGCATACCCGTAATTGTATCCTTAACACATAGCCGGTGGTTTGACAAGTCGACGCAGTGGTCCACCGTTGACTGCATCGTGGCTAGTTTCCCGTCTCCTGTTTTCCTGACGGTGCCGCACCTTCCTTCCAGCTACACGGTTGTTCGCACTTGCTAGCTTTCTTCCCGAACCGGAAATGGTAGAAACACACCCAGTCCGCCGATCTCCTCCTGTCCCGCCGTTGCGACGAGTTGTTCCAACGCCTTCCTGGTGACGGTGATCGAGATCGTGGTTTGTATGGTTTTCTTTCCCTCTGACTGCTCCTGTGCATTTCCTGGATGCTCTTGCTTAGTTTCGATACCTCTGCGATCAATAAGTCTGTGCTTGACGGGGAAGGGTTGGCAGCGACTTCGGAAATTGCATCTCTCGGCTCTGCTGTTTCCATGATTTTGTCTGCCTGCTCTGCCAGCGTTTTCAGGTCCGTTATATTGCTGACCGCTAACACCGTTCGTGTCATCGCTGGTAGGTGTCCAATCCATAGCATGCGCAGGGTGTCCTCTGGAAATTTGCCCCTAGCCAGGTCTCTCATGTTTCGCAGTAGTTGCGATGGTTTCTGTTCTCCTAGATCTATTTCTTTTAGCAGTTTCCGCACTCTCTGTGTGTCTGATTCTTCGTATATGCTCAGCAGTCGTTCTTTCAGCACTGTATAAGGTTTGTCCGCGGGTGGTTCCAGTACTAGATCTGACACTTGTCGTACACTTTCCTTGCTCAGCTTTGCGATCACCAAGTTGAATTTCGCCCTTTCGCCTTTTTTCTGGTCTGCGACTATGACCTCGAACTGACCAAACCATAGCCGTGGCTCGTCTGCCCAGAACTCAGGAATCTGTGTCTTGGTGTTGATTTGTGATACATCACCGTCCTCCGATTTCACTGGCGCGGTCGGCTGCGTTGATGCCATCGTTTGCGGTGGTAACACTGGTTGCAACATTTTTATTAGGTCGTACTACGTGGCAAGTACTATGAACGCGCACTATAATATTGTGAGACGTGTATAGTTTTTCGGGGTCACCACTTTAGGGATTGTACAACACGGTGAGTGTCCACGGTAATCCCTACTTGAGTACTGCTCCTTCTGGATACGGGTTCTGGAGTCAATGAAAATCGGGTTGTGTTAACCGAATATATTTCGCGTGATCCCAGAGAGAGAGGACCGTTCGCCCGGACCAGTGCGCAGTAACTGGTCGTTCCCATGCATACATCACGCGCGCATACAATCTGCTAACCTTGCACTCTGCCTTACGTACATACATTGTGTCCCTACAAGGTAAACAATTTAGACCGACTTTAAATAAAATTTCCGAACTGCTTTTTTAAAAGCCAATTTGGTTTAGGCTTTTTTAATGCCATGGGGTAGCGCGTTCCAGAGTTTTATAGTGGAGATAGCAAAAGAAGAGGACATAAAGCCAGTACGGTGAGAGGGAATTTGAAGGATAAGGTTTTAGGAAGCTCGAAGGTTCCGACTGTGAGAACTACCCAACACCTTAAAATAAGTTTTTAAGTATTCAGGAGCGCATGGATCATTCATGGTGGTGAAAAGCAAGCAGAGAGATCTGAGGGACCTCCTGAGTCTGATAGGCAGCCATTTAAGCTGAGAGCGGTACGAAGAGATATGATCATATTTGCGAAGGCCAAAAATGAAACGAATGCAATTGTTCAGAAGACGATCCAATTTGCTAAGAAGTTCTTGGGTTAAATCAGGGTAACAAACATCAGCATAGTCGATAATGGGAAGCACAAGCGCCTGCACCAAAGTTGTTTTAGTGCTAGATGGGAGAAAATGTTTAAATCTATAGAGAGACCGCAGTGAGTAAGTGACTTTCTGGCTAACCTGGGCCACCTGCTTATTCCAGCTGAAAGTATCGTCAATGTACAGGCCCAAGTCTTTTACGTGAGGTGAGAGAGGTATAATGGTGTTGTCGAACATAAGCGGCACCAGCCGGCCAGTGTCCAAATTTCGTATGTATTTCGTGTATATAACGGGGCTATTTGGGAAGACCCAGAATTTCGAACAAAAATATCGATAATATTATTGTCGGCCGGTGTTTGGTAGAAGTAAGAAGTAGGAAGTTATAAATTTACAAAAATATCGATAATAATTATTATTGTCGGCCGGTGTATGGTAGAAGTAAGAAGTAGGAAGTTATAAATTTACAAAAATAGTTTAGTTTAGTTTATTTATTAATAATTATCAGGAATTACAGGTAAGTTCTATAACAAGTAAAAAACACAAATCATAATCACATTAAAAATCCGACACATAAGTAAACTGATTAAAAAAATAAAATTAATAAAAACACATTAAAAATTATCATAAAATACATTCATAAATTAAAATAAATAAATTAAGAATGAACAACTCCATCCATTCTCCTGCCCTTATCCCAATCTATTTGGGGTCGGCGCAGCATGTCTTCTTCCATACTGCTCTATTTTTCGTCATCTCATCAGTCACTTCTTTTCTTACCATATCCTTCTTAACACAGTCCATCCATCGTTTCTTTGGTCTTCCTCTACTCAAATACCCATCCACATTCATACCCAAAACTTTTTTCACGACATTTTCCTCATTCCTCCGCATCACATGCCCATACCACGACAACCGAGTACCACACAACTTTTCACAACTTAAGAATGAACAACTAATACATAATAATCATACAAAATTATCTAAAACCATTCTTTTAGGTCATATAATGCCTGGTCGGTTAGCCAGCCTTTGAGTTTAGCCTTAAAAGCATTGTCAGATGTCGCGCTTAAGATGTTATCCGGTAGCCGGTTGTATACTGATAGACCCATAACATGAATTAACTTTCCAGACTTAGCTAGGGTATGTGGGTAGCCAGCTAACTTGTTTCTACCACGAGTACAATAATTATGCCTATCTCCACGTTTACTGTATTCGTTTAGATGTTGCCTAACGTATACCGCTGCCTGTAATATCACCATAGCTGGAACAGCCCATTGTGATCGCGTAATGGCTCTCACGGCACGCTTCTGCATCTTAAATGCTCGCTCCCAATCGGCAGCTCGGCCCCAGAACTCAACACCATACTGGAGAACCGAGTGTACTAACGCGAAATAACATCCTCTCATCATTTTACGTGGAAGCGTTTGCGCTAAGCGTTCCAGAGCGAAGCACGCTCGTCTGAGTTTGCCACACATTTTGTCAATATGCGGCCCCCAAGTGAGAGATCTGTCCAGTTCGAAGCCGAGAAATGTGGTGACTTGTACCGGTTCAACCACACTGGTTCCTACCCGAAGTGACAGTGGTGTACACATTCGACCGGAAAGATTTACGTGCATGTAGTGTGTCTTGGTTGTGTTGAGTATCAAGCCATTTATTTTAAACCAGTTGTTAATTTTCCACACCACTGAGTTGAGTCTTTCTTGTAGTATTTCCATCGACGGCGCGCACACAACTGCAGCTACATCGTCCGCGTACATAAAGACATAAGCCTCACTTATTGCTGCAGGTAGGTCATTGAGCAATAGACTAAACATGATGTTGGATAGGGAGGAGCCTTGTGGTACACTATCGACAATATCGATAATATTATTGTCGGCCGGTGTGTAGAAGTAAGAAGTAGGAAGTTATAAATTTACAAAAATATCGATAATATTATTGTCGGCCAGTGTATGGTAGAAATACGAGTAAGAAGTAGGAAGTTATAAATTTACAAACACTTTGATTGACTGCTACTGAGAAATTCCCGATAGAAATATTTCATTTCACACTAGCTGTTGCCCGCGACTTCGTCCGCGTGAACCACCTTTGTCACCTAGGGGTATAAAAGTAGCCTACGATTTGTTTTCTAACCTACCGAATAGACACAATTATTTTTTTATTTTTATTTTTAAAGATGATGATGATGGTGATTTATTTATTTATTCAACTATGATGATGTTATGTTGACTCTACAGGGTAAACCTTAGTTGCCATTAAGTCGCGCATTTCTCCTGATACCCCAATAAACCTGTACAGAAGTCGAGTCCGCCATCTTCTGGATGTCATAATAAATACCATATTCGTAATCAGCACCCCTGATAATCTAGGAAGCGACACCCATAATGATTTTTAATTTTTCATTCCAACCCCATTGCAACCCAAATGGGGATGATGGAATTTCAGGTCCGCCACATTAAATCTTAAAATCATTGTTTTTGTAATACACCCAACCCGATACACAATACAAACAACACCCATGTTTATTTTCAGACTTTGTCACGCCATTTCTCCATATTAGGGGTTGAATTCTGAACAAAACTGAAACAAATGTTCATTTATCGATAGGAGTACTCCTGTTAAGTTTCAAATAAAATAGACTAACTAATCTTGTTTCCCTATTCAAAGTTTGGAGCCCCGTTTCACCCCTTTGGAGGACGAATTTTGTAAATTATTTCTAACTGCACCCCAAGAGTACATAGGAAACCTATTTGCCAATTTTGGAATCTGTAGACCCAGCGGTTTGGGCTGTGCATTGATTTTTAGACTTGGTTACCCCATTTCCCCCTCTTAGGGTTTGAATTTTGAAAATACCTGAAACCCGTTTCTCCTCATTTATCAATAGGAGTACTCCTGTGTAGTTTCGAATGAAATAGTCTAACTAATCTGGTTTCCCCATGCAAACTTTGGATCCCCGTTTCACCCCTTTAGATGGTGAATTTTGAAAAATCCTTTCTTAGTGCACCCTAAGACCAAATAAGGAACCTACTTGCCAATTTTGGAATCTGTAGACCCAGCGGTTTGGGCTGTGCATTGATTTTTAGACTGTCGACCCATTCAACCCCTCTAAGGGGTTGAATTCTGAAAAAAACCTGAAGCACTTTTCTTCTCATTTCTCAATAGGAGTACTCTTGTGAAGTTTCGAATGAAATAGTCTAACTAATCTTATTTCCCCATACAAACTTTGGAGAACCGTTTCACCCCCTTAAAGGATGAATTTTGAACAGTTCTTTCTTAGTGCACCCTTAGACCACATAAGGAACCTGCTTGCCAATTTCGGAATTTGTTGACTCAGCGGTTTGGGCTATGCATTGATTTTTGGACTTTGTCACCCCATTTCCCCCTCTAAGGGGTTGAATTTTGAAAAAACCTAAAACCCGTTTCCACTCTTTTTTCAATTGGAGTACTACTGCGAAGTTTCGAATGAAATAGTCTAACTAATCTGGTTTCCCCATACAAACTTTGGAGCTCCGTTTCACCCCCTTAGAGGGTGAATTTTGTAAAATCCTTTCTTAATGCACCCCTAGACCACATAAGGAACCTTCTTGCCAAATTTGGAATCTGTAGACCCAGCGGTTTGGGCTGTGCGTTGATATATCACCCAGTCAGTCATAAAGATTCACAGCTCCTCCCCCGTAGGTGATAGCGTGATTGATAATATGTACCTAGCCTATATGTTGACCCGACCTCAGTAATATTCATGCAAAATTTGAAGTAAATCCATGCAGTACTTTTTGAGTTTAGCCCGGACATACATACAGACAAACAGACAAAAATTCTAAAAACTTTATTTCTGGCTTCGATATCGATTGTAGATCACGCCCCAAGTATTCTTTTTAAAAATTTTTCAATGTACAGTTTTGACTTTCCTACGATTTTATTATATGTACGACTATTTCACATAAGTAGGCCTAGATGAGCCTAATGCCAAAACTATCACAATATATCGCTTACGAAGTGCTAGTTCGATACAAAGATGAGGCCTCATTACTAATTTATTACTTCCTAGTCTTCCTCCTCAAATCAATCCAGTAGTTTTAAACCGACTTCAAAAAAGGAGGAGGTTTTATGTTCGTGTGACATTTGTATGTATTTTTAAATATGCTACTACCCGATTTGTTCCCCATTTGTGGACCGATTCTCAAAATACTCTTGTTTTATTTGAAAGAGTAGGTATACTCCTGAGGTGGTCTCATTTAAATTTGGTAAAGATGATCAGCATCAGCTGCTGATCTATATACTCGTACTTAGTCAAATATAGTAACCAATAAGGTTACTATATTTACGCCGCTTGAGGTTCTCCACAGCCGCAGCGGCAGCCCCTGCACAGCACGATGAACTAGGAAGATTGGAAGGCGCAAGAGTATCGACACATTTTGCGTTGCGTCCCACACTAGAGGCCTACCCATCTTAGGCCATCTTCCATGGAAACAAAGACATGTCGTCTGGTCTCTTGCCATCGTCGCGTGCTAAACCTTTGGGTTGTCAATAATGTCAATCCAAAAAAATATAGAATCCCACAGCATCAAAATAGTACCTATATTTTAAGTTTGTTATTGCAGTTCTCGGCTCAAAACCAGCCTCGCCTACGACTCGTGTGTTGATTCCGCCTCGAATACAATAACAAACATTCTCCACATAAATCAAACGACATTTTTCAATACACTTTTGAAAAAAGAAATTCTGTCATTCCCGCGTTGGAAAACTGACAAAAAACGCACAAGTGTGAAATACAAAATTGTATGTTGAACCTAATCGTAGTGCTACAAGAACCGAACCAGTTTTCGAGGAAGTGTATTGAAAAAATAAGTATTAAAAAATCAAAAAGTGAAAATAATACTGTGTTCACTTTTTGATGATGTGATGTGCTGGATGTGCATGTGTTCGCCATGTTTGAATCCCTTCAAACATGGTGTATGTTCGAATCCCCGCAAATACGAGTACTTACATGTTGGTAGGGAAGCCGGAGGGGAGAATTATTCACAAATCGTTATAATTTAATTTCACAGCTCGAGACTGCAGAGACAAATGGAAGCGGATAAGAGACTGTTACAGGAGAGCACAGAAGTTACGGAGAATGAAGTCTGAACAAGGAGCTAAAATTATTAAACGGCCAAAATATGAGCAGCAGTTGACATTCCTCAACGCACACTTGAGAGACGAAGTGCGCCACGAACCCTCCTCGGCAGACAACCCCGACTCCAGCAACGACGAGAACAGCATGATCGAGGAGGCCGCCAGCCCTGCAGCCTTCGTGGACACTCTGGCGCCGGCGCCGGCGGCCGAGCCCTACGCCGCGCTCGGGGACTGCGTGTACAGCGCCCCCCTCGCGCCTCCACCCGCGCCCACGCTGGCGCCGCACCGCGACAAGCTCACGGACTTCTTCATGGGCCTGGTCGAAACTGTGAGGGATCTGCCCGAACACGTGCAGATTCAGGTGAAACGCGACGTGTTTAAAGTGGTCAGTGACGCGGAAGAAATGGCTTATAAGTCAAAGACAGAGAATCCCTTCTCGAGATTTGACTTTGTTAAAGAGGAACACGAATAAAACATCTTTATTAATTCTTCTTCCTGTTATAAAGCCAACAGTGACTGTGGTCTCTGATGGGTTGGATGATGAGTGAGTATGTTAAATGAAAACCTAGATAAAGTGAAAAATACATAATGCATCTTAACAAATCTTGTAATTTCGTAATATCATTTATTAATTGTCACCGACAGCATGTATGACATTTTATTATATGGCCTCTAGCGAGTTAACATAGAGACATTCACTGTCTAAAGAGTTTCTAATATACCACATCTCTCCCCTCCTAGCTGCTGCGGATCAAGGGTGCACCCAAAAGCTGGTCGAGATGTCGGCGCCAGATATCACCGTTGTCGGTGCGACCTTCGTAGTGCAGTCGGCCCAAACGTTTTATGATGCTTCCAAACTGCCACCGCTGCGTGGCACTCGTGTAGTCACGAGCCTGTACCCGATCGCCTAGGTTGAACTCTCTGACATTGACCTCTTGAAGCGGTGGTTCTGTCTCCTTCTCTTTTCTTAAAAACATAGCATGTAGGCCCGTGCGTATTTCTCTGTCAAACATAAGGAGTTTGACCATTAGCATTTGGCGTCCGTCGGAGACGAGTTTACACTGTCACTAACTTCTCTACTAGGCTACCTCCTTCCCCCTCTACGCTTCGTAAAATTTTCTTAACTGCCTGCACAAACCGCTCAGCTTGCCCATTGGTTGCAGGGTGGTATGGAGCAGAGGTCTTATGAATGATCATACAATATTTTAAGTATTTTTCGAACTCTTCCGAAACGAACTGTCGACCATTGTCTGAAACCAAGACGTGAGGTGTCCCAAAAGTGCAAAATAGTTCTTTCAATTTTTGTATGCACCAAGAGCTTGTAGTGGACTTGGTTGGTATAATCTCAGTCCATTTTGAGAATGCATCTACAATAATTAAAAGTTGGTATCCGTGCACAGGTCCAGCGAAATCAATACGAAGTGCCAGGGGCCGTTTGGTTGTTCCCAATGGTGTAGTGGTGCTTTCTCTGGTTCATTTTGTTGCAATATACAGGTTCTACATGACTTGACTTGAGTCTCAATCTCGTTGTCAATTCCTCTCCAGTACACGAAACTGCGAGCCAATAGCTTCATCTTTACAATGCCTGGGTGACCGAGGTGTAGCTCGTCAAGCACTTGTTCGCGTAATGATTTTGGAATTAACACTCGTGATCCTCTCAATAAACAACCATCATGCAAAGTAAATTCATTGTCCTTGTCACCGATTGTTTTTAGTGATTGACCATTTTCCAATGCGTGTAGCAAAAATGTACAGTCGGCGTCCTTTCTTGTTTCTGTCGCTATGACATCTGGATTAATATCAATGGTATGTATTTGCTGAAATTGAAAACTGTAATTCTGGTCAATTCTGTTGGTTTTGGTGTTTTCTACTGGAAACCTGGATAAATAATCTGCATTTGAGTTGTTCGCCGAAGTTCTGTATTCAATGTTGTAGTCAAATCCAGATACAGCAGGCTCAGCACAATGACTCGGACATCAGTCAAGTAATCAGTCCATGTCTACCTCAAATATTCAGGAACAATGTTTTAATAACAATAATCTTAGAGACATAATTAAGGAAGAATTGGCCGCTGCTTTCAAGTCATCTTTTAAAGAATTACTTTTGGAGCAATTGAAAAATATTCAAGGAGAAATATCGGAATTCAAAGTTTCGCTTGGGTTTTTCAACGAGCACTTTGAAGACTTCAAAAAACGCTTTGATGAAAAGGAAACCCTTATAAACCAACTGCGCAACGATAATGCAACCCTCCAGCAGAGTGTTAGTGAACTTACCACACGATTATGTATCGTAGAACAAAACATGCGTGAAAGCAACGTGGAAATTAATGGTATTCCTGAGGATAGGTCTGAAAACCTAGTGCAAACGCTGCAAAAGATCGCAAAGGTGACTTGTTGTGAAATTGGCGACAGTGACGTTATGCAAATCACAAGAGTAGCCAAACTGAATAAGGAGAGCAACCGTCCGCGCACTGTGATCGCTAAGCTCCGCAGCCCTCGCCAGCGTGACAATCTTCTAGCTGCTGTAGGAAACTTTAACAAAAAACACCCCTCGGACAAATTGAGCTCGCATCACCTAGGCCTACATGGTAACAGAGTGCCTATTTTTGTAAGCGAGCATTTATGCCCTACTGGTAAGCAACTTCATGCAGCAGCACGGATATTGGCTAAGGAGATGTCATTTAACTTTGTCTGGATACGTAATGGGCGAATTTTTGTACGCAAAGATATTTATTCGAAGCCTATCTACATTCGCAATCACGATAGCTTAAATTTAATGAAAACGACAGATATAGCTGTTTAGAATTTAGTTTACTTCTGTCTCTATAATAGTGTTCTTCGCGTTATTTGTATTCGCAATGTTTGATATTTATTATCAAAATGTTCGTGGAATTAGAACTAAAACTGAAGATATCTATAAAAACATTCTACTTACTAGCTATGATGTAATTGCATTTACTGAATCTTGGCTAAACTCTAATGTATGTAATGGAGAGTTCATTGACCCGCGGTACACAGTATATCGTAGAGATAGGTTAAGTTCTAAAGTATCCAAAAAAGATGGGGGAGGGGTTATGGTTGCTGTTTCTAGTAAAATTAAATCTATACGAATGAAAAGCTGGGAAAGTGATTTGGAAGATTTATGGTTATCTATTGAGGTAACTGTGAACAACCATACTAAAAAAATTGCACTATGTGTTATCTACATGCCCCCGCCTGTCAAACTGGACTCTCTACAGTGTTTCCTAAATAATGCTACTATTGCGCTCAATAATGTCGATGATGTTGTGATTCTTGGGGATTTTAACTTGGGTTTCATCGAGTGGAAAAAGAGAGATGATGACCTACATCTTTCACCATCAAACTATGAAAACGCACTGGGTTACTCATTTGTAGACTTTTTGTCGTTTAATGAACTCCACCAATTTAATTCTATTCATAATGCAGATAACAGATTTTTAGATCTAGTATTAAGTAAAATATCAGATGTAACAGTTACTAAGCCCATTGATCTGCTTAGTAAACTGGACTCCCATCATCCAAACTTGCTTATCTCTATTCCACTGTCAAACTTAGAACAATTAAAACCAAAATATCGCTCCGGTTACAACTTTTTTAAAGCCGACTATGAACAAATCATAATGTATCTTGAAAATATAAATTGGTTTGATGCCTTCAATAATTGTGTTGATGTGAATAAAATGGTTGACATCTTTTACAGCGTCCTTCAGAGCGCTATTGATAATTTTGTACCCATTTACACTAAGAAAAAATCTAAGTATCCGTCTTGGTATACTGCCTCACTTATTAGGACCCTATCTGAAAAAGAGAAATTTAGACAAAAATACCGCAAATATAATAATCCCCGAGACAGGCTAACCTTTGAATTACTTCGCAGTCGCTGTCATACATTAATAAATAACTGTTATAATTCATATAAGAGTAAAATTGAAAACGATATTCCAAAAAACCCTAAAGCTTTCTGGCGGTTCATAAAGGATAAAGGTCGTGGGGAATCCTGCATTCCTGCTGACATGTTTATGAATGATAGGCTCGCACGTAGTGGTCCTGAAATTGCTAACCTTTTCGCAGATCAATTTGTGTCTGTTTTTAGCCATAACCCTGTTACTAATAATAATAATAATTCAAATAGATTCTTAGGTACTGACTCTGTCCTAAGTACCATCAAGTTCACTGAAATGCAAATTTTTACCAAGCTCAAACACATACTCGTAGATACCTCTAAAGGGGCTGGACCTGATTCCATACCACCTCTGTTAATAAAACGCTGCTGCCATGAACTTGCTCTACCGTTGCTACTTATTTTTAATTCTTCTCTTGCTGAAGGAATCTTCCCTGATGTATGGAAAAGTGCAAGAATTGTCCCGATTTTCAAGAAAGGAGATCCTGCCAATGTTAAAAATTACCGTCCAATTTCAGTATTATCATGTTTTTCAAAGATCTTCGAATCCCTTATCTGTCCAATCATTACTCACCACATTGACAAAATTATTTCGCCGAATCAGCATGGTTTTAAAGCTGGTCGCAGCGTAGAAACAAACCTTGTCGAGTTTGTTTCCGATATAACGCTGGCTCTTGACAAAAGATTGGAAGTAGATGCTGTGTACACAGACTTTAGCAATGCGTTTGATAAAGTTGACCATTCTCTGCTACTGTCAAAGTTAGAATACAATGGTATACATGGCTCATTTTTAAACTGGTTTTCATCTTATTTATCCCGGAGATCGCAAATTCTTGTTGTTAATGGTTATGAATCATACCCTTACTATGCTGAATCAGGAGTTCCTCAGGGTTCTCACCTTGCACCAGTTCTATTTTCACTCTTCATTAATGACATAACTGATCATATCCATCACTGTAAATACCTAATGTTTGCCGATGATCTTAAAATTTATAAAATTATCACTTCAGATAAAGATGCTTCCCTAATTCAGGAGGATTTGGTCAGAATTGATCATTGGTGCAACCTGAATCACATGAAACTTAACATCCAAAAATGTAACCACATACGATTTTCTAGGAAAAAACAACTTAATACAGTCTCATTCAAAATAAGAGGAGAATTATTAGAAACCGTTAGTGAGGTCCGCGATCTTGGCATCATTATGGACAGTGAACTTAACTTTAGAAGCCATATCGATAACATCGTCACTAAATCAGCACGGTTGCTAGGATTCCTTAAGAGAAGTACTAAAGGGTTCAAACTTCTAAGAACTAAAACTGTCCTTTATAACGCCTTAGTTCGTAGCCAACTGGAATTTGCCAGTGTGGTATGGAACCCCCACTATGCAGTACACTCACAGAGAGTCGAAAGCATCCAGAGAGCCTTTACAAAACATCTAGCGTATACTTTCAGTGTAATATCTCCCCGGTGTCCATATGAACAACGCCTTCTATCTTATGAAATGTATAGTTTGCGCGACCGTCGAGTAATGCAGGATCTTATGTTTTTGTATAAATTAGTAAATAATAAACTAGACTGCAGTAGACTAGTTGAGCGTATTGGACTAAAAGTACCTCACAATTTGCCAAGGTATCCTATGACCAACCTCTTCAACACTCAAGGGTCTAACACGAATATTGGGGTAAACTCACCACTCAATAGAATCTGTAGAGTGATGAATTCTTTTATTAAATCTTCCCCTGATGTCGACATTTACCATAACTCCATAAAAATATTTAAAACTCATTTACTGGATTCGCGAAAATCGCAACACAATGTTTGTGGTGTTAGTAATCATTAATGATCCCTTCGGTTTATTTAATTATATTACTTCTTTCTATATTGTTAACAATGTTTTAACGTTATTATTTTATTCATAGTTCTGATCTAATTTTTATGTTTTAACGATAATTTTTATATCTTGTCTTCTTTTTTTTTAAATTTTAATTGTAATTACCTAGTTAATCACTCAGAGCGTATTTTTTTTTTCTTTGTATTGTTTCGTTAGTTAAGTAAACTCTTAATAGTAAGGTTTACTATTGTATTTCATGTCTTGAGCCACTCATCTTATTGTTATTTTTTTTTTTCGTCTTATGTTATCACTTATTTTTGTGAATGCTGGTTAACCTATAATTGGCGACTGTGTAAGTCCAAGACCTTAAAACATTTTTATATCTAAATGCTGTACACAGAAGCTGTTGGTGAACCTATCTTAATAAATAAATAAATAAATAAATAAATCAAACCAATCTTCGAGTGGATCAAAGCTGGTGTTCCTAAACTCAAGTGGAGTGATGTGGCTGCGATGAGTTCCATCACTAAGAGTTATTGGGCGCAATGGAACAGCTTGGTGATCCAGGATGGAGTCTTGTGCCGTAAATGGGAAAACGCTAGAGGGGATAGTTGTCATCTACAAATGGTTGTCCCTAAAGCTAAGATACCGGATGTTCTACGGCTCTACCATGATGGATGTTCTGGAGGACATATGGGGGTAAAAAGGACTTTACTAAAAATTCGAGAACGCTTTTACTGGATCCACTGTCGAGATAATGTGGAGGACTGGTGTCGCAAATGTGCCAGTTGTGCGGCCGTGAAAGGACCCCAGACACGCAGCAGAGGTGCATTAAAAGTGTACAACGTTGGAGCCCCTTGGGAATGGATAGCACTAGACGTTGCGGGACCATTTCCAGTAAGTGAGGGCGGAAACAGGTACTTCCTGGTGGTCATGGATTACTTCACAAAGTGGCCAGAAGTCTTCGCCATTCCTAACCAAGAAGCTGCAACTGTCGCAGATAAATTAATTCAGGAAGTCTTCTGTCGTTTTGGGATACCCTTAGAAATACACAGCGATCAAGGAAGGAATTTTGAATCGCAAGTATTTCAAGAGACTTGTCGATTGATGGGTACCCATAAAACCAGAACCACCTGTTACCACCCACAACCCGATGGAATGGTGAAACGATTCAACCAAACGTTAGAGAGATATCTGGCCACAGTTGTGGAAAGCCGGCAAAGGGATTGGGACAAGCACATACAGCCGTTTCTTTTGTCTTACCGAAGTGCAGTCCACGAAAGTACGACTGTGACACCAGCCTTCGCGAACTTTGGAAGGGAATTACGGTTACCTGCTGATTTAATCACTGGAACTCCCCCTGATGCTCCATGTAGTGTAACAGATTACGCGAATGACTTGCGTAATAAGTTGAACGATGTTTATGAGCATATCCGACAATACGGCCAACAGATGTCTGAGAAGATGAAGACCCGTTATGATCGGAAGGCAAACGGTAGGGGTTTCGACGAGGGTTCACAGGTGTGGTTGCATAGCCCAGTGCGGAGCAAGGGGAAGTCTCCGAAGTTGCAAGCAAATGGATGGACCATACTGAGTCGTGACTAGGATCAACGATGTCACCTACCGAATACAGAAGGGCCCACGAGGTGCGCCTAAGATTGTGCATGTAGACCGGTTGGCGCGATACTACGGGACTAATGATGCTCGGGACGAGCATGTCTAAGGAGGGGGCAGTGTTACATCGAACCTACTAGAACATTCGAGAAAGCACGTGATTACAGTATGTGTACGTTGGAATTTCGAGAGCTTTCTGTTATTATTAGTTTTAAAGTTAAGTAGGTACAAACTCGCGACCTCTTTACAAAAAGACATTAGAATTTCGACCGTACGCCTAGGGCATACGGTTCATATTTGTTTGTTTTGTACAAGTAGCTAGTAATAATAATTACCTAGCTACTTACCTACTGTTTTTTATGACCCTCTAGAATATTCGTGGTTATTCTGGTGTGTCTATTGGCGAGCATAAATAGACCGCTCACGGCCGCGACAGTCAGTCTTGTTTTGGCTACCAACGAAGCGAATCGAAGTGAACTTGAAGTGCGATATCTAAGCGAATAGTGATCAGTAGTGCATTGTAGTGTACTTGTGATTAAGTTCTAATTGTTTTGTGAATAAATAAAGTTAATTGTGTTGTTTAATCGGTAGTAATTAATTTATCTCATACCCAGCTCGTAACAGTATGTTAACGTTAAGCATGATGTTATGTGGTCGGATCATTACCCATTGTGGCATTAAATAATTAGGCCGAAAGCAAAGCGAGGTATTTCCCACGACAACCTAGTTGTGTGGGGAGAAAAAAGCTCAGATGCTATTAAAACCTACAGGCAAGAATGTCATCGGCGATTACAAAATGTTGACTTTCCTCGTGTTTTGTCCAATTGTTGTGATCGCATGTGTAATTATTCGAACCACAATCTCGGTCTGTATCGGGATGTGGTATCCGCTCTGAGGGAAGCCGCCATTGTTAGCAGTGAGACGCGGGGTTGGAATAAGCACGTCAGCGAGGCTCACTCGCACGCTAGGCTTAGGTTTAATGAGTGACTTAATTGTGGCAAACCTACATCAGGCATGATTTATGAGGAAATGTGTGACACTCGAAAGACCTTAAATCAAAATTTAGGTGGTGCCAAAATCACCAAGACCAAATCCAAATGGACATCCTAGCCGAGTTGCATATTAAAAAAGACTTTCGAGATATCTGGAAGTCTATAAAAAGCACAACCTTAGGCCTGGTTTGCCAGTCAGCGTCGATGGCGTGTATGTTGAAAGGGATATTGCTAATGTTTTTAAATCCCAGTTTTGTGTCTAGCCAAGCAGTATTTCACCCTGTGAGGTGGTCGATGCTGAGTTACAGTGCACTGTCCTGGAACCGAGAATTAAGTTCTCATCTGCGGACATAGCTAAGACCATAGGGTGTATGACCAGAGGTAAGTCTCCAGGACAGGACGGACTCAGCCTCGAGCACCTACAGCATGCAGGTCCCCACCTGCCGCGTGTTCTGGCCATGCTGTTTACGTTCTGCCTTCGCCATTCGAACTTGCCGGACGAGCTGATGAGGACGCGGTCGTAGTACCAATTGTTAAAAATTAAACTGGTGATATTTCAGACAAAAACAATTACAGACCGATCTCATTAGCGATCGGTCACCTGCTCAATGGTCAGTTTAACAATACAATAACTTTGCACAATAACCAGTTCGGGTTCAGGTCCAAACTCCACAGATAGTGCTATACTGAGTTTAAAGCATGCTGTCAGATATTACACAGACCGGAGCACGCCTGTTTACGCCTGCTTCCTCGATCTGTCCAGCAGTCCGGCTAGCATGGGCAGGGGATAAAAATTTTATCCACCGGTTATTTCCACTTTTGTTTGAATTTTGTCCCTTGTCAGTGGAAATAACCGGTGGATAAAATTTTATCCCCTGCCCATGCTAGCCGGGCAGGGCTAGCATGGCCGGAGACATTTTATCCACGGGGAGAGGACAAAATACTATTCCCCTCTGTCAATTTTGTCCACCCTCCGAGCATGGCGACATGGGTGGATAAACTATTCACGGGGGACAAAACAGGGGAACGCTTCTTGTCCCCGAAATTATTGCCATTATAAGAAAATTTTTGTTTAATTACAAAATAGTCGAGAATATCGTCGTAAACCAAAGTACTTTTTCGTTTTATTACATCTGTGCAGTGGTACCAACTTAGGGTAATTTACCCTATATTTAGAGTAAAAGTAATCCAGCAGGGTAATTTCTACACCGCGGATTAGCATCCAACCCACTTTTACTTTGTTGTGATCGGTACTCTAATAAACCTTTAGTGTTACCAAATCTGTGTGTGTTTACCTCAACTCGCCTAACTCCGAGTACTGACTTACCACTTCTTACTTAAAACTACAAGTGTAAGGTACCAACTACTGCGGGACCTTACATTTAATGGGCCATTAAATGTAAGGTCCCGCAGTAGTTGGTACCTTACACTTGTAGTTTTAAGTAAGAAGTGGTAAGTCAGTACTATACCCATACACACAATTTCCTAAATATTTGTGCATTTCATGGACTCTTACCAGCTCACTATTACCCCACACATCAAAGCGGTTCTTGCTTAGACCATATCATTCTAAAATCAAAAAATCCATCTAAAACATTGGTTACTAACTCTGCGCTTACCGATCATCAAGCTGTTTTACTAACAATGCAAATAAATTCACCTAGAAAAAACTGCGAGCGTAGCTACACTAAAGTCAATATGACAAAACTTGAAACTGACATATGCGGCATTAATTTTAACCCTATTTACGATTCTGTTGATGCAAATATCGCGTTACAGTATTTCATAAATTCCTTACAATATGTAATAAAGAAAAACACTTTCACTAAGAAAATCCCTAGTAAGTATAGCTGCATTAAACCGTGGATCACACCCGGTCTCGTTCGTTGTCTAAGACACAGAGACAAACTTCACCTAAAATCAAAACTTGCACCAAATGATCTAATACTTTCTGTTACCTATAAAAGATATCGTAATTTCTGTAATAAACTGTTGAAAAAACTAAAAAACCAGTACGATAAACTTGAACTCGAGAAGGCGGGGAAAAATAGTAAACTTGTGTGGAAATTTATAAAAACCAATACACTGAGGTCAAAAAATTTGGAACCTCCGTTGGATTTACTGACATCTGAAATTAACCCATCCGAAGCAGCAAATAAGGCTAACCACTTTTTTGTCAACGTTGGTAAAAACTTGGCTGAAAAATTCATAAATATTAGCACTCCTCCTACTCAAAACCCAACAGGGACATCCTCCACGTTGAACTCTTTTGTCTTACTGGATACGGACGTCAACGAAGTTGTTAGAATTATAAACGGCTTAAAGGATGTCTGCGCAACGGGGTGGGATGATATACCCAATAACGTACTAAAAAGATTTCAACACCTACTGGCCCCCCCGCTTACCCACATCTTTCAGCTATGTTTATCTAATGGGATATTCCCAAAATTGCTAAAAAAGTCTGTGGTAACACCTATTTTCAAGTCTGGCGACAAAATGAGTGTGAATAACTACAGACCCATTTCAGTACTAACGGGTATATCAAAAATTTTGGAAAAGATCATAAACAGTAGACTAATAAAATATCTGGAAGATAACAAGCTTCTTTCAGACAATCAATTTGGGTTTAGGCCTAAAAAATCCACTAGCCAAGCAGTAAACAAATTGATCAATTACGTTTCTACAAATCTGGACAGGGGTATGTATACAGTTGGTATTTTTCTAGACCTTGCTAAGGCATTTGACACTATTTCTTGCACTAGTCTTTTGCAGAAGCTTGAAACTCTCGGGATAAGAGGAGCGCAGCTTTTGCTTTTATCTGATTATCTTAGTGATCGACAGCAATGTGTAAAAATTGGTCCGAACACAAGTTCTGATCTTTCTAATACTCGTTTTGGAATTCCACAAGGCAGTATATTAGGGCCAACATTATTTTTAATCTATATTAATGACCTGTGCAGCCTCCCACTCAAAAATGGTGTTGTAATGTCTTATGCAGATGATACTGCTCTGTTGTTTGCAGCTAAATCAAGAGCAGAGGCCTATGAACATGCTCAGAATGGTTTCAACACTGTATCTAATTGGCTCCAAGATAATTTTCTAGCACTGAATGCTGATAAAACAAAATACATTTCATTTACTATGAGAAATACTAACACACCGCTTACTAACTTAGTCATTAACGCGCATACCTGTAGCACGTACGCTGACACTGCATGTTCTTGCCCTACTTTAGAAAAAGCTGACCATTTGAAATATCTTGGTGTCACAATTGACTCCAATTTAAATTTCCGTAAACATATCGAGTTACTATGCACTAGAGTTCGCAAACTAATATATGTTTTTAAGTATTTACGTAATGTAGCCGAGTATAAATTAATAAAACAAGTTTATTTAGCTTTGTGTCAGTCTATTCTAACGTATTGCATAACGTCCTGGGGTGGCGCGGGAAATTCAATTCTTCTCCCTCTAGAACGTGCTCAAAGAGCAATTCTAAAGGTCGCTACCTTTCGTCCGTTTAGATTTCCGACACAGCTGCTCTACAAAGCATGTAATGTACTCACAGTACGGCAATTATTTGTTCTTCACATTATACTGCAGCAGCACTCTACCCTTCACTATGACCAAGTTCCTTCCGATAGGAGAAGGAAGGACCTGGTTTGCTCAAAGCCTCAAACTAAACATGCTTTTGCTAGTCGATTCTATGTGTTTTTAGGTCCTTTTCTGTATAATAGACTGAACAAGAAACTAAACTTCTATCGTCTAAGTTATAGGAAATGTAGATTTGTAATATCAGATTATTTAGCGACACTTAATTACACGGACACGGAAAAACTTCTAGAAGTCCTAGTTTGATTATGTTATGCCCTCGTATCTACTTTGTACACATCTCCTACCTAAAATTAGTTGTAATGTTTATTGTTTTTGTACCAGTTTGATTTTTGTTGTAATTGTTATTAGATTTATTATATTTTGAAAACTTTTAATGTCCTAATTAAATTATGCAATGTAAAGTGATGGCCTGAAACACAGGTTTAAATAAACCTAGATCAGGTAGGTCGCTACCTAACATTTGTTTTGACAATTTCGTTACCAGCAACGGCAGCAACTGTTTTATATATTGTAATTGTAGTTTAATTATAAGCACTAATTATACAATTGTTAAAAATAACTCTACTGCACTTAAATGTATACTTTTGTAAACCTTCTTCTTTTAAATAAATTATTCTTATTCTTATTCTTATTCTAGGGTATGAATTTTCCTAGGGTATTTTTGGGGTAACAGTCAATAACAGTAAAATAATTACTTTGAATGATATTGTTTTTGAACCATTACAGATTCCGTGTCGTGAACGCACCGATTGCTTTTGTGTCTCTCTCTAGTCTTCCTTATTTATTGTGTTGCCTGCTCTTTCTTTTCGTGAGTGTGTGTTGTTGTGAAAAATGGCGTCGTGAAAACGCGTAACGCCAGCACTCTAGTGCTGGCGTTACGCGTTTTCACGACGTTCAGGTGTGAAAAAGTACCTATGCACAAAAATACTGTAAAGAATGAGAGTATGATAAAAAAAAAGGTAAGTCCAGTTTTCTTAAAGCTATAATATGTATTAATCTACTTAATTGAGCAATGAGACTGAGGTTACACAAGCATTATTGTAACTGTTTTCTTTGATTGTAAGTATTGTACTTTGTTTGGCAGTTTGGCTGGTAACATTAT
The DNA here is from genome assembly GCA_950022955.1 of Xestia ashworthii. Taxonomy (NCBI): domain Eukaryota; kingdom Metazoa; phylum Arthropoda; class Insecta; order Lepidoptera; family Noctuidae; genus Xestia; species Xestia ashworthii. Next base: position 23,140,346 of record OX465566.1, read on the forward strand.
TTGAATGTCTTCGGTAATGTAATAAGAGTTGCCTGTTGCAAAATTTACCCACATCTGTAGGTATATTTTACGGGTGGTGGTGGTGATGGATAAAGATAAATGCATATTGTGGTGATGATGAAGATGAATGGTGGTGGCGGTGCGGTGGTGTTAACGCTTTGCTTTTTTTATTTTTAGATTGGATTTGTCCTGACCCTACTGGTGAAAACTATGCAAGGTGCAAATATTGTAAAGTCACATTAGTACCCCACAAGAAAGAGCTTAACTATCACGCAAAGAGTAAAAAACACATAAAAGCTGTGTCATTAGATAAAGCGGCGAAGTCCTGTCAGCAATTGCCTTTTGTAAAAACAGTTTCGAAGAATAGCAAAACTGCGGAATTAAAAATAGCTGCTTAAATAGCTGAACAAAATGTAGTTCATTTAGGTGAAATCCTGCCATGTCTTGATCTGAAATCAGAAGTTCTGGGGACGTTAAAAATACACAGAACTAAATGCAGCATGCTAATAAAAAACGTTCTTGGTCCAGTAATGATGCAAGAAATTATATCTGATGTTGGTGATGCTGCATATTCACTTATTGTAGATGAAACTACTTACGGACATATCAACAGATAAAATTCTGTGCATAATGATACGGTAGGTATTTTTCAAAAATTAAGCAGGATATCATTACAACATTTTACAGATACATAAAAATATCTAAATGCGATGCAACAACCATCTATGAAACTATAAAAAGTACTTTACTAGAGGACTCCTTACGTCTTGAAATGCTGGTAGGAATTGGGCTAGACGGTACTAATGTACCATTTTAACCATTTTTTACTCAGTCGTCGAAACCATTTTATCATGTATTGGTGAGCACCACTCTGTCGCAGCACTGTTGAAAAGAGACTTACCGGATATTATCATCGTTAATTGTACCTGTCATTCGTTGCATTTATGTGCAGAGAAAGCTTCGGAAAGTATGCCCCGTCAACTGGAATTTTTGATTCGGGAATGCCACAATTGGTTCTCGTATAGTTCAAAACGCCTTGAAGCCTACAGGGAGGGACTTATACGAAATTATGAACGAAAGTCGAGCTCCTAAAAAAATACCAGGATTTTGCGGAACACGCTGGTTATCAGTCACGTTCTCATGCCTACGTACGTTACTCGAGCAATGGGAGGAATTAAAGCTTCTTTTCATGATGGCTAAGACTGAAGACAAATGTTTCAGGGCGGAAAAATTGTATGACATCATGAAATGCAGAGCTTACCATGCATATTTCACGTTCTTAGATGTTCATCTACGACAAGTTACTAAAGTAAATTGCCTTTTTCAAAGTGATAATGTCGATCCAGCGAAACTGTTAGAAGACTTGTTTTTGCTATTCAAAAATAGCCTGCAAATTATTGTCATACCTCGGAAGCTTGAAACTGTTACGGATTGAGAATATGCATCATTTGGTTTTCAGGAGCATTTGATGCATGTATCAGCAATGCATTTTGGCTACACGATTGAAGAGGCGCTATCGAAACTAGACAGAAGACGTGACAAAGAAGACGTACGTGAGAGATGCAAAACCTTTCTTGTTATTTTGTGTTCCGAATTACAGAAAAGGTTGCCAAAACAGATCACATTCCTTAAAGCCATGGTGAAGTTGTCTCCAGAAATAGCCACTTCTCAAGTGAAACCCACATTAGTTGACATATTACAAAATGTTCAAAGGGCTGAAGTATATGGTTGTAAACAAGAGGTAGAAATGGAATGGAATAATTTGCAAAACAAATCTTGGGAAAATACGACGCGTTGTACTGATTTTTGGGCTGAGGTTCAGGGGGACACAGACGCTGGGGGTACTAAAAGATTCCCTAATGTCTCTAAATTAGCATTGTCTCTTTTGTCGGCGCCTATATCTAATGCAGCCGTAGAAAGGGCCTTTTCTCTATACTCAGTCGTCAAAACAAAGCTTAGGAATAGGCTATCCCTGCCTATGATACAGAGTATAATGACTGTAAGATTCAATTTAAACATATTTCACAAATCTTGTGTTAACTTCACTCCTTCAAAAACAATGTTGGACAAATTTAATAATAGCATGTATGACAAAAAAGATAGTGATGCAGAGGATACTTTTATTGTTATGTGCCAATAATATAATAGTATGAATAAATAATGTAGTTGTTTTATTTGTAAAGAAGGAAAAGACAATGATATTTTTTTAAGGGTATTTTTTTAAATAATACAGATTCTAGGGTAAATTGAGACCAAGCCTAGGGTAAAGTAAAACCTTGACCTGGCAACACTGCATCTGTGCTGGATATTATTTATTTTGTTTTGTTATCACTATAGACTCTGAGTATATAACGTCAAATCGAAAAATCGATAGCGCGGGAAACAGTAACTACACTATAACAGTGTTGATTAACTGTATTACCGGTTGCTCCAGCTCCTTAAGTTCCCGCTCAAATTAGGATATGTCTGATTTTTTATAAAGTTATTTTTATTTAAAAATCAGACGTCGCGCCATTTGTAGTACACGTCCAAAAAAATGTTATCTCTGAAAATTATGGAACCACACTGCATCCCATCACATTTGGGAAGTTTTTAAAACAAAATGCCTTCAAGAATATTATTAACGGCAGTGTCAAGAAAATCGGGCGTAACAAAATAAGCATTTCTTTTTTGATTTCCTGGACGCGAATTCATTTATTAATAATTTTTCAAAGAGATATACCCACATAAAAAATAAACATTAAACCCACCATCTAAAGATGAGGACAAATCTCCCTTTGTTATGACAAAATATATGTATTTTTTCTTTTCCACTAGTCGCCATGCTATAGGCGGGGGGTGAGTATCCACGTCTAATGTCAAAAAGTGACATAATTCTCTTTCCCCCTTGTGCCGTGCTTTGGCAGGTGGATAAAATAATTTTGTCCCTTGTAAAAGCACTGATGCGTTCTTATTTCCTCCAGGTGTGATATACTCGTAGATCACAAAATAAAACAAATCACTTCAATAATACTGAATTTAATAATCAACTTCAATTAATATTTTACACTTGTACACGTACACAACAGTATCATCGACCTCTCGAGTCGACTGTCCAACCGATAGTGTCGTCCTGTGGCAATTTCTGCAAAAGGTGTGTTTCTGACAACCGGAAGTCAGAGTTCAATATTTATCACAAATAATATTTATTAAGTCATGATACCAGGAAGTCAAAACAGTGTTTGTTAGCACATTTGCTATTATTAAACTACGACATTTGCACAGGAAGTCAAAACACGCTAACAGCTCGGCCATCTGACATTCGGTTACGTCCTCGTACCGAAATAAAAAAAATGAATATTAATAATCATAATCCTTCTAAAGATTTGTTACACTCATTTAATTTATGTAGTAATTATTATTCTAAATAATTGTAAATTATACATAACATAATCAGATTTTATTGAAACAAAACAATATAATTCTTGAATAATAACATACTTAACTCCTTCATTGTTTTTTTTTTTTATATATAAGTGTACATAAAATTTTGTAAAGATTCATATAAGTATTAGAAACTAACTAATCATTATCACATTCAATATGCACTTCACCTGTCTCATCTGAAAGACTATTGTTCTCCTCGTCAGAACTACTTGCTAAATCAGTACTAAGATTTAGCCAAGGCCGCAATTTGTCTCTAGCTACAATTGTTTCGTATTTATGATTGTTTTTTCTAGTTATGGGGGTATCTTCTACTAGGAATCGGTCATTGGGGAGTACTTTAACAATACGATAGGGTCCTTGATATTTTGCTACTAGTTTCTTAGATTTACCATCGTTTTTATTAACTTCCCTTTCTACCCGTACTAGATCTCCTTCCTTATAAATGGTTTGGTTAGTTACTCTCCTATTTTTGTTAAAACGTTTTCTATCTTTCTCTTGTTGTTTTCTTATAAGCTCTCCCGATTTTTCGCGTATTTTCGATATTTGGTCTAAATTATTATCTGACGTATCACTAATAATATCACTTAAAATTGACTCTGAAACATTTGTTACTTTAAATCCGAAAACTAGTTCTGAGGGACTCCTTTGTGTGGTTTTATGTTTTGTGGTATTTATACCAATTTGTATATCTGGCACATATTCATCCCAAGTCCTGTCATCTTTCCCATGAGTCTTAGTAGAAAGAGCGTCTAAAATCGTTCGGTTAAATCTCTCGACTTGGCCATTAGCCCTTGGAGTTGCAACAGCATTCAGAATATGTTTAATACCAGTCTCTTTAATAAACTTACTAAATATGTTACTTGTGAAACATGAACCTCTATCGGTTACCAATCTTATGGGGACACCAAAATAACTGATATGATCTCTTATAACTCGGATTGTTGTGGTTGCTTTAGTATTCCTAACTGGTTTAATATTTGTATATTTCGTGAAACCATCGACGATAACAAGTAAGTAACAATTGCCGCGTTTACTACGTACAAACGGTCCTAAGTGGTCCGCATGTAACGTATGAAACGGTTTTTCCACTTTTGGTATAGGATGTAGTTCACCTTCACGGGGACCACCGGGTACTTTGTGATGGGCGCACTCAAGGCAAGCGGCAACATACTTTTTTACGAAACGTCGCATCTTTGGGAACCAATACGAATCCCTAATCCGGGCTAACGTTTTATCGAACCCAAAATTACCAATATCGTCGTGGTTTTTCTTAAGAATCTGCCAACGAACTGCTTTTGGGACGGCCCATCGAAGCCCGCTTTCTACTATGCGATAGACACGACCATTTTTAATTTTGAAATTGTTGTGGATTTCGACAATTTTATCGATGTCTGGGTTAGTCAAAATATTTTTAATAGACATTATTTCGTCATCAATGGATTGGGCAGTACTCAACCAATTATCTGTTTCAATATTTAATATGTCAAAGATGTGGCTTTCTGGAATAGGCGGTTCGATGGGATGCCGACTCAGAGCATCGACGTGCGTCATTTTACTACCCGATCTGTATTCGATATCGCAATCATATTCCTGTATTTGTATCCACCAGCGCGCTATTCGGGGAATAAGATCGCGCTTGGTCAGTATAGTCCGCAAAGCACTACAATCTGTGTATATTTTAAAATGAATGCCAATTAAATATACCCTAAAACGATTGAGGGAAGCGATAACGGCTAACGTCTCCAGTTCAAACGAATGCAACTTTTGCTCATCAATAGTTGTTTTTCGACTATAAAACGAAACTGGTCGCAGCATACCATCTTTACCTCTTTGTAATAGAATACCGGCCACTCCAAGTTTAGATGCGTCTGTGTGTAGTTGCGTTTCGAAAGAGGGATCATACAAAGCAATTACAGGGCGTTCTACTAATGCATCTTTGAGAGTCTGAAAGGCGGAGGCCTCCTCTGAACCCCAGACCCACTCACAGTTTTTGCGTAACAAGTCTGTTAAGGGCCTTGCCAATATTGCGAAATTTCGAATAAACCGTCTAAAAAAACTCGCAAGCCCCATAAACTGTCGTATCTCATGGGGATTTTTTGGAACTGGAAAATTTGAAACTGCATTGATCTTTCTAGCACCGGGACGCACACCATCAGGCCCAATTTCGAATCCTAAGAAATCAATATTTGTGTAAAAGAAATGACATTTACTTAGCTTTAGGGTTAAACCCCCTCTCGAAGTAATTGCAAAACTTGGCGAAGTCGAGAAAGACCTTCCTCGAAGTTATGCGAAGGAATTAATATGTCATCCATATATATGACAGCAAACTTTATCTTTGCGTCAGCTAGGATTTTGTTTATTGTTCGCTGGAAAACAGACGGAGCGTTAACCAAGCCAAACGGCATTCGCAAATATTCAAATTGACCATCCGGGGTTACAAATGCAGTTTGAGTTCTAGACTGCTCGGAGATAGGAATTTGATAGTACCCTGAAGCAAGGTCTAATGATATAAAATACTCATGACCGGCCAATAAATCAATTTGATCGTCTATGCGAGGAATAGGGTAGTGGTCTTTTATTGTTTTTCGATTGAGGGCTCTGTAGTCGACGCAAAGACGTTTTTCACCAGTCTTCTTCTTGACTAACACTATTGGGCTGGCATAAGGGGATGATGACTCTTGAACAATGCCCGCATCCAGCATTTCTTGAACCATGTCTCGGACTAGTGTTCTCTCAGAATAAGACATTCGATAAGGACGATAAGCAACAGGTTCAGAATCTTTAAGTTTAATTTCCATCTCACTCACAGTCGTATAACCAAGATCTCTAAGATTTTTAGAAAAACAGTCTTTATATTCACATAAAACGGATTTTAAATTGTCGAGTTCTGTATTAGTTAAAGAGTCACCATAATTAATAGAATCACTATCTTCAGTATCGGAAATGGTTAATTGGAACACGCGGCTAACATTATTCAAAGGTACAGCGCGAGCAATCAAAATATCTTGTTTGAATACGATAATATTTAGTGTTAAATTTTGTACCAGTAACCGTCCTACACCATTCATCAAGGTATATTCTCCAGGCAAAAGATAAAACTCTGATCCAATTCATCCCCTCACAGAACCGTTTATAAAGACCTGACCAGTAAAAGCCCCATCTGAATAAACTGGTATAGACTGCATCGCATGACCGGAAACATCTGTTTCCTCAGATATCATCAGGAACACTTTATTCGTCCTTTGAAATATAAGACGAGATGGTGTCTTAGTTATCAGAATACCGGGGAGCTCGGTAAAAGAATGACCCAAAAGCATTTGATATTTCAAAACAGAATCATCCACGACAAGAATATCAACGGTTTCTCTAATTCCCTGAATCTCTATAGTCGCCCTAACTTTACCTACCGGCTGCACTAAATTATTACCTAGTCCTTTCATCAGGGGTAAGTTACAATAGTCTAAATGTAAACTAAAATCTTTTGCTTCAGTTTGTCGCATTATCGAACATTCACTACCAAGATCCACATAACAAGAAATGGGAAAATCATTTAGTTTTGCATGAACTATATATTATTTATTTTATATATTTGATATTTATCATTTGGGTCATGGATTTTCGTACTACTAATGCCGGCGTTACAGTCCACTTTTAGAACCTGTTTTTCTTGACCTACCCTGTTGGAATCAGGATTTTCGCGACTCTTTTGCGTGATATTTGGACAGTTAGTAGTGACGTCACTACTAACTGTCCGAGAAGATGACAATTATTGCATTTTTCGATAGGTTTAGGACATTTAAAACTGGGATGGCCTTCAACGCGACAATTAAAGCATCTAATTTTGGGTTTGGATACCGTTGAACTCGGTTTATTGTCAGACTGATTTGTTTTCTCCGATTGTAACCCAAAAGTTTTCTTATTGTCATTTCTACTTTTCATGTTATTGCCATTGTTTTCTCTCGACTGACCTACTTTAACTGACTTCAGATATCTAAGAACTTGCTCAGGTGTGTCATATTGTGCTGCTTGAGCTCCTACTTTAATGGCCCTATCTTCTATGCCGTATAGTATACAATCTACTGCTCTTTTTCCCGTTATCTGACATCTATGTAATAAATTGAGTTTAGAGTAATAGTACTGTTCTAAAGGTTCCCCATATTTAGCCCTCAATGTAAGCATCTCTGTTAATAACTCTGCGTAATTTTCTCTACATGGAAACGATTGAAAAAGTTTCGTCTTCCATTCCGACCAGGTAAATTTTACGCTAGGTAGACTTTGATACCATGACTTAGCTAAACCCGTGAGCTTTGGAAGTGCATAGTAAATGATTTCCCGTTCTTCCCATTCATATATGTCTGCGCATTCCTCGACTTTATTGATCCAATTCAAAATGCTCTGATTCTTGGACATGGGGTCAAATTCTGGAATAACATTACTCATATTGGCCAAATTATGGCTGCCTGATTTTGAAAACCCCTTGAGCGCATCAATAAATTGAAAAAACATATTATTAGGATTCGAATTCTCATACCTTGTCGTTCCTTGCCTCTGACAACCGTGATGACTGCTGCTCCTTGACTGCCTTCCGTCCCGTGACCCGCTTCTCGAACGCCTTTCATTGCGTGACCTGCTTGATCTCGCTCGGTCGGGTGTATTTCTTGATGAAGTATCGTTTCTTATTGGTCCTCTCATTTCATCCTCAGTGTAGTCCGATCTATGCATTGGTCTCATGTCCAATTCCCTGTTTCTAGAGCGTCGCTCAAGCTCACCGCTCATCATATCATTTGTACGTTTACTGGAAAACCTCGGCCGCCGCTCAAGCTCATCGACACGGGGCTCACCAGGAAACGCACGGCTTGTACTCGGCTGTCGCTCAAGCTCACCAGCACGAGACTCGCCAAAGATCAATTGGTTCCAACCCGGCCGTTGCTCAAGCTCACCGGCACGGGCATCACCAGAAAACGCACGGCTTGTACTCGGCTGTCGCTCAAGCTCACCAGCACGAGACTCGCCAAAGATCAATTGGTTCACACCCGGCCGTTGCTCAAGCTCACCAGCACGGGGATCACCAGAAAATGAACGGCTTGTACTCGGCTGTCGCTCAAGCTCACCAGCACGAGACTCGCCAAAGATCAATTGGACCGTGTTATGCAGAAAGCAGCCATCTGGCACTTTTGCCAAAAATGAGTTATAAACACAGCCATACTAATTTTGACATGCCGGATTTTTTGCAAAAACAGCCATGTCGATATCTCTATTTATCACGGAGATATGAGCCGTCAAATGCAGCCATGTCTGCAAATGTTTATTGTAAAAAGCAGTCATCTTCATGTAAAATGCAGCCAATTTTGACAAAAATTAAAATGCTTAATTTGCAGAAGTCAGCCTAACTATTTGGCCGTGTTTTACAAATTTCAAAATGTTTGGAGGTATCGGTGTTCGAGTTACGTAAAAGGCAGCCACTCTATGATGGCTGTTTACTGTAAATGATTTATTTGTTTTTAATTGCAGTTGGCTTTTTTCAACACCATCCAGGCCGTTTTTGCCAATGCTCATCACAAACATCGGCAAAGTTTTTTTAAGCCTGGAGTGACTTTGTCTGTACTTTCCGTTGAATACAAAGCCAAAGTGACCACAAACGCCGTGAGTTAAAGTTTTTTGTTTTTTCAAATGATTTTTGACGACAACTTTATCATCAAATCTAAAATACTAAGCAAAGATACGTGCAATGGCTGCGCATTGAACTAATAAATACAGGTAGAAGCGGTAGGGTTGTTAATTCCATAAAAGAAACACACAACATTCATCTTCACCAGGCTGAAAGAGGGAGATGTCAATTAAAAATAGATATGGACTTAGCTAAAAGTCAAGAAGACATCGAACGCATGTGTTACATTTGATATGCAAAAGACACTACCTCTACCCCGGATTCAGAAGTATATCTATTTTTATAAAAGGCAAATCTGGCTCTATAACTTGGGTGCGCATAGTGCTAAAAACAACCAAAGCTATTGTTATACATGGATCAAGGGTCAGGCTGGACGTGGCGCACAGGAAGTGGGATCTTCACTTTTAAAACACATCGACAAGAACGTCTCTGACACTATAAAATAGTTAATTCTTTGGTCAGATTCTTGTGGCGGCCATTACTCTCATGATGAAAGCAGTGCTTTAGATGAAACCAAACCTAGAATATATTACATTGAAGCATTTGATGACAGGCCATTGTTACTTACCCAATGAAAAAGACGTTGGTGATATTGAGAGAGCTTTGAAGTACAATCAAAGGATTTAGACGCCTGCCGACTACATTCAAATTATGACTACCTATATGCAAAAAGAAAAAACCTCTGATAACTTGGCAAATGAAAGTTGATGATTTCTACTCGACTGAGACTCTAGAAAAGTTCATAGTGAATCGCAAGAAAACAACAAGTAATGACAAAGTAAATTAGCTAAAAACAAGAGAAATAAAAATAACAAAGCCAGACCAATATCATATTTATATGGAGTCTGACTTTGACCAAGAAGATTACGACTGTTTGGATATTTACTCGTACAATATCAAGACGTCACGGCTCTGACAATGCAGAAAGAGAAAGTGTTTTTAAGAGTCAGCTAACTAAATTATGGCCAAATGGAAAACCTATAGCAGAGCCCAAGCTACGTGATATAGTATCAAAAATACATCTAATACCAGAAGATGTTCGACACTTTTATGAAAATCTGACATCTACACCTGCTATTGAAGATGACGTTGATGAATTTAATACTGAGTTAGATTTTATTTTGGGTGATGAATAATGGCGAAAATTCGAAGACATGTGACATCTACCAAACCGCACTGGGCCCGCGTGGTGGATTATAGCCCATACTCAAAATACGCACTTTGACGTGGAGTTGCGGACACCAGCCCGATGTACAATACAAGTGCGAACATTTATATTGTGCGTATAATAGTTTGTGACGTTTTAATATATTTTTTAATAAATATTTCTAATATTCTGTTGCCAAGTTTTTACTCAAATCAAAATTATTTTTATTTATTTGATTTTTATAAGACCTAAAGGAAGTGTACCTAGCTAGAGCAAAAAACAGTATGAATACATTACCTATACAACATTCGGATTATTTTAGTGAACGTAGGTTTATATTTTAGTCAATAGCTGTTACCCTTTATACTTTCTTGTCTGTTTTTATTTTTTAAATAGTTACAGATCACATTTTAAAACACAGCCACCTTACATGGTTGGTTTATGCTTTATTGTGATTTCTACAAAATAAGCTATTTTGTATAAAACAGCCACGTCTAAAATCGCAATTATTAATATTAATAGCCACGTTTCGAAATTCTAGATAGGATACAATAAATAACAACAGTTATACCAATATGTCTCAAATAAAAAATTATCAGAAAATTAACAAAAACATTGTATACAACCGAAGTGCAACCATCAACAGAAAAATGCTTATAACTCTGTTTGTACTTTTCCCGACATGGCTGCCTTCTGCATAACACCGTCCAATTGATTCACACCCGGCCGTTGCTCAAGCTCACCAGCACGGGGATCACCAGAAAATGCACGACTTGTACTCGGCTGTCGCTCAAGCTCACCAGCACGAGACTCGCCAAAGATCAATTGGTCCTCACCCGGCCGTTGCTCAAGCTCACCGGCACGGGAGTTCCCTCTCGGCCCATGCAAATCATCATCATAACATCCATGTCGGTCCATTCTCTCAACTTCACAATCCAGTCGAGTTCGCTTAGGTCCTGATGGTAGAACAGGGCTACCAGGTCTCGAATTATAGTTTGTATTCATTTTGGTTATCTGAAACTCAAAAGTATGCGTCACTATCATCATTCATCATATACATTTAAGATAACAGTTTGAAATATAAATACCTCAAAAAAATAAAAATATGTTTATTTGAGTTGACGGAAACAACATGTTCATTGAGAAATAAGGGGCCCCAGATTATAACCTGCTAGGTTCAGAGTAAAAGGTGCCAGATAAAAATAAAAAAAAATATGTATAATATATATATGTATATACATACATACATATACATACTTACATGGTCATCCACTGATTCCCTTCAGTTGATTTACTGGCTCCGATACTAAGCTACGAAAAAAATAGCGAAAACAAAAAATAAAGAGAAAAGAAAAGCAATACATTATCGATTTCTATCAAAATAAAGTTAATTTCTTTGCATACTAGAGTGAACATTGAAATTGAAAATCCATTCATCAAAATAATCCATCCTGATAAAATAGGTACACCACCACATAATAAATAAAATCGCTATAAGAATCATTCTTATGTCGTTCTTTCTTCGTAAAACATAAGCGATTCGGCCTCAACTTAAATACTGAACTATAGTAAACTCTAAAACATAAATTCACAGTAACGACTTTGCTTATTTTACTTTTAAGTCGAATTGTTGTGCATCATTTTCAAAAATAAAATCGTTACGTTACTTACTTTCTAGGATGGCACAGAAACGTATATGTGTTCTCCCACTTCTGAACTAAAAGCACTGATGCGTTCTTATTTCCTCCAGGTGTGATATACTCGTAGATCACAAAATAAAACAAATCACTTCAATAATACTGAATTTAATAATCAACTTCAATTAATATTTTACACTTGTACACGTACACAACAGTATCATCGACCTCTCGAGTCGACTGTCCAACCGATAGTGTCGTCCTGTGGCAATTTCTGCAAAAGGTGTGTTTCTGACAACCGGAAGTCAGAGTTCAATATTTATCACAAATAATATTTATTAAGTCATGATACCAGGAAGTCAAAACAGTGTTTGTTAGCACATTTGCTATTATTAAACTACGACATTTGCACAGGAAGTCAAAACACGCTAACACTTGTCAGTGGAAATAAACGGTGGACAAAAGTTTTATCCCCGGCCCATGCTAGCCCTGCAGGGCTTTTGACTTGGTCTTGTACAAAGTGCGGTGGAAAAAGTTGCTCGATAGCCTATCGAGCAACTTTTTCCACCGCAACTTCAGGCGCAACTCGCCTATCGACGATAGGCGAGTTGCGCCTGAAGTTCTATCTTCCAGCACTGCTACGGGAACCAGGTCAATAATGTTAGGTGGTCGGGAGCTTTGTCGGACTCGTACAGGTTGGATTGGGGGGTGAGGCAGGGGGGGTTGATCATACTTTGTTGCGTAACAGCCTTAATAATGTATAGAGATAAATTAAAAAAAAATGTTCTATTTAAACTACAATTTTTACTCTACAACAAATAATAATATGTAGTTTCACAAACTAAACAACCAAACCTACGGTAAGTGTGCCACCATGCCATCATGATGCACACTCGAGAAAATAATCTAAACGTTCTTCACAAACACAACACATTACACATTTGTCTCATCGGTAGCAACATTACAACATTATTGTCTATTTGGAACGCAGGAGGTGTATGACACGCAGGCAATTCTGTTCAGGCATTGTCACGTGAAGGGACAGCGCGCCCTGGTCGAGCGCGGGCCTAGGGCGCGTCGCCGGCGGGTCCGGGGGGCCCGGCGAGCGCGGCGGTGCGGGGCTCGTGCTGCGAGCGCTGCTCGTGCTCGGCGGCGCGAGCGGCCTCCTTGTGCGGCTCGAGATCGGCCGGCTCGTGTTTGTCGCTGCCGGCGGCGTCCATGGCGGCGGCCATTTCGTCGTCATCGTCCTTGCCGTACAGGTCGGGGTAGTGCGACATGCACTCCTGCATCACGCTAAACTTCTCGTAGCAGTCACTGCCCTTGGGATCTGCATCACTGAAACATTTATAGATACTCTATATGAGTGAACTATTACATGGTAATTGGTTTTCAGATTATTCATCCTTGCAAACAAAAAAGATACTTTACACAGTTACGCAATAAATAAATCTTTATCTTTATCTTTAAATCTCTTATTTTAATATGGATGGTATTTAAAATTACTTCAATTTATTCCCATTTCATTTACCTAATTTTGCCTGTGTTCCACCAAATATACTGAATGTGCACCAAAATATGTTAATTAAAAATGACATAACGAGCACTTATTTAACAATTAAACACTGTATATTCTCCTTAAAGCGTAGTCGAAACAAAAAAATGATCGCAATGATGGGGAGAACAAGTGCCTTTCGGCTTCGTGAAGAGGTGTTTTACACCCTTTATAGAAAAAACAATAATCACCAGGGGTGAAAAAAACAAAAAAAGAGTAAAAAATTATAAAATAAACGAAAGATGACAAATGACAAGTATACAACCAAGACAGATATAAAACAATAATTTGAAGATTACATGTGTAGGTATAATGCATTAATTTTTAAGAGTTCTGAAGACAAGACTTTTGAATTTTCCTATTGGACTATTGAAAATGTCAATATTTACAAAAGTTGGTTCGGCAGGAGGGTATTGCAAACAGCGTACCTGCTCGCACCTGACGCCTATGAAAGGTTCTAGGTATTGCGTAACATATCATGTTATTAAGATTAATGCAGTTGAATTTATCTCTAACAATTTTGTATAGCGTGAGAGCTTCAAGGTATTCTCTACGACAGTTTAATGATAGAAGTTTGTACTTGCTGAGTAACTGGGCATAAGGTAGGAAAGATCTATGGCACCTGTAGTGCATAGCTCGTAGAAATTTGTATTGTACTTTTTCAATAGTATCTGTGTATTTCTTATAGTAGGGGTTCCATATCGAAACTGCATACTCCAATTGAGATCGAACTAGGGATTTATACAAGCATAAATAAGACGAGGTTCTTTTAAAGTTTAGGGTGGACCGCATGATAAATCCGTACATCTGATAAGCTTTGTTTACAATTTTGTAGATATGCAAGTCTAAGCAGAGTTTCGAGTCAAAAATTACACCCAAGTCCCGAATAGAGTTCAATTTAGCGAGTGGTGTGTGACATAGGGTGTATGTAAAATTAATAACATTCTTTTTTTTGGTGAAAGTAATGCAATTACAATTAATGTTGCGCTTGGATAGGTAATGTTGGACCTGTGCTGTTCATTTTTAAGGCTGCTGTGTTACTTTGGTATTCCATACTGCATTCCAAAACTTCAATTGTCAATGTAGGTCACATGGCTGCAAAGCTCAAAAGGAACTGGGCTGGCCACATTTGTAGCATGGGGGAGGAGCCATGATTTGGCCCAGGGTGGAGCAAGCACTTTCTTGAAGAAACTGATTCACTCAAATTGTAATGGTAAGTATCATTAACATAATAGATACGCACCTGTAATGGAAGCAAGAGAAGGCTTCTCTGAATTGTGAACCGCATGGGCCGGTAGCCATGCCACCCAGACACGGACAGGCCCAGTTGATGGAGCCATCTGCCAGAATGAGTCCAGGTGTAGGGTCTGGCTCAGGCAGGCTCACCTTGCTGGGTGTAGCCAACTCTTCCCGAGTAGCTACAATCACTACATCCTTACCATCCAGCCCTGATGATAGCACTGACCGGGTCCCCATCTCTGTACACAAACACCAATATTTGTAGTTAACATCATAATTCATCATGCAGGAGAATAACCACATTCATTCTGTATGAACGAGGTGGGAATGCAAACAAGTAATTTTAGACACCTTCGATGGACAGAGGTTAGTCACACCTTAACATGTTAGGTGGATACTCATCTGCATTTACAGAGTGTACATCGATATCATAACAGTAACGGCGAGTTGGCGATCTTACTGCGCGAGCGGGCGAACGGTGCAGCGAGAGTTTCAGAGCAGTCCCTGCAGCGCGGGCGCAAGATTCGAGACGCGTAGCTCGGCGCAGCTCAGCGCCAGCGCGGCTCGCACGCGGCGCAGCTGCCCGGCGCGCACACGGACCAGCGCGCGACCTCGCTCTGCCACCAGCACGTCCACGCACAGGGAGCCGGCGCCGCACTCGCCGAACACACTTTTTGTCGCTTCTTCAATGGCACTACGCACTGACAGCCGGTTCAACTCCACACTACACCTGAATGCAAATATTTACAACACATTCATTACCTGTTTAGGGTTTGGTCGTCGCTTGAGCTTGTTTATTACGCAATGTTATACGAATGTTACTCACGTTAACTCTAAGTATAAATATCGCGAGCACATCAAAATATTAGATAAGAAAACCACTACAGATATCGTAGGCAAGTCTTAAAATTACGAATTCCTAAAGCTGATGCGGGTGGAACTTTATAATCAGATTTTATAAATTAATAATAATTTTAGAAAACTCATTGAAACTCGGGGATGTAAGGTTTAAAAAATATATTTTGACAAGACTGAATTCAGAATTTATTAAGGTTAGCTGTCAGCTGTCACACATGCTTTTTTTTTTTTTATTCCTGACGGAACAGGCTAAGGTCTGAGACCATGCTGCCTAGTCATCAGTTGCCAATTTCCTTGAGTAGGGTAGATCCAGTTCAATTCATCAGTATGTAAATCCATCATATAGGGAAAACCAGTAAATTCATTAGTTTTATATTTATCCATTAATGAGTAATTCCAGTAACGTCATTAGTATTTTTATCCGTAAGGAAATCAAATCCAGGTAAATTCATCAGTTTCTTAATTTCCATGTAAAGTTAATCCATCTAATTTAAGTCTTCAGTTTATTTCAATAAAATCCATGTTTAAGATTTGTTATTCCACAAAATCTTGAGTCAAGTCCAAGTAATTTTCATTGATTCATTCTGTTATACCTACCTATTGTAAAAGCCGAGTGTCAAGTCCTTATTATTATTGTCATTTTATTCTTTTAATCCCAAAAAACTGACGGGTAGCAACCTAACCTTTAATATTTTATTATTGTTATTTCCATATTTACATACTTTTAAACTCACGGAACAGTAAAAACAGTGGAAGTAGCTTGAGAATAAACATTGTACCAGAACCGGTGTCGCCAAACTCATACATTTGCGATTTACTCTTACTATAAACCCATAAATACGATTGGCTAAATATAAAATCAAGGCGTAAACGAAATGCAAAAAAAATGTTAAACGAAATGCAACTTTAATGTGAACAGCCTATAAATCAAATTGATAAAAACAAGAAATAAAAACATCTTGGCCTACCAAGTACCGCTACTCGTCGCTAGATGGCATTGTGTGTTGTGTGTTTAGTATGAACTGTAACCACATAAAAATAAGGGTGGTATTTGAATGGCGTATCACTGACACGAATGCAGGTTGCTACTCAAATAGTGATGTAACCTAATTCTATCGAAATAATATCGATAGTATAAAAACTTATCTAAAACATAATAATATAATGCAAAAAAAAATATTGTATGTGATAGTGTGATAACTGATAGTATTAAAATAATGAAATTAATATATCGCTGGGCAATTTTAAATCGTAGTAAAAAGGGTATTTATTTGCATGTAAATCAAGCACCTTTTTGTTTGTATTTGTTCATTTTATACAGGGTAATTGAAAAAAAAGCTGAAAATTCAAACGCCCTATGTTGTTCTTAACTCGTTAGCTAAATTTATTTAAAATTACCTACATCACGGCGGAATATCATCCCTCAATTTTCATTTTATTAACTTTATTAATTTCTATTTTATTACTCACAAAAACTATTTAACTAAATACTTTTATTTTAGAAAAGCAATGTACTCGTAAGTCGTAATACATTTCGATTGATTTATCGATAAAGTCACGCACTATTTGGATAGCGTCAAAAGTATAGGTAGACAAACGAATATTCCAGAAAGGCTAATAACCGGGAAATGAAAATCAACTTTTTGTCATCTAATTAAAGACTATTTTTGTTTGTATATGTTATGCAATGTTTGACGAAATTTTATTTTTTCATTTTATTTAAATACTTAAATCCGAAAATAAAACTTACCGGTGTTATGATACCCCTCCATGAGTTAGATTTTTAGTCCGACTATGGTTTTTACAGTCCAGTATGGCACAATAAGGCATTTTAATATTATTTTTCGTTAATAATTATTATGTTGACGCAGTCTAGTTAGAGAATGAGAGCGCTTGAACAGCAAGCGCGTCAGCAACGCGCGTCAGGCATGACTTACTAGCGGCGACAGTGCCACGCCTACTTACTATTTCCACTGTTTTTTAGGGTTCCGTAGCCAAATGGCAAAAAACGGAACCCTTATAGTTTCGCCATGTCTGTCTGTCTGTCTGTCTGTCTGTCCGCGGATAATCTCAGTGACCGTTAGCACCAGAAAGCTGAAATTTGGTACCAATATGTATATCAATCATGCCGACAAAGTGCAAAAATAAAAATTTAAAAAAACATTTTTATTAGGGTACCTCCCCCAGACGTAAAGTGGGGAGCGATTTTTTTTTTAATTTTGACCCTGACGTGTGATATATTGTTGGATAGGTATTTAAAAATGAATAGGGGTTTTCTAAAATCATTTTTTGATAATATTAATATTTTAGGAAATAATCGCTCCGAAAGTCAAAAACAGTGTGTCCCCCCCCCCTCTAACTTTTGAACCATAAGTTTAAAAAATATGAAAAAAATCACAGAAGTAGACCTTTATATGAACTTTCTAGGAAAATTATTTTCAACTTGATGAGTTGAATAGTTTTTGAGTTATATAGCACTTTTTCAAAAAAACGCAAATGATAACTTTGTTTTTCATACAAATACTATGAAAAACAAAGTTATTTTTGCTGACGAAAAATGTTGGTATTTTTAATGGTCTGGAAAGCTACGGAACCCTACAGTGAGCGTGGCCCGACACGCTCTTGGCCGGTTTTTTTTTACCTACTGTTCCGTGCTTTAACTAGAACTAAGTATATAAAATTACAAAAAAAAAAGTAAGGAAGTATATAGTAGGGGTGGTGCTTCAAAAACCAGTTTGCTGAGAGCTGAGAGAGCTCAAAGAGCTGTACTAAAAGTTATGTGTAAAAAACCGTACCGGTATCCAACTAAACAACTATACGAGGACTGTAAGGTCTTAACAGTTAGACAACTATTCATTCTGCAGTCAGCTCTCAGGACTCATAGATCCATGCCAAAATCAAACCCTAATAAGCGCACAAATGTCCCGTCAGGTGTTAAACATAGAACTTCTTTTGCCCAACACCAATTTTACGTTTTAAGTAAATATTTATACAAAAATCTGCATAAAAAGATAAACATACTGGATCTAAATAGATATACATTAAAGAAAGAAATAAGCCAATGGCTATTGCAACAGGATTATGTTGAAACTGAAAATCTGCTAACTTACGTTACTTAATTGAATATTGCATACATACATCTCCTTATACCACATTTCACACGTTTTAAACCAATCATTACATATTAAATAATTATTAACTAATCACTTCCCCCTACACACTGTCATACACCCACACACACCCCACACACACACACACACACACACCCACACATACCACTTACACCCCGCACACCCACACACCTCTACACATACATACATACACATGCATGTCCGCTGTCATTCACACTCCTTGTATAACTATTTATGTTTATTTCTGTAGCTGATAATACAAATCATTGACACTGTCTTCACTTGTTCTGGTTGTGAATATTAACAGAATCCATTAGGCTGAACCCTATCTTTTAAGATACAGGCTAGTCCTAGTTTAAAAGATAGAGTCTACCATTGCATCATATTGTAAATATTATTTTCTAACAATGTATACAGTGCAAAGTGCTATGTTTTTGTGAAATAAATACTTTTATTATTATTATTATTATTATACCTATAGGTAATTATAGTACATTATGGTACAAGTGTGTAATGTTGGTGATTACCGCCGAGGCGCCATTGAGAACCGAGCCGTTAGGCGAGGTTCTTAAGAGAGCCGAGGATTGTAATTATCAACACACACGTGTATCATACGACGTTTTTCAACACACTTGAGAATAAAATAACACTAAAAATAACTATAATTTCAACAGTGAAAACGAGTTGTGAATTTTTTTTCGCAATGGCGGGAATAATTCATCAGTTTTCCTATGCGCGCGCATCTAACAATGGCGATCGCCCATAGACTAAAAGAATGAGGTTTCTTTTTTTTGGCTTTTCGCGGATAGCGTTTTAGCAACGTACGAAATGGGGAATTCAAAGTTTTATTATTAAAAAAAAAGTAAAAAAAAAAGAAAACAAAAGTTGCATTTGAGTGAAAGTTTTATTTATTAAAAACATATAAGTTGAAATTATCTATGTAGATACGAAGTTGTATGAAATGAGCAAGCAATAGGTACATTAATTTATTTGTACTATTGAACACGATCTTTTTTGTATCGAAACTTTTTTAAGAACAAAGCCATTCAACCAATAAAAAAAAAAAACCCTATAACTCACTTGTGAATAATAGCAATGAAAAAGTCACAGTTTGATTACAGGTGTCATTATGTGCCTAATTGCAGTGAAATTAGAGCCACTTTATGAGCAAGTGTGTTGAAAAATATTTTAAACACATGGCAGTTAACTATAAATACCATGACTTAAATTTGTCCAACTGTATTATTAATAAAATTAAACAAAGGTAAATACGTCGAGCTATTTTTACAAGAACAGCCTGAATGGAGCGCGGTACCAAATCAGGGCTACCATAAATTTCAATTAGCTCATCCATTAGCACAAGGCGCTGGATACCAAAAGATGAGCACTCAAAGAAAATATGAGCAAGAGATTGCTCTGCTTGAGAGTTACAATGATCACAGAGAGGACTAGGTTAGGTTAGGTTAGGACTCGGACGAAGCGGGAATGTCGCTGGGTCGTTTTAGTGGGTATACCGGGTCAGACCCGGGGAGTCCCACATACCCCTCTCATCCCCCCATGGGAGGGTATGCGTAATGCATTTTTCAACACACTTGCTCATAAAGTGGCTCTAATTTCACCGCAATTAGGCACATAATGACACCTGTAATCAAACTGTGACTTTTTCATTGCTATTATTCACAAGTGAGTTATAGGGTTTCATTTTTTTATTTTATTGGTTGAATTGCTTTGTTCTTAAAAAAGTTTCGATACAAAAAAGATCGTGTTCAATAGTAGGTACTTACAAATAAATTAATGTACCTATTGTTTGCTCATTTCATACAACTTCGTATCTACATAGATAATTTCAAGTTATAAGTTTTTAATAAATAAAACTTTCACTCAAATGCAACTTTTGTTTTTTTTTTTTACTTTTTTTTTAATAATAAAACTGAATTTCCCGTTTCGTACGTGGCTAAAACGCTATCCGCGAAAAGCCAAAAAAAAGAAACCTCATTCTTTTAGTCTATGGGCGATCGCCATTGTTAGATGCGCGCGCATATTAAAACTGATGAATTATTCCCGCCATTGCGAAAAAAAATTCACAACTCGTTTTCACTGTTGAAATTATAGTTATTTTTAGTATTATTTTATTCTCAAGTGTGTTGAAAAACGTCGTATGATTCACGTGTGTGTTGATGATTACCGTTCTCGGCTCTCTTAAGAACCTCGCCTAACGGCTCGGTTCTCAATGGCTCCTCGGCGGTAATCACCAACATTACACACTTGTACCATAATGTACTATTTTCCCAGCGATAAAAAAAAAAAACAGGTTAGGTTAGGTTAGGTTGGGGGACCACCCCACAGTGCTTGCCTCCACGTCACGTCCCCTGGAAACGGCCCAGTACTGACCACCGTAACGGAGTGGCAGACTGGGTACGGCCAAAGTGCACTGTGCTCTCGTAGCGATTATACCCTTTTTTTTTTTTTTTTTTTTTTTTTTTTAGGATGGGAAATCATCAAATGACTTCTCCCACTCTGGGCGGAGCGGGAGGGAGTGTCAGACTCTTACTGACTAAAACCCATCCATGTTCCTTCCTCGCCCTTTACGTTCCGGGGCCGCGGTATCTCTTTCGAACAGTCCCGCAACCCCGGCAGGCTTCGGCCCTTGCGGGCCCCTCTCTGCTGCTGACATCTCTTTGAGGCGCGCGTGGAACACGAACGCGCCGTCGACACGGCCTGTCGTCACTAGACGGACGGACGGCTAGCTAGCCCATAGCTTACCGTCCACAGGCCCGCATCTACGGTGGCCGGTAGCCACCACGTGGCCCCCGACGCCCGGTGCGTCTCCCGCGGCGGCCGGGAAGAGAGGCTCTCTCCCTCTCTCGTTCCGCCACCTCCTTCGCCAGCATGACTGCTTCGCAGAAGGAGGTGACGGCTTCCCATTCCGTCTCGCTCCGGACCATGGATTGAACCAGGGCCGGACGCGAGAGGTCGCCGCCGCCGATCGCCGCTACGAGGACACGGCGGTGCTCCGCCCACGCAGGGCAGACCTCCACCGTGTGCTCCACCGTGTCCTCCGGTCGATCCTCGCAGTGGAGACACCCGGGCGTTTCCTCCCGCCCGATTCGGTGCAGGTACCTCCCGAAACATCCGTGTCCGGTGAGGACCTGCGTCAGGCGGAAGGTGAGGACGCCGTGGCGCCTCTCCAGCCACTCCTCAAAGAGGGGACTTACCGCCACTATCGTGGCGTGCCCAGCGATTATACCCTTGACTTGCGATTTACGAGCTTGCTGGAAAATGCCAAAACTAACGCGGAGCGCCTCCGGGCGAAAACCAAAAGGCCCTTCTCAGGGCCAACCCCAAGGCCCTTCTCAGGGCCAACTCCAAGGCCCTTCTAAGGGCCAACTCAAAGGCCCTTCTCAGGGCCAACCCAAAGGTCCTTCTCAGGGCCAACCCAAAGGCCCTTCTCAGGGCCACCCCGACGCTTCGGCGTCTGAAGCTAGCCGCGCGCCGTCTGCGGCAGGCTTTCTGGCGGACGAGTCGTCCGATAACGACTCGCTTTTTGGTGTGTCGGACGCGAGCGGCGCTCGGTCGCGGAAGCGTGTCCACCTGAGTGGTGGATCCGAGGGTTCCCAAGCCTCGGGTTCGAAGGCTAAAAAGCCGACGACCAAGGCCGCGGATACCCACAACGTTGGGCTCGCAGACGCCCAACGCCAGTTGGACCTGGCCCGGCGAGCGCAGCTCCAGCAAGAGCTGGAAGAGCGGGTTGCTGCGAAAGAGAAACGGGCGCACGTCGCCCGGGCCACGTCCGGGTACGGTGCGTCCCGCGTTACATACGCGGACCACTCTCTTGAGGAGATCGAGAGAATGACGGAGGAGGACGAGGAGGAGATCGTGGAGGTCGCCTCTAAGTCCTCCAACTTGAAGGGGACCTTCCAGAAGGCCCTCAAGAGCCGGGCCACTAGCCTGCGCGGTGTCGTCGCGGAGCTGGTCCGACGAAAGACCACCGACGAGACGCGGCAACTGCAGGCGAAGGTGGATCTTAACTGATCTTCTAATATTTCTGTTTTTAATGCTTGACTCTAATATTTTGTACAATAATAAGCAAACATTTTTTCTTATACACTCTTATTTCTCTCTATCACTTTACTACAGATTTTTACGCAAAATTCTATAAACGTTTCTCTTTGTCTTCCCTTCATTAATTGCCACACATTTTCGGCGTTTAGATTGGTGTCGAGTACGTGCTCAGCCTCAAGCCTTTCTTTGTCAAATACAGGACAATTGAACAATATATGTGGCACCGTCTCAGCAATGTCAGGATCGCAGATGCACGATGGGTTGTTCTTGCACTTGAAGCGATTCAAGCGATTCAAGTATTCCGAGAACCCACCGTGCCCCGTCATGATCTGCGTTGTTACGTTGTTGATTTTGATTTTCCTGACTATCCTGTAGGCCGCCACCGCATCCGGGAAGAACAGTTTCGTCCCTGAAGCAGTGTCTCCAGAACCGTATCTCCGGTTCCACTCGTCAAGAGTTGCCATTCGGATGCATCGCTTGACGTATGAAACCGGACACAGGTCCTAATCGGGCTTTCGTTTGGAACCTTCAGCGGCTCTTTTGGCAAGTTCATCGGCCCTCTCATTTCCTTCCAACCCCGCATGGGCAACTACAGTACTTTCACAGTTTTTATGTCTTGTGACTGGGACTGTAGCTACATTTAATTTTCATCTTTGTTTCGACAATTCAAAAGTGCCTGTTATTGGCCTACTTGAAATAAATGCTTTGATTTGATTTGATTTGATTTGCATGGGCTTTGATCCAAAACAAGGTAGCAGCCTTGTTTTGGATCGACAAGGACCGAAGGTTGGCCCTTGTCTCTACTGCCAGGGGGTGGTGCCGATTATAATTCTGGATCGTTTGGAGGGTATAGTATTTTCATGTTTCAGACACTCTATACTTATGAGGAAATTTAGTATTTACACACTATAGGTACTTACACTTTTTACTATCATTCATATTCATTTTCCTTGTATATTCTTTTACATCTAAGTCGCGCTTTGGCAGTAACTATTTTAGTTCTTTCATTCTTTCTAGATTATTTTGATTTTAAAATCAAAAATGTGAGTTGCCTGTATTTAAAACGACCAGTATTATACAGTAAAAAACTTCCTCGAAGAATTCTGTGAGCGTGCTAATTAATTTTATAAAAGTAAGATAAGATACTGTTATTTAGTAAACAATCGTAATTAACTCTAAAATACATTATTTGAGCTAATATATTGATAAAATAAAATAAAGTTATATAAATCAAAAGAAACCTTCATAGGCCTAGGCCAGTAAGAAAATTAAAAGTAGAGGAAAAGTAACTGACAGCTTGACAATTGACGTAATGTCAAAAAAGTAAATATTGAAAAATTATTTTTATTTCAGCTAAAATCGATGTTAAAACATCGTTCCAGATTGAAACTAACGTGAGCTAAAATAGTTACTGCCAAAGCGCGACTTAGATGTAAAAGAATATACAAGGAAAATGAATATGAATGATAGTAAAAAGTGTAAGTACCTATAGTGTGTAAATACTATATTTCCTCATAAGTATAGAGTGTCTGAAACATGAAAATACTATATTTCCCCCTTTTGGTTCTTCTAATCTTATTTTAATCTCATATTCTAGCTCTGCTTTGTTAAGAAATTCAAAGAAAATAATTCTATCCATGATTAAAGTTAAAGAGGACAAAATTGTATTAAAGGGAGGAAAAAAACGATAACTCAAGAGAATGAGTTTTAAAGAAGACTTAAAAGTTAAAGAAAACTCAACAACTCAAGAGACGACTCAAGAGAAAACTCAAGAGGACTCAAGAGTAAAGAACTCAAGTGTTAGAAAGTACTCAAGTATTAAAGACGAGAGGACGAGAGGATCCTACATAATAAAATAATATTTGATTTTAGTAATAAAAACTGAAGAGGGTTTTTATTTAAAAAGTTCAAGAGCCCACGACTATACCTAGCTTGATATAAGTGTTAAAGAGGAGGACTTGAGTGTTAAAGAGGACTAGAGGATTCGATTTAATGACACGAAAAAAAAAATTTCATCATGTTAAGAATGACAAGATGACTTCGGGGCAGGGGGGCAAATTTTTCGTTATTTTTGCAATAGGACGCACCGTTTCTGAGATATAAACAATTTTAGAACTTGCTATAATAATTCGATGACGCGCATCGTATGTTAAAGTGTGAGAGTGTGAGTTAGAATGAGATGAGAGTAAGTTATAAGAGAATAAGCCAAATAAGAGTCTAATAAGGGAATACTAGTGCTAGTTTTTTTTAGAATTTTGAAAACACAAAAAAAAAAAAAAAGTTTTTTTTTCGTGTCATTAAATCGGATTCTCTAGTCCTCTTTAACACTCAAGTTCTCCTCTTTAACACTTATATCAAGCTAGGTATAGTGTCGTGGGCTCTTGAACTTTTTAAATAAAAACCCTCTTTACTAAAATCATTGGTTTACGATATTATTATGTAGGATCCTCTCGTCCTCTCGTCTTTAATACTTGAGTACTTTCTAACACTTGAGTTCTTTACTCTTGAGTTCTCTTGAGTTTTCTCTTGAGTCGTCTCTTGAGTTATTGAGTTTTCTTTAACTCTTAAGTCTTCTTTAAAACTCAATCTCCTTACGCGTTAACTGAAGATTTCGCGTGGAAAGAAGTTCCTCATCCTGATCTCCGGGAAACCCTTATCAAAAATAATCACGGGTCCCCAGACCAGCCTCATCTAGGAATCTTTAAAACTTTTAAAAAAATATCACTCCTATATTACTGGCCTGCTATGTTTAAGGATATCGCTAAAATAATTTCTATCTGTGATAATTGCTTGACTTACAAACACGCAAATCACTCTCCCTTCGGCCTTATGGGTAAACCAAAAATTTGTTCAAGGCCTTTTCAAACAATTTCTTTGGATCTAATGGGTCCTCTACCTATGACTAGACGAAGAAATCAATTTATTTTAGTGGTTAACTGTTGTTTTACTAAATATTCTCTGATCTTTCCACTAAAACGGGCTTCTAGTACTAACATCATCTCTAACTTAGAAAATTTAGTTTTCCTCGTTCATGGAGTACCTCAGACTATTATTATGGATAATGGAACTCAATTCCAATCCCATGAATTTCGCAACTTTCTGGGCAGATATAACATACCACACATATTCTTCTCTCCTCATTATTGCCCCCAAGTTAATCCCACTGAAAGATACAATCGTACTATAATCACAGCTTTGTCATCTTTGGTTGGTGATGACCATAGATCTTGGGACATCCACCTCTCTAAAGTTCAATACGCTATGAACAGCACAACTAATGTTACCACTGGTTTTTCTCCTAACTTTTTACTATTTGGACGAGAAACAGTTACTTCTGGCTCACTTTACACGCCAACTAATAATCTTGATGAAATCGTTTTTCTACCTAGGGACATCTATGCTACTAACATAGGTTTATTATGTGCAATTTTCGATAAGGTTCAGATAGCCCTTCATATTGCTCATGCTCGTAACTCTGCTCGTTACAACGAAAGTCGTTCCTTTAAAGAATATACGTAGGAGATACAGTCTGGCGAAGAAACTATGTACATAGTCAGGCTGGGACTTATTTTAGCGCAAAATTAGCGCCAAAATTTGTGAAGTCCACTGTGTTGCAGAAACTATCCCCATTAGTTTATATACTTGAGGACACTAATGGCAACCAAGCTAAATGGCATATTAAAGACTTTAAAATATAATGTACATAATTATGTAAATAAATTCCTTCTTCATACTCATGACTCATTTTTTTTTTCTTTCCTTCTTCTATAATAGAGTTCTTTGTGGCCCATTAAAACTCTATTTATTTTATAATTCATTCATCGGTTCTTACACCATTATAAGATTTTTTTTTAATCTTTTTATCTGTTCCGATCAGATATCTCTAAGAAGTGCTTTTAGGTACAAGTTACCTAACCTTCGTGTCAACTAACTCTACAAGTTAGTATGACTTGTTTCTTACTATCGACTCTAAAAGTTGATTGGAGCGGCTGATAACTCCATAAAAATAAGCCCTTAACATAATATATCAACTAAAGTTGATTCGGAGCGGCTAATAACTCCATAAAAATAAGCCCTTATTATAATTATATCAACTAAAGTTGATTCGGAGCGGCTAACAACTCCATAAAAATAAGCCCTTGTTAAACTAATAAAAAAAAATCTCTATATTTCATTTCATTATGGGTTTTAGACGAGAGCGGATTACAACTCCGAAAATAAGCCTTAAAGTTATTGACTTATCAGGTTGAGTAGTGATCATTGAATGTGAATCCTACCTGACCTAACTACGTAAGATGTCGGTGTGATTGAATGAAGTATGTACGTTTTGTGAATGCTGTTATACTTTAACCTTACAAAATTTTTGTTCTAGACCAAAAATTTTCTCGGGGTCGATGGGGAAATATAGTATTTTCATGTTTCAGACACTCTATACTTATGAGGAAATTTAGTATTTACACACTATAGGTACTTACACTTTTTACTATCATTCATATTCATTTTCCTTGTATATTCTTTTACATCTAAGTCGCGCTTTGGCAGAAAATATAGTATTTTCATGTTTCAGACACTCTATACTTATGAGGAAATATAGTATTTACACACTATAGGTACTTACACTTTTTACTATCATTCATATTCATTTTCCTTGTATATTCTTTTACATCTAAGTCGCGCTTTGGCAGTAACTATTTTAGTTCTTTCATTCTTTCTAGATTATTTTGATTTTAAAATCAAAAATGTGAGTTGCCTGTATTTAAAACGACCAGTATTATACAGTAAAAAACTTCCTCGAAGAATTCTGTGAGCGTGCTAATTAATTTTATAAAAGTAAGATAAGATACTGTTATTTAGTACGGAACGATGTTTTAACATCGATTTTAGCTGAAATAAAAATAATTTTTCAATATTTACTTTTTTGACATTACGTCAATTGTCAAGCTGTCAGTTACTTTTCCTCTACTTTTAATTTTCTTACTGGCCTAGGCCTATGAAGGTTTCTTTTGATTTATATAACTTTATTTTATTTTATCAATATATTAGCTCAAATAATGTATTTTAGAGTTAATTACGATTGTTTACTAAATAACAGTATCTTATCTTACTTTTATAAAATTAATTAGCACGCTCACAGAATTCTTCGAGGAAGTTTTTTACTGTATAATACTGGTCGTTTTAAATACAGGCAACTCACATTTTTGATTTTAAAATCAAAATAATCTAGAAAGAATGAAAGAACTAAAATAGTTACTGCCAAAGCGCGACTTAGATGTAAAAGAATATACAAGGAAAATGAATATGAATGATAGTAAAAAGTGTAAGTACCTATAGTGTGTAAATACTAAATTTCCTCATAAGTATAGAGTGTCTGAAACATGAAAATACTATAAGGGCCGCCATGGAGTCGCTGAAGATTCCAAACGATTAATTTTAAGGAATTTCTCTGAAAATAAGGGATGAAGTCCAGACGCGGGTGTAAAGTGCGCGCGTTATGGTCAGAACACAGGCGGACGCCTATTTTTGTCTAAAAAAGCCGAAAACAGCTTCAAAATCGCACGTCTAGAATAGAAGATATCAACGTTTTAGTTTTTGACTAGCTCCCCTAGGTAGATTTTGGTACTTACAGAGATGTATGAAAATAACTATTTTTTTAGAAAAATGTATGTTTTATTCGTGCTAGGGGCGCGGGCGAGGTGTCCAGAGACGCGTCTCCGCGTGGGCTAGCGATATATGGAATAAAACGTGGTAAGTGCCGAACAAAAATTTTGACTTTTGGTCAAAAAACCAGTTTTCGAAAGAAAAAATTTGGAATTTCACCCCACAACCTGGAGACCGGGACACGGAACGTGGACCAGAATTCAGGGAAGAAGGGTGAGGACTATTGCAACTATAATCTTTTTTAAAATATAGAAGAAAATTTGGAAAAACAATTAATTTTAAGGAATTTTTCTGAAAATAAGGGATGAAGTCCAGACGCGGGTGTAAAGTGCGCGCGTTATGGTCAGAACACAGGCGGACGCCTCTTTTTGTCTAAAAAAGCCGAAAAAAGCTTCAAAATCGCACGTCTAGAATAGAAGATATCAACGGGTTAGGTTAGGTTAGGTTAGGTTAGGTTTTTTTTTTTTTTTTTGTTTGGGCAGGAGTGGGAAATCCCCGCGGACACCTCGACTATCCCACAGGAATTTCTCTTGTGAGACAGTCGAGGTAGTGCCGGACTCGAACCGGCTAAAAACCACTCCTGCCTAGCCAGTGTCCCTCTGACGTGATCAGAGCCCTTAGTATCTAGGGTTTTTCTTATCTCGCAACTGTTTGATAAGAGGCCGAGGAGACCACACTCTATTTATAGTATTTTTCTATAATACAATACTATCTATTTATACCATAGGTTTCGCTATTTTATTATTCCATAAACTACTATTTTACCAAAATATTTTGTTTTAACCAATTTGAATAATTACTTTTACTATTTTCTAAAATTATTAACTTTTTATGCTACTATACTACTATATTTCCTAAATTCCTTAGCTAAATTTACTATTTTTCCCATATTTTCTGTCACTTACCCTTATTTATGCCCTTTCAAGTTGTATTCTGCGCTTTTTATTTTATGTGCCTAAATTTAATTTTGAACGATTTTTAAACATTTTTATTTGTATAATATCTAAAATATATATTTACTATACACTAAAATATTATTTAGCTGTTTTTGGAGCTTATTTTAAGGCCTAAATAAAACGTTATTAACAAACAAACAAAAAGTACCAAACACTTTTTAAAACGACGGCAGAAATCGTCGCCCAGTCTGACACAACTTGACGATTCCACTAGAGTTGGCTTACGGTCCAGCATAATTCCAGCCACTTTCTTATGAAAGTGACTCCAATTATCGTTCTCCATTAAGCCAACCCTAGTGGTTCGCTCAATGCGTCTGCTATCTGGTTGTGTCAAACCAGTCATCGCTGTATACGTGGAAGTGGGCGCATCGACAACTTTAGCAATATGCTATTGATGCTCTAGCGAATGCGTCCCACTTCCTACGTATCGGGCACAAATCACTGAACGCATTGTGCGAGTGTTCCCCCAGTTTGGCTCTGGTGCAGTTGACGCATACCGCTGCTTCGACCCTGTGCTTGTCTGGGCAGTCCACTCTAAGGTGTGGACCGCCACAGTGGCTGCACAGGTCGGCCGTCTCCGTACACAGGCGCTTGCCGTGGCCATACGAAAGACAGCGGGTGCACTGCACCAGAGGCGTCTGATCTTCGACGCGCACTCTCTGGAGGTCAATACGGAGCTTGCCTCCTTCGAGTGCCCTCCTCCAGATAGCTGGGGTAACACTCAGCACAATACTGCTCACGTGCGGGTTACGTGACTTCTTGCGAAACTTTATACAGATTTTCTGTTCCTCGTCACCGAGGCCGTGAAAGATCTCCTGGTTCTGGTTCTTAAGGGCTCTGAGCACTTCCTCGTCGCTGTGCACTAACAGCACGTCCCTAAGAACCAGAAGCGGGTTTCGATTCTTCACTTCCTCGACGACGAGGTTCTCCCCGGCCTTCTCCAATCGCGCTTTTAATTTTTGCCTCTCCTCCGTCGTGGCGCACCCCATGATGACCTTCTGGTCCCTGGCCTTGCGAACCCTCTCGACTCGCACCCATCCCTCCTTCGCGTCCACTGCTTTCCTCACCCTTTCTAAGATTTGGTCCCCCGTATCCATCTCCTCAGTGGAGGAGACAACCACGGAGTGCAGCGTCGTTCGCTCCGGAGCCTGAGCCCCGGTATGGCTCTTACTGACGGCTACTTTGCTCGCGTAGGTTGTCTCCTCCACCCTGTCCTTGCTGGCCAGACTGTCTCGGAGTCTGTCGAGTTTCTCGGAGTTGTCTCTTAGCTCCGAGATGTGCTCCTTTAGGCTGTTTAGGAGCTCAGTCTGGCCAGCTAGGACCTCGGCGGAAATAGGATGGGGACTACGGTCAGCAGCGGGCGCGGGTTCCGGCATGGCGACGTGTGCAGAAGGGGCCTTATCTCGCTCGGACTCCTTGACCAGCTCATATAGCCTGTTTATGGCTTCGAGCACCGCTGTCTTTATTTCGGCCTTGAGGTTGCGAGAGTTGCCCAAATTAAGCTTTGCCTTATTAAGGCAAGCTCTCGCTTCCTCAATGCGACTGCGGCACTTCGCCTCAGGCTTTTTGAGCGGTCTTGAGGCATCAATAGCAGCTCGGCGCGTCCCCGGAGTGGCAGGGCCTCCCTGTGACGCAGAAGGAGTGTCGTCTCCGAAGGAGATTCTCCTCCTCGCGGCCACAGACGAAGGCACCGCTTTCTCCGCCGATCGCGGCGAGCCACTAGAGCCTGGAGCCCTCACGGTGCTGGATGGGGTGCGGAACATATTCAAGTGTACGAGCGCAGGTGTTATCAGAACTGACTCCTGTAAAGAGGGAGTCAGAGCGATATCTACTCGGGAAGAGAGACTTAAAGGGTTGGACTCTGGACTTAACTGTGTCCCTGTAAAGGGGGGTACACAGAAAACAATAAAATAATATAATAAATCAGTTAAAAAGTAAATACAATATTAAATAATTATTAAAATAAGTCAACGCTAGTATGAGCCTTTGCAGACTCAGTCAAATACGGTAAAAAAAAGTAAAAAATCCCTAAAAATCTATAAAAATCCCTTGCAAGAGCAAATCCTTACAAAATCCGAAAAATAAAATTTTGCCGAAAATCCCACGTCTACCTTCCTTTAAACCAGAGGGCGGGTGGGTGGGCAAAATTTTTTCGAGCTAGGGGCGCGTGCGAGGGGTCCAGAGACGCGTCTCCGCGCGGGCTAGCGATATATGGAATAAAATGTGGTAGGTGCCGAACAAAAATTTTGACTTTTGGTCAAAAAACCAGTTTTCGAAAGAAAAAATTTGGAATTTCACCCCACAACCTGGAGACCGGGACACGGAACGTGGACCAGAATTCAGGGAAGAAGGGTGAGGACTATTGCAACTATAATCTAATTTAAAATGTAGAAGAAAATTTGGAAAAACAATTAATTTTAAGGGATTTCTCTGAAAATAAGGGATGAAGTCCAGACGCGGGTGTAAAGTGCGCGCGTTATGGTCAGAACACAGGCGGACGCCTATTTTTGTCTAAAAAAGCCGAAAACAGCTTCAAAATCGCACGTCTAGAATAGAAGATATCAACGTTTTAGTTTTTGACTAGCTCCCCTAGGTAGATTTTGGTACTTACAGAGATGTATGAAAATAACTATTTTTTTAAGAAAAATGTATGTTTTATTCGTGCTAGGGGCGCGGGCGAGGGGTCCAGAGACGCGTCTCCGCGCGGGCTAGCGATATATGGAATAAAATGTGGTAGGTGCCGAACAAAAATTTTGACTTTTGGTCAAAAAACCAGTTTTCGAAAGAAAAAATTTGGAATTTCACCCCACAACCTGGAGACCGGGACACGGAACGTGGACCAGAATTCAGGGAAGAAGGGTGAGGACTATTGCAACTATAATCTAATTTAAAATGTAGAAGAAAATTTGGAAAAACAATTAATTTTAAGGGATTTCTCTGAAAATAAGGGATGAAGTCCAGACGCGGGTGTAAAGTGCGCGCGTTATGGTCAGAACACAGGCGGACGCCTATTTTTGTCTAAAAAAGCCGAAAACAGCTTCAAAATCGCACGTCTAGAATAGAAGATATCAACGTTTTAGTTTTTGACTAGCTCCCCTAGGTAGATTTTGGTACTTACAGAGATGTATGAAAATAACTATTTTTTTAAGAAAAATGTATGTTTTATTCGTGCTAGGGGCGCGGGCGAGGGGTCCAGAGACGCGTCTCCGCGCGGGCTAGCGATATATGGAATAAAATGTGGTAGGTGCCGAACAAAAATTTTGACTTTTGGTCAAAAAACCAGTTTTCGAAAGAAAAAATTTGGAATTTCACCCCACAACCTGGAGACCGGGACACGGAACGTGGACCAGAATTCAGGGAAGAAGGGTGAGGACTATTGCAACTATAATCTAATTTAAAATGTAGAAGAAAATTTGGAAAAACAATTAATTTTAAGGGATTTCTCTGAAAATAAGGGATGAAGTCCAGACGCGGGTGTAAAGTGCGCGCGTTATGGTCAGAACACAGGCGGACGCCTATTTTTGTCTAAAAAAGCCGAAAACAGCTTCAAAATCGCACGTCTAGAATAGAAGATATCAACGTTTTAGTTTTTGACTAGCTCCCCTAGGTAGATTTTGGTACTTACAGAGATGTATGAAAATAACTATTTTTTTAAGAAAAATGTATGTTTTATTCGTGCTAGGGGCGCGGGCGAGGGGTCCAGAGACGCGTCTCCGCGCGGGCTAGCGATATATGGAATAAAATGTGGTAGGTGCCGAACAAAAATTTTGACTTTTGGTCAAAAAACCAGTTTTCGAAAGAAAAAATTTGGAATTTCACCCCACAACCTGGAGACCGGGACACGGAACGTGGACCAGAATTCAGGGAAGAAGGGTGAGGACTATTGCAACTATAATCTAATTTAAAATGTAGAAGAAAATTTGGAAAAACAATTAATTTTAAGGGATTTCTCTGAAAATAAGGGATGAAGTCCAGACGCGGGTGTAAAGTGCGCGCGTTATGGTCAGAACACAGGCGGACGCCTATTTTTGTCTAAAAAAGCCGAAAACAGCTTCAAAATCGCACGTCTAGAATAGAAGATATCAACGTTTTAGTTTTTGACTAGCTCCCCTAGGTAGATTTTGGTACTTACAGAGATGTATGAAAATAACTATTTTTTTAAGAAAAATGTATGTTTTATTCGTGCTAGGGGCGCGGGCGAGGGGTCCAGAGACGCGTCTCCGCGCGGGCTAGCGATATATGGAATAAAATGTGGTAGGTGCCGAACAAAAATTTTGACTTTTGGTCAAAAAACCAGTTTTCGAAAGAAAAAATTTGGAATTTCACCCCACAACCTGGAGACCGGGACACGGAACGTGGACCAGAATTCAGGGAAGAAGGGTGAGGACTATTGCAACTATAATCTAATTTAAAATGTAGAAGAAAATTTGGAAAAACAATTAATTTTAAGGGATTTCTCTGAAAATAAGGGATGAAGTCCAGACGCGGGTGTAAAGTGCGCGCGTTATGGTCAGAACACAGGCGGACGCCTATTTTTGTCTAAAAAAGCCGAAAACAGCTTCAAAATCGCACGTCTAGAATAGAAGATATCAACGGGTTAGGTTAGGTTAGGTTAGGTTATGGCTCACAGAGTGGGCTCATCGGACGGTACGTGATTTGTGATTCACTCCTCGAAGTTTTCGGGGAGTGAATCAGGGTGGGGTTTTTCGTCGTGTACCGTGCGATGGCTCACACAGCGGGCTCATCGGACGGTACGTGATTAGTGATTCACTCCTCGAAGTTCTCGGGGAGTTAATCAGGGGTGGGGATCCTCCTTCATCTTGGATCACGGCATCCGTCGCCCTCTGGTATGCGTCTGTACATCAGACGTGACTATGAGCGTGGCGAATCGTCGTGATAAAGGATCAAGGGGGAGGGGGGGAATATATTATGTGTATGTATATATTAATATGTTTATATGTATATGTTTATATATTTATTAAGACGAAGTAGGGAGTAAGGGACCGCACCCTTCAAAGGAACAAAAATGAAAAAAACGAGTTGTAAAGAAGTACCCCAGGGCGGTACCAGCTGCTCAGCAGTTGGAGAATCCGCCACGGTCCACGGATCGTCAAGCCCCCCGTATTCTGGGGAGGGCACCAACCGTTTTCCGCTTGCCAATGGCAACGAGAGCCGAGGAGGCTCAACAAGATCACGGTCTTTCGAAGACCTGATCTCTTTTACACCGCACCGTGCGAAGGACGCAGTGTCAGACTCGGGCACTGTGTCACTAAAGATGGGAGCAGAGGCTCCAACAGAACCGCGAGTCATTCTGGAAAGGGTGACTGCGCTGTCGGAGGTTTCCGACACACCACAGCCAGTTGCGGCCACTCGCTCCAAGTTTTGGGGGAAGCGGCCGCGTGACTGTGGGTCGGATGCGGGCTCGGTGGGCTTGTCCTCAAGTGAGGAGAACCTGCCGGCCCCCAAGGTGTCTACACCACGGAGAGGCAGAGGACGCGGACCACCTTCCGGAACGAGTGCCCCGGCAGCGTCACGCGACTCCCGAGGCCGGTTCCTAAAGCCCCGCGAAATACCGGTGAGTGACTCTGACGGGGCTATGCAGGTGGAGCAAGGTGATGCCTCCATTGCATTGGTGAGCACCCGGGCGGAGCTCAACGCTGCAAGGCGAGAGGGCCGGAAGGCCATCGCGACCGACGAAGTCGCTGAGTTGGCTCGTCTGGCAAGGGAGAGGCGTTCCCAGACCGCCATTGAGGGCTTAACGGCAGAAGCCCTTGGCCGTCAAGTGTTGGACGGTGTGGACGTCGTCCTGAAGGTGGCCACGAAATCAGGCAACCTGAAGGGCACGTTCACGCGAGCCCTAAAAGAGGCAGCGACTGCGATCAAGGAGGCGATGGACGTCCTCCTCGATCGAACGACCTCGGAGGAGACGGTGAAACTCCAAGAGGAGAATTACCGTCTCCATACGAGAATGGAGGAGCTCCAGCAGGAGGTCAGTGCCCTGAGGGCGGACTTCAGCCGGCAGCAGGGTGTACCGACTACGGACAGTCATGCCCTGCCACAGAACGGGTCTTTGGGGGAAGACCAGTTCAGCCGGCTGTTGAATATAATGACCGCCCGCTTCGACAGCCTAGAGCCCAGACTCAACCCCCCTGTCAGGCTTCGTCCGCCGCTGGCGGCCGATACACGGAGGAAAGAGGTGGAACCCACACCAGCAGCGGCTGGGCCGACGTGGGCACAGGTGGCTAAAGCGCCACCTGCGCCAAAAAAGCCGTCACCCGTGCCCAACAAGGCCACGCAGAAGCCCAAGAAACCAACAGAGGGGGCCAAAAAGGCAGGGTCGGGGAAGACAAATCCCACCGAGGAGAGCAGCTCGTCCCCCAAAGACAGCGGAGAATGGAAGACGGCCGAAAGCCGCAAAAAGAAGCGAAAGAGGGGTAAGGCCAAGAAAGCGCCGGGCACCAAGGGGCAGGCCCCCAGGATCCGCGTCCCTCGCTCCGAGGCTGTAGTTGTTACGCTGCAGCCGGAAGCCAAGGAGAGGGGGATTACGTACCAGAAGGTACTGGCGGAAGCGAGGAGCAAGCTGGTCTTCGCCGATTTTGGCACCCCAGACGGCTTCCGTTTTAAAACGGCGGCTACGGGAGCCAAAATGTTTGAGTTGGCGGGGACTAGCTGTGTCGAGAGGGCGGATTCTCTAGCTGCAAAGCTGAGGGACGTCCTCAACCCCGAGGAGGCCCGGGTGTCCAGACCCATGAAGACGGCTGAGGTTCGCGTCGATGGGCTGGACGACTCCTTGACCCCAGAGGAGGTGGTGGCGGCCATAGCCCGGAGCGGCGGATGCCAGCCGGAAAATGTGCGGGCGGGCGAGATCCGCGTAAACGCTGGCGGGCTTGGCACCATCTGGGTGCGGTGTCCGGTGGCTGCGGCCAAGCAGGTCGCCGACGCGGGCCGTCTACTGGTGGGCTGGGTGTCAGCGAGGGTAAAACTCCTGACACCCCGGGCCATGCAGTGTTACCGGTGCCTGGAGAAAGGGCACGTACGGGCACTCTGCACCTGCGAAACCGACCGCAGTGATTTATGTTATCGCTGTGGTCGGCCTGGCCATAAGGCGGCCCAGTGCTCCGCGGAGCCAAACTGCAGTCTGTGTACTGCTGCAGGAAAGTCCGCGGGGCACAGAATAGGCGGCAACGCTTGCGGCGCGCCCAGAAAGCGCAACAAGCGTTGGACCAAGGCTGCGGGGGCCGCACCCCCTAGCACCTCTAAGGCCGACTCCCGGCCAGTTGTGGGACGAACCGAGGAAATGGAGTGTTAGTAATGGCACTTCATTTCCTTCAGGCGAATATCAACCACTGCACCAGAGCTCAGGATCTCTTGGTCCTGAGCATGGCGCAGTGGTCGATAAACGTGGCGGTGGTCGCTGAGCCGTATTTTATCCCCCCCCGGGAAAACTGGGCAGGGGATCTGGACGGCCTGGTGGCCATCATCGGCGCGACTCTTGTCGACGTATCCCGGGGTCACGGTTGGGTTGCCGCCCTTGTGAACGGGATCGTCACGATCGGGGCATATTTTTCGCCCAACAGGAGTCTCGCCGATTTCGAGAGTTTCCTTGTCGAGTTGGGAGCCGTCGTCGGCCGGTCTCACCCTCGGCCCATTTTGCTTCTCGGTGATCTGAACGCCAAATCTGCGGCGTGGGGATCCCCGGTCACAGACCCGAGAGGCGATGTGCTAGAGGAGTGGGCCATTACGACGGGCCTGGCCGTCTTGAACCGGGGTTCGGCCTACACGTGTGTGCGACAGCGGGGCGGGTCCATAGTGGATGTCTCATTCGCTAGCCCCGCTGTCGTGCACCGTGTTCATGATTGGCACGTGGAAGTGGAGGTGGAGACGCTATCGGACCACCGATACATACGCTTCGACGTCTCCGCCCAAACCGCTGGAGGTTGTAGCCAATCGGCCCCCCGGAGAGACGGCCCGCGTTGGGCTCTGAAACGCCTCGACAAGGAGGCTCTCGAGGAAGCCACAATCGTCCTGGCCTGGGTTCGGGAGTCGGCTTCCGTCGGTCCCGTCGACGTCGAACAGGAGGCGCAGTGGTTTGGCGACGCGATGACGCAAATTTGCGACGCGTCCATGCCACGCGTCTCCCCTCTGTCCGCAAGGCGCCGCGTGTACTGGTGGTGCGTCGAGGTTGAGCAGCTGCGCGTCGCATGCGCAGACGCCAGACGTCCGTATACGCGATGTCGGAGGAGACGTCGCCGGGATCCCGACGAAGAAGCCGCGCTGTATGAGGTGTACCGCGCGGCGAAGGAGGCTCTGTGGCTGGCCATCGGCGAGGCGAAGACGCGCTCCAGAGAGGAGCTGCTCGCGACCCTAGACGGGGATCCGTGGGGGCGCCCTTACCGTACGGTCCGCGGGAAACTTCGGCCCTGGGCACCCCCGCTGACGGAGGGTCTCGAGCCGCAGTTTCTGGAGCGAGTGGTCTCGGCTCTCTTTCCTGAGAGAGCCGAGCATGAGCCACCGCCGATGGTTCTGCCCACAGCTACAGAGTCGGAAGAAGAGAGCGAAACCGTCCCAGAGGTGACACAGGCGGAGATGAGCGCGGCCGTGATGCGGCTCCGGGCAAAAAACACTGCTCCGGGGCCCGACGGAGTGCCTGGCCGCGCTCTGGTCCTCGCCCTGAAAGAGCTGGAGCCCCCACTGAGGGGACTCTTCTCGGCGTGCCTTGAGCAGGGCCATTTCCCTACCAGGTGGAAGGCTGGTCGTCTGGTCCTGCTCAAGAAGGCGGGGCGCCCGGCGGATTCGTCGTCCGCTTATCGGCCCATAGTGCTGCTGGACGAGGCGGGCAAGTTGTTCGAGCGAGTAATCGCAGACCGCCTCGCCAGCCACTTGTGCACAGTGGGGCCGAACCTGGATGACAGCCAGTTTGGCTTCCGGTGTGGGCGCTCTACCATCGACGCCATCAGGAGAGTAAGAGTCCTGGCGGAGGAAGCGGTTTCCCAGGGTGGGGTGGTGCTGGCGGTGTCTCTGGACATCTCCAACGCGTTCAA
The DNA here is from genome assembly GCA_950022955.1 of Xestia ashworthii. Classification (NCBI taxonomy): domain Eukaryota; kingdom Metazoa; phylum Arthropoda; class Insecta; order Lepidoptera; family Noctuidae; genus Xestia; species Xestia ashworthii. The sequence continues at coordinate 23,178,721 of OX465566.1, forward strand.
CACCCTGCCCTGGAGTTGCATTAGGGAGGCCCTGCGATACCATAGGGTGCCTTCCTACCTCCGCAACATCGTGGGGGCGTATCTTTCGGGGAGGTGTGTCACCTACATGGGACGCGACGGCATAGGCCGTCGCGAGATGTCGTGCGGTGTTCCACAGGGCTCGGTTCTGGGCCCACCCCTGTGGAACATCGGATACGACTGGGTTTTGCGGTGCGAGCTCCCGCCGGGAGTGAACCTAACGTGTTATGCGGACGACACGCTGGTCACGGCCCGGGGCAGCTCGTACAGGGAAGCAGCGTTGCTGGCTACGGCTGCGGTCTCACAGGTGGTGAGCCGCATACGGCGCCTGGGCCTGGAGGTGGCTCTCAACAAGTCGGAGGCCATCGCTTTTCATGGCCCCCGACGGGCACCGCCGTTGGGATCACACATTGTGGTCGGGGGGGTCCCGATTGCTGTCGAGTCAACCATGAAATACCTTGGATTGGTGCTCGACAGCCGTTGGGACTTCGGCCCCCACTTTCAGCGGCTGGTGCCCAAGTTGATGGGCGCGGCGGGCGCGCTGTCAACGCTGCTTCCCAATCTGGGGGGCCCGAGCTCCGCCTGCAGGCGGTTGTACGTAGGGATCGTGCGATCGATGGCCCTTTATGGGGCCCCGATATGGGCGACCGACCTGACGGCCCGCACTATCGCAGTCCTGCGCAGACCGCAGAGAGCGATGGCCGTCAGGGTCGTACGGGGATATCGCACGATCTCCTACGAGGCGGCTTGCGTACTGGCCGGATCCCCGCCATGGGACCTGGAGGCGAAGACCCTCGCGACACTGTACCAGTGGCGCGAGGAGGCCGAACATCGGGGCGAGAGGCTGGTGCAGCGACAGATTACGGTGTACCGGTCTCAGCTCCGACAGGTCATGGTGGCGGAATGGCGGGGGAGGCTAGACCTCCCTACCGCCGGCCTCAACACAATCGAGGCGATCCGGCCAGTACTCGACGACTGGCTCGGGAGGAAGCACGGCTCTCTGACTTTCCGGGCGACACAGGTACTCTCGGGGCACGGCTGCTTCGGGAAGTACCTGTGTCGCTTAAGCAGGGAGCCGGACGCCCGGTGCCATCACTGCGTCCATTGTTCGGAGGACACGGCGCGGCATACGCTGGCCGAGTGTGCCGCTTTCGATGAGCCGCGCCGTGCCCTCGTTGCAGAGGTAGGAGGAGACCTGTCGCTGCCGGCCGTCGTTCGCTCGATGGTCGGCAGCGCAGAGTCCTGGGACGCGGTGATATCCTTCTGCGAGACCGTCATGTCGCAGAAGGAAGCTGCGGAAAGGGAGAGGGAGATGACCAGCTCCCGCCCATCCCGCAGCAGACGCACCGGGCGTCGGCAGAGGGCTGACAACGCCCTCTTCCGGCCCCCCTAAATTGGTCCAGGGGCGGCGGATTCGGGGACATCCGTCGCCCTCCATCACACTGGACCCGAGACGGCGGCGCGTTGTGTTCCACGCGCGCCTCTCATAGACGTAGCGGGGGGAGTTTAACACCTCACTCCCCCCGGGACGAGGCCCGTAGGTCAAGCGGGCCAGCACTAGTCCGGGGCAGCGGAAGTCGCATCAGATCCCGTTGCCCCCTGACGCAAGTGTGCGAGGGAACACCGGTGTGGTTTTAGTCAGTACGAGTCTGACAGACCCCTCCGCTCTCCCCAGGGCGGAGGACATCCATTGAGGATTTCCACATCGTGAAAAAAAAAAAAAAAAAAAAAAAAAGCGTCAGAATTCCTCCACGTTAGTTTGGCAGCTGCTGGTTCCTCTCGATGCGTCTGGAGGAAAGAGCAGCTGCTGGGCCGGTGCACCCTGGGCGCGACAGTATTATTCCTCGAGTAATCGGGAAATGGTACTGTCGTGGCTAATATTCTGGGGGAGGGGTCACATCGTTCGTCGTGCGATGATCCACGGGTCTGTCGTGCGAGGTTCGATGTGCATAGGGGGTTTTCATCGTGTACCGTGCGATGGCTCGAACGGGGTCATCGGACGGTACGTGATTAGTGATTCACTCTTCGAAGTTTTCGGAGAGTGAATCAGGGCGGGGGAAACGTCGTTTACCGTGCGATGGCTCAAGCGGGTCATCGGACGGTACGTGATAAGTGATTCACTCCTCGAAGTTTTCGGGGAGTGAATCAGGGCGGGGGAAACGTCGTGTGCCGTGCGATGGCTCAAGCGGGTCATCGGACGGTACGTGATAAGTGATTCACTCCTCGAAGTTTTCGGGGAGTGAATCAGGGCGGGGGAAACGTCGTGTGCCGTGCGATGACTCAAGCGGGTCATCGGACGGTACGTGATAAGTGATTCACTCCTCGAAGTTTTCGGGGAGGGAATCAGGGAGGGGAATACTTCGTGTACCGTGCGATGGCTCAAGCGGGTCATCGGACGGTGCGTGATTAGTGATTCACTCTTCGAAGTTATCGGGGAGTGAATCAGGGTTGGGGATCCACCTTCATCTTTCATCGCGGCATTCGTCGCCCTCTGGTACGCGTCTGCCTGTCAGACGTGACTGTGAGCGTGGCGAGTGGTCGTGGTGGGGGATCAAGGGGGAGGGGGGAATTTATGTATGTATGTATATATTTATATGTTTATTTGTATATGTTTATATATTTTTATTGATGAAGTGGGGAGTCAGGGACCACACCCTTTAAAGGAAAAAAACCATGGATAAGTCGAGATGCAATATCATACCCCAGGGCGGTACCAGCTGCTCAGCAGCTGGAGAATCCGCCACGATCCCTTCGGGGTCGTCTGCCCCACCGTATTCTGGGGGGGGCAACATTTCGCTTCCAATTGCCAATGGCAACAAGAGCCGAGGAGGCTCATCGAGGTCAAGGTCCTTTGAAGACCTGATCTCTTTTAAACCACCCGATCCAAAATCGGGTGCAAGGACGGGAGCAGAGGCTCCAGACACTCCGACATGCGCGCCCTCACCGGAGCCACGCGTGGTTCTGGAGGGGGTGTGCATGTCGGAGTCAGACGACACACCGCAGACGGCAGTGTCCAATGCCTCCAAGTTTTGGGGGAAGCGTTCGCGCGGTCAGTCGGACGCGGTTTCGGTGGGTCTTTCCTCTAGCGAGGAGGACCAGCCGGCCGCCAAGATTGCAACGGCCAGGAGAGGCAAAGGTCGCGGGACAGGCAGTCCGGCAGCATCGCGAGACGCCCGGGGCCGCTTCCTGAAGCGCCCCGACACGCCGGTGCCAAGCGGGTCAGATCGCGTATCACCTGCGGTCTCGACCGACGACCAGGGAGGGGTCACCGTCGCTCTTGTGGCCACAAAGGCGGAGGCCAATGCCGCGAAGCGCGCTCAAAGTAGAGCGGTCGCGGCCGATGAGGTGGCCGAAATGGCCCGTAAGGCCCGAGAGTGGCGGTCTGCCCAGGCGGCCAATGGGGAGAGTCTGACAGCAGAGGCTCTCAGCCGCCAAGTGATGGACGGCGTGGACATCGTCCTAAAGGTTGCCACCAAGTCCGGCAACCTGAAGGGCTCGTTCACACGCGCCCTCAAAGAGGCGGCAGAGGGGATCAGGGAGGCGGTTCTGGTTCTCCATGACCACACGACCTCCGAAGAGACGGCGAGGTTGTGGACGGAGAACAGCCGTCTCCGATCCGAACTGGAGGACCTCAAGCGGCAGTTTGCCGCTCTACAAAATGTCGGGCAACAGCAAGCGGCTCCCTCGTCGGCCCCTGTACCTGCAGCGCCACCTACTCTGAGTCTGTCGGACTACGACGTAGAGAGGGTGGCCAGAATCTGCATGCTGCAGTGTGGGGGCATGGTGAGTGCCCGCCTGGAGGCAATCGAGTCTCGACTGCCCCCAGCTGAGCGCCTCCGCCCCCCGCTTGCGGCAGACAGGCGGAGGATGGAAGAGCCCGCGAGGCCGAAGCCCGCGCAGCTCACGCGGAGGCCTGCAGGGGGGGTCAAAGAGCCCGCAGTGGAGCCCGGGACGCCGGTACAGGTTGCGTCCGCGCCCCTCGTCCCGACGTCCCAGCCCCCGGTGACCGCTTCTCCCACACAGGTGACGGTGGCTGGAGAAGGCCGCCGCAAAAAGAGAAAGAGGAGGAAGGCAGCGGGTGTGACCGCGCCGCCTACCTCCCAAGAGGCCACGATCCCGGCGTCCGCACCTCCCAACCAGGAGGCCTGGACGACGGTGGTGAAGAGGGGCCGCAAGAAGCGGACGCCGCAGCCGACGCCTCCCCAGGTACCGACTCGACCAGAGGGCACGAGGCCACCCAAGGTCACTACCCCACGCTCAGAGGCTGTGGTTATAACACTGCAGCCCGAAGCCGTAAGCAGGGGAGTGACCTACAAGTCGGTCCTGGCGGAAATGAAGCAGAAGCTTCAGTTCAGCGAGTTTGGCACCCCGGCTGGTTTCGTCTTCAGGACGGCAGCCACGGGTGCCAAGATGCTTCAGGTGTCGGGTGCGGCAAGGCAGGAGAGGGCGGACAAGTTGGCCGCCAAACTTCGGGAAGTCCTCAAACCAGAGGACGCCCGAGTGTCCAGGCCCATGACCACGGCTGAATTGCGGGTCGAGGGGCTGGACGACTCGGTGACCCCGGAGGAAGTAGTGGCGGCCATTGCCCAAAACGGTGGTTGCCCGCCAGACAATGTGGCGGCGGGTGAAATTCGCAGCAGCGCGGATGGGCTGGGCACTGTTTGGGTGCGGTGCCCGGTCGCGGCTGCGAACAAGGTAGCGGATGGCGGGCGACTGCTGGTGGGCTGGGTGTCTGCCAGGGTCAAACTTCTGCCAAGGCGGGCTGTGCAGTGCTTCCGGTGCCTGGAAAAGGGGCATGTCCGGGCACAATGCACTGCACAAATCGACCGCAGCGAGGTATGTTTCCGCTGCAGTCGACCCGGCCATAAGGCGGCCCAGTGCTCCGGAGCGCCATACTGCAGCCTTTGCGCAGCTGCAGGGAAACGCTCGGAGCACAGACTTGGCGGGAAGGCCTGCAAGGCACCCAAGTCCAGAAATAGGAGGACTCGAGCTGTCGGAGAATCTGCGCCTCTCCCACAGCCCGACTCCCGACCCAGGGAAGGCGGAGCCGAGGAAATGGAGTGTCATTAATGGCACAATTCCGTTTCCTCCAGGCGAATATCAACCACGCCGCCAGAGCTCAGGATCTGTTGATCCAGAGCATGGCGGAGTGGTTGATCAACGTGGCTGTGGTCGCCGAGCCGTATTTTGTCCCCCCCCCGCGATAACTGGGCAGGGGACCTGGACGGTTTGGTGGCCATCATTGGCGGGACTCTTGGCAGTCCGTCCCGAGGACACGGTTGGGTGGCTGCCCTCGTGGACGGCATAGTCACAATTGGGGCGTATTTCTCCCCCAACAAGAGTCTCGCTGACTTCGAGGAGTTCCTTGTCCTTGAAGTGGGAACCGATCTGTCGCTGCCGGCCGTCGCTCGCGCGATGGTCGGGAGCGCAGAGTCGTGGGATGCGGTGATCTCCTTCTGTGAAACGGTCATCTCACAGAAGGAGGCTGCGGAGAGGTTGAGAGAGGTGGAGACCACTCTCCCGACCCGCAGCAGACGAACCGGGCGTCGGCGGAGGGCGGATAACGCCCTCTTCCGGCCCCCCTGAACGGGTCCAGAGGGACGGCGGACTTGGGGAGGTCCGCCGCCCCGCTGAATAACTGGACCCGAGGCGGTGGCGCGTAGTGTTCCGCGCGCGCCCCTATAAGACGTCGCGGGAGGAGTACACCTCACTCCTCCCGCAGACCTGAGGAGGCCCGCAGTGGCGGGCCGGCACTAGCCGGGGATCGTGGAAGGCGCACTAGTTCCCATGATCCCCGGTGCAAGTGTGGGAAGGGAACACCGGGGTGGTTTTTAGTCAGTATGAGTCTGACAGACCCCTCCGCTCTCCCCAGGGCGGAGGACATCCATCGAGGATTTTCCACCCCGGCAACAAAAAAAAAAAAAAAAAAAGGTTAGGTTAGGTTAGGTTGGGGGACCACCCCACAGTGCTTGCGTCCACGTCGCGTCCCCTGGAAACGACCCAGTTCTGACCACCGTAACGGAGTGGCAGACTGGGTTGGCCAAAGTGCACTGTGATCTCGTTGCGATTTTATCTTGCCTTGTGAAGTACGAACTGTCGGAGACTATGTCGAAACTTACGCGTAGCGCCTCCGGGCGATTTTTAAAGACCAAAGGCCCTTCTCAGGGCCAGCCTAAAGGCCCTTCTCAGGGCCAACCTCAGGGCCCTTCTCAGGGCCAACCAAAAGGCCCTTCTCAGGGCCAACTCCAAGGCCCTTCTCAGGGCCAACCCAAAGGCCCTTCTCAGGGCCAACCCAAAGGCCCTTCTCAGGGCCAACCAAAAGGCCCTTCTCAGGGCCAACTTGACGCTCCGGTGTCAGAGGCTAGCCGCGCGCCGTCTGCGGCTGGCTTCTTTGCGGACGAGTCCGACAACGACTCACTGTGTAGTGTGTCGGACACGAACGATTCTCGGTCGCGAAAGCGGGTCCACCTGAGCGGTGGGAGCGGTGGGTCAAGAGGCCCGGACAAGCCCTGCGGCAGAAGGCCCATCCTCCAACCTTGAGGATATCATCCGCAAGGTTGTGATGGAGGAGAGGGCCTTCACAAGGGCCTGCTTAGCGGGCATAGAGGACCGGCTCTTGCCGGAAAAGCGCCTCCGACCGCCGCTTGCGGCGGATAAGAGGCAGCCAAGCGAGCCAGGGCCGTCCTCCTCCCAGGCGGAAGACACTCTTCTCCCTGCCACCACCCCGTCCAACGAGTGGACGGATGTGGTACGTAGGGGGAAGGGCAGGGGCAAAAAGTCGGCGAAGGCCGCACCTGCCGTCCCCGCCACTACCACTCCCAGTCGGTCGCAGACGACCGGCAAGGGTGCAGGGAAGGGGAAAACAAAGGGAAAGGGGAAACTAGTCCCCCCAAAAACCGCTGCCGTCGTGGTGACACTCACCGCGGAGGCGGCGGAGCGTGGGGAGACGTACGCGTCCGTCTTGGTGCGGGCGCGTGCCAATGCCGATCCCACCCAACTGGGGATCGGCAGCGTGTCTTGCCGGCGGACACAAGCCGGGGCTCGAATCTTCGAGTTCCCGGGGGCCGAGGGGAGTGCCCACGCTGACCTATTTGCAGCCAAGCTGCAGGAGGTCATCGCGGACTCGGCGAAGGTGGCCCGACCGGTGAAGTCAGCGGCCATCGAGGTGACGGAGCTCGACGACTCCGTCACCAAGGAGGAGGTGGTTGCGGCGGTCGCAGCGGTAGGGGGCTGTGGCGCCGCGGCGGTCCAAGGCCGGGACATAAGACCCGGACGCGGCGGCATGGGCACCATCCGCCTCGAGTGCCCAATCGCCGTTGCCAAAGCCGTCCTTGCCAAAGGACGGCTCACAGTTGGCTTCAGCTCGGGTGCAGTCCGGGCACTCGAGGACCAGCCTCTGCGGTGTTTCCGGTGCTTCGGCATCGGACACACCCGGCCCATGTGTCCGTCCACGGTGGATAGGACGGACACGTGCTACCGCTGCGGCAAGAACGGCCACAAAGCCGTATCTTGTGAGGCCGCCACGCCACACTGTGCGGTGTGTGCCGCCAGCGGCCGCCTAGCAGGCCACGTAATGAAGGGGAGGAACTGCAATCCTCCCCCTAAGCGTGGCAAAGCGCTGGCGCCGACCAGGCCTGCTGCTGCTGCCGCTAACTCCGTCGTTCCTGCGGCGGCTGCGGAGGGGGGTGCGATGTCCGACTGATGGATAGGGTCGAACATCGCATCCTCCAGGCGAACACCAACCACTGCAGGGCAGCCCAGGATCTGCTGATGCAGACCATGGCTGAGTGGTTGGTGGACTTGGCGGTGGTCGCCGAACCCTACTCGGTCCCTCGCCGTTGGCTGGGCGACCGGGACGGCTTGGTGGCGTTGGTGGCGCGGTCTTCCACGGACTCCCCTCCCCTCTCGCTCTTAGAGAGGGGACCGGGATACGTGGCCGCCGCCTGGGGAGACATGGCCCTGGTGGGGGTCTATTTCTCCCCAAACCGCCCTCTCTCGGACTTTGAGGATTTCCTCGAGATCCTCACCGCAGTCAAAGGGAGGGCGGCGCCACGCCAAGTTATGGTGTTGGGCGACCTAAACGCCAAGTCGGCGGCCTGGGGCAATCCGGCCGCTGGTTGCAACGTCCGGGGACGCGCCGTCGAGTTTTGGGCGGCCTCCTGCGGTGTGTCCCTCCTCAACAGGGGGGCAGTCCACACGTGTGTGCGGCAACAGGGTGGGTCGGTGGTGGACGTCTCGTTTGCCACCCCCGCGCTGGCCGCCCGCGTCGTCAACTGGCGGGTAGAGATGGTGGAGACGTTGTCGGACCACCGATATGTGCGGTTCGACATCTCCATCCAGCAGGGGGGGAGGGGGATGACCCGTGCTGGGCAATCTCCCTTCCCGCGGTGGGCACTCACCCGCCTGGACCGGGAGGCAGCCAAGGAGGCGGCCTTCCTCCAGGACTGGCTGTCGCCCCCTGTCGAGGTCCTGAACGTGGACGCTGCAGCGGTCCAGCTCAGGGGGTCCCTGACCGAGGTGTGCAACTCCAGCATGCCTCGGTCTCGCCGTCCGCCTCCCCGTCGTGCCGTCTACTGGTGGACGGAGGAGCTGGAGGGACTCCGGGCCACCTGCGTGGCGGCCAGAAGGGCCTATACGCGGAGCCGACGGCGCAGCGCCCAAAACCGAGACCGGGCAGAAGAGGACCGCCTATACGCCTCTTACCGAGAGGCGACGACGGCCCTCAAGTCTGCAATGGGCGCTGCACAAGACTCGGCGAGAGCCGAGATGTTGGTGGGTCTCGACAGGGACCCCTATGGGAGACCATACAAGGCAGCGCGGAACCAGCTACGCCCCTATGGTCCCCCACTGTCGGAGACCCTCGATCCACCGTTGCTGGATGGGGTGGTCCGGTCCCTGTTTCCGCGCAGGACCGACTTCACCCCACCAACGATGGATCCCCCGCAAGGGGCGGTTACGCCGGAGGAGGAGGACGTCCCCCCGGTGACGGTGGCGGAGTTATACGCGGGGGTGCTCAGCCTCCGAGCAAAAAAGACGGCCCCCGGACCAGACGGCGTCCCCGCACGGGTGCTGGCGATCGCCGCCTCCGGCATGGAGGACAGGTTTCGGGACCTCTTCAGCGCGTGCTTTACGGCTGGGAGGTTCCCGAAACTGTGGAAGGAGGGGCAGTTATGCCTCCTCCGAAAGGAGGGCCGCCCGCTGGACTCCCCCTCGGCATACCGGCCCGTCGTCCTGCTCGATGAGGTCGGTAAACTGTTCGAGGGGATTGTCGCCTCCCGGCTTGATAGCCATTTGCGGGGGGTGGGGCCGGATCTGTCGGACGCCCAATTCGGCTTCCGTCGAGGGCGTTCGACGATCGACGCACTGGCCCTACTCAAGGGCCAAGTGAAGGAGGCGGTGGAGGCGGGGGACGGAGTGCTGGCGGTGTCGTTCGACATTGCCAACGCCTTCAACTCCGTCCCCCACTCGACGATATTGGAGGCGCTCCGGTATCACGGAGTGCCCCAATACCTGCGGGACCTCCTGGCCAGCTACCTGGAGGACCGAGAAGTCCTCCTAGTGGACAAGACGGCCACGGTGAGGCGGTACGGCGCAGAGTCCGGTGTTCCGCAGGGGTCGGTGCTTGGCCCTCCCTTGTGGAACATCGGGTTCAACTGGCTCCTGCGCGGAGCCCTCCTCCAGGGCACGAGTGTCATCTGCTACGCGGATGACACTCTCCTCACTGCCCGGGGGAGGAACTTTGCCGACGCGGCCTGTCTGGCCTCGGCTGGCGGATCCTTGGTTGCAGAGAGGATCCGCCGCCTGGGATTGAAGGTGGCGCTGCACAAGACCGAGGCCGTGTTCTTTCGCGGGCCTCGGCAGCACTGCCCTCCCGACGCCCACATAATTGTGGAGGGCGTCAGGATAGGGGTCCAGCCCCAGATGAAGTATCTGGGGCTGGTGCTGGACGACAGGTGGCGCCCTCTCGTGGCTCCTCCCGAACCTGGGGGGGCCCAAGGCGAAATGCCGGCGCCTGTACGCAGGCATACTGCGGAGCATGGCCCTTTACGGGGCCCCCATCTGGGCGGACTCCCTCCACAGGAGGGAGAATGCGACCGCCATCCGCAGGCCCCAAAGGGCCATTGCACAGCGGGTGGCGAGGGCCTACCGCTCGGTAGGCTTCTCGGCGGCATGCGCTCTGGCCGGCACCCCTCCTTGGGAGTTGGAGGCATGGGTGCTCGCCAGAGTGTACGAGTGGACGGCGCGCCGAAAGGCTCTCGGGGAGCGCCCCGTCGCCGAAGAGCGGGAGGCCGTGCGGCGGGAGGCGAGGGACGCTATCATCCTCCATTGGACGGAGGACCTCGCCGCCGCCACCTTTGGCCGCCGGACGTTGGACGCGCTCGGTCCGGTTCTACGGAGCTGGCTCGAGCGGTCCCACGGTTTTCTCTCGTTCCGTCTGGTGCAGGTGTTATCCGGGCATGGCTGTTTCGGATCGCACCTGCACCGGATCGGGAGGGAGGAAACCCCGGCGTGCCACGACTGCGGCGCGCCGGAGGACACGGCGCAGCACATCCTGGAGGTGTGCCCAGCTTGGTCCGAGTTGCGCCGCGGTCTGACCGCGGAAATCGGACCGGACCTCTCGCTTCCCGGCGTCGTCAACGCCATGCTGGGGAGCGAGGAGGCCTGGGCAGCGGTCGCCTCCTTTTGCGAGGACGTAATCTCGCAAAAGGAGGAGGCGGAGCGCGCGCGGGAGGACGACCCTCTCGCTGCGCCGCTCCGCAGACGAAGAAGGGGTCGGAGAGGGCGCCGTCCTCTCCCTCCTCATGGTGGCGACGGGCGGGCGACAGGCACGGGGGTGCCTTCGCCCGCATTGCACCCGTCACCACCTTCGTCGAACATTCCCGGGCCCCTGTGAGGGGCCCGCCATGAAGGGCAATCGTCGGCGGAGGACTGGACGTAAAGGCTATGCCGGTTTCCCAGTCCCCCGCCACTCGGACGAAGCGGGAATGTCGCTGGGTCGTTTTAGTGGGTATACCGGGTCAGACCCGGGGAGTCCCACATACCCCTCTCATCCCCCGATGGGAGGGTATGCGTAATGCATTTTTTCCCAGCGTCAAAAAAAAAAAAAAAAAGGTTAGGTTAGGTTAGGTTAGGTTGGGGTGCGTCAGAATTCCTCCACGTTTGTCTGGCAGCTGCTGGTCCCTCTCGATACGTCTGGAGGAAAGAGCAGCTGCTGGGCTGGTGCACCCTGGGCGCGACAGTATCCTTCCTCGAGGAATGAGAAGAAATTCTCATCCCTTGGGAAATGTTACTGTCGCGGCTAATATTCTGGGGAGGGGTCACATCATTCGTCGTGCGATGACGTGCAGGTCTATCGTGCGGGGTTTGATGTGCATTGGGGAGGATTTCGTCATGTGCCGTGCGATGGCTCGCGGGCTTATCGCACGGTACGTGATTGATGATTCACTTCTCGAAGTTTTCGGGAAGTGAATCAGGGCGGGGTTTCTTCGTCGTGTACCGTGCGATGGCTCACGGAACGGGGTCACCGGACGGTACATGATTAGTGATTCACTCCTCGAGGTTCTCGGGGAGTGAATCAGGGGTGGAGATCCTCCTTCATCTTTGGTCACGGCATTCGTCGCTCTCTGGTACGCGTCTGCCCATCAGACGTGACTGTGAGCGTGGCGAATCGCCGTGATGGAGGATCAAGGAGGGAGGGGGGGAATATATGTACGTGTATGTATGTATATATAAATAATTATATATAATTATGTTTATGTGTTATGATGTATATATTTTATATTTTTATATTTATGATGAAGTAGGGAGATAGGGACCGCACCCTTCAAAGGAACAATATGAAAAAAACGACTGGAAAAATACTACCCCAGGGCGGTACCAGCTGCTCAGCAGCTGGAGAATCCGCCACGATTCTCGAATCGTCAAGCCCTTCGTATTCTGGGGAGGGCAACCATCGTTTTCCGCCTGCCATTGGCAACGAGAGCCGAGGAGGCTCAAACAGGTCACGGTCTTTTGAAGACCTGATTTCTTTAACACCGCAACGCGCGCAGGACGCAGTGTCAGAATCCGGCGCTGCGTCACTAAGGACTGAATTAGGGACTCCAGAACCGCGAGTAGTTCTGGAAAGGGTGAGTGTGCTGTCGGAGGTCACCGACACACCGCAGCCAGTTGCGGCCACTTGCTCCAAGTTTTGGGGGAAGCGGCCGCGTGACTGTGGGTCGGATGCGGGCTCGGTGGGTTTGTCTTCTAGCGAGGAGAACCTGCCGGCCCCCAAGGTGTCGACACCACGGAGAGGTAGAGGACGCGGAATTCCTTCCGGAGCGAGCGCTCCAGCAGCGTCACACAACTCCCGGGGCCGCTTCCTAAAGCCCCCCGATACGCCGGTGAGCGACTCCGACGGGACTATGCAGGTGGAGCAAGGTGATGTCTCCATCGCATTGGTTAGTACCCGGGCGGAGCTCAATGCCGCGAGGCGAGAGGGCCGAAAGGCCATTGTGAACGACGAGGTCGCTGAGTTGGCTCGACAGGCAAGGGAGAGGCGGTCGCAGATGACCACAGCTCCTGAGGGCTTGACAGCAGAGGCCCTTAGCCGTCAAGTTTTAGACGGCGTGGACGTCGTCATGAAGGTGGCCACAAAATCGGGCAACCTGAAGGGGACGTTCACACGGGCCCTGAAGGAGGCGGCGACCGGTATAAAGGAGGCGATGGACGTCCTTCTTGACCGAACGACATCAGAGGAGACGGTGAAGCTCCGAGAGGAGAATCACCGTCTCCATACGAGGATGGAAGAGCTTCAGCGGGAGGTCAGCGCCCTGAGGGCAGACTTCAGCCGGCAGCAGGGTGCGACGTATACGGACAGTCGTGCCCTGCCACAGAACGGGTCTTTGGGGGAAGACCAGTTTAACCGGCTGTTGAGCATAATGACCGCCCGCTTCGATAGCCTAGAACCGAGGCTCAACCCCCCTATCAGGCTTCGTCCGCCGCTGGCGTCAGACACGCGGAGGAAAGAGGCAGAGCCTACACCAGCAGTGGCTGGGCCAACGTGGGCACAAGTTGCGAACGCACCACCTGCGCCAAAAAAGCTCACGCCGGATCCCAAAAACCACACACAGGCGCCCAAGAAGGCCACAGTGGGTGGCAAAAAGGTGGGAAAGGGGACGAAAAATCCCGCTGAGGACAACAGCTCGTCCCCCAAAGACAAAGAGGGGGAGTGGAAGACGGCCCATCGTGCCCAAGTTGATGGGCGCGGCGGGCGCGCTGTCAACGCTGCTTCCCAATCTGGGGGGCCCGAGCTCCGCCTGCAGGCGGTTGTACGTAGGGATCGTGCGATCGATGGCCCTTTATGGGGCCCCGATATGGGCGACCGACCTGACGGCCCGCACTATCGCAGTCCTGCGCAGACCGCAGAGAGCGATGGCCGTCAGGGTCGTACGGGGATATCGCACGATCTCCTACGAGGCGGCTTGCGTACTGGCCGGATCCCCGCCATGGGACCTGGAGGCGAAGACCCTCGCGACACTGTACCAGTGGCGCGAGGAGGCCGAACATCGGGGCGAGAGGCTGGTGCAGCGACAGATTACGGTGTACCGGTCTCAGCTCCGACAGGTCATGGTGGCGGAATGGCGGGGGAGGCTAGACCTCCCTACCGCCGGCCTCAACACAATCGAGGCGATCCGGCCAGTACTCGACGACTGGCTCGGGAGGAAGCACGGCTCTCTGACTTTCCGGGCGACACAGGTACTCTCGGGGCACGGCTGCTTCGGGAAGTACCTGTGTCGCTTAAGCAGGGAGCCAGACGCCCGGTGCCATCACTGCGTCCATTGTTCGGAGGATACGGCGTGGCATACGCTGGCCGAGTGTGCCGCTTTCGATGAGCCGCGCCGTGCCCTCGTTGCAGAGGTAGGAGGAGACCTGTCGCTGCCGGCCGTCGTTCGCTCGATGGTCGGCAGCGCAGAGTCCTGGGACGCAGTGATGTCCTTCTGCGAGACCGTCATGTCGCAGAAGGAAGCTGCGGAAAGGGAGAGGGAGATGACCAGCTCCCGCCCATCCCGCAGCAGACGCACCGGGCGTCGGCAGAGGGCTGACAACGCCCTCTTCCGGCCCCCCTAAATTGGTCCAGGGGCGGCGGATTCGGGGACATCCGTCGCCCCCCATCACACTGGACCCGAGACGGCGGCGCGTTGTGTTCCACGCGCGCCTCTCATAGACGTAGCGGGGGGAGTTTAACACCTCACTCCCCCCGGGACGAGGCCCGTAGGTCAAACGGGCCAGCACTAGTCCGGGGCAGCGGAAGTCGCATCAGATCCCGTTGCCCCCTGACGCAAGTGTGCGAGGGAACACCGGTGTGGTTTTAGTCAGTACGAGTCTGACAGACCCCTCCGCTCTCCCCAGGGCGGAGGACATCCATTGAGGATTTCCACATCGTGAAAAAAAAAAAAAAAAAAAAAAAAAAAAAAGGTTAGGTTAGGTTAGGTTAGGTTGGGGGACCACCCCACAGTGCTTGCGTCCACGTCGCGTCCCCTGGAAACGGCCCAGTTCTGACCACCGTAACGGAGTGGCAGACTGGGTACGGCCAAAGTGCACTGTGCTCTCGTAGCGATTATCCTTGCCTTGAAACCTACGAGCTGTCTGAATGTCGAAAATAACGCGGAGCGCCTCCGGGCGAAAACCAAAAGGCCCTTCTGAGGGCCAACCCAAAGGCCCTTCTCAGGGCCAACCCAAAGGCCCTTCTCAGGGCCAACCCAAAGGCCCTTCTCAGGGCCAACCCAAAGGCCCTTCTCAGGGCCAACCCAAAGGCCCTTCTCAGGGCCAACCCAAAGGCCCTTCTCAGGGCCAACCAAAAGGCCCTTCTCAGGGCTACCCCGACGCTCCGGCGTCAGTAGCTAGCCGCGCGCCGTCTGCGGCAGGCTTTTTGGCGGACGAGTCGTCCGATAACGACTCGCTTTTTGGTATGTCGGATGCGAGTGGCTGTCGGTCGCGGAAGCGGGTCCACCTGAGCGGTGGGTCGGAGGGTTCCCAGGCCTCGGGGTCTAAGGCTAAAAAGCCAACGACCGTGGCCGCGGATACCCATAACGTTGGGCTCGCGGACGCCCAACGACAGTTGGACCTCGCCCGGCGAGCGCAGCTCCAGCTAGAGCTGGAGGAAAAGGTTGCCGCCAAGGAGAAGCGGGCGCACGCCGCTCGGGCCAAGTCCGGGTACGGTGCGTCCCGCGTCTTGTACGCGGACCACTCTCTTACGGAGCTGGAGAGGATGGCGGAGGAGGACGAGGAGGAGATCGTGGAAGTCGCCTCCAAGTCCTCCAACCTAAAGGGCACTTTCCAGAAGGCCCTCAAGAGCCGGGCCGCGAGCTTGCGCGGTGTTGTCGCGGAGCTGGTCCGTCGCAAGACCAACGACGAGACGCGGCAACTGCAGGCGAAGGTAGATCGCCTGCAGTTGGAGGTCAGCCAGCTTCATCAGAAGCTGGCTGTAGCCACGGCCCAGCCACAACAGGCCCGGACGAGCCCTGTGGCAGAAGGCCCATCCTCCAACCTTGAGGATATCATCCGCAAGGTTGTGATGGAGGAGAGGGCCTTCACAAGGGCCTGCTTAGCGGGCATCGAGGACCGCCTCTTGCCGGAGGAACGCCTCCGACCGCCACTTGCGGCGGATAAGAGGCAGCCGAGCAAGCCGGAGCCGTCCCCCTCCCAGGCGGAAGATGCCCTTCTCCCTGCCACCACCCCGTCCAACGAGTGGACGGACGTGGTCCGTAGGGGGAAGGGCAAGGGAAAAGGGAAAAAGTCGGGGACGGCTGTCCCTGCCGTCCCTGCCGTCCCCGCCACCACTGCCCCCAGCCGGTCGCAGACGACCGGCAAGGGAAACGGGAAGGGGAAAGGGAGGGGAAAGGGCAAGCTAGTCCCCCCGAAAACCGCAGCCGTCGTGGTGACGCTCACCGCGGAGGCTGCGGAGCGAGGGGAGACTTACATGTCCGTTCTGGTGCGGGCGCGTGCCAATGCCGATCCCACCCAACTCGGGATCGGCAGTGTAACTTGCCGGCGGACCCAAGCCGGGGCTCGAATATTCGAGTTTCCGGGGGCAGAGGGTAGTGCCCACGCTGACCTCTTTGCAGCCAAGCTGCAGGAGGTCATCGCGGACTCTGCGAAGGTGGCCCGACCGGTCAAGTCGGCGGCCATTGAGGTGACGGAGCTCGACGACTCCGTCACCAAGGAGGAGGTGGTGGCGGCTGTCGCAGCGGTAGGGGGCTGTGGCGCCGCAGCGGTGCAAGGCCGGGACATAAGGCCCGGCCGCGGCGGCATGGGTACGATTCGCCTCGAGTGCCCAGTCGCCGCTGCCAAAGCCGTCCTTGCCAAGGGACGGCTGCTGGTCGGGTTTAGCATGTGTCCGTCCAAAGAAGACAGGACGGACACATGCTACCGCTGCGGCAAGAACGGCCACAAAGCCGTCACTTGCGAGGCCGCCACGCCGCACTGCGCGGTATGTGCCGCCAGTGGCCGCCTGGCAGGCCACGTAATGAAGGGGAGGAACTGCAATCCTCCCCCTAAGCGTGGCAAAGCGCTGGCGCCGACCAGGCCTGCTGCTGCTGCCGCTGACCCCGTCGTTCCTGCGGCGGCTGCGGAGGGGGGTGCGATGTCCGACTGATGGATAGGGTCGAACATCGCATCCTCCAGGCGAACACCAACCACTGCAGGGCAGCCCAGGATCTGCTGATGCAGACCATGGCTGAGTGGTTGGTGGACTTGGCGGTGGTCGCCGAACCTTACTCGGTCCCTGGCCGTTGGCTGGGCGACCGGGACGGCTTGGTGGCGTTGGTGGCGCGGTCTTCCACGGACTCCCCTCCCCTCTCGCTCTTAGAGAGGGGACCGGGATACGTGGCCGCCGCCTGGGGGGACATGGCCCTGGTTGGGGTCTATTTCTCCCCAAACCGCCCTCTCTCGGACTTTGAGGATTTCCTCGAGATCCTCACCGCAGTCAAAGGGAGGGCGGCGCCACGCCAAGTTATGGTGTTGGGCGACCTGAACGCCAAGTCGGCGGCCTGGGGCAACCTGGCCGCGGGTTGCAACGTCCGGGGACGCGCCGTCGAGTTTTGGGCGGCCTCATGCGGTGTGTCCCTCCTCAACAGGGGGGCGGTCCACACGTGTGTGCGGCAACAGGGTGGGTCGGTGGTGGACGTCTCGTTTGCCACCCCCGCGCTGGCCGCCCGCGTCGTCAACTGGCGGGTAGAGATGGTGGAGACGTTGTCGGACCACCGATATGTGCGGTTCGACATCTCCACCCAGCAGGGCGGGAGGGGGATGGCCCGCGCTGGGCAATCTCCCTTCCCGCGGTGGGCACTCACCCGCCTGGACCGGGAGGCAGCCAAGGAGGCGGCCTTCCTCCAGGACTGGCTGTCGCCCCCTGTCGAGGTCCTAGACGTGGACGCCGCTGCGGTCCAGCTCAGAAGGTCCCTGACCGATGTGTGCAACTCCAGCATGCCTCGGTCTCGCCGTCCGCCTCCCCGTCGTGCCGTCTATTGGTGGACGGAGGAGCTGGAGGGACTCCGGGCCACCTGCGTGGCGGCCAGAAGGGCCTACACGCGGAGCCGACGGCGCAGCGCCCAAAACCGAGACCGGGCAGAAGAGGACCGCCTATACGCCTCTTACCGAGAGGCGACGACGGTCCTCAAGTCTGCAATGGGCGCTGCACAAGACTCGGCGAGGGCCGAGATGTTGGAGGGTCTCGACAGGGACCCCTATGGGAGACCATACAAGGCGGCGCGGAACCAGCTACGCCCCTATGGTCCCCCACTGTCGGAGACCCTCGAGCCAGCGTTGCTGGATGGGGTGGTCCGGTCCCTGTTTCCGCGCAGGACCGACTTCACCCCACCAACGATGGATCCCCCGCAAGGGGCGGCTCCGCCGGAGGAGGAGATCCCCCCGGTGACATCAGTGGAGATTTACGCGGGGGTTCTTAGCCTCCGCGTAAAGAAGACGGCCCCCGGACCAGACGGTGTCCCCGCACGGGTGCTGGCGATCGCCGCCTCCGGCATGGAGGAAAGGTTTCGGGACCTCTTCAGCGCGTGCTTTACGGCTGGGAGGTTCCCGAAACTGTGGAAGGAGGGGCAGTTATGCCTCCTCCGAAAGGAGGGCCGCCCGGTGGACTCCCCCTCGGCATACCGGCCCATCGTCCTGCTCGATGAGGTCGGTAAGTTGTTCGAGGGGATTGTAGCCTCCCGGCTCGACAGCCATTTGCGGGGGGTAGGGCCGGATCTGTCGGACGCCCAATTCGGCTTCCGTCGAGGGCGTTCGACGATCGACGCGCTGGCCCTACTCAAGGGCCAGGTGAAGGAGGCGGTGGAGGCGGGGGACGGAGTGCTGGCGGTGTCGTTCGACATTGCCAACGCCTTCAACTCCGTCCCCCACTCGACGATATTGGAGGCGCTCCGGTATCACGGAGTGCCCCAATACCTGCGGGACCTCCTGGCCAGCTACCTGGAGGACCGAGAGGTCCTCCTAGTGGACAAGACGGCCACCGTGAGGCGGTACGGCGCAGAGTCCGGTGTTCCGCAGGGGTCGGTGCTTGGCCCCCCCTTGTGGAACATCGGGTTCAACTGGCTCCTGCGCGGAGCCCTCCTCCCGGGCACGAGTGTCATCTGCTACGCGGATGACACTCTCCTCACTGCCCGGGGGAGGAACTTTGCCGACGCGGCCTGTCTGGCCTCGGCTGGCGGATCCTTGGTTGCAGAGAGGATCCGCCGCCTGGGATTGAAGGTGGCGCTGCACAAGACCGAGGCCGTGTTCTTTCGCGGGCCTCGGCAGCGCTGCCCTCCCGACGCCCACATAATTGTGGAGGGCGTCAGGATAGGGGTCCAGCCCCAGATGAAGTATCTGGGGCTGGTGCTGGACGATAGGTGGCGCTTCGGCCCACACTTCAGCGGGCTGTCGACGCGCCTGCTGAAGTCCGCGGACGCCCTCTCGTGGCTCCTCCCGAACCTGGGGGGGCCCAAGGCGAAATGCCGGCGCCTGTATGCCGGCATCTTGCGGAGTATGGCCCTATACGGGGCCCCCATCTGGGCGGACTCCCTCCACAGGAGGGAGAATGCGACCGCCATCCGCAGGCCCCAAAGGGCCATTGCACAGCGGGTGGCGAGGGCCTACCGCTCGGTGGGCTTTTCCGCGGCATGCGCTCTGGCCGGCACCCCTCCTTGGGAGTTGGAGGCATGGGTGCTCGCCAGAGTGTACGAGTGGACGGCGCGCCGGAAGGCGCTCGGGGAGCGCCCCGTCGCCGAAGAGCGGGAGGCCGTGCGGCGGGAGGCAAAGGATGCCATCGTCCTCCACTGGACGGCGGACCTCGCCGCCGCCGCCTTTGGCCGCCGGACGTTGGACGCGCTCGGTCCGGTTCTACGGAGCTGGCTCGAGCGGTCCCACGGTTTCCTCTCGTTCCGTCTGGTGCAGGTGTTGTCCGGCCATGGCTGTTTCGGAACGCACCTTCACCGGATCGGGAGGGAGGAAACCCCGGCGTGCCACGACTGCGGCGCGCCGGAGGACACGGCGCAGCACACCCTCGAGGTGTGCCCGGCTTGGTCCGAGCCGCGCCGCAGCCTGACCGCGGTAATTGGACCAGACCTCTCGCTTCCCGGCGTCGTCAACGCCATGCTGGGGAGCGAGGAGGCCTGGGCAGCGGTCGCCTCCTTCTGCGAGGATGTAATCTCGCAAAAGGAGGAGGCGGAGCGCGAGCGGGAGGACGACCCTCTCGCTGCACCGCTCCGCAGACGAAGAAGGGGTCGGAGAGGGCGCCGTCCTCTCCCTCCTCCTGGTGGTGACGGGCGGGCGACAGGCACGGGGGTGCCTTCGCCCGCATTGCACCCGTCACCACCTTCGTTGAACATTCCCGGGCCCCTGTGAGGGGCCCGCCATGAAGGGCAATCGTCGGCGGAGGACTGGACGTAAAGGCTACGCCGGTTTCCCAGTCCCCCGCCACTCGGACGAAGCGGGAATGTCGCTGGGTCGTTTTAGTGGGTATACCGGGTCAGACCCGGGGAGTCCCACATACCCCTCTCATCCCCCGATGGGAGGGTATGCGTAATGCATTTTTTCCCAGCGTCAAAAAAAAAAAAAAAAAAAAAGGTTAGGTTAGGTTAGGTTGGGGGACCACCCCACAGTGCTTGCGTCCACGTCGCGTCCCCTGGAAACGGCCCAGTTCTGACCACCGTAACGGAGTGGCAGACTGGGTACGGCCAAAGTGCACTGTGCTCTCGTAGCTTCTTACTATTGCCTTGCGAACTACGATTGTCGGATATGTCTAAACTCACGCGTAGCGCCTCCGGGCGATTTTTAAAGACCAAAGGCCCTTCTCAGGGCCAACCCAAAGGCCCTTCTCAGGGCCAACTCAAAGGCCCTTCTCAGGGCCAACCCAAAGGTCCTTCTCAGGGCCAACCCAAAGGCCCTTCTCAGGGCCACCCCGACGCTCCGGCGTCCGAAGCCAGCCGCGCGCCGTCTGCGGCAGGCTTTTTGGCGGACGAGTCGTCCGACAACGACTCACTATTCAGTGTGTCGGATGCGAACGACTCTCGTTCGCGGAAGCGGGTCCACCTGAGCGGTGGGTCCGAGGCTTCCCAGGCCTCGGGGTCCAAGGCAAAAAAGCCGACGACCGTGGCCGCGGATAGCCACAACGTTGGGCTCGCGGACGCCCAACGCAAGTTGGACCTGGCCCGGCGAGCGCAGCTCCAGCAAGAGCTGGAGGAGAAGGTCGCCGCCAAAGAGAAGCGGGCGCACGTCCAGGCCTGCTGCTGCTGCCGCTAACTCCGTCGTTCCTGCGGCGGCTGCGGAGGGGGGTGCGATGTCCGACTGATGGATAGGGTCGAACATCGCATCCTCCAGGCGAACACCAACCACTGCAGGGCAGCCCAGGATCTGCTGATGCAGACCATGGCTGAGTGGTTGGTGGACTTGGCGGTGGTCGCCGAACCCTACTCGGTCCCTGGCCGTTGGCTGGGCGACCGGGACGGCTTGGTGGCGTTGGTGGCGCGGTCTTCCACGGACTCCCCTCCCCTCTCGCTCTTAGAGAGGGGACCGGGATACGTGGCCGCCGCCTGGGGAGACATGGCCCTGGTGGGGGTCTATTTCTCCCCAAACCGCCCTCTCTCGGACTTTGAGGATTTCCTCGAGATCCTCACCGCAGTCAAAGGGAGGGCGGCGCCACGCCAAGTTCTGGTGTTGGGCGACCTGAACGCCAAGTCGGCGGCCTGGGGCAATCCGACCGCTGGTTGCAACGTCCGGGGACGCGCCGTCGAGTTTTGGGCGGCCTCATGCGGTGTGTCCCTCCTCAACAGGGGTACGGTCCACACGTGTGTGCGGCAACAGGGTGGGTCGGTGGTGGACGTCTCGTTTGCCACCCCCGCGCTGGCCGCCCGCGTTGTCAACTGGCGGGTAGAGATGGTGGAGACGTTGTCGGACCACCGATATGTGCGGTTCGACATCTCCACCCAGCAGGGGGGGAGGGGGATGACCCGTGCTGGGCAATCTCCCTTCCCGCGGTGGGCACTCACCCGCCTGGACCGGGAGGCAGCCAAGGAGGCGGCCTTCCTCCAGGACTGGCTGTCGCCCCCTGTCGAGGTCCTGGACGTGGACTATGCAGCGGTCCAGCTCAGGGGGTCTCTGACCGAGGTGTGCAACTCCAGCATGCCTCGGTCTCGCCGTCCGCCTCCCCGTCGTGCCGTCTATTGGTGGACGGAGGAGCTGGAGGGACTCCGGGCCACCTGCGTGGCGGCCAGAAGGGCCTACACGCGTAGCCGACGGCGCAGTGCCCGAAACCGGGACCGGGCAGAAGAGGACCGCCTATACGCCTCTTACCGAGAGGCGACGACGGTCCTTAAGTCTGCCATGGGCGCTGCTCAAGACTCGGCGAGGGCCGAGATGTTGGAGGGTCTCGATAGGGATCCCTATGGGAGACCATATAAGGCGGCGCGGAACCAGCTCCGCCCTTATGGTCCCCCACTGTCGGAAACTCTCGAGCCAGCGTTGCTGGATGGGGTGGTCCGGTCCCTGTTTCCGCGCAGGACCGACTTCACCCCACCAACGATGGATCCCCCGCAAGGGGCGGCTCCGCCGGAGGAGGAGATCCCCCCGGTGACATCAGCGGAGATTTACGCGGGGGTTCTTAGCCTCCGCGTAAAGAAGACGGCCCCCGGACCAGACGGTGTCCCCGCACGGGTGCTGGCGATCGCCGCCTCCGGCATGGAGGAAAGGTTTCGGGACCTCTTCAGCGCGTGCTTTACGGCTGGGAGGTTCCCGAAACTGTGGAAGGAGGGGCAGTTATGCCTCCTCCGAAAGGAGGGCCGCCCGGTGGACTCCCCCTCGGCATACCGACCCATCGTCCTGCTCGATGAGGTCGGTAAGTTGTTCGAGGGGATTGTAGCCTCCCGGCTCGACAGCCATTTGCGGGGGGTAGGGCCGGATCTGTCGGACGCCCAATTCGGCTTCCGTCGAGGGCGTTCGACGATCGACGCGCTGGCCCTACTCAAGGGCCAGGTGAAGGAGGCGGTGGAGGCGGGGGACGGAGTGCTGGCGGTGTCGTTCGACATTGCCAACGCCTTCAACTCCGTCCCCCACTCGACGATATTGGAAGCGCTCCGGTATCACGGAGTGCCCCAATACCTGCGGGACCTCCTGGCCAGCTACCTGGAGGACCGAGAGGTCCTCCTAGTGGACAAGACGGCCACCGTGAGGCGGTACGGCGCAGAGTCCGGTGTTCCGCAGGGGTCGGTGCTTGGCCCCCCCTTGTGGAACATCGGGTTCAACTGGCTCCTGCGCGGAGCCCTCCTCCCGGGCACGAGTGTCATCTGCTACGCGGATGACACTCTCCTCACTGCCCGGGGGAGGAACTTTGCCGACGCGGCCTGTCTGGCCTCGGCTGGCGGATCCTTGGTTGCAGAGAGGATCCGCCGCCTGGGATTGAAGGTGGCGCTGCACAAGACCGAGGCCGTGTTCTTTCGCGGGCCTCGGCAGCGCTGCCCTCCCGACGCCCACATAATTGTGGAGGGCGTCAGGATAGGGGTCCAGCCCCAGATGAAGTATCTGGGGCTGGTACTGGACGACAGGTGGCGCTTCGGCCCGCATTTCAGCGGGCTGTCGACGCGCCTGCTTAAGGCCGCGGACTCCCTCTCGTGGCTCCTCCCGAACCTGGGGGGACCCAAGGCGAAATGCCGGCGCCTGTATGCCGGCATCTTGCGGAGCATGGCCCTATACGGGGCCCCCATCTGGGCGGACTCCCTCCACAGGAGGGAGAATGCGACCGCCATCCGCAGGCCCCAAAGGGCCATTGCACAGCGGGTGGCGAGGGCCTACCGCTCGGTGGGCTTCTCGGCGGCATGCGCTCTGGCTGGCACCCCTCCTTGGGAGTTGGAGGCTTGGGTGCTCGCCAGAGTGTATGAGTGGACGGCGCGCCGAAAGGCTCTCGGGGAGCGCCCCGTCGCCGAAGAGCGGGAGGCCGTGCGGCGGGAGGCGAAGGACGCCATCGTCCTCCACTGGACAGAGGACCTCGCCGCCGCCGCCTTTGGCCGCCGGACGTTGGACGCGCTCGGTCCGGTTCTACGGAGCTGGCTCGAGCGGTCCCACGGTTTCCTCTCGTTCCGTCTGGTGCAGGTGTTGTCCGGCCATGGCTGTTTCGGATCGCACCTGCACCGGATCGGGAGGGAGGAAACCCCGGCGTGCCACGACTGCGGCGCGCCGGAGGACACGGCGCAGCACACCCTGGAGGTGTGCCCAGCTTGGTCCGAGTTGCGCCGCGGTCTGACCGCGGTAATCGGACCGGACCTCTCGCTTCCCGGCGTCGTCAACGCCATGCTGGGGAGCGAGGAGGCCTGGGCAGCGGTCGCCTCCTTTTGCGAGGACGTAATCTCGCAAAAGGAGGAGGCGGAGCGCGAGCGGGAGGACGACCCTCTCGCTGCGCCGCTCCGCAGACGAAGAAGGGGTCGGAGAGGGCGCCGTCCTCTCCGTCCTCATGGTGGCGACGGGCGGGCGACAGGCACGGGGGTGCCTTCGCCCGCATTGCACCCGTCACCACCTTCGTCGAACATTCCCGGGCCCCTGTGAGGGGCCCGCCATGAAGGGCAATCGTCGGCGGAGGACTGGACGTAAAGGCTATGCCGGTTTCCCAGTCCCCCGCCACTCGGACGAAGCGGGAATGTCGCTGGGTCGTTTTAGTGGGTATACCGGGTCTTATTAGACCCGGGGAGTCCCACATACCCCTCTCATCCCCCGATGGGAGGGTATGCGTAATGCATTTTTTCCCAGCGATAAAAAAAAAAAAAAAAAAAAAAAAAAAAAAAAAAAAAAAAAAAAAAAAGGTTAGGTTAGGTTAGGTTAGGTTATTGCACAGCGGGTGGCGAGGGCCTACCGCTCGGTGGGCTTCTCGGCGGCATGCGCTCTGGCCGGCACCCCTCCTTGGGGTTGGAGGCTTGGGTGCTCGCCAGAGTGTACGAGTGGACGGCGCGCCGAAAGGCTCTCGGGGAGCGCCCCGTCGCCGAAGAGCGGGAGGCCGTGCGGCGGGAGGCAAAGGACGCCATCGTCCTCCATTGGTCGGAGGACCTCGCCAACGCCGCCTTTGGCCGCCGAACGTTGGACGCGCTCGGTCCGGTTTTGCAAAGCTGGCTCGAGCGGTCCCACGGTTTCCTCTCGTTCCGTCTGGTGCAGGTGTTGTCCGGCCATGGCTGTTTCGGAACGCACCTTCACCGGATCGGGAGGGAGGAGACCCCGGCGTGCCACGACTGCGGCGCGCCGGAGGACACGGCGCAGCACACCCTCGAGGTGTGCCCGGCTTGGTCCGAGCCGCGCCGCAGCCTGACCGCGGTAATTGGACCAGACCTCTCGCTTCCCGGCGTCGTCAACGCCATGCTGGGGAGCGAGGAGGCCTGGGCAGCGGTCGCCTCCTTTTGCGAGGACGTCATCTCACAAAAGGAGGAGGCGGAGCGCGAGCGGGAGGACGACCCTCTCGCTGCGCCGCTCCGCAGACGAAGAAGGGGTCGGAGAAGGCACCGTCCTCTCCCTCCTCTTGGTGGCGACGGGCGGGCGACAGACACGGGGGTGCCTTCGCCCGCATTGCACCCGTCACCACCTTCGTCGAACATTCCCGGGCCCCTGTGAGGGGCCCGCCATGAAGGGCAATCGTCGGCGGAGGACTGGACGTAAAGGCTATGCCGGTTTCCCAGTCCCCCGCCACTCGGACGAAGCGGGAATGTCGCTGGGTCGTTTTAGTGGGTATACCGGGTCAGACCCGGGGAGTCCCACATACCCCTCTCATCCCCCGATGGGAGGGTATGCGTAATGCATTTTTTCCCAGCGATAAAAAAAAAAAAAAAAAAAAAAAGGTTAGGTTAGGTTAGGTTAGGTTAGGTTAGGTTGGGGGGGGGGACCACCCCACAGTGCTTGCGTCCACGTCGCGTCCCCTGGAAACGGCCCAGTTCTGACCACCGTAACGGAGTGGCAGACTGGGTACGGCCAAAGAGCACTGTGATCTCGTATCGATTATACCCTTGACTTGCGATTTACGAGCTTGCTGGAAAATGCCAAAATTAACGCGGAGCGCCTCCGGGCGAAAACCAAAAGGCCCTTCTGAGGGCCAACCCAAAGGCCCTTCTCAGGGCCAACCCAAAGGCCCTTCTCAGGACCAACTCCAAGGCCCTTCTCAGGGCCAACCCAAAGGCCCTTCTCAGGGCCAACCCAAAGGCCCTTCTCAGGGCCAACCAAACGGCTCTTCTCAGGGCCAACCAAAAGGCCCTTCTCAGGGCCAACCCCAAGGCCCTTCTCAGGACCAACTCCAAGGCCCTTCTCAGGGCCAACCCAAAGGCCCTTCTCAGGGCCAACCCAAAGGCCCTTCTCAGGGCCAACCAAACGGCTCTTCTCAGGGCCAACCAAAAGGCCCTTCTCAGGGCCACCCCGACGTTACGGCGTCTGAAGCTAGCCGCGCGCCGTCTGCGGCAGGCTTCTTGGCGGACGAGTCGTCTGACAACGACTCACTGTTTAGTGTGTCGGACGCGAGCGGCTCTCGCTCGCGGAAGCGGGTCCACCTGAGCGGTGGGTCCGAGGGTTCCCAGGCCTCGGGGTCCAAGGCAAAAAAGCCGACGACCGTGGCCGCGGATACCCACAATGTTGGGCTCGCGGACGCCCAACGCAAGTTGGACCTGGCCCGGCGAGCGCAGCTCCAGCGAGAGCTGGAGGAGAAGGTCGCTGCCAAAGAGAAGCGGGCGCACGTCACCCGGGCCAAGTCCGGGTACGGTGCGTCCCGCGTTACATACGCGGACCACTCCCTTGAGGAGCTCGAAAAAATGGCGGAGGAGGACGAGGAGGAGATCATGGAGGTCGCCTCTAAGTCCTCCAATCTTAAGGGGACCTTCCAGAAGGCCCTCAAGAGCCGGGCCGCGAGCTTGCGCGGTGTCGTCGCGGAGCTGGTGCGTCGCAAGACCACCGACGAGACGCGGCAACTGCAGGCGAAGGTCGATCGCCTGCAGTCGGAGGTCAGCCAGCTTCATCAGAAGCTGGCCGAAGCCACGGCCCGGCCACAAGAGGCCCGGACAAGCCCTGCGGCAGAAGGCCCATCCTCCAACCTTGAGGATATCATCTGCAAGGTTGTGATGGAGGAGAGGGCCTTCACAAGGGCCTGCTTAGCGGGCATCGAGGACCGGCTCTTGCCGGAGAAGCGCCTCCGACCGCCGCTTGCGGCGGATAAGAGGCAGCCGAGTGAGTCGGGGCCGTCCTCCTCCCAGGCGGAAGACACCCTACTCCCTGCCACCACCCCGTCCAACGAGTGGACGGATGTGGTCCGCAAGGGAAAGGGCAAAGGGAAAAAGTCGGCGACGGCTGTCCCTGCCGTCCCTGCCGTCCCCGCCACCACTGCACCCAGCCGGTCACAGACGACCGGCAAGGGAAACGGGAAGGGAAAAGGAAGGGGAAAAGGGAGGCTTGTCCCCCCAAAAACCGCAGCCGTCGTGGTGACGCTCACCGCGGAGGCTGCGGAGCGAGGGGAGACATATATGTCAGTCTTGGTGCGAGCGCGTGCTAATGCCGATCCCACCCAACTGGGGATCGGCAGCGTGTCTTGCCGGCGGACACAAGCTGGGGCTCGAATTTTCGAGTTCCCGGGGGCCGAGGGGAGTGCCCATGCGGACCTCTTCGCAGCAAAGCTGCAAGAGGTCATCGCAGACTCGGCCAAGGTGGCCCGACCAGTAAAGTCGGCGGCCATTGAGGTGACGGAGCTCGACGACTCCGTCACCAAGGAGGAGGTGGTGGCGGCGGTCGCAGCGATAGGAGGCTGTGGCGCCGCGGCGGTGCAAGGCCGGGACATAAGGCCCGGCCGCGGCGGCATGGGCACCATTCGCCTCGAGTGCCCAGTCGCCGCAGCCAAAGCCGTCCTTGCCAAGGGACGGCTGCCGGTCGGGATTAGCTCGGGTGCAGTCCGGGCCCTCGAGGACCAGCCTCTGCGGTGTTTCCGGTGCTTCGGCATCGGGCACACCCGACCCATGTGTCCGTCCACGGTAGACAGGACGGACACGTGCTACCGCTGCGGCAAGAACGGCCACAAAGCCGTCTCTTGTGAGGCCGCCACGCCACACTGCGCGGTGTGTGCCGCCAGTGGTCGCCTGGCAGGCCACGTGATGAAGGGGAGAAAATGTAATCCTCCTCCTAAGCGCGGCAAAGCGCACGCGCCGATTGGCCGCTCCGTCGTTCGTGCGGCGGCTGCGGAGGAGGGTGCGATGTCCGACTGATGGATGGGGTCGAACATCGCATCCTTCAGGTGGTGCGGTCTTCCACTGACTCCCCTCCCCTCTCGCTCTTAGAAAGGGGACCGGGATACGTGGCCGCCGCGTGGGGAGACATGGCCCTGGTGGGGGTCTATTTCTCCCCAAACCACCCTCTCACGAAGCGCGAGCGGGAGGTCGACCCTCTCGCTGTGCCGCTCCACAGACGAAGAAGGGGTCGGAGAAGGCATCGTCCTCTCCCTCCTCTTGGTGGCGACGGGCGGGCGACAGGCACGGGGGTGCCTTCGCCCGCATTGCACCCGTCACCACCTTCGTCGGTCATTCCCGGGCCCCCTGTGAGGGGCCCGCCATGAAGGGCAATCGTCGGCGGAGGACTGGACGTAAAGGCTATGCCGGTTTCCCAGTCCCCCGCCACTAGGACGAAGCGGGAATTTTCGCTGGGTCGTTTTAGTGGGTATACCGGGTCAGACCCGGGGAGTCCCACATACCCCTCTCATCCCCCGATGGGAGGGTATGCGTAATGCATTTTTTCCCAGCGATAAAAAAAAAAAAAAAAAAAAAAAAAAAAAGGTTAGGTTGGGGGACCACCCCACAGTGCTTGCGTCCACGTCGCGTCCCCTGGAAACGGCCCAGTTCTGACCACCGTAACGGAGTGGCAGACTGGGTACGGCCAAAGTGCACTGTGCTCTCGTAGCTTCTATCTCTTTGCCTTGCGAACTACGATTGTCGATGTCCAAAATAACGCGGAGCGCCTCCGGGCGAAAATCAAAAGGCCCTTCTCAGGGCCAACCCAAAGGCCCTTCTCAGGGCCAACCCAAAGGCCCTTCTCAGGGCCAACCCAAAGGCCCTTCTCAGGGCCAAGGAAAAGGCCCTTCTCAGGGCCAACCCAAAGGCCCTTCTCAGGGCCACTCTGACGCTCCGGTGTCAGAAGCTAGCCGCGCGCCGTCTGCGGCAGGCTTTTTGGCGGATGAGTCGTCCGACAACGACTCACTATTCAGTGTGTCGGACGCGAACGACTCTCGCTCGCGGAAGCGGGTCCACCTGAGTGGTGGGTCCGGGGGTTCCCAAGCCTCGGGGTCAAAGGCAAAAAAGCCGACGACCGTGGCCGCGGATACCCATGTCGTTGGGCTCGCGGACGCCCAACACAAGTTGGACCTGGCCCGGCGGGCGCAGCTCCAGCAAGAGCTGGAGGAGCGGGTTGCGGCCAAAGAAAAACGGGCGCACGTCGCCCGAGCTAAGTCCGGGTACGGTGCGTCCCGCGTTCTGTACGCAGACCACTCTCTCGCCGAGCTGGAGAGGATGGCAGAAGAGGACGAAGAGGAGATCGTGGAGGTCGCCTCTAAGTCCTCCAACTTGAAAGGGACCTTTCAAAAGGCCCTGAAAAGCCGGGCCGCAAGCATGCGCGGTGTCGTCGCGGAGCTGATCCAGCGCACGAGCACCGACGAGACACGGCAACTGCAGGCGAAAGTAGATCGGCTGCAGTTGGAGGTCAGCCAGCTTCATCAGAAGCTGGCTGAAGCCACGGCCCAGCCACAACAGGCCCGGACGAGCCCTGTGGCAGAAGGCCCATCCTCCAACCTTGAGGATATCATCCGCAAGGTTGTGATGGAGGAGAGGGCCTTCACAAGGGCCTGCTTAGCGGGCATCGAGGACCGGCTCTTGCCGGAGAAACGCCTCCGACCGCCGCTTGCGGCGACTAAGAGGCAGCCGAGCGAGCCGGGGCCGTCCTCCTCCCAGGCGGAAGACACCCTCCTCCCTGCCACCACCCCGTCCAACGAGTGGACGGAAGTGGTACGTAAGGGGAAGGGCGGGGGCAAGAAATCGGCGAAGGCCGTACCTGCTGTCCCCGCCACCACCGCTCCCAGTCGGTCGCAGACGACCGGCAAGGGAAAGGGGAAGGGTAAAGGGAGGGGAAAGGGCAAGCTAGTCCCCCCGAAAACCGCAGCCGTCGTGGTGACGCTCACCGCGGAGGCTGCGGAGCGAGGGGAGACTTATATGTCCATTTTGATGCGGGCGCGTGCCAATGCCGATCCCACCCGACTGGGGATCGGCAGCGTGTCTTGCCGGCGGACACAAGCCGGGGCTCGAATTTTCGAGTTCCCGGGGGCCGAGGGGAGTGCCCATGCGGACCTCTTCGCAGCAAAGCTGCAAGAGGTCATCGCAGACTCGGCCAAGGTGGCCCGACCAGTCAAGTCGGTGGCCATTGAGGTGATGGAGCTCGACGACTCCGTCACCAAGGAGGAGGTGGTGGCGGCGGTCGCAGCGGTAGGGGGCTGTGGTGCCGCAGCGGTGCAAAGCCGGGACATAAGGCCCGGCCGCGGTGGCATGGGTACCATTCGCCTCGAGTGCCCAGTCGCCGCTGCCAAAGCCGTCCTTGCCAAGGGACGGCTGCTGGTCGGGTTTAGCTCGGGTGCAGTCCGGGCACTCGAGGACCAGCCTCTGCGGTGTTTCCGGTGCTTCGGCATCGGACACACCCGGCCCATGTGTCCGTCCACGGTAGACAGGACGGACACGTGCTACCGCTGCGGCAAGAACGGCCACAAAGCCGTGTCTTGTGAGGCCGCCAAGCCACACTGCGCGGTGTGTGCCGCCAGTGGCCGCACGGCAGGCCACGTAATGAAGGGGAGGAACTGTAATCCTCCCCATAAGCGGGGCAAAGCGCAGGTGCCGACCGGGCCTGCTGCTGCTGCTACTTGCTCCGTCGTTCCCGCGGCGGCTGCGGAGGAGGGTGCGATGTCCGACTGATGGATAGGGTCGAACATCGCATCCTTCAGGTGGTGCGGCCTTCCACTGACTCCCCTCCCCTCTCACTCTCAGAGAGGGGACCGGGATACGTGGCCGCCGCGTGGGGAGACATGGCCCTGGTGGGGGTCTATTTCTCCCCAAACCACCCCGTCACGGAGCGCGAGCGGGAGGACTACCCTCTCGCTGCGCCGCTCCGCAGACGAAGAAGGGGTCGGAGAAGGCACCGTCCTCTCCCTCCTCTTGGTGGCGACGGGCGGGCGACAGGCACGGGGGTGCCTTCGCCCGCATTGCACCCGTCACCACCTTCGTCGGTCATTCCCGGGCCCCCTGTGAGGGGCCCGCCATGAAGGGCAATCGTCCGCGGAGGACTGGACGTAAAGGCTATGCCGGTTTCCCAGTCCCCCGCCACTCGGACGAAGCGGGAATGTCGCTGGGTCGTTTTAGTGGGTATACCGGGTCAGACCCGGGGAGTCCCACATACCCCTCTCATCCCCCGATGGGAGGGTATGCGTAATGCATTTTTTCCCAGCGTCAAAAAAAAAAAAAAAAAAAAAAAGGTTAGGTTAGGTTAGGTTTTTTTTTTTTTTTTTTTTTTTTATAAATTAGCATAAAGGGGAAAAATCCGTCATGGACGCCTGGGAAGGGAGGACCCAGGCAGTGCCGGACTCTACCGGCTAAAAAACCACCAATTGCTATTCATATTTTTTTTTTTTTGGCTGTGCCGCTTGGGCTTATGCTCTTTTTTTTTTTTTTTTCTGAATCTTATCGCTATACAATCTTTACCATTTACCCACCACCTTATTAACATACAATTTTTTACCTACATTTAATACGTTTCTTATTCTAACTTATGTTTTAGGTTACGTTTACAACTACTTGCTAATTATTCTAACTATTACAATTGGTTTATATAATGTCTACGATATTCCACAATATCATATTATTATACTATTATCTAGGTTTTATTTCTATCTATTACTTTATATAACAATTTTAAACAGTAATCTAAAAACTCCTGCCTGTATCTTCCTATCATAATATCTTTAATGTTCTCTACCGTTAAGCTTGTGTCTATTTTGTGCTCTATATTATACCTATCCGTGCAAAACGCTGGGCATTCTAGTATTATATGGGGGACGGTCTCACTGACGTTTGGATCACATATGCACGCTGGACTAGCTTTGCATTTAAAACGATGCAGATACTCCGAGATTCCTCCATGTCCAGTAAATAATTGTGTACTTTGACAACTTGGCTCAAACTTTCTTACGACTTTATAGGCAGTGGCCACGTTTGGCAGAAATATTTTGGTGATCTTTGCCACTTCGCCCGACTCGTACCTTTCGCCCCATTCCCGAAGCGACTCCATCCTGAGGGTCCGCTTCGCGAAGGAGACGGGGCACGGGTCATAGTCCGGTTTTCTTTTGGCTGAAGCGAAGGCGGCTTCTTTGGCCAGGTGGTCGGCCCTCTCGTTGCCCTCCAATCCTACATGAGCCTTGATCCAGAACAAGGACACAGCTTTGTTCTGCTGAGAAAGATTGGTTATGTTCTCACGCGTTTCTGTGGCTAAGGGGTGGAGGGCGCCGAGGTTAGTGACTGTTTGTAGGGCCGCCATCGAGTCGCTGTAAATGCCAAATGTAGTAGAAGCATGTTTCCTAATTTGCCTCGTGGCCACACATATGGCGAGTAGTTCTGCTTGGTATACTGTGCAGTATGACGGCAAGCAAAGTTTGACGGTCTTTGTTTCCACATCGCCTTCCCACATAGAGAGCGCTGCGCCAACCCTCCCGTCAATTTTGCTGCCGTCCGTAAAAATCCTGACTGCACAGTTACTATTCTCGTCCACGTCGTCCTGGTCTCTAAGGTAGATCAATTCCAGCTGTGAGGTTCGCGCTGGGTGCGGGGCTTCCATTGCTGGAGTCGGTCGCTCGATCTCCCTGTCACCCAGCCCTGGCACGGCCGCTCCCTTTTTGATCCTGTACAGCGAGGCCGCCTCGCGTACTCGAAGGTCGAGTGGGAGCACTCCCGCCAAGATCAGAGCTGAGTTCAAGGAGACCGTACGATATGCTTTACACATCTTCTGCGCAAAACCTCTCTGCATCGTGCTCAGCTGTTTTCGCACACCTATCTTTTCTGCGGCGGGACCCCAGACACTCGCCGCATACAGCACTATGGGTTCAACGACAGCTACGTATATGGTGCGCACCACCTCTGGGTGAAGACCCCAACTTGCTTTGGCAGCTCTTGCGAGCTGTTTATATATGCCAATTGCCTTTCTGCATATATTGGCCACGTGGGTGTTGTACGTGAGTTTTTCATCTATTGTGACTCCCAGAAGTTTAACCTCCTTAGACATGCCAATGTCGATCCCGCCCATGTGCAAGAGTGGAGTGTCAAATTTGAGCTTGCGTGTTATAACCATAGCGCTGGTTTTATGTGGCGCGAATTTGAGCTTGTCTTCGACACCCCACTCCCGAACGCGCTCGAGGGCGACATTGGCTTGCCCTTGCACCTCTAGCGCCGTCGTACCGTCGAAAACCATGACTATGTCGTCTGCGAACGCTTGCACGTAGTATCCTCTGCGCTCTAGGCTCTTAAGTAGTGGATCGAGCATGATGTTCCACAGTATGGGGCCGCCTATTGAGCCCTGGACGCAGCCCTTGTTGGTCGCCTTTGTGTACGTCTCGCCACTATACCTTACCGTTACTCTCCGATGTTCGAGGTAACTACCTATCACCCTTCTGATGTTGATGGGACAGTTTCCTTCTGCCAGCCGGACTTTTATCGCCGGCCACCAGGCGCTGTCAAAGGCGCCCTCTATATCTAGAGACACCATCGTGATAATCTTTTTCTCTTTAAGTTTTCTGTCGACGTAGCGGATGAGCTTATAGAGGGCGTCTTCACAGCTCCGTTGCGGCATAAAGCCAAACTGGTTCGGGCTTAGTCCGGGCAATAGGTGGTATTTTAGCCTGGCAACTATCATCTTCTCGTACACTTTCCCCAACACTGGCAGCAGTCCAACCGGGCGATAGGATTTTGGGGTCGTGTAAGTGTCTTTCCCTGGTTTCTTGAGAACTATGACCGTGGCTTCTTTCCACACTGGTGGAAAGTGATGTAGTTCGAGGCACTTGTTTAGTACTCCCAGGAAAAGACTTGGCTCGTTTCCGATTACCTGACTGCATATGTCCGACGTAAAGCCATCGGCACCAGGAGCTTTTTTCGGATTAAACGAATTTATAGCGGTGAGAAGTTCGGTTTGGGTGAACGGTGGGTCTTGTGCATCTCCCTCCTGTTCCTGATTCACCTTCTGTGCGAGAGTCCGTATCTCCTGGTGTACTGGATTGTCGTTTTCTTCCAGGTCCTCGGGGTAAAACGTTTGTGCCAACAGCTTCACTGAGCCCCTAGCGTCCAATGTGTTACCGTTTTCTTCCAACGGAAGGTCTTCCTCCCTCTTCGCAGTCCTCCCTATTACCCTGTAGATTCCGTCCCATAGGGATTCTTTGTCTTGCACACTGCAGAACTCCTTCCAGCTGTCGATCTGGGCCTTCTTCGCTGCTAACTCATACTCCTCTTTGTGTTTCCGGTACTCTTCGTAGACTTTGGCTTTTCGTATCGGTGCGGCGTTCCTGATTCTGCGTTTCCTGGTGGTGACTTCGTGTTTCATCCTCGCAAGCTCCTCCGTGCACCAGGGTAAGGTAAGTGTCTCAGTATTTTTCTTTTTTGGGATGGCTTTATTACATGACTCAGTAGTGGCTTTATTGTATTTTTCAATGAATGTATCTAATTCTTCTATTGTTTTAATTTTATTGATTTCAGTATTTGTGAGCTCATAATCAATTTTAAGCTGGTTGAATTTCTCATGAAATTCATCCCATCTTGCTTTTTTGGTATTGTATAACCTTGTTGTTCTGATGACACTTACCCCACATGACTTTTTCAGCCTAACGTAGAAGCTAATTCCATTGTGGTCTGAGCTTGTAAGGTTTTCAACCACCGTCCAGTCTTCCACCAGGTCCAGCAGGTCAGAAGTGCAGGCCGTCACGTCAACATAGCTCGAGTATCTCTTGTTCCCTCGGATGGTATCAAAAGTCGGAATTTCCCCTCGGTTGAGTATTTGAAGGTCTAATTCATGGAGTACTCCCGTCACTTCATCTCCTCTGTGATCGATCAGCTGGCTTCCCCACCAGGTGCTCTTAGCGTTTACGTCGCCTCCAATGATGACTCTTTCGGCTTTGATTGCTTTGAAGATTTTGGTGATGTGCTCCAGGTATGGTCCAATGGGTAGATCTGGTTCGAAGTAGCACGATACTAACGTGATTCTCCATAATTTCGTGGCTACGCTCACCACAACGATATTGTCTGTGGTGAATTCGGGATATTGTGTTATATCCATGTCTGGGTCAAAGACTGCGATCGCAGCTTTGACCGTACCTTCCCCAGTATTTTGGAAGATTTTGACCCCGCGATATGCCCTCATAAAACCAGACCCACCCACATAAGGCTCCTGTAACAGCGCTATTGCTGCTTTCCTTTTCACCGCTTCAACTAGCATCTCCTCCGTAGCGAGTTTTTTGCGCTGTAAATTGCTTTGGAGCACCGGGTATCTGAAGTTGTCGTTTTGGCAGCCCTTAGCAGTACGCCACAGACATTCTTGCTATGGCGTCTCTTTTCTTTCGAATTGGGCACTCTGTACTGAAGGCGTTATGGTCACTGTATTCCTGCTTAGCGGCTATACAATTCAGGCATGAGGGTTCGCTTCCCGCCCGCCACTCGGTGCACTCCATCCTAAGGTGGTGTCCACCGCAGTGGCTGCAAAGATCGGCTGTTTCTGAGCAGAATTTTTTGCTATGTCCATAACCCAAGCAGCGCGCACACTGTACCAGTGGTGACTGGTCGACTACACGAATGCGCTGCAGATCGATATATACAGCACCAGCTTCGATCGCTCTCTTCCATATCGTGGGGGAGGTGCTGATGACAACGTGTCTAGTGTGCGGGTTTCTAGCTTTACGCTTATATCTTATTTCAAGCCTGTCGTCTGTGCCATTGATGTCGTGGAGTAACCCTCGGTTTTGATTCCTGAATGCCTTAAGAATATCCTCATCGGTATTAACTGAGAGGATGTCCCTTAGCATCAGGAGAGGGTCTTTATTCTTCACCTCTTCTACGAGGAGATTTTTGCCCGCACTTTCCAATTTCTGTTTCACCTTTTGCCTATCTCCTTCGGATCTGCAGCTCATAATGACCTTCCTATCTTTTCCCTTCCTAGTCCTATCTATTGTGATCCAGCCCTCTTTCGCGTCTATCGCTTCTCTCACCTTCGTTAAGACTTGTTCCCCTGTGTCCCCCTCATCCTGTGAGGTGACGACAACGGTGTGTAATGCATTTTTTGGGGGGGAATGCTGCGCGGGGCGGTTCGTCGTTACTTCAGCGTATGTTTTGCAAGTTATTATTTGTGATTGTTGCTCTATCTTTTCTTTCAGTTCCTCTATCTTCTTGCTGTTTTCTTCTAATAACTGGCTGTGCCTTTCCAAGTATTCTATGACGCGTATCTTATCTTCCTTGCTTTCTCCTTGGGTGTCTTTCCCGGGTGCTGTTGGGTCTTTGGGGTGTGTGATTTCATCTTGCGTCTCCTTCCCAGGTGTACTTGGATCTATCGTCGATTCTCCTACCTTTTTAAGGTTTTTTATCTCTAGATCAGCATCTTTTACTATCTGATAGAGTTTTTCTATAGCTTCCAAGGCATTCGCCTTTAGGTCCCGGCTGAAATTTCGCGAGTTATTTATATTCAGTCTCGCCTTCATCATGCTCGCTTTAGCTTCCGCTAGGCGGTTCGACATCACTTGTCTGGGTGGGGCCTGTTTTTCGGCCACGCGCGTTGTGAGAACCTGTCTGGGGAGTAATTGAATTTCACTTTTGCTGGTGGATGGGGTCAGGTTTTGTGATTCTGTTCCTGCGGCCTCGAACTTTTCAACGCTCTGCCTAACGCTAGCTGAGGTCGCTTGCGACCTTGGCGGAGAGAATTGTTTTTCGGTGCCGCGTCTAACGCCAGGCGAGAGCGTCTGAGTTTTTGGCGGGGATTTTTGTTTCTCCCTTCCCTCTAAAGACTTCCCTGGTGGTGTGGCGAACATTGTCGGAGGAATGCGTCAGATGAATATAAAAACAAAATAGTATGCAAAAAAGTTGCCGTGATCTGCACACAGTGTAAAAAGTGTGTGCAGTCTAAATAAAAATTAAAAATATAAACAAAAGAGTCACAAGAAAACTGGTGAATAAGTGCTAGTCAAGTCGCAAAGGAGCGGAAGTTACAGTCAGGCTCAATAAAGCCTTCGTGGTACACAAATATGACTATAAAAGAAGTAATAAGTTGAAGATAACTTCAGTCTCTATATAGTGTCGCGGCTCTTTGCTCAAAAGAGAAAAGAATCAAATTATGGTCAATAAAGTCTTCGTGGTAACACTTACTAACGATATAAGCTAAAATACAAATAAAATATAAACACGCCAATATGCTTGGATTTAAAAATCCTCAGCAGGTCCAGCCTCTTTATGAGTAACTGTTGGTCAGTCCTTCGCTTAAAAAGCGGGTCAAAACAGTAAAAAGTAGAAAAAATAATCAAAAAGTTTATTTCCGACTCAAAAAAGAACGACTTTCGGAAAGACTCTATGTAGAGTCGATCTCTACTCTCTAAGAGATAGGCCGCCCCGAGCCCTCTCAAATGAACCCAAACTCGGGTACTCTAGCCCGAAGGGTTCCCGAGATACAGCTGCACCAAGATCAGGTTGTAAATCCGGTTAGGTTAGGTTAGGTTAGGTTGGGGGACCACCCCACAGTGCTTGCGTCCACGTCGCGTCCCCTGGAAACGGCCCAGTTCTGACCACCGTAACGGAGTGGCAGACTGGGTACGGCCAAAGTGCACTGTGCTCTCGTAGCTTCTATCTCTTTGCCTTGCGAACTACGAT
Organism: Xestia ashworthii; assembly: GCA_950022955.1. NCBI lineage: Eukaryota > Metazoa > Arthropoda > Insecta > Lepidoptera > Noctuidae > Xestia > Xestia ashworthii. The sequence continues at coordinate 23,216,175 of OX465566.1, forward strand.
TGTCGATGTCCAAAATAACGCGGAGCGCCTCCGGGCGAAAACCAAAAGGCCCTTCTGAGGGCCAACCCAAAGGCCCTTCTCAGGGCCAACCCAAAGGCCCTTCTCAGGGCCAACCAAAAGGCCCTTCTCAGGGCCAACCCAAAGGCTCTTCTCAGGGCCAACCCAAAGGCCCTTCTCAGGGCCACTCCGACGCTCCGGCGTCTGAAGCTAGCCGCGCGCCGTCTGCGGCAGGCTTTTTGGCGGACGAGTCGTCCGACAACGACTCACTATTCAGTGTGTCGGACGCGAACGACTCTCGTTCTCGGAAGCGGGTCCACCTGAGTGGTGGGTCCGGGGGTTCCCAAGCCTCGGGTTCGAAGGCTAAAAAGCCGACGACCAAGGCCGCGGATACCCACAACGTTGGGCTCGTGGACGCCCAACGCCAGTTGGACCTGGCCCGGCGAGCGCAGCTTCAGCAAGAGCTGGAAGAGCGGGTTGCTGCGAAAGAGAAACGGGCGCACGTCGCCCGGGCCAAGTCCGGGTACGGTGCGTCCCGCGTTCTATACGCAGACCACTCTCTCGCCGAGCTAGAGAGGATGGCGGAAGAGGACGAAGAGGAGATCGTGGAGGTCGCCTCTAAGTCCTCCAACTTGAAAGGAACCTTTCAAAAGGCCCTGAAAAGCCGGGCCGCAAGCATGCGCGGTGTCGTCGCGGAGCTGATCCAGCGCACGAGCACCGACGAGACACGGCAACTGCAGGCGAAAGTAGATCGGCTGCAGTTGGAGGTCAGCCAGCTTCATCAGAAGCTGGCTGAAGCCACGGCCCAGCCACAACAGGCCCGGACGAGCCCTGTGGCAGAAGGCCCATCCTCCAACCTTGAGGATATCATCCGCAAGGTTGTGATGGAGGAGAGGGCCTTCACAAGAGCCTGCTTAGCGGGCATCGAGGACCGGCTCTTGCCGGAGAAACGCCTCCGACCGCCGCTTGCGGCGACTAAGAGGCAGCCGAGCGAGCCGGGGCCGTCCTCCTCCCAGGCGGAAGACACCCTCCTCCCTGCCACCACCCCGTCCAACGAGTGGACGGAAGTGGTACGTAAGGGGAAGGGCAGGGGCAAGAAATCGGCGAAGGCCGTACCTGCCGTCCCCGCCACCACCGCTCCCAGTCGGTCGCAGACGACCGGCAAGGGAAAGGGAAAGGGCAAGCTAGTCCCCCCGAAAACCGCAGCCGTCGTGGTGACTCTCACCGCGGAGGCTGCGGAGCGAGGGGAGACTTATATGTCCATTTTGATGCGGGCGCGTGCCAATGCCGATCCCACCCAACTGGGGATCGGCAGCGTGTCTTGCCGGCGGACACAAGCCGGGGCTCGAATTTTCGAGTTCCCGGGGGCCGAGGGGAGTGCCCATGCGGACCTCTTCGCAGCAAAGCTGCAAGAGGTCATCGCAGACTCGGCCAAGGTGGCCCGACCAGTCAAGTCGGTGGCCATTGAGGTGATGGAGCTCGACGACTCCGTCACCAAGGAGGAGGTGGTGGCGGCGGTCGCAGCGGTAGGGGGCTGTGGTGCCGCAGTGGTGCAAAGCCGGGACATAAGGCCCGGCCGCGGTGGCATGGGTACCATTCGCCTCGAGTGCCCGGTCGCCGCTGCCAAAGCCGTCCTTGCCAAGGGACGGCTGCTGGTCGGGTTTAGCTCGGGTGCAGTCCGGGCACTCGAGGACCAGCCTCTGCGGTGTTTCCGGTGCTTCGGCATCGGACACACCCGGCCCATGTGTCCGTCCACGGTAGACAGGACGGACACGTGCTACCGCTGCGGCAAGAACGGCCACAAAGCCGTGTCTTGTGAGGCCGCCAAGCCACACTGCGCGGTGTGTGCCGCCAGTGGCCGCCCGGCAGGCCACGTAATGAAGGGGAGGAACTGTAATCCTCCCCATAAGCGGGGCAAAGCGCAGGTGCCGACCGGGCCTGCTGCTGCTGCTACTTGCTCCGTCGTTCCCGCGGCGGCTGCGGAGGAGGGTGCGATGTCCGACTGATGGATAGGGTCGAACATCGCATCCTTCAGGTGGTGCGGCCTTCCACTGACTCCCCTCCCCTCTCGCTCTCAGAGAGGGGACCGGGATACGTGGCCGCCGCGTGGGGAGACATGGCCCTGGTGGGGGTCTATTTCTCCCCAAACCACCCTGTCACGGAGTGCGAGCGGGAGGACGACCCTCTCGCTGCGCCGCTCCGCAGACGAAGAAGGGGTCGGAGAAGGCACCGTCCTCTCCCTCCTCTTGGTGGCGACGGGCGGGCGACAGGCACGGGGGTGCCTTCGCCCGCATTGCACCCGTCACCACCTTCGTCGGTCATTCCCGGGCCCCCTGTGAGGGGCCCGCCATGAAGGGCAATCGTCGGCGGAGGACTGGACGTAAAGGCTATGCCGGTTTCCCAGTCCCCCGCCACTAGGACGAAGCGGGAATTTTCGCTGGGTCGTTTTAGTGGGTATACCGGGTCAGACCCGGGGAGTCCCACATACCCCTCTCATCCCCCGATGGGAGGGTATGCGTAATGCATTTTTTCCCAGCGTCAAAAAAAAAAAAAAAAAAAAAAAGGTTAGGTTAGGTTAGGTTAGGTTAGGTTAGGTTTTTTTTTTTTTTTTTTTTTTTTTTTTTTTTTTTTTTTTTTTTTCCTACTCATCTATTCCTCTGACGACGCCAGAGACCTTACTATCTAATGCTTCTCTTTCATTCCAGTTCTATCAATTATTCCTCTCGCACTTTCATTCCTCATACTTTATCTTTCTATCGTTCTATCTTCTCTCTCTCTTTAAGGGTGGGACGCCCTTCTACTTTCCTTATTCTGTACTCTACTTTTTGTTATTTTTCTTTATTTCGGGTTTAACACGGACACAATGTTTTTATTTGTCGACAGGGATTCTTATTATTACTTTACATTGTTGACAAAATTTTTACAACCATCATATAGGACTATGTTACATTTTTCTTATTCTATAATTTTTTTCCGTATTTACATATTTCTTATTACATAATATATTTCTTAATACTATTTCTAGATTACAACAATCTTATAATGTCCTTACTCCTAGTCACATATTCCTTAATGCTATTTCTATTTTCTACGCTTAATTCTAGTACATTTTTGAATAACATAATTTTGTCAGCCTTCTTATTTATATTTTGATTTTACAGTTTCTTACGACTACTTACGCTCTAACAAATTAATATGGGCAACATTAACATTAAATTACACTAATCTGTTTATTCTGGCTTTTAGCAACTTTGTAACTTCTGTTCTCAATGCTTGACTCTAATATTATTCACAATATTATGCAAACATTTTTGCTTATACCGTTTTGTTTCTTTTTATCACCTTTTCACATATTTTAACGCAAAACTCCAGAAACAACTCTCTCTTTTTGCTCTTCATTATCAGCCACATATCTACAGCGTCGAGCTTGGTGTCGAGTATTTGCTCGGCCACAAGTCTTTCTCTGCCGAACACGGGACAGCTGAACAATATATGTGGCACCGTTTCGTCCATTTCAGGGTCGCAGATGCACGATGGGCTCTCTTTGCACTTGAAGCGATTCAAGTATTCCGAGAACCCACCGTGCCCCGTCATAATTTGAGTTAAGACGCTGTTAATTTTTATTTTCCTGATAATCCTGTAGGCCGCCACCGCGTCCGGGAAAAACAATTTCGTGACAGAAGCTGTTTCTCCGGAGCTGTATCTTTGGTTCCATACGTCAAGAGACTCCGCACGTATGCATCGCTTGACATATGAAACCGGACACAAATCGTAGTCAGGTTTTCGTTTGGAACCCTCAGCGGCTCTTTTGGCTAGTTCATCGGCCCTCTCATTTCCTTCCAACCCCGCATGGGCTTTGATCCAAAACAAGGTAACGGCCTTGTTTTGGATCGACAGGGACCTAAGATTGGCCCTTGTCTCTACTGCCAGGGGGTGGTGTCGGTTGTAGTTCTGAATGGTTTTGAGGGCCGCCATGGAGTCGCTGAAGATTCCAAACGATTGCGCACTGTGCTTCAGTATCACCCTAGTAGCAACGCATATTGCCAGAAGCTCAGCCTGGTAAACGGTGCAGTAGTGTGGGAGAACAAGCTTGAGGGTTTTGGTTTCGGCGTTACCACGCCATACGGATAGTGCCGCTCCAACCTTGCCCCCAATCTTGCTCCCATCCGTGAAGATGCGAACTTCAAGTTCGCTCTGGGCATTGTCTAGTTGCTCTTGGTTTACCAGGCTAACGAGCTCTAGCTCAGCGCGCTCTGCGGGGTGTGGAGCCTCCATTGCCGAGGCGGCCTGCTCGACCTCCCTGTCGCCGAGTGCTGGCTGAGGTACCCCCCTTCTGGCCTCGTATAGCGATGCCGCTTCGCGGACTCGCAGGTCAAGAGGTAGTATACCAGCCAGCACTAGCGCGGAGTTCAAGGAGACCGTCCGGTACCCTTTACACAGCTTTTGCGCAATGCCGCGCTGTACTGCTCCCAACTGCTTTCTGACGCCCAGCTTGTCGACGGCCGGAGCCCATACGCTGGCGGCGTACAGGATGATTGGTTCAACGGTGGCCACATATATTACCCTTATGACCTCGGGGTTTAGACCCCAGCTGGTCTTTGCTGCCTTTGTCAGTTGCTTGTGGATGCCTATTGCCTTCCTGCACACATTTGCGACGTGTGTGTTAAAAGTAAGCTGTTTGTCGATGGTGACACCCAGGATTTTGATCTCATTAGACATGGCAATGTCGCTCCCGCCCATGCTCAGGCGCGGGGCGTCGTATTTTAATTTGCGCGTTATGACCATCGCGTTGGTTTTCTGCGGGGCAAATTTAAGCTTATTTTGAACGCCCCACGCCCGGACATGTTCGAGAGCGGCATTGGCACGTCTCTCGATCTCCAGCGCTGTGTCACCATCGAAAATCAGCACGACGTCGTCTGCAAATGCTTGGCAATAGTCATCCCTATCTTCCAAGCTTTTTAGAAGCGGGTCTAGCACTAGGTTCCAGAATATTGGTCCCGCAATGGAACCCTGAACACAGCCCTTGCTTGTGGCCTTGCAAAACTCTTCCCCTGCGTACCTGACCCTGACCTTTCGGTTTTCGAGATAGCTGTCTATGACCCTCCTCAAGCCGATAGGACACTGTTCCTCAGCCAGACGGACCCTTATGGCCGGCCACCATGCGCTGTCGAAGGCTCCCTCTATGTCCAATGATACTAGGACTACTATTTTCTTAAGATCTAGCTTACAGCGTATATGTTGCATTAGCGCATAGAGGGAGTCCTCGGTGCTCTTCTGGGGCATGAATCCATACTGGCGAGTACTCATCCTTGGGATCAGATGAAACTTGAGGCGGGCCACCAACATCTTCTCATAGATTTTGCCGAAAATAGGTAGTAGGCCAATGGGCCTGTACGCCTTTGGGGAGCTGTAATCTGACTTCCCAGGCTTTTTCAAAATTATGACTGTAGCCTCTTTCCAGATTTCGGGGAAGAGGTGGGTTCTCAAACAGCCATTCAGGAGAGCCAAGGCTACCTCCGGGGCTTCTCTGATGGCTTGGCAACAAATGTCGGCCGTGAATCCATCTGCTCCTGGCGCTTTTTTGGGGTTGAAGGACGTACACGCTGCCATCAGTTCAGCCATCGTGAATGGTGGCTCGCAAGGTTCACCTTGCGTCCAGCATTCACGAGCTCGGCCTTCTCTCTAGTAAGACTGTGGCAGGTGCTATCAGTGTCTACGTGGTCCTCCGGATAAAAAGTTTTGGCCAAGAGTTCCACTGAGCCTTTTGCGTTCAAGACCTCCCCATCCTTTGCTAGTGGCTGATCCTCACCTCTTCCCTTGGTCCTGCCTATCACCCGGTAAATGCCTTCCCAAACCCCTTCTCTGTCCTGTCTGGAACAGAAGTCCTTCCAGCTCGCGGTTTCGTCCTTGGCTGCTTCCGTCTCATACTCAACTTTCTTTTTCAGGTACTCTTCGACGACCTTCGCTCTGCGGACTGGTGCAGCACACCTAACTCTGCGTTTGTAGGTAGTGTATTCTTTTTTCATCCTTTCGAGTTTCTCGGACCACCACGGCAAAGTAAACACTTCGTTTATCTTCTTAACCGGCATTGTCGAAGTGCATGCATCTTTAATTATATTTGTGTAAAGTTTTATTATTGAATTTAATTGTACGGCCGAATTTAATTTATCTACTTCAAATTTGTTAATTTTGTTTGCTTGTAGTAATTGTCCGAGTTTCTCACGAAACTCGGGCCAATTTGCTTTTTTCGTATTGTAAATCCTAGTTGTGCGATTAATTTGTATGCCTTTTGATCGTTTAAGTTTAATATTAAAAACAATGCCGTTGTGGTCCGAGCTCGTGAGGCCCTCGTCTACCTTCCAGTCGTCCACCAGGTCGAGGATATCTGTGGAGCATACTGAAATGTCGACATGACTGCAATATCTTATCCCCCCTCTGGTTGTGTCGAAGGTCGGAATTTCCCCTCTGTTCAGTATGTTTAGGTCCAGCTCATCGAGGACTCCGCAAACTTCTTCACCTCTGCGATCAATAGACAGGCTTCCCCACCAGGTACTCTTGGCGTTTGCATCTCCTCCAAGAATCAATCTCCCGGGACCTACCTCTTCCTCAACACGTTTTAGGTGCTCCAGGTATGGTCCGATTGGCTGGTCTGGCTCGAAGTAAAAGGAGACTAGTGTGATCCTCCAGGCACTGGTTCGGATCCCCACCACGGTGATGTTGTTCGTGGTGAGTTTCGGGTACTGTTCGACGATGAGGTCTTTGTCGAAGACCGCTATTGCGGCCTTAACAGTCCCATCTCCTATGTCAGTGCTCTGGAAGACCCGAACGCCTCTATGACTCCTCATTACTCTTACCCCGCCGACGTATGGTTCCTGGAGGAGAGCAATGGCGACCCCGCGCTTGTTCGCTTCGGTCAGAAGCTCGTTGGTCGCCAGTCTTTTTCGCTGGAGGTTGGCCTGTACTATTTTGTAGGGGTTTGGGTTGCTGTTGGTCTCCTGGGAGCCCTTAGCAATAAGCGACCGACATGCGAGCTATTGCGTCGCGCTTCCTCCGAATGGGGCATTCTTGACTGAAGGCATTATGGCTATTGGAGTCGAGCTTGGCCGCTGTGCAGTTTCTGCAAGTGGGTACACCTCCAGAAAGCCACTCTGTGCACTGCGCCCTAAGGTGCGGTCCTCCGCAGTGACTACATAGGTCTGCCGGTGCTGAGCAGAACCTTTTGCTATGCCCGTATCCTAGGCATCGCGAGCACTGGACCAGTGGTGACTGGTCCCACACCCGGATGCGCTGGAGGTCGATATAGACCGCTCCAGCGTCGGTCGCCCTTTTCCAGATGGCCGGAGAGACGCTCAGGATAATGTGACTAGTGTGCGGATTACGTGCCTTTCTTTTATACTTTATTTCGAGTCTGTCATCATTCTCCTTCAGATCGTGGAAGATGCCCCGGTTTTGGTTCCTGAAGGCCCTGATGACGTCCTCATCAGAGTTGACTGTTAGAACGTCGGCGAGCTTCAGGAGAGGGTCTCGGTTCTTGACTTCTTCCACGACCAAACTCTTTCCAGAACTTTCGAGTCTTTGTCTGACCTTCTGTCTGTCTTCGTCAGTGTGACAGCTCATAATAATCTTCCTATCTTTACCTTTGCGGGTCCTCTCCACCCTGACCCACCCTTCCTTAGCGTCCACTGCCTCTCTGATTTTTGTGAGAATATGGTCTCCGGTGTCGTTCTCATCCTGCGATGAGACAACTACCGAGTGCAGTGCACTCTGCGGAGGCGGGTGCACGGTGGATCGGGCCGCCGTTGTCTCAGCATACGATTTTGTCGTCAACAACTGTTGGTGTTGCTCCTCCATCTTTAATTTAAGGTCGTCCATTTTTCTGCCGTTTTCAATGAGCAGCCGGCTCTGCTCTTTTAATTGTGCGATTACCGGACTGTCGTAGGTCTGTTTTTGAGGCGTCTTAACGGTCGTTGTCTGAGAGTCGGCTGTTATACTCTCAGATGCAGACTTCTCTCCAGTTCTTTTTAGACGTTTTATTTCCATGTCCGCATCTTTTATAATCTGGAATAATTTGTCGATGGCTTCCAGGGCGTTTGTTTTAATGTCCGCTCTTAGGTTTCTGGAGTTGTTAATGTTTGTTTTGGCTTTAACGACGTTAGCTTTGGCTTCGGCCAAACGCGTTGTGAGAACCTGTCGAGGGAGTACCGGGATTTCCATTTTGCTGGTGGATGGAGTCAGGTTTTGCGACTCTGTTCCCGCAGCCTCGAACTTTTCGACGCTTCGTCTGACGCCAGACGTGGTCGCCTGCGACCTCTGCGGTGAGAATTGTTTCTCAACGCTACGTCTAACGCCAGACGAGAGCGTCTGTGTTTTTGGCGGGGACTTCGGATTTTCCCTTCCCTCTACAGACTTCTCTGGTGGTGTGGCGAACATTGTCAGAGGAATACAAGCTCAAAGTAAATGCAAAAAGTTGCCGTGGTCTGCACACAGTGTAAAGAGTGTGTGCAGTCAAAATAAAGTTAAGAATAAAATAAAACAGAACAATCACATGAAAACTAGTGTAAAAATGTTAGTTGAGTCGCAAAGGAACAGAAGCTACAGTCAGACCCAATAGAGCCTTCGTGATACACAAAATAAAAATAAAATAAAATAAGGTAAAAGTTAAGAATAACTTTAGTCTCTATATAGAGTCACAAAATAGTGGGTCACAATGAACCGGTCGAGGAACAGTCAAAAATTTTCTTCCCGAGTCAAAAACCCCCAAAATTGGAGTGATTCTTGGAAGGACTCTATGTAGAGTCGCTCCGTCAATACCAGTGGATAGCTCTCACCGAGCCCACCCAGATGAACCCAAACTCGGCGCAGTTACACCAAGGGGTTCCGGAGATATCCCGACTTGAAAAATCGGGTTTTTCACAAAAATAAAAACCAAATGTGGTTACAAGAGGATATCTCCGGATCCGCCGGTCCAAAAACCCCGGTGTTTGGGCTCTCCGAAGCTGGCCCAGTGAGACCAATCCACCGGACCGGTTTTCAGGAAGAAAATTTTCGAGCTCCTGAAATCGCCTGAAAACTATTCAAGTTGTCCGTGTATACCCTGCTGATGTATTCAGAGGAAACCCCAGCCCTCTACGACTTTCCGTTGAGAAGTTATGATCGATTGAAAAAATTCAAAATGGCCGCGAACCTGTCAAAGTTAATTTTTGATCGCAGATAACTTCCCTCGGGAAAGTCGCAGACCCCTTGAGTTTGGGCTCTCCCTAATCGGCCTGAGCTCCTCTGTCCGCTGAAATTACTTTCAGGGTCCTGAAAATTTTCAGCTCCAAACCTCCTGAAAACTTGGGGTAAGTAGGGCAACGGGCTCCTGTCTGTAACGTCGAAATCCGCTACTTCCTACGGCCACCGGTTTAGAAGTTACAGTGGTTTGAAGCTGAACAAGATGGCCGCCGAACTGTCAAAAGCTGTATAAAAACGTCCGTAACTAAAGAACCCTACGTCACAGAGGGACGGGGTTTTGGACCTGCAGCTCGGCGTCACTTCAGGAATGACCTGAAAGCAGCTTCAGCGACAAATTTTCGGGAGGCCTGAAACAGGCTGAAAACTGAAAATTCTTAAAGGTAACTATAATCCACTGGCCGGAGTGAAAAAACGAGCTACAACGGACCAGCGGTTCTCTACTTATCTAAATCTAAAAATTTAAACCTAAAAACCTATTTTGGTGTTTTTTATCAAAACAGCCAAATTTAAAGATATAGGGCCCGAGTTTGGGCTTAATCAAGTCCGTATAAGGTATAAAAACACAGTAATAACTTTAAAAACTAATTATTTCCTATTAATAATAAGTTATGACCAAAAAAGATGGAAAATTCAATAACTTTGAAACTAATCAGTAGAAAATTTTGAAAAAATATGTTAAAAATGTGTTAAATAAAGGGCTACAAGATTTAATAATAAAAATTTTAAAAAGACCAAAATAAAATAGAAAATTTTTTGAAAAAGTGATTTTACTGAAAATTTCCCTGTAACTTAAAAACTATTGAATCTAAAAATCTAGAACTTAGAGTCTCTACTATACTGATGAGCGCGCAACAGGCTGCAGTTGAAAAATTTTGAAAAGCTTCTTCTGGTCAAAGTTATTGGGGGTCAAAGTTGAGAGTTTGTAATAGTCATATATAAACGTGTATATGACTTAAAATTCTAAAAATTGTTGCACTCGCCTTGTGTCTTAGTGGTTCAAGTTGGTACCAATTTTCAGTTCGCTGGCTGCACTCCTTCAGTTTTTTCAGAGCACGTGGTTTTCACGAATTCCTGAATAACTCGTGAAGGCTCGATGTCAGGAAGGTGATGAGTGGTTCAGATGGTCGGGACCCACGATGTCCACACGATGCCGGTGAAAAAGCAGGTGGTCGCCGCGATGGTTTCGGCAGCGTTTGCTATTTTCCAAAAAGCAAATTCCACTTAACCTCCAAAGTAGAGGTTTTTCAGCAGTATCTTGCACAGCACTGTGGAGCGGCACGAGTTGATTGCGGCACTTTGTGCGGCGCAATTTTCCGCATCCAACGACACTTCACTTGCTACTATCAGAGCAGAAAAACCAATTAATTTCTATTTTTAAGTGCGGAGCGCGTGGGTTTTCGCTGCTTACCGCTCGAGAGACCGAGTGCAACTGGGTTAGGTTAGGTTAGGTTAGGTTAGGTTAGGTTAGGTTAGGTTGGGGGACCACCCCACAGTGCTTGCGTCCACGTCGCGTCCCCTGGAAACGGCCCAGTTCTGACCACCGTAACGGAGTGGCAGACTGGGTACGGCCAAAGTGCACTGTGCTCTCGTAGCTTCTTACTGCTTGCCTTGCGAACTACGATTGTCGGATATGTCAAAACTCACGCGTAGCGCCTCCGGGCGATTTTTAAAGACCAAAGGCCCTTCTCAGGGCCAACCCAAGGGCCCTTCTCAGGGCCAACCTAAAGGCCCTTCTCAGGGCCAACCCAAGGGCCCTTCTCAGGGCCAACCAAAAGGTCCTTCTCAGGGCCAACCCAAAGGCCCTTCTCAGGGCCACCCTGACGCTCCGGCGTCTGAAGCCAGCCGCGCGCCGTCTGCGGCAGGCTTTTTGGCGGACGAGTCGTCCGACAACGACTCACTGTTCAGTGTGTCGGACGCGAACGACTCTCGTTCGCGGAAGCGGGTCCACCTGAGCGGTGGTTCCGAGGGTTCCCAGGCCTCGGGGTCCAAGGCTAAAAAGCCGACGACCAAGGCCGCGGATACCCACAACGTTGGGCTCGCGGACGCCCAACGCAAGTTGGACCTGGCCCGGCGAGCACAACTCCAGCAAGAGCTGGAAGAGAAGGTTGCCGCCAGGGAGAAGCGGGCGCACGTCGCCCGGGCAAAGTCCGGGTACGGTGCGTCCCGCGTCCTGTACGCGGACCATTCTCTGGCGGAGCTGGAGAAAATGGCGGAGGAGGACGAGGAGGAGATCGTAGAGGTCGCCTCCAAATCCTCCAACCTAAAGGGCACTTTCCAGAAGGCCCTCAAGAGCCGGGCCGCGAGCATGCGAGGTGTCGTCGCGGAGTTGGTCCGTCGCAAGACCACCGAAGAGACGAGGCAACTGCAGGCGAAGGTGGATCGCCTGCAGTCGGAGGTCAGCCAGCTTCATCAGAAGCTGGCTGAAGCCACGGCCCAGCCGCAACAAGCCCGGACGAGCCCTGTGGCAGAAGGCCCATCCTCCAACCTTGAGGATATCATCCGCAAGGTTGTGATGGAGGAGAGGGCCTTCACAAGGGCCTGCTTAGCGGGCATCGAGGACCGGCTCTTACCGGAGAAACGCCTCCGACCACCGCTTGCGGCGGATAAGAGGCAGCCGAGCGAGCCGGGGCCATCCTCCTCCCAGGCGGAAGACGCCCTTCTCCCATCGACCACCCCGTCCAACGAGTGGACGGACGTGGTTCGTAAGGGTAAGGGCAGGGGAAAAAAGTCGGCAAAGGCCGTACCCGTCGTCCCCGCCGCCACCGCTCCCAGCCGGTCGCAGACGACCCGCAATGGGAACGGGAAGGGGACAGGGAAAGGTAGAGGAAAGGGAAAGCTGGTCCCCCCGAAAACCGCGGCCGTCGTGGTGACACTCACCGCGGAGGCGGCGGAGCGTGGGGAGACGTACGCATCCGTCTTGGTGCGGGCGCGTGCCAATGCCGATCCCACCCAACTGGGGATTGGCAGCGTGTCTTGCCGGCGGACACAAGCCGGGGCTCGAATTTTCGAGTTCCCGGGGGCCGAGGGGAGTGCCCACGCTGACCTATTTGCAGCCAAGCTGCAGGAGGTCATCGCGGACTCGGCGAAGGTGGCCCGACCGGTGAAGTCAGCGGCCATCGAGGTGACGGAGCTCGACGACTCCGTCACCAAGGAGGAGGTGGTTGCGGCGGTCGCAGCGGTAGGGGGCTGTGGCGCCGCGGCGGTCCAAGGCCGGGACATAAGACCCGGACGCGGCGGCATGGGCACCATTCGCCTCGAGTGCCCAATCGCCGCTGCCAAAGCCGTCCTTGCCAAGGGACGGCTCACAGTTGGCTTCAGCTCGGGTGCAGTCCGGGCACTTGAGGACCAGCCTCTGCGGTGTTTCCGGTGCTTCGGCATCGGGCACACCCGGCCCATGTGTCCGTCCACAGTAGACAGGACGGACACTTGCTACCGCTGCGGCAAGAACGGCCACAAAGCCGTCTCTTGCGAGGCCGCCACGCCGCACTGCGCGGTGTGTGCCGCCAGTGGCCGCCTGTCAGGCCACGTCATGAAGGGGAGGAACTGCAATCCTCCCCCTAAGCGTGGCAAAGCGCTGGCGCCGACCAGGCCTGCTGCTGCTGCCGCTGACCCCGTCGTTCCTGCGGCGGCTGCGGAGGGGGGTGCGATGTCCGACTGATGGATAGGGTCGAACATCGCATCCTCCAGGCGAACACCAACCACTGCAGGTCAGCCCAGGATCTGCTGATGCAGACCATGGCTGAGTGGTTGGTGGACTTGGCGGTGGTCGCCGAACCCTACTCGGTCCCTGGCCGTTGGCTGGGCGACCGGGACGGCTTGGTGGCGTTGGTGGCGCGGTCTTCCACGGACTCCCCTCCCCTCTCGCTCTTAGAGAGGGGACCGGGATACGTGGCCGCCGCCTGGGGAGACATGGCCCTGGTGGGGGTCTATTTCTCCCCAAACCGCCCTCTCTCGGACTTTGAGGATTTCCTCGAGATCCTCACCGCAGTCAAAGGGAGGGCGGCGCCACGCCAAGTTATGGTGTTGGGCGACCTGAACGCCAAGTCGGCGGCCTGGGGCAATCCGGCCGCTGGTTGCAACGTCCGGGGACGCGCCGTCGAGTTTTGGGCGGCCTCATGCGGTGTGTCCCTCCTCAACAGGGGGGCGGTCCACACGTGTGTGCGGCAACAGGGTGGGTCGGTGGTGGACGTCTCGTTTGCCACCCCCGCGCTGGCCGCCCGCGTCGTCAACTGGCGGGTAGAGATGGTGGAGACGTTGTCGGACCACCGATATGTGCGGTTCGACATCTCCACCCAGCAGGAGGGGAGGGGGATGACCCGTGCTGGGCAATCTCCCTTCCCGCGGTGGGCACTCACCCGCCTGGACCGGGAGGCAGCCAAGGAGGCGGCCTTCCTCCAGGACTGGCTGTCGCCCCCTGTCGAGGTCCTGGACGTGGACTATGCAGCGGTCCAGCTCAGGGGGTCTCTGACCGAGGTGTGCAACTCCAGCATGCCTCGGTCTCGCCGTCTGCCTCCCCGTCGTGCCGTCTATTGGTGGACGGAGGAGCTGGAGGGACTCCGGGCCACCTGCGTGGCGGCCAGAAGGGCCTACACGCGTAGCCGACGGCGCAGTGCCCCAAACCGGGACCGGGCAGAAGAGGACCGCCTATACGCCTCTTACCGAGAGGCGACGACGGTCCTTAAGTCTGCCATGGGCGCTGCTCAAGACTCGGCGAGGGCCGAGATGTTGGAGGGTCTCGATAGGGATCCCTATGGGAGACCATATAAGGCGGCGCGGAACCAGCTCCGCCCCTATGGTCCCCCACTGTCGGAAACTCTCGAGCCAGCGTTGCTGGATGGGGTGGTCCGGTCCCTGTTTCCGCGCAGGACCGACTTCACCCCACCAACGATGGATCCCCCGCAAGGGGCGGCTCCGCCGGAGGAGGAGATCCCCCCGGTGACATCAGCGGAGATTTACGCGGGGGTTCTTAGCCTCCGCGTAAAGAAGACGGCCCCCGGACCAGACGGTGTCCCCGCACGGGTGCTGGCGATCGCCGCCTCCGGCATGGAGGAAAGGTTTCGGGACCTCTTCAGCGCGTGCTTTACGGCTGGGAGGTTCCCGAAACTGTGGAAGGAGGGGCAGTTATGCCTCCTCCGAAAGGAGGGCCGCCCGCTGGACTCCCCCTCGGCATACCGGCCCATCGTCCTGCTCGATGAGGTCGGTAAGTTGTTCGAGGGGATTGTAGCCTCCCGGCTCGACAGCCATTTGCGGGGGGTAGGGCCGGATCTGTCGGACGCCCAATTCGGCTTCCGTCGAGGGCGTTCGACGATCGACGCGCTGGCCCTACTCAAGGGCCAGGTGAAGGAGGCGGTGGAGGCGGGGGACGGAGTGCTGGCGGTGTCGTTCGACATTGCCAACGCCTTCAACTCCGTCCCCCACTAGACGATATTGGAGGCGCTCCGGTATCACGGAGTGCCCCAATACCTGCGGGACCTCCTGGCCAGCTACCTGGAGGACCGAGAGGTCCTCCTAGTGGACAAGACGGCCACCGTGAGGCGGTACGGCGCAGAGTCCGGTGTTCCGCAGGGGTCGGTGCTTGGCCCCCCCTTGTGGAACATCGGGTTCAACTGGCTCCTGCGCGGAGCCCTCCTCCCGGGCACGAGTGTCATCTGCTACGCGGATGACACTCTCCTCACTGCCCGGGGGAGGAACTTTGCCGACGCGGCCTGTCTGGCCTCGGCTGGCGGATCCTTGGTTGCAGAGAGGATCCGCCGCCTGGGATTGAAGGTGGCGCTGCACAAGACCGAGGCCGTGTTCTTTCGCGGGCCTCGGCAGCGCTGCCCTCCCGACGCCCACATAATTGTGGAGGGCGTCAGGATAGGGGTCCAGCCCCAGATGAAGTATCTGGGGCTGGTACTGGACGACAGGTGGCGCTTCGGCCCGCATTTCAGCGGGCTGTCGACGCGCCTGCTTAAGGCCGCGGACTCCCTCTCGTGGCTCCTCCCGAACCTGGGGGGACCCAAGGCGAAATGCCGGCGCCTGTATGCCGGCATCTTGCGGAGCATGGCCCTATACGGGGCCCCCATCTGGGCGGACTCCCTCCACAGGAGGGAGAATGCGACCGCGATCCGCAGGCCCCAAAGGGCCATTGCACAGCGGGTGGCGAGGGCCTACCGCTCGGTGGGCTTTTCCGCGGCATGCGCTCTGGCCGGCACCCCTCCTTGGGAGTTGGAGGCATGGGTGCTCGCCAGAGTGTACGAGTGGACGGCGCGCCGGAAGGCGCTCGGGGAGCGCCCCGTCGCCGAAGAGCGGGAGGCCGTGCGGCGGGAGGCAAAGGATGCCATCGTCCTCCACTGGACGGAGGACCTCACCGCCGCCGCCTTTGGCCGCCGGACGTTGGACGCGCTCGGTCCGGTTCTACGGAGCTGGCTCGAGCGGTCCCACGGTTTCCTCTCGTTCCGTCTGGTGCAGGTGTTGTCCGGCCATGGCTGTTTCGGAACGCACCTGCACCGGATCGGGAGGGAGGAAACTCCGGCGTGCCACGACTGCGGCGCGCCGGAGGACACGGCGCAGCACACCTTCGAGGTGTGCCCGGCTTGGTCCGAGCCGCGCCGCAGCCTGACCGCGGTAATTGGACCAGACCTCTCGCTTCCCGGCGTCGTCAACGCCATGCTGGGGAGCGAGGAGGCCTGGGCAGCGGTCGCCTCCTTTTGCGAGGACGTCATCTCGCAAAAGGAGGAGGCGGAGCGCGCGCGGGAGGACGACCCTCTCGCTGCGCCGCTCCGCAGACGAAGAAGGGGTCGGAGAGGGCGCCGTCCTCTCCCTCCTCCTGGTGGCGACGGGCGGGCGACAGGCACGGGGGTGCCTTCGCCCGCATTGCACCCGTCACCACCTTCGTCGGTCATTCCCGGGCCCCTGTAAGAGGGGCCCGCCATGAAGGGCAATCGTCGGCGGAGGACTGGACGTAAAGGCTATGCCGGTTTCCCAGTCCCCCGCCACTCGGACGAAGCGGGAATGTCGCTGGGTCGTTTTAGTGGGTATACCGGGTCAGACCCGGGGAGTCCCACATACCCCTCTCATCCCCCGATGGGAGGGTATGCGTAATGCATTTTTTCCCAGCGATAAAAAAAAAAAAAAAAAAAAAAAAAAAAAGGTTAGGTTAGGTTAGGTTGGCCCTTCTCAGGGCCAACCTCAGGGCCCTTCTCAGGGCCAACCAAAAGGCCCTTCTCAGGGCCAACTCCAAGGCCCTTCTCAGGGCCAACCTAAAGGCCCTTCTCAGGGCCAACCCAAAGGCCCTTCTCAGGGCCAACCCAAAGGCCCTTCTCAGGGCCAACCCAAAGGCCCTTCTCAGGGCCAACCAAACGGCTCTTCTCAGGGCCAACCAAAAGGCCCTTCTCAGGGCCACCCCGACGCTCCGGCGTCTGAAGCTAGCCGCGCGCCTTCTCTCTAGGACTCTACTAGCACTCAAGTAGAGCGGACGTGTGTATTAGTGATTTTATTTACTAAATGACGCAAAAATAATGTTCAAGTGATCTGTGACCTAGATACCAAACCGCATTTTTGTGCTAAGTTTGTGATTTACTTTGGTGAATAACAAATAGTTATGCGAAATATCTAAGAACTAAGTAAATATGTCAAATATTGGAAACAGCCCTCGGAGTATTCCACCTCCTAGCAGCCCTGCGACCAAACCCCAAACACCTTACTATGCGGCAGAAGATAGATCAGAAGCAGTGGAAACCAGCGATATCAGTATCTGGTTGACCTCCATTGACAAATGCCTGAGTGAAGTCTGTCACATTGCTCAGGAAGGAAAGCTGAACTCCGAACAAAAGCTGAGGATCAATAACCTTTCGCGCAAGGTAGAACATGGCGTTTCACAAATGGCAGTTTACTACCAGGACTTGAGGCTCAAGGTGAGAGAATATCAAGCGATGAAGGAAGAAAGGAAGCTTACGAATTGCCTTGAAAATTTCCAGCAAACAATTCAAGCTAGCATTGAAGAAAACTGCATCAAGACAACTATAGCAGAAAAAGTGTCGTTTGCTGACATGGTTAAAACGAATACCAATAATTACTTGCGCCCAAATAACCTCAGCTCTATTGCAATTTATCCAACAGATAAATTGAAATCTAGTGACGACACAAAAACTTTGGTCCAAAAAATAATATGCCCGGAACAAATGAAATTGCACGTTCGAGGATTACGCAAAACAAAAAACGGGGGCGTTATTATCAGCACAGAGACAAAAGACGACATTGAAAAACTAAGACAATCGTCACAGCTAAGCAGTTCAGGCCTGAAAATGGAAGAGCCCCATAAGAGAAGACCAAGAATTGCTGTCATAGGAGTTCCGACCGTTTTAAGTGATCAAGAAGTCTACGATTGCATTTATGAGCAGAACTTAGCGGACAATGTGCCTAATTTACCTCGTGACTCTTTTATGGCTTCGATAAAATTAAGCCACAAGTCGGGTAAAAAGGAAGGACCTACGTGTAACTTTATTCTGGAAGTTACTGCCAGCATAAGAAAAGCCCTGATAAACCAAAACCGAGTGTACATTAATTGGACATCCTGCCCAGTAAGGGATTTTACACTTGTGACCAGATGCTTTAAATGTCAACAGTATGGACATGCTGCAAAGACCTGTCGGGAAGCTACCTACACGTGTGGACATTGTGGAGAAACGGGTCATCAATCAAATGTGTGCAATAAAAGTGCTGAACTGCCTCAGTGTGCAACATGCTTGCGTTTTAAAAAACCGAGCAAACACAAAACAGGCGATCTAGAGTGCCCCGCTAAGAAAATAGCTGAGGCAAGATATGTCAATTCCATCGATTATAATGACGCGTGACAATGCCTATCTTATTCAATAAGTTCTGTTTAGTAATTTGTGTTATAGTTTACTCATAAGAATATTGACCTTTATGTACCTACTAATTGTCGCACTTAGAATAATAAAATTGTAGTCTTTAGTGTTTATAAATTATAATACAATCACTAGTATATTTTACATATAGGTGACATAGCACTTTTCTCTGTAGACACAAAGTAAACGTGACCCGGATTTTTGTGTTATGCTTCATTGTAAAAATTGTAGAATGTTGCAAAGAAGTTACCTAAACAAACTGTTTTTCTTACTTTGAATAGAGCATAATCTAATAGATAAGTTATTCACTAGTTATTTGTTTAAGGAATCTTAGATAATATTGATGTATAAGCGCTTGAGTGAGATACCTGAGATACAGGTTTATTCCTAGTTCAGGTAGAATCTAATTATTGTATACCTATAGTTTTTAAGGCCATATTGTAAATATTTTTGTATTTCAATTATTCAATAAACAATTTCAATTTCAAATTTCAATTTCTGCGGCAGGCTTCTTGGCGGACGAGTCGTCCGACAACGACTCACTGTTTAGTGTGTCGGACACAAACGACGCTCGGTCGCGGAAGCGGGTCCACCTGAGCGGTGGGTCCGAGGGTTCCCAGGCCTCGGGGTCCAAGGCAAAAAAGCCGACGACCGTGGCCGCGGATACCCACAATGTTGGGCTCGCGGACGCCCAACGCAAGTTGGACCTGGCCCGGCGAGCGCAGCTCCAGCAAGAGCTGGAGGAGAAGGTCGCCGCCAAAGAGAAGCGGGCGCACGTCACCCGGGCCAAGTCCGGGTACGGTGCGTCCCGCGTTACATACGCGGACCACTCCCTTGAGGAGCTCGAAAAAATGGCGGAGGAGGACGAGGAGGAGATCATGGAGGTCGCCTCTAAGTCCTCCAATCTTAAGGGCACTTTCCAGAAGGCCCTCAAGAGCCGGGCCGCGAGCTTGCGCGGTGTCGTCGCGGAGCTGGTGCGTCGCAAGACCACCGAAGAAACGCGGCAACTGCAGGCGAAGGTCGATCGCCTGCAGTCGGAGGTCAGCCAGCTTCATCAGAAGCTGGCCGAAGCCACGGCCCGGCCACAAGAGGCCCGGACAAGCCCTGCGGCAGAAGGCCCATCCTCCAACCTTGAGGATATCATCCGCAAGGTCGTGATGGAGGAGAGGGCCTTCACAAGGGCCTGCTTCGCGGGCATCGAGGACCGGCTCTTACCGGAGAAACGCCTCCGACCGCCGCTTGCGGCGGATAAGAGGCAGCCGAGTGAGCCGGGGCCATCCTCCTCCCAGGCGGAAGACGCCCTCCTCCCGTCGACCACCCCGTCCAACGAGTGGACGGACGTGGTTCGTAAGGGTAAGGGCAGGGGGAAAAAGTCGGCAAAGGCCGTACCCGTCGTCCCCGCCGCCACCGCTCCCAGCCGGTCGCAGACGACCCGCAAGGGGAACGGGAAGGCGACAGGGAAAGGTAGAGGAAAGCTGGTCCCCCCGAAAACCGCTGCCGTCGTGGTGACACTCACCGCGGAGGCGGCGGAGCGTGGGGAGACGTACGCGTCCGTCTTGGTGCGGGCGCGTGCCAATGCCGATCCCACCCAACTGGGGATCGGCAGCGTGTCTTGCCGGCGGACACAAGCCGGGGCTCGAATCTTCGAGTTCCCGGGGGCCGAGGGGAGTGCCCACGCTGACCTATTTGCAGCCAAGCTGCAGGAGGTCATCGCGGACTCGGCGAAGGTGGCCCGACCGGTGAAGTCAGCGGCCATCGAGGTGACGGAGCTCGACGACTCCGTCACCAAGGAGGAGGTGGTTGCGGCGGTCGCAGCGGTAGGGGGCTGTGGCGCCGCGGCGGTCCAAGGCCGGGACATAAGGCCCGGCCGCGGCGGCATGGGCACCATTCGCCTCGAGTGCCCAATCGCCGCTGCCAAAGCCGTCCTTGCCAAGGGACGGCTCACAGTTGGCTTCAGCTCGGGTGCAGTCCGGGCACTCGAGGACCAGCCTCTGAGGTGTTTCCGGTGCTTCGGCATCGGACACACCCGGCCCATGTGTCCGTCCACAGTAGACAGGACGGACACATGCTACCGCTGCGGCAAGAACGGCCACAAAGCCGTGTCTTGCGAGGCCGCCACGCCGCACTGCGCGGTGTGTGCCGCCAGTGGCCGCCTGTCAGGCCACGTAATGAAGGGGAGGAACTGCAATCCTCCCCCTAAGCGTGGCAAAGCGCTGGCGCCGACCAGGCCTGCTGCTGCTGCCGCTAACTCCGTCGTTCCTGCGGCGGCTGCGGAGGGGGGTGCGATGTCCGACTGATGGATAGGGTCGAACATCGCATCCTCCAGGCGAACACCAACCACTGCAGGGCAGCCCAGGATCTGCTGATGCAGACCATGGCTGAGTGGTTGGTGGACTTGGCGGTGGTCGCCGAACCCTACTCGGTCCCTGGCCGTTGGCTGGGCGACCGGGACGGCTTGGTGGCGTTGGTGGCGCGGTCTTCCACGGACTCCCCTCCCCTCTCGCTCTTAGAGAGGGGACCGGGATACGTGGCCGCCGCCTGGGGAGACATGGCCCTGGTGGGGGTCTATTTCTCCCCAAACCGCCCTCTCTCGGACTTTGAGGATTTCCTCGAGATCCTCACCGCAGTCAAAGGGAGGGCGGCGCCACGCCAAGTTCTGGTGTTGGGCGACCTGAACGCCAAGTCGGCGGCCTGGGGCAACCCGGCCACCGGTTGCAACGTCCGGGGACGCGCCGTCGAGTTTTGGGCGGCCTCAAGCGGTGTGTCCCTCCTCAACAGGGGGGCGGTCCACACGTGTGCGCGGCAACAGGGTGGGTCGGTGGTGGACGTCTCGTTTGCCACCCCCACGCTGGCCGCCCGCGTCGTCAACTGGCGGGTAGAGATGGTGGAGACGTTGTCGGACCACCGATATGTGCGGTTCGACATCTCCACCCAGCAGGGGGGGAGGGGGATGACCCGTGCTGGGCAATCTCCCTTCCCGCGGTGGGCACTCACCCGCCTGGACCGGGAGGCAGCCAAAGAGGCGGCCTTCCTCCAGGACTGGCTGTCGCCCCCTGTCGAGGTCCTGAACGTGGACGCTGCAGCGGTCCAGCTCAGGGGGTCCCTGACCGAGGTGTGCAACTCCAGCATGCCTCGGTCTCGCCGTCCGCCTCCCCGTCGTGCCGTCTACTGGTGGACGGAGGAGCTGGAGGGACTCCGGGCCACCTGCGTGGCGGCCAGAAGGGCCTACACGCGTAGCCGACGGCGCAGTGCCCGAAACCGGGACCGGGCAGAAGAGGACCGCCTATACGCCTCTTACCGAGAGGCAACGACGGTCCTTAAGTCTGCCATGGGCGCTGCTCAAGACTCGGCGAGGGCCGAGATGTTGGAGGGTCTCGATAGGGATCCCTATGGGAGACCATATAAGGCGGCGCGGAACCAGCTCCGCCCTTATGGTCCCCCTCTGTCGGAAACTCTCGAGCCAGCGTTGCTGGATGGGGTGGTCCGGTCCCTGTTTCCGCGCAGGACCGACTTCACCCCACCAACGATGGATCCCCCGCAAGGGGCGGCTCCGCCGGAGGAGGAGATCCCCCCGGTGACATCAGCGGAGATTTACGCGGGGGTTCTTAGCCTCCGCGTAAAGAAGACGGCCCCCGGACCAGACGGTGTCCCCGCACGGGTGCTGGCGATCGCCGCCTCCGGCATGGAGGAAAGGTTTCGGGACCTCTTCAGCGCGTGCTTTACGGCTGGGAGGTTCCCGAAACTGTGGAAGGAGGGGCAGTTATGCCTCCTCCGAAAGGAGGGCCGCCCGCTGGACTCCCCCTCGGCATACCGGCCCATCGTCCTGCTCGATGAGGTCGGTAAGTTGTTCGAGGGGATTGTAGCCTCCCGGCTCGACAGACATTTGCGGGGGGTAGGGCCGGATCTGTCGGACGCCCAATTCGGCTTCCGCCGAGGGCGTTCGACGATCGACGCGCTGGCCCTACTCAAGGGCCAGGTGAAGGAGGCGGTGGAGGCGGGGGACGGAGTGCTGGCGGTGTCGTTCGACATTGCCAACGCCTTCAACTCCGTCCCCCACTCGACGATATTGGAGGCGCTCCGGTATCACGGAGTGCCCCAATACCTACGGGACCTCCTGGCCAGCTACCTGGAGGACCGAGAGGTCCTCCTAGTGGACAAGACGGCCACCGTGAGGCGGTACGGCGCAGAGTCCGGTGTTCCGCAGGGGTCGGTGCTTGGCCCCCCCTTGTGGAACATCGGGTTCAACTGGCTCCTGCGCGGAGCCCTCCTCCCGGGCACGAGTGTCATCTGCTACGCGGATGACACTCTCCTCACTGCCCGGGGGAGGAACTTTGCCGACGCGGCCTGTCTGGCCTCGGCTGGCGGATCCTTGGTTGCAGAGAGGATCCGCCGCCTGGGATTGAAGGTGGCGCTGCACAAGACCGAGGCCGTGTTCTTTCGCGGGCCTCGGCAGCGCTGCCCTCCCGACGCCCACATAATTGTGGAGGGCGTCAGGATAGGGGTCCAGCCCCAGATGAAGTATCTGGGGCTGGTACTGGACGACAGGTGGCGCTTCGGCCCGCATTTCAGCGGGCTGTCGACGCGCCTGCTTAAGGCCGCGGACTCCCTCTCGTGGCTCCTCCCGAACCTGGGGGGACCCAAGGCGAAATGCCGGCGCCTGTATGCCGGCATCTTGCGGAGCATGGCCCTATACGGGGCCCCCATCTGGGCGGACTCCCTCCACAGGAGGGAGAATGCGACCGCCATCCGCAGGCCCCAAAGGGCCATTGCACAGCGGGTGGCGAGGGCCTACCGCTCGGTGGGCTTCTCGGCGGCATGCGCTCTGGCTGGCACCCCTCCTTGGGAGTTGGAGGCCTGGGTGCTCGCCAGAGTGTATGAGTGGACGGCGCGCCGAAAGGCTCTCGGGGAGCGCCCCGTCGCCGAAGAGCGGGAGGCCGTGCGGCGGGAGGCGAAGGACGCCATCGTCCTCCACTGGACGGAGGACCTCGCCAACGCCGCCTTTGGCCGCCGTACGTTGGACGCGCTCGGACCGGTTTTGCGGAGCTGGCTCGAGCGGTCCCACGGTTTCCTCTCGTTCCGTCTGGTGCAGGTGTTGTCCGGCCATGGCTGTTTCGGATCGCACCTGCACCGGATCGGGAGGGAGGAAACCCCGGCGTGCCACGACTGCGGCGCGGCGGAGGACACGGCGCAGCACACCCTCGAGGTGTGCCCGGCTTGGTCCGAGCTGCGCCGCGGTCTGACCGCGGTAATCGGACCGGACCTCTCGCTTCCCGGCGTCGTCAACGCCATGCTGGGGAGCGAAGAGGCCTGGGCAGCGGTCGCCTCCTTTTGCGAGGACGTAATCTCGCAAAAGGAGGAGGCGGAGCGCCAGCGGGAGGACGACCCTCTCGCTGCGCCGCTCCGCAGACGAAGAAGGGGTCGGAGAGGGCGCCGTCCTCTCCCTCCTCATGGTGGCGACGGGCGGGCGACAGGCACGGGGGTGCCTTCGACCGCATTGCACCCGTCACCACCTTCGTCGAACATTCCCGGGCCCCTGTGAGGGGCCCGCCATGAAGGGCAATCGTCGGCGGAGGACTGGACGTAAAGGCTATGCCGGTTTCCCAGTCCCCCGCCACTCGGACGAAGCGGGAATGTCGCTGGGTCGTTTTAGTGGGTATACCGGGTCTTATTAGACCCGGGGAGTCCCACATACCCCTCTCATCCCCCGATGGGAGGGTATGCGTAATGCATTTTTTCCCAGCGTCAAAAAAAAAAAAAAAAAAAAAAAAAAAAAAAAAAAAAAAAAAAAAAAAAAAAAAAAGGTTAGGTTAGGTTAGGTTGGGGGACCACCCCACAGTGCTTGCGTCCACGTCGCGTCCCCTGGAAACGGCCCAGTTCTGACCACCGTAACGGAGTGGCAGACTGGGTACGGCCAAAGTGCACTGTGCTCTCGTAGCGATTTTATGCCTTGTAGCTACGAACTGTCGGATATCATGTCGAAACCAACGCGGAGCGCCTCCGGGCGAAAGTCAAAAGGCCCTTCTGAGGGCCAACCCAAAGGCCCTTCTCAGGGCCAACCCAAAGGCCCTTCTCAGGGCCAACCCAAAGGTCCTTCTCAGGGCCAATCCAAAGGTCCTTCTCAGGGCCAACCCAAAGGCCCTTCTCAGGGCCAACCCAAAGGCCCTTCTCAGGGCCACCCCAACGCTCCGGCGTCTGAAGCAAGCCGCGCGCCGTCTGCGGCTGGCTTCTTTGCGGACGAGTCGTCTGACAATGACTCACTTTTTAGTGGGTCGGACGCGTACGACTTTCGGTCGCGGAAGCGGGTCCACCTCAGCGGTGGGTCCGAGGGCTCCCAAGCCTCGGGGTCGAAGGCGAAAAAGCTGACGCCCGTGGCCGCGGATACCCATAACGTTGGGCTCGCGGACGCCCAACGTCAGTTGGACCTCGCCCGGCGAGCGCAGCTCCAGCTAGAGCTGGAGGAGAAGGTTGCCGCCAAGGAGAAGCGGGCGCACGCCGCTCGGGCCAAGTCCGGGTACGGTGCGTCCCGCGTCCTGTACGCGGACCACTCTATTGCGGAGCTTGAGAGGATGGCGGAGGAGGACGAGGATGAGATCGTAGAGGTCGCCTCCAAGTCCTCAAACCTAAAGGGCACCTTTCAGAAGGCCCTCAAGAGCCGGGCCGCGAGCATGCGCGGTGTCGTAGCGGAGTTGGTCCGTCGCACGACCACTGACGAGACGCGGCAACTGCAGGCGAAGGTCGATCGCCTGCAGTCGGAGGTCAGCCAGCTTCATCAGAAGCTGGCTGATGCCACGGCCCGGCCACAAGAGGCCCGGACAAGCCCTGCGGCAGAAGGCCCATCCTCCAACCTTGAGGACATCATCCGCAAGGTTGTTATGGAGGAGAGGGCCTTCACAAGAGCCTGCCTTGCAGGGATTGAGGACCGGCTCTTGCCCGTGAAACGCCTCCGACCGCCGCTTGCGGCGGATAAGAGGCAGTGTGAGCCAGGGCCGTCCTCCTCCCAAGCGGATGACGCCCTTCTCCCTGCCACCACCCCGTCCAACGAGTGGACGGACGTGGTCCGTAAGGGGAAGGGCAAAGGGAAAAAGTCGGCGACGGCTGTCCCTGCCGTCCCTGCCGTCCCCGCCACCACTGCCCCCAGCCGGTCGCAGACGACCGGCAAGGGAAAGGGGAAGGGGAGAGGGAGAAGAAAGCTGGTGCCCCCAAAAACCGCAGCCGTCGTGGTGACGCTCACCGCGGAGGCTGCGGAGCGAGGGGAAACGTATATGTCGGTTTTGGTGCGGGCACGTGCTAATGCCGATCCCACTCAACTCGGGATCGGCAGTGTAACTTGCCGGCGGACCCAAGCCGGGGCTCGAATATTCGAGTTCCCGGGGGCAGAGGGGGGTGCCCATGCGGACCTCTTCGCAGCAAAGCTGCAGGAGGTCATCGCCGATTCGGCGAAGGTGGCCCGACCGGTCAAGTCGGCGGCCATTGAGGTGACGGAGCTCGACGACTCCGTCACCAAGGAGGAGGTGGTGGCGGCGGTCGCAGCGATAGGGGGCTGTGGCGCCGCGACGGTGCAAGGCCGGGACATAAGGCCCGGCCGCGGCGGCATGGGCACCATTCGCCTCGAGTGCCCGGTCGCCGCTGCTAAAGCTGTCCTTGCCAAGGGACGGCTGCCGGTCGGGTTTAGCTCGGGTGCAGTCCGGGCCCTCGAGGACCAGCCTCTGCGGTGTTTCCGGTGCTTCGGCATCGGACACACCCGGCCCATGTGTCCGTCCACGGTAGACAGGACGGACACGTGCTACCGCTGCGGCAAGAACGGCCACAAAGCCGTCTCTTGCGAGGTCGCCACGCCACACTGCGCGGTGTGTGCCGCCAGTGGTCGCCTGGCAGGCCACGTCATGAAGGGGAGGAAATGTAATCCTCCCCCTAGGCGTGGCAAAGCGCAAGCGCCGACTGGCCGCTCCGTCGTTCCTGCGGCGGCTGCGGAGGAGGGTGTGATGTCCGACTGATGGATAGTGTCGAACATCGCATCCTTCAGGTGGTGCGGCCTTCCACTGACTCCCCTCCCCTCTCGCTCTCAGAGAGGGGACCGGGATACGTGGCCGCCGCGTGGGGAGACATGGCCCTGGTGGGGGTCTATTTCTCCCCAAACCACCCTGTCACGGAGCGCGAGCGGGAGGACGACCCTCTCGCTGCGCCGCTCCGCAGACGAAGAAGGGGTCGGAGAAGGTACCGTCCTCTCCCTCCTCTTGGTGGCGACGGGCGGGCGACAGGCACGGGGGTGCCTTCGCCCGCATTGCACCCGTCACCACCTTCGTCGGTCATTCCCGGGCCCCCTGTGAGGGGCCCGCCATGAAGGGCAATCGTCGGCGGTGGACTGGACGTAAAGGCTATGCCGGTTTCCCAGTCCCCCGCCACTAGGACGAAGCGGGAATTTTCGCTGGGTCGTTTTAGTGGGTATACCGGGTCAGACCCGGGGAGTCCCACATACCCCTCTCATCCCCCGATGGGAGGGTATGCGTAATGCATTTTTTCCCAGCGTCAAAAAAAAAAAAAAAAAAAAAAAAAAAAAAAAAAAAAAAAAAAGGTTAGGTTAGGTTAGGTTAGGTTAGGTTAGGTTGGGGGACCACCCCACAGTGCTTGCGTCCACGTCGCGTCCCCTGGAAACGACCCAGTTCTGACCACCGTAACGGAGTGGCAGACTGGGTTGGCCAAAGTGCACTGTGATCTCGTAGCGATTTTATGCCTTGTAGCTACGAACTGTCGGATATCGAATATGTCGAAACTAACGCGGAGCGCCTCCGGGCGAAAATCAAAAGGCCCTTCTCAGGGCCAGCCCAAAGGCCCTTCTCAGGGCCAACCCAAAGGCCCTTCTCAGGGCCAACCCAAAGGTCCTTCTCAGGGCCAACCCCAAGGCCCTTCTCAGGGCCAACCCAAAGGTCCTTCTCAGGGCCAACCCAAAGGCCCTTCTCAGGGCCAACCCAAAGGCCCTTCTCAGGGCCAACCCAAAGGCCCTTCTCAGGGCCAACCAAAAGGCCCTTCTCAGGGCTACCCCGACGCTCCGGCGTCAGTAGCTAGCCGCGCGCCGTCTGCGGCAGGCTTTTTAGCGGACGAGTCGTCCGATAACGACTCGCTTTTTGGTATGTCGGATGCGAGTGGCTGTCGGTCGCGGAAGCGGGTCCACCTGAGCGGTGGGTCGGAGGGTTCCCAGGCCTCGGGGTCTAAGGCTAAAAAGCCAACGACCGTGGCCGCGGATACCCATAACGTTGGGCTCGCGGACGCCCAACGCCAGTTGGACCTCGCCCGGCGAGCGCAGCTCCAGCTAGAGCTGGAGGAAAAGGTTGCCGCCAAGGAGAAGCGGGCGCACGCCGCTCGGGCCAAGTCCGGGTACGGTGCGTCCCGCGTCTTGTACGCGGACCACTCTCTTACGGAGCTGGAGAGGATGGCGGAGGAGGACGAGGAGGAGATCGTGGAGGTCGCCTCCAAGTCCTCCAACCTAAAGGGCACTTTCCAGAAGGCCCTCAAGAGCCGGGCCGCGAGCTTGCGCGGTGTTGTCGCGGAGCTGGTCCGTCGCAAGACCAACGACGAGACGCGGCAACTGCAGGCGAAGGTAGATCGCCTGCAGTTGGAGGTCAGCCAGCTTCATCAGAAGCTGGCTGAAGCCACGGCCAGGCCACAACAGGCCCGGACGAGCCCTGTGGCAGAAGGCCCATCCTCCAACCTTGAGGATATCATCCGCAAGGTTGTGATGGAGGAGAGGGCCTTCACAAGGGCCTGCTTAGCGGGCATCGAGGACCGGCTCTTGCCGGAGGAACGCCTCCGACCGCCACTTGCGGCGGATAAGAGGCAGCCGAGCAAGCCGGAGCCGTCCCCCTCCCAGGCGGAAGATGCCCTTCTCCCTGCCACCACCCCGTCCAACGAGTGGACGGACGTGGTCCGTAGGGGGAAGGGCAAGGGAAAAGGGAAAAAGTCAGGGACGGCTGTCCCTGCCGTCCCTGCCGTCCCCGCCACCACTGCCCCCAGCCGGTCGCAGACGACTGGCAAGGGAAACGGGAAGGGGAAAGGGAGGGGAAAGGGCAAGCTAGTCCCCCCGAAAACCGCAGCCGTCGTGGTGACGCTCACCGCGGAGGCTGCGGAGCGAGGGGAGACTTACATGTCCGTTCTGGTGCGGGCGCGTGCTAATGCCGATCCCACCCAACTCGGGATCGGCAGTGTAACTTGCCGGCGGACCCAAGCCGGGGCTCGAATATTCGAGTTTCCGGGGGCAGAGGGTAGTGCCCACGCTGACCTCTTTGCAGCCAAGCTGCAGGAGGTCATCGCGGACTCTGCGAAGGTGGCCCGACCGGTCAAGTCGGCGGCCATTGAGGTGACGGAGCTCGACGACTCCGTCACCAAGGAGGAGGTGGTGGCGGCTGTCGCAGCGGTAGGGGGCTGTGGCGCCGCAGCGGTGCAAGGCCGGGACATAAGGCCCGGCCGCGGCGGCATGGGTACCATTCGCCTCGAGTGCCCAGTCGCCGCTGCCAAAGCCGTCCTTGCCAAGGGACGGCTGCTGGTCGGGTTTAGCTCGGGTGCAGTCCGGGCACTGGAGGACCAGCCCCTGCGGTGTTTCCGGTGCTTCGGCATCGGACACACCCGGCCCATGTGTCCGTCCACGGTAGACCGGACGGACACGTGCTACCGCTGCGGCAAGACCGGCCACAAAGCCGTCTCTTGTGAGGCCGCCAAGCCACACTGCGCGGTGTGTGCCGCCAGTGGCCGCCCGGCAGGCCACGTGATGAAGGGGAGGAACTGTAATCCTCCCCATAAGCGGGGCAAAGCGCAGGTGCCGACCGGGCCTGCTGCTGCTGCTATTTGCTCCGTCGTTCCTGCGGCGGCTGCGGAGGAGGGTGCGATGTCCGACTGATGGATAGGGTCGAACATCGCATCCTTCAGGTGGTGCGGCCTTCCACTGACTCCCCTCCCCTCTCGCTCTTAGAGAGGGGACTGGGATACGTGGCCGCCGCGCGGGGAGATATGGCCCTGGTGGGGGTCTATTTCTCCCCAAACCACCCTGTCACGAAGCGCGAGCGGGAGGACGACCCTCTCGCTGCGCCGCTCCGTAGACGAAAAAGGGGTCGGAGAAGGCACCCTCCTCTCCCTCCTCATGGTGGCGACGGGCGGGCGACAGGCACGGGGGTGCCTTCGCCCGCATTGCACCCGTCACCACCTTCGTCTGTCATTCCCGGGCCCCTGTGAGGGGACGGCATGAAGGGCAATCGTCGGCGGAGGACTGGACGTAAAGGCTATGCCGGTTTCCCAGTCCCCCGCCACTCGGACGAAGCGGGAATTTCGCTGGGTCGTTTTAGTGGGTATACCGGGTCTTATTAGACCCGGGGAGTCCCACATACCCCTCTCATCCCCCGATGGGAGGGTATGCGTAATGCATTTTTTTCCCAGCGTCAAAAAAAAAAAAAAAAAAAAAAAAAAGGTTAGGTTAGGTTAGGTTAGGTTAGGTTAGGTTTTTTTTTTTTTTTTTTTTTTTTTTTTTTTTTTTTTTTTTTTTCCTACTCATCTATTCCTCTGACGACGCCAGAGACCTTACTATCTATCTTTTTTTTTTTTTGCTTCTACCTCCAACGTGATCGGAGCCTATTTTCGGCTATACAATCATACTAGTTCTCGCAATTATTCCTCTCGCACTTTCATTCCTCATACTTTATCTTTCTAGCATTCTATCTTCTTTTGTCTCTAAGGGTAGGACGCCCTTCTACTTACTCCCTATTCTGTACTATCTATTATTTTTCTTTTATTTCGGGTGTAAACAATTCAACACATAGATGTTATTTTTATTCGATGTTTTACAGATGTTGTTTCAGCAATCTTAATACTATTTTATTTCTATTACATATTTCTTAGGTCTATTTTTATTACTATTCCTTATCTATTACAGGTGTTTCTTTGCATCATTACAACTATCTTATATCCTATCTTATATTCTACTCTTTCACATTCTTATCCTTTTTTATTTTTATTTTTAGGAAAATAAATCACTGCCATAGTGTTAAAACATTCTCTTCTTAACCTATATACAATATAAGTTTCTCATTTTTAACATGAATCTTACATACTGTTTTCATTTCTACTTATTCTGCTAATTATGGTCTATTTTACTTCTTAGTCTATTTTACTTCTTAATTTTCTATGTTTACATAAAATATATGTACTAATATATTTGAAACATAGTTTTAACAACTTAAACACTTTTGTTTCTTTCTATTGCTTTATTGCAGATTTTTATACAATAGTTTAAAATTTTTTGTCTTTCTCTCCCAGATACTATTTCCCTAATGCTTTCTCTCTCAAGTTTCATATCTATTTCATTCTCTAATTTGTACCTTTCTGTCGCGTACACCGGGCAGTTCAAGAGTAGGTGTGGGACCGTTTCGCTTACTCCAGGGTCACAGATACACGATGGGTTCCCCTTACACTTGAAGCGATGCAAGTATTCGAAGAACCCACCGTGCCCCGTCATAATTTGTGTTAGTATTGGGTTTTTTGCTATCTTTTTGACCGTTCTGTACGCCGTCACTGCGTCCGGGAAAAACATTTTTGTAACAGACGCCGTCTGACCCGCCGTATACCTTTGGTTCCATTCATCAAGCGTCACCATACGAATGTGACGCTTGATGAAAGAAACCGGGCACAGGTCGTAGTCAGGTTTCCTCTTGTTACTCAGGGCGGCCTCCTTTGCCAGCTGATCCGCTCTTTCGTTGCCCTCAAACCCTGCATGGGCCTTTATCCAAAACAAGTTTACCATTTTGTTTTGTTGGGATACTGTCGTTAAATTATCCCTGGCTTCCACTGCTAGGGGATGAAGGCAACTGTGGTTTTTCACTGTCTGGAGGGCAGCCATGGAGTCGCTGTACACTCCGAAGCTGGATGCCGAGTGCTTCTGGATTTCCCTAGTTGCCCGGCATATCGCCAGAAGTTCCGCCTGGTAGACCGTGCAGTAATCCGGTAGCGCCAATCTGATAGCACGCGCCTCGGCGTCGCCTCTCCATATGGAAAGAGCGGCTCCGACGCGCCCTTCTATTTTGCTTCCGTCAGTGAAGATTTTAACTTCCAGGTTTGCGTTGGCGTCGACTTGCTCACGGTCAGCCAGACTTACGAACTCCAGGTCGATACGCCTAGCTGGATGCGGGGATTCCATAGCGGAGGCCACCCGCTCCACCTCCCTTCCCACTAGCACTGCCTGGGGTACACCTCTCCTGGTCTCATACAGTGAGGCCGCCTCTCGGACCCGGAGATCTAGAGGGAGCAACCCAGCCAGAAGCAGTGCCGAGTTCAGGGAGACAGTGCGGTAGGCTTTGCACATTTTCTGTGCAATCCCACGTTGCACGACACCCAGCTGCTTTATGACTCCCAGCTTACTTGCTGCTGGGGCCCATACACTGGCGGCGTACAGGACGATCGGTTCTACAGTTGCTGTATAAATAATTTTGATGACCTCTGGATTTAGTCCCCAACTCACCCTCGCCGCTCTACACAGTTGCTTGTGAACACCTATGGCTCTGCGGCATACGTTGGACACATGAGTGTTAAATGTTAGCTTGTCGTCGATGGTGACACCCAGAATCTTGATTTCTTTTGAAACGTTTATGTCAATCCCGCTCATGCTCAGGCGTGGGGTATCATACTTTAATTTCTTGGTAATGACCATCGCATTGGTTTTATGTGGTGCAAATTTGAGTTTATTTTTAACACCCCACGCCCGAACATGGTCGAGGGTGGCATTTGCTTTCCGCTCGATTTCTGTTGCTGTGTCACCATCGAAGACAAGAACAACGTCGTCCGCGAATGCCTGGGAGTAGTCTCCTCTCCCCTGCAGAGTCTTCAAAAGTGGGTCTAAGAGCAGGTTCCAGAAGAAGGGGCCTCCGATGGAGCCCTGCACGCAGCCTTTGTTAGTGCCTTTTGAGTACTCTTCTCCACCGTACCGGACTCTGACCCTTCTGTCTCTCAGGTAACTGTCGACGACCCTCCTCAGGTTGACCGGACACTCTTCCTCAGCCAGTCGGACTCTGATAGCTGGCCACCAGGCGCTGTCGAAGGCTCCCTCTATGTCTAGCGATACAAGTGTTACGATTTTCTTTTCATAAATTTTATTGCGGATGTGCTGCATAAGATCATAGAGGGAGTCTTCAGTGCTCCTCTGCGGCATGAATCCGTACTGGCGAGTACTCATCCTAGGTAATATGTAGAACCTGAGGCGGGCCACCAGCATCTTCTCGAATATTTTACCTAGAATGGGTAGCAAGCCGATTGGTCTGTATGCTTTCGGTGTGGTATAATCCCCTTTACCCGGTTTTCTCAAAACCACAACCGTAGCCTCCTTCCAAGACTGTGGAAAGTATCCATATTCCAGGCATTGGTTCAGAAGGGCCAGGAATGTCTCTGGCGCACTGCGAATGGCACGGCTGCAGATGTCGGCTGTGAAGCCATCTATTCCCGGAGCCTTTTTGGGGTTGAAAGAATCACTGGCTGTTTTCAATTCTGCCATGGTGAAGGGCGGATCAAGGTTATCCCTGTTCTCCTCTTTGTTGACTCTGTCTGCTTCCAGGCGGATGTGGCAATGGTAATCATCGTCAGCACTGACAGAGTCGTCCGGGTAAAAGGTTTCCGTGATAAATTTCACGGAGCCTTTCGCGTCTAATTCTTCTCCATTCCTCACCATGGGCAGATCCTCTTCTCTACGTGTAGTCCTTCCTATTACCCTATATATCCCCTCCCAAACCCCTTCCCTATCCTGCTTGCAGCAAAACTCTTTCCAACTCTCGGTTGCTGCTTTTGCTTCCTCTAGTTCATACTCTTCTTTCTGTTTCAGGTACTCTCCGACGACCTTCGATCTTCGGACAGGAGCAGCGCTCTGGATTCTTCGCTTCTTGGTGGTGACTAATTGCTTTAGCTTCTCGAGATTTTCCGACCACCACGGCAAGGTAAAGTTTTCTTTTCTAGTTTTGATTGGCATTGCCGAATCGCATGCTTCTTTAATTGCTTTGGTTAAGTTGCTTGTTATTATGTCTATTTGCTCAGTGCTACTAATCTTATCTATTTCTAATTTAGTGACGTTGTATTCTGTAGCTAATTGGTTGAATTTCTCATGAAATTCGTCCCAATTGGCTTTTTTGGTATTGTAAATTCTTGTCGTTCTTTCTATTCTAATGCCTTTTGATTTACGTAATCTAATATTGAATGTAATGCCGTTGTGGTCGGAGCTCGTTAAACCTTCATCCACTCTCCAGTCATCCACCAATCCAAGGATATCCGTCGAGCAGGCTGTGATGTCGACGTAGCTGCTGTACCTCTGTCCTCCTCTGATAGTGTCGAAGGTCGGGATTTCCCCTACGTTGAGTACATGAAGCCCCATCTCCCCGAGAGTTCCACACACGTCTTCGCCTCTATTATCAATAACTGGGCTTCCCCACCACGTGCTCTTCGCATTGACGTCCCCTCCAACGATCAGTGGCTTAGAGCCATTTGCAACCTCAATTTTCCTGAGATGTTCTAGGTATTCATCTATCGGCTTATCTGGCTCAAAATAGAGCGAGACGAGTGTGATCTCCCAAGCACTGGTTTGGATTCCCACCACAGAGATGTTGTTGGTGGTGAGTTTCGGGTATTGGATGACGTTTATGTCATTATCAAAGACGGCAATTGCCGCCTTAACAGTCCCTTCTCCTACATCAGTGCTTTGGAAGATCCTCACTCCCCTCTGACTCTTCAACGTCTTGATATTGCCGACGTAAGGCTCTTGGATGAGCGCAGCCGCTATTCCGCGTTTCTCCGCCTCCAGAAACATCTCATTTGTCGCAAGCTTCTTTCGTTGGAGGTTAGCCTGTGCGAATTTATAAGCATGTTGTGCCCCCTGGGTGCCCTTAGCAATATGCCACCGTGGACCTTGCTATTTCATCCCATTTGCGGCGTGTTGGGCACTCGGAGCTAAAGGCGTTGTGGCCAGCGTCCCCGAGTTTCGCTCTTGTGCAGTTTTGACACTTGGGCGCAACACCCGTTAAGAAGTCGGCGCATTCCGACCTCAAGTGGGGGCCGCCGCAGTGACTGCACAAGTCAGCCGGTTCTTTACAGTATCGTCTACCATGCCCGTAGCCTAGGCAGCGCGTGCACTGTACCAGTGGGGTCTGGTCTTCGACCCTTACGCGCTGGAGGTCTACGTGCAGGTATCCGAGCTCTGTTGAACGTTTCCAAATTGTTGGCGAGACGCTGACCACAACGTGACAGGTGTGTGGGTTCCTTGTCCTTCTCCGGAACTTCACCACCACCCTGTCCTCCTCCTTGTCGAGGTTGTGAAAAACATCTCTGTTCTGGTTCTTCAATGCTTTGAGGATGTCCTCGTCCGTGTTAACAGAGAGGACACTCCTTAGAATCAGTAGCGGGTCTTTGTTCTTCACCTCCTCGACATGGAGGTCCTGACTGTCTCTTGCTAGTCGCACTTTGAGTTTATCTCGCTCTTCCATTGTTTGGAAGCCCATTATTATCTTCCTGTCTTTCGCCTTCCTCACCTTTTCAACCTTAATCCAGCCTTCTTTAGCATCCGCGACTTTCCGCACTTTGTCCAGTACTTCATCCCCAGTCTCCGTTTCGTCTTTGGAGGTAACGACGATCGAGTGTAGCGTACTA
This sequence comes from Xestia ashworthii, assembly GCA_950022955.1. Classification (NCBI taxonomy): domain Eukaryota; kingdom Metazoa; phylum Arthropoda; class Insecta; order Lepidoptera; family Noctuidae; genus Xestia; species Xestia ashworthii. Next base: position 23,250,911 of record OX465566.1, read on the forward strand.
CGCATAGGGTACGCGTTTCCGCTGTGGGTCGCCGCTACGCTCGCGTATGTCGTGGCGGTGCTGTTCACCACGGTCTGCTTGTGCTGCTCGATAACCACCTTCAGGTCCTCCATCCTCCTGGTGTGGCTCTCCAGCAGCAGTGAGTGGCTCTTTAGTTGAGCCTCGAGATGGCCATAGTTAGGTGCTGGGTCGGCAATATTTGTGAAGGTGAGGTCGGCGGCTAGGCCTTCGGGCTGTGCATTGTCAGGCCCCACTCTTTTTGACTTTGCCAATTTTTCGGCCTCCTTGACCAGCTGGAACAACCGGTCCAGCACGTCGAATACGCCGGCTTTGATCTCGTTTTTGGTGTTCCTTGAGGTGTTGAGCAGGACTTTTGCCTTGGTCAAGCAGGCCTTTGCCTCTGCCGACCGGTCCGCGTATTGAGGTTTTGGCGGGGAGTGGATTTGCACAAGCCGTGATTGGAGAGGCTTCTGAATAAGTCTCGCAGGGCCAGCCTGCGCCGTCTTGGTGATTTGGGGGGAGGGCGTTTTGTTCGGGTTCACGTTAGAAGGCCCTGCGGCCTCTGGTTCTCCATCGCTGCGTCTCACCTTTGGTGGCGAAATGGTCGGATTTGGTGATTTTTCACCATCAGCTGACTTCGCCTTTAGCGGGGTCCTGAATGCGTTCATATCGGAGGTTTGCGTCAAGTGTGTAAAAGTTAAAAGTAAAAGGTAAAGGTGTATATGAAAAAAAAAGTAAAAATAAAAATATAAAAGATCTAAGACTTCAAAAGAAAATCTTCAGCTTGTCGAAAAATTTTGCTCTACATAGAGTTGTCGTGGTCTTTCCTTCGCTCAGAGAGCAGGTCAAGCACTAAGTACAGTCACAAGAACTCCAGAAGTTAAATTTCTTCAAAAATAGAGTGACCTCTGGTAGGACTCTATATAGAGTCGATTTGTATCATCCAGTGGATAGCTCTCACCGAGCCCTCTCAGACGAACCCAAACTCGATTCAGTTAGACCAAGGGGTTCCGGAGATATCCTAACCTAAAATTTCGGGTTTTTCACCAAAGTTAAAAACCCAAAGTGGTTACAGAGGATTTCTCCGGAACCGCCGGTCCAAAAGCCTCGGTGTTTGGGCTCCTCGAACTTGGCTCGGTGAGACCAGTCCACTGAAAAAGCTTTCAGCCTGAAAAATGTTTTCTTCAGGAAAACTCCTGAAAATAGTCTCCCCCTATGCTCTGTGGCCTGCCAATATGACCAGTGGAAGTCCCGGCCCTGTACGACTCTCCGTTCGGAAGTTATGGTTGTTTAAAGATTTTTCAAAATGGCCGCTGTGCTGTCAAAGGCGTACTTTGACAACGGATAACTTCCTTCGAGAGAGTCGCAGACCCCCCGAGTTTGGGCTCTCCCAACTCGGCCTGAGCTCCTCTGTCCGCTGAAACTACTTTCAGAGTCCTGAAAATTTTCAGCTCCAAACCTCCTGAAAACTTGGGGTAAGTAGGGCAGCGGGCTCCTGTCTGTAACGTCGAAATCCGCTACTTCCTACGACCACCGGTTTAGGAGTTACAGTGGTTTGAAACTGAACAAGATGGCCGCCGAACTGTCAAAAGCTGTATTAAATCGTCCGTAACTATGGAACCCTACGTCACAAAGAGACGGGGTTTTGGACCTACAGCTCGGCGTCACTTCAGGTATGACCTGAAAGCAGTTTCAGCGACAGATTTTTGGAAGGCCTGAAACAGGCTGAAAACTGAAAAATCTTAAAACTAAATATAATCCACTGGCCGGAGTGAAAAAACGAGCTAAAACGGGCCAGCGGTTCTCAAGTTATCTTAATCTAAAAGTTTAAACCTAAAAACCTATTTTGGTGTTTTTTGTCAAAACAGCCAAATCAAATGCTATAGGGCCCGAGTTTGGGCTTAATCAAGTCCGTATATGGTAAGACAACACAATAATAACTTAAAAAACTAATTATTTCCTATAATTAAAGAGTTATGAACAAAAAAGATGTAAAATTCAATAACTTTGAAACTAATTAACAGAAAATTTTGAAAAAATATGTAAAAAATGGGTTAAATAAAGGGCTACAAGATACACTAATAAAATTTAAAAAAAATCAAAAGTAAAACAGAAAATATTTTGAAAAAGTGATTTTACTGAAAATTTCCCTGTAACTTGAAAACCGTTATATCTAAAAATCTAGAACTTAGAGTCTCTAATGTACTAATGAGCGCGCACCAGGCTGCAGTTGAAGAATTTTGATAATCGTCTTGTGTCCAAAGTTATGAAGGTCGAAATTTCCAAATTTTAAACTGTTATGTAAATTATACCAGTTGTCTTAAAATTCTATTTGTTGTTGCACTCGCCTTGTGTTATGATGGTCCAAGTATACGCCAAGTTTCGTGCTGCTGACTCCACTCCTTCTGCCTTTTCAGGACACGTGGTTTTCCGAATTTCCTGAATAACTCGCCAGTTGGGGATGTCAGGGTGGTTTTCAGTCGCTCAGATGATCAGGTACCACGATGTGCACACGATGTCGATGAAAAAGCAGGGGGTCGTCGATCTTGTTCAGGCAGCGTACGCGTTTTTAGTTAAGCGAATTTTCACTTAACCTCTAAAAACGCTGTTTTGCACTGAAAACTTATTCGGCACTGTAGATAAGCAAGATTTTAACACGTCACTTTGTGCGGCTTAGGTTTCCGCACCCAACGACACTTCTTTCTTTAAAATCGGAGCACAAAAACCCAATAAAATGATTTTTTATGTGCGGAGCGCGTGGGTTTTAGCTGTTAACGGCTCGGCAGACCGAGTGCAACTGGGTTAGGTTAGGTTAGGTTAGGTTAGGTTAGGTTGCCTTTGGCCGCCGGACGTTGGACGCGCTCGGTCCGGTTCTACGGAGCTGGCTCGAGCGGTCCCACGGTTTTCTCTCGTTCCGTCTGGTGCAGGTGTTATCCGGGCATGGCTGTTTCGGATCGTACCTGCACCGGATCGGGAGGGAGGAAACCCCGGCGTGCCACGACTGCGGCGCGCCGGAGGACACGGCACAGCACACCCTGGAGGTGTGCCCAGCTTGGTCCGAGTTGCGCCGCGGTCTGACCGCGGTAATCGGACCAGACCTCTCGCTTCCCGGCGTCGTCAACGCCATGCTGGGGAGCGAGGAGGCCTGGGCAGCGGTCGCCTCCTTTTGCGAGGACGTAATCTCGCAAAAGGAGGAGGCGGAGCGCCAGCGGGAGGACGACCCTCTCGCTGCGCCACTCCGCAGACGAAGAAGGGGTCGGAGAGGGCGCCGTCCTCTCCCTCCTCATGGTGGCGACGGGCGGGCGACAGGCACGGGGGTGCCTTCGCCCGCATTGCACCCGTCACCACCTTCGTCGAACATTCCCGGGCCCCTGTGAGGGGCCCGCCATGAAGGGCAATCGTCGGCGGAGGACTGGACGTAAAGGCTATGCCGGTTTCCCAGTCCCCCGCCACTCGGACGAAGCGGGAATGTCGCTGGGTCGTTTTAGTGGGTATACCGGGTCAGACCCGGGGAGTCCCACATACCCCTCTCATCCCCCGATGGGAGGGTATGCGTAATGCATTTTTTCCCAGCGTCAAAAAAAAAAAAAAAAAAAAAAAGGTTAGGTTAGGTTAGGTTAGGTTAGGTTAGGTTAGGTTAGGTTAGGTTAGGTTAGGTTAGGTTAGGTTAGGTTAGGTTAGGTTAGGTTAGGTTAGGTTAGGTTAGGTTAGGTTAGGTTGGGGGACCACCCCACAGTGCTTGCGTCCACGTCGCGTCCCCTGGAAACGACCCAGTTCTGACCACCGTAACGGAGTGGCAGACTGGGTTGGCCAAAGTGCACTGTGATCTCGTTGCGATTTTATCTTGCCTTGTGAAGTACGAACTGTCGGAGACTATGTCGAAACTCACGCGTAGCGCCTCCGGGCGATTTTTAAAGACCAAAGGCCCTTCTCAGGGCCAACCTAAAGGCCCTTCTCAGGGCCAACCCAAAGGCCCTTCTCAGGGCCAACCAAAAGGTCCTTCTCAGGGCCAACCCAAAGGCCCTTCTCAGGGCCAACCAAAAGGTCCTTCTCAGGGCCAACCCAAAGGCCCTTCTCAGGGCCAACCCGACGCTCCGGCGTCTGAAGCCAGCCGCGCGCCGTCTGCGGCAGGCTTTTTGGCGGACGAGTCGTCCGATAACGACTCACTATTCAGTGTGTCGGACGCGAACGACTCTCGTTCGCGGAAGCGGGTCCACCTGAGCGGTGGGTCCGAGGGTTCCCAGGCCTCGGGGTCCAAGGCAAAAAAGCCAACAACCGTGGCCGCGGACACCCACAACGTTGGGCTCGTGGACGCCCAACGCAAGTTGGACCTGGCCCGGCGAGCGCAACTCCAGCAAGAGCTGGAGGAGAAGGTTGCCGCCAGGGAGAAGCGGGCGCACGTCGCCCGAGCAAAGTCCGGGTACGGTGCGTCCCGCGTCGTATACGCGGACCACTCTCTTGAGGAGCTGGAGAGAATGGCGGAGGAGGACGAGGAGGAGATCGTAGAGGTCGCCTCCAAGTCCTCAAACCTAAAGGGCACCTTCCAGAAGGCCCTCAAGAGCCGGGCCGCGAGCATGCGCGGTGTCGTCGCGGAGTTGGTCCGTCGCAAGACAACTGACGAGACGCGGCAACTGCAGGCGAAGGTCGATCGCCTGCAGTCGGAGGTCAGCCAGCTTCATCAGAAGCTGGCTGAAGCCACGGCCCGGCCACAAGAGGCCCGGACAAGCCCTGTGGCAGAAGGCCCATCCTCCAACCTTGAGGATATCATCCGCAAGGTCGTGATGGAGGAGAGGGCCTTCACAAGGGCCTGCTTAGCGGGCATCGAGGACCGGCTCTTGCCGGAGAAGCGCCTCCGTCCGCCGCTTGCGGCGGATAAGAGGCAGCCGAGCGAGCCGGGGCCGTCCTCCTCCCAGGCGGAAGACACCCTACTCCCTGCCACCACCCCGTCCAACGAGTGGACGGACGTGGTTCGTAAGGGTAAGGGCAGGGGGAAAAAGTCGGCTAAGGCCGTACCCGTCGTCCCCGCCACCACCGCTCCCAGTCGGTCGCAGACGACCGTCAAGGGAAAGGGGAAGGGGAAAGGGAAGGGAAAGCTGGTGCCCCCAAAAACCGCGGCCGTCGTGGTGACACTCACCGCGGAGGCTGCGGAGAGAGGGGAGACCTACGCGTCCGTATTGGTGCGGGCGCGTGCCAATGCCGATCCCACCCAACTGGGGATCGGCAGCGTGTCTTGCAGGCGGACACAAGCCGGGGCTCGAATTTTCGAGTTCCCGGGGGCCGAGGGGAGTGCCCATGCGGACCTCTTCGCAGCAAAGCTGCAAGAGGTCATCGCAGACTCGGCCAAGGTGGCCCGACCGGTCAAGACGGCAGCCTTTGAGGTGACGGAGCTCGACGACTCCGTCACCAAGGAGGAGGTGGTTGCGGCGGTCGCAGCGGTAGGGGGCTGTGGCGCCGCGGCGGTCCAAGGCCGGGACATAAGACCCGGACGCGGCGGCATGGGCACCATTCGCCTCGAGTGCCCAATCGCCGCTGCCAAAGCCGTCCTTGCCAAGGGACGGCTCACAGTTGGCTTCAGCTCGGGTGCAGTCCGGGCACTTGAGGACCAGCCTCTGCGGTGTTTCCGGTGCTTCGGCATCGGACACACCCGGCCCATGTGTCCGTCCACAGTAGACAGGACGGACACATGCTACCGCTGCGGCAAGAACGGCCACAAAGCCGTGTCTTGCGAGGCCGCCACGCCACACTGCGCGGTGTGTGCCGCCAGTGGCCGCCTGTCAGGCCACGTAATGAAGGGGAGGAACTGCAATCCTCCCCCTAAGCGAAGCAAAGCGCTGGCGCCGACCAGGCCTGCTGCTGCTGCCGCTAACTCCGTCGTTCCTGCGGCGGCTGCGGAGGGGGGTGCGATGTCCGACTGATGGATAGGGTCGAACATCGCATCCTCCAGGCGAACACCAACCACTGCAGGGCAGCCCAGGATCTGCTGATGCAGACCATGGCTGAGTGGTTGGTGGACTTGGCGGTGGTCGCCGAACCCTACTCGGTCCCTGGCCGTTGGCTGGGCGACCGGGACGGCTTGGTGGCGTTGGTGGCGCGGTCTTCCACGGACTCCCCTCCCCTCTCGCTCTTAGAGAGGGGACCGGGATACGTGGCCGCCGCCTGGGGAGACATGGCCCTGGTGGGGGTCTATTTCTCCCCAAACCGCCCTCTCTCGGACTTTGAGGATTTCCTCGAGATCCTCACCGCAGTCAAAGGGAGGGCGGCGCCACGCCAAGTTCTGGTGTTGGGCGACCTGAACGCCAAGTCGGCGGCCTGGGGCAACCCGGCCACCGGTTGCAACGTCCGGGGACGCGCCGTCGAGTTTTGGGCGGCCTCAAGCGGTGTGTCCCTCCTCAACAGGGGGGCGGTCCACACGTGTGTGCGGCAACAGGGTGGGTCGGTGGTGGACGTCTCGTTTGCCACCCCCACGCTGGCCGCCCGCGTCGTCAACTGGCGGGTAGAGATGGTGGAGACGTTGTCGGACCACCGATATGTGCGGTTCGACATCTCCACCCAGCAGGGGGGGAGGGGGATGACCCGTGCTGGGCAATCTCCCTTCCCGCGGTGGGCACTCACCCGCCTGGACCGGGAGGCAGCCAAGGAGGCGGCCTTCCTCCAGGACTGGCTGTCGCCCCCTGTCGAGGGCCTGGACGTGGACGCCGCTGCGGTCCAGCTCAGGGGGTCCCTGACCGAGGTGTGCAATTCCAGCATGCCTCGGTCTCGCCGCCCGCCTCCCCGTCGTGCCGTCTATTGGTGGACGGAGGAGCTGGCGGGACTCCGGGCCACCTGCGTGGCGGCCAGGAGGGAATACACGCGGAGCCGACGGCGCAGCGCCCAAAACCGAGTCCGGGCAGAAGAGGACCGCCTATACGCCTCTTACCGAGAGGCGACGACGGCCCTCAAGTCTGCAATGGGCGCTGCTCAAGACTCGGCGAGGGCCGAGATGCTGGAGGGTCTCGATAGGGATCCCTATGGGAGACCATATAAGGCGGCGCGGAACCAGCTACGCCCTTATGGTCCCCCACTGTCGGAGACCCTCGATCCAGCGTTGCTGGATGGGGTGGTCCGGTCCCTGTTTCCGCGCAGGACCGACTTCACCCCACCATCGATGGATCCCCCGCAAGGGGCGGCTTCGCCAGAGGAGGAGGACGTCCCCCCGGTGACGCTGGCGGAGTTATACGCGGGGGTGCTCAGCCTCCGCGCGAAGAAGACGGCCCCTGGACCAGACGGCGTCCCCGCACGGGTGCTGGCGATCGCCGCCTCCGGCATGGAGGACAGGTTTCGGGACCTATTCAGCGCGTGCTTTACGGCTGGGAGGTTCCCGAAACTGTGGAAGGAGGGGCAGTTATGCCTCCTCCGAAAGGAGGGCCGCCCGCTGGACTCCCCCTCGGCATACCGGCCCGTCGTCCTGCTCGATGAGGTCGGTAAACTGTTCGAGGGGATTGTCGCCTCCCGGCTTGATAGCCATTTGCGGGGGGTGGGGCCGGATCTGTCGGACGCCCAATTCGGCTTCCGTCGAGGGCGTTCGACGATCGACGCACTGGCCCTACTCAAGGGCCAGGTGAAGGAGGCGGTGGAGGCGGGGGACGGAGTGCTGGCGGTGTCGTTCGACATTGCCAACGCCTTCAACTCCGTCCCCCACTCGACGATATTGGAGGCGCTCCGGTATCACGGAGTGCCCCAATACCTGCGGGACCTCCTGGCCAGCTACTTGGAGGACCGAGAGGTCCTCCTCGTGGACAAGACGGCCACCGTGAGGCGGTACGGCGCAGAGTCCGGTGTTCCACAGGGGTCGGTGCTTGGGCCCCCCTTGTGGAACATCGGGTTCAACTGGCTCTTGCGGGGAGCCCTCCTCCAGGGCACGAGTGTCATCTGCTACGCGGATGACACTCTCCTCACTGCCCGGGGGAGGAACTTTGCCGACGCGGCCTGTCTGGCCTCGGCTGGCGGATCCTTGGTTGCAGAGAGGATCCGCCGCCTGGGATTGAAGGTGGCGCTGCACAAGACCGAGGCCGTGTTCTTTCGCGGGCCTCGGCAGCGCTGCCCTCCCGACGCCCACATAATTGTGGAGGGCGTCAGGATAGGGGTCCAGCCCCAGATGAAGTATCTGGGGCTGGTGCTGGACGACAGGTGGCGCTTCGGCCCGCATTTCAGCGGGCTGTCGACGCGCCTGCTGAAGTCCGCGGACGCCCTCTCGTGGCTCCTCCCGAACCTAGGGGGGCCCAAGGCAAAATGCCGGCGCCTGTATGCCGGCATCTTGCGGAGCATGGCCCTATACGGGGCCCCCATCTGGGCGGACTCCCTCCAGAGAAGGGAGAATGCGACCGCCATCCGCAGGCCCCAAAGGGCCATTGCACAGCGGGTGGCGAGGGCCTACCGCTCGGTGGGCTTCTCGGCGGCATGCGCTCTGGCCGGCACCCCTCCTTGGGAGTTGGAGGCTTGGGTGCTCGCCAGAGTGTACGAGTGGACGGCGCGCCGAAAGGCGCTCGGGGAGCGCCCCGTCGCCGAAGAGCGGGAGGCCGTGCGGCGGGAGGCAAAGGATGCCATCGTCCTCCACTGGACGGAGGACCTCGCCGCCGCCGCCTTTGGCCGCCGGACGTTGGACGCGCTCGGTCCGGTTCTACGGAGCTGGCTCGAGCGGTCCCACGGTATCCTCTCGTTCCGTCTGGTGCAGGTGTTATCCGGGCATGGCTGTTTCGGATCGCACCTGCACCGGATCGGGAGGGAGGAAACCCCGGCGTGCCACGACTGCGGCGCGCCGGAGGACACGGCGCAGCACACCCTGGAGGTGTGCCCAGCTTGGTCCGAGTTTCGCCGCGGTCTGACCGCGGTAATCGGACCGGACCTCTCGCTTCCCGGCGTCGTCAACGCCATGCTGGGGAGCGAGGAGGCCTGGGCAGCGGTCGCCTCCTTTTGCGAGGACGTAATCTCGCAAAAGGAGGAGGCGGAGCGCGAGCGGGAGGACGACCCTCTCGCTGCGCCGCTCCGCAGACGAAGAAGGGGTCGGAGAGGGCGCCGTCCTCTCCCTCCTCATGGTGGCGACGGGCGGGCGACAGGCACGGGGGTGCCTTCGCCCGCATTGCACCCGTCACCACCTTCGTCGAACATTCCCGGGCCCCTGTGAGGGGCCCGCCATGAAGGGCAATCGTCGGCGGAGGACTGGACGTAAAGGCTATGCCGGTTTCCCAGTCCCCCGCCACTCGGACGAAGCGGGAATGTCGCTGGGTCGTTTTAGTGGGTATACCGGGTCAGACCCGGGG